>CM076574.1:366811299-368143812 GCA_034641835.2 Pinus albicaulis | reverse complement strand
TTAAATATTATTATAAAAATGAATCTAGCTTCTCAAAAATATTAAAGAAGCTCAAACCACATAACAGAATAAAAAACCAGTAATTTGGATGCAATAAATTGTACTTTTCCAATACTTCAGGAAAAATGGTTCAACACTAACATAACTTCAAAAATGATTGAACTCTAACGCGGAGCTACAAGAAAATATATTTGCTCAAATCGAAATAAGGCAACAAAAATTAGAGAAACTTTGAGAAAACCATTTAAAAGTACATGCATCTCTAGTCAAAATTTGCAGTGGTCCTCGGGTTTTCACATTTGAAAATAGCAAAGTTGGAAATTTAAATAATTCGAACAAAAATATGCAGTTAGGAAGATTCACATATTGTTGGTCCCCTGTCTGAATCGAATGGGAAATTGTGCCAAGATGAGATTTCAGTAAGAGGAGATTTAAAGGTGCGATTCCACATTTGTAGCTGAAACCATTGGCGTCTCATTGATCGTGTTAAGCCCAATATTTTTATTGTTTTTGATGATCATGGGCTCTTTCCAAAAACTAGCGCAAAATGCATCATCCGATGAAGGAATTTTATCTGCCCATGTGTGCCATTCACTTTGATTTGGATCATATTGGGGGGGAATTCTACTAGCATCAATATTCTCAAGGGTTTGGCTACATTCTAAACCATTCTGATGAAAGCCAAGAAAATCATGAATATATCCCCCAATCCTACATCTTGACTATTGGACTTAGTATAATACCTGAAGAATGCAGTTTTGAAAACCGCAGATTGTTGAGACTGAAATTGCACCCAGAAGAAATTGCAATAGATCCCCCAATCCTACATCTTGACTATTGAAATTAATAGAATCGATGAAGAATGAAGCTTCGAAAACCACAGATTGTTGAGGCTGAAATTGCACCTAGAAGAAATTGCATTAGATCCCCCAATCCTGCATCTTAACTATTGAACTTAGTAGAATCCTTGAAGAATGCAACTTCGAAAACTGCAGATTGTTGAGACTGAACTGGCACCTACAAGAAATTGCAGTAAGGCAGTTGCAAGAACAAGACCCACAACAAAAACCCTAATCACTAAGCCAGTGGGAGATAACATAAAAACATGTTTTGGGCGAGAGAAATGTTATTTTAATTGGAGGTCTAAAATTTAAAAGAAAAATGAATACTCTCGCCCTCCATTTTTCCAAACATCATTTTTAATATTATGCCTTCAAATATGATTTTAATATCATACCCATTGTTTTTCTTATGGATGTTGAGCACACTCCACGATTCTTTGTAATGCCAACAATTGATTTAAAAGGAAGCTTCAAAAATCAATTCAATTTAATTCTAATAAAATTATTTTAAAAACATTGATGGTGAACCACACAATGAGTGGTTCGAAAGATGTGTACCTTAAAAAATTTATGTGATTTATCCATAAGAGTTTTTAAAGAAATTAATTAATTAATTATTAAAATAAAATTGAGATAAAATAGTAAATTTAGGAGAGGTTTTTGTAACCCATGGTTTTTCTCATGGTATTCCACCTTGCCAACAAGGGGGAATTAACCCAATCATAAGTCCCAACTAGACCTGCTCTCGTTTGGAATGGCTAATCCCAACGGGTTTTAAGGATTATTATAATGGTTAGGGGAATAATTAGTTAGTGGTTAAGGGATTAAGGATTAGGGGCTTAGGGCTTAGGGGTTAGAGGTTTAGGGTTTAGAGGTTAGGGGAATAATGAGATAGTGGTTAAGGGGTTAGGGATTGGGGGCTTAGGGGTTAAGGGGTTAGGGATTGAGGGCTTATGGGTTAGGTGATTTAGGAGCATTTATGGGTTAGGGGTCGGGAATTAGGGTTTAAGGGGTTAGGGTTAAGGTTTTAAAGGTTTAGGGTTCAACGGGTTAGGGGTTAAGGGTTTATAGGTTTAGGGTTTAGGGGGTTAAATGGGCTAGGGGTTTACTAGGGGTTTAGGGGGTTAAATGGGTTAGGGGTTAAGGGTTTAGGGGTTTATGGTTTAGGGGTTAATTGGGTTAGGGGTTTAGAGGTTTAGGTGGTTAATTGGGTTAGGGGTTGGGAATTAGTGTTTAAGGGGTTAGGGTTAAGATGATAGTTTCATTGGTCTCTGTTTGTGCACAATAGTTGCTTATTCTTTGCGTCTCAATATAACAATTTTGTAAGTATTGTTGCTTGTTGCCATGTCTTCTTTATTGATTAATTTATAGCATTTGTTAGCCATTTCTTTACATTTATTGATGAAAATGTCTATTGCAATCAAACCAAATGTATGTTCAATCTCCAGTTTCAAACTCAGCCACAGTGTTGTCACACAATTTAAGTCCAGAGAATGGCCATCTGATGAAGTCTTAATAACCAGACTGCACCTCATGACTACTCCAGAAAATCTTAAGTTCGAGTGTCCCACATTCATGAGAAATTTGGCTCTTATACTCTTGCACCACCTGACTGTGTCTTGGAAATACCCTTGTTTATTGCGAAAACATCATAATGTTGTCGACCTTGTGCCTTAACAGAACAAGGAAACATATGTGACTGAGAGGAATGGAAAGCACTACAAAGTTGAAGAGAGTACAAAAGACTAAGATGGTTTAAAGGATAAGCTTGAAGAATGTATCAGTGTTGAAACAAAGAAAAGATGTCCCAAACAAATAGTTGATAATGCAAAACCTTCTTTTGTACCAGTCAATCAAGACTACATTCATGTGAGAGAAAGAAGAGGCCAAGCGACTGATAGGCATAGCCTGAAAGATAGGGTATGGTTCCCTCTTTTTGATGAAATATTTGATATACATTTTGTCTATCGAATATTAACCATTTTAACCTTGCCAACAAGGCGGAATTAACCCAATCGTAGGTCCCAATATGTCATGATATATATTAACTCTAGATATATATGAGAAGGAATAATAAAGACATATATTGATAGAGGTGGCGAGACAAGGGGAGTCACAAGGAAGAGATGGAGATAAACTGAAGGAGAGGGGAGAGAAGGAATGGAGAGAGAGAGAGAGGGAGAGGAGTGAGAGAGGTAGAGAAGGGTAAGAGAGGGAGATAGTGACACAAATATGGAAGGGGGGCAGAAATAAGGATAGAAGGAGGGATATAGTGAGAGGATTGGAGGGTAGAGAGAGAGAGAGAGAGAGAGAGAGAGAGGTGTTGGAAATATGATGCAAAGTGTTGTCCTTGATGGCAACCCACTGAATGAAGATGAAGACATGAGATTGTTGGCATGTGTTGTCCTTGATGGCAATACACCTGATAAAGTTATTCTTGAATTGATGGACTTGGTAAATGATGTAAATCTGAAGTGACATGATGTTTGTTGAACAATATGATGTAGAGAGTTGATCTTGAATGGCAACCCACCTGATGAAGATGATGGCAACCTACTTGATGAATTTGTGCTTGATAGAATATGTCTTGATGAACTAAATATGATGTATCTACAGTGTGTACAGAAGGCAATGAAGAAAGGAATTCAGCATGTGCTAGATCTATGATGAAAAGAGTATGTCTCACGACATACGTGGATCTGTCTAGGAGAAGTCGCGTATGCACGCGGAAAATAACGTTCCAAGTCGCGTATGGGCAAAAGCGCTCATAAAGTGCAAAACCAGGGGTAACCATCATGGTATTGAAAAAGGGGCTCGTGGTATTGAAGGCTCATGGTATTGTTTTGGCTCATGGTATTGAAAAAGGGGCCCATGGTATTGAAGGCTCATGGTATTGTTTTAGCTCATGGTATTGAAAAAGGGGCCCATCGTATTGAAGGCTCATGGTATTGTTTTGGCTCATGGTATTGAAAAAGGGGCCCGTGGTATTGAAAAAGGATAAACCTATATAAGGAGAAGAAATTGATTGTGAAAATCATGAGTGTGGGGGCAAGATGTCTGAGCTTGAATGAATACTTCTCTGTGAAGTATATCTGTATGGAAAGGGTAAAGGTTTGATAATAGATCTGAATCTATGATGCACCTATGAAGAAATGATGAAGCGGAATATCTATATCTGGAATGTATTTGTATCTGCTAGATCTGTTTATGGAAGGCTTAGATCTGAGATGAGGCGAACATCTCTCTGAAGTAAAAGGGTAAATCTGAACTGAATATCTGATCTGAAGAAGTATGCTGCTCTATAATAATTGAAGATCTATACGCTAGTTCGCCGCAGAGGAAGTGCGTATATACGCGGCTTCGCTGAAGAGAAAGCACGTATGCGCAATGAAATATGTACAGAGGTATACGCTGGTTTATGTTAACGGAAGCGCGTATATACGTGACATTAGTGAAAGGAAAGCGCATATGCAAACTAGGGTTTGCTGAAGTCTGTGGTAAGAAATGTCTGATCTGTTCTGCTGGTTTACTGATATCTGTCAGTGAGTTATATGTGTCTCGTTTCCATGGTTGACTAAGGCTAAAAGTGGGCGGGGAAAGGGTCCAGCTTTGAAAATATGATGAAATGTGGCTCAGAAGTGGTGTCATAAAGGAAGCTGGATCCAAGGTGAAAATTGATGAAACATGGTCCATGAGGTGCCGAGGCTGTGTAGCCTTCGCCGTGGGGTGGTAGCTCTCTTTCCGTGTGAGGGCCGGTAAACGAGACTGTGGGGTCGTAGCTCCTTTCCGTGTGAGGTCAAATCCAGGCAGGGGCCGGTGTCTCCCTTCCGTGAGAGGCCGGTAAACGCAGTCAGGCTGAGCCCTTCCAAGAGAGGTTGGTAAACGAGCGCAGGTGGGTGCCTGCGTGCTGGTAGGAGTCTGCACCAGCACATATGTTGTAAGATGTTTTCTCTATAATAAAATATTGAAGGCTGAGCAACTGCAGCGGTGGTTTTCTCCCGACTTGGGTTTCCACCTAAAAATCCTCGTGTTCATGTGTGATGCTTTGTGTGATGGTTTATTCTGTTCTTACTGCACATGTTTACTGTTTATAGAACATCTAATGAATGAATGATGGAATGATATAAGTGAAGAACTAATGGCATAATTAGATCTCTGTGTATACGCGAGTTTTATGAAGGATATTCGTGTGTATACGCTAGTTGACTTCAGAAAAGTAGCGTATGGGTTTTAGAGCATGAAAAAGTAAAAAGTTTCAGTTTGCCCTAAATACTGATTCACCCCCCCCTCTCAGTATTTTTCCCAACAAGAGGTAGAGAGAAGGGAGAGAGAAGGAAGGACAAGAGAGCAGGGGATTCTAATGGGCATGTGACCAAGATTGCTAGGAAGAAAGAATATGTGACCAAATTACTCTATATGGAGATGGGAGATAGGGGCACCCTACCTACCTACTAAATGTCTAAACCAAATGTGGTGTAAATGTCTGGAATGGTGGTCGATTATACGAGGAGAGGATTTTATGAGGAGGCATTGGATTTTTAATATGATATGTAAAAAACAAGTATTGAACCTAACCATTTCCAACAACCACACATATACAACAGTGTGAATACAAAGGGAGTGTGAATTGAGATTTCTAAGTACTACTCCTATAAAATAAAATAAAATATCAATTAAGTAAAAAGCAGATATAAACTAAACTATACTAGAAATGATTTTTGTATTATAGCAGAATGAAATGGAAGAGATGAGTTGTGATGCAGAAATATGCAAATACTATTGAAAACAAGAGAATACCCTCAGAGAATTAAAAAATCCTAACAACAGGACTGAACTTTAGTATCTGCCTATCAAAATTTTAGTTTTGTTTGAGCATAAATTGAAGGATGCAAATTCAAGAGTGAAAACACAACATGTACAATGGATTAAAACAAAAAATATATTAGGCCCACTCTACACAAATCTGCAATCTGAGAATTCAGGATAAAAAGAGCAGGCTACAACAACAATTGCATAGAAGTCTTTATTACTCAAATAGAAGAATGTCACAGCAAGTTGTCATCTCACAAAAGCTCCTACTACAACCTACAAGCTAACAGTACTCATTCTTATTATTTATTTCTACAAATGTCTAACTAGTGTGCCCATCCTTTTCATTTATAAGTTAAGAGAAGGTGTTATTATAAAACAGGCTAATGATAGCGTTAGTGGTGCATCTCCCTTGAGCATGAGCAACTCCCTCATAACTTTGCCTTGTATGAAAGGCTTTTATTTTAGAGTAGTGCATTATCATAGTAGATATAACTCCTCTCCTGAAGTTGTCTCATTCCATAAGTGTACACTCATGAATGCACCTGAGATGATGGTGTTAATCTCCTCAACTAGTGTGCCATACTTGGTGGGTGTGACCCAACAACTAGTTCGTCTATCCTCGAAGGTGTCGTTATAAGCTTCTAGCTATATTTAAGAATCTTTCTGACTGGTGTACCACAATCTAGCTCTGCAATCCTAGTTCTGCTCAACTTCTCAAGGCTGAGGTGAGACCAACTAGGTAATATAACACTCTTGAGAATTTTTTTTTTCCAATAACCCAAGATTCTCCCCCAACTTGTCAAACTTCCCCCTTTTTAGGAGCTTTGTCAAACTATTAACCATATGCAACTTTGTCAGAATGTGGTCCAACACTACTAACTCCCTAATGAACTTGGAATATTAGTAAATTGTATTGAATATCAATGTGTTTGAAATGGTCATGACACATTGGATTTTCATAAAGCTTGATGTAACTTTGATTCTCACAAGAGACAATATTGTGCTTCAACAACTGATTGGTTGACTCTACAATCAAGTTGCAAATCTAGATAGCTTCATAATAAGTATATGAAACTGCCATATACTTTGCTTCAGTGGAACTGAATGAAATTGTTGCTTTCTTCTTGTCGATTTAATAAAAATGATTTATAAAATGACAATAATGATGTTTAAAATGAGCCTTATGATGGTCTATTTATACACATTGATTGTTCACAAGGTGTACGGGTATGTTTATAACATCACTGCCCTTGAAAGCTTTGTCTTGAAAGCACAGTAATTATAATTTTTTTTAGTTAAGCACATTTTTGTGGTGGAATGAAGTTTATCAGATATCTATTTATACTTTGTAGAGGTTATGAGCGTTGGTGAGGTTTATTTGTATTTTTTGCATCATAGTCTAAAGTATTTTGACTTGATTGTTTAACATGAAAGGTTTATGCTTATTGGCAATATATTTTAAATACCTACATGATCAAGAAACTGTCATGGTTAATTAAATTACTAATTAGGTACTACAGAAAGAGGATGATGTTGAGAGGGCTTGCTTGGGTGACTCTGGGAGCAACTTGGAGGTGGTCAGACAAAGCTCTTCTAATTTACAAATCTGAAGAGAAAAAACTAGTGATGTATAGGTGGTTGCTCCACCTGCGCTCTATGGAAAATCTTGGCAGAGAGTGTTTACCTTTTCGTGTCCTCATGAAAGTAGGTTGTCTGGTCACAGAATAAGATCACTACATGTAGGTGATGGTTCGGTAGTAAGTTCTCAGCCTTATCTTCAGAATGGCTAACAAAGAGGATCAGGTTTGAATACAGGATATAATTTGATAAATTTGGAGATTTAGAGTTAAAGAAAAAATTGTGGTGATGTTTGGATGGGTGCTAATTTGTAGGGTTTTCCATTTTTATAATTTTATTTGTTATGATTTCTACCATGCTACCTAGTTGCTTCCCTGTTTCCCTATCATTTTAACTTTTTCGATGTCTATCTCTCTATTGTTTCTTGCCCCGTTTGAAATGTAATCCTTATTTGGTAGGTGTTTTCTTCAATATAGTGTGAATATTTTTCCATCACATAGCTTCTGTGGGGTTTGTCTACGCAAATAACATGTAAGGCCCATTCATCAGCGTATTTGATGAAATGAAATGATTATCGATGATCACCAACTAATGGTACTTGCAGAGATTTACTCTAACAATTCTACAGTTTTCCTGTGCCAACAATTATACAACATTTTTACCTCATGAATTAGTCTCCTCTATTCTCTTAGTTGATTCTATAAGCACTTATTGTTGTTGTCAAAGCTTTTACTCTCTAGTCCCATTGAGCTATTTTAGTTATTTGTGGAAATTGATCTATTTTCATTTCATTTCTTCAATTTTTCTGACTGTTATGCATTGCTTTTGACCAGTGCCTTCTTTCTTACCTATTCTTTTTCTGCTTAAGAATTCCAACCATCCAGTGCAACAGGGGCAGCAGGAGCCACGCAGTCCAGCCAAATCCCAGCAAGGGCAGCGCAGAGGCAGCAGGAGCCACACAGGGCTCATGCAGGCCCAGTCAGGGCAACGCAGGGGCAGTGTAAGCCCTTCAGGTGTGACACAAGCCCTTGCTGAGTAGCGCAGAGGCTGACGCAGGCCAGTTAGGCTAATGTAGAGGAATTCAGAGCAGCATATTACCGCCTTTTTTATTTCTCTGTTGGGTAAACCAATTTTGGTGCCCGGGATTGTTGTACTTAGATTTTGCATAATAATGAAAACCCTCCAGAGCTAGCTACACTGGTTTTCCCACATTGGGTTTTTTTTCGGGGATAGTTGTCCAGAAAATCTGTGTGTCACTTTGTGTATGAGCATGTTATTCAGTATTTGATCTGTATGTGTAGGTTGCTAGTTGTATTTACTATTTACTTCGCTAAGTTATTGAATATTTTAGAAATTAACTTGTAACTTGATTCAAGTAGGAGAATTAAATCAAGATACTGCAATAGGGTTTCTTAGATTAAGAAATTTTCACATTCCCTAGGTGTAGCCCCATTAGGTCACCTAGGGCAACAATTTGCCAGGAATCTAGCTAGAGGAAAACTTCTATCTTCTAGAGGTAGTTGCATTGCTGGGTGCCCTCACTCTCCTCAGAGCTTGGGCCAATTCCAACGGCGGAATATCCGGATACCTCAAGCCCTAGCTCTAGAATCAAGTTTTTCCTAGATGTTCCCAAGGATAGAACCTAGTAAGATCAATTTGGCCTATCGAAGTAAAAACACTTGTCTGGTCCTTTCCCATCACCTTGTCCAGGATAGGAACATCATTGGTTGCTAAATTCCATCCCCGAACTTGGGCTGGGTCCACTTGGCCCCATGTGGTCCCATTTGGTGTCAAAGGCCTTTCATCAAGGACCATTTGGAAATCCAAGTTCCCAAAGGATTTTAGGGATTGAGAACTTCCTTCATAAGTCTTATTCTTCTCCCTCAACCCTTCAATCCCCCTCCTCTCTCCCTAGAAGATAATTCCCTTGCCTAAAAGGAAAGCAAGTCCCACTCTTTATTTTATCTTAGGGAAAGGGTTTCGAGGGTCACTTCCCACCTATTCATTGAACTATACTCTACAAGTGACTTCCTAAACTACTGGGAATCCACCCATCGGTGAAAGTCCGTGAAGAGCAAGGAGCCTTAGCTGTGGTGACAATGGACTAAGCCTCCATCGTTTCCCTTGTCCTAGCAGTTGCCCTCTTAGGAACCCTTTTTAGATCCACCACTAGTTTGAGTGGTAACAAGTTGTTCACAATTACATTTGTGAACAACTCTTTGGTATGCCCACTTTTGCCATACTACAACTCCAAGATGAGAAGTCCAGGGCTATGGAGGCTGCCCTTCTTCTCACTGAATTAATCCTCTACAATATAGTGAACTAGGGCTAGTTGGTTGGCCCACTTGACTGTTACTTTAGTCCTTCAAAGTTTGCACATCCTTAGGCCCTATACACCTACCCTTCTACCAATTTTGTTGTCCTTCACCAGAACAAGAGTCAGGGCTCTTCTTTGACAGTAACCTAATAACCCTCCAACTGTAATTGGCCTACCATCAATCTGCCCAACCACAGTCAATTATTTTTACTGATCTAGGGCCCACAATATTGTCTTCATCTAGGGCTCTTCAAATCTGCCACCTAAAAATGGTTTGAGTCCTCTCAAGATCATTGTTCTTGTGTATCGAAAATTTTATCTTTTTTGTCCAACCTATGAACAAATATGAACTACTAGTCCTCTTATCATACTTCTAGCAATCTATAGATGACTGAACTAGGGTCAAAAATCAGCCACTAACAATCCATTTACTAATTTTTTATAGGTTTCTTCAGATCTTTGTCTAAAAATCTATGGAAAGTCCACCAAAATCAACTCCTTTGCATGTCAATCCATTCTTCATATGGCACATTTCTTCTGCATGCTCAATCTTCTGCTTAGGTTCCACCCTCCTTTGGATATGTTTTCTCCACACATACTAAATCTGCAAACCATATTCCAGATCTGCGGTCTTTATTGCAGAAATAAACCTCGCTCTAAGGGTCACAACCCATTTTCTTCTATGCAAATTTGTCACAGTCTTAAGGTCATACATTATGAGCTAAACATGCTAGGAAATTTTCCTAACTAGGGAATTATACTTATGTACTTCTAATTGCTGTAAAACAAACCCTATCCACACATAGAAAAAACATTACTCTTGCCTCCATAAGAGACTCAACCTAGCTCACATGGATCCATAGATTCTAGGCATTTCTTTGACTGAATCTTGACATGAACTTCAGATCTCAATGTCGACCCTCAAACTAGGGTTAACTCAGTCAATATTACACCTGCGTCAACCTTTGTTATGGCTCTAAATTATAGTGCAAGCCCTCCTCCATTTATGTTGGTCTTTATCACAGACCTTGCAGCCTACTAACCACCACAAGGCAATATGGTATCAACCCTCTCTTCTATTTCATGTAGAAAATCTAACCAACGGGATTCAATCTGATCTTGTAAGCATGTACTAAAACAAGATACCGAATCCTTCCTACAATTTGTGGAAACAAAACAAAATCGCACAATCACATATAAGTAAGAGAAACAAGTTATCAATCGCACAATACAAGATGTATCCGGGGAAGCAACTACTCAAAACCCTCTATCTCTATTTTGTATTAAGTCAAGGAATCATGAAACAACACAATGCTTAATCTCTCTTGAGATTCTCCAGCTCTTTGCCAATTGTCTCTTGCTGATCTAGGAAAAATCGGTCTAGTACTTAGCCAATTCTCAACCTTCCTTTAGCCTGCCTTGCTCACGCAATTCATATGGAATTATCTCCATATTAATTAGGAAAATCAACCTTCCTTGATTCGCAATCCATCATGGCATCCCAATGACTTTATAATTGCACATGGGAAATTTTCTATAAATACAACTGATAGTTATGTTCCTCTGAACTGTGTTACAATAAGGATCAAGGGTCTTTTTATTATTTAAAATAAGATAAAACCCTAAACAACCAAAACCCTATCCTGAGGAGATGTAACACCAAGAGTTTATGGGACCTGTTGGGGTTAGTTGGGCAACCAACTTCCCGGGGTCGTAACTTTGTCATATGATCTTCGTTTGACGCACACGATACCTTGTTAGAAATATCCCTCCGAGGACTACAATTAACAATACAATTTCTATGAAATCGCCAAACCTTTAATGCCCAAAAAACATCGTTTGGGGCCTCAAAATGGCTTCAAAAGTTTAGGACCCAAAAAACTGACAAAAATAGTAAATTGTGCTATAATTAAGGAAACTGAAAAACTAAAAGAGACAATGGTGAGGGCCCAAGTGGAATAGGCGGGTGGCCACAAATATCCACCTCGATCACCTTAAATCGAATTTCTTGAGCTAACTCACTCATCATGACTTACTTAATTGACACAAGTTGTTATGAGATGAAATTACAATTTATTGTCCAAAATATTTAAGGGAAAAATAAACTAGACGCCTCACATTCCTCACTCCTGGTACATCAAAATTCCTCACCAGTGTGGGTGCATTTTTTTTGTCCTTTCTAGTCGCCAATTTCACTGTTTCTTGTTGCAAATTTCAACACTCCCTCTCAACAAGAAAGGAATTCAATATATCCCCATTCGGTACCTTTGGAATGTTTTGCATGCTACACTTCTCTAGTGTTGTTTGCACCTGCAAATCCTGAAATTGAATAGCCTTTGAACAACTGAATTAGTATAATGCATCTATCATCAGAGTCTTCTGACTGCTACTAGCTAGTGCACCTGTCTAGTACTGGATTCTCTCCACTACGGCTGACATCTGCATCCGTGCCCTTTAAACTGTTGCTAACTATATTTGTGCTCCAATATTTGACATCTATCACTCTGATTTATGTCTTGCTGACATCTGACTACATAAATCTAACTGATCCTTCCTACTACTGTTGTATTGTGGGCTCCTCATAGCCAAGTTCGATCCATGAGACAAACCATTTCAATGGACCTAGCCCAAATTTCTTATCTTGAGTATGTCTACACATAAACCCACCTTACACCTCAAGGTATGGTTGCTCCCTCTTCCAATTTGGCTCAAAATTTCCCCCTCATGGAGGTATCTTCTTGAGTGGGTGTTTCCACTCGGTCTCCTCTCTGCTTCTCCAATTGTGGTAGCTACTCCACAACCTTCTGAGACTGCTTCTCATGAGGATGCACGTTGAGAGGTAATTTATGCTCCCTCTAAACCACCAAGTCTCTAACTTCTTCAATTCTCCTCAAAGCTTTTCATGCATCTGGTACCTCAAGTGCATATAGGTTCTTGACTCACACACAGTGTAATTGTCCCAAAGTTACAAAAAGTTTCTAAAAAAGAGTTGATTTTAAATCGATGATATCTCCCTCATCCGAGCTCCAATTTGACCGATTTTTTTTTTTTTTTTTGGGTAGATTTTTGCAAGGAATCCAAATATTCTATTTGTTTTCGAAAAATTTACACCAAAATTTTCATATATTCTCTACAAACACGCCGCCCAAAAAATTCCTGCTTTGATACCATGTAGAAAATCTAACCAACGAGATTCAATCTAATCTTGTAATCTACTAAAACAAGATACTGAATCCTTCCTACAATTTACAGAAACAAAACACGATCGCATAATCACATATAAGTAAGAGAAATAAATTATCAATCGCACAACAACATGATGTATTTGGGGAAAGAAACTAATCAAAACCCCTCTATCTCTATTGTGTATTAAGTCAAGGAATCATGAAACAATACAATGCTTAATCTCTCATGAGATTCTCCAGCACTCTGTCAACTGTATGCCATTGATCTAGGCAAACTCAGTCTAGTAATTAGTCAATTCTCATCCTTACTTCAGCCTACCTTGCTCATGCAATTCCTATGGAATTAACTCCTTATTAATTAGGAAAATCAGTCTTCCTTGATTTCGCAATCCATCATGGCATCCTAATGACATTATAAATGCACATGGGAAATTTTCTCTGAATACAACTGATAGTTATGTTCCCTTTAACCTCTGTCTCAACTGGGTATTCCTCAAAACTGACATGCATGCAACTATTAATAGCGAATTCTCAGTTATCTGATTGATCACTCCTTGTGAATTAAATCTAATTTAATTCACTGGACCTCTCACTAGCTCATCACTCAGTTAGAACTAGTTAAAATGATTTTAAATCATTTAATTGAGTTAATTACACTTGCACCCCACTAATGCATCAACTTCAATTGGACCCCAAAAATATTAGAATCCCTCTAGATGCCTCATATTAGACCTCAACTCGAATTTCTTGAGCTAACTCGGTCATCATGACTTAATTAACTGACACAAGTTGTTATGAGATGAAATTACAATTTATTGTCCAATTTATTTAAGGGAAAAATAAATTAGACGCCCCACATTCCTCACTTCTGGTGCATCAAAATTCCTCACTAGTGTGGGTGCATTTTTTTTGTCCTTTCTGGTTTCCAATCTCACTCTTTTTTTGCAAATTTCAACATTTCAAAATTTGATGCGGCCTTCACACAAAGACACCATTGAAATCACATACCCAGATTCTCATGAGAAACCTCTCTTAAGCTTGATCTGCCAAAAGAGAACCAACAATATGCCATCCTACTTCCTAGCGCAAACCAACCATTAAGGTATGCAACATTCTTCTGAACCCTCACATGATGATCTTTCTCTTGTAGGATGATCATGACCTCCCTTTAGCAACCCTTACTCGGCCCTCGTACTCAACCTACTTTAGGACTACATCTCTCTTCACCCCCTTGATGTGCCAGATAGTGGGAATACATGTCAAACATGCTAAGATGTGCCAAGCGATAAGGCATGCCAAGATGTGCAAGGGTGTGTCAATGTGTTTCAGGGATTGTCAAGACAACAAAATGGAGAAAAAATTTAGACTACAAGGAAATGAACACATAAGAGGGTTAATAAGTCATCAATTTACCTTTTCCAAGAGGGGCATGCTAGGCACACTAACACTAGGAAGCAATAGGTGCCAAGTGCAAAGTCTTAGTGCATTCTAAGTGCCAAGTATTTCTTTGTTGCTTCTCATCTACTTTCCAACAATTGATCATCACAAATAAATTTAGTATTAAACCATGCTAAATCATACCAAGGCATCTCAACATATTCCGTACATGCTAATACTTTCCAAGCGCCAACACATGCCAAGCGCCAATATGTGTCAGGGAATACTGTTATGAATGTTATGAAGTGGAAGGGAATGTTGAAGAGTGCTAAGGTGTGCTAGAGAGTGATAATGCATGTCGATGAGTGTTAAGGAGTACTAGGAAAAAAATTAAGGGAGCACTAGGTAAAAATTCATGGAAGTTAATGAATACGAGGAATGTGTATTGTGAGAGACTAGTGTTAATGGTCAGTGTTAGTTGTCATGCCAAGGAGGGAGTGACAAGGTATGCTAAGCATTGGTAAGGCATGCTAGGGAATATCAAGTCATGTTAAGAATTCCCAAAGTGTGCTTGGGAGTTCCAGGGTGTGCTAATTATATCATGTGCCAATTAATAGTGTCAATATATGACAATACATGCTAGGTGCTAAGGATGTGGCGTAGGGTGCCAGGGTATGTCAATATGTGTCAAGGCAACAAAAGGAGGAACCAATAAGAGGGTTAATAAGTCAGGACTTTATCTTTTTGAAAAGGGGCATGCTAGGCACACTAATAATAGGTCCCAATACATGCCAAGTGGCATTGTGTGCCAAGTGCTATTGTATGTCAATGCATTCAACCAAGGTGTTCCAGGGAATGCTAGAGACTATATGCAGCATGCCAACACATGCTAGGAGATTTCCATGTTGTGCTAGTGCATGCCACCATGTGCTTGGGCATCAGTGTCATCACAAGATTTTCTAGGTACAAAGATGTTCCAAGACATGTGAGGTGCTAAGAAATGTTAGTGTGTGCCAAAGCATTAATTTAAGGTGTGCCCAGATTGTTGAGGATTGTTAGGTCTTTCTCATTAATAGAATTGTCAGAGCTTAATTATGAATTAAATAATATATTTCCTAAACACAATAGTGGAACTTTATCTAAATGGAATTTGCTAGATAATAAACTTTATAGATATGAATCATGTGTTGACTCATAGGAAATCTCTATTCAACTAGTCATTACTTGAGGGAAATGATACACGCTTATTACTTCTTAAAAAAATCACTGACCCTAACCACTATGGCCTTGGACATATTATAAAAAATTCTCCACAATAATGGTATTAAATCATTATCTTTTGACAAAAAATATATTAACAGGCACATAGCATCATCAAAAACTCATTGGAATGATCAACGATGACAAACATTTTTTGATCATCACCAAAACTAACAAAAAGAGCATTGGTGAGGGTCATTAAAAGTTTGTCACTAGAAGTGTCACCAAAGAGAGAATTAGTGATGGGCCTTTAACGACCCTCACCAAAAGTGAAATGTCTTTGGTGACAAACCATAAAGGACCATCACTGTATACACTTACAGTGACGGTTTTTAGTGATCAATGATGACAGACATTTTTTGACTGTCACCAAAAGTAACAAAAAGAGAAATGGTGAGGGTCATTAATAGTTCGTCACTAGAAGTCACCAAAGAGAGAATTAGTGATGGGCCTTTAACGACCCTCACCAAAAGTGTCATTGAAAATGTCTTTGGTGACGGACCATAAAGGATCATCACTATATACACTTACAGTGACAGTTTTTTAATGACCGTCACCATATGTGACATTGGTGACGAACCTTCAAGGTCCGTCACAAGCATGACCCTCACCAATGTGCTTTTTTCTTGTAGTGTGTAGCAAGTAACTCCTCAATGGTGGCTCCTCCTCCACCTACACAAACTCAACAAAGCACACCATAAGCAAGCAATAGAACATCATTGAGAAATCAAGAAAGTGTTTCACCAAGCACACCACATGAATCAACAACTCTGTCGAGTTCAAGTGAAACCCCAAGCACATCTTTAGGAAATACAAGAAGACCAGGATTCATAAAATTAAGTGAAATTTATGAGCAAGAAGAAGTTGATAATAATGCTGGTGTGAATTCTTTATTGGCATTGTTTTTTCATGTTGATGACCCAATCTATTTTGAAGATGAAGTCAAAGAGGAGAAGTGGATTGAAGAAATGAATGAAGAGATAGGAGGACTATAAAAGAATGACACATGGGAGTTAGTGGACCTACCACAAGGAAAATAAGTCATTGGAGTGAAATGGGTCTATAAGACTAAAAGCAACATTGAAGGCAAGATAGAAAGGAACAAAGCAAGGCTGGCTGTCAAAGGCTACAAGAAGCAACAAGGAAGAGACTATGAGGAAACCTTTGCACCAATTCCAAGGATGGAGATAGTTCAGACAGTGTTTTCTATAGCACCAAAACAAAAATGGAAATTTTATCAAATGGATGTGAAGTCAAAATTCTTGAATGGAGTGTTGAAATAGGAGGTGTATGTTGAAAAACCTCCTGGCTATGAAATAGAAGGCCAAGGACACAAGGTGTGTAAGTTGTGGAAATATATTTATGGGTTGAAGCAAGCACCACGAGAATGGTAGAGTAGGATTGATGTTTACCTGGTGTACAATGGGTTTGACAAGCATGATGGTGAACCCACACTCTACATCAAAGAAAATGACAGTAAGATCCTTATTTTTTTTTGTATGTAGATGATTTGATTTTTACAGTTAGCGATGTTTCTCTAATTTTTTATTTTAAAGCAGTCATGAAAAGTTAGTCTGAAATGACTGACTTGGGTTTGTTAAGATATTTTCTGGACATAGAAGTAAAGTAAACAAAAAATGGAATTTTTATCTCCCAAGTAAAGTATGATGCATAAATTTTAAAAAGGTTCAATTTATATAACAACAAGCGATAATCAACTCCAAATATCATGGGGTTGAAGTTGAGCAAGGAAAATTGCAGGAAGAATGTCAATCCGACATTGTACAAAAGCATGGTTGGCAGTCGAATGTATTTGACTGCAACTAGGCCTGATATAATGTATGCGGTAAGTTTTATATCCAAATTCATGGAGACACCTAAGGAGACACATTGGCAAGTAGCCAAGAGAATTTTAAGGTATGTAAATGGAACAAAGGATTATGGTGTTCTATACTCCAAAAATGATGATTTTAAGCTGATTTGTTACACTGACAATGATTGGGCTGGAAGTGTTGATGACAGAAAGAGAACATCAAGGTATGTTTTTCATTTGGGTCAGGAGCCATTTCATGGGCTTCCAAGAAGCAGCGAATAGTTTCATTATCAACAACAGAAGCTGAATATGTGGAAGCAACAACAGCATCATGTCAAGTAGTTTGGATGAGAAGGATATTGAGATATTTATGTCATGAGCAAGACAAAGGAACCACAATTTTCTGTGATAACATCTCAGAAATTGCATTTTCAAAGAATATTGTTTTCCACAAGAGAACAAATCATATTGATTCCAAATACCATTTTATAATGGAATTAGTTAACAATGGTGAAATTGTGTTGCAGCATTGCAGGTCAGAGAAACAGTTTGCAGATATCCTCACAAATCCATTGGGACAGAAAAGTTTTGTTTATCTTAGAAATTTTATGTGAATGATTTATGGTGGTAGTTGTGATTAAGGGGGAGTGGTGGAAATACTCCCAACCACCACTATGAATAAATATTGGCAGTAGCCCACACTTCATTGGATTTTTATTGTAGGGAACAACATGCACAGGATTTCAAATCCAGAGGCATTCCACGAAAAATCAGAAACAGAGTACCCAAGCCCATTTTGTGCCTTACTTATTACCCACCATCATTCACTTACCTCTTTCCTGCAAATCGCAGTCCGCAAGATTTAAGGTTTACCTCTTAAGCCTTCTGCCGAAACTTATTTCCCCATTGATGCGATCTAGTGGGACCCTCAAACTTACCGCATTACCAACCATGTGCAAACCTTTGTTTTCCGCTAATTCCTTACCTTTTTGCATTTCACACTTCCCTTGGTTTACCACGTCACAGCCCGCACTTCTCAAATTTTAACATTTAATTTTAAGCCCTGTAGCAAAACCTTGTGATGTTGTGATCCGACATCATCAGCGCACATCGCAAATTATAAATTTTTCATTTCGCAACATTTGCCTTTTAGTGTGCCTATAGCTGGCACTTCACACTTTTTTACGTTTTACCTTTTTAAGCTGCCCACAGCTCGTACCTCACATATTTTAAGACTTACCTTTTTATCCACCCACAATTTATGTTATTTGAAATGCAATCGCAATTGCATGTGGAAAGCTCAGGAGGATGGTGCACATAAGCACCCGCAAGCTGAGGAGGATAGCGTCTACAAAGTAAACAATTTAAGTTGTGATGCGATAAGTGCCATCGCACAACACAATTGCAAGAACTTAAGGTTTTCCCATGTCACACAATGTTAAAAGTTAAAATCGCCGATTTGTGATGGAGGGGCAGATGCGATGTGATTTCACAGGTGGAACCCATAATATTTCAAGTATGGCAGTTTATGTTTTTGTACGTTGTTTCGTGTGGAAGAAAACATAATAGGCAGAAGGAAAATTTTGTTGTTAACAGTCTGATCAACATTGATTTAGCATTAATTTCAGGCTTTCACCAATTATGTATAAAAGAAATTTAATTTCATATGTTTAATAATACATGAATGAATAAAGAAGAGTTGAATAAATTAAAATTCCTCTCCTGTGTGTTCTTGCTTTGTCTGTGTGTGTGAATTCCGCAATATTTTCATTCTCTGTGTTATGGGGGAAACACATACCTCTGTTTGTTTATTTCTAAATTTCCAACATGGTATCAGAGCAGGTCTAGGATCTCAGTGAAAGAATGAGATCTTTATTGAATAATTTGAAAGGTTGTTTTGAGAAGATGATTCTCCATTAGTGAGAAGGTTTTGTTTACATAGTCAAGATGGAAGCAACAAGCACAAGCCTGAGTAATCCTAAACTACCACAGTTCAATGGGAAGAGTTATGATTATTGGGCCATTACAATGAAGACCCTATTCTCCTCACAAGATATTTGAGAGCTGGTGGAAAATGATTTCCAAGAACCAGAAGATGCAGTAGCATATAATTCTTTGACACAAGCAGAAAAAGATTTGTTGAGGGAAAATAAGAAGAAGGAATCCAAAACCCTCTGCTACATTTTCCAAGCAGTACATGAGAGTATTCTCCCAAGGTTTGCAGTAGTAATGAAGTCTAAGGAGGCATGGGATACCCTCTAGACAGACTATCAAAGCATGGAAAAGGTGAAGACAACAAAACTTAAAATGCTGAGAAGAGATTTTGAAACCCTTTGTATGAAAGAGTCTAATAATATAGACTCATTCTTTACACATGTGATTGGGCTGGTTACCCAAATTAGGTCTCACAGAGAGACACTAGAAGAAAGGAGAATATTTTAGAAAGTCTTATGAATTCTACCATCAAGGTTTGATGCCATAATAGTGGCCATAGAAGAGACAAAGGATCTCTTACAGTTTTCAGTGGATGAGCTTCATGCATCACTGATGTCTCATGAGAATGGACTGAATAGGGAAACACAATCCTCATTGGAGCATGCATTGAAGACACAAATGTTTTTTTGTCAAGGTATAGGTCGAGAAACATCAAACTAACGAGGAAGAGTAATAATCCCATGCAGAGGTGGAAGAAGCATCCCTACAACCACAAGTGGAAGGGGCAGCAATCAGAATCCAAGCCAAGGCTCAAGGAAAAATCAAGCACAAGGGCAGAGGTATGATAAATCTCTTGTCCAATGTCATTATTGTAAAAATTATGGTCATTATTCAAATGAATGTAGAAAGCAACAAAATGACATGGGTAGTAAACCAAGTGTAAATTTTACAAAAGAAAATAAAAACAATGGTAGCGTGCTTTTAGCTTGTAATGTAGCACAAGAAAAACAAGAAGGTGTATGGTTATTAGATTCAGGGTGTAGTAACCATATGTTGGAAATATGATGCAGGATGTTGTCCTTGATGGCAACCCACTGAATGAAGATGAAGACATTTGACTGTTGACATATGTTGTCGTTGATGGCAATCCACCTGATGAAGTTATGCTTGACTTGATGGACTTAGTAAATAATGTAAATCTGATGTGATATGATGTTTGTTGACAATATGATGCTAAGTGTTGTCCCTGAAAGGCAACCCACTTGATGAAGATGATGACAACTTACTTGATGAAGTTGTGCTTGATAGAATATGTCCTTGATGAAGGAAATCTGATGTATCTACAGTGTGAACAGAAGGCAATGAATAAAGGAATTCATCATGTGCTAATTCTATGATGAAAAAGAGTATGTCTCTAGGTATACGCAGATATGTCTAGGGGAAGTCGCGTATGCACGCGGGAAAGAACGTGAGAAGTCGCGTATATGAAAAAGCGCTCAAAAAGTGCAAAAACAGGGGCCCGTGGTATTGAAGACTCATGGTATTGATTTGGCTCGTGGTATTGAAGGCTCATGGTATTGCTTTGGCCTGTGGTATTGAAGGCTCATGGTATTGCTTTGACCCGTGGTATTGAAAAAGGATAAACCTATATGAGGAGAAGAAATTCATTGTGCAAATCATGAGTGTGGAAGCAAGATGTCTGAGCTTGAATGAATACTTCTCTATGAAGTATATCTATATGGGAAGGGTAAAGGTTTGATGATAGATCTGAATCTATGATGCACTTATGAAGAAATGATGAAGCGGGATTTCTAGATCTGAAATGTACTTGTATTTGCTAGATCTGTTTATGGAGTGATTAGATCTGCTTATGGAAGGCCTAGATCTGTGATGAGGCGAACATCTGGCGAACATGCAATACGAAGCAAAAGGGTAGATCGTGATATCGATCATTGGGTATCTTGCCTCTGTAATGATTGAAGATCTATACGCTGTACCATGGAGAGCGCGTATATACGTAGGTTGGCTGAAGTAAACGTATGTGCGATAAAATATATACTGTGAAGTATCTATTTGGTTTATGTGAACGGAAGCGCGTATATATGCGACATCAGAGAAAGGAAAGCACGTATGCAAACTAGGGTTTCTTTGAAAGCGAGGGTATGAAATATGCAGTCTGTTCTACTATGTTTACACTATACGATACATGTTGATATGTATACATTGGTGATGTATGTTTGTGCTTAAAAGTATGGAAAGGGTCCAGTGTGAAAATGTGATGAAAGGTGGCACAGTGATGTTCTGTGAAGTTGTTGAATCGATGTGAAATTCGGTAAACGTGGTCAAGGTGGTCTTGGTACAGCCTTGGTCGGGGGGTTATGGCTCCCTTCCGGTGGTGGTAAATGAGACGAGGGGTCGTAGCTCCTTCCGGAGAAATTTGAGTAGACGAGTCGGAGGTTGGAGCTCCCTTCCAGGAGAGGTTGGTAAACGAGCGCAGGTGGGTGCCTGCGTGCTGGTCAAGTCTGCGCCAGCACATATGTTGTAAGATGTTTTCTCTATAATAAAATATTGAAGGCTGAGCAACTGCAACGGTGGTTTTCTCCCGATTTGGGTTTCCACCTAAAAATTCTGGTGTTCATGTGTGATTCTTTATGTGATGGTTTATTCTGTTCTTACTGCACATGTTTACTGTTTATTGAACATCTGATGAATGAATGATGGAATAATATAAGTGAAGATTTAATGACAGATCTAGATCTCTGTGTATACGCTAGTTTCATAAAGGGGATCCGCGTATATACGCTAGTTTACTGAAGGAAAGTAGCGTATGGGTTTTAAGGAATGAAAAAGTAACAAGATTTGAAAATGCAGTAAATACTGATTCACCCCCCCCTCTCAGTATTTTTCCCAACAATTGGTATCAGAGCGTGGTCCTTCTGCAAAAGCTTGATCGCTTGAAGGAGATCCGTCGCAATGGGAAAGAAGCAAAAGAATAAGCCTACTCGAAGAAAGGAGATATTTCAGAGAACATGGATACCAGAAATCAAAGGAGATGAATCTGATAGTGATTGGGATCATCCTTTGAAAGATCTTAGTGGTACAAACAATAGTGAAGAATATGCTATCAACCTAGAAGAAGTCGAAGAAGATTCTGACCAAGCTCTACAAGTACTCATGGCAAAGAAGCAAAACACTCAAAGTAAGGAGACGTCTCAGAAAACCGGTACAGCAGAAGTTGACAAAGATGAATCTGATGGTGATCCTTGTAATATTATCTGTGCAAGCAATGATGTAGATAGTGAAAGTAATGTTGTGGATTTAAAGAAGGTTATCAAAGACCAACAAAGAATATTTAATGAGAAGGACGCTGCCTCCAAAGCTTTGGTATTTAGACTGAAAAGGATGTTCGATGATGTACGCAGTCGAAGTAAAGGATATCAAGCTGGAATCATCTCTCTGCAAGCAGAACTCGAAGAAGCAAATAAGAAGAATGAAGGACTTGAAGCAGAAAACGGTTCTCTAAAAACAGGTCTGGAAAAATCAAAGAGGAAGCATAAAAGTCTTGAAGCTGAACTCATCTCTCTACAAGCAAAACTTGAAGCATCAAGTAAGAAGAGTGAGGAAGGACTTGAAGCAGAAATCATTTCCCTCAAAGAAGACCTGGATAAATCAAATAAGAAGAATGCAGGACTTGAAGCATAAAACATATCTCTAAAAGAAGATCTCAAAGCATCGAAGAAGAAGAATGAAGAGCTGCAACAAACATGTGAAGTAAACGGAAATTGGTTGAAAGAAGAGATTCTAAATCTGAAGGATCAAGTAGAAGATGGAAGAAGGAAAGAAGAAAGCATGACAAAGCAATGTCAAGACTTGGAGGTTGAGGTAAATATTCTCAAAGGTAAATTAGAAGCAAAGGTTAGACTTTTGAGGTTTCAAGATAGTACTAAGATTCTGGATAATATTCTTAGTAGTCAAAGGTCTCCTTCTATCAAACTTGGTCTTGGTTTTCATGAAACTGTTAAAGGAGAATCTAGCTCACAAGGAAGTGCTAAAAATTCAGAGGTAGTCAATGCAAAACCTGAAGTGTCGAAAGAGACAAAAGGTCAATCAACAATGATGAAATCTCAAAGGAAAGCATTCAATAATGTTGAATGTTTCAAATGTCATAATTATGGGCATGTTGCAGCAAATTGCAGGAGCAGATCATTTCAGCCTCAATCAAACAGTTCCTACATAGAAAGGTACTCTGGTTTCTTCAAAGGATATTGTTTTTCATGTAACAAGTATGGACATAAAGCAGCTGATTGTAAAAGGAGGAAGAATAGTAATACTCATTATGATTCTTATGCTTACTTTTCTGGACATATGAGATGTTATTCTTGTAACAAGTATGGGCATGTAGAAAAGGAATGCAGGTTGAACAGATCTAAGAAAGTGGACAATTCTCAGCACACTGTTAGGAAGGTCAAACAAATTTGGAAAAAGAAGGAAGACCAATCAGAAACGTAGGGAATTCTGACCCTACTGCAGTCATCCGCTTCTGAAGCTTACTTCTCTGATTGACTGCAGGAATGATGTGGGATACATTGTAAAATTTAGTAATGTATCGTCACAAGGGGAGCAATGCATGATGTCTCTCATGGTTGATTTGATTATTCTGGTTATATGTGTTTCTAACAGAACATCTGATATGAAGAAGACAGGTACAGGAAGGACAAGTTCAGGGGGAGATAAAGGAATGTGAAAAATTTCTATGTTTCACTTTCCATACGCGGGTTCTATTCACAAAAGTCGCGTATACACGCGAGTTTCATCAGACACAGTCGCGTATGCATTGATGATAAGAGAATTTATCTGATAGCTGAAGATTTGGAGCAGAGGTCCAGGGGGAGCATCAGTCTGACTGCTGATGATTGCACTATTAGCATTATTCTGGTTATACTCATAATAATGAAATGATACATGGGTTCTTGTGTTGAACATTATGGATGAAGCCTGGTTGCTTTATGATGAAGAGCATTCATTGGTGAGATGAAAGTCTTATATTTCAGAGACAAGGACAGATCATGCAGAGATTTTTGCTGATTACTGGCTGTTGAAGGTGTTTCAGATTGCATAAGTTAAGAAGGAGCACTGGTTTAGGGGGAGCAGCAGGTTGAATATTAATGATTGCATTGTTGGCAATATGACTGCTTATTCTTTGGGTTTTTGTGATACTCATGCTCAAATGTTGATGTCTTGGTACATGGTTTATTATGATGAGTTTTTGAGCCCTGGTTGCTGATAAGTGTCTTTTGTGCTCACACTTGAATGAAATTGGAAGGCTTATGATTCAGAGATAAGAATAGCTCATGCAAAGCCTGTTACTATGGTTGAGATCTTTTGCCTACATATGTTACTTCATGTTAAATCTTAAAGATCATGGTGATGTTGGACCACATGGATGATTGCTTGACACTTATGTAAAGATGTTGTTCTGGTATGGAAAGATTGTATTGATGCTACAAAGAATCTGAAGAATTGGTTACTATTGTGCTGATGCTACAACCATTGGATGACGCTTGAAGTCTCCACTACACCATTCTATCTATCTGTAGTCCAGGGAAGCATTCAAATGTCTCAGAAAGAAGCTGAACACTGTCTTTGCCTTACAAAGAATCAGATCTGGTTGAAATTTAGAAGATGTCTTGGGATACGCGGGTTTCCTGAAACACAGTCGCGTATATACGCGAGTTCCTGCACAGAAAACCTCGTATGACTGATTGCTGACAATTTTTGGTTGGTTCAGCTCTCTTCAGCACAGCTGCAGTGCTGTTTGGTATCTCTGATACTGTTTGGTATCTCTGGTGGTGTTCCAGTTCTCATAATTCTGTTTCTAATGTTTTGATGAAGATGCCTTGATGATTTGTTGGTGGAAGTTTTCAAGATGCACAAACTAAGGGGGAGCCTTAGTCATTTGGAAAGATTGCTTGGTTGCACAGATTCAGGGGGAGCATTAGTTTTGCTGAGTATAATGCATTGCTGGCATTATGGTGGTTCTGATATATGATCTCTCTTGAGGTCTTTTTGGTATTAATTATGAAAATTCACATTTGTACTTTGATGAAAAGGTCTGGTTGAGACCCATGTTGTAAAATTGTAATATTCAGTCATGTAAGGACTTGTCAATTTGTAAACCCACTTGGTTGGGTAGCTGAGTCATGTTTGTAAACCCACTTGGTTGGGTAGCTGAGTCAAATTTGTAAACTCACTTGGTTGGGTACTTGAGTCTCATATGTAAATCCACTTGGTTGGATATTTGATGTAAGTATGAGTCATTGGTGATAGGAACTTCATAGATTCATGTATTTCATTGAAAATATGTTTGAAGATTCAGCATGAACTCAGGGGGAGCTTGGTCACTTCAGTATACATCAGATTTGCAGAACGCTTCTTCTACATGAAGAGAAAA
This sequence comes from Pinus albicaulis, assembly GCA_034641835.2. Classification (NCBI taxonomy): domain Eukaryota; kingdom Viridiplantae; phylum Streptophyta; class Pinopsida; order Pinales; family Pinaceae; genus Pinus; species Pinus albicaulis. The sequence goes on along the minus strand of CM076574.1, from coordinate 368,118,242 downwards.
GGGGGTGAGTGTGTTGGTTTTGATCCGCCCGTTGCCCTTGATGTCAAAGGGGGAGAGTGTGTTGGTTTTGATCTGCTGGTTTTGTCCTTTGCCCTTGATGTCAAAGGGGGAGAGTGACATGGTGTTTGAATGAAGAGAATGATGTGCCCTTTGCCCTTGATGTCAAAGGGGGAGAGTGACATGGTGTTTGAATGATGCCAAAAATGGAGAGAGTGACATGGCAAATAGGGAGAATGACATGGTGTCATTGTATTCTTAATGTATCTATCTTTTGTGGTAACCAAACACCATCATGGTTGCCATCAAGTCCAAAGGGGGAGATTGTTGGAAATATGATGCAGAGTGTTGTCCTTGATGGCAACCCACTTAATGGAGATGAAGACATGCGACTGTTGACATGTGTTGTCCTCGATGGCAATCCACCTGATGAAGTTATGCTTGACTTGATGGACTTAGTAAATGATGTAAATCTGATATGATCTAATATTTGTTGACAATATGATGCTGAGTGTTGTCCTTGAAAGGCAACCCACTTGATGAAGATGATGACAACTTACTTGATGAAGTTGTGCTTGAGAGAATATGTTCCTGATGAAGAAAATATGATGTATCTACAGTGTGTACAAAAGGCAATGAAGAAAGGAATTTAGAATGTGCTCAAAATATGATGAAAAGAGTATGTCTCTTTGTATACGCGGATTTGCCTAGGGGAAGTCGCGTATGCACGCGGAAAAGAACGTGCCAAGTCGCGTATGGGCTAAAGCGCTCAAAAAGTGCAAATCTAGGGGCCCGTGGTATTGAAGGCTCATGGTATTGGTTTGGCTCATGGTATTGAAGAAGGCGCCCGTGGTATTGAAGGCTCATGGTATTGGTGCCCGTGGTATTGAAGGCTCATGGTATTGAAAAAGGGGCTCATGGTATTGACAAAGGATAAACCTATATAAGGAGAAGAAATTCATTGTGCAAATCATGAGTGTGGGAGCAAGATGTCTGAACTTGAATGAATACTTCTCTATGAAGTATATCTATATGGAAAGGGTAAAGGTTTGTTGATAGATCTGAATCTATGATGCACTTATGAAGAAATGATGAAGCGGGACTTCTAGATCTGAAATGTACTTGTATTTGCTAGATCTGTTTATGGAAGGCCTAGATCTGTGATGAGGCGAACATCTAGGCGAACATCTATCTGAAGTAAAGGGTTAGATCTGAACTAAATATCTGATCTGATGAAGTATGCTGCTCTGTAATGATTGAAGATCTATACGCTACTTCGCCGCGGAGGAAGCGCGTATATACGCAGCTTCAGCGAAGAGAAAGCGCGTATGCGCAATAAAATATACACTGAGGTATATGCTAGTTTGTGTGGACGGAAGCACGTATATACGCGACATCAGTGAAGGGAAAGCGCGTATGAAAACTAGGGTTTGCTGAAGCAAGGGGTATGAAATATCTGATCTGTTCTGCTGTGTTTCTGCTATTTGATCTGTGTTGATAAGTATCTGTTGATGATGTATGTTTTTGCTTAAAAGTATGGAAAGGGTCTAGTATGAAAATATGATGAAATGTGGCCTGCAAGTGTTGTTCTATTGAAGTTGTTGGATCCAGTGTGAAAATTGATGAAACATGGTCCAAGGTGGTGCTGAAGGTTGTAGCCTTCAGTCAGGGGGTTGTAGCTCCCTTCCAGGAGAGGCTGGTAAACGAGATCGGGGGGTCGTAGCTCCCTTCCAGGAGAGGCTGGTAAACGAGTCAGGGGGTTGGAGCTCCCTTCCAGGAGAGGCTGCTAAACGAGCGCAGGTGGGTGCCTGCGTGCTGGTCAAGTCTGCGCCAGCACATATGTTGTAAGATGTTTTCTCTATAATAAAATATTGAAGGCTGAGCAACTGCAGCGGTGGTTTTCTCCCGATTTGGGTTTCCACCTAAAAATCCCGGTGTTCATGTGTGATGCTTTGTGTGATGGTTTATTCTGTTCTTACTGCACATGTTTACTGTTTATTGAACATGTGATGAATGAATGATGGAATAATATAAGTGAATATTTAATGACAGATCTAGATCTCTATGTATACGCTAGTTTCATAAAGGGGATCCGCGTATATACGCTAGTTTACTGAAGGAAAGTAGCGTATGGGTTTTAAGGAATGAAAAAGTAACAAGATTTGAAAATGCAGTAAATACTGATTCACCCCCCCCTCTCAGTATTTTTCCCAACACCATATGAATGGAAACATAGAAATGTTTTCCTATCTAGATGAAAGTGTAAAATATGAAGCGACAACGGGGACTGACAGCAAGGTCTCTCTCATGATGAAAGGAAGAGTAAACATAGTAACAAACAAGGGAGAGAAAAAAAAATTTCCAGATGTCTTTTATGTCCCTCGCCTAAAATGTAACCTTCTAAGCATTGGAAAACTCATGAAAAAGGGCTACAACCTATCTTTTAAAGATGATGTGTGCACAATCATGGATAAACCTCAAAGTAGACAACTCATTGAAAAAGTACATATGACAAGAAATAGAATTTTTCCTCTCAGGATAAGATCAGACTTGAAGGAAGGGGGTGTTTTAGCAGCTATGACACAAGAAATATTTCAAGAAGTGAAATATGAGAACTGGTTATGGAATTTGAGATTTGGACATCTCAATTTCAGAGGCTTGAATATTTTGCATAGAAAGGGCATGGTAAAGGGATAACCATTCATAGAGAAACCATACAGCCTATGTGAAGGCTGCATCTTGGGCAAACAACATAGAGAATAAGTTCCAGTAGGAAATAATATAAGGGCGGAGGCACCTTTGGAGATTTTCAACTCAGATTTATGTGGACTAATGCAAACACCATCATTAGCTGGCAGTCATTATTTTTTGACATTTATAGATGATTACACAAGGAAGACATGGGCCTATTTTCTAAAATAGAAAAGTGAAGTGTTTGAACATTTCTACCACTTCAAATCTCTTATTGAGAAGAAAAGTGGACACTACATCAAAGTGTTGAGAACTGATAGAGGTGGATAACATATCTCCAAAGACTTCCCACGTTTCTGTAGGGAGCATGGAATACACAAGAAATTAACCACAAGGTATACACCTTAGAAAAATGGTGTAGTAGAAAGAAAGAATAGGACCATCATGCACATGGTAAGAAGTATGTTGAAGTCAAAGAATTTTCCAAATGAGTATTGGGTAGAAGTTGTCTCTTGTGTAGCATATATCATTAATAGATGTTGAACCAAAACTGTTATGAAAAAAGTTCCAGAAGAAACATGGAGTGGAACAAAACAATGTGTCACTCACATGACAGTGTTTCGATGTGTGGCATATGAACATGTCTCGGATATGTTAAGGAAGAAGTTGGATAGCAAGGGGGGGGATTTATATTTCTTGGATACAGTGATGAATCCAAGGCTTACAAACTCTATAAATCATCAATCAAGAAAGTAATAATCAACAGAGATGTTCAGTTCATAGAAGAAGAAGCTTGGGATGGAAGTTTAGAGAAGACATCTATGTCTCATGAAGAGAACGAGGAATGGACTGCAGAAAGTAACTCCTCAACGGTGGCTCCTCCTCCACCTACATAATCTCAACAGAGCACACCACAAGAAATCAATATAACATCATTGAGAAATCAAGAAAATGATTCTCTAGGCACACCACAGGGATCAATAACTCCCTCTAGTTCAAGTGAAACTCCAAGCACATCTTTAGCAAATACAAGACGACCAAGATTCAGGAATTTAAGTGAAATTTATGAGCAACAAGAAGTTGCTAATAATTCTAGTCTGAATTCTCTATTTGCATTATTTTTTCATGTTGATGACCTAATCCATTTTGAATATGCAGTCAAATAATATAAGTGGATTGAAGAGATAGGAGAAATAGAAAATAATGACACATGGGAGTTAGTGGACCTCCCATAAGGAAAATAAGTCATTGGAGTGAAATGGGTCTATAAGACCAAACGCGACATAGAAGGAAAGATAGAAAGGCACAAATAAAGGCTAGATGTCAAAGGCTACAAGAAACGACAAGGAAGAAACGATAAGGAAACCTTTGCACCAGTTGTAAGGATGGAGACAGTGTGGACAATGTTGTCTATAGCAGCACAAAAAAAAAGAAATTTTGTCAAATTGACATCAAGTCAGCATTCTTGAATGGAGCGTTGAAAGTGGAGGTGTATGCTGAATAACCTCCTAGCTATGAAATAGAAGGCCAAGGAAACAAGGTTTGTAAGTTATGGAAAGCTCTTTATGGGCTGAAGCAAGCACCATGAGCATGGTAGAGCAGGATTTATGCTTACCTAGTGTACAATGGGTTTGAAAAGCGTGATGGTGAACCCACACTCTACATCAAAGAAAATTACGGTAAGATCCTTATTGTTGTTTTGTATGTAGATGATTTGATTTTTACAGGTAGTTATGTTTCTCTCATTATTGATTTTAAAGCAGTCATGACAAGTGAGTCTGAAATGAATGACTTGGGTTTGTTAAGATATTTTTTGGACATAGAAGTAAAGAAAACAGAAAATTGAATTTTTATCTCCCAAGTAAAGTATGTAGTAGAATTTTTAAAAAGGTTCAATATGTAGAACAACAAGCCATCATCAACTCCAACTATCATGGGGTTGAAGTTGAGCAAGGAAGATTGCAACAAGAATGTCAATTCAACATTGTACAAAAGCATGGTTGGCCATTTAATGTATTTGACTGCAACTAGGCATAATATAATGTATGCAGTAAGTTTGATATCTAGATTCATGGAGATACCCAAGGAGACACATTGGCAAGTAGCCAAGAGAATTTTAAGGTATGTAAAAGGAACAAAAGAGTTGGTGTTGTATAATCCAAAAATAATGATTTTAAGTTGATTGGTTACAATGATAGTGATTGGGCTGGAAGTGTTGATGACAGAAAGAGCACATCAGGGTATGTCCTTCATCTGGGATCAGGAGCCATTTCATGGGCTTCCAAGAATCAGCCAATAGTTTCGTTATCAACAACAGAAGTTGAATATGTAGCAGCAACAACAACAACATGTGAAGCAGTTTGGATGAGAAGGATATTGAGATATTTATGTCTTAAGTAAGACAAAGGAACCAGAATGTTCTGTGATAACATATCAGCAATTGCATTGTCAAAGAATTTTGTTTCTCACAAGATAACAAAGCATATTCATGCCAAATACCATTCCATAATGGAATTAGTTAAAAATGGTGAATTTGTGTTGCAGCATTGCAGGTCAGAGGAGAAGTTTGAAGATATCCTCACAAATCCATTGGGACATAAAAGTTTTGTTTATCTCAAAAAGTGTATGGGAATGATTAATGGAAACAATTGTTATTATGGGGGAGTGTTGGAAATAATCCCAAACTCCACCATGAATAAATACATGCAGCAGCCCACACTTCATTGAATTTTTATAGTAGGGAAGGACACACACATGATTTCAAATCTAGAGGTGTTCCATGAAAAATCAGAAACAAAGTACTCGAGCCCATTCTCTACGTTATTTCTTACCCACCGCCGTTGACTTACCTCTTGCCCATAGGTCACAGCTCACAAGATTTAAGGTTTACCTCTTAAGCCTTTTTCCGAAACTTATTTCTTCACTGATGTGATCTAGTGGGACCCTCAACCTGACCGCATTACCAACCATGTGCAAACCTTTTTTTTTCTGCTAATTCCTTACCTTTTTTTCATTTCATACTTCTCACAGTTTACCATGTTGCATCCCTCACTTTGTAAATTTTAACGTTTAATTTAAGCCCCGTAGAAAAACCTTGCAATGTTGCGATCCGACATCTTCATCGCACATTGCAAATTATAATTTTTTCATTTCGCAGCATTTACCTTTTAGCGCGCCCGCAACCTGCACTTCATACTTTTTTACGTTTTACCTTTTTAAGCTGCCTGAAGTTCGTAATTTTTATATTTTAAGACTTAAATTTTTATACACCTGCAAGTTATGTTATTTGAGATGCGATGAAATCGAAATCGCATGTGGAAATCTCAAGAAGATAGCGCACATAAGGGCCCACAAGCTCAGGAGGATAGCGCTCGCAAAGTAAGCAATTTAAGTTGTAACGTGATAAGTGCCATCACACATCACAATCGAAGGAACTTAAGGTTTTCCCATATCATGCAATGTTAAAATTTAAAATCATCGATTTGCGATGGAAGGGAAAATGTGATGTGATTTCGCAGGCGGAACCCATAATATTTCAAGTCCGGCAGTTTAGTTTTTTTACGTTGTTTCATGTGGAAAAAAACAGAACAGGTAGAAGGAAATTTTGGTTGTTAACAGTACAATCAACATTGATTTAGCATTAAGTTTCAGGCTTCTGCCATTTTTTTATAAAAGGAATTTAATTTCATATGTTTAATTATACATGACTGAATAGAGAAGAGTTGAATAAACTAAAATTTCTCTCCTATGTATTCTTTCTCTGTCTATGTGTGTGAATTCTTATTTCTGCAATATTTTCATTCTCTTCATTGTGGGGGAAATGCATCCCTCTATTTTTTTATTTCTAAATTTCCAGCACAAGTTTGGGAAACTCCAAAAACATCGTGGAAAGTGAGCACCAAGAAGATCTGTCAAAAGAATCAAGTAGGAACTAGAACAGTACCATCACAAGAGTTCTAAAGAAGAGCATCAGATATTTGAAAAGAAGTAATAAAGGGTTAGAGGTTGTTAGGCCAAAAGTATCAATCAATTGCAGGCCTATACCTGACCATGTGGTTAAGAAGGCCGAGGAATATGTTGGATCAGTTCATCCCAGAGATTAATGTTAAACTAGCAATAATGGTATCCTACTTAGGCAATGGATAATTTCCAAGTATCTATAGTAATATTAATTTATCAAGGACAGTTTCAGTTGATAGTGTACATTTAAATGTTCTTAACATGTATGTATTTCTATATTTCTCTGCGTGAAATTGACTCTTTTCTTCTACTAGAGGATTCATTTAGGTATTACTACCAAGCTAGTTTTTGGGGTCTGATGAGTGGGCCATGTCTTAGTATAATACCAGTAAGTGAATTTTTGACCAGTTTCTTGCTTCTTCATGACAAGATAAATTTGTATTGAAAACATCAATTTTCATATTATTTTTCTTTGTACAAATTTTCCAATTTCTAGATATATTGTATGCAGCCTTTCATAGAAGATTTCAATTATCTGATTCCATGGGATTGTGCCATTGGAAAAACTTTCATTTTAGTAAATGGTAGGGAGATCCATCAAAAAGACTTGGAATTTCTTGCTCACAGAGGTCTACCAACAACAAAATACAAGGCTTAGCACATTGAGATCAATGGAAGAGTCATGGATAAGGATACTAAAATAGATTTGAAGAGTCTTGGAAATCTTGCACCAACGTAGGTCATCAATTAATATCTATTCTTCTTTCAGAAATTCATGGCAGCGGGGTGAATTTGATTTTGAATATGTCAAATTTGGCTTTGGGCTTCCAAGTTTTTGCAATTGATGTTTTAAAAGCTATATATATATTTTTAATGCAGTTTAAGGCTAAGTATTTTACTAAAAATCAACCCACATCTAGTTGGGGATATTAGAGTGGTATCATGGTTGGTTTTCCTACCAACCTGTGTGTAAACAACTTGCATGAATCTGAAGGACAACAAGTAAGTTACGTACAGAAGAAGAGGAGAAGGAGGGTCTGAAAACATACTCCTAATAGAAAAAAGGAAGAACATGTTGGACATAAATGCAAAGCACGTCGGGACCCATGAAAGGAATGGAAATGCACAAGTTGAAGAAAGTTTCATGAATATATTGAATGACCTTGCAAGAGGCCAACAATAGATGGTACAATTGATGACCTAGATATTTTCCAATATGCTCGGTAACACAAAGTTTACGAGTTTTAAAAACTTTCCAATCCGAGCATGTAGCCAGGTACATTTCAAGGGTTGAAAAATCGCTCTGCGCACTTGACCTAGCCGTGCAGCTTCTGTGCTTGAGGCCGCAGGCCAGCCATGGCCCCTCCGGATGATTCTACGGAGGGGGCCAATGCTCAAACAACATTCTTAGCCCTGGTTAAATCACTTCTGCTTCAACGCCCTCGTCCATCCCTTTCTAAGTTTGTCAAGAAGCTAGATGGTCTGCAAGAGGTCGTTCTACCTCCTACTCTGCCGATAATGGCTACTCTCTCACTTTCTGAACGGGGGTTCATTGGGCAATTCACTGGCTTATGGCCATCCCCCAAAACTGTTCAACGTTGGATCGAGAAAAACTGGGCAGACAAAGTAAGTGGAAAAATTTCCATTCGCTTTTGTGGGAAAGGATATTACACATTTCATTTTGAGTCAAGAGTAGACAAGGACTTAATCTTCAGAAAAGGACTTTATTTTATGGACTCTAGAGGGTTGTACTTGAAAAAATGGACTCCAGACTTTGATCCTGAGATGGATGTTCGTAGTGCTATCCTGGTCTGGGTCCGACTTCCGCATCTCCCGCTCCATTTCTGGGGAGATGATTCGGTTCGAGCCATTGGCAATGCTGTTGAAAATTACATCGATCGGAGCGAGCCCAAGGACAATTTGCAAGCCTGTGGGTGCATATGTGTTGAATTTGATCTCGGAAAGGGTCTCCTAGAGGCAATCAAGCTAAAGGTGGATGACTGGACACACATTCAGCAACTGGACTACGAAAAAATACCATTCAAATGCAAGGTATGTCATGAGTACGGCCATTTTTCCAATCGCTGCTCTAAAATTATTAATGATAAAAATGCTCAATCTGAGAAACAATGGGAAAATTTCAAGAGAAAAAAGACTGTTGCTGGCCCGTTAGCTGAAGCTCCTCCCAAATTAGCTCCCCTTAAACCTAATCCCTCCTCCTCGTCGACTCCTCCGCCCTCCCCCCCTCCCCCCCAATATATCCTTAGATTCAACTAATCCCTTCTCCTCCATTTCCCTTGATGATGATCCCCCCATCCCTCTACCTCCATCTCTGGATGGCTCTCTTGCTCCCACTCCCCCTTCAATCCCTTCTCCTTCATTCTCCCATGACCCTCCTACATCAAGATCAACCAGAAGCTCTTCTAAAGAACACGGTGCTAATCTGGACACACACAAAAATAAGGACCAGGAAAGAGATCCACCGAACAGCAGAGAGAAGAAAACGGCCAAAAATATATTGTCATGGGCACCCAAAACCCCATAGAAACTTACATTTTGGGGCAAAACAGCAAGGAAGCGGCACATAAAGATCAGGGAGGGCGAGCAACTCTCCATACTCCTCTCACCCAATGATGAAAGCCCTATCCTAGAATAGCAGGGGATTAGGGCACCCCTCTAAAATCATAGCTCTAAATGATTTGATAACTCAGGAAAAACCAAGAATACTAATGTTACAAGAAACAAAGCAAGGATACCAAGAAATGAGAGGGATTATTGATCGTCTCAAGCATTATGAAGGAAGCATCTACGAATATAGGGGAGCTTCAGGGGAAATCACCATGCTTTGGAACCACACTTCTTGGAAGCACACAACTGATACAATCAACCAATTCTGGATTAAATTCATTCTAGAGAATCTAATGAACAACCAAAAAATTGTCATCTACAACATCTATGCTCCAAATCACTACAGGGACAAAGCGCAGTGTTGGAATTCTCTCAAAACTGACATAGACGAAGAAGAAAGTAGCAACATCATTCTTGGAGGAGATCTCAATCTCATACTCCACACCAACAAAAAGAGGGGGGGTTGTTTTGCACATGACCCCTACAGAATGCAGTTGGAAACTATTATGCAGGATTAGGATCTCATAGATCTTGTCCCCAAAAATCGAAGGTTCACCTAGAATAATCGCAGGTTGGGCAAAGACAATATAATGGAGTGGCTAGACAGGATTTTGGTGAATGTCTTCCTCCTTTCCTCCTACTCCACGACATACTCTATTGTTCTCCCATTCTCAGCATCTGATCATTACCCCACGACACTAGTTCTTGAAGCTCACTGTTCTCTAGGTCCCATTCCGTTTAAGTACAGCCCACTATGGAGCAATTTTACCATTGTTGATGAGATTTTTAAACACACATGGTGCCATCACATTGAAGGATCGTCGGGTTTCATTCGGGAAAGAAAACTAAAAAGGACCAAAATCGCCTTAAAATAGTGGGCAAGAAATCACTATAAGGAGTCGGAGAAAGTTAAAGAAGAAGTCAAAAACAAATTAAAGCAGATCCACAACACGATAGAGGAACAAGGACTCTCCCAAGAATCCAAAGCTCAACAATGTGACCTTTATTTCCAGCTATATCGTGCTAAGCGTATGGAGGAGTAGAAATGGAGAATCAAATCACGCCAACTATGGCTGCAAGGAGGGGACCAAAACTCCACCTTTTTGCATAAGAAAACTACAGTCAGAAAAATCAGGAACAATGTCACCTCCATCACTGATGACGAAGGTCAACTTCAAACTTCCCAAGATGCTATTAAAAAGGCTGCCTCAAAACATTACAACGTACTCTTAACTGAAACCAAAGAAGCTGAAGATTATTCAAATCTACTTCAATATCTTCCCACAAAAATTAGTGCTGAAATCAATGCAGATCTCACCAAAGAAATAGAAGAATAAGAAATACAAAGAGCCATTTGGGCACATCAGCCAGATAAGGCCCCTGGCCTAGATGGCTTCCCCATAAGATTTTATTGATCTCACTGGGGGACTATCAAAAAATACCTTATCAAAATGATAAAATGGGCCCAACGCAAGAACAAAATTGGAGACTTCACCAATGCCACCCACCTTTCCCTTCTCCCTAAAGAAAACCAACCCTCATCCTTCTCCTGTTTTCGGGCCATTTCTCTCTGAAACTCCTCATACAAAATCTTGACTAACATCATAGCCACCCGTCTAAAACCTATCCTCCCCTCACTCATCTCTGAGAATCAAGGAGGCTTCTTGGCCAATAGACAAATTTCAGACTCCATTCTACGGGTGCAAGAGGCTATTCATTCCAGCCAAGTTAGAAAAGAAAAAGGTTTCATTTTAAAAATGGAGTTAGCCAACGCTTTCGACCGAGTTAGACACTCTTTCCTCTTTTCTGTTCTAAAGAAAATGGGATTTTCCTCGCCTTTCATTGACCTTGTCCAAGCATGCATCTCTGGCCCTTGGATCTCCCCCCTCATCAATGGCAGACCTAGGCCATCCTTCCAATCTTCTCAAGGCTTCTCAGTTTGCTGATGACACCTTGTTAATGGGAGGAGCCTCCAAAATTATAGCTCGGAGGCATGATCAATAACCTTAGGAGCTGCATATATGAGTTACTTCGGAGGCATGATCAATAACCTTAAGAGCTACATTTATGGCTGGAATGCAACTGCTCAAACTCTTCAAAGCATTGCTAGCATCTTCGGGGTTTCTTGCAAGTTAGATTGGGGGCATTTCTCTTATCTGGGAATTCCAGTGAGTGTGGGTTCTCTGAAAGTTGATGTTTGGGACATCATCATCGACAAAATGAAAAGGAAAGTGTAGCAATGGGGCTCCTTCTCGCTTAATCCAGTAGGGTGCCCAATCCTCCTGAAATTAGGTCTCTCCTCTCTGCCCTTGTATCAATTCACGCTCCTACAAGCTCCAGCCAGTTTTCATCACAAAGTGGAAGCCATCCTCTGTCACTTTCTTTGGCAAGGGGGAAAAATTGAAAGAAAGAAATACAACCTCAGAAATTGGAAACAAGTTATTCAACCTCAAGAACATGGAGGGTTGGGGATCAGATCACCACAGCTCCTAAACCTGGCCTTTGGTGGCAAGATAGTCTGGAGACTCGTCAATGGAGACTTTAATTGGTGGAAGAATGTGCTGGAAGCCAAATATCTAAACTCTCTAAGGCAGCTTCTATTAGATCACAATATACCTCTCAGAGCCTACACCAAGATCTGGGGAATGTGTAAAAAATTAATCCCCATCCTTGATTCAAACATTTCTAAGGTCCCCAAGTGGGGCAACAACATTAGAATAGGGGCTGATAAAATAATGGGCCAGCAACCTATCAGCAGTAGGCATGGAACCCAACAGATTCTCTCCTATATTAGCAACAAGGGGATCCACAGTTTCAGCCAGATATCCAAATGGAAATTTCACACTCATCTTTGGACAGGATGGAATTTACCTAAAATACCTGATCAGCTACATTCAAGCTTGGATAATCTGCAGACTCAACTCCGTGGTATCGCCCCCACCAAACAAAACGATGACGATTGTTTTTGTTGGGACCCTTCAAGCACCAACTATACTATCAAAGCTGCCTACCATAAAATCTGTAATAGTGATTGCCCCATGCCCATTTGGACTCAATGGAAAATTTCCTGGAAATAGAGACTCTCCCAAAAATTAAATTCTTCATATGGGTTCTTCTAAAAGGGAAAGTGCTAACTTCTGATAATCTGAAAAAATGTTGTATTTTTGGTCCATCACACTGCCCAAACTGTCAAGCAGCTGAGGAAAATATTCAGCACGTTTTCATAAATTTATCCTTCACCACTGCATGTTGGAAAGAAGCCTTCCTGAAGGACCAACTCCCCTGGGGTCCCCACCGCACCATTGTCGAACTCTTACACTTATGGCAGAAGAATTATCCCTGGCAACGCAAGAAGAACAATGTGGAAAGAAGAGTCTGGAATGCTCTTCCTTACTCTATGCTGTGGCGCATATGGCTAGCACGAAATCAAACAATCTTCAAAGACAAAAAAATTGACTTCAGGAAGCTATACATCAAGGCAAGAGGACTCGCCCTGGAAACAATAGCTGTCAATTGTCAAAGGAACATTGACACGGCCGGTCTCTTCATTGAAGAACGAAATTATATAGGATGTCTATTAGATCAAAGAAACAGGGGCCAATACAATGGCCAGAACAGAAATGACACTAGCAGTAAACAAAACTCTAGCAACAGTTGGGAAATCAGAATGAAGGACAAGGAATTTTCACTCTGGATAATAAACTGTAACACGCACTATCTATTCTTTGATGGAGCCTCCAAGTCTAATCCTGGTAAGGATGGGGTGGGTGGAATTATTTGTAACGCCAATGGAGACATCATCCTTGCATACGAATGGGGATTAGGCCCCCTTTCCAATAATAGAGCTTAAGCCCTCGCTCTATACCAAGGTCTCATTCAGCTCCAAATTCTTGGCATCCGCATAGCAACAGTGATCGGAGATTCGAAAATCATCATCAGCTTAATGGTCTGCAATCGGACAACCATCAATTTAGCACTTTAGTAAATAATAAATTGATGTCATGTGCTCACCCAGAAAATTCAAGAAACTCGATTCATTCACGTCCTTCGCTCCCTCAATAAGGAGGCCGATGCACGCGCAAACAGAGCCTGCTCTGATGCACACGCAAACAGAGTCTCAAAAGCAACGCCTTTTATTCTCTCTGCTTCCTGCCATGAATAGGAAAAATCCCCTTAGATTGCCTGCAGAGGCATCCATTGCAATCACGCCCAAGAGTTCGATGGCATCCAGGAATATACTGTTGGAAACAATGAACCCAGCTTCAGCACGACAAATGCAGGATTTATAGGCCTTGAAGGTTATTCAATGCAGGATTTACAGGTTCTGAAGGCAACTACTTTTTAGCATGTTTTAGAAATGTAGTCTTTTACTGTCACAGTTTGTCCGAATTTACACTAGATTAGCCTTTTCAATAGTCAAGCATAATTGGAGTGCAGGGGAACCTGGCCTTGCTAATGTTCCCCTCTTTCTTATCTCACAAGCATATTTCCATGTAAAAATGGAGCCCAGACTCCCAAATTTTTCTTTTTGAATACAAACAGCACCCGATTATGTCAAAAAAAAAATATATGCCCGATAACCAAAAAAATAATGGAAATAATGTGTATGATGGGTCAAGTGGACTCAACAGTAACCATGCAGAGGGAAGCAACTCCCATGTTCCTTTACAGAGCAGCATTTGGGCGATAAGCAAGATTACACCTTGATCTATTTTACCACATTTTTTGGATGGGTAGCTGACACGCAATCAGAGACTGCCAGGACAAGGTGAAGGATTCACTGAATATATGAGGGAGTATGATAAAACTTATGATCTACATGAGAATATGAGACATTCAATAATGCAATCACTAACCAAGGTTAGATGGGTATATGTTGGTGGCTATATTCAATTTATATAGCCAACACAGTCGAAACTCAATACATTTTTATTAGAAACAATGATCTTGAATGAGGGTGCTGAGAACTATTAAAATTGTTGCAACCAGGGAAGAGAACATGTTTCAAGAAAAAAACATCACTTTCACCCTTTCCATGAGACCCTTGGATTCCAAAGGGGAAATATTACAACACTCTGGTGCAATGGTATTTAGTAGAACAACATATGCCTCTCCATCTGTTGCTCAAGAAAACAATAAGTGAAGTCAAGATATCTAGTAAAACCTTACCATTGGAACTGATGTTTAATATCCAATAGTCACTGAAATAGTAGATATATTGACACTTCCTTTATGCACATATATTTTGGTGCTACTCATGTAGTCATGTTAAGAAAAAAAATATAACTTTTTATACCATTAAGTTGACAGACTACTTAGGTTCAAGAACGTGGAAACACTTTTTGGAACTGGAACAAGGAACTTCATTTTTTTAGGGCCGATGGGTACATTGTATGCGTATTAAAATACTATAAGAGAAAAAAAATTAAAAACCGACACATTGAATAATATAATTTTTAGCAAATGACAACAAAAACATGCACATTGCTTCATTGAATTTTTGAACACACATACAATGATTAGAAAAACACTGAACAATCAACTTGATTATACCATTTGAAAATTGAAATTTGACATTAATAAATCTAGACTCCTCATTACCACTTCACCACTTCATTGTTTATCATTGTCCACAAAGTTTTAGAAAGAATAAAGCAGCAAAATCTCTCCGATGCTGATTTTTTATATGTTTTAAATTCTTTACTACTTCTCCGTTCATTGTTGGAAATGAAATGGTAAACATGAGAAGGTATTCAATGTTTTGAATATTCAGTGCACAAGGGTATTTGCTATGTGAAGAAATAGAGTTTTGGGTCCTAGGGGAGGACCCACCCTATCCTTGCATCTTTGGGATTTTCTTTAAATTGAAAAGGATTTTTTTTGTAGAGAGTGTTATCACTCAGTAATTTCTCTAGGTTCAAGAGAAATAGTCTGAGGTAACCAAGAACCTACTTTTGAAATTCAGGATCTAGCTTTCCTAAATTCCAGAGAGGGATCTCTCCTCAGGATTTAGCTTGATTTTGTTATAAGATTTTAGGCTAGTTATAATTGGACAATTGGTTTCATTTGAATGTTTGGTGGGAATAAAAGGTACTTCAAGATAAACCATAGAGGGATCTACTAGACCATTGCGCTATGGAGTCAATTTCTTGGCAAGCAGAGCTAGAAAATAAGGTCAAAAGAGAAAATGTACTAAGGGCAGGGTAGGTGACCTTCAAAGGGTTTCAAAATAGGCTTTTTGATGAAATGGTAAGATCTGAACAAAAGGGACTAAGAGTAGTTAAGGATTCTTAAGTCTGGATATCAGCAGAAAACATATCAATGAATAACTTGTAAAAAATAGGGAGCTTTTGACACTAATCCTGTATAAACATTCCTAGTCAATCATTTAAGACAGAAAACATGTAAATGTATGAATGGGACTTTAGAAAGATAAACAGTGAAAACAGGAAAATACTTGACTTATCTGATCAGCACAAGAATCATGAGTTATGATGTCTGTTTGACTTAGTTCCAGTCTACTGCTTTACAAATCGACTCACACAAACTCCAATGTATTCAACAAAAATGTCTATAGTAGTCTTGACAAATTTATTCCACACTAAACACTTCATAAACTGAAGTTTTTATACAAAATTATTACAAAATATCTAAGAGACATGTAGGAATATCTCTTGGAGAAAAATAAAGATTATTACATAAAAAGAGGGACAGCTACAAAAAAAACTGGCAAGCTATTCTCTTATGAAGAAAAAATAGGACTAATTAATCTTTATCAAAATTGATTTGTTGCTTTGTTGCAGATGCTTGCTGGCACTTGGAAAAATATCTTTTTAGAAGATAGATTAGAAGAAAATCTTTCCAATTACACTCTTCAACTTGTGCTTCACTTCTAATACTCTTTTTTACATTGTCCATTTATTACTCTACTGCTGTAAAATGAAGAATTACAATGGTGAAAATTTAGTTGACTGTTTTATTCTTGGATACTCTTTGACTCTGCGTATTCACCTGATACACCTTCACTGCAATATTTACCCTTTGATAAATGTAAAAATGAAAAACCTTACTATACTTTTTCTGCTCTGTTTGCATGTTGTTATATCCAATCAATAAATCCCTGCCACTGCTCTACACTGGGTATTTTCATACCTTTCAACTTCCTGTAACTCTCATCAGCATCAGTGTATTTGGCAAAGTTTGGTTTTATAACAAACATGTGTTTGATCTCATTCTGTAAAAAGAACAAATCTTCAAAATATTGTAAAACCACCTTACCAGTTGGGGAACCTTGTGGTAAAGGTTTATTCACCTGTTCTTTGGCATGTGCTCTGATCTTTTTGTCATAATCATTCTGGACCATTAAATTTTCATGGAAACGATGTATATCTGGAAGACCTGCTTGGCTTATCATTGTGTATTTGGTCATGAATTTTGTGATTGATAAGTTGATGGCTTTGCATTTTTCTTCTAATTTGTTCATGATATTTCTTTTGGTTAGGACTTTTCTGATTTGCAGAATTGTTTCAATCCTGTCATGAATATTTAATGCCTCCAATTCAACTCTATTCTTGCTGTTCAAGAATCCAATAAGCCTTATAGCTTTGGAAGGTTTATCTGCAAGCTCTATTTTAGTTTTTTGATTTTCTTCCAGTGCTGCTTGCAATCAATCTCTTTTCTCATAGATAATCTATATTGAGGGTCACTGTAAATGAATAGCTTCAATTATATTATTCCATAGGTATTTTTTGATGTATGCTACATGTTCACTGAAGTTTACTTCTTTCTGTAAACTCTTCACTTGTTCTTCTAAGGCATTTGCTCTCTGTTCATGTCCCTTAGATGTGATTAAAGAATTTTTGTATGAAGATTCGAGATCTTTATTTGCCTTCTTTAAATTATTGATCTCATTGTTCTTAAGGGACATTTCTTCCATTGATTTAGATATGCCTGCTTTACCTATTTCTTGTTATACCTGTGTTGTTGATGATTATTTGGCTGAGGTATCTATATATTGTACCGATACTATAGTTGTCAGTACTATTTTTGGTGCCATGTGCTCTGCCAGCGTAGAAGGAACAGTTGTACTCACCATTGGAATGACTATAGGAATAGGAGAAATATTTGTTTCTTTCAATGTTTCTTTCTATTTTATGAGGGTCTCTATCTAATTCTCCATATTTTTTATTTGAACAATCATTTTCAGTACTAACTGCATCATCTCATCCTGTAATCTAGATCAATTAGGGAACTGCTTTCTTCTGTAGTAACAGGTGGTTGTAGAGGTCTAACTACTTTAGTTGAATCAACTGTCAAACCAGGAGTAGGTTTATTAATCTTTGAATATTCAGGCTTTGGAATCTTGGCTGATGTAGATTTTTGGGCTTTTGGGCCTCCAATTTTAGGGGTAATCTGTTTTCTTATCACTTTGGGGAAAACTAAACAAGATTAAATTGTTTTCTTAGATAATTTTGAAAACAGAGGCTAGTTAAGTAGATCTAAGAGAATTTGGGAATCTGGGCAAGGGTTTTGGGATATAAAACATAGGTTTTCTAGGTGCAGAGGACTAAAAATAACTTTTCTATGTGTTTAAATCAATTTGAACCGTGGAAATTTTCTTTGTATGGCCGGAAATACTTTAAAATAGAGTTTGAAGGAAATGGAAAATTCTGAGAAAATTTGCCAGGGTTCGCCTTGTTTTTTCAAGTTTTGGATATAGTAGGATTTGTTAATTTTCTCTATGTAGCTTGATTGGTCCAATTTAATGGTTTAATTTGTGAAATTTGTTGGAAATTTGAGGAAAATACCTGCTTTATAGGTGCTTTGATAATCGAAAGGGTTTCCGGTTGTACTGGTCACAGTGGCTTAGTAGGAAGCATTGAGAGTCTGATGTGGCAAAATCTACTTCAGGGGGACGAATTGATCAGCAAAGGTTTTGAAATGGAGTCTAGGAGTAGTTTTTCAATGGGCGAAGGTGCGAATGGTATGCAAAACAGTGAAAAATTAACATTAAAACCTTTAATTTTATTACTCTGCATAACATTAATGGCAGGTCACAGTCAATGGCGGGAGAAATTTTCATTTTGAACGTGAAAATCATTCAGTGGTATCGTGTTGCTTTTAATTGGTAAGTAGTTTTGAGCTTTAGTAATGTGATCCAATTACAATTGGACACATAGCAGTCATCGGTTTCACAAAACAACTTTTATCGTGTGATTTTTTCCAAACTGTGCCCATTCACCTTTGGTACATGATATGCAATGAGCACCATTGGATTTAATTTTGCAATGCGAATGAGGCAAGATCAATTTGGGAGTTGCGGCGGACAAGCGGGCAGGACCGAGATTTATCATGGGCCATTGATTTGATATGAAAAGGATCAATGGTCATTACTCAACATGACGAGAAATGGTGGGGCATGAGGCCACATTGATCGCGCTAAGTGTGGACTGTTAGATGAGGTATGTAAGTATGATCAGAGGGTGATGGATGAGTGCAAGGGTGCTGGGTTATTTGATTTGATAATGAGCCTTTTTATATATAAAAGGAGTTTATATATATGGAGTGGAATGCATAGGGGCAGGTTAATATAAATTTTAACCAAGGTTTCAACTGTAGTATAAAGTACGAATATTTATTCATCTGGAAAGAGGGTTAAGGTTTAACCTTGGGTAAAGCTTATGAGGGGAAATTTGAAGGTATTAGTGGATTTTTTTGTTAATACATAAAGCATCGGTAAGGATTTTTATTTCTCATTTGATATATCAATTTCGACAAATTTTCCCTTATTTTTATTATATATATATTTCAAACCATTTCGGCTAAATAACTATAGGGGAGTTGGGATATTTCTTTATGTATAATTTTCATGTCAAAGGGGTATCTTAGGGATTTAATTTAAACATGTGCATAATAAATTTGACATAAAAAGCTTATAATAAGGGGTTTTTTGGGATAATTAATAGAAAGGCGTTATATTAATAGGACTAGGATTTTCTATAGGGAGTTAATAAAATAAGTTAGGTGTTAATATGAAAAGGGAAAGTAAATACTCAAAACATACAATTATAACCAAGAAAATTGAATATTAAACCAAGTTTTCATTGTAATAATTTCATCACTTCAACTTAGGATAAAATGCCATTTTGAGGATTTTTTGTTTCATGAGATGTAGGAAGTTAATCAAATGAGGGTTTTAAGCATCATTAAGTAAAAATGGGGTCTTTACTTATTATTTTTCATTGTAATGAATGCATGAATTGAAAATGATATGATTTTTGGGATTAATATAGAAGCTTAACACTTTCAACTAATCAGTCATCGAGCCTTGGGTGCGGTCCCAACAGAAGTCAGGGAAATGCCTTGAGCCTCTTTTAATGATAGTCTAAAATGTCAAATAGCTATTGGGAGGGAAAGTTAGTTATTTTTACCCTGGTGAAAAATATTTACGATGGATTTCCCACCTTCTTCTACCTACCCAATCGTATATTCTAACATTTTTTCTTCTATTTTGATCAGGTGCATTTGAGCTAGCAACCTTACAACATTTTATTCTTTTGAAAGAAGTAAAACTATCTAATTCTAAACTTATTTCATTCAAGAATCCAAATTAAACTGTTGGATTCTTTTATTCTCTACCTAACTATTGAATTGTCATGATTAAACTGTATGACAATTCTTTATTCACTATCTACAAGAACTAAAATTGAGACATGATAAGTCAAGATCAAATTGTTCAACTCATCATGGATTATGGCATTTATTGACACTCTGCCATAATCATCTGCAAAAATTAAAATTAGTGGCATTTAGACTTGCACACTTTCATGTTTTATTCATCTTTTTTCCTTTTGGGGTATATAATTTTTTTAAAGTCCTTTGATTTTTTTTTTAGGGCTTTTACCCTATTTTTGATTTTTTATTTTTTATTTTCTTACAAAATATGGGAAAACACCTAGTAGAAAGCAATGTTTGTACATATTTACATGACTATCATTAGTCAAGTCAAAATTATGAATCCTATATTTATAGGTTTCTAACATCGACTTCACATGGGGATGGCATCTCCTTGTGAGATGTCAAGAACACCATTTATTAGTAGCCTGATCCATTGGGCCGATCCCAAACATGCATTTGCTGTCGCTGAAAATCTTGAACTGAACATAGTCATTTTTCTGCAAACTGAAATTAGATCTGAAACTAAAAAAAACCATACTGAAATTGTCAAACCAAACTGATAGATCTTAAATATCTTTAGGACCTCATCCTTATCTTTAAATCTTAATGAAAAACTAGCTAAAAAAAAAAAAAAAAAAAAAAAACATGCTCAAAATTTTGGGCTTATTCTCACTCATATACCTACTCTAATCTACTAAAAATCTTATTGAATCAAGTAATAAAAAAATGCCAATGAAGCCAATCAAGTAGTTGTAGCAATGAATGGATAATTTGACTGCTTGTCATCAAACTTGGAAGTATGAATTGATCATGTGTCTTTATAATCAATGATATGATATGGAATGACAATTGCTGATATATTTCATCCTCATAGATAAGACATGTTTGCAGACTTGAGCTAAAAATAGTCTCCATATAATTTTCTATAGGATCATCAAAATCATAATGTATGATTGTGCTTCAAGGATTTCAATGACCAACTTATTAGTTATATTCTTAATAATAATCCCTGAAACTATTTCTTCAGTCTTGTGCTTGAAAGAATAATCATCCTGAATCTGCAAGTCAAAAATTAGTACAATTTCCTCTTTCTTAGGAGAAGGAAGATTTTCCAAGAATTCTTTAGGATCTTCGAAATTATAGGACTGAATTTGAGAATGCAAAAGTTTAATTTCATTTTCATATTTTTCAGAAACTAACTCAAGAACACATATTTTAAGTTTAGAAGAATATTTTCTTGATTTCAAAAGAAGAAAGAAAGATCTTAGAAAATCCTCATCAAGCTGAAATTCTAATAACACATCCTTGAATTCATTGAAAATCTCATGAGATGAAAGGTTTGCCACAAAACTTGTCATCTTGTATCACCATTAATGATTTGGAATATGGATTATTTGGTTATGTTGTTTCTTCTGAACTTTGAAGTTCTGGATCTTGGACACTGGAGTTGCCAGGTGGATGATTTTAACCTTTATATGTCTGATCATTGTCCACCATCATAGATTAGATCTGAACCTGTAAAATATTTTTGAAGAAAATTTTAGTCTTTCCCAGTATGGTTTCCATTATGTTATCACTCATTAATTTCTCTAGGTTCAAGAGAAATAGTCCAAGGTAACCAAGAACCTACTTTTGAAATTTAGGATCTAGCCTTCCTAAATTATGGAAAGGGATCTCTCCTCAAGATTTAACTTGATTTTTTTATAATATTTTAGGCTATTTATAATTGGACAATTGGTTTGATTTGAATGTTTGCTAGGAATAAAAGGTACTTCAATATAAACCACAAAGAGATCTACCAGACCATTGGGATATGGAGTCAATATCTTAGCAAGCAGAGCTAGGAAATAAGGTCAAAAGAGAAAATGTACTAATGGTAGGGTAGATGACCTTCAAAGGGTTTGGAAATAGGATTTTTTATGAAATGGTAAGATCTGAAAAAAAGGGAAATGAAGTATCCTTAAGTTACAGAAGAGAAGATGAAGGAAAGGGGTCAAAATGGAATAAGATCAGGTAAGGATTCTTAAGTCTGGATATCAGCAGAAAGCATATCAATGAATAACTAGTAAAAAACATGGAGCTTTTGACACTAATCCTGTATAAACTTTCCTAGTAAATCATTTAAGATAGAAAACATGTAAATGTATGTATGGAACTTTAGAAATATAAACAGTGAAAATGGGAAAATACTTGACTTATCTGATCAGCACAAGAATCCTGAGTTGTGATATATGTTTGACTTAGTTCCAGTCTGCTGCTTTACAAATCGACTCACACAAACTCCAATATGTTCAGCAAAAATGTCTATAGTAGTCTTGAGTATTTTTATTCCACACTAAACACTTCATAAACTGAGGTATTTATACAAAATTATTACAAAATATCTGAGAGACATGTAGGAATATCTCTAGGAGAAAAATAAATACTATTACATAAAAATAGGGACGGCTGCAAAAAAAACTGGCAAGCTGTTCTCTTATCTAGAAAAAATAGGACTAGTTGATCTTTATCAAAATTGATTTGTTGCTTTGTTGTAGATGCTTGCTGGCACTTGGAAAAATATTGTTTTAGAAGATAGATTGGAAGACAATATTTCCAATTACACTCTTCAACTTGTGCTTCACTTCTAATACTCTTTTACGTTGTCCATTTATTACTCTACTGCTGTAAAACAAAGAATTACAAGAGTAAAAATTTAGTTGACTGTTTTATTCTTGGATACTTATTGACTCTGCTTATTCACCTGATACACTTTCACTGAGTTACTTACCCTTTGATAACTGTAAAAATGAAAAACCTGAATGTATTATTTCTACTCTGTTTGCATGTTGTTATATCCAATCAGTAAATCCCTGCCACTACTCTGCACTAGGTATTTTCATACCTTTGAACTTTCTGTAACTCTCATCAGCATCAGTGCTTTTTTCAAAGTTTGGTTTTATAACAAACATGTGTTTGATATCATTCTGTAAAAAGAAAAAATCTTCAAAATATTGTAAAACCACCTTACTAGTTCAGGAACCTTGTGGTAAAGGTTTATTCACCTATTCTTTGGCATGTGCTCTGATCTTTTTTTCATAAACAGTCTGGACCATTAAATTTTCATGGAAACCATGTATATCTGGAAGACCTGCTTGGCTTAGCATTGTGTATTTGGTCATGAATTTTGTGATTGATAAGTTCATAGCTTCACATTTTTCTTCCAAGTTGTTCATGATATTTCTTTTGGTTAGGAATTTTCTGATTTGCAGAATTGTTTCACTCCTGTCATGAATGTTTAATGCCTCTAATTCAACTCTATTCTTGTTGTTCAAGAATCCAATAAGGCTTATAGCTTGCGAAGCTTTATCTGCAAGCTCTATTTTAGTATTTTGAATTTCTGCCAGTGATGCTTGCAATAAATCTCTTTGCTCATAGATAATCTATATTGAGGGCCACTCTAAATGAATAGCTTCAATTATATTATTCCATAGGTAGTTTTTGATGTATGCTACATGTTCATTGAATTTTACTTCTTTTTGTAAACTCTTCACTTCTTCTAAGGCCTTTTTTCTCTGTTCATGTTCCTTAGATGTTATTAAAGCATTTTTGTATGAAGATTCGAGATCTTTATTTGCCTTCTTTAAATTATTGATCTCATTATTCTTAAGGGAAATTTATTCCATAGATTTAATTATGTTTGTTGTACATCTTGCTTGTTGTACCTGTGTTGTTGATGATTTTGTGGTTGAGGTATCTATAGATTGTACTGACACTACAGTTGCCAATATTCTTTTTGGTGCCAAGTGCTTTGTTAGTGTAGAAGGAACAGTTGTACTCACCATTGGAATGACTATAGGAATAGGAGAAATATTTGTTTCTTTCAATGTTTCTTTCTCTTTTATGAAGGTCTCTATCTGATTATCCATATTTTTTATTTGAGCAGTCATTTTCAATACTAAATACATCATCTCATCGTGTAATCTAGATCAATTAGGGAACTTCTTTCTTTAGTAGTAATAGGTGGTTGTAGAGGTCTAACTACTTCAGTTGAATCAGTTGTCAAAGCAGGAGTAAGCTTATTAATCTTTCAAGATTCAGGCTTGGGAATCTTGGCTGAGGCAGATTTTTGGGCTTTTGGACCTCCAGTTTTAGGGGTAATCAAGTTTTCTTCTCATTTTGGGGAAAAATAAGCAATATTAAACTGTTTTCTTAGTTAATTTTGAAAACAGAGGCTAATTGAGAAGATCTAAGAGAATTTGGGAATCTAGGAAAGGGTTTTGGGATATATTACACAGTTTTTCTAGGTGCAGAGGACTAAAAATAACTTTTCTGTGTGTTTAAATCAATTTAAACCGTATAAATTTCCTTTGGATGTTCGGAAACACTTTAAAACAGTGTTTGAAGGAAATGGAAAATTCTGAGAAAAAATTGCCAGGGTTCGCCTTGTTTTTTCAAGGTTTGGATAGAGTAGGATTTGTTATTTTTCTCTATGTAGCTTGATTGGTTCAATTTATGAAATTTGCAGGAAATTTGAGGAAAATACCTGATTTACAGATGCTTTGATAATCGAAAGGGTTTCTGGTTGTATTGGTCGCAGTGGCTTAGCAGAGAGCGTTGACAGTCTATTGTGGTGAAATCTACTTCAGGGGGACAAATTGATCAGCAAAGGTTTTGAAATGGATTCTGGGCATAGCTTTTCAATGGGAGAAGGTGTGAATGGTATGAAAAACAGTGAAAAATTAAGGTTAAAACCTTTTATTTTATTACTCTACATAACATTAATGGCACGTCACAGTCAATGGGCGGAGCAGTTTTCATTTTGAATGCGAAAACCATTCGGTGGTATCGCATTTCTTTTAGTTGGTAAGTAGTTTTGAGCTTTAGTAATGCGATCCAATTACAATTGGACACGTATTATTCAAAGGTTTCACAAAACAACTCTTATCGCATGATTTTTCCCAAATTCTGCCCGTTAACGTTTGGTACGTGATATGCAATGAGCACCGCCGGATTTAATTTTGTGATGTGAATGGTCAGGATTAGTTTGGGAGTTGTGGCGGACAAGTGAGTGGGATCGAGATTTATTATGGGTCGTTGATTTGATATGAAAATGGTCAATGGTCATGACTCAACGTGACGGGAAATGGTGGGGCATGAGGCCAGGTTGATCGCACCAAGTGTGGACTGATAGATTAGGTATATAAATGTGATCAGAGGGTGTTGGATGAGTGCGAGGGTGCTGGGTTATTTGATTGGATAATGAGCCTTTTTATATATAAAAGGAGTTTATATATATGGAGTGGAATGCATAGGGGCGGGTTAATATAAAGCTTAACCAAGGTTTCGACTGTAGTATAAAGTAAAAAACTTTATTCATCGGGAAAGAGGGGTAAGGTTTAACCTTGCGTAAAGCTTATGAGGGGAAAGGTGAAGGTATTAGTGGAGTTTTTGGTTAATACATAAAGCATCGATAAAGCTTTTTATTACTCATTTGATATATCAATTCTGACAACTTTTCCTTTATATTTTTATTATATAGTTATTTCAAACCATTTGGGCTAAATAACTATAGGGGAGTCGGGATATTTCTTTATGGATAATTTTTATGTCAAAGGGGTAGCTTAGGGATTTAATTTAAACATGTGCATAATAACTTTGACATAAAAAGGTTATAATAAGGGGTTTTTTGGGATAATTAATACAAAGGATTTATATTAATAGGACTAGGATTTTCTATAGGGAGTTAATAAAAAAATTTAGGTGTTAATATGAAAAGGGAAATTAAATACTCAAAACATACAATTACAACCAAAAAAAGTGAAGATTAAACCAAGCTTTCATTGTAATAATTTCATCACTTCAACTTAGGATAAAATGCCATTTTGAGGGTTTTCTGGTTCATGAGATGTAGGAAGTTAATCAAATGAGGGTTTTAAGCATCGTTAAGTAAAAATGGGGTCTCTACTTATGATTTTTCATGGTAATGAATGCATGAATGGAAAATGATATTATTTTTGGTATTAATATAGAAATTTAACACTTTCAACTAATTAGTCATTAAGCCTTGGATCCAGTCCCAACAGAAGTCAGGGAAATGCCCTGAGCCTCCTTGACTAATAGTCTAGAATGTCAAATAGCTATGGGGAGGGGAAATTAGCTATTTGTAGCCTGGTGAAAAATATTTACGATGGATTTCCTGCCTTCTTCTACCTACCCAATTATATCTTCTAACATTTTTTCTTCTATTTTGATTAGGTGCATTTCAGCTAGAAACCTTACAAATTTTTTTTCTTTTGAAAGCAATAAAACTATCTACTTCGAAACTTATTTCATTCAAGAATCCAGATTAAACTGTTAGATTATTTTATTCTCTCCATGACTACTGAATTTTCATGATTAAACTGTATGACAATTCTTTATTCACTATCTACAACAAGTAAAATTGAAACATGATAAATCAAGATTAAATTGTTCAACTCATCATGGATTATGGCATTTATTCACACTCTGCCATAATCATCTGAAAAAAGTAAAAGTAGTGGCATTTAGACTTGCACACTTTCATGTTTTTTTCATCTTTTTTCCTTTTGGGGTATATCATTTTCTCTAAGTCCTTTGATTTTTCTTTTAGGACTTTTACCCTCATTTTTATTTTTATTTTTTTATTTTTTTACAAAATATGGGAAAACACCTAGCAGAAATAAAAGCTTTTACATATTTACATGACTATCATTAGTCAAGTCAAAATTATGAATCCTATATTTATAGGTTGCTAACATAGGGCATGCCATTTTAGGCTTTGGGTACCCTTGCCCCGAGTATGGGTAACCATGGAACATAGATAAAAACTATATTTTCTAAACCCATTGCATCATAATATTGTAACACAACTACAATGGAGGATCAAGTTTGATAATATGTGCACGACATAATTTTCACGTGAGATAACAACTATCAGGGGTGAGAAATTACACGAGGATATTATTTACCAACATAGCTATAACTACATAATAGATTTTGGCCGTTATATTGATATTGAATGAGGAACCAATGAACAAGCACATAGCAGGGCATACATAAGTCGTGTTCCTAAAAGTGTTGTTTATTATTTTAATATATTTAAATTAAAAAAAAAAAAATTAATACTAAAAAAATGAGTACAATAAACTAATAAATAAAGTTGAATGAGAAAAAGAAGAAAAAGAGAGAACTGCCAAGTGGGACTTGCATGGAGCCAAGTGCCTCTTCCATATCCAAACTCTTCGTTTGGCTCTCAGGATCCTATTCAGATCTGGCTATCTGCCAAGCTAAGCATTTTTTTGTTCGCCACTACTAATGCAAGAATCCTTATAGTAGACAATACTTCAGTGATTTGGTTTGATACAGTCAAGCAGTTTCCAAGAAGAAAATGAATAGCCATGCCTTCAACCAATTGGGTGGGGGAGGCACAGTTAGATTATATTTCTATGGATTTTAGGTAATTATTAATGACAATTAATATGGAGCAGACATTGGTAATTATTAATGAAAATTAATGGAGTAGCCATAGATAATATAAGTTTTATTTAAGTCTAATATATATATTAAAAAGTTCAAATATAGAGATTGAGGAAAACCGAGAATGGTTGAAGGCGAGAAGAAATAGAGAGAATAGATAGATATAGAAATGGTTTGCTACGGCTTCTGCTCTTTTCCTAGTCATGGGATGAGCCCCTTAATACTATTAAACCAGGCATAAAAGAAAGTTGGATATTGAACGAAAAGGAAAGTTTAAAGAAAACTATTAGGAACTAGAAAGAGAAGAAAGAGAGATACCCAAGATATTAGATCTTAGACCGAACGGTGTAAGTTATAAATAGAACATCGTAAGTTATAAAACCTCCTCTGTAATGCGATACTACAATATTTGGAAATCAAATATTTGTGACTCATTTCATAGTCCAAAATTAGTGGTAAAATAAAATGTTGCTTCTCACTGCAGAGGATGAAAATAGCACAAATTTATGAAGATGAATGGTTTAGGAAATATTACCACCCTCCTACTAAGCCTTGGGATGAAGAGCACATGACTGCAGGAAAGGAACACGGCTGGTAGGGCAGTTAGAGGAATAGGTGGGTTAGGGGGAATCATTATACGCCACCTTATCACTCTAAATTTTTCCTACTTTCACTTTGATAATCTTTGTATCTCTAACAATAATCATTGAAAAGAGAATCCTTATGTTTGGTTATATACTCACTATAATTATGCTTCTAGCTTGGGGAAGAATCACTCCTATGGACCAGAAATAAGAAGATTAGGGCTTGATCAGTTTATCGGTAACAAGTCATTTCATAGCTGAGGTATTGTTTGGGTCAGGAGACATAGCTCAGATATAGACCTCTTATTTATATAATCCATAGGATGTTTTTTTTCCTCTGAGTGATCCACACTTATGGGCGTTAAGGGGAGAAGAATAATGCCCCTTCCTGTTCTGGGCAGGAATGTGAATGTACAGGGTTGCATGATTCATTCTTTCCAGCAACACAATCTTAATACATTTCAACACCTTCTTGGTGCCACTACAGCTCAAAGAATGTCTTTAAGTTTGTGTAAACAAACCCTATATTTACAACAGGAAAATTGTTAGTTTTTTATTAATGTTAAAGCAGTGCATAGAAAAGTAAAAGTCGATAGGGAAGTGTCTAGAAAGAGGCATATTTCTGATAAATTTAGTAACCAGCTAAATACGTGGTGCATAGAAAAGTAAAAGGCACTAGGGAAGTGTCAATAGAGAGGCATATTTTTGAGAAATTGCAGAACCAATTAAAGAAGAAGTGCATACACTACAATAAAAAAACACATTGGTGAGGGTCATGCTTATGATGGACCTTTAAGGTCCATCACCAATGTCACATATGGTGATGGTAATTAAAAAACCGTCACTGTAAGTGTATATAGTGATGGTCCTTTATGGTCCATCACCAAAGAAATTTTCAATGACACTTTTGGTGAGGTTCGTTAAAGGCCCATCACTAATTCTCTCTTTGGTGACACTTCTAGTGACGAAATTTTAATGACCCTCAACAATGCTCTTTTTTTTACTTTTGGTGATGGTCAAAAAATGTCGGTCATCATTGATCACTAAAAACTGTCACTGTAAGTGTATATAGTGATGGTCCTTTATGGTTTGTCACCAAAGACATTTCACTTTTGGTGAGGGTCATTAAAGGCCCATCACTAATTCTCTCTTTGGTGACACTTCTAGTGACGAACTTTTAATGACCCTCACCAATGCTCTTTTTGATACTTTTGGTGATGATCAAAAACTGTCCATCATCATTGATCATTCCAATGAGTTTTTTATGACACTATGTGCCTGTTAATATATTTTTTGTCAAAAGATAACGATTTAATACCATTATTATGGAGCATTTTTTATAATATGTCCAAGGCCATAGTAGTTAGGATCAGTCAATTTTTTAAGAAGTAATAAGTGCGTATCATTTCCCTCAAGTAATGACTAGTCGAATATAGATTTCCTATGAGTCAACAAATGATTCATATCTATTATGTTAATTATCTAGCAAATTCCATTTAGATAAAGTTCCACTATTGTGTGTAGGAAATATATTATTTAATACATAATTGAGATCTGACAATTCTATTAATGAGAAAGACCTAACAATCCTCAACAATCTGGGCACACTTTAAATTAATTCTTTGGCACACACTAACATTTATTAGCACCCCACATGTCTTGGAACATCTTTGTACCTAGAATATCTTGTGATGACATTGACGCCCAAACACATGGTGTCATGCACTAGCACAACATGGAACTCTCCTAGCATGTAGTCCCTAGCATGCTCTGGAACACCTTGATTGAATGCATTGACATACATTAGCACTTGGCACACAATGTCACTTGGCATGTGTTGGGACCTATAATTAGTGTGCCTAGCATGCCCCTTTTCAAAAAGATAAATTCCTAACTTATTAACCCTCTTACTGGTTCTTCCTTTTGTTGCCTTGACACATATTGACATACCCTGGCACCCTGCACCACATCCTTAGCACCCAGCATGTATTGGCATATCTTGGCAGTATTAATTTGCACATGATATAATTAGCACACCCTAGAACTCCCAAGCACACTTTGGGAATTCTTAACATGCCTTAATATTCCCTAGCACGCCTTACCAATGCTTAGCATACCTTGTCACTCCCTCCTTGGCATGACGACTAACACTGACCATTAACACTAGTATCTGGCAGTACGCGTTCCTCATATTCATTAACTTCCATGAATTTTTACCTAGTGCTCCCTCAATGTTTTTTCCTAGTACTCCTTAACACTCATCAACATGCATTATCACTCTCTAGCACACCTTAGCACTGTTCAACATTCCCTTTCACTTCATCACATGCATAACACTAGTCCCTAACACATATTGGCACTTGGCACATGTTGGTGCTTGGAAAGACTTAGCATGTATGGAATACGTTGAGATGCCTTGGTATGATTTAGCATGGTTTAATATTAAATTTATTTGTGAAGATCAATTGTTGGAAATTAGATGAGAAGCAAAAAGGAATACTTGGCACTTAGAATGCACTAAGAATTTGCACTTGGCACCTATTGTTGCCTAGTGTTGGTGTGCCTAGCATGCCCCTCTTGGAAAAGGTAAATTGATGACTTATTAACCCTCTTATGTGTTCATTTCCTTGTATTTTAACTTTTTTCTCCTTTTTGTTGTCTTGACATTCCCTAACACGCATTGACACACCCTTTCACATCTTGGCATGCCTTATCACTTGGCACATCATATCATGTTTGACATGTATTCCCACTATCTGGCACGTCAAGGGGGTGAAGAGGGATGTAGTCCTAAAGTAGGTCGAGTACGAGGGCCGAGTAAGGGTTGCTAAAGGGAGGTAATGATCATCCTCCAAGAGCAAGATCATCATGTGAGGGTTCAGAATAATGTTGCATACCTTAATGGTTGGTTTGTGCTAGGAAGTAGGATGGCATATCGTTGGTTCTCTTCTGGCAGATCAAGCTTAAGAGAGGTTTCTCATGAGAATCTCGGCATGTGCTTTCAATGGTGTCTTTGTGTGAAGGCTGTATCAAATTCTGAAATGTTGAAATTTTCAACAAGAAACAGTGAAATTGGAAGCCAGAAAGGACAAAAAAAAATGTACCCACACTGGTGAGGAATTTTGATGCACCAGGAGCGAGGAATGTGGGGCGTCTAATTTATTTTTCCCTTTAATAAATTGGACAATAAATTGTAATTTCATCTCATAACAACTTGTGTCAGTTAATTAAGTCATGATGACCGAGTTAGCTCAAGAAATTCGAGTTGAGGGTCTAATATCAGGCATCTAGAGGGATTCTAATATTTTTGGTGTCCAGTTGAAGTTGATGCATTAGTGGGGCACAAGTGTAATTAACTGAATTAAATGAGTTAAAATCAGTTTAACTAGTTCTAACTGAGTGATGAGCTAGTGATAGGTCCAGTGAATTAAATTAGATTTAATTCACAATGAGTGATCAATCATATAACTGATAATTCACTATTAATAGTTGCATGCATGTTAGTTTCGAGGAATACCCAGTTGAGACAAAGGTTAAAGGGAACATAACTATTAGTTGTATTCAGAGAAAATTTCCCATCTACAATTATAAAGTCATTGGGATGCCATGATGGATTGCGCAATCAAGGAAGACTGATTTTCCTAATTAATAAGGAGTTAATTCCCTAGGAATTTCATGAGCAAGGCAGGTTGAAGTAAGGATGAGAATTTGCTAAGTACTAGACCGAGTTTTCCTAGATCAACGGGAGACAATATTTGACAGAGTGTTGGAGAATCTCATGAGAGATTAAGCATTGTATTGTTTCATGATTCCTTGACTTAATACACAATAGAGATAGAGGGGTTTTGATTAGTTGCTTTCCCCAAACACATCATGTTGTTGTGCCATTGATAATTTATTTCTCTTACTTATATGTGATTGTGAAATCGTGTTTTGTTTCCGTAAATTGTAGGAAGGATTAAGTATCTTGTTTTAGTAGATTACAAGATCAGATTGAATCTCGTTGGTTATATTTTCTACATGGTATCAGAGAAAGAATTTTTTGGGCGGCGAGTTTGTAGAGAATATTTGAAGATTTTGGTGTATAATTTTCGAAAACAAATAGAATATTTGGATTCCTTAAGAAAATCTACCGAAATAGAAAAAAAAATCGGTCAAATCAAAGCTCGGATGAGGGAGATATCATCGATTTAAAATCAAATATTTTTTAGAAACTTTTTGTAACTTTGGGAAAATTACACTATGCGTGAGTCAAGAACCTATATTCACATGAGGTACCAGATGCATGCAAATCTTTGAGGAGAAAGGCAGAAGTTAGAGACTTGGTGGTTTAGAGGGAGCATAAATTACCTCTCAACATGCATCCTCATGAGAAGCAGTCTCAGAAGGTTGTGGAGTAGCTACCACAATTGGAGAAGCAGAGAGGAGACCGAATGGAAGCGTCCACTCAAGCAGAGACCTCTATGAGGGGGAAATTTCGAGCCAGATGGGAAGAGGGAGCAGCCATACCTCGAGATGTAAGGTGGGGTTATGTGTAAACATAATCCCAAGATAAGAAATTTGGGCAAGGTCCTGTTAGTTTCAGTCTTTGCAGCCTTCCTCCAGTGATCAAACATGCTCTTACAAAGTGATTTTAAGGTGTCAAGGTCAAATTTTGTCATTTCAGTGAGTCTTCAAGTAAAATTTGGTCACTAGGTATTAGGTCTAAGGTTTGCTAACACTCCTTTCAAATTTTTCCAAATGTCAGTCCATGTCACCATTCAGATGAGTGTACCATCATTCAGAGGGTTTTCATCATCATACCAGATTCCAAAGGGTCAGTTTACACCTTGTTCATGCTTCAGTTGTGCCTAGGTAAGATTCATTTCCCTCTCCTAGGGTTTTAAAGGTAATTTCTCTTGGATGGTCAAATCATCAGCAAAACTTGTATCCTGATGTTCATACACGTTACCCTATCCTTAATGTACCTTATTAAACACTTCCCATCACTGATATCCCTCAAATTCCTCATTTTCGCAGAAACCCTAGTTTCTTGCTACAACTTGGCAATTTTCTAGGCTAGGCCTGTGTTTTGCCCTTTTTGACCTCTTCCCCTCACTCAATCTCTGAAATTCCACTTTCCCCTAATTCCTAACATCCCTCCCTAATTCCTAAAATTTTCTCAAGAATTTAGAAGCCCCTTATCCCCTTCATTTCACTTCATTTTGACAAATCCCTTGTTCCACACATCGGGATAGGGTTTACTCCAATGATGTTTCTGAGAAATAAAATATGAATTTTGGAAAAATGAGAGAGGTTTTTGTCAAAAATATTCCAAGGAAGAAAAACCTCCTTCATGTTTTACACAAGTGTCATGGTTTTATAGAAATTTCAAAAATACAGTTTCTTTAGGAGAATTGATGCACCTCTGAAGTGACCTTGGGAAAATCAAGCTTTATGCTAGCTTGGTTGGCCAACTGACTTGCTTGATGAGTCAAATGATAAATAGACAGAAAGCGCTTTCCAATGACCTATAATGATCTCAATTTGGAGTTGAGGAAGACCTTAGAAAGTTGACCACAACAGCACTCTGCCTTGAGGTAGCCTCATTTTGCACATTTTGACCAGTCTTGGCAGATTTGATTTTTGACAGGGAAAATGAACTCCAAATAGAAAAATTCTAGTTGGGTTGGAAATTAGAATCAATAATATTTCCAACGAGCTATACTGCACCCAATTTGGACAGTAGGAAGGTCTCCAAAAGTCTCCTGCAAAAAGGCACAGCGAATAGAGATGGTGTGGCGCATTGGGCTAAAAAGCCTGAAATCCATTCAAATCTTCCTCCAAAGGCTCCAAAATTGAAAATTTTTCATTCCAAAACTAAGTTAACATATCCATATTTCCAATATATGAGTTTCCAACAGTTTTTATGGTGTTTCAATAGGTGAAAAATAAAACCCTAGCTCCTTGCATAGTTTCATTGAAAATCTGCCTAGGGTTTGAAAAATTGCCATTTTTTGCTGTTTTACTCCCCTCTACCACTTTCACATCCCCTTCACTACATTTCATTAGTTTCATTTCCCATTCCCCCTCTCATTTCCACTCATCCTAATCCCCATCCCAAAAACCGTAAAACCTTAGGTTCTAGGGTGAAACCCTAGTTTTCTTCATTGCACTAATGGTTGTATACCCTATCCCCTTAATCCCACTCCCCTCATACATTTTCCCCTTAATCCCCTTCTCCACATATAATTTCCCAAAATCCTAGACACTATACCTAAAACCCTTCAATTCCCCAATTTCCAATTGGAAATATTCACAAAATTCCCCTTACCCTCTCCCTTAATAGTCCCTCACACATTTTCATACACTTGACAGTGAAAAATCGAAGACACCTAAAACTCTTCGTACTCATCTAAGACAACACAAACTTTGGCAAACATGCAGACAAATTCCTCTTATGACCGAGATGAAGGAAACACAGTGACTCTACAACCAAATTCCGTGCACCGAGGAGACCAAAAGCTTTTGGAGAAAGCCAACAAATAAAAGAACATGTTGAGGCACATGGCCAATCATTATTGGGCGAGAAACCATGTTTGCAAAGCAAGGATTAAGATCTTGAAGGCTAAGTTGAAGAAGGCCTCAAAGCGTCGGAAAAGGCATGATAGACTTTAGATCTTGGCCGAGGCTTCCTTGGCCCAGCATAGCACATAATGGAGGACACTCAGCCCAAATTTCAAAAAATTTGGGACACTTTTTGCAAATTTTGAATTTTTGGCCTAGAAACAGAGTTTTCAGCTCTATGCGCCGCGCCACTTGGTGCGCGCTTTTGATGGGGGACTCCTTTTGATGAAAACTCTACATTTTTGGATTTTTCATGGAAAAATATGCATTCCTACCTATGGCCAAGATATTTTGTCAAGTTTTGGGCTTCCAGAAGGGTCAAAAACACCCCAAAAATGACCTTTCTGTCCCTCTTTTGACACACAAGAAGCAGTGTTGGGAGAAATACGTTTTGGAGGGGAAAATGAAATCCAAATTCATAAATTCCACTTGTGTTGGAAATTATATAGGTAGAACTTTCCAACAAGACCACTTGGAGAAAATTTGGACACCAAGAAGGCCTCCAAAATCAGCTCCAAATTCGCGCGACACATAGGGAAATCAGGCGCATCGCATTGGGGGTTTTTCCTCATTTTTGACCCAGAAACTCTGTTCTTCTCCTAGTTTTTCACATTTTGACTTTCTTACTTCCAAATATC
Source organism: Pinus albicaulis (assembly GCA_034641835.2). Lineage (NCBI taxonomy): Eukaryota > Viridiplantae > Streptophyta > Pinopsida > Pinales > Pinaceae > Pinus > Pinus albicaulis. The sequence continues at coordinate 368,082,982 of CM076574.1, read as the reverse complement.
AAACTCATGATGTAATTTGATGTAATTTTATGGATATTGATGTAATTTTGTTAAATTTTCACTCATGGAGGTAGATTCATCCATCAAAAGGTGATTTGAAACTGAATGAATCAGTTTCCTTGTTTATAGAGGTAAGCTATTTCCACTACCTACTTTCTAGTTCTCAGTCTAGATTTTTTTGGAACAGCTCCTAAACTTGTGAGCTCGACCCCTAGAGGTTGGGATGAGTTATTTTTTGTCTATATCTTGTGGTTTTTCAGTCATTAGCATGGTTGGACTTTTGGGAATGCTTTGAGCATCATTGTACATTCATCTTTGCATTTTGGCAAAGGAATAGACCAGGATTTTGCAGCACTCTATGGGATTCATGTGGCATTTTGTTCTAATAATGTGTTTCTCTCTATAAATTTAAGTTTACTAGTATTTTATGTATGCCATTTTCTCTCTTATTTCTTCTTAACTAAACAAACAAGGATAAAAGTAGAATCCATTGAAAATTGTAGTGCTCTACTTAGGGTTTGTTTAGTTATCTATGTTTTCAGCTGTTTGAAGAGGATCACTGAAGGTTTCTTACCCTATTCAACTCCTCACCTATCTAAAGCTCTCCATTTCTTTCAATTGGAAGTGTCAAATCAATTTCCTACCTTGCCCCATTGAGATCTCTACAAAACTGAGCCTCATTCCCTAGACCCAAAATCTGCCTTTCCATTTGAGTCAACAAAATATCATTAAATTCAATCAAGACTCTTTTTCATACATACCTAGCCTAAAATTATTCTTCATTCAAGTCATCTCAAGCCTCATTGATCGTTTTTTTCTGAGATTGACAAGGAGAGAGCCCTCTCCCGATGTGGTAGGGATAGCTACCAGGTTAAGCGTGGTTTGATGTTACCCTAGATTCTGCTTTTGTCAGCTTGAGGTAGATTTAGGCCATAACATAGTGGCGAATCCACTGGGGAAGAAATTTTTTTTGTTCGCTTTATAAACTACAGATGGAGCCTGAAGTTAGCCAGGTAGCCTTCGAAACGCTCTTGCTTTTCATTAATGAAAGTAGATGAATGCTGCTTCAGTCAATCTCCGGTCTAGTTTATGAATTGAACATCTGGCTTCCTCAGTAAGATCTAATCAAGTTTAGATTTGATTTTTTATGGTGGACAACGATCAGACACTGCAAGGCTGAAATCATTCACCTGGAAACTCTAAATCAGTTTCAAGATCAGATCCAAGGACTCCACTGGAGGATGAACCTGACCAGCAGAAACATGAAAGGACAATATGGAAAGATCAGGTATTCAAGTTGGAATTTTATCCAAGACATTTTTTTCTTTGTCATAGATTATTTCTTCTCTTTTCCCAAGTATGTCAAGAAGGCTTTGCAAAGTATATTGTATTTGAGAAAAGATCCTCAGTCTGCATTTGATTCCTTCCCTTTGAATATTCTGAATACCAAAGATTTGCATGCTTTTGAACTTGATCAAGACCTTTCTTCCGAAACTTGTGATGACCATCTTCAAACTGATGAACCTCAAGAGACCAAGACTTCTTCTATAGAATTTGTACATACCCCAATACCTTGTAAAATTATATATCGATATAAGCCTCTGATTTTACCTCCTATATCCCATGCTTTCCCTAAAAATTATGGTGAACGTGACAAAATCAGTGCTGAGAGACATGTTATGAATTTTGAGTCTTTTCTTGACCTTTTTGAAGTTGATGAAGAGGATTTCAGTATTAGGCTTTTTGCTCTTTATTTTCAAGGAAAAGTCAAGAGTTGGCTCAAAAACCTACCTGATGCGAGAATCTCAGATTTCCAGCAGTTTGTCAAAGTTTTCCTCGACAGGTGGGTGGTCAGAAAAAACCCATTATTGATTATAGAAGAGTATAGCTAGCTTAAAAGACTACCAGGGGAGACAGTACAATAGTTTTCTGCCAGATTTAACCAAGTTTATTATTTGATTCCAGTTAATATAAGACCTTCTCTTCGATCCGCTCTATTGCACTACCTAGGTGCCTTTGATCCAGAAATGGAGTTTCAGCTGAGAGAAAGTAATCTTGCAACACTTGAAGAGATGCAGAATAGTGAAGTAGATGTAGAGGCTCATTTGCTGATCCAAAGGGAAACGTTGAAGGAGGAAGAGATGAAAAACATAGATCCAGAGGAATCGACATATCTAGAGGTAAAGCTTGACATTTTGGTAAGTGCAGTGGAAGAGATGATGCAAAATATCACCACAAGGAATGAGTATAATGTTCAAGCCAATGGCTCGCTGATTGAAGAAGAAAAAGTTGCCGATCAAAAACATTTTGTTTCTTATCCCAGTTGTCATAGATCTGATAATGATTGTTTTGTATATCATCTTGGAGAAGAGAGATCTATTGATATGACATGTATGCTTGATTATGTGTTTTATACTGATGATTTGCCTCATTTTGATCAGTATGATGATGATTCTGTTCTCCAAATAGAAGTTAATCTTGCAGACAAATTGGCCACTAGTTTGTGGAAGGAGGAAGTTCACTTTCAGCAGTTCGAATACAATGTTCATCCATCACATATTAGCTATGGAAATGACGAGGAAAGTGCAACAAATTTTGAGGTAAGTGAAGGATCTTTGCCTTTTTGTTTTGATTCGTTTCAGTTCATCAGAGACAACTTCCATGTAATCAGAAATCAACTGTCGACAAGTCTTGATCTGGACCATCTTGAGGGCAATGAAAATTTTTTTCAAGATTTCTCATATCTAGATTTGCAGCCCCCAAATGCCATTGATTTTCAAGTTGCAGATGAGGACTTGGAAGCTGGCACATATGATCAAATGATACAAGATGATTCTGTACCATTTTGTTTTGAATCATTTCATTTTTTGAAGGGTAAATTGCATAGTATATCTTCAAATGAGCAGCCTGTAGAAAATCATGTAATCTCATCAGAAACAATAGAAAATGGGTTGCAGCAGTCTTTTCAAGTCTTTCACAATCCAATAGCTAATGTGTTGGATGATGCCTGTAGTCAAAGTCTTTCTCCATTGACTACATGTGAGTTTGAAATGTATGCTCATATAAACTTGATCCGAAAGCTGGTTTCTTTGTCATTTTCAGCAGGAGTCTCGTCACAAAGCTTAGATCAAATTTTGCATTCATGGTATGAGGAGAAGAGAAGTACTCCATTGGATAAGCTAAATCCTAGTGTGCATGAACTTCAAGATCCTTATGCAGTGTTTTTGGAGGTAGATAGAGAATCCATATCATTCAACGGATCTATTTCCAAGTTTTCATGGGAGCTTCCTTTCAGTAGTTCTCTGTTGTTGTTCATAAGCAAGCACTTGCAGAGAATTCAAACATTAGCCGAAATACTTACTTGGTTGCATTGGTTGTTTCATTTCACTTGATCAGGTGATGAATGAAACTGTTAGAGTAGGTTTTGATGAATAAGCTCTACTTTGAGCATCATTTCTAGTTTGTCGGTTGTGTTTAAGTATCGAGTTATTTTTTAGTTGAGTGAGAGTCAATTTGTGTCGTCAAGTCATCAATTTTCAGTCATGCATTTCAGCTTGAGTTTTTGACTCCATTGCCCAATGGATGAAGGCACTGTCTGCTCTCCCAAAGATCTACCGTTATTAGCACCTCCAAAGAGCTACCATCCCCATTGGAGCCAATGTTAGTGTCAGTCCTTGCAGCCTTCCTCCAATGATCAAACATGCTCTTACAAAGTGATTTTAAGGTGTCAAGGTCAAATTTTGTCATTTCAGTGAGTCTTCAAGTAAAATTTGGTCACTAGGTATTAGGTCTAAGGTTTGCTAACAATCCTTTCAAAATTTTCCAAATGTTGGTCCATGTCACCATTCAGATGAGTGTACCATCATTCAGAGGGTTTTCATCTTCATGCTAGATTCCAAAGGGTCATTTTACACCTTGTTCATGCTCCAGTTGTGCCTAGGTAAGATTCATTTCCCTCTCCTAGGGTTTTGAAGGTAATTTCTCTTGGATGGTCAAATCATTAAAAAAAATTGCATCCTGATGTTCATACACATTCCCCTATCCTTAATGTACCGTATTAAATATTTCCCATCACTGATATCCCTGAAATTCGTCATTTTCGCACAAACCCTAGTTTCTTGCTACAACTTGGCAATTTTCTAGGCTAGGCCTATGTTTTGCCCTTTTGGACCTCTTCCCCTCACTCAATATATGAAATTACACTTTCCCCTACTTTCTAACATCCCTCCCTACTTCCCAAAATTTTCTCAAGAATTTAGAAGCCCCTTATCCCCTTCGTTTCACTTCATTTCGACAAATCCCTTATTCCACACATCGGGATAGGTTTTACGCCAATGATGTTTCTGAACAATAAAAGATGAATTTGGGGAAACTGAGAGAGGTTTTTATCCAAAATGGGCCAAGGAAGAAAAAATTCCTTCAATTTTTACACGAGTGTTATGGTTTTAGAGAAATGTCAAAAATACAGTTGCCTCAGGAGAATTGATGCACCTCTGAAGTGACCTTGGGAAAATCAAGCTTTCTCCTATCTTGGTTGGCCAAATGGCACAATTGATGATTCAAATGATAACTAGACACAAGGATATTTCCAATGAGCTATCATGAGCTCAATTTGGAGTTGAGGAAGACCTCCAAACATTGACTGCAACAACACTCTGCTTTGAGGCAGCCTCATTTTGCACATTTTGACCAGTCTTGGGAGATTTGAATTTTGACAAGGAAAATGAACTCCAAATTGAAAACTTCCAGTTGGGTTGGAAATTAGACTCAATAATATTTCCAACGAGCTATCCTATACCCAATTTGGACATAGGGAAGGCCTCCAAAAGTCTCCTACAAAAAGGCACGACGCATAGAGATGGCGCGGCGCATTGGGCAACCCTTTGCGGTGTAAAAAATGAACTAACGTGGCACATTGGGCTAAAAAGCCTGAAATCCATTCAAATATTCCTCCAAAATCTCCAAAATTTCAAATTCTTCATTCCACAACTAAGTTAACATCTCCATATTTCCAATATATGAGTTTCCATCAGTGTTTATGGTGTTTCAATAGGTGAAAAATAAAACCCTAGCTCCTTGCACAGTTTCATTGAAAATCTTCCTAGGGTTTGCCAAATTGCCATTTTTTGTTGTCTTATTCCCCTCTACCACTTTCACATCCCCTTCACTGCATTTCACTAGTTTCATTTCTCATTCCCCCTCTCATTTCCACTCATCCTACTCCCCATCCCCAAAACCCTAAAACCCTAGCTTCTAGGGTGAAACCCTAGTTTTCTTCATTACACTAATGGTTGTATAGCATATCCCCTTAATCCCACTCCCCTCATACATTTTCCCCTTAATCCCCTTCTCCACATATAATTTCCCAAAAGCCTAGAGACTGTCCCTAAAACCCTTAAATTTCCCAAATTCCAATTGGCAATATTCCCAACATTCCCCTTACCCTCTCCCTTCATAGTCCCTCACACATTTTCATACACTTGACAGTGAAAAATCGAAGACACCTAAAACTCTTCATACTCATCTAAGACAACACAAAATTTTGCACACATGGAGATAGATTCCTCTTATGACCGATATGAAGGAAACACAGTGACTGTACAACCGAATTGCATGCACCGAGGAGATCAAAACCTGTTGGAGAAATCCAACAAAGAAAATAACATGTTGAGGCACATGGCCAATCATTATTGGGCGAGAAACCATGTTTGCAAAGCAAGGATTAAGATCTTGAAGGCTAAGTTGAAGAAGGCCTAAAAGCATCCGAAAAGGCATGATATACTTTAGATCTTGGATGAGGCTTCCTTGGCCTAGCATTGCACATAATGGAGAACACGCAGCCCAAATTTCAAAATATTTGGGACACTTTTTGCAAATTTTGAATTTTTGGCCTAAAAACAGACTTTTCAGCTCTATGCACCGCGCCACTTGGCGCGTGCTTTTGATGGGGGACTCCTTTTGATGAAAACTCTACATTTTTGGATTTTTCATGGAAAAATATGCATGCCTACCTATGGCCAAGAGATTTTGACAGGTTTTGGGCTTTCAGAAGGGTAAAAAACACAACAAAAATGACCTTTCTGACCCTTTTTTGATGCACCGAAAGCAGTGTTGGGAGAAATCAGTTTTGGAGGGACAAAGGAGAGCCAAATTCAGAAATTCGACTTGTGTTGGAAAGTAGACAGATATACCTTTCCAACAAGCCCAATTGGAGAAAATTTGGACATCAATAAGGCCTCCGAAATCAGCTCCAAACTGGCACGACGCATAGGGAAATCAAGCGTGGCGCATTGGGGGTTTTTGCTCATTTTTTACCCAGAAACTCTGTTTTTCACCTAGTTTTTGACATTTTGACTTTCTTACTTCCAAATGTCAAACTCATGATGTAATTTGATGGATCTTGATGTAATTTTGTTAAATTTTCACTCATGGAGGTAGATTCATCCATCAAAAGGTGATTTGGAACTGAATGAATGAGTTTCCTAGTTTATAGAGGCAAGCTGTTCCACTTCCTACTTTCTAGTTCTCAGTTTAGATTTTGTTGGAACAGCTCCTAAACTTGTGAGCTCGACCCCTAGATGTTGGGATGAGTTATTTTTTGTCTATATCTTATGTTTTTTCGGTCATTAGCACGGTTGGACTTTTGGGAATGCTTTGAGCATCATTGTACATTCATCTCTGCATTTTGGTAAAGGAATAGACCAGGATTTTGCAGCACTCTATGGGATTCATGTGGAATTTTGTGTTGATAATGTGTTTCTCTCTGTAGATGTAAGTTTACTGGTATTTTATGAATGCCATTTTCTCTCTTATTTCTTCTTAACTAGACAAACAAGGATAAAATTAGAATCCATTGAAAATTGTAGTGCTCTACTTAGGGTTTGTTTAGTTATCTATGCTTTCAGCTGTTTGAAGAGGATCACTGAAGGTTTATTGCCCTCTTCAACTCCTCACCTATCTAAAGCTCTCCATTTCTTTCAATTGGAAGTGTCAAATCAATTTCCTGCCTTGCCCCATTGAGATCTCTGCAAAACTGAGCCTCATTCCCCAGACCCAAAATATGCCTTTCCATTTGAGCGAACAAAATATCATTAAATTCAATCAAGACTCTTTTTCGTACATACCTAGCCTAAAATCAGTCTTCATTCAAGTCATCTCAAGCCTCATTGATCATTTTTTTCTGAGATTGACAAGGAGAGAGCCCTCTCGCGATCTGGTAGGGATAGCTACCAGGTTAAGCGTGGTTTGATGTTACCCTAGATTCTGCCTTTCTCAGCCTAAGGTAGATTTACGCCATAACAGGTCCATTGAGATGGCGTGTCTCATGGATCGAACCTGGCTACAAGGAGCCCACAATACAACAATAGTAGTAAGGATCACTTAGATTAATGTAGTCAGATGTCAGAAAGACAGAAATTAGAGTGATAGATGTCAAATACTGGAGCACAAATAGAGTTAGCAATAGGTCAAAGGGCATGGATGCAAATGTCAACAACAGTGCAAAGAATCCAGTACTGGATAGGTGCAGTAGCTAGCAGCAGTCATAAGACTCTGATGACATATGCATTATACTGATTCATTTGTTCAGAGACTATTTAGTTTCAGGATTTGCAGGTGCAAACAACACTAGAGAATTGTAGCATGCAGAACATTCCAAAGGTACCAGATAGGGATAGATTGAATTCCTTTCTTGTTGAGAGGGATTGTTGAAATTTGCAACAAGAAACAGTGAAATTGGTGAATAGAAAGGACAAAAAAAAATGCACCCACACTCGCGAGGAATTTTGATGTACCAGGAGTGAGGAATGTGAGGCATCTAATTTATTTTTCCCTTAAATAAATTGGACAATAAATTGTAATTTCGTCTCATAACAAATTGTGTCAATTAAATAAGTCATGATGATTGAGTTAGCTCAAGAAATTTGATTTAAGGTGATCGAGGTGGATATTGGTGGCCACCCGCCTATTCCACTTGGGCCCTCGCCATTGTCTCTTTCAGCTTTTCAGTTTCCTTAATTATGGCACAATTTACTATTTTTGTTATTTTTTTCAAGTTCTGAACTTTCAGAGCCATTTTGAGGCCCCAAACAATGTTTTTTGGGCATGAAAGGTTTGGCGATTTCATATAAATTGTATTAGAAATTGTAGTCCTCGGAGAGATCTTTCTAACGAGGTATCATGTGCGTCAAACGAAGATCATATGACCAAGTTATGACCCTGGGAAGTTGGCTGCCCAACTAACCCCAATGGTGCCCAGAAATTCTTGGTGTTACATCTCCTCAGGTTAGGGTTTTGGTTGTTTAGGCATTGATATTATTTTAAATAATAAAAAGACCCTTGATCCTTATTGTAACACAATTCAGAGGAACATAACTATCAGTTGTATTTATAGAAAATTTCCCATGTGCAATTCTAAAATCATTGGGACGCCATGATGGATTGCGCAATAAAGGAAGGTTGATTTTCCTAATTAATATGGAGATAATTCCATTGGAATTGTGTGAGCAAGGCATGCTGAAGGAAGGCTGAGAATTGGCTAAGTACTAGACCGATTTTTCCTAGATCAGCAGGAGACATTTGGCAGAGTGCTGGAGAATCTCAAGAGAGATTAAGCATTTTATTGTTTCATGATTCCTTGACTTAACACAAAATAGAGATAGAAGGTTTTGAGCAGTTGTTTCCCCGGATACATCTTGTGTTGTGTGATTTATAGCTTGTTTCTCTTACTTATATGTGATTGTGCAATTGTGTTTTGTTTCCACAAATTGTAGGAAGGATTCGGTATCTTGTTTTAGTACATGATTAAAAGATTAGATTGAATCTCATTGGGTAGATTTTCTACATACCATCTTGCCTTGTGGTGGTTAGTAGGCCGCAAGGTTTGTGATAAAGACCAGCATAAATGGAGGAGGGCTTGCACTGTAATTTAGAGCCATAACAGAAGTCTATGTAGGAATAATATTGACTGAGTTAACCCTAGCTTAAGGTTAACCCTAGTTTGAGGGTCAACATTCAGATCTGAATTTCATGTCAAGATTCAATCAAAGAAATGCCCAGAATCTATGGATCCATATGAGCTAGGTCAAGTCCCTTATGGAGGAAAGAGTCGTGTTTTTTCTATGTGTGGATAGGGTTTTTTCTACAGCAATTAGAATTACATAAGTATAATTCCCTAGTTAGGACAATTTCATAGCATGTTTAGTTCATAAGGTATAACCTTAAGACTGTGACAAATTTGCATAGAAGAAGATGGGTTGTGACCCTTAGAGCGAGGTTTATTTCTGCAATAAAGACCGCAGATCTGGAAGATGGTTTGTAGATTCAGTATGTGTGGAGACAATAGATCCAATGGAGGGTGGAACCTGAGTAGAAGATTGAGCATGCAGAAGAAATGTGCCATATGAAGAATGGATTGACATGCAGAGGAGTTGATTTTGGTGGACTTTCCATAGAGTTTAAGACAAAGATCTGAAGAAACCTATAAAAAATTAGTAAATGGACTGTTAGTGGCTGATTTTTTACCCTAGTTCGGTCATCTACAGATTGTTAGAAGTATGATAAGAGGAGTAGTTCATATTTGTTCATAGATTGGACAAAAAAGATCAAATTGTCGATACACAAGAAAAATGATCTTGAAAGGACTCAAACCATTGTTAGGTGGTAGATTTGAAGAGCCCTAGATGAAGATAATATTGTGGGCCCTAGATCAGTAAAAAGAATTGACTGTGGTTGGGCAGATTGATGGTAGGCAAAGTACAGTTTGAGGGTTGTTAGGTTACTATCAAAGAAGAGCCCTGACTCTTTTTCTGGTGAAGGAAAACAAAATTGGTAGAAGAGCAGGTGTATAGGGCCTAAGGATGTGGAAAATTTGAAGGACTAAAGTAACAGTCAAGTGGGTGAACCAACTAGCCCTAGTTCACTATATTGTAGAGGATTGATTCAGTGAGAAGAAGGGCAGCCTCCATAGCCCTGGACTTCTCATCTTGGACCTATAGTATAGAAAAAGTGGGCATACCAAACAGTTGTTCACAAATGGAATTGTGAACAACTTGTTACGACTCAAACTAGTAGTGGATCTAAAATGGGTTCCTAAGAGGGAAACTACTAGGATAAAGGAAACGATGGAGGCTTATCCCATTGTCACCATAGCTAAGGATCCTTTCTCTTCACATAATTTCACCGATGGGTGGAGTCCCGGTAGTTTAGGAAGTCACTTGTAGAGTATAGGTCAATGAATAGGTGGGAAGTGACCCTCAAAACCCTTTCCCTAAGATAAAATAAAGAGTGGGACTTGCTTTCCTTTTAAGCAAGGGAATTATCTTCTAGGGAGAGAGGAGGGGGATTGAAGGGTTGAGGGAGAAGAATGAGACTTATGAAGGAATTTCTCAATCCCTAAAATCCTTTGGGAACTTGGATTCCCAAATGGTCCTTAATGAAAGGCCTTTGACACCAAATGCGACCACACGGGGCCAAGTGGACCCAACCTACATTCGGGGATGGAATTTAGCAACCAGTGATGTTCCTATCCTGGACAAGGTGAATATGGGAAAGGATCAAACAAGTTTTTTTACTTCGATAGGTGAAATTGATCATAGTAGGTTCTATCTTTGGGAACACGTAGGCAAAACTTGATCCTAGAGCTAGGGCTTGAGGAATCCGAAGATTCCACTGTTGGAATCGGCCCAAGTTCGGAGGAGAGTGAGGGAACCCATCAACGCAGCTGTCTCTAGGAGATAGAAGTTTTCCTCTAGCTAGATTCCTGGGAAATTGTTGCCCTAGGTGACCTAATGGCACTAGACCTAGGGAATGTGAAAATTTCTTAATCTAAGAAACCCTATTGCAGTATCTTGATTTACTTCTCCTACTTGAATTAAGTTATAGTTTAATTTCTAAAATATTCAATAAATTAGCGAAGTAAATAGTAAATACAACTAGAAACCTACACATACAGATCAAATACTGAATAACATGCTCATAGAAAAAGTGACACATGGATTTTCTGGCCAAATATCCTTGGAAATAACCCAATGTGGGAAAAATTGTGCAGCTAGGTCTGGAGGGTTTTCATTATTATGCAGAATCTAAGTACAACAATCATGGGCACCAAAACTAGTTCACCCAACAGAGAAATAAAAATAGCAGTAATACGTTGCTCTGAATCCCTCTACATTAGCCTAACTAGCTTGCGTCGGCCTCTGCGCTGCTCAGTAACGGCCTGTGTCACGAATCATCTACTGTTTTCTATACAAATTTAACTCCCAAGCATAGTCTTGCAAATCTAATGCTAGTATTTGCTATATTACTGCTTTACAACATTTCCTTTGCAACATATGTTGCAATGGCTTGTTAACTTCATAGTTCAGTCATGGAAATTGATATAGTAATATGTTTAGTACAATGGTATGACCCAAGCAAATGTCACAGCAATATTTTGTCTTTTCAGGTCTGCTGATGATGCCAATGTATTTCTTGTAAATGACATTCAAGATCTGCTTCAGATAATTACCTTCTGAGGCTATACCTTAAAGCTCATTTTGTGTCTATAGTTTTAATCCCTGGTTTGTTTTGAGATTCATTTTTGCTAAAAGGAAATTCCATGTCATAAGTTGAATTTTGCAATGTCTGGATTGTTTTTTAGCTGCAGAGAAGTCTAACATCTTTGGAACTACCTGGAGCACTTCTAGTTGCAAACATCAAATCTTCTCTTCATATAGAAGGACCAACTCCTTCTATTTAGAACACAATGGATACTTCCAATCAAAACTACCAAGATAAAATTTATGGTGGTTTGAAACATGGTGGGGTTCAAAATGAGCACTTAAGGGATCTTGCTCATGAGATTTTGATTCATGGTTTGGAAAAATTCTCCATGGTGACAAAATTTACTCGTGAGGCTACTGCCCATATCTTTGGTGAAAATCATTTATTGAACAGCATAGATAGTTCAGAAGAGAATTATTTACATACAGGTAGTGGCAAGCATGGTAGTGGTCAAGCTATAAAACCAGAAAAAAGAAATGGAAAACTTACTAGAAAGTTAGCCAGTTGTTTCTCTGGATGCTTTACAGGTCAGTACATTATTTCCTGAAATATTACTCAATGTGTAATGATTCTAATGAGTTTGTTCCACTATTTCATTAATCCAAGGGGAAGCCAATTGTTGGAACACCTAATCCTACATGGGTAGGTGTGGAATGCAAAAAGTCACAATGGAGTCCAAGTGTGCTTGGAATATGAAACCAAGAGTCACACCATTATACTATAAATGTACATCTTTGTATAATGGAAAATAGGAAAGCCTCACGCTTATCCTTCATTTTGTTGAGTCTCTTGTGTGTGTGTGTTTATTCTTCTCATACACCATGTGTGTGCTTAACATGGTGTTTAACATGGTATCAAAGTGGGCGATTGCTGGCCTTGCTCCAAATTGAGTGAGCCATTTGTGTTTATGGCATGTGCATATCTGCAAAAATTCTTGACATTTTTGCAGCACTCAGAGTTTCCGCAGCAGTGTTTTTTCCGCCATTCAGAAGTGTTTTGAAGAGGAGCAGCATTCAAAATCCCAGTGTTGAGAAATTGGTTTGGAGAAACGCAGCATTGTGCATCTGAAGGTTTTCTCACTGCTTATTTTTCTTGCAATTTCTGCCTATTAAATTTCTGCATTGAAGAGCTGCTGGAAAATAGTGTTTCAAAGTTGGTTTCTGAAAGAAAATTTTCTGAATTTTTCATTGAAAAATTTCTACAAATTTATGGGTTTTCTACTGAAATTTTCGGGAAGAATTCTGCATTTTTAAAGTCCATTTTCCTGCTGTTGGGCTACTGGAGAGATTTCTAAGTTTTCACTGAAATATTTTTGAGTTTTATGCAAATATCTAATTCTGCATTTATCCAATCTTCTGCTGCTGCGTTATTGGAAAATTTTCTGGAAACTCTCCAATCCTGCTATACATTTGGAAAAATTTTGCGTTTCTCTGGCTTCTCTCTCTGTTGTTTTAAAATTAAAAATAAATAAATAAAAATTAAAATTAAAAATTAAAAAAAAAAAAAATCGATTCAATCTCCCTAGGCCTTACTTCCCTCGGCTCCACCCCCATTCCCCACCGCCTACATTATCATTCCTTACAGCACTCCCTAACCTCACACTCCATTCCCTACACCCTCCCCCATAGCTGCACACCTCTTTCTACAGCCTTTGGCCCCTCTCCCCTCACGGCTGCACCCTACTCCGCCTCACGCACTTACTCTCCTCACTCCCGTTCCCCACCCCCTTCTTTTCCCCTTATCACTCCAACCCTTCCTCACCTACGCTCACAAGCCAACCGCCTGCAATACTCACTCAAACCCTGCACGCTTAACGCTCCCCCTTACACAGCCTCTCGGCCCTCCATAACCAATAGACGCCCCCTCTCCTCACGACATTTCGGCCCCGCTCCTGCCTTACCCCTCACTACACCCTCCACTCACCCACGACAACTCTCAACGCCGCTCCCAACCCACCGCTCACAAGCTCCCCCGCTCTGCAAACATCCCAACGCTCCTACCCAGCCCCTTCATATGCCTCCCCCTCCACGCTTCCCACAACTCAACGCACACACCCTCTCCATTCCCAACTCTCCCCAACCAACCAACGCTTGACCCCTCACCTCCCTGTTAACTCCGCCCTACCCTTGGCCATTTTAATTTTTTTTTTAACTTTCGGTTTTATTTTGTATATTTAAATTCTCCCACACCATTCAAAAATTTCGATTCCTTTTCAAAATTTCGACCTTTTAATTTTTTAAAATCCCTTCCCCCATTAATAAAATCCCTCTCCATTTCCATTTTAATTTTTTATTATTAAAAAGTCCTTTTTCCATTTTAACTAATTTCCATTTTTAATTGATTTTTAATTAGTTAAAAAAAAAAATAGCAGCAGAGAGAGAGAGAGAGAAACAAGAGCAGAAATGAACAACAGAAAAAGAGGAAATGACATGTGATCAGATGGACTAAATACATAGAGAAAATTGCAGATTTGACATTGTGTGATTTGTGGCATAAGGGTGATTCTCTGAAGAAATTGACATTTGAAGACGAGTTGTTATTGGTGCAAAACAACTATTTGAAGGAAAATTCAGCTGCCTTAAAGGCCTCTTGCACATTTGTTTTCAACTGCACATATTTTGCAGAAATATTGTATTACATTGACATTGTATTGTGAGCAGACATTGCTTCTTCATAGTTGCAATCAGTACTTGACTTGTTGAAAAATTGTTGATTGCCCTCCATCATTTGAGTAGAAGATTTTGTACTTTGAGATTTCCATAGTTGGAAATTCTTTGGAGTCATTTTTATTTGTTGTTGAATCACATTGTAAACGGGTGCATTTTTGGTTGAAGCCGACACCCTTTATTTTTTGAGCCTAAATTGTTGAAAAATGGCTAAAATCAATAAGGTATTAGAGTTCTTGAATAACCTCATTCATTCAAATGTTGATGATATGATAAAAATGAGCAAGAATGCTCTTTGTAATATTTATACTTGTTTACAATATGCACAAGAAAAGATTGAGTTTTTGCAGTTGGAAACTCAGCTTCAGCAAGACGAACTTCAGCAAAAGATTCACCATTTTGAACCTGTTTCTGTTCAGAAGATTGTGAAGGACTCTCATCAGAAGAAAGAAGATAAAGTTGCAGTTGATCCACATTCACCTCTTTGTACTAGAGCATATGTACATGCAGATGCAGCAGCTCAGCTTGCACTTCTCAAGCCCATCATCAGACCTTTGGAAGAGCTTGTCCACAACAAGCACCGAACTGGTCTTGGATATGACAAGGATCTGTCCTTTCATATTCCAGGCTACACCAAGCCCATCATATTTCAGAGTGCCGGATTCTTGTATGACAATTCACCTACAGCTGTTCCAGATCCTGATCCACAACAACAACAACAGATTGTGAAATGCCAACACTGTGATCGAGCTGGCCATATGAAAGATAACTTTTTTGATCTTCATCCATGCAAGCACTGTGGTCGGCACACTCATTCTTCAGACAGATGCTTCAGAAACAAGCCTCCTGCAAGAACAAAGATTCATCTTGGATGGATCGCTTCTTGGAAATGGGCATCATCAGCCAAGAAGATGTTTAAATCACATGTCAGAACATGTTCACGAATATTGAGCAAACTTGTAGTTGAGTTTTAGCCATCATCTCACCTTGTCCCTGACAGGGGAGAAAATGGTGGTCATGTACAAGCTTCGACATCAGATCAAGTGAGCATGAGCCACAATCTCTCATTCCATGTTTAGAGTTGTAGCCAAAGACACAACAGTTAAAGCGAGCCTGATCCACAATTCATCATTCCAGATTCAGAGATGTAGCCAGAGACACGGATGCCCATGAGCATGCCTTCAGTTGGTGGACAACCTTAAACCATGATCTTTGGTTGGTGGATAACCTAAAACCATCACAGGTAGTAGACCTCCCTTCTTTTAGGTCGAAGGTCTCCCATTCATATATGAGGAACACTTCCTCTAGCAGAAGATTTCAGCTTCTTGCCAGCTTTGGTTGAGTTCGAGGAAATGCTTCAAGCATTCCAGAGTTGTTGGTAATCCTAAAACCATCACAGGTAGTATACCTCCCTTCTTTTAGGTTGAAGGTCTTCCTTTTTTATGAGGGACAATTCCTCTAGCAGAAGCTTTTAGCTTCTTGCCAGTTTTGGAAGAGTTCCGGGAACTGCAACAAGTTTTTCGTTCCAGTGTTGGTGGTCATCCTTGAACCACCTCTTTTTTCCAACATTTCAGAGAGTTGATTCAGCCCAAGTGCTGCCATGTATACTTTGCAGATTTGTATTACAACTCTCTTCTTGGACTCACACATACCCCTTCGGATTAAGGGGGGATGTTGGAACACGTAATCCTACATGGGTAGGTGTGGAATGCGAAAAGTTACAATGGAGTCCAAGTGACCTTGGAATATGAAACCAAGAGTCACACCATTATACTATAAATGTACATCTTTGTATAGTGGAAAATAAGAAATCCTCACGCTTATCCTTCATTGTGTTGAGTCTCTTGTGTGTGTGTGTTTATTCTTATCATACACCATGTGTGTGCTTAACATGGTGTTTAACACCAATTATTGAAAAATTTTGGATTGAGTATGTAGTTTTTTTTTTTCTTCTGAAATTTTTTGAATTTCAATAGAAAGAGGTAATGGTACATTTTGTAATAGTCATAGTTGACTTTGGACTAAAATATCCAGGATGTTCTTTTCCCCAGGAAATACTATAAGAGAATCTACTGATAGGTTGGGCATTTACCCATTATTATCATAGAAAATTTCCTTTTGAACATTACTTCAAGAACTATATTGATATATAAACTTTTATGGAGTTACCAACATGCAATATACAAAATAGAACATGATTAGATGTCAATCTGCCTATGGGTAAGAGAGAAGACCCCATCTCCTTTTTATCAGTTCATTAGCTCTGGAGTTGCTCTGCCTGAAAACAAGTGTGAATGAACATATTCTGGCAGGCTACCATAACTATATACGATCTCATGTAGCATCTATGGGGGGGAAACAACAGTATCTTGGAATATAAATTTGTTCATGGCAATCCATATTGACCAAAGAACTACTGTAGGAAGGGTTGGGTGTTCACTCACCTCTCTATCATCTACCCACTTGCAATGCATCCTCAACATTTTCACTTGTCCAATTCCCTTTTTCCTTTGTTATAAACTCACAACATCCCATACTATTTTGGAAAAATGTCATTTAAGGAACAAGTGGTTTATAGTTTCTCCCCGTTATTTGCACAACAAACATATGCTAGATTATAATTTATCCATCATATTTATATACAGAATTCAACCCTTTGAACCTCAACTAGTTTCATGCCACAATGACTTATAAAAAATGAAATAGCATCTCTACACCAAATCTGTCTATATCAGGAGAATTTTCTAGAACAATTTAGCTATTTGCAAGAATTGTAGGATAACAATCAACGACCAATGAATTGATACAGAGTAGAAATAATTGATGCACATTTTAAATGCTAGTGCCATTCTTAGACACATTCCTTTCTTGACAAATTCCTTTTTTTGATAAAATGAATATTATGATTTATAATCTTGAAACTTCCTTTGTACTAGTTGGCTTGGTTGTATTATTCCATTATTAGTCCCTAGAATTTTGTCCTATTCCATTACCTCTTATCATCTAAGAAGAACTTGATTAGGATTATTGTAGATGAAATTTATAGATAGAGTACATTACTTCTCCTCCGATGGGCCTTAGAAGTTATATGCTTTTCCAAGAAATAATATTCTCTTCCAAACGTCAGTAGTATCTCTATTAGCATCAATAGTTTCAATCAATGTGTTCCTGGATCGAACCAATCAGCTGCAAGTACTACGATATCAGAACTCTTCAAAAGCTTGCTATAGGATATTTCCCTATATTGGTCAACCTGTATTCTTGATCACAAGCTTCTTTGGTGTTTCTTTCAAACTTCAAGTAGTATAGTGTCCGTTAATATCTAACTTCTCCTTCCTTTTGTTTTTCATTTAATCGGCTTATTTTTTCCTCCTTAATCTTCATGCTTTTCCATGTTCTTCCAATTCTTCCAATTTATAATCAAGCTTAGATAGATCTTGTCTTGACTTGCAGGATTTGTTAGAACTTAGAAGACTATGAAAGAAAAAAAATAGGAAAAGTATAAAGATAATAGTAACAGTTGTAATCAAGGAGATGTAAAATTCTTATCTTTTGAAGAAGGGTTAGCTCCCTCTTAATCTTGGACCTATTCACCAAACTAGTTCTTACATTAGGATGGTGTCATTATTAACAAGAGTTAGATCTACTTTTTACAATGGAAATGATTAGATAGGGTTTTGCTCCTAGGGTTCATCTTAGTCCAAACTAGTGAGTTAGCTGCAAAGCCCTAGAGTCTTTATTGAGAATCCTTCTATACATGAGATTTTCATTCCTTTATCATAAATAAATTAGCAAAGAAAGACTTAAAATGTTATAATAACAATGATTTCTAAAATATATCTACACAAACCCTTATTACTATCTTTCAAGAGATTATTATCTTAACATTAATACTATTGACATTGAGCATAGTTTACATGTACCTCTTTTAAATTCCCCTATTCTCCATTATTGCCTTCGAGTATGGTACTACTATATTGTAAGTTGTAACTTCTTGGGGCTGCTCCAAAAGATATGATTACGCTAAATTCAAACTTCTCTGTCCATACAGTTTTGAAACTTGGTCTTCACATTGATCTCACTAATTGGTCCTTCAAGCTTGGCTATAAGCCATAACTATATATTTGGACTGATTTCAGTGTCCTTTATCTTTCAATATCAAATAGGTAGGCTTTAAGAATTGAATTCATCTTTCTTTAATGTATGAGAAGGGTGCTATTTTCACAAACTTGTGTCACGGATCCCCTATACCCTCACAGTCCTTATGAAGAGATATAATATTTTGTTGATGGGAAAATCTTTCTG
This sequence comes from Pinus albicaulis, assembly GCA_034641835.2. Lineage (NCBI taxonomy): Eukaryota > Viridiplantae > Streptophyta > Pinopsida > Pinales > Pinaceae > Pinus > Pinus albicaulis. Next base: position 368,064,470 of record CM076574.1, on the reverse strand, counting down.
GCCAACAGCAGGGGATCTCCCCAGTAAAAATTCCCAATTATACCTTGAACCGTTTGGAATAGGGATCCCATCCGGGGTGTGGGTCCGGCTACCGCTGATTTCTCCTTTCTTTGGGTCTTTCTTAAACTCTATAAAATATTGGATACACACTTAATCAAATGATACAAGACATATGATTTATGCATTAAATGTACATATAACACTATGAGTAGCAAGAGGAAATAACAAAACATGAGTACCGAAGGAGGTGTTGTTAACAACACATCATTCGGGTCATGCTTGTAAATTGTTCTAACCAAAAAAGAAACAATTCCTCATGGCAAGAACACCCTTCACTTCCTAAAAGTTTTAAATGATAACACAAATGCTAATAAACAAAGTCATCAACATTCGTTAAGAAAGTGAAATGAACTCAACCACCATTAACATACTCAGCAAACTGGTATGCAATTGTGATATGAAATGAAGATACAGTTCCCTTAATCTAAATATGTTCAGAAACTGAAAATATAATACTCAATAGCACTCAAACATATGACAACACCAGATCCACAAAGGGATTTTTCAAAATGCTTGTATTCATGCTCAAATGTATAATCCTCTGGTAATACAATGTACTCAGCTTGAGTCCCAAAACCAAAAGCCCTTTTACAAGTTCCCGAGGGAATTATTTATAGAGCAAAACTTTCCCTTTGGGTTTCCTTGACCTTTGGCCTTCCTGACTGTTGGGCTACCTTCCAACCCAGTCCATTCTGTGACTTGCGACCTGAGCCATTGGCGTGACCTGTGACCTAAATTGACCTTGTGACTTGCGACCTTGGACCATCTGCGACCTGCGACCTCGGACCATCCGCGGCTCGTGACCTAAAGAAATCTGTGACCTGCGACCTCCTTGGATTTGCGACCTCGCGACCTCCTTGGATTCGCGACCTTGGACCATCCACGACCTGCAACCTCCTTTTATTTGTGACCTCACAACTTCCTTAGATTTGCGACCTTGGACCATCCGCGACTTGCGACCTCGGGCAGATACGTGACTTGTGGCCTTCTTGGGCTATTTCGATTTTAAAGAAATATTCTTTATCCTGCATCCTTTATTTGAAAACAAGCCCTCTTGCTTGCTGGGAAAACTCCAACTCATCGTGCAGACCAATAGCTTCCACCTGCAGTCACATAGCTTAGGTTACACATGTTCATGATATAACATCGATACTAAGAGCATGTTGAATAATTGCAAGAATGAAAATAGTAAACTTAGAACCCTGTCTGGTCAGACGTGGAGCTACTGAAACATTAGAGAGAATGGCTAGGGTAAGTTTTCTTTGTGCCCTTTCCCTGTCAGGATCATAATATTTCCCATGCAAAAAGTTCTCTTCGAATCTTGGATTGAATTGCTTGATACGCCTGGGCTTCTTCATTCGCATCCTCAATGGTTGTCGTAGATTTTATGCTCATCAATTTCCCCATTTATTAGAGAAGCAACACTTGTCATTTTCAATCGGAGAGTCTCAGGTGTCTTATTTTCTTGACTATTTCATGCAACAGGGGTACAAGGATGCGAATGCTTCAAGGAATGAAACAATGTCGTGATATATGTTTTCAAAACCTCTCAATGTTTCCGATACAGAAAGAAGTATGCCAACCCTGTATATGTTTGAGTGGAGAGAGGCGCATCATCACTAGTCTCCATGATCATAGCGAATTCCAAAGGTTGAGGTAAAATGGATATCCCACCCGAAAGATGTAGCCAATGGTCTATACTCTTGATGCTCCAGCAAAAGGGTAGGGCATTTCACTTCATCTCTCTTTTGAGGCCCTCCTTAGTATCTAACGCGGACATCAATAGAGCTTGCAAAAAATTGACAGCCTTGGGACAAAACCTTCGAGCATCTTTGTTAACTGAGAGAAGCGTGGTGCATAGGAATGTTCCAATAGTGAAATCTCATCCTGAATTGATGGGTCAACGCATAAGATTCTCTGACATAAGTAGAGCATCAGGCGTCAATAACAACATGCCGAAAATCAGAAGGAGGAAATATTAGTGGATTTTCATCTGCAAGGATAGCAAAATATTGCACCAAAACACCATCGAATACTTGCATCTTATGACGATTCCTTACAGCCAAGCTAATAGCATTGCATGCTCAAATGCGACAAATTGCATCTTGTAACTGGGGTCGCGCAGTTGGAGAATCTCCTTGGTCACAGCTTTTCTTAGGCACACCTTTCTGCGACCTTGCGACCTCGGAGGGGTCACACGGTCGCATGGTCGCATTCCCTGTCCAGCAGCATTGCATCATGACTCAGCAACCTGGAGGGGTCGCGCGACTCTATGTCCACTTGGGCTGAGACTTCAAAAGGGTTGCAGGGTCGCAAATATCGTCAAGTCAGAATCTACACTTGCCTCACAGGTCTGCGACTCGGCGACCTGGGTTGAACCGAGACCTCACAGGGGTCGCATGGTCACAATTTTTCTTGAGTGGTAATGGATGTGTCTGATGTTCACTTGCAATACTACGCTCAGCCGCACTCAAAACATTGGATGTCTTCATCGTGCAATCATCGTTCGGCTTAGGCGCAATGTCTTCTCCTGCATTGAATCTTGCTTTCATTTAATGAATGGAGTGGCTTTTACATATGGAGGAGTCGCTCGAACGTGCGATCTGGTTGTAGTTGTAGGAAGGAGTGCACTCTGACAAATCCCTTGCCCTTGTAACGGTGATTCATCGATGGATCAATAATTTTAACCATGCATCAAAATTAATAACGAATTGTGTCATGTTACATTTAACGATAACAGCTTCTGTCTCCGCAGTGGTAAGTCAAGTTGTAAGCAGAAAAACACCATTGCCATGCTATATTTACATGATGTTAACAAAACCAGTCTTCCAATGAAAATCTAATAATGTCAATCTGTTGGATACGCATTTAGATGTGAGTTAGTTATTTCACACCCTCTTTGGAAGCACAAATATGAAACATGTTTCGGTCATGCCAAAAAAAATTGTTTTAACTTGTGGATCTTTCTAATATAATGATTTAACACCGAAAACCAAGCCTCCTCGAATCAACACCTTCAATTTAATTTTCAAGGTGGAACTTTTATGCTTGTAATAGAACATTTCTCATCTACTATATTGAGGGATTTGTCACTCTGGAAATAACGTTCCATAGCCGTTACTGCACTGGTTTGATTGAGCGTTTTGCTTTTCCTGGTGGATTTGTATCCTACAACGATGACAAAGTCGACATAGCTGAATCCATGTGCGTGCATGCTGGATAATAGAAAACACTGCCCGCCTCCACCGAAACACTAATTTAGTGACATGGTCCACGTGGTGTCATGCATGGAGAGGAAGAAATTAATATGGCAGTTACTAAATATCATTAATGCATTCTTGGGAGGCACTGAACGCAATGTTGGGCATTGGAAACTTTCTTCCCTGAGGTGGAAAATGATATCCTTTCACACGTGGCGGAGAGGCATCAACGAGCCATTCCATACTGGAAAACAAGTGAAGGGCAGGAAACAGCTGGTAAAGAGCACAATTGGTGCTAACAAGAACGTTGAACCCGCTCCATGTTTTAAACTTAAAATTTGACCATTATTATATCCGCTTCAAAAGTTTCACCATAGTTCAAAACCCCACCATCAAAATGCTTGCATCCATTTGTACATGTTGATGTAGTTCTGCTCCATGTTTTAGTTGAAAAGTTTGACCGCTATATATATATATATATACATCTGCTCCAAACATTTACCGTAAGTTGAAAACCCACCATTGAAACATTCACGCCCATTTTTAATGCACCATATTTATGATAACATGCTACTATAGGTTCGTCATAACACTCGGCCCCATGTTTTCAAACATAAGTTTTGATCACTATATCCGCCATAGAAATATTTAGGCTCATTTGTAATGTCTTTTCATATAGTCCTGATCCACCATCTCATATGGTTTTAAAACCATATGGTCTTTTATCTTTTTTGCGCCTTGGTTTAATTATATAGTGCTTTAAACTACAACCTTGGCCCTCATATTTTCACCCACCATGTAGCTCGAGGTTAATAGCTATTGTTTCCCAAAGGCGTGGTTGACATTTGAAAATCTGCCGTTGGCTTTCCAGCATCAACATGTGTGCTTTCGCACTGCTGCTCGGCACGAAAATGCCTTGAACGAGATTGTCATTCTCTAGGTAAATCCTCTGAGTCCACTTGGTTCATCGGGCTATACTTCAGGCTGGACTTGTCGAAGTGGTGAAATATGTTCCTTTGTGTGCACACATCGACATTGAGCTAGTATGGTGCAGAATCTTCAAAACTTCTTTTAAGCTGAGATATCCGCCATCTCAGAAGATACTCCATCTGGTCCCTACGTAAGCTTAGATCATAGCAAATGCTTCTAATTTATGTGATATGGCATCCGGTATGGACATTTCCGAATGGAGCATTTCTAAGTACCTGGTGTGTACTAGTGAAGAAATCCTTATTTGCATCAGTGACATAAAAGGTTCTTTCTCTGATAAACATGTATCACACCATCCTCCTTTTAACATTACTAGTCTCTTGCTCCTCCTCCTCCCCTGTTTCGCAACTTTGTCCTTGTTGTTGAGCCCACTTTTATTTCTCTCAATGACGTGACAAAATTGAGGAGTTTGTCACCCGTGGGGTTGACCTGTGTGGAACATTAAAACATCACAATTAATCTTTGATAATGGTATCCCTAAATAAAACATGTGAGCCTAACAAGCTTACGAGAAGTATTCAAACAACATGCTTTATGACCCATGGCGGGAGGGCTACTAATGTACATCCTCAATGCACAGAAAAGTTCCTATTCGAGCGTATGTTGGATGATCCCTCCCACATATGGCGTGATTGCAGCAACAACATCTAACCATGATGGTGAGAAAGCTCATGAGGGGTTGGGGATAGGTCATTGGGATGTCACTGACTGTAGGTCGGGTGAAAGACTTTAACGACTAAGCGAGCAGAGGGGGACCCGAAATTTCAAATATACCCAAAATTTCGGGTGGTGTTGTAGTGGATACAACAAATGGCGAGCCACTGGTAGAATCCAACATCTCTGTCAATATCACAACAAAAGTCTGAGCCAAGATAGTGATGTAAGGGAATATTGAACAACTTCTACGGGGACCCTTTGAATTAATTTGGCCTTTACAGGTATGCCCAGTCCTTGTGCCTCAACTAGGTCTCGCTAATCGGAATAAATCAAAGAGAAAGCTCATAGATGCCAGTAGCTTGTTGATGATGTGAAGAGGAAGGAAGGGGGTTTATTATTCTCAGGATTTTTTAAAGTAAGTTTCCAGTGTTGCTCTGCTGCCAGTAGGCATGGACAGTACCCTGACGGATTCACTTCAAGAAATCACAAATGTTGCTCCACTGCTAGCAAGCCTGGTCAGTACCCCGGCAGAGTCGTTGCCTTACCTCTCTGCGCAGGAAGCCTTTCTCGATGCTTTACCCTTATTTGTTTCATGTGCTTATAGCACTTATTTTCATGTTCTCGTGGCACTTATTTTTCATGGGCGAATGAGGGATTCTGAATTATTTTACGAGAAAGAGAGGTTGTTTCTTGTTTTACAGAAACTGAAAGATATCCTGATTTTGGGTTTTCCCTAGTGCCAAGCCTTCACATTCCATCTACCACAATAGGCGAAGTACGCAAAACAGATCATTAATCTTTCCAAGACTATGCTGGGCACAAGGCTTAGGCTACGGGTATGGGCCATTCAAACTCATTAGGTCTCCCATAAGCAATCGACTCATATCTCTCTGGCTAAATAAGTTTAGACTCATAGGCATCTTGTTGAGAAAGCGATTTTGATGACCTGTCTTGAGAGAAAGCTGCCTCTTGAGATAGCCACCGCAACCTCACGAAAAATAATGGGGTTACTGTTTCAGCAATCGAGGCAAAACAAGACCACAAGTTGGTAGGGTTTCAATGAGGGCTCATGAAGTGGCAGGAAATATGAAAAAAATCATGTGAGGAAGAGAGTGTATGACGCAATGTAATTGGCGAGGCTTAATATGCAATGCAACGCCATGTGCGAGAACGATCAACCAGTTGTAGGTGGAAAAGAAGCACAATACAAGCAGTGATTATTTATGCAGCAACCAACAACTGAAAAATAAATGAGTGGAAAATACTTGTAACATGATGATGCCTAAGATATTAATCGTAAAAAAAAATAGCAAACACACTTTTAAATTATAAAGTAAAAAATTTTGCAAGTAAACCTAATAAAAACTTTGAACTAAATTTTTTTTACTAATAGGTCCTAGCTAGCCTACACCTAAAACCCTAGCTTAACCAATGATGCAGTTGGGTTATGTGAAATCAACTTTCCAGTGCAGCCACCACATTAGTTCCTGACCTGCAAGAATGACAATGTTCGCAATCAGAGCCAACATATAAAATTGTGCACCAACAGTAAGACTTACCTCAAGAGCAGGTGCAACAGCAAGAAGATCATGGATACTTACCAAGGAACATGCCAGAATAGATTTTGCAAGCTGAATTCCACTCTCATCCTGATACACAACAATATGTTCTTGAAACTCAACATTTTTTATGAAAGACACAAACCGATTCATGCACAACCCTAGGTCCGACTGGGGGGAGGTAAGCCATTGCCTGTTTGCAAGTATATTCATTGGGTAAGATCCGTCGAACCGAATGGAAACCTCATCATGGTGTGTAGGATGATTAGATTTATGGAATGGAAACAATAAGCATGTGTCAGGCGAATTACAGGTGCTTGCGCATCCAAGTGCAGAAACCCTAGTTTTGAAAACTCTAGTTCAGGATTTCTCCTGGGTCTGGTCAAGGGTATGGGGATCCGAATCCATGTTTAGCGGGGCTTGAAATTCCTCACCACATTGAAAAAACTTTGGACCTTCGAGCGGGGGCCTTCCCAACTTCGATTGCTTGGCAAGACCAACAGGCGGATTGTTGTGATCATGAAATGTGGTGATTTGAACAATGTCAGTGGGCTTTGAATCAATTTGGTAGAAATTTTGTGCACTGACATATTTGTAATCCAATGTGTCAGATTCTTTATCTTTGCCAGGATGGGGTGAATTTACCGTAAGGTTTTCGAGCAGTTGAGGGATTTGCCAAAAATCACATGTTGGTGCCTGATTGCAACTGGTACTAGCTGGGCAACAACTGGAAAGATTAGATACAATGGCCGATGATTTCTTACTAGTGAATAAATTGGGGTATATCGGTTGTTGCACACCAGCTATTGGGGGACAGGAAGATGTGCTCAGGAACACCTCACTAGAATGAAAAATCTGCCCAGATGAAATGATATCCGACGTGGTTATGCTGGGAGGAGCATGGTACATGGGAATGGTTGTTTCAGAAACCCTAATCCAAGGAAACCTTGTTGGAGTTGTTTGAGAGATCTCGTCAGGGTTTGAAGAACTAGGAATGGCAGCTAGCAAGAGCGGGAGTGCTTTTATTCCTTGATGGGTACTCGAATCTTCATAGAGAGAATTATCGAATTCTGGTGTCTCCATCTGGTCGGCAACGAGATGCGAGTGACAGTTCTTAGAGATATTAGTGAATATTTTTTCAGAGAAGTAGTGATTGTTGGAACCGTCGATTTGATCAATTTGGGTACCTGGCATGTTAGGCTCCCCGGGAGTTACCAATTGGTATGGATCAATAAAGAGGACATCTTGAAGTTTCCCAGATAGGAAATCGCTCCTATGGTTGTCTAAAGATTCCGAGTGAGACAGATCAGATTTAAAAGATTCATCGATTTTGGACTGTGATTGTGAACACCATTTGTGTGCTTATGATTGTCGCCAATACCAGTATAAGGAAATTTTGAATGCCTCGAGGAAATTACTGGTGTGGCGAGATCGTGAAATAAATTGGGGAATAATGAACGAACAGATTGAGTCGCAGGGGTGTTAACCATACAAGGCTTTTCAACACGTGCATCCATGTCATTCAGAGAAAATAATGATCTGGCAGGCCCTGCAAGGGAATCAACTGCATCCGAGATAGGAGTCGATTCATAATCAGTATGCGAATCAGATTTAGGACTGTGTCCAAGGAGACATCGAGTGGGCTCGAGGTAGGTTTCATGAACCGGGAGAAATAATTAGCCACTATGGTTTTAAAACTCTGATTCGACATGGTGCGTGAAAGATTCAAAGGTAGTACAGTAGGCTTTATCCTCATGCACCCATCTATCATTGCTAAGAACTTTCGAGGTCACAACTCCACTACTCGACAACTCAAGAGGAGGAGCGAGAATGTCACAAATAGCAATACTCTCCTCAGAGGCCTGAATGTGGTCTAGGCTGGGAAGATGGACAAGGAAGCATTAGGGACAAAGTCTGAACAGCCTTTGACTTGTAGGTCATCATAGGGAACATTAGGATCAGGCTGGGTTGCTAACTGAAATTGTTCAAGGGAAACGAGAATCACATAGCTGAAATATTCACTTAACAACTCCCAATCGACATCCTTTTTAGGGAACTCAAAACAATAATGAACAAATCTGATAGAAAATTCATCTAGAGGTTCCTGAGGTTCAATTCTGATGTCATTTAGCTTTATCAATACGCTTTGAAAATCGTACATGTGAAAATCTTGTTGTAATTCACTGGCGAGTTGTTTAAATGAATGGATGGAAGCTTCTGGCAATGTGCGGCACCATTGCTTAGTGCGACCTTCGAGAGTGAGGAAGAAAATAAAACAAATCAAACCTTCATTTTCAATTTCGTAGCACTCACCAAATTCATAGAAATCTGAAAGGTGTCGGGTTATGGATACTCCATTTTCACCAACAAATTGTAACTGGGACAAGTGATACATAAGTTCATCGGGGATGAAGTATCGAGGCTCATAAAACTCTGACAAACATCTCGAGAGAATGATTTGGGAAGGAGCTATTACAGATATGAGATTAATTGCAGGCTCTAAAGGCTCATCTTGTCATCTGGCCCTCTTTCTAGCGCCAATTCTGTTGACGGGAAAATCTGTCTGGCCAACAGCAGGGGATCTCCCTGGTAAAAAGTCCCAATTAGACCTTGAACCGTTTGGAATAGGGATCCCGTCCGGGGTGTGGGTCCGGCTACCACTGATTTCTCCTTTCTTTGGGTCTCGCTTAAACTCTATAGAACGGTGGACACACACTTAATCAAATGATACAAGACATATGATTGATGCATTAAATGTACATATAACACTATGAGTAGCAAGAGGAAATAATAAAACATGAGTACCGAAGGAGGTGTTGTTAACAACACATCATTCGGGTCATGCTTGTAAACTGTTTTTATCACAAAAGAAACAATTCCTCATGGCAAGAACACCCTTCACTTCCTAAAAGTTTTAAATGATAACACAAATGCTAATAAACAAAGTCATCAACATTCGCTAAGAAAGTGAAATGAACTCAACCACCATTAACATACTCAACAAACTTTTATGCAATTGTGATATGAATTGAAGATACAGTTCCCTTAATCTAAATATGTTTAGAAACTGAAAATATAATACTCAATAGCGCTCATACATATGACAACACCAGATCCACAAAGGGATTTTTCAAAATGCTTGTATTCATGCTCAAATGTATAATCCTCTGGTAATACAATGTACTCAACTCGAGTCCCAAAACCAAAATCCCTTTTACAAGTTCCCGAGGGAATTATTTATAGAGCAAAACTTTTCCTTTGGGTTTCCTTGACCTTTGGCCTTCCTGACTATTGGGCTGCCTTGCAACCTAGTCCATTCTGTGACTTGCGACCTAAGCCATTGGTGTGACGTGCGACCCGACTGGACCTTGCGACTTGCAACCTTGGACCATCTGCGACCTATGACCTCGGACCATCCGCGACCCACGACCTGAAGAAATCTGCGACCTACGACCTCCTTGGATTTGCGACCTCGCGACCTCCTTGGATTTGCGACCTCGCGACCTTCTTGGATTTGGGACTTTGGACCATGTACGACCTGCGACCTCGGGCAGATACGCGACTTGTGGCCTTCTTGGGCTATTTGGATTTTAAAGAAATATTCATTATCCTGCATCCTTGATTTGAAAACAAGCCCTCTTGCTTGCCGGGAAAACTCCAACTCATCGTGCAGACCAATAGCTTCCACCTGCAATCACATATCTTAGGTTACGCATCTTCATGATCTAACATCGATACGAAGAGCATGTTGAATAATTGCAAGAATGAAAATAGTAAACTTAGACCCCTGTGTGGTCAGACGTGGAGCTACTGAAACATTGGAGAGAATGGCTAGGGTAAGCTTTCTCTGTGCCCTTTCCCTGTCAGGATCATAATCTTTCCCATGCACAAAGTTCTCTTCAAATCTTGGATTGAATTGCTTGATAGGCCTATGCTTATTCATTTGCATCCTCAATGGTTGTCGTAGATTTTATTCTCATTAATTTCCACATTTATTAGAGAAGAAACACTTGTCATTTTCAATCGGAGAGTCTCAAGTCTCTTATTTTCTTGATTATTTCATGCAACAGGGGTACAAGGATGCAAATGCTTCAAGGAACGAAAAAATTTCATGATATATGTTTGTGAAACCTCTCACATTTCTGATATAGAAAGAAGTATGCCAACCCTGTATATGTTTGAGTGGAGAGAGGCGCATCATCACTAGTCTCCATGATCATAACGAATTCCAAAGGTTGAGGTAAAATGGATATCCCACCCAAAAGATGCAGCCAATGGTCTATACTCTTGATGCTTCAGCAAAAGGGTCGGGCATTTCACTTCATCCCTCTTTTGAGGCCCTGCTTAGTATCTAACACAAACATCAACAGAGCTTGAAAAAAATTGACGGCCTCGGGACAAAACCTTCGAGCATATTTGTTAACTGAGAGAAGCGTGGTGCATAGGAATGTTCCAATAGCGACATCCCATTCTGAATTGATGGAGCAATGCATAAGATGCTCTGACATAAGTAGAGCAGCAGGCGTCATAACAGCATGCTGAAAATCAGAAGGAGGAAATATTAGTGGCTTTTCATCTACAAGGACAGCAAAATACTGCACCAAAACACCATAGAATACTTGCATCTTATGACAATTCCTTGCAGCCAAGCTAATAGCATTGCATGCTCGAATGCGATAAATTGCATTTTGTAACTGGGGTCGCTCAGTCGGAGAATCTCCTTGGTCGCAGCTTTTCTTAGGCACACCTTTCTGCCACCTTGCGACCACGGAGGGGTCGCACGGTCGCATGGTCGCATTTCCTGTCCAACAGCATTGCATCGCGACTCAGCGACCTGGAGGGGTTGCGCGACTGTATCTCCACTTGGGCTGAGACTTGAAAAGGGTCGTAGGGTTGTAAATACCATCAAGTCACAATCTGCACTTGCCTCACAAGTCTGCGACTCAAGAACCTGGGTTGAACTGTGACCTCACGGGGGTTGTATGGTCGCAATTTTACTTGAGTGGTAATGGACGCGTCTGAAGCTCACTTGCAATCCTACGCTTAGCCGCACTCAAAAAATTGGCTGTCTTCATCGTGCAATCATCGTTCAGCTTAGGTGAAATGTCTTCTCCTGCATTGAATCTTGCTTTCATTTAATGAATGGAGTGGCTTTTACGTATGGAGGAGTTGCTCGATCGTGCGATCTGGTTGTAGCTGCAGGAAGGGGTGCACTTCGACAAATCCATTGCCCTTCTAACAATGATTCATCTATGTATCAATAATTTTAACCATGCATCAAAATTAATAACGAATTCTGTCATGTTACATTTAACGATAACAACTTCAGTCTTCCAAAGAAAATCTAATAACGTCAATTTGTTGGATACACATTTAGATGTGAGTTAGTTATTTCATGCCCTCTTTCGAAGCACGGATATGAAACATGTTTCGGTCATGTCAACAAAATTTGTTTTAACTTGTGGATCTTTCTAATATAATTATTTAACACCAAACACCAAGCCTCCTCGAATTAGCACCTTCGATTTAATTTTCAAGGTGGAACTTTTATGCTTGTAATAGAACATTTATCATCTACTATATTGAGGGATTTGTCACTCTGGAAATAACATTCCATAGACGTTACTCTGCTGGTTCGATTGAGAATTTTGCTTTTCCTGGTGGTTATGTATCCTATGGCGATGAAAAATATGACACATATGAATCCATGTGCATGCATGCTGGATAATAGCAAACACTGCCCGCCTCCACCGAAACACTAATTTAGTGACACGGTCCACATGGTGTCATGCATGGAGAGGAAGACATTAATATGGTAGTTACTAAATGTCATTAATGCATTCCTGGGAGGCGCTGAACGCAACACTGGGCATTGGAAACTTTCTTCCCTAAGGTTGAAAATGATATCGTTCCACACGTGGCAAAGAGGCATCAACGAGCCATTCCATACTGGAAAACAAAAGAAGCGCAGGAAACAGCTGGTAAAGAGCACAATTGGTGCTAAAAAGAATGTTGAACCCGCTCCATGTTTTAAACGTAAACTTTGACCATTATTATATCCACTTCAAACGTTTCACCATAGTTCGAAACCCCACCATCGAAATGCTTGCGTCCCTTCGTACGTGTTGATGTAGTTCTGCGCCATGTTTTAGTTGAAAAGTTTGACCGCTATATAGTTTTATATATATATATATATATATATATATATATATATATATATATATAGATATAGATATATATATATATATATATATATCTGCTCCAAACATTTACAGTAAGTTGAAAACCCGCCATTGAAACATTCGCGCCCATTTGTAACGCACCATAGTTATGATAACATGCTACTATAGGTTCGCCATAACACTCCGCCCCATGTTTCAAACATAATTTTTGATCACTATATCCGCCATAGAAATATTTAGGCTCATTTGTAATGTCTTTTCATATAGTCCTAATCCACCATCTCATATGGTTTTGAAACCATATGGTCTTTTATCCTTTTCGTGCCTTGGTTTAATTATATAGTGCTTTAAACCTCAACCTTGGCCCTTATATTTTCACCCACCATGTAGCTCGAGGTTAATAGCTATTGTTTCCCAAAGGCGTGGTTCACATTTGAAAATCTGCAATTGGCTTGCCAACATCAACATGTGTTCTTTTACATTGCTGCTCGGCACGAAAATGCCTTGAATGAGATTGTCATTCTCTAGTGAAATCCTCTAAGTCCACTTGGTTCACTGGGCTATACTTCAGGCTTGACTTGTTGAAGTGGCGAAATATGTTTCTTTGTGTGCACACATCGACATTGAGCTAGTATGGTGCAGAATCTTTAAAACTTCTTTTAAGTTGAGATATCTGCCATCTCAGAAGATACTCCATCCGGTCCCTACGTAAGCTTAGATCATAGAAAATGCTTCTGATTTATGTGAGATGGCATTCGGTACTGACATTTCCGAATGGAGTGTTTCTAAGTACGTGGTGCGTACTAGTGAAGAAAGCCTTATTTGCATCAGTGACATAAAAGGTTCTTTCTCTGCTAAACATGTATCACACCATCGTCCTTTTAACATTACTAGTCTCTTGCTCCTCCTCCTCCCCTGTTTCACAACTTTGTCCTTGTTGTTTAGCCCACTTTTATTTCTCTCAATGATGTGACAAAATTGAGGAGTTTGACACCCGTGGGGTTGACCTGTGTGGAACATTGAAACATCACAATTACTCTTTGATAATGGTATCTCTAAATAAAACATGTGAGACTAACGAGCTTATGAGAAGTATTCAAACAATGTGCTTAATGACCCATGGCGAGAGGGCTACTAATGTACATCCTCAATGCACAGAAAATTTCCTATTCGAGCGTATGCTAGATGATCCCTCCCACATATGGTGTGATTGCAGCAACAACATCTAACCATGATGGTGAGAAAGCTCATGAGGGGTTGGGGATAGGTCGTTGGGATGTCACTGACAGCAGGTCGGGTGAAAGACTTTAATGACTAAGCGAGTAGAGGGGGACCCGAAATTTCAAATATACCCAAAATCTCGGGTGGTGTTGTAGTGGCTACAGCATGCTGCTACATATTCTAGTGTCACAGAGATGGGCCTTATATCATCATGATAAATTATGTCACAAAGTAGCATCCCTCAGGTTTTCGTATAGGATGCCACTAAACTCTGATTCTTGATGATTCAAAAAGTTTTTTATTTCTTTGTATAGTTCAGATCACAAATATACATGTTCTATTTGTCATAGAGATGCTTAGACTTTTCACAAATGTAAATTATGTCATTAAGTGTAGCTTCAGACTTGGAATTGATCAGAATCTTGGATTTTATTCATAGTGATGCTTTTGGTCCCTTCTATAGACTATGTAACTTAGTCTTTTGTTCCTATAGCACAAAGTAGATCACAGACTTTTGATTCATTTTTCACAAAGGTATAGAGATGCTCAGTCCTTTATGTCACAGATAAGACTTGTTTTGCATGTCTCTAAGTTCATCATTTGTACATTTAAATGCCTCAGAGAAGATCCACATGGTTTTGGTTTTTTTTAACTTCTGATCACAATTGACTTCTATCCTTCGTCTGACAGTGCCACAGATTTGCATGGATTACAAAGATGATGGTCTTTTTAGATGTCAAATATAGACAGTCTCCCAAATGAGTCAAGTTGCCTTATATAGTGTTAGATAGACTTTGTATCGTTTCATGTTGGTGTCATCATTGATGCCTTGAATCTTCAAATATTTGTTGCTATAGTAAGCTTCAGATACCTCATAGAAGTGTCACAGAACCTTTTTGTATTGATCGAAGAACAGTACCTCAGATATTCATGTTTTCCCAAAGAAACTTTCTTCAATCATTATGGAAATTTTGGACTTGTTGATACTCTAAGACTAGCCCTTGAACTTAGAAGTAATAGATGTCACCTACAGCATTTTGGGTACTCAAACTATACAAATATCATGAATACACTTGGTATTTTCGATTAAGAAAGGAGTGCACAGTCATGCTCAGATTGCCACTACTATTATCATTGAGCATAGTTTACATGTACCTCTTTTAACTTCCCCTGTTCTCCATTATTGCCTTCAAGTATGGTACTACTATATTGTAAGTTGTAATTTCTTGGGGCTGCTTCAAAATATATGCTTACACTAAATTCGAAATTCTCTGTCCATACAGTTCTGCAACTTGGTCTTCACATCTATCTCACTAATTGGTCCTTCAAGCTTAGCTACAAGCCACAGAGATGTCTTTGAGCTGCTTTCGGTGTCCTTTATCTTTCAATATCAAATTGGTTGGCTTCAAGAATTGAATTCCTCTTTCTTTTATGTATGAGAAGGGTGCTATTTTCACAAACTTGTGTGATGGATTCCCTATACCCTCACAGTCCTTATGAAGAGATATAATGCTACTACATATTCTAGTGTCACAGAGATGGGCCTTATATCATCATAATAAATTTTTTCACGAAGTAGCATCCCCTCAGGTTTTCGCATAGGATGTCACTAAAATCTGATTCTTTATGATTCAAAAAGTTTTGTATGTCTTTGTATAGTTCAGATCACAAATATACATGTTCTACTTGTCATAGAGATGCTCAGACTTTTCGCAAATGTAAATTATGTCATTAAGTGTAGCTTCAAACTTGGAATTGATCAGAATCTTGGCTTTTATTCATGTTGATGATTTTGGTCCCTTCTATAGACTATGTACCTTAGTATTTTGGTCCTATAGCATAGAGTAGATCACAGACTTTTGATTCATTTTGCACAAAGGTATAGAGATGCTCAGTACTTTATGTCACAGATAAGGCTTGGTTTGCATGTCTTTAAGTTCATCATTTGTACATTTAAATGCCTCAAAGACGATCCACATGGTTTTGGTTTCTTTTAAATTCAGATCACAATACACTTCTATCCTTCATCTCACAGTGCCACATATTCGCATTGATTATGAAGATGATGGTCTTTTTAGATGTCAAAGATGGATAGTCTCCCAAATGAGTCGAGCTTCCTTATATAGTGTTAGATAGACCTTGTATCATTTCATGTTGGTATCATCATTGATGCCTTGAATCTTCAAATATTTGTTGCTATAGTAAGCTTCAGATACCTCATAGAAGTGTCACAAAACCTTTTTGTATTGATCGAAGAATAGTATACCAGATGTTTGTTTTTTCCCAAACAAACTTGCTTCAATCATTATGGCAATTTTGGACTTGTTCATACTCTTAAACTAGCCTTTGAACTCAGAAGTAATAGATTTCAGCTACAGTATTTTGTTTACTCAAACTATACAATTATCATGAATACACTTGGTATTTTTTTATTCAGAAAGGAGCGCACAATCATGCTCAGATTTCCACTGAAAGTATTGTCACAGTAGGTTGTCTTCTTTTAAAAGATTTCATATAAGCCATTTGCTTTTTCTTTGAGTACTTTGTAGATTATAAAGATAATGAATTTTCTGCTTATCATAGGAGAAGGTGACTCTGAAATACACATTAGTACGGGAAACTTACTTCATAAATCAACATAGAGACTCAAATATGTGTACCTATGCGAAATATTTTGTCGACAACAGAGATATGAATCTCATCCTTGATTTACAGGGATAATGTGATAGAGTCTTTGCAGAGATATGAATTTCATCCTTGATTTATAGAGATAATTCCATAGAGTCTTTGCATGTATTATAGGTCTCTTTTTCTAGCCTTTAAGTATTTCGTTCCTTCCTTTATTGATGAGCTCGGTTCACAGGAATATTGATGTTTTTCTTCAACATGAATCACAGAGGTACTGTGCCTCTTTCAATTTGTATTTTAAGGAAAGGATGTCACAGAATTTGCATGATACTTTTCTTACGGTGCCACAGGGATAAGCAAATAAGCCAACAAACTGTTATCTTCAATCTTCCTTTCCTTCAACCTAGCTCTAATACCATGTTGAGAAATCAAGATGCTTGTAGATTAGGGTAGATTTCTCTTAACTTGATAATTAATTATGAATGTTTGTTGGCTTCTTGTTACTTATGTTATCTTCTTCCGAGATCCTCGAATGTACTATTTCACTGTGTATACATATTACTATTTTGACCTTATTTTGTTCTTCGATTGTAAATACTTCACTGTACATGTCTCTAACTTTTGTTGGCCATTTCTATGATACCCTATGTGATACCATCAAACTGAAATGGCATACTTCTCATCAAGATGTGATGGCACCGAACCAGCGAGACCTTTCTCACTGTGGTAGCATGAAACAGTGATAGATTTTTCACTGTGGTAGTTCCAAATTGTAGTGTCATACTTATCATGTGATTGATTATACCGAGATTGTAGTTGACCTGTGATTATAACACTGAATATCTTCATTGTAATATGGATTATACTGATATATTTTTGTCACACCGAGCCTTAATTGTAAATACACCTATATAACTCATTCTCCTCACTGTTGTGGTATCAAAATAATCTTATAAGAGTAGTATTGAATTGAGGCATAGGTAATTCCAACACTGTTATGACATTCAGACTGAGATGTTACTGAGATCCTTCTTTTCATAGTGACAGAGATTGACCTTTCTTGTGAACTTGCACCTAGCTTAATTATTGGACTGTCTTACTATGATTTGAGCCCTTTTGACATAGGTAATTTTAGAATGTTTCGAGTCCTTTAACTGCCTTTGATCATAACCATAGCTATGAAACCATGTTGAGAATTTGTAGAGCTTGTGTGTAATAGAAAATTCTCTTCTAAATAACTACTTGTGAGCTTGCTTATGTGTTCTTCTTTAACTTAGTTACTCCATCATCAAGTTAGTTATCAAAGTACTTAGTCAAAATGTTGAAACATAATTATTTACACTCATAATTGAATATCTTATAATGTAGTTAGGAAGGTAAATCTCCGATTTACCTTCCTCACTTACAACTCCTTTAATATCAGCATGTCTTATTACAATGTTGTATTGACGTTGGAAAATTCCTTTAATAGATATATCTGCACTGTATACTTTTGCATCTATCCACAGTCCAACTCCTGTAGCTTCCATAGATTATATTCCTGTACCTTTCAATTTGCATTAGACTTACATTTTAGATCCACATGCCTCATATCCACATTTGGTTACCCTGCTTTCCATGTTGTTTGCTTCAGACTTTACCTTGATATATCCACACTGAATCAGACCCAAAATCTGCAAATTTGTTCTTCTCTTTTAATGCTATATACTTTGCCGTAATACTTGGTCCTTTTTCCACGCTGTATTAACGTGAGTGTAATCCGAAAAAATTGTTCCTTTTGCACGTTATATAACCTCAGTATCATCCACAGATATGTTCTTTTAACTGTAGCATATGTAGGGTATATATAGTAGTTCTAGCCAAGTAATTAAGTTGACCTTATAGCCATTAAGTAGGCTGACTTTAACACTTGTTTGTAGGCCGACTTCATAGGCATATCTTCAACGTTTGTAAGCCATTATTTTGCAACGTCCTAGAGGGTATTCTTCACACCTTTTACATGACTCTTAGTTACACGAATGTACCTAATAGACATCAAGAAGAAGTCTATAGACCTATACTAAGAATCTTGCTCATGAAACCCATGAAGCAAGTAAACCAAAAATTCATTTTATTATTATTGACTTCATATTTACATAAGTACATAATTACATAGTCATAATGAGGACCTACCTAGTTACACTCTTCAACACTTATGAGTGAAAGTTGTAACTGAATATGCGTGGAGTTACAAAGGATTTTATGATGAGAGGGACATAATTTTTAGCCTTTTGGGTTACTTTGAAAATTTTTACACCACGTTTAGGCCTTGTGGGTGCTTCATTATATGTGGGGTGCATAGTGAATGGTTGGCCCATGCTCTTCAATGATGGACTTGGACATTGGAGGTGGTTTACCCTTTTCTGCTAGACCTTTTTTGGATGTTTGAAAGAGATTCTTCCTCAAAGTGTTGGATTAATATGGAGCTTGGTGACTTCATGCTGTTGATGCATGAAGGGAGTTTGTGTGCGTGGAGTATAGTTGGGTATTTCACCATGACAAAAACATCCCAAAATCAGCATGAGCACACAAAATCCCTTGACATGTGAGCTCTTGGGTTGAGGGAGTGGATATGTAGTTGTGAGAGTCCTTAAGGTGACACATTACCTTGGATATGCATTTTTCTTAAGGCAACAAATGATCTAGGAGATGAATTTTAGCTTAGGAGATGCATTTTAGATTGTTTGATACTCTCATACAACTTTTATCAAGTTACATGCACCCTCATTAGAAAAAACAAGAGAATTTTGATTTCAATGACTATCTTTCTTTGTCATTGTTGACTTGAGAAAGTCTTTTAGCTAAGAAACTAGTTTCAAGGTTATGGCATAACTTGTCATATAAATTAAACAGAAGTTATATCCAAAATGTTAACTTGTAAAATACTTAGCTAGTTTTAGGCTTTCCATTTAAAATCTACTTCAGTTTGAACTTTGAACAAGTTGTTCCATATACTTGAATATTAAGAGAGTTTAGTGTAAGAATTAAAAACTAGCCCGTAGAGCCTCTCAGTTATTCATTTATTTTATCTGAATATAACATTTACTATTAAATTATAACCACTCGGCACAAATATGTCATAGATCAAGATCATACTTTGTAGAGTGTCATAGAATAAAAATAGGAGCAAGGACACTGAATTCTTTCAGTTTTCCCGGTTCTTATTCCTTTGGTGTATATTTTCACCTTTAGGGGCAGTTGCTAGTTTAAAGTCTAATTCTTTAAAGGGTGTTAGCTCAATGGAAGAGCACCTACTTTACAAGCAAGAGGTTGGTGGTTCGATTCCATCGTTCCCTGATATTCATATATAGGGAATGATGAAGATCGGTTTTTGGTGATGGATGCTCTTTTGACCATCACCAATGAGCTTATGGTGACATTCTTTTACCCTCACCAAAATATGAAATGGTGACGGTCAACGAACACCACCATATATACGGATCAATAGTGATGACCATTAAAGGTCTATCACCATAAATCATTGTTGTTGATATGAAAT
This sequence comes from Pinus albicaulis, assembly GCA_034641835.2. Classification (NCBI taxonomy): domain Eukaryota; kingdom Viridiplantae; phylum Streptophyta; class Pinopsida; order Pinales; family Pinaceae; genus Pinus; species Pinus albicaulis. The sequence goes on along the minus strand of CM076574.1, from coordinate 368,044,435 downwards.
GGTGAGGGTCATTTTTTGTCATTATAGTCATTATTCATGATGGACCTTGATATGAACAATGAGTTTATGGTGACAGTCAGTGAACGTCACCATATATATGCACCAATAGTGACGGCCATGAAAGGTCCATCACAAAAAATTGTTGCTGTTCATATGAAATGGTGACAGTCACTATCTGTCATTATAATCAATATTCGTGACGGACCTTGAATGTCACCACAACACATATTTTTGGCGACGCCACCTTTCGTGACGTTCAATTTTTTGGTGACGGAGGCTATTTTCCGTCACCATTGCTCATATGAAATGGTAATGGTCACTATCCATCACTATAAATAATTATTGATGATGGACCTTGAATGTCACCACAACACCTATACTTTCGGCAACGCCACCTTTGGTGACGTTCAATTTTTTGGTGACAGAGGCTATTGTCTGTCACCAATGTTCATAAGAAATGGTGATGGTCATTATTCATCACTATAAATCATTATTGGTGATGGACCTTGAATGTCACCACAGCACCTATACTTTCGGCGATGCCACCTTTGGTGACATTCAATTTTTGGTGACAAAGGCTCTTTTGACCCTCACCAATGAGCTTATGGTGACCGTTTTCGCCCCTCACCAATGTGCTTTTTTCTTGTAGTGATAGGAAAGTAAAAGCCACTAGGGCAGTGTCGAGAAAGATGCATATTTATGAGAAATTTCTAAATCAGTTAAATAAGAAGTGCATAGAAAAGTAAAAAATAAGAAGTGCATATAAAGTAAAAGATGGTAGGGCAGTGTCGAGAAAGAGGCATATTTTTGAAAATTTTAGAACCAGTTAAGTAATAAGAAAACAATGGAAAAAAATGCTTTATGATAGGAGAAAAAAGAAAGATTATCTCACCAACTCTCTATGCTTCCACTTGAAATGTAACATTGCAGGTATTAAGATAGTTTTGGCTTTGGGTCGATATCTTGTTGATGTTCTTTACCTTGCAGCAAAGGCTTTCTCTATCTTGTTTGGCTTGGATGGATTCGTCGCCTAGTGGTTGGCCACTGCCCATAATTGGAGGAACAAATAGATCCAATAAATTCCAACCTCCTTTGCTAGTTCTCATTATATGTTACGATGGCAGTTCTATCCATCAAATTCAAAAAATCCTTCAAAGAAGAATTCCCAAGACAACAGGATTTCCGTGCAAGTTCCTATGATATTTGCTATGGAAAAGTCAGTTCCTTTGATATTCGCTATCAGACATTCATGGCTATTTTCTCTAATTTTTTCTATATTTTCTATCATACCCCAAAGGTAATCCATCTATCATGCTCTATGTTCAAATTTACTAGTATAATTTGTGTTAGTGACGAAAGGAATGTTGCAAGGGAAGTGAAGTTTTAAGAGAAATCGACAACTCTATGAACAATTGTAAGGAGTAGCAAAAACACATAATTTCCATTTTCATGATGATGCACACATGACAAGTGTACATTCCATTCTATAGTAAGTGGGAGAAAACATGCTATGCAATGTAATATGCAAAGAGAGGGGTAAAATGTTAAATATTTAATGTGAACAAGTTAATTCTAGCATTATTTTTTTTGGAAGAAAGTGTTTGTAAAATATATTTGTATAACCTATTATAACCTAATATAAATGTGGATATTCCTAGGGAAGAGGCCAATAAGACCTCAATTTCAAATTTTAGGCTAAAAGTGAAATGAGAAGGCTATGAAAACATGATATTATTTAAACTTTGGATTAAAACAATAAAATTTTATCGGTTTTCGTTTCGAACTAATAGAAATTAAAATTTGATTACTATAGTCACTTCCATCCCTGAGGGAAGGGACTAATAAGATAAATACATACCTTGAACCTGAACTTTAAAATAGTGACGAAGAGTGGTTTGTGACCAAGAGTGGTTCTAGGTGGTTGTCATAACTGAGGCAATATTTCTTTTTGAAGTCCACTAGGGTCTTGCCAATGTTTTAAGCTCCAAAACTGCATTTTGACATCATACCATAAAGGAACTGCCATCAATCTCCACTCATGTAGTGCCCGAGAAGTTTTTCTCCATTTTTAGAGTTTGTAAATTCGGATTAACACCGAGAGATACCTTTCATTAACACATGGTACTATCAACTTAATTTTTTCCCAGTCTAATTTTTTAAGCCACATTGTAGTAGGATCAAATTTCAATATATTTTCCATGCAACGCTATTATGGAACACCATATGTGTCATTTCATATAACTGACAATAACATGTAAGGGCATACAACATGTCTTGCACATTCGGTGTTGATATATATATCAATTCAATATTTAAGTAAACTTGCTAGTATACCCTTCAAATATAGATGCATAAATCACATATGCCATGACCACATTTCTATTAATATAGTACGATACTTTTTTAACCCATACCTTTTACGCATCATTCGATATAACATATGCAATATGTTTACATTGCATTAACATAACATATTCAACCTTTGAAACATGAAATTCGAGACAACAATCTTACATCTTGGCTCTCATAGTATATGCCAAAGGTCGATTTATAACATTTTGTTTAATGTAGTTGTTGGGGCTTGTATAATGTTGATGGACATAAGTAATATTTGGGTTTAGGTAGGTTAATACACAAATTTTTTTATTTACTTTTCCAATTTAAAATTTGATGAGTATATATATATAATAAAACCTAATTGCACATTTTAGTTTTTTTTTTTTTTAAGAAATATCATCTATCGAATCAAGATTTTAAAACACATAGAACCATGCATCACAAACAAAAAACAATGTGTTTGATATGTTTGATTGAACTTGCATGAGGTAATTTTCAACTTCGCGCCTCTTCCATGAAAAAAAAACGTAATGTGTTCATTCTTATAGTATCACGTACACATGAAATCACAACTAAAAAACAAAGTGATTATGTCATTACACTAGAGGAGGATGGGCCCCATTTACAATTTAATTAAGGATTATTGTTTTGTTTTTAATTTTTGTTTTATTTTTTTCGAATAGAGTTAATTAAATTGGCAACGATTCTCGTCTTGTCCATGTGGGTGTGTCAAAAACCTACAGGTTCAAGTTGCCTCCATCTTGACATGTACATATAGACTTCCATTACTCTTTCTTAAAGGTTGTCTTCAGTGATAAGATCCCAATCTGAAATCTTCTAACACAAATTAATGAAGAAAGGAAAGTAATACTAGGACAGGACAAAATTTTTGAGACAAGGACTAAGTAGCGAAGAAATAAAACAATTAATTATTACCTCATAAAATGGAAAGACCTACCAGTGATAAGAAAAATGAGAAGATGCATGTGTTAGCACTCCACCAGTTCTCTAAAGGCTAAGAAGGAGACCAACAAAGGTAACTACATACCACTTTGACCTAGTAGCTATCCCTACTAGGCTGAGAGGGCTCTCTCAATGAGATCACAAAAAATTGACTGGATCATGAGAGAAATTAGGCTAGATATGTAGCTCAATGGTGTAAAATATTGATGGTTTGATGGATCCAACTGGACCTTTGGAGTTAGGCTTGAAACTCTGGTAGGATTATAAGACAAAAAATTGTAGTGGGGATAAAGGGGCAAGGTAGTAAGCTTAAATGACCTTTTGGGCTTTATCGTTGTAGTGTAGGATGAAAACAGAGATTAGGAACAATCATAGAAGCATGAAGTCATTCCTCAAGATGAAAATAAACATAACAACATTATCTTATCAAAACAAGGCATGTATTATTCATGAATCATGCTTTAAAAACTTGAAAGACAATGAATGATAGAAATGGATATGAAATGGAAAAAGAAAGCATTCAATGGAGTGACTTACAAAATAAAAACATAGACATACAAGCTCACCACATGAATCCCTAAATTTAAGCTACAAATTTTCTCTATACTCACTCTGTTACTTTGTCAAAATGAAATACACTAGCTCACTGTCCAAGAATCCAACCCTTAAAATTAAAAAAGGCCTCATATAGCCACTGAGGTCAAAATACTCCCTTGGAGCTCGAATTTTCCAAAAATAAGGTTAAATGCATGCGTCTATCTGAAGTCTGCTACACACTAGGGAGGTTACGCAAGAAATTCCTCCTTTATGTAACAATTAAGAGACATATCCTGAAAGAAATAAATGGAGGATAAGACACCTATTCAACTCCATTTTTACAATTTAAATTTAAATTTTAAATTTTACATTCATCCACATTTACCTTCTTACTTTTACAAAATTCAAACTGGAATTGTCAAAAAATACATAGTGAAAATTTAGTTAAAATCTGAGAAAATTCCAAAAAGCCCAACACCCTGTTTCAGGCCGATTTTAGGCACCTTCCTTAAGTCAAAACTTAAATCTAAGAGAATGGTATACTATCCATATCTATATAGCTCCAAAACATCTTGAATTTTTGAAAATTACCCATGGGAAGACCTTCAAAACCTCATTCTCCCAAGATTGTTCAAAAAGTGTAGCATGCCCTAAAAAAACAAGGCAGAAAGGTGTTTTTTAGGTGGTTTTTGACCACTTTAACCTTGTAAAAGTTGATTACTTGGGCTTCCATGTGTCCAAAGTTTATGTAGGAGTCATAATATATCTAACCATGTAGATTTTTTTCCATTTTGAGCTCTCCATAAAAAGCGTAGTGTGGCGCACGCTACGCTTTTTGCAAGGCGACTGTGCTAAAAATTGCCGAATTTGACCAAAAATATGAAATTGACCAAAATACTCTCCCAAAATTCCCAAAATTGATGTATGAGGCCCTGATGAGGTATTTTATTCACACATGAAGGAATTAACAAGAAAATCAAGATTACCCTTTGTGAGAATATTAGATCTACTAAACTAGTTATCTATCAAAGAAACCAACAACACATCAACATATAAATAAGAACAGAAAGAGAACAAGGAAAAAGAATAGAGCATATATACATGGTTCACCCAATTGGGCTACATCCATGGGAAGTTTTTCTTCTTTTATCTCTAGAAATCTCCTACAATGTTACAAAGAGATAAACTACAAATAACCTGATACAAATGACAGTATCAGCACAAGATGAGATGTGATCGATCAAAAAGGCTCCCTTGATCCTATTATATACCCATGGATGTGGAGGAATTACTCTCATATATTTAATGCAGGATAATATAATTCTCCGGAAGAACACCTTTTTATATAATAAATGGGTACAAGAGTATAATATGCCATAGTGAATATGGGATATACTGTGTTACTCTTTTACATAAGATTGTATTCAACTTCCTACATAATATAAAGAAATTATTACCTTCCAAGGAATATAATATATTACAGCACTCTGCCTTAATAATGGCTGGGATAAGGGCCCATCCTAACACTACCTAACACTAAGGAAGGAAGGAATCATTACTACTCCCCCTTGATGGCAACTTCCCTCATCCCAAGAAAAGAACGAAGATACACATAGTTCGCTTTTGTCAAGGATTTGGTGAAGATATCAAATTCCTGCTACTCAGTAGGAAAATACTCCAGAGAAATAATACCATCGGCGATAAGACCTCAAATAAAATGAGCATCAAGGTCGATATGCTTCATTTTGGAGTGATATATCATATTGTAATCAAGTTGAATTACACCCCGGTTCACATATTTCAACATGGTGGACAATTTTAGAACTAGACCAATTTCAATAAGAACATGTCCTAACCAAATGAATTATTTAGGTGCGTCTTTGGCTTCTCTATACTCTGCTTCACATGAAGATAAAGAAAGAGTCTTTAACTTCTTGTTGGACCAAGGGATCGGACCTGAACCAAGTTGAAATATGTGACCAGGAGTTGGGCGTCAATAAGAACTATCACCTGCCGAATCATAATCTGTATAATGAGACAGAAAAATTGTAGCAATGCTCGAATAAAATACACCATAATGCAATGTCCCCTGAAAATATCACAGAATTCTCTTGCCTCACTGCCAATAAATTTCGTGAGGTTGTTGCATGAACTGAGAAATCATACTGATAGAAAAATAGAGATCTAGTCTACTGTGAGTTAAATATATTAAAATTCCAATGAGATGATGATAAAGAGTAGCATCAACCAATGGAGTGGTACAATGAATAGTGAAGGTTCACCGGATTGAAATTTTGCAGGAGAAAGTTTACAATTACTCATATGGAAACATGCCAATAGGTTTGTCGCATACTTAGGCTAAGAGAGAAAAATACCATCGGCCATATTCCAGATCTAAAGACCCAAGAAATATTGCAATGTACCAAGATCTGTCATTTGAAAATGCTTCTTAAGAGAAATTTTCATATCTTGAATTAATACAAGTTGGCTTCCAGTGATAATTAGATAATCCACATATAAAAAATTAATGAGGGCATTATCATCAAAGTTCTTAACATATAGATTTGGATCAAATATACAAAGCTTAAAACCATTATTCAAGAAATATGCATCAATTTTATCATACCAAACCCTAGAGGCTTGTTTGAGAACATATAATGATTTTTGTAATTTGCATACTAAACTTGAGGATTCGGCACAAATAAAACGAGGAGGTTGTTCCATATAAATCTATTCAATAATATCACCATTTAAAAATTCCCTTTTAACATCCATTTGATGAATTTACACTTAAAAGATGTAGTAAGTGATAAAATGGTTCTTATTATGTTCATTTTAGAAACATGAGCAAAAGTTTCATTATAATCAATACCTGCAAGTTGATTAAAGCCTTTGGAAACTCATCTAGCTTTATAATTTTCGATCTGTACTTCTGTAGTGAATGTAGTTTTATAAAATAATTTACAAACAAGTAAATTGTTTCCTAAATGAATAGGAACAACATACCAAGTCTTGTTTCTCAAAAGAGATTCATATTCAGCAGACATAAATTTTTCCCAATGAGGATTTCCCTTAGCTTTAGCATAAATACAAGGATCATTTGTGGCCAAAACTTTGGTCATAAGAGAAAAGTTAGATCTAGTTCGACGAGTGTCGGAAGGATTTCTTACCTCACTACCTGCATATTCAAGAGTTTTCCGAGCCCAAACAGGAAGAATAGAAGGAACATGAGTCATTTTAGGAGCGTCATGAATACTTGAGGGAGAGGAAGAATCAAGATCAATAAGAGGCACAGAACTGGAAGAAGGAGTAACAGGAATAGGAGTAACATGTGGTATTGGTAAATTCAAGGTGACATGAGTTTCTACAGACTCAGGAAGCGAAGAAAATTCTTGAAATGAACATCCCTTCTGATTATGATACTTTGATTAGAAGGATCAAACAACCTGTATGGCTTGGAATTCTCATCATGACCGATGAAGAAACACTTGTGAGATTTGGGTTCTAACTTTTTCCCATTTTTCATTAGGAATATGAGTCTAGCATTCACAACGAAACACCTTAAAATTACTAATATCCGGTTTATGTTAATTTCATTTTTCCACGGGGGTAACGTGCTTAAAAACTTTAGTAGGAACTCAATTTAAAATAAAATTAGCACAATAGATGGCTTCAGCCCAAGATTTATTATGCAATCCTTTAGAATAAAGCATACATCTATTCATTTCAATTAAAGTTCTGTTTTTCCTTTCAAGAATACCATTTTTTTGAGGTGTGTAAGGAACAATCTTTTGATGTTGAATACCATGTTTAGTTAAATATGCATCAAATTCTTTCTTAAAAAATTCCCCCCATTATCAAATCGCAAAGTTTTAATGCTGTTACCTGATGCATTTTCAACAATGGATTTAAATTCTTGAAATTTTACAAATGTTTCACTTTTATTTTTTTTAAATAAACACAAGATGTTCTACTAAATTCATCAATAAAGGTAAGAAAATAAACTGCAGGGAATATTGAAGGAACTTCAAGAGGAACAAAGATATCACTATGAATTAATAACAAAGGTTCTTTAGCATGCCAAGATTTACCTTTGTCAAACTGATCTAAAAATGGGTGGATAACTTTTTATTATTTTCAAGAACCTCCCACTCAGTTAAACAAACTAAGATCTAGCTTATTCTTGATTGTGCAGAATTAAACACTTGAAACATGTGTATGTGTTTTAAAAATTTTTAATGCTTATGTGTGAGGAATTAATAATTTTTTTTTTCTAATATTAAGCATGTAAAGCAACCATAAAGTGAAAAAAATAAGCATCAAGACATAACAACAAATTGAATATAGGAGTTCACCCGAATATTGTGGGCTACGTCTCCTTGAGCCTATGTCAACTGACTTGGCTCTTTGGGATTAGGATGGAAAAAATTATTTTACAAGTAAATAATTAACTCCAATAGTTATTTCTACTATACCATTTGGTTTATAATACCATCATATCCCTGTAATGGTTGTCCTCACTCTAAAGATAGCCCTAGGTTCCCTTAGAATTGAGCTCTTCTGTTGGCACCCTTAATCTTCACTAAGCTTCTCTGTGGCACTAACTCCTTAAGAAATTCTTATATGTCCCTAAAACCTCACCTAATATCTCTAGCATATATCAGACCTTCAAAATATACTAATCATTTTCTCAAAATGAGTTATGGCTCCCCAATCTAGGGCTCCATCCACTGTTGGCCCTAAGCTGCCCAAAACTTCCTTATGGATTCTCGACCTTCAGAAGTCTCCAAACAACTCTTCAAATCCTTAAATTCAATGTAGAATGCCAAAGATAGTCAGAATAGACTATTCACTTACTGAAGTTAGCCTCCCGCTGCTCTGGTTACGCCTCCAACACTTGGTGGCACCCCTTGGCTCTAGGTTCACTGAAAACTTCTCTAAAACATATCAACCTTCATAAGTCTTAGAAATATTCTAAAAAGCCTTCCACTAGATTCATAAGGCTCAAATTACTCATAATAGACTATGGTTTTGCTGAGAATGGATATTGGTTGCTATGGATAGGCCTTGTTCTCCTGGTGGCGCTTGGTGGCCCTAGTGGCCCTTGGAAATTATATGAAGCATATAGGCCTCCATAAGTCCTCTATTGGCTATGAAAACCTCATCATTAATTCCAAAATGTCTGAAACATCCAAAATTGACTATTGGGTTCCTGAGAAAGGCCTCTAGCTGCCCTGGAGAGGCCTCATACTGTTGCTGGCTCCTGGCGGCCCTAGTGGCCCCTAGAAATTATCTGAAGCAAAATCTCACCCATAATTCCTCTAATGGCTCTGCAACCCTCACCAATGAGTCTAGAATGTCCAAGAAATTTTAAATTGGCTATTCACCCTGCCATAATGGTCGAATCTAGCTCAAGATAGAGCCTAATCAATTTTTTTCCACTTTCACCTAAAATAGCTCCACTAATTTTGCACACTGTAGCTAACTGGAGTAAAAATAGTGAAAACCCCAAAATTTGGGGCACACTCCAAAACACCCGCCATTTTAGCCACAACATTAAATTTTATCCGTTGCATGTGAACAACCTCTGGAATGATGGCAGAGGAATCATCGGGTTTAATGTTGCGTAACTGTTGAAACTAACCACACGGTAGTTGCATGGGAAAATACTTTAACATTGGCGGTTAGGGGCTTAAGCCCTTCAACTGGGGTCACGGGCCGGAGGCCACATGGGGAGGGGCTGGCCCCTCCAGACCCCAAAATGCATTTACGTTAAACTTTAAATATAACTTCAATCCATTATTTTTAAGAACCATGGCTTTGACGAGATGGGAAGGGCATGTGCGTGTGGTGGCTATGCGATGGGTTCTCGTAGAGTCCCAAACACAATTTTTCACAAAGTTCCTGGGCCATGTGGTGGCCTGTGATTGGCCCAAAAACCATTCGACGAATAATAAATTGCCATTTGTCACAATATGACTGGCCCAGAAGGAATATTCCAGGGAATATTTTGAGGAATATTCCTTGGAAAATTATTTTTGTTGATTGTGAGAATACCTAGTCAAACTTGGTCAAAAGCCAAAAATTATAGTGTACTAGAATTTTCAAATCACAATAAATTATTCATATGGTGTCATTTTTTCGAATTCTTCGTGGTGCTGGAATCAAAAAGAGGAGATCTACCTGATCACTCAGGTTTGATACACTTCTGAACACTCTGAAATTTGAGCTATCACTTATGTCCTTGATCCAAATCTAATCACTCCTCCCCATTAGGAATATTTTGGATCCCAAAAGATTGATTTCATGTTCAATAAACGAGAGTACATAAATCTCACATTTCAGGCCTCCATACACTTTGCCTTGCATGGCTTAGTGCCTTTGAGGCCAAACTCGAAAGTATTCAACACTTCCCTTCTTAGATTCTCTTGTCCTCCTATCAGGAATTGTCTTCCTTGAGCTCACCTATAAATTTATGGCAAGAAATTTATAGAAGGTAGATGAACATCACCTCCTTGATAATCGATCCAAGGTGGCTCCAAAAAATGTAGGTTTTCAACAGAAATGTATACATAACTGAAATTTTCATATGTATAAATGGGTTTCTGTCTTACTGAGTTAGAATTCAAACCACTTCTTACCAAGCCACTTCCATGGTGATTTTTTCTATAATTGGAAATCATCTACATGTCAAACATCTATTCTCACATCAATGATGGAATCTTTGGTTCCAATTTTGCCAGTATTTTTATCCTCTTTCTTCAAATTCTAGGGATGATTAGTTGGATGCAATGTCGAATATTTGGAAATAACATGTTCCTTTCTCTGGCAATGTGTGCAAGTTTTTCGCACCTTTTTAGAAAGTTTCCTTTTCCTCAATTTTTTCCTGTATGCCTTCATCCTCTTCCACCTTTTTGAAAATTCATGGTTACACAAACCAAAATAGGAACAACAACTCTTTCTTCCATTCAAGCATGTAGATTTTTCATGCTTATCAAAAACATAATCAACTTGACTATGGGAAGAATTATACCTCAAATTTTTATTTTCATGTGTATCATTTTTACCTTCATGAGGGGATGAACTTGAAGAGGTTCCAGCTTTCTTTTGAAGACCACCATCAGTGTTCATGTCATGGTAGCTGTTAGAATTTTCTTGCTCACCATAAACTACATGTCTGCAAACATCTTGTTGCAATATAGGCTTCAAAAATTGGCATTCAGATTGAAAAAAAACTTTGACATGTTTGTGGTTTAGAACTTGTAACAAAATTTCTTTTGAATTTGTCTCAAATGCCTTCATGGCTGTAGATTTTTCGCCGTAAGATTGAACATAGACTAGAAAAAACTTCTTAGGCCTTTCCTCAACCAAAATAGGATCGATCATGCCTTATGCATATTTGCCTAAATCCTTGCCTTCATATCCAATTTTTAACATCAACTTCAACCCTATACCTCTAGTGTGATTTTCAAATGAACCAACACATCTTTCTGAAGAGGAATTTTAAGACAATTTTGATTGAATTACCTCTTCTTTAGGCATGTGTTTGGTTAAGGCCTCTTGGGATTGTTGGAGCTGCATCTCCATCTCATGCATTCTTTGAAGAATTTATTCTTTCTCTTGCTTCATAGAAACCAATTGCTCACTAATTCTTGTGCTTTCCTTGCCATCTTCTTAAAAAAATTGCAGCCTATCCTTCATGATGTAGAAGTCTCGCTTCATCTCTTCATCGAAGAATATTGCGAAGGAGGAGGATTTTGAAACCTCAGTTGATGAAGTTGTCATCCTTATATAAATTAATTAAGGAACTTCAACAAAAATTCACAAATCTTTCAAAAACAATTTGACAATTCTTCTTTTGCAAACAATAGTAAAAAGCCTTTTGCATGCAATCTTCAACAGGGATTGTGCTTCAATGGTTTCCTTGAGGTCCTTTGGGTAAGGAGAATTCTTTCAGCCTTGTTCCTTCTTGTCCTCTTTTGGACTTAGCTAACAATAGCTTTCCTTCACCTCTAGCAAAATCAAAATTGTAAGCATCAATCAATTTGCAAACAGTTAAATTCTTTGCACTCTTAAACACCTTTCAAGTCAAAAAAGCAACCTAGTGCTCTGTCAAACAATAAACCTAGTGCTCTACCAAGAAAGAAACCTATTGCTATGATACCATATGAAAATGGATGGATAACTTGTTATTATTTTCGAGAACCTCCCACTCAATTAAACAAATTAAGATCTAGCTTATTCTTGATTGTGCGGAATTGAACACTTGAAACAGGTGTATGTATTTTAAATTGTTTTAATGCTTATGTGTGAGGAAATAATAATTTTTTTTTTTATGATATTAAGCATGTAAAACAACCATAAATTTAATCAAATAAGCATCAACAAATAACATAAAATTTAATATATGATTTCACCCGAATATCATGGGCTATGTCTCCTTGAGCCTATGTCAACTCACTTGGCTCTTTGGGATTAGGATGGAAACATTTATTTTACAAGTAAATACTTAACTCTAAATTTTATTTATGCTATACCATTGGTTTTATAATACCATCATACCCCTGGAAAGGCTATCATCACTCTGAAGATAGACCTAGGTTCCCTTAGACTTGACCTCTTTTGTTGACACCCTTAAGCTTCTCTCAGCTTCTCTATGGAACTAAATCGTTAAGAAATCCTTTTTTGTTCCTGAAACCTCACCTATTCTCTCCAGCACATATCATACCTCCAAAATATACTGATCATTTTTTGAAAATGAGATCTGGCTCCCAAATCTAAGCCTCCATCCATTGTTGGCCCTAGGCTTCCCTGTGGCTTCTCAACCTTTAGAGGTCTCTATATGACTCTAAAAATTCTTCCATTGGATTTATAATGTCAAAAATAGTTAGAATATACTATTCACTTATTGAAATTGGCCTCTGACTACTCTGATTACGCTTCCAACACCTGGTGGCACCCCCTGGCTCTAGGTTCACTAAAAACTTCTTTGAAGCATATTGACCTTCAAAAGCCTTCAAAATATTCTAAAAATCATTCCATTGGATTCTGAAGGCTCAAAATATTCATAATAGACTATTGGTTTGCTGAGAATGGATATTGGTTGTTCTGGATAGGAATCATTCTCCTACTGGCACTTGGTCGCCCTGATGGCCCTTGGAACTTCTCTGAACCATCTCAACCTTCATAATTCCTCTAATGGATCTGTAAAACTCACCATTAGTTTCATAATGTGTGAAACATCCAAAATTAACTATTGGATTCCTGAGAAAGGCCTCTAGCTACCTTGCCTAGGCCTCATACTGTTGTTGGCTCCTAGTGGCCCTAGTGGCCCCTACAACTTATCTGAAGAAAAATATTGCCTAGAATTCTTGTTATGGCTCTAAAACCCTCACAAATGAGTCTATAATATCCAATAAAGTTTATATTGACTATTCACACACCCAGAATGGTCAAATCTATCTCAGGATAGAGCCAAATATTTTTGTCAAGTTTCACCTAAAAAAACTCCACTAATTTTGGAGAACTCCATTTAACTAGAGTAAAAATAGTGAAAACCCCCAAATTTTTGGTGCGCTCCAAATAGCCTTCTATTTTAACCACAACATTAAATTTTAGCCGTTGCATGAGAACAACCTTCGGAATGCTGGTGGAGGAACCATCAGGTTTAATGTTGCGTAACCATTGGAACTAACGATGCGGTAGTTGCATGTGACAATACTTTAATGTTGGCGGTTAGGGGCTTATGGCCTAGAGTCACGAGAAGGAATCCACGTGGGGAGGGGCTGGCCCCTTCGGACCCCCAAATTAATTTATGTTAAACTTTAAATATAACTGCAATCCATTATGGCTAAGAACCATGGCTTAAACGAGACGGTAAGGGCATGTGCATGCCCGGGCGGTGGTCACGAGATTGATTTCTGTGGAGCCCCAATCACATTTTTTCACAACCTTCTTGGGCCATGTGGCAGCCTATGATTGGCCCAAAAACCATTCGACAGATAATAACCTGTCATTTGTCACAATACAACTGGCCCGAAAGTGGTATTCCAGGGAATATTTCAAGGAATATTCCAGAATATCCCAAGAACATTCCAGAATATTCCAAGAACATTCCCTAGAATATTATTTTTGTTGAATGTGAAAATACCCAGTCAAATCTGGTGAAAATAAAAAAATTAGATTTTACTGGAGTTTCAAATCGCGGTCAATTCTTCATACGATGTCAGCTTTTCGAACCGTTCGCGGCACCAGAATAAGGAAGATGAGATCTCTTCGGTCACTCAGGTTCGACACATTTTTGAAAAATTTAGAATTTGAGCTATCACTTAGGTCCTTGATCCAAATATGATCACAAAAATTTCTCGATAATGTTTACCAAGAACACATCTTTCACAAACACGAGTAGTAAAAGAAATATTAGGGAAACCATGAAACATTTTAGTTGTATTTTCTTTTTATCATAATTCAAGTGACTGAATATTTCAAGTCATAATTTACTTAGTTCATCAGCATGAGCAACATAGGAATAAAAGGGTTGTCTTTAGTTGAATTAAAACTTGCAAATTTATATAAACCAGTTGTATGTTCAATAGGGCCAGAAGAAACTACTTTGTAATTTTTTTTGATATCTTTAAGGACATATTTATCGGGCCAAGATTCAAATTTAAAATATTTCTAACATGGAAAATAAATAGAAAGTAAGTTGATGGGCATGTTTTTAACATGAAAACATCTTCCAATTGACTATCAACAACATTTACATTACCATAGCTAATTACGGAAATTTTTTTACCATAGCCAATAGAAGATTTATGAGATGAGTGTTTATTAGTGTCATAAGATGTAAATAAAGATGTGTTACCAGTGATATGTTCAGAAGCACCATAATCCATTATCCATCTCACATTAGAAAAATAATTATTAGATGAAACAATAGATGCACATAAAGCTACTTGACATTCATTAGAATTTTTCTTGTTTGCTTTAGTCATTAAATGTTTCTCTTTAACGCAATTGTTTTCAGGATGGATAGTTTTACCACAATGCTTACAAGGATCATACACTTTTTTCTTCTTACTAGTTTCTTGATGTGTATAAGAAGCATGACCATTATTATTAGTATGATTAGAAGTGTGTGAACAAGAACCTTTGGCATTATTAAAACTTTTCTTAGGATTTTTATTATGTGCCATAAGAGCTTTAATAGGTGAGACTTGTCCTGAAGAAATCAACCTTTCTTTCTCATTTATTAACCCTTTACAGAAATCATCAAAAGTAGGTTTCGTGGTACTTTGATACAATTTAAGAGCCCTATTCTTAGATTGGATGAACATGTCAAAGAAATCTGGAAATTTTTTTTCTACAAGAATGATAAGAGAAGTGTCTGTCTTCTTGTAATGTTTACCACAATTATTTAAATTTTTATATAATGTTTTCAACTCAGCAAGATATAATTCTACTCTATCAAAATTAGTAGGGCCTAGCTCATGAATCTTATTTTCAAGGTAATAAGCAGAAACATCATCAGATTTATCAAATAAACAAGAAAGAATTTCCCATACCTCAACTAGGTTGTCTTTTTCCTCAATTATTACCTAAAGAATATCTGAAATTGTTTAACCAATGAGCCCTCTTTCTTGATCAAAATTTTATTCCCATTTAATCAAGGCTTGAGCATCTGTAGGTTTATTGTGTTTACCATTAACCAACCTCCATAGATTCTTACTCCTGAGAACATTAATCATTTTCATTTTCCATGCAAGATAGTTAGAGCCTATAAGTTCAGGAACATAAGCTACTTCTGAAATCATAATGATAGAAATTTTGACAATAAATATAAACCCAAATGCAAGAAATGACAGGAGAAAAAGTGGATAGAAAACTGTAAATTTCTGTAGTTCGTTTGTTGTCACCAAAAAACCTTAAAAAACTACCAATCTTAAATCAACGATAAATTTGTTTTCGTGACTCTGTTTGAGTTTAATTTTTTTTTTTAATTGGGTAGCTCGGTGAGAGGAACCAAAATATCTACTCTTTTCTGGGAAATTTGGCACAAAAGGTAACAAATATGACAAATAACGTCAGCTGTAAAAACAAAAAACACTCAATAATGCACCAAATTCTTATTATAACTAGTTTTCAGGAATGGCATAGCCACTCTGCATCCACCATCACAGCCAAAATTCGGATATGAACCCTCAGTCGATCAATATTCTTCTTTGTAAAAAAAATTAAAAAATTGTCGTAATTGCCGTAAATGAATATTACAACCAGAAGATATATCTCCTCGAGGAGGATTAAAAAAGCATATAGATCTTATAGAAAAACAATCAAGATCTCCTTGAAAATTCAAAAGACATATAGATCTTATAGAAAATAAATCAAGAGCCCCTTGAAAAAAAATCTGCAGAAAAACTACACAACAAAGTTAGGGTTATGAGAAAAAAAATCTCAAATATGTAGAATCATGCCCAGATCTAAAGAGAAGCCTAATGGCTACCAGATAGAAAGAAAATATACAAAAAAATGAGTGCCCAAATAATAAAAAATGAAGATACACATTGACAGTTAAATTCAAAGAAGATGTTAGATCATAGTAACCATGGCTCTGATACCATGTCAGAATATTAGATCACTAAACTAGCTGACTATATAGGAAACCAACAACATATCAACATATAAATAAGAACAGATAGAGAACAAGGAAAAGGAATACAATAGATATATGTGGTTCACCCAATTGCGCTACGTCCATGTGAAGGTTGTCTTCTATTATCTCCAGAAATCTCATGCAATCTTACAAAGAGAGAAACTACAAATAACCTGATACAAAGGATAGTATGAGCACAAGATGAGATGTAATGGATCAAAAAGGCTCCCTTGACCCTATTATATACCCAGAGTTGTGGAGGAATTACCCTCACATATTGAATGTGGGATAATATAATTCACCAAAATAACACATGTTTATATAATAAATGGGTACAAGAGTAAACTATGCCATAATGAATATGGTATGTAACGTGTTACTCTTTTACATAAGATTGTATTCAACTTCTGACATAATAAAAATACATTATTTCCTTCCAAGGAATATAATATATTCCAACACCCTTCTCCTTTTGGCTGATTATGGTTTCCATAAGCTTGTCTTGCAATTTCTTAATTTTGATTTGAGCAATCTGATTCCTTGCTTGGTAGTGGGAAACCGTGCATTTATGTATCTTTTTATCTCTTTTGGCCTTGCCAAAGAGATTTTCTAAGTGGGTATTGAACCTTTCTAGTGAAAATTCCCTATCTTCATTTGTTTCCATGGAAATATTCTCCTCAAAAGTGAGTTCCTCTACAAGAAGTTCCTCATGTTGTCTTTCTCACTCCAACGCTCTTTTTAGGCCCATTGTTCTTGGTCTTCTCCTTGCCATCTGTTCTTCATGCTCATAAAACTCATCATGTTCAACCACTGCTTTTCCTTTCAATTCTTGCCTCTTAGCTTTAAATTTCTCTACCTCCATAATCAGTTGCTTTGTTTTGAGTTGATTGTTTTCCTGCTCAACGAATGAAATGATGAATTTGGAGCCTACCAAATTTCCCTAAAGTTCTTGGATTTGAGAATATTTTTCTTTGATGATCCTTTCTAGGTTTCCATGCTCTTCATGGTCCTCCATTTCAACTAGGTCAAAGGCATTCTCTTCATCATTCATAAAATCCTCATGCATGGATATCTCATGTTGCACTGGTGGTGATCCCTATTTTGGTGACGTAGGCTTGTCCCCTTCTATAATCTGCGGGGCAAACAAAACCTTGTTTCTTCTTTGATATGTCTTCACCACTTTATCCCCTCCTTTCTTATTCTTCACTATATCCCTACTATATGACCTAGATTTTTCTTCTATAGGGGATTCTAATGATGAAGTAAGTCTAGTAGGTTGATTAGAAGAAGGTAAAAATACCTCTGATTCAATGAATGTCTCCCAAGATATGCCTAGATAGTCTAGATTATGTAGAACCCTATTTTTGATGAGGGAGTGATGGAAGAGGTTGTTTTGTTGTAGCTCATTGTCTCTGTGTTACACTATGTATGCCATCTTGTCTAAACTTCTGTCTAGGTGGTATGGTATGTTGAGCGATTTCACCCTCGTAAAATGCATAAGTAATCTGATGTGATAACTATAGATCCTAGAGAATCTCCACTCACAACTAAAATATTTCACAATTACCTTCATCAAAGGTGCAAACCTGTCAATGAGTTGGCCAAAAGGAAATATTTTCTTGTTGTTATCCTTGTATTGAGCTTTGAGATAGGGTTGATACAATTGAGCATCCAATTCTTCAGTCTTGAACCATTTTTCACCCATGTTAGGTATCGTCATGACTGCTGCTATGATGTTAGTTGATATGGTAAAGGTTACCCCTGCAATACTGACTTGACCTTTCTTGAGGTTGGTGACAAAAAATCTGGTCAATTCGGGATGATATTGCACTTTTTGGACCAAATCACAAAATACAAAACACTCAACATGATGAAAACACTTGACTACAAGTGGTGATGACAACAACTCCCAAGTATCTAATAATTCATATCTTGACACTTTCCCGCCCTTTTTATAACTTTTCTTCTCCTCCTCCATAGTAGACTATCATAGCAAACCGTAGGGGAAAAACAAGGGGACGGAAAGAAGGAATGGAATAATGGGGTTAGGAAGTAGGAATGAATGTAGGAAAAATTTAGGAGGTGAGGAAGGATGTTAGGGACCTTATGGAAGATGAGGGAAGTTAAAAGTACGAGGTAATAAGTCTATGGAATTTTTACACAGGTCTATACCCTTGGTTTCCCAAAAAACACGGCGAGTAGGGATAGGGTTTGGGGATAGGTCTTAGGGAATTAAAATGAGAGGGACTGGGGGTTTTAGGGATTTATTTAGGTGTGTAGGAGGTTAGGGTATGGAAATATAGGGATTCTATGGTTTTCAAATTATAAAAACATAGTCTTCAAGAAAAGCGTAGTGTAGGAAGAAATTGGTAAGTTTTCTAGCACAGGAATGAAGAAACTAAGTGAAACAAGGTGTGGAGTGCTACAAATTACTTGTTTTACCCTTATGAAAGCTTTTGTTGAGCTTGGAGACCTTCTACAATTCTTTAGAAGCCTTTTAAGAGAAAGTGTAGCACCTCTGCAAAAATCACAGCACTAGAAGGAAATGTGTGGCGACTGGAGGCAAAACATGATTTTTGAAAATATATTCCCTAAAATTGTGACGAAATGATAAATTATGGATGAGAGCTTGATGATAGGAAGGAAAAAGAGTGAAAATCAAATGAGCTTGTGTCTTTTGGAATTTTTATAAGCATGAAATGACTATGTTTGAGTGATGATGGGCCACACGTCTTTTTCAAGCATGACTTTCATTCTTTTGAACTTTGTAACCTTCGACATTTTGTAACCTTGAACTTTTTGTAGATTTATTTAGAACATTAAAATGCAGATTTTAGGAACATGAAGTACTTATTACATATAGAAACATAAAATTACATTTTTTAAATCAAAATTTATTAAATAAATTTGCTTATTACCACTCCAATTTTTGAATTTTATGCATGAAATGAGAGTTTTTGTGACCTTGAAACCCTAATGACCTAATGGAGACATTGAAATGAATGAAATTATGGTGATGATGACTGAAATTATGATGAAAATCTCTAAATGATGGTACACTCAACAGTGAGTGATTACATGGACCAGAAATTTAAATTTTTTTGGAGTGGAAAATAGTCCTAAACCTAATACCCAGTGACCAAATTTTTGCTTGAAGAGCTAATGAAATGATAAAATTTTTACTATGATACCCTAAGAGGACATCGTAAGAGCCCATTGATCACTGGTGAGAGAATGTAAATACTGACACTAACATTGGCTCCTGCTGGGGATCACATCTCCTTGGAGGTATCAAGAACATTGTAGACCAAGTAGCCTAACCATTGGGCATGGAGTCGAAAATCATAATACAGGACTTAATAATGGAAAATAAAAAAAAAATGACAAATTAAATTGAATCTCACTGAAACAAAAGTTACAAAACTTATTGATGGCATCATATCATTGAGACTTGAGGGCTTCAAAAATTGATGACAACTACCTGCCTACTGGATACATATGTACAATCATGTGAAGTGATCTTTCCAGTGTAACCAATCTAGCAGATGGCTACTTACTTGAATTCTTATCTCACTTTCCTTGAGAAGGAAGTAAAAAAAAAAATACAGGCAACTTCGATTGTCTACTAAAAATGTCCTCTTGATCCATAAATTCAAGAAAATATATCATCCCTATTGGTTGTAGGAAATAAATTTAAGGATCTTCAATAACTTTAAATGTTACCTTGCCTTCAGATCTAGCAAAAACATAAGAACACCCTTCATTTTGATCTGAAATAATACCTGGTTGTTGGTCCATAGGAAGGCATAGGGACTTATCACCTTCTTCTACTTTGTGTTGACTGTAAATTCCTCAAGAATGAGAAACTCTAATTTTATCTCTAGAATACTATCTATCTCAGGCTCATAATCCTTCCATTCATAATCTAATTCATATTTGAACATAAAACATTCTTCAAGATTGTTAAACATGATGACCCTATCATCTTCATAAAGGAAAATAGTCCCTAATATCTAAACTCTTTGCAGGAAATCATCATCACTAATTGGATTTCTCACAACAACTTCCTGTGCAGTTTCATTAGTCTCATGACTGTCATCATTTAAACTCAGATTTTCATTTTCAATAATGGAAGAAGTTTCACTAACTCATTCTTTGTTATGTGAACACCTCAAACCTGCATTAGTTTGGGCTCTAACATGATTTTTTAGGAGTTGATCTATTTCATCTTCAGACAGAGAAGAAACCTAAGTTTTATAGCAGTTAACATTGGCTTGATGATTTTCATTTTCAGGATCAGGAATAGGCATTTCTATTTTTTTAGTCCCACTCTATTTCATCCAAATAGGAAGCTATTGATTCTTTTTTGGAGGAAAATTCATAAAGAGATTCTATGATCTCATCATCTAGACATTATTCATCCCATACAAATTTTCAAGAAACTCAATGAGATTTTCAAAAACCTCACAATAACTATCAACCATCAACAAGGAAGAATTACAGCTTTCATAATGTTGAAATAAAATTGAATGAAAGTCATTTCGATAATATAGACTCGCAGATGGTAGACTCTCATACCATGATCTCTCTTTTTCCTCCAAGGTAGCCATCAACATCTTCATCAAACAATATTCAGGAAACTCAATCTTTAGTATGTGAATATGAAAATTAAATTTGACCGAATGAAAACTAACATCTTGTCCATCCTGACCTTTAAACCTTGGCAACCCTGCTTTCCAATATATACAAGTAATACGATTCTAAAAACCAGGAATATGAGCTCGATTCATAGCAGCATACCCTTGGGAAGTTGAATCCATTTTGACAACAATGAAGTCCCGAGGAAGTTGTTCACACTACCGGTTCTTGAAAAGTGGAGTATCATGAAAATTTTGAACCTTTGGATTCTTCGACACTGGATTCGCTAGGTGAAAGATGCACAACCTTATTGTGCCGGATCATTGTTCACCATTAGCAATTAGATCTGATCCTTTTTGTTCTTTCTCGAGGAATATTTGTCACCTTAGTCCCCGACAATAGCGCTAAGATGTTAGCACTCCACCAGTTCTCAAAAAGTTTAGAAGGAGACCAAGAAAGGTAAACACAGACCACTTTGACCTAGTAGTTAGCCCTAATAGGTTGAGAGGCCTCTCTCAATGAGATCAAAAACAATTTACTGGATCCTAAAAGATATTATGCTAGGTATGTAGCTCAATGGTGTAAACGATTGAGGGTTTTATGGATGGAACTGGACCTTTGGAGATAGGCCTTAAACTCTGGTGGGATTATAAGAGAACAAATTGCACTGGGGATAAAGGGGAAAGCTAGGTAAGATTAAATGACCTTTTAGAATTTATTTTTGTAGTGTAGGATGAAAAGAGAGATTAGGAACAAGCATAGGAGTATGAATTCATTCCTCGAGAAGAAAAAAAAAATAACATCATTATCTTGTCAAAACACAACATGTATTCTTCGTTAATCCTTCTTAAAAAATTGGAAATACGATGAGTGATAGTAATAGATATGAAATGGAAAAATAAAGCATTAAATGGAGTGACTTAGAAAACAAAAACATAGCCATACAATCTGAAACTTTTCTTTCTATTCACTATGTTACTTTGTCAAAATGAAATAGACTAGCTTAATGTCCAAGAATCCAACCATTGAAAATGATTAAAAATTTCCTCATATAGCCACTGAAGTCAAAATCCTCCCTTTGAGGTCGAAGTTTCCAGCAATAAAGTCAAATGCATGCATATATCTGAAGTCTGCTACACACTAGGGAAGTTACACAACAAATTCCTCCTTTATCTAACCATTAAGAGACATATCCTCAAAGCAATAAATGGAGGATAAGACACCTATTCAACTCCATTTTTACAATTTACATTTACATTTTTACTTTTACATTCATACACATTCACCTTTTTACTTTTACAAAATTAAAACTAGGAATTGTCAAAAATTACATAGTGAAAATTTAATTAAAATCTCAAAAAATTGCAAAAATCATAGTGCCCTGTCGGAGGCCATTTTTAGGAACCTTCCTGAAGTCAAAAGTGAAATATGAGACAGTGGTAAACTATCCATACCTGTATATTTTCTATAACATCTTGAATTATTGGAAATTACCAATGGGAATGCCTTCAAAAATGCATTCACCCAAGACTGTTCAAAAAGCATAGTGTGGCCTCAAAAAACAAGGCAAAAAGGTGTTTTTTAGGTATTTTTGGATCATTTTCACCCTGTAGAAGTTGATAAATTGGGCTGCCAGGTGTCCAAAGTTGATGTAGGAGTCATAATCTATCCAAACATGTAGATTTTTTTCCATTTGGAGTTATCCAGAAAAAGTGTAGCATGGCCCACACTATTCTTTTTGCAAGGTGACTATGTTAAAAATTGCCTAATTTGACCAAAAATATGAAATTGACCAAAATATTCTCCAAAACTTGCCAAAATTAATGTATGAGGTCTTGATGAGGTATGTTATGTAATCACAGAGACATCAGCAAGAAAATCAAGTTTTTCGTTCTCCTTTTGGTTGATTAGGTTTTCCTTAAGCTTGTCTTACAATTGCTTAATTTTGATTTGTGCAATCTAATTCCTTGTTTCGTAGCAGGCAGCCATGTGTTTATGTATATTATTATCTTTTTTGGCCTTTTCAACGATATTTCCTAAGTGAGTATTGACCCTTTCTAGCCAAAGTTCCATATCTTCATTGATTTCCATGGGAATCTTCTCCTCAAAGTGAGTTCCTCTACAAGAAGTTCTTCTTGTTGTCTTTCTAGCTCCAATGTTGTTTTTAGGTCCCATGTTCTTGGTATTCTCCTTGAAATATTTTATTCATTCTCATAAGAATGATCATGTTCAACCACTGCTTTTCCCTTCAATTCTTGCCTCTTAGCTTTAAATTTCTCTACCTCCATAATCAACTTCTTTGTTTTGAGTTGACTATTCTGCTACTCGAGGAATGAAATGATGTATTTGGACCTTGCCAAATTATCCTGAAGTTATTTTATTTGAGAATATTTTTCCTTGATTATCCTTTCTATATTTTCATGCTCTTCATGGGCCTCCAAGTCAACTAGGTAAAATTCATGCTCTTCATCATGCATAGAAGCCGTATGCATGGATATGTCATGTTGCACTCATGGTGATCCCTGTTTTGGTGAAGTAGGCTTGGCCCCTCCCACAAGCTATGGAGAAAACACAAACCTATACCCTCTTTGATAAGTTTTTACCACTTTAACCCCTCCTTTCTTCTTCTTCACTATAGCCCTACTCGATGAACCAATTTCTTCTTATGTAGGTGATGATCATGATAAAGTATGTCTAGTAGGCTCATTAAAAGAAGGTAAAAAGACCTCAGATTCAATGAATGTCTCTCAGGAAATGCCTAGTTGGTATCGATGATGTAGGAAAATAATTTTGATGAGGGAGTGATGAAAGAGGTTTTTTTTTTGTAGCTTACTATCTCTGTGTTGCACTATGTATGCAATCTTGTCTAGACTTCTTTACAAGTAGTAGGGTATGTTGAGAAATTTCACCTTAGTAAAATGCATAATTAATCTGATGTGATAACTATAGAGCCCAGAGAATCTCCCCTCACAACTAAAATATTTGATGATGAACTTCATCAAAGGTGCAAACCTGTCAAGGAGCCAGCCAAAAGGAAAATAATTCTTGATGCTATCCTTGCATTGAACTTTGAGATAGCATTGATACAATTGAGCATCCAATTCTTGGGTCTTAAACCATTTTTCAACCATGTTAGGTATCCCTGTGGCTGCTGCTATGATGTCAGTTGATACGGTAAAGGCTACCCTTGAAATAGTGACTTGACATTTCTTGAGGTTGGTGACAAACAATCTGGTCAATTCAGGATGATATTACACTTTTTGGACCAAAACACAAAATTCAAAACACCCAACACGCTGAAAACAACTACTACAAGTGGTGATGACAAGAACTCCTAATTATTTAATGGTTCATATCCTGACACTTTCCCACTCTTTGTTGTATGTTTTCTTCTCCTCCTCCATAGTAGACTATGGTAGAAAACCCTAGGGAAAAACAGGGGAAGGGGGAAAAGGAATGGAATAATGGGGTTAGGAAGTAGGGATGATTGTAGGAAAAATCTAGGAGGTGAAGAGGGATTTTAGGTACCTTAGGTAAGTGTAGGGAAGATAAAATGATGTGGGAATAGGGCTACTGAATTTTAAAAGGGGCCTATATGCTTGGCTATCCAAAAAATGCGGCGAGGAGGGTTAGGGTTTGGGAATAGGTCTTAAGGAATGAAAATGAGAGAGAAATAGAATTTTAGGGATGTATTTAGGTATGTAGGAGGTTATGGTATGGAAGGAGAGGGATTTTAGGGTTTTAAAATTAGAAAAACATAGTCTTCAAGAAATGGGTAGCATACGAAGAAATTGGCAAGTTTTCTACCATAGGAATGAGGAAACCGACTGAAAGAGGGTGTGGAGTGCTTCAACTTACTTGTTTTAGCCTTGTGAAATTTTGTGCTGAGCTTCGAGACCTTCTGCAACACTTTAGAATCCTCTTAGGACAAAGTGTGGAACCTGTGCAAAAATCATAGCAGCAAAAGGAAAATCATTGTGACTGGAGGCAAAACACGATTTTTGAAAATGTATGGCCCTAAACTTGTGAGAAAATGATAAATGATGGATGAGAGCTCGATGTTAGGAAGGAAAAAGAGTGAAAATGAAATTATATTTTGTCTTTTGGCCTTCTAATAAGCATGAAATGACTATCTTTGAGTGATGATGGGCCACACATGTCTTTTTGAAGCATGACTTTCATTGTTTTGAACTTTGTAACCTTGGACATTTTGTAACCTTTAAATTTTTGTGGCTTTCTTTGGAGCATTGAATTGTAGCTTTTATGAAGATGAAGTACTTATTACATATAGAAACATAAAATTACATTTTTGAAATAAAAATTTATTAAATGAATTTTCCTATTACCATTCCTCAAATAGTCGATTTTTATGAATGAAATGAGAGTTTTGGTTACCTTGAAACCCTAATGACCTATTGGAGACACTGAACTGAATGAAATCATGGTGAAGATGACTAAAATGATGATGAAAATGTCTGAATGATGATACACTCAGTGGAGAGATTACATGGACTAGAAATTTAAAATTTTTGGAAGGAGTGGAAAAGAGTCCTAAACCTAATAAACAGTGACCAAATTTTTTCTTGAAGACCTAATGAAATGAAAAAAATTTGACTATGAGACCCTAACAGGACATGATCATAGCCCATTTATCACTGGTGACAAGATGTAAAGACTGACACTAACATCATGTTTCATGCAAAATCACCAACATATATTCAATTTTTTAGGAAAAAGGCTTCTTTGAAGGGTAGGGGCATGTTAATCCATATATAAGCCCCATGTTAACCCACAAACCTCTTATTAAACTCTAGATATTGAGTGATTACTTTTCTATTGTTATGTTGTTCTGTAGACTAGAACCCCCATGGTCCCATTTTGTTATAATTGTGTCCATTGTATATATATATATAAGGACACCTAGCCTTAAATCATCAAATATTGTCTTCATTGTATTTATTGTATAGGTATTTCCCCCCCCTCGAAGTTGATTCTATTATAGTGGTTCCTTATCATTTTTAAGGAAAAAATATCATAATATGCATGGATGGGAATCATACACTTCATAGTCCAATGCTTCATCATATTTTACCCACATTCACTAGGAATGTGTTATATGTTCCAAAACCTTAGTAAGGGGTCTCCCTTTAGGAAGTTCCCTACATATGCATATGTTAGCAATTCAATATCTAGCCTTTGATGTAGTTCATTAGATCTAACTGGACTAGTTTCCACCAATATTAGAGCCTACAATAATAGCCTACATTTAGTTGTCTTACTTGTATCTTTAGAGCCCCTTCCTATTATTTAGGGACTCTCAGGTTGTGACTACCCCACTGTTGGGACGGATAGAGGTGAATTTTTGTGACAACTCTAATGCTCCTTCATTTAATTATCAACCCGGGGTAAGTATTTTTATTTCAAGAGTGTCATCACAATATATGCGAGTCAACTGGTCTACGGATGGTCTTTGTCAACATACAGAAGGAATTACCAAATTTTGGAGCTTACTGATCCTAGAGAAGGTGTCTTTGATGGATATTTTTAGCCTAAAGCTGACTAATGGGATTTGGTGTTTCTCTACTGGAGTAAAACAACAGTTCTGTTAAACTGAACAACGATCTAAATAAATCAAGCAAGAATTGAAATGAAAATAATGAAATTAAGCAGAACAGTAGTCTAACTAAATTGTTTCAGACATGGAATTGAATTGAATCAATGACCTAGTGATCTAAGCAGTAATGAAGCAACTATATGGCTAGAAATATAACTAGAATGGTGACTAGTTGTGCAATAATGAAACAAAAATATAACCGAGCAATATGAATAATTGTGCACTAGTGAATAGCAGGATAACTGAACGATATGACTAACAGTACAAGTAATGAACAGCAGTAGAATTAAGCAATATGACTAGCTGTACAATAATGAAACAACAATAGAACTAAGATGGTAGTAATGAACATCAATAGAATCGGAACGGGTCAAATAACTCATACAACTATAATTAAATGATTTTGCAATGGAGTTATCTATATGACTTAATTAAGCAACACTAATTTATTGGTGAATTGTTTTATTATGCTAGAAAAAGCATGCAATGCATGGAGATGCAGAATGCTGAAATCAATCTTCCTACGGTCTAGGAATTAATTATCATGACAATAGAAGAACCATAATTAACAAAACATTATCAAAAACGGAATTGCACTTGTCTTATTCTAAGAACATGATTTCCAATGATTCATTAAAGAAGAAGAGTTGTAGTTATATCAAATGAAAGTATGCATTACAACTGCACCAAGTTCACAGGTATCGATTCAGTAACTTTTCAGAACATGAAAACGTGCATGGAGCTCCTGGAGGTTGGGCCTAGACCTATAGAAGCCTCAGCACTGAGGAAACTTTAGAAGATAGTTATTTAAAACTCTCTATTACATCCAGGAATGCTACAAAATATATTTAGACAATCTGTTCTAGATTTTCTATTATCAGATTCCCCTCTCATTTTGCTCTTTTCCCTTTTAAAGGCGATCTTCAGAATTTCGATAATGTATCTCAAATGACAGCCCGCTACGCGTGGTTGTCATTTGATTTCTTAGAATCAATCTACTTGTTTTCCTTCTATCGGTCGTTTGGACTGCTTAGGACTTCTTGTGCTTGCATTCGTTGATTGGCTTTCTTTCGTTATTGTTTTAGGCATTCCTAGTTTTCTGCAGGTAAAGAAAAAAAGAGTCAATCTCTTATTATAAATCATCCTTTTTATCATTATTTTTATTGTTCCCATTTTCATGATTTTTATTCCTTATTGTTAATATGAAGAGGGATTTTCTTGAAATTACAATATGATTTGTAGTATTAACAGGGTGAAAATCATACCTTAGTCTTGGCCCAACATGCTCCCATGCTTACCTTATTGCATGTCCTCATGCAAACAAATGATTAAGATGTAACTGTGTTACAGAATAGGTGGGGTAGGGTCTCTCATTGGGTGCTCTGTAGCCTCTCTTTCTTTTCATGAGTGTGAAGGCAGGGCCTGTGACTCCTTCTGGCAACTTGTAGTCGTGATTATACTCCTCAGGGGGGAGCCAGAGGAGGGGATTATGGTATCTCCAACCCAGCAAAGAAGGCCCCATGCTGTAGACTAAGCTGCTATAGAAATGGAACCTGGAGGCAGTAGCCTTGAAGTTCCTGTAATTGAATGGCTCCCTATTTTTCACATTATTTGTGGAGGCCATCCACCGTTGTTTGGCTGTTGCTAAGGCTGCTTCACAAATGTCTTTGAAGTAATCTCGTGCATTTTCAATGACATATTTATGGAGAGGTCCAAATTTAGATTTTACACCCAACCTTCTCATAAAATTCTCATGTCGGATGATCAACTGCATGGGTTTCATAGGCTCTCCCCTGACACATAGTTCGAGATTATGTTCTCTTTTCTTAAAGATGCCATAAGCTTTAGCCCATCTGATCTATTTTTTGGCAAATGAAAGGAAAGCTTGTAGTTGTACATCTCCTATGAAGGGGCCAGGGTTTCTATTAGTGTCATTTTCCAAAAAGAAGTTATGCTGGTAGAGCTCACATAGGAGGCATTGAACCTATTCATCCTTGTTTCTACAGCATTGGACAAATTCCTCTACAGTGTTAAAGGAAGTGGATTTTCCTGCTCTTACAACTTTAACTATTAGAAGTAGGTACTGCTCTGTTAGGAATACGGTGTAGTTAGTTTCCGGTGAACTACATGATAAATCATCTTCATATAGAGAGAAAATTGCAGAGATCTGCTCTTTGGCTTCCTCTATCTGCCTTTGTACTGCTTTAACCTTTTCCTGCTCACTTCAAAGCTGGGAAAATGTCTCATCTTCCATAAGAGAGAGGTCAGAGAATTTCTTTTACAATGCTTGATGCTCTTGTAATGGCACTACCTCCTTCTTGTACTGTGTCAGTTCATGTCGTAATTTCATTAACTCATTCTGTAATCTTTGCTTAGCAACTATCTCTATTAAATGGGCATAGGAAAGGACTCCCTATGTTTGGATCCCTTTTTCCTCCAGAACTTTCTTCTTAGTTTGGGTGGATGTTTTGATGTTTTTTTTTGCTTATGTCTACAATCCGGTTTCGGTGGTGGTTGTCAAATTGGTTTGTGTCCTAAATCCCATAGTATTTGTTGGTTCTATTTGGGTCCCTACAATGGAAGCTTCTGTTTTGGCTTCCTGACCCTTCTTTCTCTTTTCAACTGCTTCTTCAGGTGTTTCACCAACTTCTTCAATTTCTTGTAGGTCTTTCTTAAATTCTCAATTTTTCTCATGTTTGAACCTTCCCTTGTTTTTACTTCAACAGGTGGTAGGGGAGTAGAATTATCTTGCTCAGGGGTAAGGTCTAGAATGGTGTTTCTATTTAATTATTCAAAATTTACCTCAGTATGAGGGTCTTGAAAGGGAGGAGCAATGCTACCTCCTGGTGACAAGGGGACTATCTCTGTGTGTGAGCTTTGTTCCACAAGGACAGTGTCACCTGAATCAGCCTGTGATTCTAACCTTTTTTCTGTCTATCCTTCACCGTATACTTCATAATTATCAATGGGAGATAGGGCTTCATTCTCTTGTGGTTCCTCTTGGTCTGGTAGGATATTAGTATGACCAGAGCTGCTGGGGGAGGAATTTTTATGAGAAAATTCTTCTTGCTCCCCTACTTCTGATGAGTTCCTTAATTCAAATCTTGTCTTCATTTTCCCTAGGACTAGGTCCATTTCCTCTTCAAACTATTTTTAAGGTGCCTGGGAGGGTTCTGCTCCATCTATGGTGTTCAAAGTTCCTTGGGGTTTTCTGGCCCGTTTTTATCTCTTTGATTCTGATTTTGAGGCTTGAATTCTTTTTCTTTTTGAAGGATTTACCCTAGGAGGCTCGATTCCAGTACCTTCATGGTTAGTTTCAGGTTCCTGCACTTCTGGGATGAATTCTGGTTCCTACACTTCTGGGTTGACAAAATTGTACCATGCTAGATGCTAACTATCTAGCTCATGAATAACGATTAAATTTATTAAGCCTTGGTGAATAACCACTGACTCGGGCCTCTTAGCTTTTCTTAGTCGCACAGTGGTATCATGCAATACATAATTTAAAAAGGCATGCAAATTAATTGAAATTTTCTGTTTGAGTGCAGCTAAGAGTTTAAGCTGCCGAGGTTTTACCACTTCCTGATGTCCTTCGCATGTTATGAATCTTTGGATGAATACCGCCAACTCTTGCCATGGCTGGTGTAAGGAAGTAGGAGCAATCCCTGTAGCCCTTCATTCCAGTGGTTGGTCTGGGTCCTGGTATAGTGCTATTGCTTCTTGGAGGAGTAGATTATTTTCTGTCCATCTCTCCCGTTGTGTTGGTATTCTAGAAACTGCTGCTATGATCTCTTCTGTAATAGGTATGGTTTGGTCGTTTACTCTGGTTTTCCCATCCTGAAAATTTCGCAGGAATTCAATTGTGATTTATGTGTTGTATCCTTGTATTCTATGCACATATGTCAGCCATCCAGCTCACTAGAGAATGGCACTTGCTGCCTCTGAAATTGGGAAATTCGACGGCTCATTTCGAAGAGTATTTCCGCCCATGGCTGGTATGCTCTTCTCTTTTGGTTATCTTTCTTCCTGGCTTTGCTATTTCATCTGGGATTTGAGTGTAACTGAAAAGGAGATTTTGGTTCTGTATAAATAGTCTTGATGCCTTAATTGTAGCACTTACCGATGTGTCTAATGGGATTTGTGCAGGGATTTCATTTTCTTACCAAATTAAAGCCAATTTCACCCCTCCCCCTTTAGAAAAGGGCACCCATGCCCTCAAGTACTAGAGAGATTCGACCAGTGATGAATGCGAGCATGGGGATGTCAGACTTTAGTAATTTTTCATGTGGAGGATTGACGGTTAAGTAATTACTTCATGTGCAGCAAAAAATCAAATTTAAAAGTTTTCATGATTGAATCTTGTGTCGAGAAGGCCGAGACGTGAGAGAAAATAGTATTTTCATTATTATATGATGTCTTTGAATAATTATAATGTTGTGACGGAAGGAAGATTTAATCAAGTATTGATTGGCGTTGTCCTTCCCAATTTTGAAATATGTAATCAAATCTTCGTTATTTATTCTTATGGTAAGTTATGATTGTCACTAATTAGAGTAATAGGTTTGTAGTAAAGAAAATGGAAAACAAGGTGTATGTAACAATATTTTGTTATTAAAGAAGCATTCTTTCATACCACAAGTAGAACCACTGCCGCCAGCAAGTGTTCATGGCCTCGACAGGGTTGCTTTTTAACCCAAAAAATGAGCCATGATTCCTATGTGAGAATAGTTATTTTATTATTTTGATGGAGAGATCGCCATGCTAGTATGGTGGCCGCGTAATCATGGTGCCATTCACTAGAGTTGTAGCAAAATGATCAGGCTGGCTCATGATGAGACCTCCTGTCCTTCAATTTAGTAATAATTCCATTACCCTGGTGTGGTTTCCATAATGGACATGTAAATTGCTTAGGTTATTATGAACATGGGAGGTTGGCTCATGATGAGACCCCCTATCCTCTCTTAAGGTATGTAAATGTAGTATTTGCTTTTGTATTTTAATAGTTTGATCCATTTGAAGGTCACTGTGCTGGTGTGGTAGCCAGATAATTACAGTGCCATTCACTAGAACTATAAAAGAGTGACCAGGTCGGCTCGTGTTGAGACCTCCTGTCCTTCTAATAGATGAGAAGGTCACTACCCTAGTGTGGTGGCCATAATGGGCATGTCACATGTTCAATCCCTATGATCATGGTAGTCTGGATCATGATGAGACCCCCTATCATGTTTTTGGATTTGCATGTCACACCATGATTGCTAAGGAAGGCTCATTGACTCCTTAAGAGTGAGGGATGGTGAAAGAAGTAGAAAAACTAATACCATTAATATTCCTTGTTCCATTTCTTCATGTTGTAGGGTCATATTACTCGAATAGTGCAAAAATAAATATCATTATAGGGTCCTGAATCATTTGATATCATATTCAAACTATGGGTGTTTTTAGCCTTTATGTTGATTTGTTATAATATCAGCTTCCTGTTTGAGAATTGTAGTATCACCAGACATCATATTTGGAATTTTATCATTTTCCTTCTCTCTTTCAAGTGCCATTCCCTGATCAAGGTTATTCAATGAAAATAATGGCTATTTAAGACATTGAGAAGTAGCTGTTTTAAAGATTTGTTGGAAAAAATTCTTTAAAATGTTGGAAGGTGTTAAAAAAAATGCTCAAAAATGCTCAAAAATGCTAAAAAAAAACACTCAAAAATGGGTATTTTTGTTGAAGGAATAGTTAGCTTGTTCAAATATGGAATAACAACTGTTTCTAAATGGAACAACACAAGAAGCGTGATAAAATAACTATTTAAAATTTGATTGAACCGCTGTTGTTCAAAAATTGAACAGCAATTGTTCCGGGATTAAACAACAAAATTTAAAAATGTGGCAAAAAGCTGTTCAATTCTGTTGAACTGCTTCCGTTTAGGAATTGAACAAAAATTGTTCTAGATTTGAATAGAAAAGATTAAAAACATGGTCAAAAAGCTATTCAATTCAGTTGAACCGGTGTTGTTCAAAGATTGAACAACAGTTGTTCTGGAATTGAACAAAAAAACTTAAAACTGTGGCAAAAGGTTGTTCAATGAGGTTGAACCACTGTCGTTTAGAAATTGAATAGCAGTTGTTTTGGAATTGAACAAAAAAAACTTAAAAAATTGACAGAAATATGTTCAATTTGGTTGAACTGTTGTTGTTGAAAAATTGAACAGCAGTTGTTCATAAACTAAACAGCGAAATTACAAACTCAACAAAAATATGTTCAATTCAATTGTACTAATGCTATTCAAAAATTCAACAACAGTTGTTCATAAACTAAACAGCAAAGCATAAAAATTCAACAAAAAGTTGTTTAGTTTGATAGAACTACTGTCGTTCAAAAATTGAACACCAGTTGTTCATAAACTAAACATCAAAGTAAGAAACTCAAAACAACACATCCTTATAATGAAAAATGTTTTTCAAATGGGATGAATATACAATTATATACATAATTTACAAGTGATGGTGTTAAACCTCTCATGTACTTGAGATTTTGGGGTTATCACCCCCTTGCGCCACATCTTGGATGGTGGGATCTCCTCATGCTTGTTGACAAAAATATTGCTTCGTGAGAGGTTTGTGATAGAGTCGTACTCTATGTCCATTAACTCTAAATTTTGAGCCAGATCTGTCTATCATGGTCAAAGTAAGGGTACCATTGCTATGTACTTCCTGAATATCATATGGACCAAGCCATTTTGTTTGCAGTTTCCCTAGAAAGTCTTGGAATCTGGAATCATATAGGAGTGCCCAATCTCCATTTTGAAATACTTTATTTTTTTTAGGTTGTCATGCCACTTGGCTAATTGTTGTTGAAAGATCATTGTGTGTTGCAAGGCAAGCAGTCAAATTTCATCTAGTTCATTTATTTGTTGAAGTCTTTTAGTTTGAGCATCTGTTAAGTCTAATCCTACTTCCTTGGCTGTTCTCAGTGTTCTAATTTCGAACTCAATAGGGAAGATAGGTTCTCTCCCAAATACTAGCTAATACGGTGAATATCCAGTGGTATTTCTCCAGGTTGCTTGATAATCCCATAAGGCTTATGACAGTCTAGTGGCCTAGTCCTGGCGGTGTGCTACTACTATCTTGGTAAGGATTGCCTCTAGGATTTTTTTAGTGCTTTCGACTTGTCTGTTTTCCTATGGGTGGTAAGGAGACGTAACTCTGTGAATGACATGGTGATTTTTTAAGGTAGATATGATATTATTACCTGTGAATTGTCTGTCCCCCCCCCCCCCGCGTGGGTTATCACCTCCCTTGGTAGGTTGTATCGTAAAAATAGTTCAAAACGAAACTTAATTACTGATTATTCCATGGCTATTGGAAAAGCTATTGGTTCCAACCATTTGGTAACAAAATCTGTGGCAACCAATATGTGGGCTTTCTGGTTTGATGGTAGATTAAATGGCCCAACGAAGTCCACTGCCCATCGTTCAAATGGTTCCACCACCACTTGTGGCTGCAGTGGCATTTCATCGGCTTGGCCTGGATGGCCCATCCTTTGGCAGCTATTGTAGGACTGAACGTACTTCTTTGCACATATCTAGACCATGTCTAAAGGACACTCCATTTGGCTATAATTCTCCCGACATTTTGGCCAAAATATGGCTAGATTTTGTTCAGCTATTGCTTGTTTTTATTTGGCTTGCAGAACATCAAGTTGTGTGGTCAATGTGCCCAAGATATTGGTTTTGAATTTTTCTAAGAGATTTCCAAATTCTGCCCTAGTTACATTTCCACTAGTCTGCTTAAGATCGTACCCAATAGGTTTGTTACATGAGCTACCTCGGGAGCATATAATACATAAGGAGATAATCTCATCATATTCTTCCTGATAAATATCTCCTTTTCCCATTATGTTAAGTAATTCAACCCATTCCTCCTTCATCCCCTTAAGCATTGTGGCTTTCAAAATGTCCTTGGACAACATAGTAAATGGGGATCTTTATAAATTGTATTGAAATCTTTTTACGTATTCCTCTAATGTTTAATTGTCTTTTGTAGTCATGTTAAAGATTTCGTTTTTTAGGTCTCGGGTTCAGGAATAGTCTTGGTATTTGGTAAGAAAGGCATTCTTCATTTGATCCCAGTTTTTTACAGTTCCCCCCTCCTAACCGCATGAACCAACGAAGAGCCATCCCTTTCAAGGTGGAGGGAAATAATTTTAGTTTCTAGGGATCTGTGGTGTAATCATATCCTCTGCATAAGACATCAAATTCAAATAAAAATGCATCATGATATTTTATGGTTAATCCATGAAACGTGGGGATGTTATGCAAGGGAATGGCTTTCATAGGGGCATTGACAAAATGATCAATGATGGGGTACTCCAATTTTGATGTCTGCCTCTGATTTTGATTTTGATTATTTGTCATTTGATCAAAGAGGTGCCAGAAATCTTCAGGAATTTCTTGATCTGGAGGGGAGATTTTGATAGGCTTGGAAGCTGAATGCGGTGGAGGTTTTACAGCACTTCCTTGATCTGGGATTCTAATAAGTTCCATTTTGGTTACTCCTTTAGGGAACTTAGGTTTCTTCTATGTATGTTGTCCTCCCAAGGATCACCGGTCCTTTGGGTTGCTTTTATCTTTTTCTTAGGCATAAAACAAGAGCACCTATCTATGGTTCTTGTACAATTTGCTACTGGGCATGCTAAAGGGAAAGTATGTTTCTTACCGGTACGCAGGTTCTTACCTTTTGTTTTTAATACCCAATTCCTCATAGCAATGGAAAAAGAATGAATTAAAGGAGATAACCCTCAACACTCTCCCCGTCAACGACACCAAAATGTTGGGTCAGATAGAGGTGACTTTTTGTGACAACTCTAATGTTCCTTCATTTAATTATCAACTTGGTCTTTATTTCAAGAGTGTCAGCAGAGTATATGCAAGTCAACTAGTCTATGCATGCTCTTTGTCAATGTATAGAAGAAATTACCAACTTTTGGAGCTTAATGATCCTAGAGAAGGTGTCTTAGATATATATGTTTAGCCTAAAGCTGAGTAATGGGATTTGGTGTTTCTCTACTTGATTAAAACAACAGTTCTATTAAACTGAACAATGGTCTAAATAAATCAAGCAAGAATTGAAATGACAATAATGAAATTAAGTAGAACAGTAGTCTAAATAAATTGTTTCAGACATGGAATTGAATTGAATCAACGACCTAGTGATCTAAGCAGTAATGAAGAAGCTATATGGCTAGCAATATAACTAGAATGGTGACTAGTTGTGCAATAATGAAACAACAATATAACTGAGCAATATGAATAAATTTTCACTAGTGAACGGCAGGATAACTGAACGATATGACTAACCGTGCAAGTAATGCACAACAGTAGAATTAAGCAATATGAATAGATGTGCAATAATGAAACAACAATAGAACTAAGCTGGTAGTAATGAACAGTAATAGAACTGGAATGGGTGAAATAGCTCAAACATCTATAATTAAGTAATTTTGAAATGGAGTTCTCTGTAAGACTTAATTAAGCAACACTGATTAATTGGTGAATTGCCTTAGTATGCTAGAAGGAGCACGCAATGCATGGAGACACAGAATGTTGAAATCAATCTTCCTACGGTCTAGGAATTAATTATCATGACAATAGAAGAACCAGAATTAACAAAACGTTATCAGAAACAGAATTGCACTTGTCTTATTGTAAGAACAGGATTGCCAATGATTCATTAACAAAGAAGAGTGTAGTTATATCAAATGAAAGTATGTATTACAACTGCACCAAGTTCACAGGTATCAATTATGTAACTTTTCAGAACATGAAAACATGTGTGGAGCTCCCGGAGCTTGGGCCCAGACCTATAGAAGCCTCATCACTGATGAAACTTCAGAAGATAGTTATTTGAAACTCTCTTCTACATCTAGGAATGCTACAAAATATATTTAGACAGATTGTTCTAGATTTTCTATTATCGGATTCCTCTCTCATTCTGTTCTTTTCCCTTCTAAAGGCAATCTTCGGAATTTCGAGAATGTATCTCAAACGAAAGCCCGCTATGCATGGTTGTCATTTGAGTTCTTAGACTCAATCTTCTTGTTCGCCTTCTATCAGTCGTTTGGACTGCTTAGGACTTCTTGTGCTTGCATCCGTCGATTGGCTTTCTTTCGCTATTGGTTTAGGAATTCCTAGTTTCCTGTAAGTAAAGACAAAAAGAGTCAATCTCTTATTATAAATTGTCCTTTTTATCATTAGTCTGATTGTTCCCATTTTCATGATTTTTGTTCCTTATTGTTAACATGAAGAGGGATTTTCTTGAAATTACAATATGATTTGCAGTATTTACAGGGTGAAAATCATACCTTAGTCTGGGCTCAACACCCGCTACCACTGACATGGGGTGATTTTGTCTCATGTATCTAGATAAATAAAATTTATTATATTAGCCTTGGAATTTTTCTTCTAGACACATTTTTGTGGAACTATGTATTTTATTGCACTATTTCTTGGCCTACGGATACAAGAACCTTAATATAATATATATTATTTTACTTAGATCCTCTTTGCTGGGCACATCATTATTCTTTGTACTATATTATCTTAGTGAGTATGGGTATATATATCGTGCTTGAAAAAAAAAATATAGATGGTTGACTTAAACATGTAAAATACACAAATGTATTTAGAAATGATATTTTATTAATATATGACATGTAAAAATGATGATGAATGTTACAATGAGGCCCTACATATATATCTAGGTAGGTTTCCTTTCATGAATGAGAATTTATTTTAGACATGCCTTTTCACTGAACTTAATGACTATTCAACATAATCATTTTATTATTATTTATTATTTATGTTATTTACATTTATTTTATTTGTTATGAACTATATTCACAACATTTACTTCTTCTTCGAAAAGCTTTGTTCTCAAAACTTTATTGCTGACACTTGTCTTCATATTTCCAAGCCATTTCAAAATGCATATTCTTTTTTGTACTATCTTGCGTTATATAGTTCCCATTTCTCTCTCTCTCTATATATATATAATTATTATTATTAATAATATTATTATACAAATATTAATTATTATTAATTTTAAAAGTAACTTTATAAAATTTTAATATAATTTAACTTTATAAGTTAACAAAGTTAAACTATAATACCTTTTACAAAAACTTATAATTTTTTTTTTTTACATTTTTTTTTTGTTAAATGTATTGGAAATTCTTGTCTATCCATTTTGGATTTTCATGTCACTATCTATCTATTAAATATTGGCGTCTAATATGGAAACACCCAACTCCCAAGCCTTGCACGAGTCATCAGTTTTAACGAACTTTCGATGTAGTTACGCAGATTATTATCATTAGAATTGCGAGGCCTGCAATCAAGTACATAGGAAATTGAGCACTATAATTAATGGTATTATGCATTACTAATTTAATCGGGTCTTGGCCATAGTAATCTACCCATGGCCTGTGGCAGTTTGGGATGCTTCAATCCTTCCTCTCTGACACTAAGCTTAATGATCACGTCGAAAAATTTCTGGAAAATTTCATCGCTCACGATAAAGCCCATGTGAATGCGTCTCAGTGCGTAAGAATATAAAACTTCTATTACTCCACCATAACTCGTAATTATGTTCTCAATGTCCTTAACTTCAAATTTCAGGAACTACTATATTAATTTGACTAAACCCACCTTATATTCTGCATCTTTAATATATTTTTTTTCAAGAGAAAAAAACACTGTTTTCAGTATATTAATAGGGGAAAAACAGTTTATATACCGATTACATATATCCGCCAACGGAGAGAAAAACCATGTTTATCCATCCAGAATAAATGGATGTCTCAGCCTCGGCCAAATGTGATAATAAGCCCCATATCGAAAAGATACAGATTCGACAGAATATACAAAAAGACCCTCATATGGGATATGAGGATACCCTTAATGTCAAAAGCAGAAAACAGTAATGATGCATATATATTGAGGGAAAGATGTTACAGAAAAAGACTTCATACCCCTTGATGAAACATTCCTTCAAAAAGCACAACTAATGTTCAATGGCCAGCCACTTTTGAGAGGATCCCATAGTATAAGACGGAGAATAAAACCAAAAAGGTTCCAGATAGGCTCGCTTGATACCAGATTCCCTCCACCCGATCCAGAAACGTGACTTTTGGACAACCATCCAATGAGGGATCCGCCAGGTCCAATGTGTGATTTGGCATAATTACAATCCTGACAGAGATTTGAAGTGCAGCATGCTCTTTGCAGATAGGAAGAGATCATATGTAAACTATTAGACCATACAAAAAAAAAAAATCGGAAAGTAGAGTACCATGATACCAGAATACCAGAATCCATCAACCAGATCGAAAACAGGCCTGGAAATAAGAAAGAGGAAAGTGTGCCTATCACCTCCATAGGAGTAATATTCTGTTAGAACCTATAAATTGTGTCTGTATGAATCCACCTCCCAGTTATTCCTGTAGAAACTGACAGAGATGAAACCAATAGATTGATCCAGTCCCTTCTTTGAAAGTCTATCAGCTCTTCCATTTAATTCCCTGTATATGTGATGTAGAGTTGCCCTCTGGAAAGTGGATAATATGAAACGAATGCGATCTATCCAACCGCAGAGATTTGAGCCATTTAGTGTGGCTTTACCCGATATGCCATCTATAACAATCCGAGAGTCCCCATATATGTCAATGCAGGGAATCTTTAAGTGATGCGCCACAAAG
This sequence comes from Pinus albicaulis, assembly GCA_034641835.2. Lineage (NCBI taxonomy): Eukaryota > Viridiplantae > Streptophyta > Pinopsida > Pinales > Pinaceae > Pinus > Pinus albicaulis. The sequence goes on along the minus strand of CM076574.1, from coordinate 368,004,944 downwards.
ATCCCACTCCACAGAGCCATAATCTCCACTTTATTGTTTGTTCCAAAGCCCCCATTCCATATGATATGATACCTCTCCTCGCCATTCAACTTGATCCATGCCCCGCATCCACATATGCCCTCCTATTGAGCTCCATCAAAGAAAAGGGTCGATAGTTGAATGCTGTGAGGCCTGTTTCTGATGGACAGATCTTTGCATAAATAAACCAGGTCAGGGTTCATATAAAGCCATTCCATGACACGTGTATAAATTCTTGTGGCATCATATACTGCTTCATTAAACAATATGTTGTTCCTGGTACACCAAAGCTCCCAACATACATAGTATGGGAGAGATCTGTAGCCTGCATCCTTTGTAGCCCAGAATTCATATGCGTGATTTTTGTCGAGCGGTCTCCATCTCTCAATACCAATCAGGTTGGAGAACATTTCCCACATTTCCATAGATACCTTACATTCAAAAAATATGTGAGATGTCGTTTCCAGCGTTGTTTTGCAGAGATAGCAGCGTCCTGGACCATGTTTTCCTTTTCTTTGTAGTTTCTCCCACGTAAGAATCTTCTCCTTCCTGAGCAGCCAATTAAATAATACAATTTTATGTGATATTTTCCAGCTCCACACCTTTGTAAATCTAGGAATGTCCACTGTAGAGTGTTCATCCTCTTTTACTCACTTATATAGAGGCCGAATATCTATGTTTGAGCCTTTTACAGCCCCACCCCATGCAATTTTATCCCCCATCGAGTCAAAAAATAACCCCACAGCCTGTAATGAGCTTATATATTCCTGCCATGCATCCTTGTCGCAGTCCCTCATCCCAAGTGTCTCGAAAGACTTCCATACAGGAGCACCTAGAATCCAATGTGATATTATGTCGGCCAAGACTATGAAACCTCTGTGACACAGCCTATGTAAAAATCCATCCTCGGCAGAGAAAACAGCCTGTACGCCCATAATGTTTTTGCAACTTATAGGTATCATACCCCCATTTCCAAACTATTATACTCTATCAATGAGCTCAAGAACTCGCGGGCTCTAGTAATGCACGAAGAAAGAAGGGTTTTAAATGTGGATGTTGTTAGCTTTAGCCAGGATGCCCACAATGAGATTAACCTATTCCACCTCATTATCAAAAGAGACAGGGAAAACTTATACAAGCCTGATCAACAATAAGGAGCCTCGTGGCGAGTTTATGAGCTCGATTTTGCCTTCAAGGGTTGATTTCAATTCACAGAGATTATCCATAAAGTTTTAATCTTCAAGTATGTCATTTGGCTCTTGATTTAATAAGGAAGTTATTGCGGTATCAATATCATGGAGTGTTGAGATATAGGAAAATGTTGGCATGCATTTGTATTTGTAAAACCATGATTTTCACTCTTAGATGAAGATCGTGCATCAAAAACATGTCCGAGTCTTTGAAAAGAAAGGTGTGGGTGTTCATAATGCAAGTGCAGAGGACCTCAAGATCACATGATTCATACATCGAGGGAATAATTACAGGTTCTTTCATGATTGTGTTGTTTACGGGGCGACTAAAGTGTCTACGCACTCGGTGCTCATGTTGCCGCGAAGGCTGAGGCATTTATCTCTCTTCGTATTGATGATAATGATGTCTTGGATGTGTATTTGTGTTTGGCGATGGTAAACTACTTTTAAAATATTTTTTTTCAAGGATAGAATTAATCGCATAATTTTGGCTGTCAGTTCCATATGTATCGAATCTAAGATGCCAGGGTGCGTTGGAGAATCCAGAATCTAACATATTATGGATAATGTTAGAGGTTACATTATTTATTCACCACAGATCACATCCAATCAAACCATTTTTCTTATTTATATCCTCAAAATCTTCATGTGTAACATATTAATTAAGAACTTTCATTTTAAAAACATTAGTGGGGTATAGATATAGTTCAACTCCTTGAGCGGATTCTGCATTTCCTACCCTCCACCCTTAATTATAAGAATCATTAACCTCTTGAATTCTTTCTGGACCATTCTCTAAGGAACCATCCATACAACAATTTGAAACCACCATGATTATATGACTCGAGAAAGAGGTAACTCTTGATGAAAATTTTCAAATGCATTTACTCATACTCTTCCCTTAACTTCGACATATTTCGACCAATATTTCGCTAAGGTTTCCTCACCACGTTTGAAAAAATCCATGATTGTCTCAATAACGGATGCATTTAATTACAAAGTTCCTTCCCAAGGTATTTCATGGTATGAGGATTGAGTTGCATTTCCTTTTTTCCACTCATTCAACCCGTTAAAATATTTATTTTCCTACTTTTACTTTCACTTTTCCATCCCCAATGAGAATTCTCTTGCAAGAGACAAAAATATCATCTAATAAACTAGATTTTCCTTCTTCCAAGCTAGCTTGAAGCATATTTTACCATTCTGTGTTTTATTCATTCTCAATTGTGTTAAAAAATTATGTATATTCATTAGATTTATCTTCCCTTGAACCTATATATTCATCAAGAGACATTATTTTAAGAAGTTCCTTAATTTCCCTCATTACCTATTCAGTAACAATTTCAGCTGGAATCATTGTTACGAGATAAAAACACCGTAGGGTCTCGGTTGGAAACCACAACAGAGCGAAGGAATTCAGAAACAAGAAGAAAAAAAACACCTATTCCTAATGCTCAAAAAACTAAATTGGGATAAAGGGATAGTACGTATAGGTCTTTTGTTTGAAGGAGATCCTACAGGGTTCAAATCATCTTCTTCTTCCAATGCTTCAAAACTTGTAACTCCTTCAACAAAATCATATATACTAGCAGTAGTTCAAAGCATGTTCAATATATTAACATTATATGATATAAGCATATAGGTATAAAACATGAAAGCATTCATAATAAAATCAAAACATGAGTTAAATAATGAAGATCATAACTATCAAGAATAGTATAGAGCTTCTTTATTGATGTTTGCAAAGAAATGTTGAATAATACCACCTGATTCATCGATGACCCAAGCGAAATTTTCCTCTGGATCCATCCATCCCAAGCCTCAACAATCCTCTTCCAAATGTATACACATATATTTAATAGAAAGGGATGAACATCTCTATGAGGAAACAAAATTTTCCTACACCTGGGAGTGGAGGAGGCACATGGATAAATTAGACTTGAGCAAAGACTAGTTTGCTATAATATAAATATCATATATTTTCCCCCTCCTAAGGCCTTCCCATTAATTGTATTTATACCACCCCAAAATAGTTGTTTCAGTTGAGATATAGTTAGGCCATGAGCTCCTGTAGGTAGGCTTCTAGTGTAACCCGTAAAACCCACCCATAAAATAGGGATTTTTATTTTGTTTTCCATTTTTCAAATTATATATGTGGGTTAGGTATAGATGGACCCGCATGTGCACACACTTTTTAGAGGGTAGATTCACGTATGGAATTTAAAATAATTTTTTTAGAAAATGGACCAATTCTGAAGGGAAAGGGCTGACCAAGACCATAACTCAGAGCATCAAGTATACAAGGGTGGAAAATGGTGCTATAATAGATGGCCCCGAATATATGTGAGAAGGGGTACATGATGGCTAAAATATACTAAGTGTATAGGAAAAATCATGCAAGGGCTTATGAGGATATCACTAGATTCCATCCTCTCAAAAACTAATGGAGGAGATAAAAAAGAAAGCTCATGTCTGAGGTGGGCATACCCATGATCAGAGATAGTACAACATGTCTACATATCAAGTATAGACCATATCCAATATGCATATAACTACAAAGGAAACTGAGAGATAGATAGTGGATCAGTTGATCATAACCTCAAAAGTAAATATCAAGGTCATGTCATAGCATCACATATATAAGAATTGATCAATGATTCCGAAGGATATATCTGATCACTAATGTCACATAATTGATCCTCAAAGTACCAAGTCATAAAACTAGAATAATGGTTTGCACAGAACTCGGGTGCCAAAATATAAGATGCTGATGTGATGAATTGCAACATATAAGGTGAATGATGTCACTGGAAGAAAACTGAAGGAGCTGACAAGTGAAGAAAACATGGTAATTCAAACCCAAGGTCTTCACTAACCGCCATGGTACATTTATACCCTATGCGAATAAATGAGGTGAAGTCAACCATGTGAGAAATTGTTTGATTACTAGTCATTGATGTATATTGTTAACAAACATGAGACAACTCACAGATAATGATGATGGGAGCCAAGGTACCCCAGTACAATATAACAAGTGTGATTAAGGATTGAAGTCTAACACTTGAGAGAATCTAACAATCAGGAGACATTCATGCATTCTCACTGTTGGTAGTGAAGGAGTCTACCACTAATGGTTGTAAACCCTAAGGTACTGAAAAGGGACTCTAGAATTTATTCCCAAAGGAAAGCATTGGTGTTGATTATAGAATATTTTCTAGAAAGAAGGCATTAAGGCATCCCATATCAACATAGTGTGAGTGTAACTCGCAGACCAATATTTTGGAAAGAAACAGATGAATAAAGATGAAGTAACCATACCAAAGCACATTTCTAGCATACAGAAGATGTGGCAAGCACATAACAAAAACCCTCTAAACCAAAAAATAGTGAAAGCTCACACAAAGGTGAGGAATCCACCAACAGGGTCAAACGGAAACCAAGGTACTGTATGAATCCCAATGTGTGATAATGTAAGCTGACGTCGAACACAAGGGAAACCACTCAGTCAAATACCCATGATGCTAATTGATGCTAAGCACAATGTCACCTATCAATGAGGGAAACAGGGTCAGGGTGCAGCTCTAGGCCTACTCTTAGAGAAATTTCTTGAATTCGATAAGAGAAAACCCACCAGTAAGAAAATGGATACCTTCTTAAGTACAATGGGCAAAGGGACCAAATAGATTATGTGATATAACATAACTCTGACAAACTGGGTATGAACGACTGAAAACAGGTCAAGAGATACCACTGAAAGGCCGACTCTGGTTTAATTCCCTCTAACATAAGCACATCTCAAATGTGACAATATGGAAAAATATGGTAACTTTATATAAGTTTGTCATGCAGGAGGCATAAAAAAATCCTCCAAATGATTAGAAGATATAACCAACCTAGGGGGGTGTTGACTCAATGAGAAGGTTTTGACTCCCCTAAGTCAAACTAAATACCATCCCACTTGATTTTGAGTGCTTTGTTCAAGGCCAACACAACTGACTCAATTCTGCCATCAATTATGGATGTAATGTATCGCTCCCAATCTTTTTGAAATATACGATTTCTTTTTCTTTATCATATTAAAAATCCTGAAAAAAAAAAATAATAAAATAATGCCTATGGTATATTGGAAATAACGAGTGTCTGAATACAACTGCGCTAGTTCCCAAGACTGGAACATTCCTATGCTCAATGCTAGGTGATGAAACTGGTCAATGAATCTCAAATGAATGTTCTCTCCACCAGCATAAGGTGTCAAGTTTCAAAGGCTAAGTGATTTCAAGGTTGATTTTGCAGAAAGACATGGTAAAAAAGTGGCTTATACACGAGTCTAAGTGAATTTCGCTTAAGGCTAAGAGGTACAAAGAATCAACATGAAATTTAGTAGTATAACTCAACATGTGGGGGGCCTCTAGGGTATAAATATATAAAGGTAGCGAAGAAGAAGGATAATGAAGCTTCATTGCAAAATTCATGGAAGGAATAAAGAGGACTCCCGAGCATAATCAATATTTGGAGCATGGGAAACATATGCTAGTGAGGATCTAACTAGGAATCCCATGTAAAGGATGGCTCTACCATCATGTCATGATTTTATAAGTCGGCGAGTGAAAATGGTTTAAGTATCATATCACAATGGGGTTTACCCTATGGCATTGTATCATAGTATGGAGGTTAGAATGCATAATGCAACGAAAAATGTGATCTTCCCTAACCTATATTCCCGTGACTAAAATTATACCTGCCACAATGGGTCAACAATCATGGAATTGAAGTGGTAAAAGTACCTCAAAATATTCATTTTTTCCTAAAAAACAACCTATCCCAACACTCAAAACCAAAAATGTCACAAATTTTATAAAAAATATAAAAATAAACATGAAATTTGAAAAAGTGGATTTAAATTTCATCAAAATTTCAATTATAAATAGAAATTTTGACTTAAAAATCCTCATTTGTGTTTTGGAAAATTGAGTGAAAGAGCTTTGGAGAAAAATACCGACAACCAAAATCCACCAAATTCCTTAGCCAAATCATCCATCAATCCTCCAGGTAATGTCCTAATTCGATTTCTCAATGAAATTTTGTTCGATTCAAGTAATTGTCAAGAATTTTGAATGTAAAGAATTATTTTTTGGGTTCTAACTCTACGTGTATGCCAGTTGGGCATATGAAGGTCACGTATTTGGAATCCCTATACGCGAATGTGTATGAAGGAAACCTGCGTATGCGCAGTCCAAGATTTTAAAAAATGGGTTTTAATGGATGAAAACACTTGAATGTGTAGGATGTCAATTAGCTAGAGGGAAATACAACACAATGTAGTAGATAATGATGTTATGAAAAATCCATTGGCACTATATACATTGAGAGGATGTGGATTGTTGAAAATTTTCAAAATGCCAAATATGAAAACCAATACAAAATTTCTGGAAATTGTCATCAACTACTAGGATCCAATAGAAGATGCTTTCATGATTGATCAGATGCCCCTGTGCATCAAAGTAGAGGATATATACTGTATTACTGGACTTTATTGGAGATGAGAGCCAGTCAATTTGCAAGAGAATGCCCAAGGAGGCCTTAATGTGGATGATTATATTCATATTTACTGCTCAGACAATTCCCAAAATGTCGAGACACATATCCCAATCAAAGATATGGAGGTACTGCCCTTAAGGATTCTCCTTTTTACAATTGTGAGGGTAGTGGGATCAACCTTATTGCACCAAGCATCTTTTTTTGCAATGAGTTTGGAAGTATATTTCCTTACCACAATTTTTCACAAGTATACAAGCCTTCTTACCAACATGAAAAAATATTTGAATTCCATCAAGAAGAGTAAGAAAAAACATTTTGGGTATGGTACAATTTTTTGTACTTTCTTCTTTGAGATATTACTAGGTCTTCCACCCAAGGTGATTTCCACCATCAGCAACCAAGGAGATCCAGGGATATCTATATGCGTTGACTTGATGAAGAGACTAGGGGGTGGTGAGGTCCCTATAACTACATTTGATGACAATTTTTTCCTTTGGTGGGAATAACAAGTCATTTCCATCGAGGACTACCCATATGTAGGCATAGATTTCAGAGAAGATCAAGATTTGGTACTTCCACCCGATCCTACATGGGAAGCGTGGTAAATTTTTTTTTAAATTTTAATATTATCTTATATTTTTGGATTTCAAAGATATGAATTGAAATTATATTTTTATGAGACAAGATTTCTTATAAAATTGTTTCATCATCACACGAATTTGGGACTTGTAAGACCTGAGGGTCTACATAGGCATAGGTGCTGCAGACGAGACTCGAAAGGTGCCACAGCTGAGACTAAAAGAGTTCTTCATGTTGTACACAAAAAATTGGAGAGTTTGACTCGCCAAGCACCTATGACAGTAGTGGAGGATATAATAGAGTCAATGCAGAAATGTGTGGTAAGAGTACGACGAGACTGGGTGCAGCTTTTTCGACCAGTGGAAACTGCCATCGTCTCTTTCTGAGATGCACATTCTGGGCAAGGCCGTCAGAAATAGATTAGTGATGACCTAATATTTTTTATAGACATGATTGGGCATAATCCATAATTTTGTAGGATACGTATGTCCTGATTTTATATAATATTTTGAATATATAACCTCTATCTATATACAAACGGTTTCATAATCTGATGACCATATATACAAATGATATTTGATTATTTTTTATTTTAATGTGATGAGTGATTTATATGCCAATCTAATGTTTGATTGTCTATCAAATCAGAAAATGAATTTTATGATCGTGGAATATGAATAATTGTGATAAAATTAAATGATCTCTATAATAAAAACACGTACTCTTAAAAATTAGGGATATAAATAAGGATCTCTAGCACGATAGATGTTGTTTAAGTGAGACACTGCTAGTTATGAATACAAGCACACTAGTAACAAATCAACACCAAGATATATTGATTCAGATAGCAGGTTAACAGCAATAGTATATTCGACAACACTATTTTAAGATACATATTCCCCTTGAAACCAACAACTTACGGAATGGATAGTAAATCACCCAAGCAATGGAAGCCAAATTCTAGGTATGTCTACTAGCACCATCAAGAAACCCTAGATATACTAGATCATCCATCAATACCTGCCAAGTCATATCAAAAATATCGATGTCACTATGAAACCTATAGATATATATGCACAAATATACACAATATCTAGAAAACCTAGCAAATTGTAGGCATAAGCCTAGGCATAATAATTTTTAAGATAGAGCCCATTTCTAGGCTCTTCCAGCTTATTTCCATCAAAATCAACCAATTCATAAGCTCCCTTTTTCAATACCTTTTTAACTATAAAAGGAACATACCACATGGATTTGAACGTGTCTTTCGCCAAGGCTTATTTGTCTTTATCATAGAGTGAGACAATGTCACCTTCAAAGAAACCCCTAGGACGTAAAACCTTATAGTACTAGATCTTCACCCTCTTTTTATGAATTTTTTTAATTGTGGTCATGTCCCGAAGCCACTCATCAAGAAATTCCAAATAAACGAGGCGCTCCTCAAGAATTAAAGTGTCTAGAAGAATTTCTACAGCTAGTATAAGAGAAGAAATTTTGCATTCCATAGGGAAGATCGATTCCAACCCATAAACTAGTTAAAAAGGAGTGAAACCAGTTGCAGTCTTAACGGGCATATGGTATGCCCAAAGCTCATGATATAACTTGATGTGCCAATTACATTGAATTTTATTAATTTTCCTTTGCAAGATAACCTTCAAGGATTTATTCATAGCTTCCACCTTCCCATTGGCTTGAGGATAATGAGGAGATGAATTCTCCTAGTACAAACCTAACTTTAGAGCCAATTCCATCATCAATTTGTTCTGAGAATGACTACCATGCTTAGTGACAATATCTTTAGGGATACCGAAATGAGAAATAACTTGGTTGAATAGAAATAGGGCTATTGTTTCACTATCATTCGAAAAAGTGGGCATAGCTTCAGCGCACTTAGTAAAGTAGTCCACTATACAATGATATACTTATGACACTTTTCTGAAGGCAGGTTACAAATTGTAAAAGTGATGCCCCACTTTGTCAATGGACCGATGGTAATAACAGGAAGGAGCAGATTTGGATGAACGTGCATCTTCAGAGTATATACTTGACAAGGATGGAATTTATTGATTGCTTCAACACAATATTTCAATATTGAAGGCAAAAAATAGCCTGCACGCAAGATTTTTTGGGTTGTAAAAAGCCCAGATAGATGACCACCAAAAGCTCCACTGTGGAAATCATTCAACACTGACTCAACTTCCTCTAAGGTTATGCAGCCTCTAAGGATTGAATCAACCCCGTGATGATATAAAGTGTCACCAATAACAACATAAATTTTAGCTAAGTGATGCAATTTTCTCCACCCATCTTTTGAAAGAGTGAGGGGAAACTTTGAGTTATGAAGATATATAATAATATCTCCATACAAAGGATCTTGTGAAGAAATAAGGAAAAAATGTTCATCAGGGAATGATTCATCATAAACTATTTCTTATTTAGAATGTAACTCAGAGAATAATTCTGTGAATACTAAATATTTCATAGATTTGGCTGAAAATAACTCGAGATTGAACTCATGTAAAATAATAATCCATCTATTATATTTTACCCCAATAAATCACCTATTGAGAACAAGATGAAATGGGTTGAAACCATTAAGACCAAAGTTTTTCAAAGAAAAATATAATGTCTAAGTCTATGGACACCATGGAAAACTGCCAAAGTTAAATTATTTACAAGGGAGTATCATAATTCATGACCTACTAAGCCTCGGCTAAAATAATAAACCACATGATCACAGAGAGCATCATCTTCCTAAACCAGAACCATGCCAATGGTTGATTCTACCGTGGCGAGATACAAGAGGAAATCCTTACTATAATTGGGTGGAATCAGTAAAGGAGAAAAGGTAAATAATTTTTTCAAAGCATCGAACAAGTGCTAAGCGAAGTCGTCCCATAGAAATGAAACTACTTTTTTCAATAATCTCATAAATCCCTTTGTGACCTCAGCATAATTAACGATAAATCTCCTCAAGAAATTGGATTTTCCTTGTAGACTTTGAAGTTGAAGAATGGTAGACGGGGGAGGAAACTAAAGTATTGCCTCAACCTTAAAGGGATCTATGTGAATCCCTTCACTATGAACCCCAATAACCGACCAGATGTGACCACAAAAACACACTTATTCAAATTCAAACATATTTTATAATAATGACATCTCTCAAAAATCAATCGAAGATGATGAGGATGATCAATTGTATTTCGAGAACAAGAAACTATGTCATCCGAATAAGCTTTGATGATATGTTTGATATTGTGGAAATCATAGGATATGGCCCATTGAAAAGTCGATACAACATTTTGAAGGCCAAAAGGCATATTTTAATATGCGAACGCACCCCCAGGATAGATAAAAGCTGTCTTATGTTGACCTTCAGGACGAATAGTAATTTTATTATAACTCGATAAACTGTCCATGAAGGAGAAAACGTCATCCCACACACTCATCAATAATATGATCAATAAAGGGTGTGGGGAAATTATCTTTTCGATAAGCCTTATTTAAATCCATAAATTCTATGCACACGTGGATCATTCCTTGTTTCTTATAAACTGAGACTGGATTTGAAACCCACTCAGTCAAAGGAACGTTGTTTATGAAAGCCGCCTTAAGAAAATTCTCAACCTCGGCTTTGATAGTTGTCGCTTTCCTAGGGTTTATAGTCCGAAGCTTCTGTCGTATAGGCTTAGCATTCTCATAAGCCTTGATCTCATGTTGGAAAATTTATGGATCAATTTGAGGAATTTCCACATAAGACCAAGCAAACACATTACGAAATTATTTGAAAATATCGATATAGATTTTAATTTCATCAGTGGAGCACTCAGCTCTGATGAAAAAATTCTCTATTATATTGGGGTCCCTGGATATGTTCACCATAATTATTTCCAAAATGATAGACATGTTACCTTTGACAGAAATATGTGATGGAGCCAAACGGTTTAGAATTGTATGAAAATCACCAATTGACAAAGGGCTAGACAAACTTGATTCTACCTCATGCAAGTCTCGAAGAAAATATGATCGTTGATGAAAATCATCCCACGGTATTTATACACCTGTAATTTCTTCTAAGATTTCCTCCTCAGATGGTAAAACAATATCAAGGTAGTCCAGAAAGGAATTAGAGTTAAGATTCCAAGCCGAAGCCACATCTCTATCCAAATCCTTCGGTGAAAGAGGAGGAGGATCAAAATCTACAGTGTTAATAATAAATTGATAATAAATTTTAGTTGTAGATATAGGATATGCCATTCCACCCACTTTCCTTCTTCTAATGTGGTCGTAGCAGAGGTTAATGGCCAAGGATTCCAAAAATAATGAGTTCTAAGGAACTCTCTTTGAAAAGAGGCCTTTGATGATGAAATTGAATTTATTCAAGAAGTAGGAGATGGAAGATTGAAAGTACCCATCAATGAGGAATACATTCCAACTACTAAATTCTCTATAGGTTTCTTGTCCTTCTTCACCAAGGGAACAATAGAATGAGAGGATGCATTGGAGTCTTTCAGAGAATAATCCATCTGATCAACATTAACAATTCACCCTTCATGGGGAAATCATAAGATGCGAAATAATGATGATAAAATGGCATCCATTTCTTAAATAAAATTTATTTCCAATAGAATATTATAGTCCAAATTAGCATTCACTATTTATACCTAAATTTCGACCACCTTTCCTGCAACACAGATGGGAAAGGTTGAAACATTTCCATGCGACCTATGAGACTGACCATCAAATGCATTCAATAGAGTAGGTGAAGGAAAAGCTCGAGGAGATCCGATTGCTTTCCCACATGCACTTGACAAGACACATTTGAAAGCTCCCTCATCAACTACAGTTTGAAAAATGTTCATCTTCCGATATGTAGATTTAATATGGAAAGCCATGTGATGAGGGAGTGTCTTCTTAATACTTGACATGTCAAACATAATAATAAGAGACTTTTTGAGATCTATTTCTCCTATCGCAATGAGAAACACACTCCTTTATGTTTGGAATGACTGTATTACCTCTAACGCATACATCGCACAAGGAATTTGAGCCAGATATTCAACAATGGAGTAGTTATGGGCAGCCTTGGAATTAATATTAATCGTCAAATGTTTTTCGGATCCCTTCGGCATCTAAGGTATAGGCTCAAATGCAGGCCTTTCAATATGGAGTGGCTATGAAACACCAGGATAGACCTTAGCCTTAGAGTATTCTAGTTCACCATAATCATGTGAACTCATCGCAACATCAACATGAGAACTCATCATTTATAAATTCAATGTATTTTCCCCTTCCTAGTTGTCCCCTGTGGAGGTTCTAGTGTTAGCATTCATGCCAGCAAGCATTTTCTGCCCTTGGGGAAAATGGATAGTCAAAAAAATTTGAGAGCTAGAAGAACCCTTATGAGCTAACAAGCATTGAGCATCCTAAATCTTCGGGCAAACATGAGTTAAAAGGTCTCCACTTCACAATTTTCAAGGAAACTTAACTTTCGTTTTTTACTCGTTTTTACCCTCTCCGACATTATTACTAGATTTTTTCGCATTACCCTTCACATCCTTATATTTCTTCTTATTGCCTCCCTTCTTCTTCCCATCATATTTTTTATTTCCTTTGGGGTTATAATATTGGATAGCATTAATAGTGAATGGTTGACAAGCCATAGACACTGATGATGATGCCTAAATTGAAGAAGCAGTGTGTATATACAATTGTTGCAACTGACTTAAGAGGTTAGTTGTATTGTTATCGATCGATCAGACTAGCCCATCGACATGGGGACCTAGCCTTGATTTGGATAAATCTATCTTGTATCGAGAAGCATCAGGAAAAATCTTATAAAGAATCTCAGACTAAGAATATATAAGTTCTAATTGCTGGCCTCTAAAGATAGCCTGCTTTTTAGTGAATGCCCCATAGAGTGATACATCCTTCGATATTTCTAACTGTAAATATTTTAAATGCCATTCCAGAATTAATTTATTAGTAATATATTATTTAATGAGCCTCTTGCTTCTTCGCCATTCTTGAATATGGTTAGAAATGTTATTTTCCTTATCTTGTTGGAAACTAGCTATTAGATCAATTCCATAATTATATTGGACAAGAAATTGAAAATGGTTCAATAGCATAGTAGCCAACTCTCCAAATGAATCAAAGGTGTTCCCACTAAGCTCTATATACCACTTGGCATCATTTCCATTTAAGGTGCGCTGAAACAATCTCAAGATGATTGAATCATCAATAAGGGAGTTAAATGAGCACCATAAATGGAAAGTTGTTATGTTGTCAGCTGGATCCTATCTAGAATTTCCTTTGAATTTTGGAATATTCGATGGAAGTTTGGTGGGAACCAGAGGCCAAGCTGGGTTATATTGGATTGGGTCGTTAGTAAATTTTGAAAGATCTAGAAAATTTAGGGTTGCCAGGAATGGTAAGCACGGAGGAGATTGATAATTCCATGCACCATGTGTAGGATGCCAAACATTTTGAAAAGAATAACCTAGATTTGCAGAGACACTGGGTTTCCAAGGATTGTTTGTAGAAGATACCGAGCCATAAGGAAAACCCTGTGGTCTAGAGAAATTCGGATTATGAGCTCCTCTTGCAAAAGGGTTACCATAGACAGGAAAATCCCCCTGAAGCAAACTACTGAAAGGAGTGGAAAGCCCTTGGTAAGGGTTCCATGCATTGGAAAAGGGCTAAAAAACATGAGAGGTTCCTACATATTAGAAAGGCATGTTCGCCTGTTGACTAGAAATAAATTGATTCCCAGTTCCTAACCCACTAAAAGCGGGGTTAGTCAATCATTGAAAATGATTAAAACCTTGACCTCCTTGAAAAGGATTAAAACCTTGACCTTCATTGGAGAAAGGAACAGAGCCTAAAGAGGGGTTAGAATGAGAGATTTGACCACTCACAAAAGGAAAACCCTAGAAAGATGTGGAACCACTAGCCATAGAAGACATAGGTGTGGAAACAATGAATGAAATGGTTACAAGAACTGAGGGAATTGCACTAGAAGGCATCCCAAAGGAAGCAATGTGGGAAGAAAAAACTTGGGTGCCCCCACTCGAAGATGGAATGGAGATAGAATGAAATATAGAAGTACTAGGAGTGATAGTGAATATAACAATTGTACCTCCTCCTTCAACTGAAAGAGGTGTATGCCCACTAGTAGTAATCATAGCCAAAATTGTTCTCGAAAGAAAAGAAGAACAAAAAGTAGGGCTTTTCAGCCTTTGATTCGGGGTCCCAACGTATAATATAGTGTCTGCAAGATTAGGATAAATGGGTGAAGAAGGAGTGAGAGGGGAATCGGGAATATCAAAAACCTTAACCTTGTCTTCTGAATGCAAAAGAACACTAGAAAGGACTAGAGTTTTCATGTCCAAATCATGACCTACACTAGGGCCACCCTGGGTAACTTCATGGAAAATTTCCAGATCTTGGTTTGCAACATTTTTTGTGATATGATTTGTGGAAGTTAGGGTTTTTTCAGACTCCTAAATTTCATCTTGAAGAGGTGAGTTTGGAAAAATCGTCATAACTCCCTCTATGAGCACCAGATTGGAATTCTGTAAGAAGTTTCTAAAAGGACACAAAATTTATTTTCCTCTATATCAATATCAGAGCCGAAGGAGGAAAAAGTGACACGTGGCACTCCGTACAAGTGCGCTCTATTGAACCAGTCCTTAACTAGGTCATTATGGGAGATTGGGAATAACTTTGTCTTGAAGAATCCAAATCAGGTCTGACATATGACATTAGAAATATGAATAAGAGCGATACTAGAGATACAAATTAAAATATTGGGGATTCGAAAGCACAGAGATAAAACAGGATCAATAGCAAGCTCATCGAAAGAAAGAAAACAGTGTGTGTCGTTTTTTAAAATTTCATAATGTTGGTTTGAAAAATCCATTTGAAGTGATTCCAAGGGCATATTGAAGCATAGATATCAGTATTGGATTAAAAAATTCCCCTTAAAAATAATTCAACACCATATAAACCCTTATAAGGCTATACTATGACTCATGAAGAGTAATAAGTGCAACATGATATATCAAAGTTACAAGACCGAGTGCAACAAATTTCTCTCTCGCAAAGGGTAACAAAAAATGAAATGGAAGATAAGATGGATGGTTTGAAGAAAGTAATGGAAGCTAAGGTGGAAATTTTTAAGGATGACTTGAAATATAATATGGATGATCAAGCAGGAGAAGATCGCATCGAGCATCAAAAACAAGTTCTCCAAATTTTAAAGGATAACCTAACTTTGTTGCAGAATCGAATGAAAGAACAAGAATATCAACATCACAACAAAAAAATTTTGGATGTAGGGACTGGATATTTTCACGGCTACAACCATACAAATAAATTTCCCTCAAGTGAGCTAAGAATTATAATAAATTATATCTAAAGTACTATGATCCTTAAAAGGTGGTGCAAAATATTGGTACTATGGCATACAAATTTGAGCTTCTTGCATCTTCCCGAGTGCACCCAATTTTCCATGTTTCATGCTTAAAGAAGGTTATAGGTGAAAAAATACCAGTTCAAATAATATTTCAAGAACTTGAAGAGGAAGGAGAAATAATATTGGATCCTGAATAATTCACGGAAGCAAGAACTCGACAACTACTAAATCGATCAACTTCAAAGTATTTTAGCAAGTGAAAGAACTTACTCGCTGAAAATTCCACATGGGAGGATGATAATTTTATATAGAAGCATCCAAAAATAATAAAGCATTGATGAAAACACTTGTTTGAAGGAGAGGGGCATGTTAGATCCCTATAATACTAGTTTATCCCCTTATTGTTATTATTGTGCCCATGTAGCCCCCATATTGTTATTATTGTGCCCCATAGAAGCCCACTATTGTGGTTGTTGTGCCCTTACATTGTTATTGTTATGTCGGCTATGATTATACTGTGACCCATTGGAATCCTATATATATAAAGGAGGTTTTTTCATTTGAATCAACCAAAAATTGTTGATTTATGTAATGTAAAGGATGTGTCCCCCTCGAAGCAATTGATTTATAAGTCGTTGATGTCTCCTTTCTTCTATTTTGTGAGCTAGTTTCATAGCACACGAAGCCTCCTCAACTGATGAATTGGTTGATCAATCACTTTTAATTACTAATAGAACTTGTACAAACTAAAAAAATTATAAAGCTATGGAAATCTAGGAGAAAAGAGAACTCACTGAATTGTCCCTAAAGATACAACAAATCTACCTAATTTCAGGTGTTTCTACTCTGGGTGATTAATACTGCACAAAAAAATACAAGAAAAGGAATATATAAGGACCTTCCAAAAATAGGCTGATGTAATTACACCTGAGGCCTACTAGCTAAGGTAATAGAAATATTTATGCTGACCTCCAGACAAATGCCTTTTCTAGTGCAAGTACCCAAGCTTCACTAGGGCGCCCTCCAGAAGTACTAATGAATGTGATGCAATGTCTACCTCAGGTACCATGGGTATTCTCCCCGGCAGTCACTTATGTGATACCTAGGAATGGGAACTAAGGTCACCAATTCATATTGGAAGCTATGAGGAACAGTCTTTGGTTGGGATCCGACAAGTAGGAGAGCGGGTATCTCTCTTCCCCAGTTTCACTGGCCCTCATGCTTGACTCCTTTACAAGGAGAGCTTTCCTAGAAAACTTAATGACGATGTGTTTCACTCTTTTAATAAACTTATATGTTTAAATTTAGGGTGGCCTTAGAGAGTTATCTCTCCACACGCCTATTCCAAGGACCTAATGACCTAGACTAGTTGATCTATATAATGAAAAAAATAAAAATTTCTAGTTCAGTTTAATTCTAACGCTTGATTATAATTGTTGTTCTTAATTCAAGGGTAAGATGGAAGTGAAAATTATGGTATTATTTGACATAGGAAGAAACCAACAGAAAACCTGGATACATGCAAATGCAACTTTTTCTTTGACGAAAGATATTTGTGCAAAGGGTACTATGAACAAATTAATGAAAGAAAAATTTATTTTATTTTTCAAAATACACGTTCACACACTCAAAATCTACAAAAATATTAAAAATTATTACAGTGGAACTATTCTAATGCAAACTACAAATGCCAAATGCAAGATTCTAGGACTACTCTAAAAACAAGAAAATGTGTTTCCAAAAGAGATCAAGAGGCAGAAACTTGATAAGATAAGGAAAAAATTCAGACAATAACTTTCCCCAAAATCAAGCAAACTCAACCAAATCAAAAACCCTCACACTCGCTCAAAAATGATAATAAGACAAAAAAAAAAAGCCGAAAGGAAAATGAAGGCAACACCAATAAGTGTTTATCATTTTCCATTTTAAGGACACAAAGATCTCTTGAGAAAATAAAAACTTCCAAAAGACTTCAAGATAAAATTCAAGCATAAATAACCTCAAGTTCCATAAGCCATAGAAATCATTAACATGATGAGAATTAAAATGGAAACAGGGTACAAAATCAAAAAAATTGATCTGAACAATACATAGAAACTCTAGCAAGCAAGAAAAATTCAAGAAAACCAAGAAAACTTTTCAAGATTGTGAGAAGCCCTTTTTCTCAAAAACCAAGAAAAAATTAAAAAGTCCAACTTTCAAGAAAGAAAAGGTAAAGCAATGTAAAGGATGGGTATAAATGAATTGAGACAAATTCTCTATTCCAAGGGCTCAGAACATCTAAGAACTTCAGCAAGAAGCCTCGAACCCAAACAAAAAAACTAACACTTTACCAAAAATAAAACCCTAGGTTGAACAAGATTTTCCACCAAGAGATATAGGAAAATGAAAATTGCAAGAAGCAAGACTCTCCCAGGCCATCAATGACTAAAAAGAAGCCATTAAAATCATGAAAAAACCTTTACTCGACTTAGAATCTGAAAAAATTCATTCAAAACTAAACATACAGAACTTGGCAGTGATAGACCTGTGTCTATATAAGATTGTACTCAAGGAAACACCCGTATATGCTTGTTTCTTTGGAGAAAAATGCATGCATACGTGACTATGTGAACTAAAAAGCGCGTATAAATAAGACAAGAATGAAAACTTAAAAATTTAGGTTTGATCCAGAAGATCAGACTTTTTCCCAAAATGCAAATAAATCAAAGATAATATAAAAATCAATAAACCAAAGAAGAAAGATGAGATCAAGAGAGAAACAACCCAAACTAGAAATCACAAGAATTTAATCCCCAGTGGAGTCGCCAATTATGTTACGGGATAAAACACCCTATGTTCTGGGTTGGAAAGCCTAACAGAGCGACGTGCATTAAACAACAAGAAGCAAGAAAACAAACAATCTTAATACTTAAACAAATAGAGTGGGATAAAGGGATAATACCTGTAGGTCCTTTGTTTGAAGGAGATCTCCGAGGGTTCAAACCCTCTTCTTATTCTAATGCTTCCAAAGCTAAAAATCATTCAAGAAAATCATATATACTACTAGTAGTTCAAAGCATGTTTAAGATATTAACATTAGATCATATAAGAATATAGGTATAAAACATGAAATATTTCATAATAGGATCATAGCATGAGTTAAAGCATAAAGGCCATTACTATAAATAACATGACAAATATTCTTTATTGATGTTTTCAAAGAAATGTGGAAGAATACGACCTGATTTAGCCACGGATCCAAGCGAAACTTTCATCAGGATCTGTCCAGCCCAAGCATCAACAATCCTCTTCCGAATATATACACATAGATGCCATATAAAGGAGATGAACATCTCTATGAGGAAACAAGAGTTTCCTATACCTGGAAGTGCAAGAGGCTAAGAGATAAATTATAGTTGATCAAGGACTAAATGGCTATAATATCAATATCCTATGTTTTTCCCCCTCCTTAGGCCTTCCCATGAGGTGTATTTATACCACCCCATAATAGTTGTTTCAATTGGGATACAGTTAGGCCACGAGCTCCTGTAGGTAGGCTTCTGGTGTAACCCGTAAACCCTGCCCATAAAATAGGGATTTTTATATTTTTTCATATTTAAAACTATATATATGGGCTAGGTATAGATGGACCTATGTGTGCACATAGTTTTTATAGGGAAGAGTCGCATATGGAATTTAAAATAATGCTTTTTAGAAAAAGGATCAAGTCTGAAGGGAAAGGGATTCCCAAGGCCATAACTCAGAGAATCAAGTATACAAGGGTGGAAAATGATGCTATAGTACTCATGTCTGATACATATACTCCAAATACTTTACCATATAATGCACAGGATGGGAAAGACCAGGGGAATCTGAACCACTTACAATTTCATTATGGTCAAGACTATCCAGTACACTAGCAACTTCATCCACATTAAGATAAAATTCATATAGATCCTCATCTTGATCAATATGATTTTCATATTGATCATTATCTATCACACCTTCATGTCCATTATCATCATTCCACAGGTCAAAACATTATTCTCCTACTTCACCTTGTTTCCTTTCTTCATTGTCACTATAATCCTCCTTATTATCAATTTCCTTTAGATGTATTGTAACTTCTACACATGGTTTTTCCAATGTTTGAAGCTTTTCTTGAATTTTACTACATGTCTCAATGAATTTAGGATGTAAAAATAATGGCATATTGTGTGGTGGATAAATTTCAAGGACTATTATAGTTATATTTTGCGGCGAATAACATTCAAAGACTCGCATGGCTCTGATACGACTGAATCAACAAAATTGTAGCTTGTTGACTTAAAAATGTAAAATACAAAAATCTGGTTATACATAATATTTTATTAATATATGAAATTTAAAAGTGATCATGAATGTTACAATGATCCCCTCTTATATATCTAGGATGGTGTCCTTTCATGTATGGGCATGTATTTTAGACATGCCTTTCCACTTAACATAATGACTATTTAACGTAATCATTTTTTGATTTTTTATTATTTACATTATTTACATTTATTTTATTTTTTATGAATTATATTCATAAAACTGCCTCATTGAGACCATCTACCCCTGATTTGAATCTTGGGGGGAGGTCCCCAATATCTAAAAAAAAATGAAATGGATTTGACAAGATCTGCAAAATTAGAATGCCAAAAAAGAGAGAGAGCACAAAGCAAATAAAACCACAAAGAAACTTGTTTTATTAAAATAGATAATAACTATAGAAGATACATTGTGGTGGACAATCTATCATTTTACAAAGTGAGTCTTGTTATTTATAGCCTTTTTTTGAGTTACAATACCATAGGTAGATACCATAAGTGGATACCATGGGTCAAAACCATGGGTAAATTCCATGTGTGGATGAATACCATGGGCGGATACATACCATGGGTGAATGAATATCATGGATATATTTCACTTACAATATCATGAGCAAATAAATACAATGGGTGGATGAATACCATGGGTCGATGCCATTTACAATACCATGGGTGGATGCCAATTTCCATTCAGATCATTCCTCCCTCCTTAAGAAGAAATGGTCCCCATTGTGTGAAGTTCCCTCCCAAGAAGCCTTTTTTGAATATGAATAGCCACTGAAGAGAAGGATTTTGTGTAGTTAACCCATAACCGTGATGAACAAAGATCCGAGGATAGAGATACTCTGTAATGCATGTGACCAACTGTGATATTGACAATGTGCGGCCTAGCAAATGGACTTTGATGAAGTGTGGGATTGTGGATAACCCAAAACCATGACAAACGAAGATCCGAGGATAGAGATACCCTGTAATTCTTGTGACCAACTGTGTTACTAATAGTGTGTGGCCTAGCAAATGGACTTCGATGAGAAGGATTTTGTGCGGTTGACCCACAACCGTGATGTTGATTGTTTATGAAGTAGCAGGTGCCTAAATAGTTTGGGGTGGGAGGGAACGTCTCCAAATAACCCAAGCCAAATGCTGCTACGCTGAAACTGATGAAGGTGAAGCAGGTGCCTACTAAAGCGGGGTGGGAGGGCGCGTCTCCAAAGGTAACCCCCTCTGAATGTTGCTCCAGATTTAAAACAGGAATAACTTGATAAATATAAATCAGAATATATATTATAACCTATTTTTGAAAATAGAATGATCATTCTGCATATTCTCATGTGTTTGAAACCATTATCTGCAAAATCTATCCTCTCATATTCGCGTTGGAATTGTATCTCCTTCACAAAATTTCTGAAAAAATAGCCGATTTTAAATCAACGATAACTTCCACATCCGGACTCCGATTTGATCTATTTATTTTTTGAAATAGGGTGATTTTTCAAGGGGGGCCCATATATATAGTCATTTATATTAAATATCACACTTAAAATTGAAAAAAATGACGGGAGAGCCGCCGTCGATGAATTGTCGTCAAAAAAATTTCTGCAACATTGCTGATTTAGAATCAGCGATATCTCCCTCATCCGAACTCCAATTCGACCAATTTTTTTTTTAAATTTGGGTTTATTTTTTGCAAGGAATCTAGATCTGGTCTTAATTTTTGTAAATGTTTCACTGAAATTTTTAGATCTAATCTTCAAACTTGCCGCCCAAAAAATTCATGGAGTTTGCTGAAGATTGTCGCCAAAAATTGAAACTAAAATATGCTTCAAACCCTCATTCCCATGGAATTGTAACCTGAATCTGATACCATTGGATCCAGATCTTGGGGGGAGGCCCCCAAGATCTAAAAAAAATTGAAATGGATTTGACAAGATCTGCACAATTAGAATGCCAAAAAAGAGAGAGAGCATAAAGAAAATAAAACCACAAGGAAACTTGTTTGATTAAAATAGAGAATAAATATAGAGACTACATTGTGGTGGAAAATCTATCATTTTACAAAGTGAGGCTTGTTATTTATAGCCTTTTTTTGAGTTACAATACCATAGGTGGATACCATGGGTCAAAACCATGGGTTAATACCATGGGTAGATACCCCTCACAATAGCATGGGTAAATTCCATGTGTGGATGAATACCATGGGTGGATACATACCATGTGTGAATGAATATCATGGATATATGTCACTTACAACACCATGTGCGAATCAATACAATGGGTGGATGACTACCATGGGTCGATGCCATTTACAATACCATGGGTAAATTCCATGGGTGGATGGCTAACATGGGTGGATGAATACCATTGGTGGATGCCATTTTCCATTTGGATCAATCCCCTCTTTAGGAATCTTATCTGATGAGTGGTAACCAACTCATCCTCCTATAGTTCAGATCCTTGTAGCGATTCCCCTCTCCCCCCCCCCCCCCTACATTTCCACTCTCTCTCTCTCTCTATCTGTTTATGACCGCATTCTGTGTCTAGTGAAATAAAATTATAAAGTATTTCAGGCATATGATGTGCTCCTAAAACTCATACATTGGAGGAAAATTTATTTTCACACAAAAAGTGATCACCTCATCAAAACTATTAGGTGGAATGAAATATGACATGTTAGTATGGGTTTTAGACATTAAAACACATTTTCGCATAAGGAAATAGCCTAAGGAACCATTTTTCCTAAGTTATTTCTAATAATTTACCTATTTAAATGAGAATAAACCATGAATTCGTTAATTCTATGTTATTTTAAAAACATTTCTCCATTGGTGTGAAAATAATTTATTTATTTTCACCTATTTCATTCATTTCCATACAAATAATTTAACAAATCAGTTATTAATTTTTTTCTTAAACTTATAAATGTTCTCATCTATATATATATATATATATATATATTTGTAAATCCACACATTCTATTAAGTCATGTCAAAGATACATCGTGAGTAGTTCGAAAACAATGTCTTCCAGCTGTTGGTTGCTTTAATTGTTTTAACAATTCAAGCTCCACATAAATTGTGAACCCGAGGAAGTCTGTTTATTCCAAAGACAATCACACACTGGATATGCTCAATTCCAAAAGAAAAAATAATGTTGTAGTAAAAATCCACACAATTATTAATCATACAAATCTAATTATTCACACCCTGTTTAATCAAAGCTGAAGTTACTTATGTTATAGTAGAAGCAATTCCTCTATTGCAGTTTTTAAGAATCCAAATAAAAGGAAATCATTCTGCAGAAAAGGAAACCAATCAACCATAATAGGGAACAGGACCCTATTCCTTTAAATAGGAACTTCAACACCTTCTGCCTGACACTAATCGCTCTGTAGAAAAGATAAACTCAAGAGAACAGGACCCTATTCCCATGAACAGGAACCTTCAGCACCTGTCTCCTATTTCTAGTCACACTGCAGGAAAAAGAAAGACAATCAATGGGAATAGGACCCTATTCCTTTGTACAGGAATCTTCAGCACCTGCTTCCTAGCATCAATCATACATTCAAACAAATAACAGAAATAGATCCCTCAACTTCTTAAGATTGAATGTACTAAACACATGCAGCGTTAAAGGAAACAGAATGCTCAATAAACTACAGAACTGTGTAACTGGTGTTTCAGCAAACATAATTAAAGTAAAGTGCGAATATCATAAAGAAATCTAGCAAACTACAGGAACAGTCGGGTGAATCTTGTGAGGAAGGCGGGCCCTTTCCTTCTCACAAGATTCCCCAGGAAAAGGATTAAATTGAAGCACTCAAAAGGAACTTTTATTCATCTGTCAAAAGAAATGATACATTACAAATGGAGTCTAGCTCCTGTCCTCTCAAACACAATTTTCTCCTGTAGTTTTCGAACTCCCCTCTAATGATGATGTCTCCTCTTTTTAAAGAGGAGACATCTCTTACAATTACATTAGAGAAAATATATATTTATCCCAAATCTGTTCTTCTTTCTTAAAACAGGGCTATTCTATTCTTCCATAAAAAGATATCGTTACAACAGATACAAAAAGAGTACTATCTTCAGAATAATCCGTGTAACCACGTCTTCATGTTGTTGCCATTGTTCCAAAAAATACTCTTCCAGAATCGCAAATTACGGATAGTGACGGAATTTGCATGTCTACTGGCTGTTTCAGCAACAGAGTCGACTGTTTCAGCAATGGAGTCGACTGTTTCAGCAACGGCCGATTGTTCCAGCACAGCATATAACTTATCTGCAATCTTTTAGACTTATGTTAGCAACAATATACTTCGATTAATGATAAAATATAAGAGTAATATGGAATTATATGTAAGCAGATTAAACATATAATAAAGAAGAGGATTATATATACCTTTGGATAAAGTGAATGAAAATGATAATGGAATCCTTTTTTAAACGTGGTTATAAAGGTAAGGTGGTGTCAAAATATATAGTAAAAATGATACATAGTGAGGTCCTAACATCCCCCCTAGCTGAAAGTGTTGCATGTCCTCAGGCAACTCTTATTCTGAGTCAGAGTCTGAGTACTGATTTTGTGCATGCAAGTTGCTCAAGCAGTAGCTGGAGAAGGTGGCTTCTGTCAGAGCTCGGAATCCTTGATTGTTCTGCAATTGCTGCCATGCTACAGCTTCATCTCTGTCTGCCAATTGGTAGTGACACTGATATTTCTCTGAAGGCATCCATAGAATTGGAAAATGAAAATGGTAACCAATCCAGTTTTCTCCACAATGTCGAATGCATCTGATGTAATTAGGTACCCTAGAAAGTGCAGCTTGAAGATTATCAGGGCTGAAAGGGTGATATTCTTGTCTTTCCTTACATGACTGCTGCCAAAACATAGTGTTGGAATTCAATGCAGCAGCCTCCTTTACTCTGATTAGCTGTAGACACTTTAAAAGTGTTGAAGCCTGTAGTTGTTGTATGTACCTGTGCATTCCTGGCTTCTGCAAGAATTGGTGATATTGTGCTACAAACATGGCCGGACTTAAAGGTTCCGGTCTAATCCAAAGGAGCCTATTCTCCTCATTATGCCTACTTGCAATAAACACAGTTTGCCAGGTGAGCTGATTGGCCAGGAATGAAACAAATGCCCTTATTTGTACATCACCTACAATTGGAGTGAGATTGACTTTTCTATTCTCAGGCATGGCCTCGTTATGGAGATAAAGTTCACACAACAAATGTTGGTTACTTTCAGGGGCCTCAACAAAAGTCTTAACAAATTGTTCCGCAGTAAGCAATTCATGAGGTCTACCATCCTTTATTGCCTTCAATTGAAAATAAACCAAACGTTCAAAGAGGAAGAGAGAATAATTCACGGAGGGTTTTCGGGTATCCATCAATTTTTGCACTAATGAAAACATCAAAACCAACTTTTCCTTTGATTCTTTGACTTCTTTCTTGGAATCCCTGAGCTGTTGCAATTTCTGTTCCCAAATATCCCAGTTGGCATACATGTGATTCTGCCATGCTAACTTATGCTGCTGTAATATTTTATCTTGATCTACAGTATATTGTTTCTTCCAGTTGTTCATAAGTTCTAATTGTTTCCATGGCAGGGTCTGTGTCCCGGCATTAGAAGTACTGGGTTGGGGCATTGTCTGAGTGGCTGAGCTGACTAACTCAGGGCTGGATATCTGTGGTTGGGGCATTGTCTAAGTGGCTGAGCTGACTAGCACAGGGCGAGATATCTGTGGTTGGGGCATTGTCTGAGTGGCTGAGCTGACTATCACGGGGTGAGATATTTGTGGTTTAGTTTCTTTTTCCAGAATTTTTGAGGGCCCTACTGGTTCTTGTGGAGCAGTAGGGCGTTCTTCTTTAATTGAAGCTGATGTAGATGCCTCAGATACCTGAATTTTGACTACTTTGTATCCTGCCTGTTGGTAAATATTACCACACTCATGGCACATGTATTCTCTGCATGGATCCTTATTTTGTGCTGATGCTGTGTGTGCTAGCATGTAGAGATTCAATTATCTATCAAAGGCTTCTCGTGCCATGATTAATTCATTCTTATAGGCCTCTAGTTCTGACTTCAAAAACTCATTTTCCTCCAATAAAGATGCCATAGTGTGTGAACCCTGTGTGCTGGTTGATTTTGCTGGGGTTGCCTGCTGATCCGCAGCTGTAGCTGGTTCTTGTGGAGCAGCTACAGCTGGTTTCCCTGTATTATCATGCTTGGTGTATGATTCTTGTACCACAGTGGTTGGTTCTTGTGTTTCAGCCTCTGGGTAAGTGACTGGTTCTTGTGTGGCAGTCACTATTTGAGCTATAAACAATGTCATGTTATCCCAGGCCACTGGTTCTTGTGTGACAGTGGCATCGGACGAGACGGGTTGGGGAATTTGGAATGGTGGTGAGGATTGGAGTTTTAACAGGATAGTGGCGGGGTCAGGGGAAATGGGAGTAACTCCTGTTTCAACAGTCATTTTCATTTTCCTTTTTGGTAGGAAAGCAGAGAAGTCAGTGTCTTTCCTTTTCTTTGTAGGAGAAGATTCTTTTCTAGGGGAAGGGCTTTCGGAAGAAGTGAAAATTTGGGATGTGGCCCTTGTTTGTCGTTTTGAGACAGAGACTGTTAGGGTTCGTCTCTTTCTTTTATGAGTAGGTGGAGATGGGGGTGTTGGAGAGTCATTGCTAGGGATAGGAGTAGTGGGAAGGGGTGACTCTACTAAGTGGGACGAACTTGGGGGTAGGTCAACTGGTTCTGAGGATGGAATTACTGGGGGGTCTGGGATATCGTCCAGTTGCCTTTCATAAGAACTCTCGGGATTTTCTTGGGAGCTTCCGGCTTGTTGGGGAATTTCGGCTTGCTGGGGAATTTTGGCTTGCTGGGGAATGAGGAGTGGATTATTCAGAGGGGGATTTTGCTGAGAAAAACCCCTCTGAATTAATAATTGACATAAACAATGATGGGTAAGGGATAACAATGGGAATTTAACCCGTCTGCAATAATATGACATGTTTTTGATACAACCAAGCAGATAATAGGGAATATTGACTAATCCACCATTCCTCAAATGATTCATTAAAACGAAGTCGTGTTGGTAGACTACCTGGTAACGCCTTTTGCATGTCAAATAGTGCTTGATGAATTCAGCTACTGTCGGCCATGGTCGAGGTAATGAATGCAGACTTATACCGCGGCCCTTAAGTTCAACCGGTTCATCTGGAAGAAGAAAATCTTCCTGTGCATTTAAAATAACTTGTTTCCTGCTGAACCAGCGATCCCTATAACCGGAAAACCTGAAAATTGTGCTATATCCTCCTTTGTGACTGAAATTCAGACCCCTTGAACCACTGAATAATTCCCCTGAAGATTCTGTGCGAACTCTAAAACTTGCTGCTGATCAAATTCTCCTAACATTTCGAAGTATGTTGTCCATCCTTCTTGTTGAAAAATTTGGTAGGCCTCCGGGAACAATTGAAGAAGAGTTATCGAACCAGGCTCGTGTCTGATAGCCGACCCTCCCATAGCTACTAGCTTGAGTCACATGCAGAGGTGCAGAGAACAGAAACACGGGCTTTGGTCAAGCTAATTGTTGCAACAGAGGATATGGAGTCTCAATGACGGCGGAAATGGATATGAAGAATGACGGAGGATTGGATGATGTGAAATGATGATTCAGTTTTCGAAATTCCCCCCCCTACGTATGGTGCAATGATGTTTAAGCATGTGGAGATTGTAGTCATTATGAGCAATATCCTCTCTTTAAAATATTATTTAACTGCATTACATAAAAACCACATACCTTATATTTTTACCTTTGTCTTTAAAATTCGAAGTATAGAGTGCTTCATAATGGCTTGATATTAATGGAAGAATCTGTAGATTTCTCTAAAATGTAGAACAGGAGCATATCAGGATCTGCTCAGTACTGAATAATATTCACTCAAAGGATTTGAAAAGTAAAAGTGAAGAACTGAAAAGCT
Source organism: Pinus albicaulis (assembly GCA_034641835.2). Classification (NCBI taxonomy): domain Eukaryota; kingdom Viridiplantae; phylum Streptophyta; class Pinopsida; order Pinales; family Pinaceae; genus Pinus; species Pinus albicaulis. The sequence goes on along the minus strand of CM076574.1, from coordinate 367,976,890 downwards.
TGTATAGCAGAGGAAATAAATGGTGTTTTAATGATGAAAAGATAAATGACAGGTTGCTAAAATAGGCGTTTCAGCAACGGAAAAATGAATGACATGTTGCTGAAACTGGTGTTTCAGCAAAGGGAAAAATCAGGAAAATGGGATATAATGACTTGGATTTAAGACAAGTGGGGGAAGTATTTGATAAGGGATAATTTTAGAAGTGAGGGACAGGAAATACTAGCTGAAGGATGATATTTCAGGAATGGTAGAAGTGGGAAAAAGGGAAAAACGGAAATAATGTAGAAATGAGATAAAAGGGATATTGCTAGGAAATGGGTTAAAATGAAGGGAACAAGCTTCTGTGGTTGAAGCTTTAGATCTTCTTGTGATGAATCTGTCCTCCTTAATGAGCTTTTCTAGAATCTGCAAAATTCAATTGTAATATGCCAACCCTTGACAGGGATTATTAGTTTTAAATCTAATCTAATACTAAAAATACAGTGCAGAAAATTAAATGCTGTGAGGAGCAGAAGACTCCCCTAGAAAAAGATAGTGTGTATCAGTCATGCAAGCAGTCTTGAAATCCTCTTTAGAAACAGGGCGCTGGTACAAACGAAGCCTATGACCATTGACTAGTAGAGGTGTTTTAGAATCATCAATTGTTAGAAGTCTTACTGTTCCATTAGGAAAAACAACATCTACTTCATATGGTCCAAGCCATCGTGTACGTAGCTTACCCTGAAAATTTTCAAACCGAGAGTCATACAATAAGGCCCAATTACCTTTTTGGAACTGCTTGTGTTTGATGATTTTATTATGCCACTTCATTGTTTGTTGTTGAATCATGGTTGTTTGGTGAATGGCATCTAATCTCTTTTCATCCAATTCAAGAAGCTGCTGCAACCTAGCTGTCTGCACATCAGTCAAATCAAGATTAACAGCTAAAGCAGTTCTTAGAGTTTTGATTTCAAATTCCACAGGAAAAACAACATTTTTACCATAAACTAATTCATAGGGAGAAAAACCTGTAGTGTTTCTCCAAGTAGTTCTGTAAGCCCATAGTGCTTCAGGGAGCCTTTGAGACCAATCCTTCTGGTTGTCCTTCACTGTTTTAGTTAGAATGGCTTCTAATACTTTATTTGTGCTTTCCACTTGCCCATTGGCCTGGGGGTGGTATGGTGTAGTCATTCTATGATGAATATGATATTTCTGAAGGGTAGAATTAAAACCATGAGAATTGAATGGAGGTCCTCCATCTGTAACTAGCTCTCTAGGAATTCCAAATCTAGTGAATATTTCTTCAAATAAGAAAGTTAGGACAACCTCTTCATTGGCTCTAATAAGTGCTTTGGCCTCCACCCATTTAGTCATATAGTATGTAGAGACTAATATATAATTTCTTTGATTGGATGGAGGATTAATGGGTCCTATGAAATCCAAGGCCCATCTTTCAAATGGTTCAGAAACAACCTGGGGGTTTAATGGCATTTGATCTCTACGATTGGGTTGACCCATTCTCTGGCAGCTGTCACAAGCCGTCACATATTTCTTTGCATCCTTAAATAATGAGGGCCAATAGTAACCCATCCTCAAAATCTTGTGTGCTGTTCTTTTATCAGCAAAATGCCCTCCACAACGGCCATCATGACAAGCTTTTAGTATGTCATACACTTCATCTTCCCTAATGCATCTTCGGATTTCCTGATCAAGCCCTGTGTAGAAAAGACACCCACTTATCCAGCTATACCTGGCACTTTGTTGAACAATTCTTCTCCTTTCTCTGTATGACAGGTGTGATGGTAATTTTCCTGCAACCAAATAATTGGCAATATCTGCATACCATGGAGAGTGAGCAGAAACTGCAAACAAATACTCATCAGGAAAAGAATCATCTATTGGAATATCATTGTCAGTTTTTAACCGTGAAAGGAAATCAACCACCACATTTTCTTTACCGGGCCGATCTACAATTGTGATATCAAATTCCTGCAGTAATAATAGCCATCTGGTAACTCTGGCATTTGTAACAGATTTGTTTATTAAATACTTAATAGCTGAGTGATCAGTGTGGACAAAAGTAGAATAACCAGTGATATAATGTCGAAATTTATTAATGGCATAAATTACTGCAAGAAACTCCTTTTCGGTAACTGTATAATTAAGCTCAGCAGGGGTCATATTCTTACTGATAAAATAGATAGCATAAGGAAGATGATTCTCCTCTTGTCCCAAGACAGCTCCAATTGCAGTGTCTGAAGCATTAGAAGATATATGAAAAGGGAGGGCCCAATCAGGTCCCCTCAAAATAGGAGCAGTAGATAACTGATGCTTGAGTTCTTCAAAGGCTTTCTGACAAGAGTTAGTCCACTTAAATTCAACATTTTTCATAAGCAACACAAATAATGGAGTAGCTATCTTAGAAAAATATTTAATAAATATTCTGTAATATCCAGCATGTCCTAGAAAACTTCTCACGTCAGTTTGTGTTTTAGGAACAGGAAGATTCTAAATGACCAACATTTTAGATGGGTCTACCTGAATACCTTGAGATGAAATAAAATGCCCAAGCACTACTCCTTCACTCATCATCATATGACATTTTTCAGTACTTAGGGAGAGGTGAGCTTGTATACATCGTTTAAGTACCTTCTCAAGATTTTGTAATGCATCTTCAAAAGACACCCCATAAGGAGTAAAATCATCCATAAATATTTCCATAGAGTCATTCAGCATATCAGAAAAGATTCCTATAACAGCCCTCTGAAAAGTTGCTCGTGCATTACATAGCCCAAATGGAAGAACTCTATAAGCAAAAGTTCCCCAAGGGCTAGTGAAAGTGGTCTTGTCCTGGTCTTGGGGTGCAATTCTAATCTGATTATACCCACTGAATCCATCTAGAAAAGAAAAGAATTTCTTCCTACCAGACTATCCAACACCTGATCAATGAAAGGTAAAGGAAAGTGATCCTTTTGAGTGGCTTTGTTCAAGGCTCTGTAATCAACACATACTCTCCATTTCCCGTTTTTCTTAGGGACAATTACCAATGGGGAAACCCATTCACTGTCAGATATGGGGTATATAAATCCTGCATTAAGAAATTTCTGAAGTTCTTCTTTAACAATTTCTCATAAATTAGGGTTCATTCGTCTTTGGGGTTGACAGACTGGTCGGCATCCCTCTTTAATGTAAATTCGGTGAGTACATAGTTCAGAAGAGATCCCTTTCATATATGTGTAATCCCATGCAAATGCTTCCTTATTTTCATGCAATAACTTCATTAACTGCTGTGTTTCAGCAACTGTTAGATCAGGATTTATGTTTAATGTCTTGCCAGGTTCAATTTCAATTGTTATGCTTTTAGATGAGATGGTGGTTAATGTCTGAGATAAGTCTTCAGATTCAATCTTTTCTTGGGTATCTGTTTCAAAAATTGCAGTCAATTGATTGTGTGTTTCAGCAATTACAGAAGAAGGTTCACAAATAAAATTATTAATTATTTCATCCTCTGTATTGTCTTTAAGAGTTAAGGCTTGTCCAATAGTTAGAATGGGTTGAACAGCATTATCATCATAATCCATCCACATAGAATATTCATTATTAATTATGGGTGTAGCATGAGGATAAAGAGTAAGCTGTTTGGTTTCATAACCATTATAAATTGTCATTGAACCAGATCTGCAACTGATAAAGGCATCAGCTGTGGCCAGCCATGGCCTCCCCAGAATTAAAGGATGTCACCCCAGCTTTGTTTTAGTCTGTAATACAACAAAATCAGCTCGGTACTTCCAGGATTCAACTGAGATAAGTAGATATTCAACAACTCCTTCAGGTTTAATTGTAGAACAATCAGTCAACTCTAGAATGGTAGGTGTATCTCTGATTGTGTTATTCAGCTGTAACAATTGTGAAGTTTCAAGAGTCATTATGTTTATTGCAGCACCTAAATCTACCAGAACTTGAGGAATCATTGTTTTACCAATTTGAACTGTCACGGTAGGATGGTCGGGGTCACCATATTTCACAGGAGGGGTTTTTTCGGACATTAATGCAGATAAATCACCCATCACATGTACTGTAAGGGGATCTTTAGTTTTCCTACCAGGTTTCTTAACACAAATATCCCTCATTGTTCTGGCATAAATTGGTACATCTCTTAATGCTTGTAAAAGTGGAATTGTAACATACAAGTTTTGCAATTACCCCAAAATATTAAAAGCAGGTGTTTCAGGCGTTCTAGTTAAAACCAAACGCTCGGGGAATGGCGGTTCTGTTATTTCAATACTCTTGTTAGAGGGTGGTTGTGCTTTCTTATGTTTCTCAATTTCCTCTTTATCAGAATCATAAGAGGTTATGTCATCAATAATAGGCTCTACTATTTTCCCCGATCTTAAATGAATATCATTACATTGCATAGTAGGAAATATAGACTGATTCTGAATATCAATGACTTGCACAACTTTATTATTGGGGTTAGGATTTGGTTGAACAGGTAGCTGGGGTCTCATTTGGTTATTTGGCGGAGCATTTGATGGCAGAGGAAGTGGTTGTTGAAATTGAGGAAATTGATTTGGATATGGGAGTTGTTGGCTTCTCCAATTTGAATTCCAAGGGTTAAAAGAAGATGGCTGTTGTGGGGGCCAAGGAGTCCACATTGTAGGATCAACAAAGGGAGGGTTATTTGTTTGTTGTATGGGTGGGAAAATCATTTGATTAAAGGGTGGGTATTGCATTTGATTAAAGGGAGGGTAATTTTTTGACTGAAAGCAGAATAATTATTCCAACGATTAAATGGCATACTAGAGTTCATACCTTGTCCTTTTGGTTGCCATTGTCTTCTTTGAGTTAGAAAGTAAACTGCTTCAACTTCTTCTTCCGTTGGCTATAATGCTGCCTTTATTCCTGGTAGAGATGGACATTGCTGTGTTTCATGATCTTTCTCATAAAGGGTGAAGATTGGTATTTTGTCCAATGGGCACTCCCTTAGTGGATGTTTGTCTCTACACTTCGGGCAAAAGACAACCAAAGTTGCTTCTACTTCAGCGTGCTTCTTCTTAACCTGCAAAGTGTCAATTTGTGAAGAAAAAGAAATTAACATCTCAGTTTTAAATTCTTCAAGTAAATTACCTATTTCAGCTCTAGTTGCTCCCCCACTGGCTGATTTCTGCACTCTTGAATAGGTGGGATCTCTATTACTTACTCTGTTCCTTGCAGCTCCCCTTGAACACCTCTTACAAAGTTCAACAATCTCATCATATGATTCTTTAGATATATCTCCCTTTCCAAGCATGTTTAACATGTCTAAACAATCATCCCTTAATCCTCTAAGTAATATTGTTTTACGAATTTCCTTACTTATATTCGGATGATCAGATCTCTGTATATTGTACTACAACCTTTCTACATAGTCCTCCAGATTCTCGTCCGGCTTTTGTGCCATATTGAATAGTTCGTCCTTCTTTTCTCTTGTCCGACAGTAATCTTGATATTTAAGCATAAATTTATGTTTCATCTGTTCCCATGTTGTGATTACCTGACTCCCAAGGCTCATGAACCATCTTAAAGAATTTCCTTTTAATGTTGCTGGAAACAGTTTCAACTTTTGAGCATTAGTAACATAATCATAACTTCTGCATAATATATCAAATTCAAAAAGAAATTCATCCGGATCTTCAGAGGATAAACCATGGAAGTTAGGTAAAGCTGACAATGGAATATTCTTCATAGGAGTTGTTCCTCTAGGGAGATCACTAATAGGAAATCCCAACTTAGAGAGAGAATTTTCATCCTTTCCTTCTCCTTCAAGATCTACATGTCCTCCACCAAAGAAGTCTTCATTGTTTCCTTCCATTGGCTATTCTCCTACTGCACTTGCTCGATCGTCAAGATCTTCTACTGGCTCCTCAATGTTTTCCACTGGTCGTCCAATACTCTCTATTATTTCCTCAACTTGCTCTGCTGATTTGCTAGCACTTTCTTCAGACTCTCCAGCACTGACTGCTAGTTCTTTAATCATTGGCTCCTCTATGTTTTCAGGACCCATAACTTCCTCTGTTTTGTAATCTGATTGAGGGGAGTGCTCAAGTTTTGGTCTTCGAGAACTTAATCTCTGTGATGATTCAGCCTTTGATACAATCTCGTCAAAGAAAGTCTTTCTTCCTCCCCTTCCTTTGCCTTTGCCACCTGTGGGGTTAGTTTTCTTCTAGTTTCCGCGTCCTATCATACAATCTGCACATCTAGAAAGAAAATATTAATGCTTTTGAAATCTATAATTTCCTTCCCCGGCAACGTCGCAAAAATGTTGGTTGTTTTAATTGTTTTAACAATTCAAGCTCCGCATAAATTGTCAACCCAAGGAAGTCTGTTTATTCCAAAGACAATCACACACTGGATATGCTCAATTCGAAAAGAAAAAATAATGTTGTAGTAAAAAGCCACACAATTATTAATCATACAAATCTAATTATTCACACCCTGTTTAATCAAAGCTGAAGTTACTTATGTTATAGTAGACGTAATTCCTCTATTGCAGTTTTTAAGAATCCAAATAAAAGGAAATCATTCTGCAGGAAAGGAAACCAATCAACCATAACAGGGAACAAGACCCTATTCCTTTAAATAGGAACTTCAGCACCTACTGCCTGACACTAATCACTCTGTAGAAAAGATAAACTCAAGAGAACATGACCCTATTCCCATGAACAGGAACCTTCAACATCTGTCTCCTGTTCTAATCACACTGCAGGGAAAAGAAAGGCAATTAATGGGAACAGGACCCTATTCCTTTGTACAGGAATCTTCAACACCTGCTTCCCAGTATCAATCATACATTCAAGAAAATAACAGAAATAGATCTCTCAACTTCTTAAGAATGAATGTACTAAACACATGCAGCGTTAAAGGAAACAGAATGCTCAATAAACTACAGAATTGTGTAACTGGTGTTTCAGCAAACAGAATTAAAGTAAAGTGCGAATATCATAAAGAAATCTAGCAAACTACAGGAACAGTCGGGCGAATCTTGTGAGGAAGGCGGGCCCTTTCCTTCTCACAAGATTCCCCAGAGAAAGGATTAAATTGAAGCGCTCAAAAGGAAGTTTTATTCATCTATCAAAAGAAATGATACATTACAAATGGAGTCTAGCTCCTCTCCTCTCAAACACAATGTTCTCCTGTAGTTTTTGAACTCCATTCTAATGATGATGTCTCCTCTTTTTAAAGAGGAGACATCTCTTACAATTACATTAGAGAAAATCTATGTTTATCCCAATTATGTTATTCTTTCTTAAAACAGGGCTATTCTGTTCTTCCATAAAAATATATTGTTACAACAGATACAAAAAGAGTACTATCTTCAGGATAATCCGTGTAACCACGTCTTCATGTTGTTGCCATTGTTCCAAAAAATACTCTTCCAGAATCGCAAATTACGGGTAGTGATGGAATTTGCGTGCCTGCTGGCTGTTTCAGTAATGGAGTTGACTGTTTCAGCAACGAAGTTTGACTGTTTCAGCAACGGCCGATTGTTGCAGCATAGCACATAATTTATCTGCGATCTTTTAGACTTATGTTAGCAACAATCTACTTCAATTAATGATGAAATATAAGAGTAATATGGAATTATATGTAAACAGATTAAACATATATTAAAGAAGAGGATTTTATATACCTTTGGATAAAGTGAATGAAAATGATGATGGAATCCTTTTTAAACATGGTTATAAAGGTAAGGTGGTGTCAAAATATATAGTAAAAATGGTACATAGTGAGGTCCTAACACCAGCCTCATTCCTATGGGACCTATTGGCCATAAGGCAATAACAAAAAGACATTGAAAACAATAGAAGTAAACTAGGATACCATATACACATAGCCCAAAAATACCAAAAGATACCAAGAACTATAATACATCTAATGTTTATCCCTGTTCCAAGTAGTTTCTTGTAGCTAGGATTTCTGGTTCATTTCTTGGTGACAGATGAGAATGGGAAGCCTCATGAAAGATTCGTTCCATATGTTCCATCCTTCCTTCCAAACAATCCAACCTCTCATGAATTATTTCTACCCACAACACAAAGATATTAACCAGTCCATCATGTGCCATTGACTATGTTTAAGATCCTTCATAAAAGAAATAATTTTCTTCCTATTGTCATATAGGTCTGGTGTGAGATACTCCAGGAGAAATTTGACCTATTGAACCAATTTTGCAAAGAATCAAATGGAGGGAGCAGTTCTATTATTCCAGGAGAATGAATGGGTTTTTGGTCCAATTCTTCCCCTAAAGCCCAAATCTCCATGCGATGCTCTGATCCATGGAATTGTGTCACTAAACGCTTTCACATGCGACCATGTTTGTACTGCATTGGCCCCAATATATCCAAATTACAACAATAACCCAAGGGCCAACATGTTAGTTTCTAGTTCCTATGAAATCTCCATCTTCTTCGATTAGTTTTAAATCCAAAGTGAATAGAGTAGTGAGGGCTTTAGAGAGGCTATCTATTTTGACTTGCCCTTCTCCACCACCTTTCTAAATCTATAAAAACTTCCACACATGCCATGCACATAATGCAACAAGACATCAGTCCTCCTAACTACCCCCTTAGTGGCAGAGAATTCCAAAATGAAAAAATGAGAGGATAACCCCAGAGAGAAACAACCCAACATCCCAATTTTCCACCATAAATATACTCCTACATGAGAGGAATAAAATATACAACAAATTTTTATAGCTAATTGAGATATATCTATGAAAATAGTTGCAAAATATTAAATCAGATGTGCCTTGAATAAGGTCACTTCTTGACCCAATGCTTGTAACAATAAGCTCAGAAAGTGTTGCTCAGAGGGGTTCTTTCCATCTCTCCAAAAAAATTCCACAAATACCATCTAGATTTAGCATCAATTTCCAGAAATCACACTACAACCTCGAACTAAATTCTACTTGAACTAAATATTAGAAAACCAACTAGAGGAAATAGCTTGAGAGAAGCTTAAAACTTGGAGTGGGAACTTTACTAGCTTGTTGGAATTTGATGAGAAATCCAACGGTGTCAGTTTAGCTTCTAGGACCAAACATTTCCTCTCCCCCCCAACTACAAATACCAAGTCCAATTATTGTGTAGGCCTCCATGAGCCTGAGTCCCAAATCCTTTTGCATTGAATCGACATAGGGGAAAAGGCAGAGCCTCTCAAAATATATGAAAATCCTCTTCTCATTATTGCAATTTGAAGGGGACAGTGAGGACATAATGCCACCCTATGTGCCCAAAGAACTACTTTCATCTGCTTTCTTACCTCCCATTACCAAGCACAACCAACAACCTCATATAAGGTCACAAGTAATTGATATACCTCCAGGGTTCTCAAGAAAAATCAACTCGTACATGCCCCAAGAAGCGTCCTTGACACATCTCATTAATTTTCATGCCTTGTGAATAGGGAAATCAATGCTTCACCCTGTCGTCCATTAGATTTCAATGTCACCCACATCAAACACTCATGGAAATAATTTATTAAATCATTATTTTTGAATTATTTACAACCTATTTTACCCTCTAAACAAAAAATAATTTATTTATTCATTTTTTACTATGTGACTGAGTCAAATGGAAATAATCTATGAAATTATTTATTTATGTATTTTTTTCATTTATTAAATCAATAAATCATTATTTTCTGTTAGTTACCTAAATAAAAATCATTAACCATTATTTCGTCATTTCCCACTCACAAATAATAATAAAATACAAAATTAGTTAGATGTGATTTGATCCAACAAATAATTTATAATATTTAACCTCATCAAGTCTAGTTAGAATACTAATATAAACACTAAATAATTTCTCCTCATTTCACCACAAATCATTTTCATCGTCAAACTTACAATCTGTAGAAATTTTGATACAATTATGTATTGCCTAGATTCTCCTAATCTAACAATTATATGCCACTGTTAAATACAAACTCGTTCCACTTAAATATTTACAGAAATTTAATCACCAATTGAAAACACATGAAGAAAGATCAATCACACATAACAAAGTTATTTTTACCCCGAAAGCATAAAGCTAAAAACCCCGCTATCATATATTATGTATATATCATGGATCATGAAAAAATCTCATACAAAACTATAATCCAAGAGCTCTCAGTACAATATATAATCGTCTCACATTGTCATACAGAAATTGGCAAATACATGCACCAATTTACTGCCTCATGACAACTTGCCTCCACTACCCAATCCCTGCTGATCATAATCCCTGAGTGAATGAGATACTGCATTGCCCTGAGTGTGCAATCCTCATTGGCATCTTCAATGTTTGTATGGTAGCATGAGTGCACCCACTAATATCGCAACTGATAATCAAATTGTCCCTTTCACCTATATCTCAACTGGGTCTCCACTGGATCTGCAATTCATGTAGTTAACAGTAGTAAATATTCACTTGCATGTGAGATCACTCCATGCGAATTAATTTAAAATTTAATTCACTGATCTCTCGCTAGTGTATCTTTAGTTACAACTAGTTACAACTAGCACAACTGAGTTTAACTCACTTAACTGAGTTAAACTACTTTACAACTCACATAACTACACATCCAACTCTGTTACAACTTCCTCTCACTCAGTTACAACTAAGTCCACTTGCATGTCCCACCAACCAACCTTAGAACTCGAAATTACTTCAGCTAACTGGTTTGCCACTTTAGTTAATTGAAATCAAGTTCTTCAAGAGAATAGATTAATGTTTATTGTCCAATTATTATTAAGAGATAATAATAATCAAAATGCATTATATTTTTAGACATGCAATCTATAAATGGACATTTCCCACGCATCTAAAAATAAAACCTAATCTATAAATAGAATTTTCTCACCATTCTAAAAATAGACTCCCGCTATAAAATAGAATTTTCTCAACATTCGAAAACTAGACATACACCTAAAACTAGCCCACGGGCCCCAACTAGTGTAGGTGCTTAATTTTCGCCAAGATCATCATCTTGTTGAATCTCAACACTCCCTCTCAACAATACATGTATTATCATTCAACCTGATCCCGCCTCTATTATATTCGAATTTTCTCTTGGTGAGTGCCTTCGTCATAGTATCTGCATCCTAATCTTCCGTGGGAATGTACTGAAGCAATATGACCTTCTGCTACACACAATCTCTGATATGATGATATTAGGTATCTATATTCTTATATCTATCATGAAACACATAATTAATCAAGATTTTAATGCATTTATGAATATCACAATGAATCAATGTAGGATCTAAATGAGAACCAAACAAGCCAACCAGGATCTTTCTAATTGAGATAGCTTCACATGCAGCTTGACTTGCTACCATGTATTCCGCTTCCACTGAACTAAGTGCCATGGATCTATGTTTCCTGTTGTACCAAGAAAAAACTATACATATGATACCGAAGACTCCTCCTGATGTGCTCTTTCTGTCCGTTAGGTTTCCCACCCAATTTGCATTTGTGAATCCATGCAACTTCACCTCATTCGTCTCTCTATACCATAAGCCATACTTAGATGTGCCCCTGAGATATCTTAGGAAATGCTTTCCCACCTTCCAAAATAGCTTGGTAGGCTTAACCATCGCTTGGCTAAGCTGGTTCATCGCATAGCATATGTCTGATCTTGTATTTACTAAATACATTAGCGAACCCACTAGTTGTCGATAGACAGTAGAGTCCACTACCTCTTAAGATGTAGCATCATATTTCCTCAATTTTCTTGGAAGATGAGTATCCAAGGGTTTGCAGCCCTCCATGTGAAACTTACCTAGTATCTCCCTTACATACTTGCCTTCAGAAATAAAAATTTCACCTTCTTGCTGCCATATTTCCAATCCAAGGAAATAATGAAGGAGGCCCATATCCTTCATCTCAAACTTTTGCAAGGTCCTCCTTGCATGAGTGTATCATCTTGTCATCAACAGTCAGTATTAAATCACCAAAATAAAGAAAAATGATTAAAATATTACCCTCCACCACAATTTGGTATAGGTTTGCATCCACCTCACTCTTGGTGAAGTTAAGTCTGGTGAAATAGTTGTCAATCTGAGTGTACCAAGAATGGGGTGCTTACTTCAGCCCATAAAATTCTCTTTTGAGTTTGTACACATGTGACTTGCTCCTGAAGATCTCAAATCCTTCAGGCTTCTCCATGTACACTTCTTCCTCAATGATCCCATTAAGGAACACAGTCTTCACATCCATCTGATGAATGTGCCAAACCATCTGTTCTAAGAGAGAAAGAATGGTCCTTATGGAAAAATACCGTGCGATAAGGGCAAAGGTTTCTTCATAATCAGTCCTCTCGATCTGTGATAAGCCCCAGGAAACAAATCTGGCCTTCTATTTTTCAATGCTCCCTTCAGCACCTTGCTTTACCTTGTATCTCCATCTTCAACCTACCACAAATTTATCAACCAGCCTTGGAACAATTTCCCAAGCACTATTTCTGACAATGGAGTCATATTCCTCCACCATTGCATCTATTCATGTGGGATCCTAAACTGCCTTCTGAAAGGAATATGGATTAGTCACAATAAATTTTCTCATGAGATCCATGTATTCAGTGAATTGGTCAGGAGACTATCTCTGTCTGCACTGTGAAGTAGGGACTCCTACATTCTTTGTTGCATCAAGTTTTAGCCTCTTAGCTTCTGCGGTATGCCTTCTTCCAGTTCTAATTTTTGGCTCTGCGTGAGTGGAATCCTCCACTTCATGAACCTCTTCTTGTGGCTGATCCCCATCTAGAGACTCATATTTGGGAACCAAAATTTCCTCCTCTGCATGTACGTCTAGCTCCCTCTCAAGTGACAACTTCATGGATTTCTCCTCATTGAATTTTATATCCCTTCACACCACAGTCATTCGACTATTTGGAAAACATACACGATACTTATGGGGTCTTTATGTGTACCACACAAATATCCCAACTTCAGCAGTCGACTCCAGCTTCTTCCTGGCATTCATGGTCACATGCACATAAACAGATGAGACAAAATCGTAAAGTGAGAAACATCCGGTTTCTTACTAGTGAAAGATTCTTTAGGTGTACTCATGCCAAGTACTCTATGGGGACAATGGCTTTTCACATAAACCATAGTGTTTCATGCTTTCACCTACAAGTTCATTGGTAGGCCCTGATCATGCAACATAGCTCATGCAGCACCCACGATCATTCTGTTCTTCCTCTCTGGGACCCCATTTTGTTGTGGGTTATGAGGTGCTATGAGTTCTCTTCGAATTCCTTCCTTTCTATATAGGTATTTGAATTCATTTGAGATGTATTATCCACCATTATCGCTCCGCAAAGCATTCACTTGCTTCCCCGACTCTTTCTCAACCAATGCCTTAATCTCAAAAAACTCTGAGAATGTTTGATCCTTCTTCTGCATGAAGAAGATCTAGAATTTACGAGAAAATTCATCAAAAAAAATAACATAATACCTTTGTTTTGTTGTTGAAGAAATTGAGAATGGTCCAGACATGTCTGTGTGAACTGTCTCCAGGATCACCAGAGCATAGTTCTCCTTTTCATGAAAGGTGGACTTTACATACTTCCCCATGGTGCAACCCTTGCACTGATATAACTGAAGAATTTTTCCCATTGGAATTCCATTAGATATTTGCTGCATGACTTTCAAGGCTCCATGATGAAGATGGCCCAATGGCCTGTGCCATAATTTTCCCTCATCCCAGCTCACCATTTTTTCTACCTTGCCCATCATTGTAGCGCAACCTTCTACCTCCAGATTGTAGAGATTCTTAACTCGAATCCCTATCCTCTTTGCTTGAACCATTGTTTTATGTCGTGGGAAATATTTTCCATCGTTGAAAAAAACGTCATACCCTCTATCCTCCAACATTTCGATTGAGACCAAGTTTTTCTTTAAACCTGGAACTTGCATAACATATTTCAAATAAATGGTTTACCTAGCTCCCTCTCAAAGGTAATGGTACCAATGTTGGTCACACTATATCATCCATCGTCGCGCATCTCTATATGCATTTTGAGATCTTTCTCCTCCAAGTCACCGAAAAGCTCCTTATCTCCCGTCATGTGGAAGGAAGCACCACTATCAATATACCGCACCGATCCCATTGCGCTTGAAACCAAGCATGCGATCAAAGAGAAGTCAAGTTCAAATTACGATTCAAGGGCCTCACCAACTGCAGCTCTAGCAACCTTCTTTTTCTTCTTTTTCTGTGGGTAGTTAGTGGCCAAATGCCCATGTTCATGACAGTGAAAACACTTCACCTTGGACAAATCCAGCTTCTCTCCTTTAGACTTGAACTTTGAATGGGATTTCTTCCCCTTCCCTTTCCTTGCCTTGGTAGCCAAAGCATAATCCTCTTCATCATCATGCTTTGATGAAGAGCCATCTTTGGTTTTCTGCCTGAACTCCTCCTGCACTAGGTCCAACCATTGTCGATCCCAATCCGGTAGTTTTTCCCGTCCGTTGATAGATTCTTGATAACTATGCCAACTCTTAGGAAGTCCTAGGAGATCCAAAATCACCAGATCATTATCAGAAACTGTGATTCAAACACTCCCCAGTTCATCCCGACATTGGAAAAAATTTGTGAGATACTTAGGAATATTGTCACCCTTCTCCCTTGATCTTTCTGGGTTTATCCTTCAGTGTCAATTTCCTATGGTCATTGTTGCTTTGGAAAATATATGTCAAAGCCTTCCGCCTTCGACATAGAAAATGGAGTGGCTTTCCCATAAAGGCTTGAGACAATATGGTCTCACATACCTTCCAATAGAATCCTTCTCGTCTTCACTACTTTCTTTTGCCAGGCGTGAAGTAATCCAGCATCCATCAAAGTGGGCTTAGGAACATCAATGTTGATTAATTCCTTCAAGCCATTATCTTCAAGCACTGCCTCCATACTATCCTTCCATGAAATGTAGTTTGTGTTGCCATCAATTTCATACTCTAGATGCAAACCATTAAAATCCATTTTGATGTTTACTCAATTGTCACACCAAGAAATTCTTGCAGCAAATTTGAATTGTTTCCACCAACAAACTCAGCTACTGCTTCAAAATTGCAATCTTCTTTGCTCTGATACCATGTACAAATTTTAATACAATTATTTATTTCTTGGATTCTCCTGAACTAACAATTATATGCCACTGTTAAATACATAATCCTTTTACTTAAATCTTTGCGGAAATTTAATCACCAATTGCAAACACATGAAGAAAGCTCAATCACGTATAACAAAAACATTTCTATCGGGAAAGCATAAAGCTAAAAACCCCACTATCATATATTATGTATATATCATGGATTATGAAAAATATCATAAAAAACTCTAATCCAAGAGCTCTCGGTACAATATACAAACCTCTCACACTGTCATACAAAAATTAGCAAATACATGTGCCAATTTACTACCTCCTGACAACCTGCCTTCACTGAGAAATCCTTGTTGATCGCAATCCCTGAATGAATGAGATACTGCCTTGCCTTAACTGCACAAACCTCATTAGCATCTCCAATGCATGTGTGGTTGCATGAGTGCACCCACTAATGTCAGAACTGATAGTCAAATTGTCCCTTTCACCTATCTCTCAACTGGGTCTCCACTCGATCTGACATGCATGTAGTTAAAAATAGTAAATATTTAGTTGCATTTGAGATCACTCCATGTGAATTAATTTAATATTTAATTCACTAATCTCTCACTAGTGTATATTTAGCTACAACTAGTTACAACTAGCACAATTGAGTTTTACTCACTTAATTGAGTTAAACTACTTTACAACTCACATAACTACACATCCAACTCTATTTCAACTTTGAATCACTTAGTTACAACTAATTCCACTTGCATGTCCTAGCAACCAACCTTAGAACTCGAAATTCCTTCAGCTAACTAGTTTTCCACTTCAGTTAACTGAAATCAAGTGCTTCAAGAGAATAGATTAATATTTATTGTCCAATTATTATTAAGAGATAATAATAATCAACATACATTATATTTTTAGGCATGTGATCTATAAATATACTTCACCCATGCACCTAAAAATAGAACCTCATCTATAAATATAATTTTCTCACCATTCTAAAAGTAGAATCCTACTATAAATAGAATTTTCTCAACATTCTAAAAATAGACATACACCTAAAAATATCCTGTGGGCCCCACCTAGTGTAGGTGCTTAATTTTCACTAGGATCATCATCTTGTTGAATCTCAACACGATCCTAGCCCCTTTGAATCCTTTCCACCAATAAGCTTAAATTTTTCTATTTTATCTTCTTTGGTGTGCTTTCCTTTTGGTGAGAGGGATACTATTACTATAGACAAGATAGCCAATTAACCCTCCCAAGGAGGATGTCCCGAAAATCATTTTTGAACTACAAATATTCATAGGTGACATATTATAAATCTATCCTTGGGTATTATTTGGAATTTAACAAAAGTTATATGGTAATTTTTTCATGTGTTTTTTCATTTTCATTGTACAAAAGTATAAGAAAAATATTTTTATTTATGATCATCCTAAGGTTTGAACAATAAATCCTCAAATTTCCTAGTTTGAATATTTTTAACCAATAGTTTAGGTCCTTTTTCTAACCCTTGCTAAAGGAAGGCACCAGCAAGACTTAGAAAAAGTGGTTTCTTAGCCTATTTCATTAGGTGGAAGTGGGCTTCAATATGTAAAACCCATACTAGTATGGTCTATTTTTATCCACCTAACAATTTTGGCTAAGTAATCACTTTTTATGGAATAATAGATTGCATCCCGCTCTCTCTCTATGATGATCTCCTCTATCTAATGAAAGAAAAAAAAGAGTGTATTTTGGTCATACAATGTATTCGTAAGACTCATATATTGGGGGGTAATGTGTTATCACATAAAAACTGACAACCTAGCGAAAATCATTGGGTGGATAAGAAATACTCCACTTGCATGTAAGGAAATGGCCTAAGGAACCAATTTTCCTAAGTTATTTCCTCGAATTAACCCATTTACATGGGAATGTCCCATATATTCACTAAATTTATGGTATTATCTTATTTTTATTCACTTTTCTATAAATATTTTAATTTTTTCACTCACTTTACTGATTTACATAGAAATAATTGAATAAATCATTTAGTTATTAATTATTTGTAACAATTTTACCTAATCAAATGGAAATAGTCTAATAAATCATATATTTATGGATTTTTCTTCTTACTTAACTCAATAAATCACTTTTTTTAGTTCATTACCCAAATAAATGTCATTAACCATTATTTTTTACATCTTTCTATAAAAAATAATTATAAAATACCAAACTAGTTAGATCTTGAATTTGATCCAACAAATATTTCATAATATTTAACCTCAACAAATCTAGCTACAATTTTATTATACGGTGGAATGGTTTTCTCTTCATTTCAAAATGAACTATTTTCATCATCAAACTTATGATCCTAAGCCATTTTATCATTCTCAACTAAGAATATCGAAAACACTTATTTTTTTATCTCTGTTTCAGTTTCCATTTGGAGAGAGGGATTCCATTTTTGCAAGTGTGATTTCCAATGAACCCTCCCAAGGAGGATTTCTCCAAAATCAATGTTCCACATTAGTTTCCCATAGGTGATATAATTAAAGCTATTTTTGGGTTTGATTTGGAGTTTATCACATCTTATATTGTGCTATGTTTTCAATTTTTCTCACTAATATTTTGCAAAACTATCAGAGATATGAATGTGTGATCATCCTAAGGTTTGAACAATAAATCCTCAAATTTCATTTTTGGACTATTTAGAAACCAAACTTTAGATTTTTTTGGTAACCATTACCACAAAAAGACACTAACATGTTCTACCAATTGTATTCATTCCTCTTATTTATTTTTTAAATCGGACTTTTCAGCTAATGTAGATACCTCTCGATCTTGGTCAACCTTCATGTCATGCAAAATTTGGGATATATCCATATAAGTAACTTTCTTCCTAGAAAGAACCTATTTTTTCAGATTTAGGTAATTCCGTCAATTCTTGTGAAGAGTCATAACCCATCCTATATATATCTTGATAATATTACAATGCAATCCTCTTCTTTTCCTGAATTTTCTAGGACTTTGATATTTAGTCCCACTTATATTCGCATGTTTGGTAATGATTTTTTAGTATAAATTTGGGATCATATTTTTAGAATGACATGTTGCCAAAATAGAAAAATATTAGAGTATTAGATTCATCTCTATCCTCTTTCATATCTTTCAGATAATAAGGCCATGGAGCCTTATTATCCTACAATATTTCCACACCCATCATTCCATATAATTGATAGGCTAGCTTACGTAATATCACTTTTTTTGTGACAAAATTAGTATTTAATAGGGTATTTTGGTCACATTGATTCCACTCAATAATGTGTCATCTTTTTCTATACACTAGTCCCCAACTATCTAGAACACTTTCCTTGCTCTCTTTGTCATATAAGATGCCAATGTATTAAATAGGAATTCATAGAGGGAATCAAGAAGTTACCGAGTATATCTCGGTATTATGGGACAAAATGTTTCCCCATAGAATTGTGTAGTATAAATTAATTGGACCTTCTTAAATGGTCGAATTTCAGCCCATGGTAAGGAATGTGGGTTTGACACATAGAATATCCAAGTAGTAGACAATGTGGAACTATGGATGCTAACCTTTTTTTTTTACTTCGATCATACTTAGTTTAATTAAGGAAAGGGAGATCATGTTATCCCAATAGAAAATGTTTCCAATGGACACATTAGAATAAATTAGAGATTTCCATCATTTATTCAAAGCTTCTAGATTTAGTTAGCTATACGACCTATGCATCATGGTGGTGACCATATGGAAGTGTAATTATTAATTTTATTGAGTATTTTTTTAATGGTAGGTCTTAATCATCTCGTTTGCTTCAATTTTCAAATATTTCATCTAGTTTTCATGCACAACAATTTCTTCATTGAGAATCCTGTAATATGCATTAATGTTAGTGGATTTGAGAAGGGTAAAGGGTTTTCCTTGATTTCCCCTAATCATAACCTTTGGTACTATATTTCTTATAATTCCTATTGTAACATTTTTTAGTTTTGATAGGCTAGCATGTTTAGTTAAAATAAACTCAAAAAATGCTAAGATAGGATATGGATGAAAGAAAAAGAAATTACAAAATGTTAGGATTATTGTGTATTTTATTCATCCATATCAAGATAACATGTTAGGTTAGATTTCCCTAAAGGAAGGAGGAAAAATAAAAAATAAAATGTTAGGATGCCAAAGAAAAATGAAGGATTTAGTGCAAAAAAATGAAAAATGCATGGTTGGAAGCTCAAATACACCTTTTTATAAAAGTTTAAGTTAATTATGACTAATTTATTTTCAAAGGGGATTAATTTTGTATTAATTTATAAACATTAAAACTTAAATATTATAGCACATAAATTATTTATCCTACAGTCACTAAGTGACAAAAGAATTATTGTCAATGTCATATTGCGCGATTACTTTTTAACAGATGAGATCTCCCCCGCCCAGATCAACGGTGGAGGAAGAGTTCACACCCCCCTCGGCTGTTTCTCATTAACATAGTGAGGGGGGTACGGAAACTATTTTAATGTCTGCTCAAAAATACATATGTGCCACCCTCTCCTCAGTTCACAACCCCTCCACTCAAAACTCGAAACCACTCCTCCCCCCAAAATCCACCGTGGTTTCTCCCTTGCTTCCTAAATTGTAATATCTCCCGCGTTTTGACTGTTTTCCTTCCACCAATCTCATGCTACCACCTACCATATATACGTTTCCATATCAACCTGACTGTTACCACGCCGTAATGTTCATACCTTCCTATTCGCCCGTTGAAAGCCCCCGCTCCCAAACCGTTGGCCTCCATGTCAGCTCCTCTGCTCCAAATCTCATTTAATTGCTATGATCACATTAAAACATTAAAAACAATCACGATCTATAAATTATCCCCTCACCCACTTATTCTCATTTTTTCTCGACCATTATATTGTTGTTTTTGTAGGAAAATTGCGTAGTCCCCCCCTTTGACTCATTAAGTTGTTATCACACCTACAATCATCCTCATTGAGTCATTGTCATTTTATTTCTTCCCGACGAGAATTTCTCCTTTCTTATATGATTCTGTTAAAACTTTCAACATGTCCCCAAAAGCTAAAACCAAGAAATAGATTGTAGAAGAAATCCCTGTTCCCACAGCCCAGGTCAATCTTGACCTCATCCCTCTTGCAGATGCCCTTTTTAAACTAACGGATTGCCAGTGCAAGTTGGATTTCCATAAACTCCACATGGGGCTTAGAGAGAAGTATCTAGACAAAGAAGACCATGTAAGATTCTGGGAGTCACTTCTTCGTTTCTTTTCCTTCCCCAAAACCCATGAATTCCATTATTTAATTTCATTTTGTCAAGCCCAATACGATCCTATCAAAAGAGCAGTGGTGGCCCAAAATGGAAACATTCTACTCGACATCACTACTTTAACTATAAATGAAATGCTTCTCATTCTCCAATGTGACCAACTCAGTCATTTATCACCAGCCACACTTATGGATCTGTACCATAAGTTGACATTCCCACATAGAGTTCATATTTTCAACCTTTTTCTGCCAAAGGATTTTGAATTACCCGAAAAAAATCCACTATGCCCATCCATTATTTTTCCTTAGACATCTAGACACTATATATCCCTTCTTTGATACCTGTTAGGATATCAGAATGATCAATCTATTGATGAAATCATTCTTGGGTTCTTTTCTATTTACAACAATGAATAACAACCAACATTCATGTATAGTTTTAGCCAAATTGTGGTTGAAAATATACATGAACAGTTTATGAATATTACACCATAGGGTGTATTTGAATACAGTTATGTCATTATTCATTTTTTTATTTTCCAGCAAGGAAATCAACTACCTATTCAGCTCAGCAAGAAAGATGATCACGGAGTAAATAAATCAGTGATTCATTGAACATAAATTATTGTAGCTACATCAATAAAGCTAATATTTTCAGAGTTTGTAGATTCTTTTATATATCTAGCTAAGAAAATAGTAAGCATTCAAACAGAACCAAGAATTTGAGAAAAAATTAAAATAATCTTACACCTAAGTGAACAAACCAAAACAGGAGATTGGTATTTGTATAAATACGATAATGAAATAAGGGTGTATGGATGTGAGCTTGCACCATACAAGCTACCTAAATATGTTCCTATGAGAATATTTTCGTTGGAATATATTAGGAAAATGATAAACATGGATGACCTTCACTTTGTGTCATGCAAAAGAAAATCGTAGTTTAAGATGAAGCTAAGCATTGGATCATTTATCTACAATACCAGATTAGTTGGTTCAGAGGCAAATGCATTGTTAAAGAAGATGAATTTCCATTCCAAATTCACATGGTCCTATGACCCAAATGGTATAATATCTTCTCAAAGAGTTGAATTAAAAACAACTCCATATAATCATACCCAAAGACCAGAGATTTAAAATTTTATGAATCAAGAATATTGGGATGAAGGGACATTACAGGAAGTAGATGAACAGGTTCTATCAGCTTCAAATGTGAAAAATATAGTTCCTCAAAGAAAGAAACTAAAAAGAGTAAGAGAAGAAACCCCATATGCCATTCAAATTATGAAAGAATTCATTCTCGAACAAAAGAAATAAAATTTAACTGGTTCGAAATAATTAACAGAGAGAGGACCATCAAAGATAATTGACCTTGAAGAGGTTGAAGTTTCAACAAAAAAAAATACATCAGCTGGAACCCATGCTCGAAATACTCCTCCTACTGTTTCTCCTACCAGCGAACCTATGTAACTAATTCAAACTACAGAAAATACTTCTACAGATGACCAAAATATCCTTTTAAAGTTCCTGGAGATCAAACAGAAAAATGAAACTCTTAAAGATAATGTTAACACTCAGTTTTGGAAGCAAACATCAACCTCCCAACACAGATTTCTTCCAGCATTTTACAGTAAAAAATGAAAAATGCAAATGGAATTTTTACAAGCTTTAGTTCCATTTCCAAAGTCTCATGCCTTCTACTAAAGATCCACTGACTAAATAAATTCCATAGAATGAACAAAACGGGGGTGAGATTCTCAAACTCATCATTGAGTAGTAAATACAAATTAAGAAAATGGAAGAAGGGATACAAGGACTCCTTAAAGAAAATTAATCAACACATGTAGCTTTAGTTCCAGTCATATTCATTCCTATATCATTTGTAGGTACAAAGGCATCTTCATCATTATTAATAGCACCATGATCATCAACAATGTCTGACTCAGCCAAATTAGTAGAAAAATTAGCTTTGCAGAAACAACAAAATGAAAATTTGTTAGAGAAATTTCAGAATCTAGAGTTGCAAAAAGTCAAAAATGGAATTTTGTATGTAGTAGAAATGCAGAAGACACATACACTAGAATTAAAAATTGAAAAGCTAGAAAGTGAATCATTAATGGTTGACAGCTTGGCCCGAGCCAAGGAAAAAATTTGGACATACATCAACCAAGCTATGATAGAGGTATGGCCATCCATACAAATTATCTTTGAGCAACATGAACTTATAACCAGATGCAGGACGGATATTGAAGTAAAGAAAATAGCCTTGAAGACCAAGCCAATAGAAGCTACAGATATGATCAAGTTGTTAAATTCAAAGAACAGAGAAGAGCCTGAAGAAATTAATATTTCTGACAGAACAAAAACAATTTTGGAAATAAAGAAGGTATTACAGAAGAAGAATTTGACCAATCAACTAGAAACCAGATGTTAAACTATGGATATTGTTGTCCAAAGGTTTCATACCAAATTTAATGTCTTGGATAAAAAGGGATTACCAGGATTGGTAGCTATGTATGATAAGTTGATCAAACTTTAAGATTACTGTCATAAACTATATACCATTGCAACGAACACGAAAAAATTTGCAGGGATCAAAGGACATATTACAGGAAAGGATTTTCTAGAAGCCTTAGAGTTTTATTTGAGCATCAAACATGAGATCAAGCATCTTTGCCTCAACAAACCTACTTTTGAAAGATACACAGAAGTGGACGAGGTATTCAGGAAAATGTTAAATTTACAAATCACAAGTGAGGAAAGATGGGATAAAATATGTGATACCATTGAGTAAATTGTAAAATCCAGCATACAACATCATAGCAACATTTCCTAGGTCTACTCATGAGCATAACATAAATTTTTGGTCATGTCATCAACAGTGTCCTTCAAAACAGGAACACATTTTTCAGCGGTTTTCTTCTTTATATCATATTGTACTATTTTTGTAAATTATTTTAGGATATTTTCTTAGTCCTAGAACTAGTATAGATAAATCTCTTTCTCAAGTTATTAAGAGTTGTACCCTTGGATGAGCTTTTTTGTAAGCAACAATGTACAATATTTTCATCATTAATAATAAAAGAAGGATTTTGATTTGTTTCATGCAACTTTTTCCCCTTGTGAGTACTTCTTGTTTATCATTTCATATTGTTTCTACATTTATTTAATTGTTATGAAGTTGAATAGGTAATATTAACATAGTTTCATTTGTCTTAGATTCTTCCTGAAGTTATTATCTATATCAGAAAATTATTTATTGAACTATTTTTTTATGTAAGTCCCTCTCATCAATAAATTATCAGCATCTTCACAATGTTAAATATATTTCGTTAAAATTTAGGACATTTTTAAAAAAAATTCACACATATGATCATTCAAATATTCTTTTTGAGTAATTAAATAATCATTTATTCTTACAAATTCTTCTTAATCACTTGCAAAAATAAAAATTACTATTTGTAATAAAATTAACAACCCTTTTTCCTATTAATTAATACTATATAAAGGTTTAAACATAATTTATGCATTGGTCATCCAAAAATTCCAATCTTAAGACAAAAAAAACATTATAGATGCTTTGGCATAATTATCTCAAAGGAAAACATTGGACTCACACCGTTGCCAGTGAACATAATTTGATTTGTTTTCCTTGGGATAATGATAAACCCTGTTTCTTTAAAGGTGATTAAAGGTATAGTTAGGTCAAAAAATTTCGCCTAGCGACTTCACTGAACCCAAGTTGGCTCCTTCAAAGCATACCAGGTCTCATTCTGACTCTGAAATATTCCTAACTTTATCAGATCTAGAGGGACTGGTAAGACAATATTCTTGTAGAAGAAGACACCAAACCCCTTCATTTTTCCCTCAACATGAGACCACAACAGTTACTGATCCCTTCATATCTGGACCTATTCCTCTAGAATTAGAATATATAACTCCTAGAGTACAAGAATTAGTATCCAAATGAGTGGATTTTCAAACTTCCTTGAAAGTTCATTCTTTCGAGTCTTATAGATTACCTAAGGCATTTTCTAAATCTCCTATATCAGACCTATTGATTTCATATCCCCTGTTACATACTCTGCTCCATCTATGCCTACACAACCAGAAGATCTCTTTTCTCTTTATTATAATCCTTTATTTGAACACAAAGAAGGAGAAGAAGAGGTTCAAAATATGGTCATTTGAACACCCCTAAAATCCCTAAGAAGATCTTCAATTCAATTTCATTCTCCACCTCCTTCTTCGCCTCTTTCTTTCCCATCTTCATCTTCAACTTCTACTTCTCCTTCTACAACCAACACTATTGAATCTTCTACATCTACATCTTCAAGTATGGATGGTTTTAGAGCCATTGTACAAGCAAGATATGTTGCCCTATTACTTCATAATCTACTAAATGATTTTCTTGTTGGGTATCTGAAACATTTCCCCAGATTTAATGGAGAAACTGGTTTTTTAGGTAAATATAATCTAACAACATTTCTAGATTTTGTTGATAACATGAACATAGAAAATGAAAATTTTTATATGATATTGTTTGGAAATATTTAGAAGGAAACATTAGAATTTGGTTTAGAAAGCTACCAACTCATTCTGTTAGATCCTGGGAGGAATCGACAACTATTTTTAAAAATCAATGAGGCGTGAAAAAGGATCCTGTTTATTTCTTAACAGAGTTTGAAGAGCTTAAAATAAATTATGGTGAACCAGTAGCTGATTTCATCAAAATATTTAATAAACTTTATCACAAGATGCCTCCTAATTGTAAACCCCATGTAGCAGTAGCAAAGGTTATATTTTATAAAGCCTTTGAAGATGATTTTTTTGTCATGTTAAGAGAGAGAACAACTCATACCTTAGAAGACATGGAAAAAAATGCTATAGAGGTTGAAGAAAATAGGTTTGCCTCATCTAAGCTAAAGGCTAAAGCTAAAATGATCCAGGTGGATATTGGTGGCCACCCGCCTATTCCACTTGGGGCCCCACCATTGTCTCTTTTAGTTTTTTTCACAACTTAATATTTTTAGCAATTTTTCAGGTCCTGAAATTCTGGAGCCATTTTGAAGCCCCAAATGGAGATAGTATGCCAAAGTTACGTCCCTGGGAAGTTGAAAAACCAATTTACGCAAATGGGGCCCACAGTTTTGGCGCTTCCTCTCCTAGGGTTAGGTTTTTGGACGTTTAGAATTCTCCATTATTTCTCCATAATAAATAGGCCCTTGAGCCTCATTGTAATACAGTTCAAAGGTCTGTAGTCACCACATCTCTTCTTAGAGATTCGCTACCATCACCCTAGCTATTTTATTTCTATCAAGTTTGTAAGCATATTTCTGTGATTTGATATTAATGAAATGAAGTCTTATTTCCACTGTATTTCTATGTTTATGGTTATTTCTATATTCTGTTGCATTCCTGCATAAATTCAGATCAGTGGTATCAGAGTGGTCTACTTTTTCTCGATCCTTCTTTGCATTTCCCCAACAAGGTCGGGTTATAAGGAGTTAGGGCTTGATCTGGCAGAACCTTTGCAAGATCAGCCTCGCAAACCCCGATGGACACCCATGGGGGACGAAAAGAAAGATGAGGGAGTAGGAGATCCTATCAAAATATTTCTCGAGGAGGCCCTCGAAAAACAAAGGAACACGATGATGGATAACTTTACCTAGATCCTTCAACGACTGCCCACAGGTGGCGAATCTGCATCCAGCAGCCGCTCTGGAGGCACGAATCCCTTTAAGGTACAAGTAAACTTTGAAATTCCCATATTTGAGGGTCAAATAGATGTATATGCCATAGATAGATGGTTGAATATATTAGAAGGATATTTCTTGGTTCATGATTTTTCCGACTGAGAGAAGATTATTTTTTCACTTCTCAAACATACCCCCCATGTCAAGGACTGGTGGGAAACCTACTGTGAGAAAATGGACGAGACAAAACCCTCTCTGTTCTCAGCTGTACCCACCTAGAATTCTTTCCAAGATGCCATCAAGGAAAAGTACTATCCCATGGGGAGCTATGAGGACAAGTACATACAATGGACCACGTTGCGGCAACAAAGGGATCAAGATGTGCATGAGCTAAATTATTTGTTCCATACCCTGCGCACAAAGTTGGGTATAAAAGATTCATAGAAAAATTTGGTGCTAAAGTATCATGGTTGTTTGCATAGATGCATTCAGGAGGAAATGGAGTTCCTTGACATCTCCTCACTTGGTACAGCATACCAGTATGCTGCCAAGATTGAGCAGAAATTCAAACAGAAGAAGCAATACTTTGGATCTGTGAATCAAAACCAAGGGAAAGGTGCCCCCAAACCATAGAACAAAGGAAAAAGCCAAGGCATGGTGGCTGAAGGAAACCTGCCAAAGACACAAGCAAAGAAAAACACTGCAAAGACATGGGAAAGTGGTGTGAGTTCCATAAGAGCTCCACTCACAACAGAAGTGAGTGTCTGGCCAAGCAGTCGCTAGTGGCCGAGATGGGGGATGGGGGCTTCTGAATCAGATGCATGCTCTGACTCTGAATCAGAACCTGACAAGGTGAATGAAAAAGGGAATCAGATTATTGATGCGGAGCTCAACGCCACTGTTGCCACTACAAAGATCCAAAAGGAGGAACCAGAAGATCCAGAGGAGGCAGAGCGTCTCTTCCACTCCCAGATGTGGGTAAAGGGTTCCCTGCTATGGTTCATTGTCGATAATGGGAGCCAAAAGAACCTCATTTCAGCAGATGTCATGAAGCAGTTGGGTTTGCCGACAATAACGCACCCACAACCATACACCATCAGGTGGCTTCACCAAGGACGTGATCTCGATGTCAGCCAGTAGTGCCGCCTTCCCTATAGCATCAAGCCCTTCACGTATCAGGTATTGTGTGATATTTCTCCTATTGATGTTTCTGATGTATTATTAGGCCAACCATACCTGTGGAAGCGACATGCTGTGTATGAGTCCCGGCCTCACGCTGTTATTATTACTTTGGGAAATAAATTGTACATGATAGCACAGGTACCACCACTTCCCACTATCTCTTTGGTTACTGTAAAACAATCTAGTAAGCTGATTTCCAAAACCAAGAAATTTGTTTTCCTGATGATCCACCCCCAGGGAAAGAATAATGTTGTGGCCACGACCTCCAGACATGGCTCCTCTGCATGACAAAAACAAATGGACAAGGTTGGGGGGGGGGGGAAAGCCTAGGTGCGCCGCAACCCAATGGACCAATCTATAGGTGCTCTGTTCTGGAGAACGATGAAATTAAGAGGAAAATTTAGGAGCTACTGCACAAAGGTCACATCTGGCCAAGCTCATCACCCTGTGGGAGCCCGATCATGTTGGTACAAAAGAAGGATGGGACTTGGCGACTCTGTATTGATTATCGGGCGCCGAATAAGATCATTGTCTGGAATCGGTACCTGATGCCACGGATTGATGACCTTTTGGACCAACTCAAAGGAGAAAAATATTTCAGCAAGATCGACTTGAAGTCTGGGTATCACCAGGTACCAATCAAACCCTCTGATGTGTGGAAGACTGCCTTCAAAGCCAAGGAGGGCCTTTTCGAATGGCTCGACATGCCTTTCGGATCGACGAATGCTCCCACAACCTTCATGAGGTTGATGGATGACATATTACGTCCATTCACCAACTCATTTTTAGTGCTATACCTGGATGACATTCTTATCTTCAGCCAAAGTTGGGAAGAGCACCTACACCACATCTGAGAAGTCCTACAAACACTGCAGCAACACAAGTTCTGTGCCAATTTGGAGAAGTGAAATTTTGGCATGACTGAGGTTCAATATCTAGGATACACTATTGATGAAAGGGGGTGCATGTGGATCCAGCCAAGATCCAAGTCATTCGGGATTGGCCAGCCCCAACCACCCTAATAGAGCTTTGCAGCTTTCTAGGTCTTGCTAATTTCTACTGCAAGTTCGTGTTGGGATTCTCTCATATCACTTGGCCCTTGAGTCAAGTAACCAAGGGAGGAGCGAAAGAAAAGTTCTGTTGGTTGGAATCTCAACAGAAGGAATTCGTATAATTTAAAAATCGCCTCTATTCTACCCCAGTGCTCACATTACCAGACTTGTAACAACCATTTTAGATCGAAACAGATGCCTCTGACTATGCTATTGGGGCAGTTATTACTTAACAGGGGCATCTAGTGGCATATCACAGTGAGACATTGTCCGACACAGTTTGAAAGTATCCCACTTATGACAAAGAAATGTATTCTATTGTGTAAGCTTGTCAAAAATGGAAGCATTACATTTTGGGGAAGGAGACAATCATCCATACAAATCACCGACCCCTACAGTTCATACAGACACAAGGGAAGTTGCAGAACGATCGCCATCAAAAGTGGTCCACATATTTGCAACAATTTCATTTGAACATCAAGTATAATAAGGGTAGCACCAATAATGTTGCAGATTTCCTCAGCCGACCGCCAATCATGGCCATAACCACCGTTCTCAACTCTTTTGGGCATGAGACTTCTGATTGGTCGCTTCTCTACAAGAGCGATCCATAATTCTGCTACACATACAAGGAAATCTTGGGGGGTATGCAAGTTCCAAATTTTCACCTCCAAGATGCATTATTATGCACTTGGGACACCTTTGTGTTCCTTCAAGCGAGCGTGCCAAGATTATATGGGAAGCACACTACAGTCAAGTCGTTGGGAATTTTGGGGTCGAGAAAACAATGGAAGTACTGCAGAAGTATTTCTATTGGCTGAACCTTCGACAGGATGTTGGGAATTACATCAAATCCTAGACTACTTACACCATTGCCAAACCAACCATAAAGAAGCAAGGGCTCTATACTCCGCTACCTACCCCTATTCGACCTTGGGAATCCATCTCCATGGATTACATGTCAGGCCATCCTTCTACTAAGAATGGAAACGACTGTGTTTTCGCAGTCATCGACAGATTCTCAAAGATGGCCATTATGGCGGCCTGCAAGAAGAATATCACAGCAGAAGCCACTACTAAAATATTCTTTGAACGAGTGTGGGTGCACTTTGGGATCCCACAGTCTATCATATCAGATCGCGACAGAAATTTCCTCAGCACATTTTGGTCCAACCTCTGGTCAATGTTGGACACCAAGCTCACTAAGTCCACAGCTTTCCATCCCCAAACTGATGGCCAGACATAGGTCATCAATAGGATGATTGTACACATTCTACTCATGTATAATTCCAAGCATCCATTACACATGGGATGAGAGCCTTTCCTATGTACAACACAGTTATAGTCGAGATCTCCACAGCTCAACTGGCCATAGCCCCTTTCAGGTGAGCTTGGGATTCCAACCACTATGTCCTATTGACGTAGCCATGTCCTATTTGCAGCTTTCCAGTCTGAAGCTGGCAAAGCAAACAACTTCATCGAACGCATTCAGCACATCCGCCAACAGGTTCATGACATATTGGATAAAGCCAATGCTAAGTGCAAGTAACGACATGATCAACATAGGGTTCCACACAACTTCCAAGGGGGCAAAAAAGTGTGCTACATTTGCAGAAGGAGCACCTCACTAGACCCCACCACAAGATTTGCTCGCTTCGATATGGTCCATACACCATCACCAAGGCTATAGGGAACAATGCCTTCGAGCTCAGTATTCCACCATTCCTTGGTCTGCACCCAGTATTCAATGTAGACTGCCTTCGTCCCTACTTCCCACCTCTATTGGACACCTCTGACATTGCAAAAGAACTCACACCAAAATATTTAAACCCAAACTGCATGGAACATGCCACCATATACTATATCATGGACATGCAAATCAAGAACACTTGCCGATAGAAGATCCAACTGTATCGGGTTGTCAAAGCTAGCCAACTCCTGCACCAAGGCAAGTGGTTCACCACAGACCAAGTTCAACAGAAGTTTCCTCATCTCATGGAGGAACTCAATGCAATAAGGACCATTGCTTCCTAATGGGGGAAGAATGATCTAGGTGGATATTAGTGGCCACCCGCCTATTCCACTTGGGGCCCCACCATTGTCTCTTTCAGTTTTTTTCACAAGTTACTATTTTTAGCAGTTTTTCAGGTTCTGAACTTTTGGAGCCATTTTGAATCCCCAAACGGAGATAGTATGTCGAAGTGACGTCCCTGGGAAGTTGAAACACCAATTTACCTAAACAGGGCCCATAGTTTGGCGCTTCATCTCCCAGGGTTAGGTTTTTGGATGTTTATAATTTTCCATTGTTTCTCCATAATAAATAGGCCCTCAAGCCTCATTGTAATACATTTCAGAGGTCTGTAGTCGCCATATCTCTTCCCACAGATTCACTACCAGCACCCTAGCTATTTTATTTCTATCATGTTTGTAAGCATATTTCTATGATTTGATATTAATGAAATGAAGCTTTATTTCTGCTGTATTTCTATGTTTATGGTTATTTCTGTATTCTGTTGCATTCTTGCATAAATCTGAATCATGAAAAATCCCAAAGAAAATTAAAATAAAATCAAAAAGATTCTTCATCCTCTAAATGTAAAACTGAAGACTCAAAAATATATGCAATCACATAACTTATTAGAAACCTTTCAAATAGGATTTCTAATATTGAAACACAACCTAGAAACGCCCAAAAAACTATTGCTAGACCCTAAACATGGATTCAAGGTTAGTTCAAAAGGGCCCTTCAATTACAAATTCTTTAGAGACCAAACAATGATCAGCAAGTACCTACACCGTTGATGATTCATGATCAAGAACCCGATGATAATACGTTGTCAATCACTGAAGATATTAAAAACATAGAAAATAAATCTATTCAGACTTCCATTGCCCCTGTCCCTCAAAGTCAAATCTCTCAAGAAGATCAAGAGACTTTTCAGGTCTCTAAATATCAAGCCTTTTCTGAGTTTTTGATTGCATAACTTAACATAAGGTATGATTTAAGACCTAGAGTAGGTCCTGGTAGGCCTCCTAAAAACCCTGTCATAATTAAGCCTCAAGTGAAAAATACTAAAAATCTAAATACTTCTATTCAACCTCTAAATTAGTCAGATGATACTACACAGATTGATAAAACTATATTGACTACTTTTAATGTTGAAAAAAAGCAAGAAAGAGTTAAAATCCTATTCCACTTTCAGAACTTTCTAAAAATCCTGGATATAAGAGTCAAGTTTTAAAATGGATCCAAAACTCTAGTGTGGATGCTAAAGCAGACATTATTAGTCTGCAAAATGAGAGACGGACAATAGATTTTGGTCCTAGTTATGACATTATTGATGAATCCACACCACCTTTCTATGTGACTTTTAAAGTACATGAATCTTTACTATAAAATTGTATGTTTGATTCTGGAGCTTCACACAATATTATGCCAAAGGTTATTATGGAGCAACTCAATTTGGAAATCACCTGAACTTATCATGACCGATATACCTTTGACTCCAAAAGAGTGAAATGTCTAGGACTTATAAAAGACCTAGTGGTAACCTTACACCAAATACCAGTCAAAAGTGTTTTATTAGACATATTATTCACTGATATTCCCCATAAATTTGGAATTATTTGATCAAGATCATGTTGTGCCAAACTAGGAGGAAGTATTCAAATGGATATGTCTTTTTGAACTATTCCTCTATATGGGGGAGAAAACCTTAGGTTATACAAGGAAGTCAGATTTTTAAACACTATCTACAAAGAAGATCAAGCTAGAAACCATCCCATTTATACAGTTGACCAAGATTTTAGTTGCTTCAAACGATCTTCAAATACTTCAAAGAATTCTCAACTTAAGTTTGAGGATGAATTTGAAACCCATAAATCTATTCAAATTTATATTTGGAAACTTTTCTTTGATGGATATTGTACCAAATATGGAGTTGGAGCAGGCGTTGTTTTAATCTCACTTGAGAAAGATAACATCACTCAATCATGCAAGTTAAAT
Organism: Pinus albicaulis; assembly: GCA_034641835.2. Lineage (NCBI taxonomy): Eukaryota > Viridiplantae > Streptophyta > Pinopsida > Pinales > Pinaceae > Pinus > Pinus albicaulis. The sequence continues at coordinate 367,944,563 of CM076574.1, read as the reverse complement.
TTTCAGGTCACAAATAACGTTGTTGAATATGAAGCTTTTATTCTAGGATTATAGTTTTCTAAAAGTTTAAAGATGAAACATTTAAGCATATTTACTCATTCATAGCTTATAGTAATACAAGTTAGGAATATTTGTCAAACAAAGCATCCTAGACTTAGGCCTTACATAAATGAAGTCTCACATACAATTTAAGACTCCTTGCATGCTTTTAATATAACGTTCATCGCTAGAAACGAAAACATTCATGAAGACTCCTTAGTTGTTTCTACCAGTTCCTTTAAAATACCAAACCAAATCCAGATACAATACCAAATTACAGTCAAATATAGGTCATCCATTCTAGATAAATTAAAGTATTGGAAAATATTTGAAGATGATGAACAACTGAAATCCTTTCTTCAAGTTATTGATGATTTTTTTTTTCTTACAAATTGAAGAAGATAAATCATACATGAATGAAGCTGCTAAAGAAAAATAAAATCTAGGTCTAAACACAAAAGTAGATGATCACGACATTATACAACTATCAAATTATTTTATTTGTAGAGGCCTTGCTCCTTTAGAAAAGTTATTTGATGAAAATGATGTTCATATAAATCCACTCTCTCCTTCTCCAAAAGATGATATTGAAGAAAACAATATTGGGATTGATGAAGAGATTAAAAACATTAAAATTTGTGCATCTCTAACTCCTAAAGTTAAGATTGAATATATTAAACTTATTAATAATTACAAAGACGTTTTTTCTTGGTCTTACGTTGATTTGAAAACTTATGACACATCTTTGATAGAGCATAAAATCCCATTAAAACCTAAAGAAAAACCTTATCATAAAAAAACTAAGAAGAATTAATCGAGTTCTGCTTCCTACCATATAAAAAAAACTTTAGAAGATTTTATATGCCCAAATCATTGTTCCATTAAGATAATATTATTGGGTAGCTAATTTAGTTCATGTCAGAAATAAAAATGGAGAAATTAGACTCTATTTGGACTTCAGAAACCTTAGCAAATCATCTCTAAAGTATAACTATCCACTGCCAAAGATGGATCAACTACTCCAAAAGGTTTTGGTTGCTAATAGGATTTCAATGCTTGATGGTTTTTCTGGTTATAACCAGATAATGGTAAATATAGAATACAGGGAAAAGACTACCTATACCACACCCTCAGATACATTCATGTATGCCAGAATTCATTTTGGGTTATCAAATGAAGGAGAAACATTCCAAAGAGCTATGGATTTAGATTTTGTTGGTAAGGTGAGTAAAGTTTTGTTATTTATCTTTATGATTTAACTGTTTTCTCTAATTCATAACATAAGAATGTAAAACAATTGATGAAGCTTCTTGACGGGTGCAGAAAATTCGGAATATCTCTCAACCCCAAGAAGTCTTTGTTTTCCATCAAAGAAGGAATTTTTTTGCGGCACATCATTTCAAATGAAGGAGTGGTGATAGATCCTAAAGTGTATCTGCTATTCAATCATTATCACTTCCAAGAAATAAGAAAGAGATATAAATTTTTTTAGGAAAAATTAACTTCTTGAGAAGATTCATCCCTAACTATGCTGAAATTGTGAAATAAATAACTGACATGCTTAAAAAGGATCATGATGTTAAATGGAATATTCCTACTATATATGATTTTGGTAAAATCAAGAATTCCATTTATGAATCTCCTACCTTGGCTAGCCTTAATTATTCCTTACCTTTCAGTATATTCTCCTTTGCTTCTAAAACCACCCTTGCTACTATCCTTTTACAAAAAAATGAAGATTTTGATGATCAACCCATACCATTTTCAGTAAGATTATGCCAGATGCTGAAGTCAACTGTGATATTATTGAAAAACATGCCTATGCTCTATTTCAAGCCCTAAAATGTTTTATAATGTATTTACTTCACTCATCTATGACTGCTTATATCCCTAATAGTGTTTTAAAAATTGTTCTTACCCAACCAGGCATTGATGGAAGAAGAGGAAGGTGGATCACTCAAATCCTTGAGTTTGACCTCATTATTAAAACCAGTAAGTTAGTGAAGGGACAAGTTTTAGCTAAATTATTAGTTGAATCCAATTGCAAAGTGCTAGGCACAAATTCTATTTTTGAAATATCTGAGAAGCATACACAAGAACCTTCTTCAAACTTAGAAAGGGAGAATCCACAAGAACCTTCCTTAAATGAAGAAGGGGAGACACCACAAGAATGTTCCCATGATTCTCAAGGAAATAATCCACAAGAACCTTCTCCTTTAACTCAAAAGGTTCCTCTTAACATTGATGAAAAGTTTGTAATTTCATATTGCATGCAGATTTTGTACATTTTATGATCAATTTTGAGTGTCCTACTGGGTTTTCAAAGAGTCAGTGCAAAACACTTAAATTGAAATCTATAAATTATTTTATTGCCAATGCCAAATTGTAGTGGAAAGATCCTCTCAAAACTCTGTTACTTTGTTTAAAAAAAAATAAAACAGAAGGAATCGTTGAGAAATTTCATGCAATGATTTGTGGAGGGCATTATGCTTGGAGAGCCACAAAATACAAGATACTGAGAACGGGTTTCTATTGGCTTACCTTGTTTTCACAAGTAGGAGAAAATTTCAAGAGCTACATTACATGTCAGATGTTTGTTGGTAAGCAAAAACTAGCATCTCTTCCATTAGTTTGAGTTGTTGATTCAGCACCATTCCTTCAATGGGGACTAGATTTTATAGGAGAAATTCACCCACCTTCAAGAAATCAACACAAATGGATTTTAACTCCCACAGACTATGTCACCAAGTGGGTGGAGTCCATTCCAATCATAAATTCTATAGATACAGTAGTGATCAAATTTATTGAAGAAAACATTATTTCTAGATTTGGTTGCCCTCAACAAATATTCACTGATAATGCCACAACATTCAGTAGTATAAAGATGATTGAATTCTTCCAAAAATATCAAATTTTTTACATCATTCAACCCCTTATTATCCACAAGGAAATGGTCTTGCGGATTCATCTAACAAGAGCCTGGTTAAATTAATCAAAAAGGGCCTTGGAGATCATAAGAATAATTGGGACAGTCATCTTATCTATGCAGTTTGGGAAAATAGGGTTTCCCCCAAAGATCAATAGGTAAATCTCCATTCCAGCTAGTTTATGGTAAACAATCCATTTTCCTATTAATTTGGCTTTCCATGTTCTTAAATTTTTAGAACAAACTACTGATGATCCTCATGATTTATCTAGAAGGATAAATCAAATTATTGAATTAAGTGAAAATAGAGATGAGATTCAATATAAATTGAGAAAGTATTAGAATAAGATGCAGAGTCTTTTTGACAGAAAGCCCAGGGAAAGAGATTTCTGAGAATGTGATCTAGTTTTAAGATGGGATGCTAGAAGGGAGGACAAAGGTAAACATGGAAAATTTGATAACTTATGGTTTGGACCTTTCAGCATTATTGAAGTGAAAGGAAACAATACATTTTTTCTACAAAATTTTGAAGGACAGCTCACTACACTGCCTGTCAATGGCATATTTTTGAAACATTACACACAATACTGAAGAAGATTCTTATTCATGATTGTATATTACCACTTTCTTTTAAAAAAATTCCAAGTCTATTTTGTTTTCCCAACAAGGACATGATATCCCAAAGAGAAGGCACATGGATCTGCTTGTTCTCTGCATCCCATAGGGGGAAGAAATACGTAGCTGGAGCTGATGTTGTAACATTATTTAGTTTTGATAAGTTGGCATATATAGTTAAAATAAACTCAAAAAATGATAAGATAGGATATGTATGAAATAAGAAGAAATTAAAAAATGTTAGGCTTATTGTGTGTTTTATACATCCATATCAAGATAAAATGTTAGGTTAGATTTCCCTAAACAAAGAAGGAAAAATACAAAATAAAATGTTAGGATGCCAAAGAAAAATGAAGGCTTTAGTGCAAAACAATGAAAAATACATGGCTACAAGCTCAAATGCGCCTTTTTATAAATTTATAAGTTAATTATGATTAATTTCTTTTAAAAGGGGATTAATTTTTTATTAATTTATAACATTCAAACTTCAAGATTAGAGCACATAAATTATTTATCCTAAAGTCACTAAGCGACAAAAGAAGTCTTGTCAATGTCAGATCGCGTGATTGCGTTTTAACGGATGAGATCTCCACCACCCAGATCAGCAACGGACGGAGAGTTTGTACCCCCCTTCATAAATTTCTCGTTAACGCGGGGGGGTGTGGGGGGGTGGGGGGTGTTGGGGGGGGGGTGGGGAGGGGTTGGGGCTGGCGTCCAAAAAGTGGTTTTAATGGCCGCTCAAAAATACATATGAGGCACCCTTTCCCCCACCCCCTCATGGTTTCTCCCTTGCCACCTAAATTATCATCTCTCTCGTGTTTTTACCATTTTCCTTCTGACACTCTCATGTATCTACCAACCATATATCCGTTGTCACATCACCCTAACCGTTACCACGTTGTAACATTCATACCTTCCCCTTCGCCCGTTGAAATACCTGGCTCCCAAACCGTTGGCCTCCATGTCAACTCCTCCACTCCAAATCTCATTTAATTGCTACGGTCACATTAAACGATTAAAAACAATCATGATATATAAATTATTCTATTTCCCACTAAATCTCACTTTTTCTCGACTAGTATACTATTGTTTTAGTAGGAAAATTGCGCAGTCCCCACCATTGACTCATTAAGTTGTTATCACACCTACACTCGTCCTCATTGATTCATTGTCATCTTATTTCTTCCCAACACACTTTCTACTTTCCTATGTCATTATTTTAAAAGTTTCAACATGGCCCCAAAATCTAAAACTAAGAAACAAATCACAGAGGAAATCCCTATTCCCACAGTCCAGGTTAATATTGACCTCATCCCTCCTGTAGATGCATTTTTAAAAATAATGGATTGCCAATGGGAGTTCGATTTCCATGAACTCCACATGTGCCTCTAACAGAAATATCTAGACAAAGAAGACCATGTCAGATTCTGGGAGTCACTTCTCCCTTTCTTTTCCTTCCTCAAAACCCATGAATTCCCCGATTTAATTTCATGGTGTGATGCCCAATACAATTTCTCAAAAGGGCAGTAGTGGCCCAGAATGGAAATATTTTAATCACCGTCACCATTGAAACCATAAATAAAATGCTTCTCATTCCCCAATCTGACCAACTCAGTCATTTCTCACCAGCCACACTTATGGATCTATACCATAAGTTGACATTCCCACAGACAGCTCAGATTTTTGACATTTTTCTTCCAAAGGATGTTGAGTTAACCAAAAAAATCCACCATACCCATCCACTATTTTTCCTAGGGCATATAAACACTATATATCCCTTATTTTCTACCTATTAGGATATCAGAATGATCAATCTGTTGATGAACTCATTCTTGGGTTATATTATATTTTCAACAATGAATAACAACTAGCATTCATGTATAATTTCAACCAATTTTTGGTTGAAAATGTACATGAGTAGTTTATGAATTTTTTTAGAGAGGGTTTATTTAGATACAGTTCTATCATTATTCATTTTTTTTTTCCAGCAAGGAGATCAACTACCTACGCCTCTAAAAAAGCAAGATGATCGGGGAGTGAATCAATCAATAATTCATTGGACATAAATTGTGAGAGCTACATCAACAAAGCTAACTATTCCAGAGTTTGTAGATTCTTTTATATATTTAGTTAAGCATCTCCTAAGTATTCAATAGAACCAAAAAATGGAGAAGATATTAAAAGAATATTACACCTAAGTGAAGAAACCAAAACAAGGGATTGGTATTTGTATAAAAACTATACTGAAATAGGGGTGTATGGATGTGAGCTTGCACCATACAAGTTTCCTAAATATGTTCCTACGATAATATTTTCTCTGGAATATATTAGGAATAAACATGGATGACCTGCACTTTGTGTCAGGAAAAAGAAAATCACAGTTTAATATGAATTCAAGCAGTAGATCATTTATCTACAATACCAACTCAGTTGGTTCAGAGGCAGATGCATTCTTAAAGAAGATGAATTTCTAGCATGGTTTCACATGGTCCTCTAACCCATATGGTATAATATCTATTCTTAGAGTTGAATTAAAAACAACTCCATATAATCATACCCCAAGACTAGAAATTGAAAATTTTATAAATCAAGTAGAGTGGGTTGAAAGGAAATTACATGAAGTAGATGAAGAGGTTCTATCAAATTCAAATGTGAAAACTCCAACTCCTCAAAGAAATCAACTAAAAAGAGCAAGTGAAGAAACCCCATCTACCATGAAAATTATGCAAGAATTCATTCTCCAATAGAAGAAAGAAAAAAATGGTTTGACATCATTTATAGAGGGAGGACCATCAAAGATAATTGACCTTGAAGAGGTTGAAGTTTCAACATGAAAAACTACATCATCTGGAATGAGTGTTCCAAATACTCCTCCTATTATTTTTCCTATGAGGGAACCATTGGAACTAATTGAAACTGCAACAAATACTTCTACAGATGACCAGAATATCTTTTCAAAGTTCCTGGAGATCAAAGGGAAAAATGAAACTCTTAAAGCTAATGTTTAAACTCATTTTTGGAAGAAAACATCAACTTCCCAACACAGATGTCTTTCATCCTTTGACAATAAAAAAGGAAGAATGAAGATGGAATTTTTACAAGCTTCAGTTCCATTTCCAAATTATCCTGCCTTGTACTAAAAATCCAATGACTAAATAAATTGCAGAGAATGAACACAACAGGGATGAGATGCTCAAACTCATCATTGAGTAGAATATACAAATTAAGAAAATGGAAGAAAATATAGAAGGACTCCTTAACGAAAATGAATCAGTAGAGGTAGCTTTAGTTCTAGTCATAGCCATTCCTATATGAGTTGTAGATACAAAGGCATTTTCATCATCAGCAATAGCACCATCATCATCAACACTAGTCGATTCATCCAAATTAGCAGAATAATTATCTTTGTAGAAACAACAAAATAAAAATTTGTTAGAGAAATTTCAGAATCTAGAGTTGCAGAAAGTAAAAAATGACACTTGGTATGTAGTATAAATGCAGAAGGCACATACACTAGAATAAAAAATTGCAAAGCTAGAAAGTGAATCATTAATGGTTTACACCTTCGCCCAAGCCAAGGAAAACATTTTGACAGACATAAGCCAAGTTATGACAGAGGTATGGCCATCCATACAAATTATCTTTGAGCAGCAAGAACTTATAACCATATGTAGGACAGAGATTAAAGTATAGAAAATAGCCTTGAAGACTAAACCAACATAAGCTATAGATATGATCAAGTTGTTAAATTCAAATAATGGAAAATATCTTGAAGAAATAAATATTTATGAGAGAACAACCACAATTTTGGAGATTAAGAAGGTATTACAGAAGATGAATTTGATCAATCAACTAGAAACCAACTGTCAAAATTTGGACACTACTGTCCAAATGTTTCATACCAAATTCAATGTCTTGAATAAAAAGGGATTACCAGTATTGGTAGCTATGGATGATATGTTGATCAAACTTGAATATTACTGTCAGAAACTACATACCGTTGCAACCAACAGGGAAACTTTTTTAGCGATATAAGGACACATTACAGGAAAGGCTTTTCTAGAAGCCTTAGAGTTTGATTTGAGCATCAAACATGAGATCAAGCATATTTTCCTTAGCAAGCCTACGTTTGAAATATACATAGAAGTGAATGAGGTATTCAAGAAAATGGTAAATTTATAAATCCTAAGCGAGAAAAATGGGATAAACTATGTGATACCATTGAGAAAATCGTAAAATCCAACATACAACAACATAGCAGTATTTTCTGTGTCTAGTCTAGCACACAAAAAAATTTTGGGCAAGTCATCAACAAACTCCTTCAAAATAGGAACACATCTTTCAACAGTTTCCTTCTTTCTATCATATTGTACTATTTTTGTAAATTAGTTTAGGATATTTTCTTAGTCCTAGAACTAGTATAAATCACTCTCATCCTCTATTTATTAAGGGTTTCACCCTTGGATGAGAATTTTTGTAAGAAAAAGTGTATAAGCTTTTGATCATTAATGATAAAAGAAGGATTCTAGATTTGTTTCATACATCGTTTTCCCCTTGTGAGTACTTCATGCTTATCATTTCATATTGTTTCTAAATGTATTTAATTTTTATGAAGGTAACTAGGTAAGATTAATTGAGTTTCATTTGTCTTAGATTCTTCCTGAACTTATTATCTATACCAGAGAATTATTTACTGAAATATTTTTTTATGTAAGTCCCTCTCATCAATAAATTATCAACATCTTCCTAATGTTAATTTTTTTGTTAAACTTTAGGACATTCTTTAAAAAAATTGACACTTATGATCATTCAAATATTCTTTTGAATAATTAAATAATCATATCTTCTTATATATTCTTCTTAATCACCTACGAAAATCTAAATTATTGTGTGGAATAAAAGTAACATCCCTTCGTCTTATTAATAAATACTATCTAAAGGTTTAAACACAGTTGCTACAAAATTTTTATTCATTGGTCATCCAAAAATTCCAAAATTAAAACAAAACAAAACATTATAGATTATTTGGCATAATTATTTACCATAATTAATCAAAGGACAACATCAATTACTTTAATCTCTTTTCGAAAGGTGCGCAACTAAAATGTGTAACTAAGACTTCCTAAAACATTAGTAACCCATGGAATCTAGGATAGCCTTTGGTAAGCTATCCCTTGGGAATATCCTATATACTTCTCAGGTGTAGGACTATTTTTTGTCTATGAAACATGTGGTATGAGTGAAAATCAACATACGAGAGTCAGTGGAAGGATCCTCAATATGGATATTAATTATATTGGTTTTTTAAACCATTGTATGCATGGTAAACATATACTTTCAATGACAACCCACTAAACTAACAAGACATTTTATAGCTATTAGCAAGTATAGATAAAATTCAAATAAGACCTATGATCTACCTTGGAGTTTTTGGAGTTGGAATTCTATTTCTTTCTTAATAATAAGTTGGGGCTCACAGTGTGTAAGCATCCCTCTAAGCCATCTCATGAGTTTTTAACCTAGGAAATTACTGAATGGCTTTGCGGGAAGAACAAACATATGCTATGAGACTAAAGCTAGCTTATACTGGTCTTGATTTAGGTGAGATATATTTCATGATATATAGGTTTTATTCTTTTCTTAAGTGCCAAATATTCATCCTCTATTTATAATGAATTTATGGTTGACATCATATCCTCAAGTAGTGATAAGAATGTTACAATTGATTAGATTTTATGGGGGCTAAGATAATTCTCATACAACAAGTAGTTTAAAGGAAAAAATAATTTTTTTAAATGACAAAAAAAGTTGTTGCATCAAAAGGGGGATGATTTTTCCATGGTCATATTAAGTCCCACCTCAAGAACCAATTGATGATGAAATAGTTTAGAAATGAGGAAGATTCTATATTTTTTTGGAAGGGATGGACAATGGACACATGATGTAGTGTAACTATAGGAAAAACAATAGGTTATCTTTAGGAATCTTAGGAGTTTTAGGCATTAAGGAGAGTTGGGTCATAATCTGGAGAGGTTCAAAATGAGGTAGGTGAGAGGGATGAAAGGAGAAAATGGGGTGAAGAGCCCCACTTGAATGATAACTTTCATGTGGCATGAGGAGCAACGAGGTGGGGGTTAGCTTAATGGGGTCAAATCATGGCTAGTTTGACATCAGCATGATATGTTCATTAGATAGGGATTGTGTGAAGCTAATTTTGGGTGCACTAGAATTAAAATTTCACCTAAGAAAATTTATAACCAACATGGTCAGAATGGTTACAAACATAGGAAGAATGGGTTTAGGCCAGTGGCATAGTGATCCAAAGATCAAAGTTGTTCTAAAAAATGAAAGTGCTCAGAATTTTCTTAAACCATCGTCAAGTCGTAGTGTTCATCATTTCTAATTCCAATGACACTTTAAGCACCTCAATCTGATGTCATATGACAAATTTATGATGTTCTGAAGTTTTTGGTCGACAAAAAAAAAATGTAGGTAGGCTGAATGGGCTGCTAACTAGGCAGTCTGTACTTTTGATCTCATGATGAAATCAACATGGCAACTGTGCATACGGCACCAGCCACATCTCACCATGTGTCAGGGTCACATGAGATTTGGTCAAATCTAATTGTTTCCTTTTGAATGGTCACCCAATGGGAGGATTCCACGTGGCCCAGATGTAGTATGCCACGTGGAGCCTCCACACTGGCTAAAAATTTGTTAAGGTTTGAATGGCCTTGGTAAGGATCAAACCGCCGATCTTCAAAAAAATATCTCAAAGCCTCTACCAACTTGCACACAGGTAGTTCTTACCCCTATAGGTGCTCACTTCTATTTAAAATTTATGCAAAGAGGTGGTGGGACGAGGGGCCAAGCGGTGGGCCGGGACGCCCGGTAATGTTAACTCCATAAGACCTTGGCATGGAGGTAGATGGAGAAATGGAGTGATGGGGACCAACCATTGGTCATCAAGCACTGTAAAATTACATAGATACAACTTTCCCCTTTTTTAGATAACAAGTTGAGTTTTTCTCTCAAGTCATTAAACATATGATTATTTTAAAAATATGACCATAAATAGGCCTATTAACCATCGAAAAAATAATGAGCCAATTTTTACATCGACCACTTTGAATTTTGACCTCTACATGTCAAGAAAAATCCTCAAACCCAGAAATGCAACAAGATCTCTTAGATATGCAGCAGAAGCATAGCGCTAGAGGGTGATTTAGAGGCCTTCCCAGATGATTTTTTGGCTTCAAATGGTATGGTTGGAAATTTGGGGATTTCTACGGCACCATGTAATCATCAAGCACTATAAAAAATTGTTCCAAACCTCCAAAAAAATTCCTTGAAGTCAAGCTTTCCCAAAAACGCAGCAAGTGGTCTGAAATAGTGGCAGAAAGGTAAAAAATGGGCACTATTTTTTCATTTTCTGAAAATCTATAAAATTTCAAGATTCCAAAAGTACTTTTATGTTATCCTCACATAATTGGCCATCTCCACATGATTCCAATCTTCATTTGGAGTCTCTGGGAAAAAGTGCGACGAGCACTTGCTTTTCTGTAGGGTCAAATTTTTGTGTTTTTTGTAACAATCGGTGTCAAAGATGGAGTGATATCTCTTTCACCATAACACGTTTTAGAAAAATGGGAGAGGTTTTTGTCAATACAGTTGTTTTGAAGAAAAATTTCTCTTATGTTTTTTAAATTCATTCCCATACTCTCTGAATTCGTGCCACAAAAGAATGACTAAAATAGGAAATTAAATTGGATAATTTGATTTTGTAATAACAGGCTTCAACATTTGCTGCATATCTCCCAAATCATACCACTTGTGGATAAAATGAAGGTGGTTTTTGTTATCTAGTCTGTTATTGACAAAAACCTCTTTTACTTTTGTAAATTTTATCTTCATCACTTCAGAAACCGATTTTCAAATACGATTTTCTGTGTGCAATGTAAACCCTAGCAAATGATCACAAAACTCAAAATTTCAAAGCTTTGCCTCCTTTTTATTTTATTTATGATTTTATTTCATACCATGAGTGATGCATCATCCAATAGGTGTAGGTTATCCTGTTAAATCATTATGGTATCCCACCTCTTGCACCTTTTGACAAAACCCTAGGCAGTTTGCCTACTCAAATGATTTTCTCATGAATTGACCTCTTGGATATGAATGGGATCATATATTTAGATCTATCCTGATTTGAATTTCCTATTTTCATTTTTCTCTTTTATGTTTTACTTTTATTATGATTAGAAATCGTAGTCTCACATAAGAATGGCTAAGGGGACTTGAGCTGCAAAACAAGGGAGAAAACACGACAGGTTGAAAGTATGGAATGGAGGGGATGGAGGGCAAGAAAAAATCTGAAAAAACATTTATGGGGAGCACATATTTTTTTTAGGATGACAATGAAAGTGAATTTATTCAATTTGAGGGAATGTAAGGGGGTGAAAAAAGGAAAACATTTTCCTATTCTAGAAGCACGTTAACTAGCTAGGGTAGTGAGAGAAAATGATAAAATGATTGAATTTAAATATGGGGAATAGTGTAAAATGTCTAATTAGGGATATTTTGGATGTGTAGGCTTATAAACTAGGAAATCTATTTTGAAAATAAGCCAAAGACAATGGAATATCTGAAACACGGCAAAAACACATCAGAAAACCTAGAAAATGATTTTAATTAATTCTCTAAGGAAATTGACTGAAGAAAAGTTTTGTAAAGGCTCCAATTAATTTATTAAAGATTTTTGAAGCACTCAGATGAAGTTATAAACCATTTATTACCTCCTTATTCCTTCAAAACAAAAGCACGACAACTCCCTCCAAAAACACAACAAACTGATGGAAGAGTAGTAGTGAGAAAAAAATGAAACTTTGGTGGCTATGGAAGCTCTTCAAATTGATAGAGAGGAGCTCTTGAAGCTTTGGAAGGATATAATGAAGTTTCAAAATGTTCCCTAATTTCTAAATCCCATTATGGTTGCCAAAATAGATGACATGACTCCCTTTCTTTCTTCTGATGACTGATATGATGATGACCATCAAATGTGAATCCTAGACCATGACCTAGATGATGACCCACTAACTCTTTTGGTGACCTACGATAGGGGAGAAATGACATGACCACAATGGATAAGGGTGACCTTGAACAAGTGAATGGAGCATAAATAACCTAGATAATGATTTAACCATTTCAACAATCAAGAGATGCCAAATTTTATCTGACAATATACAAATTTGACCAAAGAAATATAACAACACTGAACAGAGTAAATTAGATCACAACGACTATTGGAAACTAACATTGGCTCCAATGGGGATGTAAACTCCTTTAGGAGGTGTCAAGAAAGCTGTATACTAGGTCGCCTTGTTCATTTGGCAATGGAGTCACTGCAGCTACAATTCTCAAACTGACTCAAATCAAACTGAAAACTGAACTATACATCATCAACTACAAACTCTACTAGAAACTAACATAGAAAAATATGCTCAGAATTTTGAGCTTATTCATCACACATTACCTACTGTAACTGATCCATAAACGATTTGATGAAGTGAAGTCGAAGATCTAGTGCAACCAATCAAGTAAATGACTACTTGACTAATGCTTGTATTCAACTCCAATAGGCATAAAGAAATATTTACTAAATGGAAACTAAAAATGGAACCTGAGTCCAAAACCTATGTTGTTGAACAAAACAAACTCCACCTTTTCTTATTCTTCCGAAATACTAGCCAAGGGGTCTTGGAAATCATGAAAAATTACATCTTGTGGATCAGCAAAAAGAAGGGAGATGCTTTCAGATATAATGGTTGATTATTCTTCTTCATTTGGTTGATCCCTCTTAAATAGAAATACAGTAATGTGATATTCAATACCATCCAGATCAAAGACAAGATTTGTATGTTCTTGAAGATCTTCAATTGAGATATCCAAATCGGCATCAATACAAATATATAAAAGTGGATTTTCATGTATATCAGAAAGAGAATTGTCTTGGATTTGCAAAAATTCTATATCTCGATAATTTGAACATGTTCATCAAACTCAAGACAACAAACCTGTTGTACGCTATTTTTGGCCCCAATGGATAAATCACAATTCTCTAAAGTTTCTATACACACAAACTCAAAATCCTGATCTGCACATATTTCTTCCTGAATTAAAAACTTGGAAGAGGAAAGGGATGAAAGGTAGCTATAAATAACATATTCATTGATATCTTGATTGCTAGAATATTGGCAAGACTATTGTGAATTATCATCAACTTTGAAAGCTGGAATATCAATTTCTTCTTTTTAATAATTCTGCTCAAGTTTGATGTAATCCATGGTAGAATCCATTATCTTCTCATGGTAACGAAAACAGTTTTCATTCAAAGCATACAAGATTTCATCCTCCATAAAATATTCATAGTCATAAGCACTTCATATATATTGAATAAAATTATCAAAGTGATCATAACAATCCTCAATAAAAAGCAAAGAAGGATAGGTTTCTCTATACTTCTCAAAAAATATTGAGTGAAAATCGTTGAGAGAATAAATACATGCAGGATGAAATCTTTTATACCAAATCCATCCTCTTTATTCTAATGTGATCATGAACATATTCATTGAAAAATATTCATGAAAATTAATCATCAGCTTACACACATGGATATGAAATCCTATTAAATGAAGTGCAATATCATCACCTTTTACATCTCTGAATTTTTGCAAGTATCCTTTCCAATATACCCGAGGAATATGATTTAGAAATCCTGGAAAATGATCTCGATGCATAGGAACATATCTTCTGGACTGAGAAATCATCTCGATTTTTTGATATTGTTGGCAGTGGAGTCTTTTGATCAGTCTGGAGTCATCAAGTGAGTCATTCAATTTTCATATGTATGACTATTGTCCACAATCAAAAATCAGATCTGAAACTTGAACAATATTTCCTGGACAAGATAAAACCCTTCATTCCTCGACAATGACACCAAAAATGTTAGGGCTCCTTAGTTTCCCAAGGCTAAGAAAGGAAACCAAAGAGGTAACCACAAACCAACTTTCAATTTGGTATCTAGCCCTTCCAAATCAGAGAGGTCTCTCTCTAAATCAAGCTCACAGTTCATGGAAATGATTGGAGAATAAGGATGTTAAGCTAGTTATAAGATCAGTAGGGTTTTTTATTTAGGTTTGATTAGGGATTTTTTGACAAAGAACCAGTGGGTTTGGAAAACAGGAAAGATATCCCAAAAACATCAACTGCAAATGTAATATGAGGTAAGTTATATGTGATTTAATGACATGATTGGTTTGTCATTGTAGTGTGGTAAGGAGGAAAACATATAAGAAGTTAGGTGAGCATAATGAATTCACTTATTTCAGAGGATGATACACTTAGATTATATTAAAAAAATAAAAGAATGATTTATGTTTCAAAACTTAAAATATAAAGCATAGGAATAAACTAGATAGATTCTTGAACCACTTCATCATCATATGCATAAGAAAAATAGAGAAAAAAAATTTCACTAACCACATCACAAGAATCCCATAAAAATAGTTGCAACTTCCTGTAAATTTCTTCTGCAAATTGTCAAATACACTAGCGCCAAAAGAGTATAAACTTCAAATATCCAACCCCCTCAATGACTTAATTTTGAGTACATATAGAAAATAAACAAAATTCCACCTCTACGGGTCGAATCCTGATCCAATGCAACTAATAATGCACATAATTATTGATAGCCTAATTCTAGGGGAGTTAGAAACAACTTTCCCATGTTTTAGCTAACAAGTTGAGTTTTTATCTCATGTCATGAAACATAATATTATTGAACAAATATGACAATAAATAGCCCTATTAACCATCAAAAAAATCATGAGCCAACTGTTACATCGACCATTTTTACTTTTTTCCTCCACGTGTCAAGAAAATCCCTGAAACCCAGAAACGGAGCAATAGTTCTCAGAAACAGTGCAAAAGTGCAGTGCAACTTTGGAGAGTGATTTGGAGGCCTTTCTGGATGTGTTTTTGGTTGAAAATGGTATGATTTGAAATATGGGGATGTCTAATACACCATGGAATCATCAAGAACTGGAAAAAAATACTCCAAACCTCTAAAATGTTGGCTTGAAGTCAATTTCTCCTAGAAACGCAGCGAGTGGTCTAAAATAGTGGCAGAAAGGTAAAAAATGGGCACTTTTTTGTCATTTTCTAAAACTATATAACTTTCAAGCTTCCGAAAGTACTTTTATATTATCCTCACATCATTATCCATCTCCACATGATTTCCAATCTTCATTTGAAGCCTCTGGGAAAAAGCGCAATGAGCACTCGTTGTGTTTCTATAGGGTCAAAATTTTTCATTTTTTTGTAAACATAGGGGTCAAAGATGGAGTGATATATCTTTACCCATAACAATTTTTACAAAAATGGGAGAGGTTTTCTTAGATAAGTTTGTTGTGAAGAAAAAAATCTCTCCTTTTTTTGAAATTCATTCACATCTCCTCGGAATCTGTTACACAAAAGAATGGCTCAAACAGGAAATTAAATTGGAGAATTGATTTTCTCAAACATAGGCTTCAAACTTTGCTGCATATATCCAAAATCATAACATGTGTACATAAATAAAAGAATTTTTTGTTCTTTGGCTTTTGATTGACAAAATCCTCTTTCTCTTTTGTAAAATTTATCTCCATTACTTTAGAAACTTATTTTGAATTAAAATTATGCCTATGTGCAATGTAAACCCTAGAAAATGATCATAAAAATCACAATTTAAAAAATTTGTCTCATTTTATTGGATTTATGATTTTATTTCATACCACCAGTGATGATTCTATTTTATCCTATTAAATCATGATGGTAGCCCATCTCTTGCACCTTTTGACACAACCCTAGGCACCTTGCTTGTTCAAATAATTTTCTGATGAATTCACCTCTTGGGTATGAATGGGCTCATATTTTTAGTTATTTCCTCCTTTGAATTTCGTATTTTCACTAGTCTCTTCCATGTTTCACTTTGCTTCTGATAAGAAACCCTAGTCTCACACAAGAATGGGTAAGGGAACTTGAGCTGCAAAATAGGGGAGAAAACATAGCAAGTTGAGAGTATGGAATGGAGGAAAGGGAGGGCAAGAAAAAAATTGAAAAAATTATGGGCAGTAGGGAAGTGTTTTAGGAAGAAAATGAAAGTGAATTTCCTCAATTTTAGTGAGTTAAAGGTGGTGAAAAAATTAAAACACAATCCTAGTCTAGAAGCACAACAACTAGCTCGGGTAGTGAGAGAAAATGATAAAATCACTGAATTTAAGTGTGAAGAATGGTGTGAAATGTCTGATGAGGGATATTTGGGATATTTGGCTTAAAAAATAAGAAATTTCTTTTGAAAAGAAGCCAAATATAGTGAAATTTCAAAAAATTAGCAAAAACCCATATGAAACCCTAGGCAATGATTTTAATCAATTCTCTGAGGAAATTGACTGAAGCAAGGGTTTGCAAAGGATCCACTTACTTTATTAAATATTTTTGAAGCATTGATATGAATTTTTGAACATGTTCTTTCCTCGTTATGCATTTAAAACAAAAGCACAACAACACCCTCCAAAAATGCAACAAAATGATGGAAGAGCAGTAATGAGAAAAATTTGAAGTTTTGGTGGCTATGGTAGCTCTTCAAAATGATAGAGAGGAGCTATTGAAGCTTTGTAAGGATAAAATGAAGTTTCAAAATGTTCCCTAATTTCTAACTCCCATGATGGTGACCAAAATGGATGACATGACTCCCTTGCTTGCTTTTGATGACTGATATGATGATGACCATCAAATGTGAATCTTATACCATGAGAAAGATGATGATCCAATGACTCTTTTGATGAAATAGGACTAGGGAAAAATGACATGGCCATGATGGATGATGGTGACCTTAAAAAAGTGGAGGGAGTAGCAATAACACTGAGAATGACTTTACCATTTTGACAATCAAGAGATGCCAAATTTTATTTGACAATATAAAAATTTGACCAAATACATCTAAAAACAATGAAAATAGTAAATTTTCTCACTGAGACTATTGGAAACTAAAAATTTCTCCAATGGGGATGGCATGTCCTTTAGGAGTTGTCAAGAACATTATAGACCAGGTCGCATTGTTCATTGGGAAATGGAGTCGCTACTGCTACAATCCTCAAACTGACTCAAGTTAAAATGAAAACTAAACTATCCATCATCAACTGCAAACTGTACTAGAAAGTGACATTGAAAAATATGCTCAGAATGTTGAGCTTATTCATCACACCTTACCTACTCTAACTGAACCATAAATGAGATTATCAAGTGAATTTGAAGATCTAGTGCAACCAATCAAGTAAATGACTATTTTACTAATGCCTATATTAAGCTCTAGAGGGCATAAAGAATGATTTAGTAAATGAAAATCAAAATGAAACCTAAGTCCAAAACCTGTGTTGGCGAACAATATAATCTCCACCTTTACTGATGCTTCCAAAAGGTTGCCGAAGGGGTCTTGAAAATCACGAAACATTACCTCTTTTGGATCAGCAAAAAGAAGGGATATTCTTTCAAATATAATGGATGATTTTTCTTCTTCATTTGGTTGATCCCTCTTAAATAGAAATGAAGTAATGTGATCGTCCATATCATCCAGATCAGACACACGATTTGTATATTCTTGTAAATATTCAATTGAGATATCTAAATCAGCATCAACACAAATATTTACAAGTGGATTTTCATGTACATCAGAAAGAGAATTTTCTTGGCTTTGAAAAATTTCTAAATATTGATTATTCGAAGGTTGTTGAACATGTTCATCAAACTCAAGACAACAAAACTGTTGTATAATGCTTTTGACCTCAACGGATCAATCATAACTCTCTAGAGTATCTATATAGGAAAACTTAAAATTCTAATGTGCACATATTTATTCCTAAATTAAGAACTTAGAAGAGGAAAGTGATGAAAGGTAGCTGGAAAGAAAATATTAATATATATCTTGATCACTTGAATGTTAGCAAGAGTGTTGCAAATTATCATCAACTTTGAAAGTGGAAAGATCAATGTCACCTTTTAAAGAATTCTATTCATGTTCGTTGTCATCCAGGGTAGAATCCATGATCTTATCATGTTAATGAAAAAGGTTTTCATTCAAAGCATCCAAGATTTCATCATCCATAAACTCTTCATCATCATAAGAACTTTCTAGATCTTGAATAAAATTCTCAAAGTGATCACAACAATCCTCAATCAAAAGCAAAGAAGGATAGGTTTCTCTATACTTCTAAAAAAATAACGAAGGGAAATATTTGAGAGAATAAATATAAGCAGGAGGAAAGATTTCATACCAAATTCATGCTCTTTATTCTAATGCAATCATGAACATCTTCATTAAACAATCTTCAAGAACATTAATCCTTAGCTTACGCACATGCATATGAAATCTTATTAAATGAAGTGTAGCATCATCACCTTTTCCATCTCTAAATTTTGGCAAGTATGTTTTCCAATCTACCTGAGGCATACTATTTCGAAAACATGGAACATGGCCTTCATTCATAGGAGCATATCTTATAGACTGAAAACTCATCTCGATCTATAGATATTGCTAGCAATGGAGTCTTTGGATCAGTTTGGAGTCACCAGGTGAATGATTCAGCCTTCATATGTCCAACTATTGTCCATAATCAACAATCAAATCTGCAACTTGAACATTCTTTCTCGAAGAATATGAAAACTTTTGTTCCTTGGCAATGGCACCAAAATGTTAGGCTCCTTATTTTCCCAAGGCTGAGAAAGGAAACGAAAGAGGTAACCACAGACCAACTTTCAATTTGGTAGTTAGCCCTACCAAATTAGAGAGGGCTCTCTCTATATCAAGCTCAAAGTCGATGGAAATGACTGGAGAATAAGGATTTTAGGTTATTTATAAGCTCAGTAGGGTTTTTTATTTAGGTTTTATTAGGGTTTGTTGGACAAAAAAGCACCAGGTTTGGAAACTAGGAAAGATATCCCAAAAAGATCAATTGCAGAAATAGTATGAGGCAAGGTAGATGTGATTAAGTGACTGTTTAGGAAATTTAATGTCTTAAATTTCTTACATAAATTATCAACTGTGGTTTGTAATCTGATGAAGTGTGGTGCACTATATGTTCTTAGTTAACCCTATTCTTACTTCATTGTATGTATTTTATTTTGTTTTTAGGGGGATTTTGTGCTTTATGTCTAAATGTTAATATTGAGAAATGGAAGTTATGAAAGGATTCAATTGAATCTAGTGAAATTTAAATGTATAAGACTAAATTTGAAAGAAGGAAGAAAAGGAAGTGTTCTTAAGTTAAACTAATTTTCATAAAAATGAATCAAAAACTATTGAATCGTTAAAATATAATCTGAAAACAGAATGTCTATTCTAATTAATTCTAATTTATTATTAGTCCTATTCCATAGATATGAATCTTATAACTGAAAATTGAAATTGCAATGCTATTCTAGATGAAAGAAGATTCAAAGGAAAACAACTAATGTATGTTCAATCACTCCAACATTCAATATGGAAGTATGATGTAATGTATGATGTAATCACCCTCTTGAAATGATGTAGAAGCAAACGATTATAATTTAGTTTGAAAATTTAAATCTAGGAATGAAATTAAAGCATGTAAGGGAAAAATTAGTAAGTGCATACGTTAAAAATTTGAGCACCTAATTTGGAAGTATGACAAGTCACCTTCTTGGCCTGATCTTTAGGAACATCCAATTATACAATTAACTGAGGATCTTAATCTAGAAAACAGTTTAAATGCATGTAAAAGAAAGGCTCAATGATTGCATAGGTTGAATACTCGAGCACCCAATTTGGAAGAATGACAGGTCACCTTCTCGGCCTGATCTTTAGCAGAATCCAATTACACAATTAATTGAGGATCTTAATCTAGGAAAGTAAATATCAGAACATGAAAGAAAACTAAAAAAATGTGAGCTCTATTGCCTCAAACTTAATCCAATTGGAAAACGGATAAATCTACCTTATTGAGATGCTTTAGGAAATAAAATATCACACAGCCATTTTATCATTTATGCTAAGAAAACATTCATGACTTGATTCTATGATATTGATTTAAAAGCTACAACACAATATTAATATACTTAGAAAATTAACAAAATAGAGTAAAGAATTAAACTAAAACAATTAACAAAAAACCACCTCCTGTGCAAGGGCCCTCTGCAATAGAATTGGTTAAGATCCTAGATGATTATATACACATTAAGTAGATACTAGAACCATGAACACAATCCTTGTATTATGAAAGGAACACAGTTTAAGGAAATACACAATGTTTTAGTAATTACAACTACCGTTCGGTTTCTGCATAACCGGTATTTAAATAAAATAAAACATAACTGTGATGAGCTAATTATTCCTATGGATGGCCATCTTAACCGGGACATAGAATTGGATTTTGAATGATTAACTCTTGATTTGCTACGTCAGAGCAAATCAAGATTTCTTCGCTCCCGGCTTACGTCCTTTGACCAGACTTTGACCACGATCTCAGGCATCCTTTTCTATCTAGTTCGATCAATTAGATAGGATGAAATCCATGTGTGAATCATTCTAGAGATGCGCATGTGGCTTGTTTCTCTATTTTCTCCTTGGAACTTGTCAAACCACGAAAGTAGTTGCAGAACCAACGATTAGGTGCAGAATAGGCTCTAATCTGTAGCGAAGTTAAAAAAATCCATTCAAATAACCAGAACATCAGAATATAACATAGAAATCATTTAAATGCATTCCTTGAGATAAAACATGACATTTATCATTGATTGGAGTGTATGGATTTATGAGAAAGTAACGGAAAAGTGATGAGAAGGAGTTCAGAGAAAGGACAATTATGAGGTTCAACATACCCCCACTAAGAAGTCATTGCTGTCCTCATGCAATTTACGAAAAATTTGAACTTCCCTCTCTTATTGCATTTGTTCTAACACTTATGCTAATACATCTAGTTTCCTCCTTTTTCTTTTTCTTTGAAGTGATGCCATCTTGGGCTTCCTCATAAGGAGTTTGTATTTGAGATTGATGACTGACTTGTTTAGTTATTTGTTCTTTCTTTTTAACTTCATGTTATGTTTGTACCATATTCCTAAGTGTAGGATGGTATTATCACTCATCACTTTCTCCAATTTGTTTTGCTTCTTTAAAGCTTCATTCTCCTGTTTAATATGCCTATTCAATATCTCTAGTTCATAGTTTTCCCATTTAAGAGTATCAACTAGAGTTTCTTTTGGATTGATAGAAGGTTTTGGATTCACTACTCCATTTCTCTTCTCTAGTGACTATAATCATATATCTCTTATTGTACTAGGTATATGCCTGGAGATCTTCTATTGGGACTTACTTCAAAATTATGTATAGGAGAATTTCCAAGGCTATGTAGATGCGAAATATTGATAAGATATGGTATTGGAGGTTCTTCCTCTAAATTTACAAACTCTGTCTCTTGTAGTTGTGTTTTCTTCATCGAACCTCAGAGTCTAGAGCTCCTTCTCAGCTGTGGAGGATTTACATTCTCTCCAATTGTAACCTTGCTCCTCTTTCCATTTTTACCTCCTGTATTAACTTTACCTTGCTTCTTGTTCTTTGTTAGCTCTACAGAGATGAGCTCTTCATCATTTTGCTGAAGTGGAGATGTAGGTCTATCTTCCATGTTTGTGGCAATCTTCTTTCTTCTAATCCTTTTGGTCTTGTCTTATTTAGGCTTCTCTGGCTCATCTTGGAAATGGTTTCTAACAAGAAATTTCTCCTAGGAATCTCCTATAATTTTCAAATTAAATTCAAGAAGTATTTTTACCAACCCATGATGGTGCATTGTATTATCTATAAAATGGATTCTCTTTAGCACATTTGTAGACATTATTTTTAAGTTATTTTGTAGAAAGAAGGGAGGATTTATTTCACCATTCTCTAAGAAATTAATCAAAAATTAAATTTGATATACATACATGCAGCCAAATATGCCTTCACAGGTGATAAATTTCTGCAAAATTAAAAGCATGTTCCTCGATTTATTCTTGAGTGCTAAACTAGGAATACCCTTTCTGAAAATAGAAGTATGCACACTTGGATATTTTTGGACAACCTTCCATGATTCACTGTGAAATTTTTTTTTTTTGAACCACCTTTCACCAACCCTTGGGAGTTCTATGGCTTCAGCTCTGAATGCCTCAATTACTGAGAACTTGATGTCTCCTATATCAACTTTTGTCCCATCAAAAGACCTCACAAAAGACTTAGTGAACTCTCTGTGGAAGCCATCAATTTTTTCTATAAACTTGAGCCATTTAGCCTTCTACAGCATCTCCCTGTCTGAGGATATCCCTCCATATATTTTTTTCCCACCAATTCTGACCTGACCATCAAACCCATATCTTCTACTATCAAGAGTCTAGTCTTCAGAATTATCCTTCTCTGTTATGAAGTGAATTGGATTACGGATATAATGAATGATGTTGAAGGTTTGTAGGAATGAGTGAGATGGATTGGGGTTTTGAAGAAATGTAGATGGATATGTTACGACAACAGGTCATGATTGTTAATCATAAATTGGGGGGGTCTATTTTGGACCGTTATGAAACATAATGCAGATGATGTGGTCGATCTATGATATGATGGAATTCCCAATCAAATCAAATGCTGAAATGTCAAGGTAGCATATGATTGTATATGTTATACATGCTAATGTGTTGACCTTGCTATTAAAATATTTTTTTTGTAACTTTACCTTTAGAGATAACCTTTCATTGTCATTTCTTTGGTGTTGATTCTTCATGTACCTTTTATCATGGTGGTCTTCAAATGTAGTCCTTCAATTTCATGTATTCATCATTTTTTTAGTAGGTTGTACACCTGTGTCAGAGCTACAGAATAGAATTTACTTTTAGAAATGGAATGTGGCTGCAGAAGGTGGAATCAGTTGCAGAATGGAATGTAACTGTAAAATGGAATGTCGCCACAGAATGTGGAATCAACTGCAAAATGGAATGTAATTGTGCAATGGAATTTCGCTGTGGAATGGAATGTCGCTGCAAATTGAATACTAGCTGCAAAATGGAATGTAAATGCAGTATTGAATGTAGTTTTGTACCAATTGTAGAAAATAAAGGGAACAAGAAGTTCTGGAATTTTTTGAAATGGACTGGAAAATATAGGATGTCAGAATTTCTGATTTTCATCCTATATTTTCTGTATAAGGATGCTAATAATTGATTGGTTTCATACTTATACAATATATATATATGATAGGGAAATAAAAGCTAAGTTAGGGAAGAATAAGGATTCTTCTTCACTAACTTCATATCAGTATTATCTTGGAAAATCTTGATAAATTTTTCTCTTGAAATTGGCTTATGATATACTTTCAATCAATGTCCATTCATAAGAAGAGGTACCTTTTCTTCATCAATTGTATTCATCCTAACTGCTCCATTTTTAAAGACTTTTTCAATCTCATAAGGCCCAAGCCATTAAGTCCAAAAATTTCCTTGAAAGTCTTTGAACTTTGAATCAAACAAAATTGTCCAATCCCTTGCTTGAAAATCATTCTCCTTGATATATTTATCATGCCATTTGGACCTTTTCTACTAGACTATACTAGTTATTTGAACTGCATCTTGCCTGATTTCATCCAGCTCATTATGTTTCTCCAATCTATGCTTCCGAGCTTCTGATAAATCAAGTCTCAATTAGAATGTCATCTTGAAGGTTTGAATCTGAAATTCTATAGGAAACATGACTTACTTTCCATAAACAAGTTCATAGGGAGTATGTCTTATTGTATTCATCCATGTAGTTTTGCAGGCCCATAAGGCTTCAGAAAGAATTTCTGCCCAAGCTCTTTTGTGTAGAGGTATAGTCTTAGTGAGAATTCCTTCAGTCACGTTATTGGTAGAATCTACTTGACCATTTTCCCGTGGATGATAACGAGTAGATTTTTTGTGCTTGATCTTGCAGTTTTCTATAAGCTTTTCCACCAACTTGGATGTAAAATGGGATCCCTGATCCATCATAATTTCTCTTGGAGCAACAAAACGAGTGAAGATATTCTCAAAAATAAATTTAACTACAGAATTTTCATTATCTAAAGGAAGTTCTTTAGCTTCTACCCACTTAGTGACATAATCATTACATACCATAATATATTTCTTTTGATTGGATGGTGGATTGATTGGTCCAACAAAATCCAGAGACCATTTTTCAAATGGTTTGATGAGTACCTGAGGTTATAATGGTATTTCATTTGAAGGAACATGTTTCCCCATTATTTGACAACTATCGCACCTTTTGACATATTCTTTAGTATATTTAAATATGGATGGCCAATAATATCCTCGATGAAGGATTTTATAGGTTGTCCTCTTATCAACAAAGTTTCCACCACAGGGTTCGTCATGACATGATTTAAGAATCTCAGGCATTTCATCTTCTCGAACACACCATCTGATAATGAGATCTGGACCTATTTTATACAATTCATCATTAATCTATGAGTATAGTGCTTTGAATAATTCTTCTTTTCTCTATAGGAAACAAGTGTGAAGGAAAATTTTCTATGAATAAGTAATTATAAATATTTGCAAACCAAGGGGTTTTAGTAGTTATTGAAAAAATATATTCCTCAAGAAACTTATCCTCAACCGGAGTATCATTTTCGACATTTTGAATTCTAGACAAGAAATCAGCAACTGTGTTTTGTTTTCCAGGTCGCTCTAGAATGGTGATATTGAATTTTTGCACGAGTAATAACGATCTTGTGACTCTTCCATTAGTAACAAATTTATTCATTATGTATCTAATTGTAGAGTGCTTTGTATGAGCAAAGGTTTCATAGCCCGTAGTATAATGTCTAAATCTTTTGATAGCATGAACAACAATTAACAATTTTTTTTCAATTACAGTGGAATTTAACTTAGTGGGAGTCAAATTCTTGCTTGTGTAATAGATGACATAGGGAATAAAATATTTTTTTCCTAATACAACTCCAAAAGATATATTTGAAGCATCTATTGAAATATGAAAAGGTAATTTCCAATTTGGACCTATTAGGATGGGTGCTTCAGAAATTGTTGTTTTTTAATTTTCAAATGGCAATTGGAAATCAAGATTCCAATTGAATTCACAATCTTTGGTAAGTAACTTGAAGAGTGGAGATGCTATTTTAGTGAAATTTTATATAAATCTCCTATAATATCGTGTGAATCCTAGAAAACTTCTAAAATCCTTTTGACAACTTGGAATTGATACTTTGGAGATGACTTCAACTTTAGATGCGTCAACTTTAACTACATCTCCTGAAATGTGATGTCCTAAAACAATTCCTTCAGTAAACATCATAAAGAATTTTTCATGACTTAATGAAATATTTTCCGCTTTACATATATTAAGAGCTTTTTCCAAATTCTCTAAAGCTTCTTCAATTGAATTCCCATAAACTATAAAATCATCCATATATACTTCTACACAATCATGTATTAGACAAGAAAAAATTCCTAGTACTGCCCTTTAGAATGTTGCAAGTGCATTGCATAATCGTAAAGGAAGTACTCGGTAAGCATAAGTTTCTCATGGACAAGTGAATGTGGTTTTGTCTTGGTCTTCAAGTGCAACGTTAATCTAATTGTAACCACTAAAACTATCCAAGGATGAGAAATACTTCTTACCTGCTAATGTGTCCAATACTTGATCTATAAATGATAAAGGAAAATGCTATTTTAGGGTGGTTTATTCAACTATCAATATTCAATGCATACCCTCAAATCAATATTCAATGCATACCCTCAACTTACCATTATTTTTAACTACAATAATTAAAGGGGAAACCCATTGGCTGTCTAAAATTGGGTAAATGTTCACATTCAACAATGTTTTTGCATTCTTCTTTCACAATTTCTCTAAGAATTGGATTTATCCTTCTTTGAGGTTGTCTGCTAGGTTTACAATTTCCCTCAATATAGATGTGATGTATACAAGTATTAAGAATAATTTCTTTCTTGTTAGTGTATTCCCATGCATATGAAGAATAATGTTGTTGTAATGTTTTGATTAAATTTTCCGATTCTGGTCTTTCCAAGTTTTTGTTTATGTTCAAATATTTTCCTGGAAAATTTTCAACTGTAGAGTTACCAAATTCTTCCATAGAGTATAGAGACATCTGCCTGGATGAAAAATATTCAATATTTAATTGTTCTTGAAATTGATCATGTTCATATTCTGAAGATGTTTCAAATTTTTCTATTGAATTTAAGATTTGACTATCTTCACTAACAGTTGAAATAGTAAAGAGAGGTTGTATATCATTGTCATCATAAATCCATTCTTCATCTTCTAAATCTGTAATTGTTTTTTTTGGAGGATATAGAGTGAATTTATTTGTTGAGATACCCTCAAATATTTACATATCACAAGATCTACAGCTAATGAAAGCATCAGCTATATCCAACCAAGGTCTTCCTAATATTAGTAGATGTCCTCCTAGGTTATTCTTAGGAGTTAAGATCGTAAAATTGATAGGATACTCCCAAGAGTCTAAGGATATTGAAATATCTTCTAATACACCATCTGGCTTGATTACAGATATGTCTGCTAATTGTAGTAATGTAGCTGTATACATAAGGTTAGGAATTTTGAGTTGTTCCATGGTATGTTTGCTCATGATGTTTATAGCTGCTCCTAAATCAATCAATGTATTTGGAATTTCAACACCATTGATATTTGTTTTTAAAATTGAACTTCCTGGATCTAAATATTTTTGTATGGAATTTTTTCTCATCATTATGTCTGCAAATTTTCCTACCAGTTGAATCCTTTTTATTTCTTTTGTTTTTCTTCCTTGTTTCTTCATGCTCAACTCTTTTTTTGTTTTGGCTAGAACTGGAATCTCTTTAATGGTCTATAATAAAGGAATTTTGATAGAGACATTTTTTCATTTCATCTAGAAAATCATAATTGGGCAACATGATATGCTTTTCTACCCCTCTATCAAATTGTAATATTTCAGGAAAAGGAGGCTTAGAATTAAGTACTGATGGTTGCTCTATGAGAGGAGTTGAGTTTATTTGTACTTTTTGTTTTTCATTTTCAGAATTATGGTTTTGAAGAGATCTTCCCTCCTCAAAAATTTTATTTTGTTGTAGAGAATCTTCCTCAAAATTATCTTGTTCTTGAATAACTATAGAAGGATTTTTCTTTTCTAATATTCTACCAGATCTAAGTTGGACATCATTAAGATCTAGTGGAGTAGTCATGTAAGTTGGAAATTATTGTCCTTCTATCATGTAAGTATTTTGAGCATTTTTATTATTGGATTTTTGCAATGGTTGGGCATGTAGTTGATTTTGTCTTTGAGGAAATGGTAATGAAAGTTGTGGATTTTGGTTTTGGAGTTGGGGTTGTTGATTTTATTGAAGATTTTTTTGGGGATATTAGTTTGGATCAGATGGAGGATATTGGTATTATTGAGAGTATCTACCATATGGATTTTACATTCCTTGTGCCCAAAATTGAGATTGAGGCCAAGGTTGTTGCCAAGAATTCCAATTATTTGGTGGGGGCTGAGTATACATTTGATTGTTAAAGCCTTGAGTTTGTGGCCCTTGCCATGGTCTTCTAGAGACAAAGAAAAGAGATTATGTTGGATTTGAAGTTGTTTCTTCTTGAAAAATAGCCTTAAGACCTGGAGTTAAAGGGAAAATCTTAGTTTCATGATTTTCTGAACAAATCACATAGGTCTCTATGACTTTTTCATCAGGAGGACATTCTCTTAAAGCATGCTTCTTTCTGCATTTAGGACAGAAGATAGTTAAAGCATCAGTCTCAGCTTTCTTCTTGTTTTGTAATTTAAGGGTGTCTATTTCTTCACTAGGACTTCATAAGATATATATTTTAAATTCATCAAGCATATTTCCAATTTATTATCTATTTACTGTTCCCGTTGTAGATCTTTTCACTCTAGCAAGAGAACCATCTCTTGGAATTTTCCCAAAAAAAATTCCCCCTTGAGAGATGAATACATAATTCAGTAATGTCAGGTAATGGGAGTTGAGAGATATCTCCCTTCCCCATCATGTTGAGGATATCTATCCACTCATCTCTAATGGATTTTAATAAAATATCTTTTAAAGTATCTTGATCTAAATTATCTGTTTAGCTCTTTTTATGTTATAATTGAATATTTCAATTAAATCCTCCAAATTCTCATCCTCTTTTTGCATCATTTTGAATACTTCATCCTTAAGTTTAATGGGTATGCAATAATCCAAATATCTTTTTAAAAATTCTTTCTTCATGTCATTCCATGTCCTAATAGACTGTGTGACTAATCGCATAAACCATTTTAAAGTTGCTCCTTTCAATGATGAAGGAAACAAATTAATTTTTTTAGAGTCTTGTAAATAATCATAAGATCTACACAAAACTTGAAATTCAAACAAGAAGGTTTCAGGATCTTCACTTTTTAATCCATGGAAATTTGGAAGAACAGAAGGTGAGATATTTTTCATTGTGGAATTTGTTTCTCCATCAATTATAGGGAATCCAAAAGAACTATCAATTTCCCTATTTCTTGTATTTTCTTCACCTCTTCTACCTCCTCCTACATTTCCTCTACCTCGTCCTCCACCTCTTCCTCCAAAAAGTAGATTTTCTCCGTTTAGAACTTCTCCTTCTCCTTCCCTTCCTTTTTCTCTTCCTACCATTATAGATTTTTCATAGCTAATATAAGGTTCAATATGTAAGGTTAATTTCTCTTCCTCTAGTTAGTCTAGTAATGGACTGTTAAAGAAAGGTTTTTCTTCTTCTCCTCCACTAGGAATTTCTAACTCTTCAGCTAAAATATGTTCCCCTGTAGACGTGAAAAATGTTACTCCTTCTGTTGGAGATCTAGGATTTTCTTCCTCTAAGACTGCCTCAGTGGATGAAGTCGAAGATCCTCCTAACTGGATTTCTGACCTTAAGACTTCAGGAAGTCTATGTCTAGTGAAGTATGGAATATGAGTTTGAGATGGTGGTGTATCACTACATGATCTAGGTGGAGTAAGTGGTGTGGTAGGAATTAAACTTCTGCCTCTAGCTATGAATCTACCCCTATAATATCTTTCCCTACGCATATCAATTCTTTTTATATGTAATAAATGAGGCTACCTAATTACGCTTTCCCGACAATGGCACTAGAATGTTTACACAATTCAATGTTTTAAATTGCTTACATCAATTATCAACTGAGGTTTGTAATCTGATGAGGTGCGGTGCACTATATGTGCTTAGTTAACCTTCTTATTACTTCGTTGTATGTATTTTATGTTGTTTTTAGGGGGTTTTGTGCTTTATGTTTAAATTTTAATCTTAAGAAATGAAAACTATGAAAGGAATCAATTGAATCTAGTGAAATTTAAATCTATAAGAGTAACTTTGAAAGAAGGAAGAAAAGGAAGTGTTCTTAAGTTAAACTAATTTGCATAAAAATGAATCAAAAACTATTGACTAGTTAGAATCTAATCTGAAAACAGAATGTCTATTCTAATGACTTATAATTTAATATTTGTCTTATTCCATTGATATGAATCTTATAGCTGAAAATTGAAATTGCGATGTTATTACAGATGAAATCAGATTCAAAGGAAAATAGCTAATGTATGTTCAATCACTCCAACATTCAATATGGAAGTATGATGTAATCACCCTCTTGAAATGATGTACAAGTTGCAAAAAATTATAATTTAGTTTAAATATTTAAATCTAGGAAAGAAATTAAAGCATGTAAGGAAAAACTCAGTAATCACATAGTTTAAACCTTCAAGCATGCAATTTGGAAGTATGTGTTGGGTGCAGGTATTACACTTAAGCAAAATCCTCAACACTTAATTTGTCAACTCGGGGGATCTGTAAACTTAGAGGTGAAGCACAGGTAATGCCAGATACAGTATGAATCTTCCTAATATAAATCCCTACTTTCTTTAAAGGAAAGATTGCAGAATCAAATTAAAAAAAGAAAAAGGAAACTTGAACCATCAAAATAATCTAATACTAAAAAGGCTTGTTGTATCACACCAATGTGCAATGGTGCAAGTTCATTTCTCCTGCTTGGACCAGGCATGGAAAACCAATCAAACATAATTGCAGAAAAGGAGATATCACACGAACGTGCACTGGTGCGGGGTTATTTCTCCTTCTTGGACCAGGCAGAGGAAAAGCAATCTAAAATCAAGTGCAAGAAAGGAAATTGCAGGAAAAGGAAATTTATCTACTACACACAACAGATCCACTTTCACTCAGATAGGAATGCATGTGTGTAAAATTAGATCACACTTGACAATGTAAACACAAATTACATGAAAATGAGAAATGGGGTAAACGTGCTGGGTTGGCTGGGCTCTAGCCAACCAGCGTGTTTCCCTTTTAAATAAAAAAGATGCTCAGTAGCTTAATCAATTCATCAGCTTAAATAAAGAAATGAAATTTTTGAAACATGAGGCAGAGCTCCCTTTTATTAATTCACTGAGGCAAGTACATACATTAATACATCGTCCAACCCAGATTCCGGCAATAAAAAAATACAACAACCTGTTACCGCCTCTCTGGTTGTGTCTCTGTTCTCTTCTGCTATCAAAAAATTCCTCTAGTCCTATTTACATTCTACATTATATAGATATTTGGAAAAAGGAAAAAATATATCATTCAACCGATTACATAACCTAACACAAAATTTAGCTTTTCAGCCTTCAAAATTAGATAGCTTAGCAGAACTAACCGTAGCCAATATCTAGCTTTTGTCCTTCACAGATTCGGTCTCAGCTACCTTTGGATTGATCTTGCTATCGTGGCTGAAGCTGCTCAAAACAAGGTGGTGATCAAGGAGTTTCAGATCTGCTGTAAGGACTTTCTGTGCTGGCAACAGTGCAAGATCTGATCCTACACTAGGATCAGCGGTGACGGTAAGTACTCTAACTACCAAATAAACATTGGAGATATCGTTAAGTTACAAAGAGTGATTAAAAGTAAGAAATCATGTAATAAATAATTAATTAATGCTAAGTTGAATTAAAAATATGAAAAATAAAGTTTATACGAAATATGTCCTTGTGCTTGGACTGGTGCAAGATGAGCGTGCATAAAAGAGGTTAAACATCGGTAAATGGTTATGATTTAGGAAGGGGAAAATGGAAAAAAAAGAGAAAATTAGGGGGCTAACATCCTCCCATTCCTAAGATGTTGTGTTTCCTCACACAACTCTTTACATTTTCAAAAAAACCTTCAAAACTTTGAGCATTCCAGCTCAATCTTACTCTGACATACTGACATCATCCTACAATGTTTCAAACTTCTTATTTCTGGTGTTCTTTATTTTCTTTGTCACCTTTTTAAGTCGCTTGAAACAGTACGTAGCTCGGTACTTCCAAACTCTAACTTCTCCTTTATTTTTCCGGATCTCCGCAGCTAATTCTTCTTTACTCTGTTCTTTATCCTCATGCACTTTAGCTATGAGTTGTCCTAAGTTCTGCACTTGAATTTCTAGCTCAACTATCCAAGTAGCAGGAGTTACCAAATCTTCTTCTTCTTCTGTCTCGACAAGGGCTCTGTCTTCTTATTTGGAGATGGGGCCCTTTATTCTGTTGATTTTTTAGGTCATTTCATTTTTTCATTGGCGCAAGAAGGACTCCCCTTTACATTCTTACTCGGACCCTTGCTTGTGTTGGCAGGGTCCTCTGTTTCCTTTCCAGCAGCTCTATTTTTATACAATTGTTTTAACAATGCCTCCCAGGTCATGCCTTTAACTTCTAATTGTTTCTGAACCAAAATATTTATCAGGCCATGGTGATATAACTTCTTTTCGACCTAGTCTGCGCGTTCGTCCCGCACACCCTTGGCCATTCTTTCCAACCTCTTAAGAAAAAAATGGGGAAAATTAATCCTCCATCGAGCGTGCCACTGGCTTTGAAATGATGCAACATCCTAAAATGGTACACAAAAGTGAGGGAGTACCTTCCCTCACAGGTTACGAATTTCTGTAGGATGAAAAGGAGGTCCTGCCAGCGTCCTAGCAGGGCACTACATGGAATTCCTTTCTTCCAATCTACCTTCATCTTCTTGTCAATGACAAAACGTTGTCATGGCTTCCTTTATATTTTTTGATTTTTAAACCACTGCTCACCAGTATTTTCCAAGCCTTTCGCTGCTGCTATAAACTCTTCCATAACATCAAATTTTAGAGGCCCAATTTTTACTCAGCCATTTTTGAAACTTCTGGAAAACTGTAGGGCCACTTCACTCTTGTGACGGTCAAACTTTTGCAAGAATTGAAGAAAGCCCGAGTATCACAATAGTGCAAGACTATTGCGATACTCAACAGTCTTTTCTACACTATTGAGAAACGAAGGTTCGCTTCGAACAGGTGGCATCACTGATTAACAGTTATGAACAGTCAAGAATTTACATGCAATCACCGGAAAATTGGTTCTTATAGATAGGGATCCAACCGTCCACCATACCTTCCATATTATCAATCATTCATTCCATTGAAATAGCAGTGGACGCATGACATCTTTGAGATCATGCCAGACTGTGCTTGCGGCAGCGTTTTAACAACTAGGTGAGGTAATCATTACGAGTGAAGGACATTTAGGATTATGGAAGAAAGGGGCAATTATATCCAAGAAATGATTAACACTTATGCACTCCTTCATAATTCAAAAAATAACATTAGCATTAAAAAATGATCATGATTCTTAACTTAAAAACACCCTGTACTTTAAATAATTTTCTCCTAGTTAATATGATAGCATAAGTACTCATTGACTAAGTGAAAAGACTTCTTATAAAATTTCATGATGACCACTTTCCTATGACGTATGCTATGAAAATAAAAAATTGTACTATGTTTCTCACAGGGTGCATGCTTGCACCAGTCTACTTGCACCACTTAAACTATGCTATTATGCTAGTACCATTCTTCTTGCACTTATTATATAGAATGACATGCTTGCACTAGTGCAAGAATATTATCTGAAAAAATAACAGGGAATATAAGTGAAATATAGGCTAGACTTCCAGCATGGATTCCTCAATTTATACTGGAAATTTGCTTCGCCCTTCTTGATGCTTCAGAGAAAATCCCTTCTCTCTTTGCGCATGAGATCCTGTAATGAATTCATGAGCGAACAAAGAAGTGGGAAAAGGGAAATTTCAGAATGGGAAGGAATTTTGTTATAGTGATTCTAGAAATAGTACCACAAGGGGGGATAAACAGAAGTGGGATAGGAAAAAAAATCAAGGGTAAAGTGGGGTTTTTACGAAACGGACAGGGTAAATTCAGAAGAACATGGGAAGGTTAATCATTCTAGGATTGAAGAAGAAAACTGAGGGAATATTATGAAATTGGAATATGAAGAAAGGCAAAAAAATTTCTAGAAGGTCTGCCTGCACTGGTGCAAGAAAAATAACTGCAGCGAGAATTAAGCGTTACTTGAATAAAAATATCCATGCTAATTACCCCAATTGTATAAAGGTTAGTTCTGTTGAACCTGCTTTTACTTGGTGGTCACTAGCATATCTAAAGATCAAGCAACATTCTCTTTTTATTAGAAATTTTTGATCTTCCTGCCAGCAAGCTGGTTTTTAGGTTGATCCTTCTACAATCATGTGAGCAAACTGATTTTCATAATTACAGGAAATTATTTTTCTTTACTTTTTATTTAGTTTTTCTTTTTGTATTATATATATATATATATTTCAAGAAGAATAAGAATTCATGTTTTCAAAAGGTTGGTATTACCTTTCACCACTACCATCCTGAATTGCTGTTGGACTTGCTGTGTAAAATCTTTCCTCTCAAGTGGCTGAAAATACTTCTTTAATCTGTGTCCATTTACCAAGAATACTGAATTTTTTCCATCAATAGTTTTAACTTCTACTGCTCCATTCTCGAATACTCGGATCACTTCATAAGGTCCCATCCAACGTGTATGGAACTTCCCTTTAAAAATTTTAAATCTAGAGTCATAAAGGAGAACCCAATCACTTGGTTGGAATTTCTTTTTCTGAATAAACCTGTCATGCCACCTTTGCATTGCTGCTGAATTAGTATGTTCTGCTGAAAAAAATCCCTATGAAATTCATCTAACTCATTTAATTAGAGAAGACACTGTTGTTGTGCCTCAAAGAGATCTAGTCCTAACTGCACTGTAGTTCTGAAAGTTTTGATCTAGAATTCAATTTGTAACAGAACCTATTTGCCATATACTAGCTCATATGGTGTATGTCCCATGCTATTTCTCCAAGTGGTTTTGTATGCCAACAAAGCTTCTGGTAATCTTTCAGCCCAGTATTTCTGATGCATATTTACTGTCTTTATAGAAATGGACTCGATCACTTTGTTTGTGGATTCCACCTTGCCATTTTCTTGCGGGTGATACGACGTGGATTTCCTATGTCGGATCTTGTATTTCTCCATCACACCCTGTACCAGATTAGAAATAAACTGCAGACCATTGTCAGAAACAATTTCTCTAGGCACACCAAATCTAGTAAAGATTTCAATAAAAAGAAAATCAACAACAAATTTTTATGTAGCAAAGGAAACAACTTTAGCTTCTACCCATTTTGTAACAAAATTTGTACAAACCAAAATATGCTTTTTACTTAATGAAGTTGGATTTATTGTCCCTATAAAATCAATAGCCCATTTTCGAAGCGGTTCAATCATAACCTGGGGGAATAAAGGCATTTAATTGGTTTGATTAGGTTGGACCATTCGTTGACAGTTATCACATCACCTGACATACTGTTTGGCATCCTTAAACAAGGAAGACCCAAAGTAACAAACACGCAATACTTTATATGCAGTTTGCTTATCAGCGAAGTGAACTCCATAAGGTTCATCATGAGAAGATTTAAATATGTCAAACACTTCCTCCTCTCTTACACATCTACGGATAATTAGATCTGGACCAGTGTAAAAAATGATCTCCTTGAATCCAAGAGTATGTAGCATTTTTCTAAATAATATTCTACTTTTCATGAGTGGAAAAGTGGGGTGGTGTTTTCTCAGTAACCAAGTACTTAGCAATATCATTAAACCATGGAGAATCTGTTGACATAGAAAAAATATGTTCATCCAAAAAATAATCATTAACAGGAGTTTCTTCACTAGAAAGAGAATCTGCTACAACATTAGATTTTCCTAGTCTATCAACAATAGTAACATTAAATTCCTACAAAAATAGCAACCACCTAGTCACTCTACCGCTAGTCAATGTTTTTTTCATCAAATATTTAATCTCGGAATGATCAATATGTACAAATACTTCATATCCTGTAATATAGTGCCTAAACTTATTAATTGCAAAAATTACAGCTAAAAACTCTTTCTCTGTAACTGTATAATTTAATTCAGTGGAAGAAAAATTCTTACTAATATAATAAAAAGCATAGGATTTCTTATTTTCCTCTTGTCGTAAAGTCGTGTCAATAGCCAAATCCGAACCATCAGAGGAAATATGAAAATGCAAGGACCAGTTAGGACCTCTCAAAACTGGTGCCTGGACCAACTTTTCCTTCAATGTTTCAAAAGACTGTTGGCAAACTGTGGACTAAGAAAATTCACTATCCTTAGCTAGAAGTTGGAAAAGAGGGGTAGCTATCTGAGAAAAAATTTCAATGAATCTTCTATAGTAACCAGCATGTCCTAAAAAACCTCTTACTTCCCTTTGAGTTTTGGGTGCAAGAAGATGTAGAATGATTTCAATATTTGCTGGATCGACCTAGATACCTTTACCAGAAATCAAATTTCCAAGTACCACTCTTGCTTTGCACATTAATCTACATTTATTTTCACCCAAGGAAAGATGGGTTTCTTGAAAATGGAGAAGTAATTTTTCCAGATTTTTGAGAGCTTCCTGAAAAGAATCACCAAACATAGAAAAGTCATCCATATAAATTTCTAGAAATTCTAGATCAGCAAAAATGGTCAGGACTTCCCTTTGAAAGGTATTTGGGGCATTACATAAACCAAAGGTAAGCACTTTATATGAAAATGTACCCCATGGACATGTAAAATTAGTTTTATCCCTAATCTTCAGGTGTAATATGTATCTGGTTATAGCCACTGAAGCCATCCAAAAAGGAAAAATATTTCTTTCCTGCAAGGGTATCAAGCACCTGGTCAATGAAAGGGAGAGGGAAGTAATATTTGAGAGTGGCTTTGTTTAAATCTTGATAATCAATAAAAATACGCCATCTTCCATCTTTCTTAGGTACTAGCACTAATGGAGAGACCCACTGACTATCAGAAATAGGATAGATAAAACTGGTATCCAATAGTTTATGTACTTCTTCCTTCACAATATCTCTTAGAGCTAGATTCATTCACCTTTGGGGTTTTCAGACAAGTCGGGGTCATTCCTGAATATAGATATGATGTGTACAAGTTTCAAGAGGAATACCCTTCATATCTTCATAGCCCCAAGCAAAGGCACTAAGATGGTTTTGAAACAAATTCACAAGCTGCTCCTGCTGAGATGAGTCCAAATCTGAACTAATATGCAAGGATTTACCAGGGCTAATCTCAACAAGAGTAGTGTCAGGCTTAGGATTACTCAACGGAGTGGTCAAATGCAGTGGTACAGAATAATGAGAATCACGATTATCTTGAAAATCGAGGCTGAAAATCTGGCTCAATGGCTCAAAATTAGGCATAGTGTCTAGATTATTCAGGAAATCTTAAATCTCATCTTCTTGTGAAGACCCAGTATAATGATGGATAAGGGAAATGGGTTGAATCTCCTCATCACTACTTTGATCCAACCATAAAGTATCTCAAAGGTTTTGAATGGATATGGCAGGGGGGTATAAGGTAACTTTCTTCCTAAAATCTCCATGCGAAATATAGATATCACTGAAATGACATCCAATATGGATCGGCCGTAGCAAGCCATGATCGACCCAATATCAACAGATGTCCTCCTACTGGGTTCTTTGGCTGAAGCACAATGAAATCAACAGTATATTCCCAAGAATCTAATGATATGATCACATTGTCCAATACTCCTTCTGGCTTAATTTTAGATCTATCTGCTAATTCAACCACAGTGGGAGTAGGGAAAATATGAGATAACCGAAGTTGATCAACGGTTTTCTTAGCCATGACATTAATGTCTGCCCCCAAGTCTATAATAAAATTAGAGACAACGACATTACCAATCTGAGATAAGACAATAGGGCTTCCGGGATCAGTATAATTTTCCATAGACACACATCCTGTCATCAACTCTTCTGCCCTACCAACAAATTGAATGGTTTGGGGTTCCACTGTCTTCCTCCTAGGTTTCTTGAGACCGAATTCCTTAATAATATTGGTAAAAATGGGGATCTCTTTAATGGCTTGAAGAAAAGATATCTTAATGAAAATATTCTAAAGCTTAGATGCCAAACTAGTCTCAGAAATAGGCTCACTTCTTTCCATTACTAGACTCTTTAGGAAGGGAGGCCGATTGGAAGAATATGACAAGGATTCAGAGGGTAAGGGTTGCTTAGCAAAAACTTTTGAAGAATGGTTAAGAGTTTCCTCTTCTCCTTTATCTTCAACAATCACTATAGGTTGCTTCTGATTTTTTGATGTTACAGTCCTTCCCGATCTTAATTGAATATCATGAACCCCAACTGGAATAGACTGGTACTCGAAGGGTAAAGGTGGGTTTGTTACATAGATCATTTTCACTGCTTTATTATTGTTAGGATTGGGCATAGGTTGAGCAGGCAACTGAGGAGGTCGAAAGGGTGGAGGTAAAAGCAACAGTGGAGTAGACTGACTCGGAAGTTGAGGCATTGAATAAGGTGCATGTGTAGATGAATATGACTGCATAGGTGGATGGTAGGAATATCGAGAATGAGTTGGCCCTCTCCAACCTTGTTTCCATGGTTGAGAAGGTTTCCCATGCTAATATTGATTCCCATACTGCCACTTCTGATTAGTGTTAGGAAAATAATATGCATGTGAATTATAACCAAAATAGTGTGGAGAAAATTCAGGAGCCATACCTGCATCTACCTGAGGCCAATTCCTTCTTGCTTCCATAACATACAAGTATTTAGCTTTAGGTTTTCCCCCTGTAAATACAGCTTTAAGTCTTGGTATAAAGGGGAATTTTTCTGTGACATGGTCTTCTGCACAAATAGCACACTTATTAGTTTCTTTCAAATTAAGAGGACACTCTTTAGGAGGATGCTTGTCTCTACATTTAGGACAGAAAATACATAATGAATCTTGTTCCTTCATGAGTTTTTGCTGAAACTTTAAAGAGTGTAACTATTTGGTAACAGTAGTCATTATATCAATTTTCATGTTTTCCATTTTATTTTCTAGTCCAATAATCATAGCATCAGTAGGTTCAATTTTTCTATTTCTATTTCGAGTTCCTCTACTGGATTTATACTGATTTCTTGAAAATTTCCTGCATAATTCACAAATTTGTTCAAAATTTTGCTGAGAAATATCACATTGTCCTAAAATATTTAAATTATTTCTGGCATTATTAGTAAGTCCTCTTAAGAACAAGTTTCTAATAGTACTGGGATCAAACTTAATTTTCGACCTTTGTAAAATATACAAAAATATTTCTAGGTAATCTTCAAGAGCTTCATCATCATCTTGTATGATTGTAAAAATATCATCCTGCATGTCCCGAGTTTTGCAATATTCTTGATATTTAGACAAAAAAACTCTCTTCATCTAATCCCAAAAGGTTATAGTGTTTCCTCCTAACCCCATAAACCAGCGTAGAGCTAAGTCCTTGAGAGTAACAGGGAATAATCTTAACTTCTGAGTGTTAGTTGAATAATCATAACTTATACACAGAATATCGAACTCGAATAGAAAAGAGTCAGGATCTTCATGAACTTCACCACGGAAATGAGGGAGAGTTGATGGTGGAATATTCTTCATTTGCACCATAGTATCAATATCCACAATTGGAAACACAAATGCGGATTGTTCTTTACTTACCTGGTTTTCACCAGTCCCTTCCAAATGATCTTCTTGGTCCACCATTGTTCCCTTTTTACTTGTACCACTCTTAACAGGTTGATCCACACCTGAGCTCTTATCACCAGAATCCAAGTGGATTGTCCCTACATTATGGGTTTGAATTGGATTGGGCTTCCTACATATAGAAGGAGACCCAATATGAGAATTCTTTTCAGAATTATTTTGGCCCTTAGTGGGCTTCGAACCCTTACCTTTTCTAGGCATTCATTTCAAAAAAGAAAGAAAAATAACAAACAAATTCTAGTAAAAATGTTGTCAGAAATAAATTAACACCAGTAAAATTCCTTCAAAGAAGCTTTTCGAAACAATACTACAAAAATAAAGGAAAATTTACCTCTATTATATAATCAAAAAATTCTTACCAAATCAAATCGCCTCGCCGGCAATGGCGCCAAAATGTTTGGTGCAGGAATTACACTTAAGAAAACTCCTCAACACTTAATTTATCAACCCAGGGGATCCGTAAACTTAGAGATGAAGCACAGGCAATGCCAGAGATGGTATGAATATTCCTAATATAAATCCCTACTTTATTTAAAGGAAATATTGCAAAATCAAATTAAAAGAGAGAAAAAGGCAACTTGAACCATCAAAATAATATAAGACTGGAACAAGGAAGAATGTGTTTTTCAAGAGGGAATTAAATATAAAAGGCAATCACTCTAGCTAATTATTGTTAATCTAATAAGCCTGATTTTTTCTTTAGCAGAGACACTTAGCAGTCTCATCGGATGGTCTCTTAAACCTACTTCTTTAGAGATTTCCTTCTTGCGCTAATATTTCATGCAATATCCCAGTCTACTTGCACTAGTGTAGGAACATAGATTTATGTAGAAGGTATAAATAGTGTCTTTACTAAAGGATTTTTACATCATGCAAGGGCTTGAACTTTTCCATGCTAAAATCACTCAGATCCCATGGCAAGAAACTAGTTCTTGCACCGGATCAGAGCTTCCTGCACTTAGCATTTAATTCTTAAAATGAGTGCTTAATTATTGCATGTGATATTATACTGTTAAATAAAATTTTACACATAAAAAGTGAATGTTTATGATCTTAACAGAGTGCAGGAATAAATAAACAATCAATATAAATTTATCCTATCATAAGCATTTAATGAAAGAAAGAAGATTGTGGGAAGTAGACTAAGAAGGCTTGTTGTATCACACCAACGTGCACTGGTGTAGGTTCATTTCTCCTGCTTGGACCAGGCGAGGAAAACCAATAAAAACAAATTGCAGAAAAGGAGATATCACACCAAGGTGCACTCGTGTAGGGTTATTTCTCCTGCCTAGTCTAGCCAGATGAAAACCAACCTGAAATCAAGTGCAGGAAAGGAAATGTCAGGAAAAGGAAATTTATCTACTACACACAACAGATATTCTTTAACTCAAACAGGAATGCATGTGCTTAAAATTAAATCACACTTGACAATGTAAACACAAATTACAGGAAAACGAGAAATGGGGTAAACGTGCTGGGTTGGTTGGGCCCTAGCCAACCAACACGTTTATCTTTTAAATAAAAATGCTGCTCAATAGCTTAATCAATTCATCAGCTCCAATATAGAAATGAAATTTTTGAAACGTGAGGTGGAGCTCCCTTTTATTAATTCACCGAGGCATGTACATACATTAATACATCGTCCAACCCAGATTCGGGTGATAAAAAAATACAACAACCTGTTACCGCCTCTCTGGCTGTGTCTCTGTTCTCTTCTGCTATCAAAAAATTCCTCTAGTCCTATTTAAATTCTACATTATAGATATCTTTGGCCAAAGGAAAAAATAGATCATTCAACCAATTACATAACCAAATCCAGAATTTAGCTTTTCGTCCTTCAAAATTAGATAGTTTAGCAAAAATGGCCGTAGCCAATCTCTAGCTTTCTTCCTTCATAGATTCAGTCTCGGTTGTCTTTGGATCGATCTTGCTATCGTGGCTGAAGCTGCTCAAAACGAGGGGGTGATCAAGGAGGTTCAGATCTACTAGAATGATTTTTTGTGCTAGCAACGATGCAAGATCCGATCTTACACTAGGATCAGCAGTCACGGTAAGTACTGTAACTACTAAATAAAAATTGGAGATATTAATAAGTTATAAAGAGTGATTAAAAGTAATAAATCATGTAATAAATAATTAATTAATTCTAAGTTGAATTAAAAATATGAAAAATAAATTTTATACAAAATATGTCACCGTGCTTGGACTGGTGCAAGATGAGGGTGCATAAAAGAGGTAAAACAATGATAAATGGTTATGATTTAGGAAGGTGAAAATGGAAAAAAATGAGTAAATTAGGGGGCTAACAATATGACAAGTCACCTTCTTGGCCTGGTCTTTAGGAACATCAAATTATACAATTAACTGAGGATCTTAATCTAGAAAACAATTTAAAGGCATGTAAAAGAAAAGCTCAATGATTGAATAGGTCCAATACTCGAGCACCCAATTTGGAAGAATGACAAGTCACCTTGGTCTAATCTTTAGGAGCATCCAATTACACAATTAACTATGGATCTTAATTTAGGAAATTAAATATTTGAACATGAAAGAAAACTAAACAAATGTGAGCTCTATTGCCTCAAACTTAATCCAATTGGAAAATAGATAAATCTACCTTCTTGAGATGTTTTAGGAAAGAAAGGATTACACATTCATTCTATCATTGATGCTAAGAAAACATTCATTAATTGACTCTATGATACTTATTTAAAAGATACAACACAATATTAATCTACTCAGAAAATTGACAAAACAGAGTAAAGAATTAAACTAAAACAATAAATAAAAAACTTCCTCCTGTGTAGGGACCATCTATGATAGAATTGGTCGAGATTGTAGCTGATTATATAAAAATTAAGTAGATATGGGAACCATGAACACGATCCTTGTATTATGAAAAGAACAGAGTTTAAAGCAATACACAATGTTTCAGTAATTACAACTACAGTTCGGTTTCTGCATAATCGGTATTTAAATAAAATAAAACATAACTGTGATGAGCTAATTGCACCTACAGATGGCTATATTAAGCAAAACATAGAATTGGATTTTTACTGGTTAACTCTTGATTTGCTACATCAGAGAATATCAAGATTTCTTCACTCTCGGCTTACGTCCTTTGATCGGACTTTGACCACGATCTCAGGCATCCTTTTCTGTCGATTTCGATCAAGTGGATAGGATGAAATCCATGTGAAAATCATTCTGGAGATGCCTATGTGACTCGTTTCTCTATTTGATCCTTAGAACCTGTCAAACTACAAAAGTAACTGTGGAAACAACGATTAGTTGTAGAATAGGCTACATTTTGTAGCAAGTTACAAAAATCCATTCAAATAACAAGAACATTAGAATATCACATAGAAATCATTTAAATGCATTCCCTGGGATAAAACATGAAATTTATCTATGATTCGAGTGTATGGAATTATGAGAAAATGAAGGGAAAAGTGATGAGGAGTTCAGAGAAAAGAAAATTCTAAGGTTCAACAGTGACACAATTGATTTTTCAATGCAGTGTGGTGAGGCAAAAATATAATGAATTCACTTTTTTCAGAGGATGAAACACTTAGATGCTTATATTAAAACAAAACAGAGCATAAAAGAATTATTTCTGTTTCAAAAATTAAAATATACATCATAGGAAGAAAGTAGATGGCTGCTTGAAAAAATTCATCATCAGATGCGTAAGAAAAATATTGAAAAACTCTATCACTAACCACATCAGAAGAATCCCATAAAAATAGGTACAACTACCTATAAATTTCTTTTGCAAATTTTCAAATACACTAGTGCCAAAAGAGTATGAACTTCAAATATTCAACCCTCTCAATGAATTAATTCAAAGT
Organism: Pinus albicaulis; assembly: GCA_034641835.2. Lineage (NCBI taxonomy): Eukaryota > Viridiplantae > Streptophyta > Pinopsida > Pinales > Pinaceae > Pinus > Pinus albicaulis. The sequence goes on along the minus strand of CM076574.1, from coordinate 367,901,016 downwards.
ACATATAGAAAATAAACAAGGTTCCATCTCTAGGCATCAAATCCTGATACAAAGTAACTAATTAATGCACCTAATGACTCATAGCCTAATTCTAGGGGAGTTAGAAACAACTTTCCCCCTTTTTTAGGTAACAAGTTGAGTTTTTCTCTCAAGGCATTAAAAATAAGATTCTTTAATGAAGATGACCATAAATAGGCCTATTAACCATCAAAACAACTCATGTGCCAATTTTTACATCGACCATATTTAGTTTTGACCTTCAAGTGTCAAGAAAAATCCTCAAACCTAGAAACGTAGCAAGATTTCTCAGAAATACAGTAGAAGCACAATGCAACTTTGTAGGGTGATTTGGAGGCCTTCCAGAATGCTTTATTGGCTGAAAATGGTATGGTTGGAAATCTAGGAATTTCTACTACACCATGGAATCATTAAGCATTGGGAAACGGTGCTCCAAACCTCTGAAAATTTTCCTTGAATTCAACTTGTCCCAGAAATGCAGCAAGTGGTTTCAAATAGTGGAAGAAAGGTAAAAAAATGGGCATTATTTTGTCATTTTCTAAAAATATATAAAATTTCAAGCTTCCAAAATTACTTTTATGTTATCCTCACATCATTATACATCTCCACATTTTTACCAATATTCATTTGGAGCCTCTGGGAAAAAGAGCAACGAGCAGTTGTTATGTTTCTATAGGGTCAAATTTCTGTGTTTTTTTGTAAAAATAGGGTTCAAAGATGTTGTACTATATGTTTTAACATAATAGGTTTTACTTAACAGGGAGAGGTATTTGTAGATAAGGTTGTTGGGAAGAAAAATAGCTCTTGTTTTTTTGAAATTCATTCCCATATTTACAGAATATGTGCCACGAAAGGATGATTAAAATAGGCAATTAAATTGGAGAATTTGATTCTCTGAAAAATAAGCTTCAAACTTTGTTGCATATCTCCCAAATAATAACACCTGTGCATAAAATAAAGGATTTTTTTTTTCTTTGGTGTGTGGTTGAAAAAAACCTCTTTCACTTTTGTAAAATTCATCTCCATTACTTCATAAACTAATTTAGAAGTACAATTGTCCTTGTGTACAATGTAAACCCTAGGAAATTATCACAAAACTCAGAATTTAAAAACTATCTCATTATTCTTTGATTTATTATTTTATTTCATACCACCAGTGATGCATCAGGTAATAGGACTAGGTTATCCTATTAATTCATGATGGTAGCCGAACTCTTGCACCTTTTGACAAAACCCTAGGCAATCTGCCTCCTCAAATGATTTTCTGATGAATTGACCTCTTGAATATGAATGGGCTCATATATTGTGATCTCTCCTCCTTTGAATTTCATATTTTCACTGGTCTCTGCCATGTTTTATTTTTATTCTGATAGGAAACTCTAGTCTCACACAAGAATAGGTAAGGGGACTTGAGCTGCAAAACAGGGCAGAAAACACAGGAAGTTGAGAGTATGGAATGGAGGTGATGTATGGAAATGAAAAATATGAAAAAACTATGGGGAGTAGGGAAGTGTTTTAGGAATACAATGAAATCAAATTTATTCAATTTGAGTGAGAGAAAGGGAGTGAAAAAAGGAAAACAAATTATGAGTCTAGAAGCGGAGAAACTAGTTAGGGTAGTGATAAAAAATTATAAAATGACTGAATTTAATTGTGGGGAATGGTGGGAAATTTCTGATGAGGGATATTTGGGATGCATAGGCTTAGAAACTAGGAAACATATTTTGAAAAGAAGCCAAAGATAGTGAAATTTAAAAAACACAACAGAAACCCTAGGCAATGATTTTAATCAATTCTATGAGGAAATTGATTAAAGCAAGGGTTTGTGAAGGATCCATTTACATGATTAAAGATGTTTGAAGAACTGAGATGAAGTTGTGAACATTTATTTCCTCCTTATGTATTCAAAACAAAAGCATAAAAACACCGTCCCAAAAATGCATAAAACTGATGGAAGATAACTAGTGAGAAAAATTCAAAGATTTGGTGGCTATGGAAGCTCTTCAAATTGATAGAAAGGAGCTCTTGAAGCTTTGGAAGGATAGAATCAAGTTTCAAAATTTTCCCTAATTGCTAACTCCCATGATGGTGACCAAAATGGATGACATGACTCCCTTGCTTGCTTTTGATGACTCATAACGATGACCATCAAATGTGAATCCTAGACCATGACCTAGAATATGACCCACTGACTCTTTTGATGACCTACAACAGGGGATAAATGACATGACCATGATGGATGATGGTGACCTTGAAAAAATGGATGGAGTAGCAATTGAGTTTCTTTTGATTTCAAGGATGGAAATTCAACTTTGTCTTCAAAAAAGGAACTTGAAGCTGAAGTTTTTTTAGCCTTAAAAGATGGTTTTGGAGAGAATATTCATATTCCATCCATCAATGTTTTTTTTCCTGCATGGTTTTAAGAATTTTGGCATGATTTTTGAAAGGAATATAAGGTCTTCACATAAAGGATAGGTGGAGTACCTTGATTGGAGCTTGAAGGCACTAATTAGAAATGAAACATTAAGGATTGCGATTTTGGAACTTTTGATCTTTTTCCACCTTTTGTTTGCTAGGAGAAGATAAAATTTTGGAGTCCAAAACATCCTAGTGGTGAGGTATGATCCAGAGATCAAAATTTTTCTAAAAAAATGAAAGTGTCTAGAAACATTCAAAACTAGTGTCAAGTGGTAGTGTTGATATTTATTATTCCAATGACACTTGAAGTGTCTCAAATACGATGTCATATGAAAAATTTATGATGTTCCGAAGTTTTTGGTCCAAAAAAAATAAAATTTGAACCTACGCTGACTGGGCTGCTAACTGGGAAATTCATATTGTTAATGTCATGATGATGTCATCATTCCAACTGGGCATACAAGACCAACCAAAAATCGGTATTTTTTGGGGTAGTAAAAGGTGATTTGGTCGAATTTGATTGATTCCTTTTGTATGGTGGCCAAATGGGAGGTTTCCACATGGACCAATCAGAGGCTGCCACGTGGTGCCTCCACATTGGCTAAAATTTTGTTAAGGTTCGAATGGCCATAGAAAGGATCAAACCAGCAACTTGCCACAACATAACTCATATCCTCTACAAAATCACCTACGGGTGGTTCTCACCCCTATAATCACCCACTTATATTTAAAATTTATGCAAAGGTGCATTGGGAGGACAACCGAGGTGGTGAGCCCCGACCATCTATTATGTCAAGAAGCATAAGACCCTGGCATGGAGGTGGATGGATAAATGGAGTGACGGGGACCATCTCATGGTCATATATCCCCTGATAATACCATCGACGAAAAAGGGTTAAGGGCTCGGTGGAGAGGGTTAGAATTTAGCCTCAGCCCTTAGTCATGTCCACTCCACAAGACTGTAGGGGAACTAGGCGAGCACTCACTGGTGAGATATTGGGTACCAGACCGAACCTGTGGTCATTGAATATACTAGATGACCCTGTGAACATTCCTTGGGTCCTACCGAAGAGGGCAGGGATTCATCCCCAACCCTAGATGCTATGAGAACCATCGGATCGACGTGGACCCGAGTCTAACGAGGGTGGAATTTAAGGACTAACCCCTAGTCAGATGACGGGTGTGAACTTGAAGGCTGAGGAATCGAGAGCTAGTGTAGCATGGGGGAGTAGTTAGCCCCATCCCCTGACCACATCAACCATCACATGAACAATATCTCAACTGGAAAGGCACCTAGGCCTATGAAGTTTGACTGTTGGCCCAACCCTAGCCTTATAGCATGCCCATGTGGCCCCAGTTTTTCACCTGAAGGTTTATTGAGTGAATTAACTAAGTGATAGATTGCACCTATTGTGGGTGAAATTATCTCTTCTTGAGTGGTATAAAGGGCAGATTTATCATTGAGTTTTCACATTCAACCAATTTGAAGGATTAATAACAGAAAACTTGGGAGAGGCGTAACTTCATGACTATTTGGCCTTTTTGAGGCCAAGAAGAGCCGAGATAAGGGTTTTTGGGCATTTTGAATCAAATGAAAGACTTTTTTTACTAATTGTATCACTTACGAAAGTAATTTTTGCAGGTTTGATTCTATGGGTACCAGGATCAATTATTGGTTTGAAGTAGTTTTTAAGGGGTTTTTAGCATGGAGAGGAACTTGTAGGGGTTTTCCAGCCTTCATATGATATCTGCAGCAATTGTGACCTCTATGGGGCAGCTCATTTTTGTCTTTTCTCATAATCTCTTTTTGAATAAATTTCTATTTTAGTACCTCAATGTGGAATTTTTGTACTTGTTATGCTCATTTTCAGATCGAGTAAAGAGTATTGATGTGATATCCCTTTACTTGCTGATTATTTCATGACTGAGTATAAGTGGCCATGATTTTTGGAGTGAGATTTCTTTGCAGGATAATTTTTCCTTTAAGGGGAAACAAGCCACTCATTTTGCCAACACATTTCATGTATTATTTTATCACTGAAATATATGGAGTGGTCTAACCATGTTAGTATGCCTAGAGATGTAGCCTATGAGGGGTGAACTCCGTCACCAAATTATGATTTGTCTCTCTTATTATTTTACTTTATGAGTTAAATGATTATGTTTATTTTTTTATGTTTATTTTTTAAATTTCATATGAAAACTAACTCATTATCCTTAAACAAACTTGTGTTTACATCAGACCCATTTTTTTCCTTGCAGAGCATGCGAGGAAGGTCAGTTTTTAGGAATGAGAATTTTTCCTCCAATTCCATATCACATAGCTAAATTTATAGGGCAAAGGAAAGGTACAAAATGTATAGGGGACAAAATTACTTTATAAAAATAAAATATTGAATCAATTTTGTCTACGATAGGGAAAATTCCCTTACCTTGTGGTGGAAAATATCTAGTTAAATGGTAGGAAAATATTTTGACGTGGAAGGAGAGCCAAGGTGAAAGTAGATTCATTCCATAGGATGAAAAATGTTGGAAAATAATGTTGATTAAATGGGTGAAATTTGTATTCTATATTCATTTGAGTTAATGGCATGATTTCTATGGAAATAAATACCCCAAAATACACTTCCATTGATGTTGGCTTTGGCTACAAAATGTCACTTTAAAGTCAGATAATGTCACAGTAGTATTAAAAAATCCCAAAGATATTCATTAGAGAAATTTTGAGGTATAAAATGGGTCTCCTAAGGAATATTATAAAATAGTAGTGAAAATAATAAAATAAGACTAGATTACCTCATCAATTTTTGGAGGGAAAAATAACGAATCTAATTTTTCAACTCGTATTTTCAACTTATCACATTACAATTTTACTCAAGCTTTGAGTGGGAGAAGTCATTGGATGCAAAATTTAATTATACATCCAAGAAGGTCCCATGTTGCATATTTTCGATGGACCCTACTACAAGAAAAATGTGAAATACATGAAAAACTATGATTGCAATCAAGTTTTTTCAAAATTTTCACATTTTTCGTGTAGTAGGTTCCATCAAAAGTATGCAACATGTGCACTCCTTGGATGAAAAAATAAATTCAGCATCCAACTAATGTTCACTCCTGAAATTTGAGTAAAATAATAGGGAGATAAGTTGAAAATATGAATTTAAAAAGTAGTTTTTTCATTTTTTTTCATTTTTTTTTAATCTTTTTACCTTTTTACTCAAAAATTGGTCAATCATCCCCCATAGTTGACATTATCATATTTAATCCTATTGGTTCTTATAAAGTTTATTTTTGTCCTACATTTTTGTTTTGAGGCCCATTTTTTACCTCAAAATATCTCTAATGAGACTCCTTCCATGGGAGATATGCATCCTTATAACATAAGACACAAGGGATTAGGGGTGTGAGCCCAAGAAGTTTGTGTCATCAGTAACATGGTCTTCCAAGAGATACATCATGGAAATTTTTGATAGTGTAGTAGTGTATCAATGGAACATAAGGCTTCAAGTGATACATCATCGGAATGACCATTTGAAATATGATACAAGAAATGGGAGGAAGAAATGATGCAACATATTATGTGAAAGTGGAAGATTCACATAATGTGTTACTAGAAAGGAAACTTTCCTAGAGGTATATCACAAGGAGATGAACTTCATCGAGATGTACCAAAAAGAAGAGAACATTTATTTCAATTTATCAGAGCAAGGAGGAATTTCTATGTGGTATATTGCAATGCCTAAACACTTCAAAAAATTTATAAAGAATCCTTCTAAGGGGTGAAAATATCAAAGGCGTAGGCAAGGAAGTCTTGTAATGGAGAAGAGAAGGTATAATAGTGAGGAGAATAATAGTTAGAAGGGAGGGAACCCTTCATTATTTCTAATATTTTGCAATAGTCATAAGGAAGCAAGGTCAGGTTACTCTAACTACTACAATGCCACCATTAGAGTAATGCATGCTCTTTTTCATTGATTCCTACACTTTTTACAACCATACATCCATGAAAATTTTAGTATATTTTAATGGAGAAATCCCAACATAGGTTAAATGGGCATATTCATATTGTTTTGTTAGGATATCCCATATCTATATCCATTAATATTGATATGAAGGAATTCATGTATCCAATAGAAACTTTAAGGAGTTAGTCGACATAATTAACGATTAAATTATAAGAACTAAATAGTCTCTTTCATTGGTCATTTGTAACTTGTGGCCATACCAATTTAGAAATGAAAATATTAATGTAATATTCCTAATTAGCAGTGGCTAATTGGAATATTCGATTTTGCTCAGTTTCGTCGTCTATAGTTTATTAATAAATAAACAGGTGAGTAGAGAGGGTCTAACTCACTTAGTCGAATAAAAACCACTCCCTAGTAGCACAACATTGTGATTTAAAGGGAGCCAAGGGGGGGCCAAGCACCACGTAGAAAGGGGGCCCACGTATGCACTAGGAGAGACTGCGCAGATGAGGATGAGCACGTGGCAAGAGGGAGGATACATTGAGGAGATAGGCCTTAGGGTTTGGAGGAAGGCCAATGTTATAAAAGAGGTAGGATCCTCCTCATTTCATTCATTCATTGTTGATGATATTGAGCTGGTCATTTTGACTTCTTGAGAACGTTGGCTGTTTAGCCTATCTGCAACACTGTTTAGTGCGTTGAGTGTCTCCAATCAGAGATCTCGCCCTTAGCCCTGGGGGACTTTGAGTGCCTACTCAGGAAAGGTAATCTCTTCAGCATTCACAGGAGGTTTGGTGTTTGGGTTCTTGTGGTGGAGCTGAGCATTCAGAGAGACTGCACAGTCATTGAGAGGGAGGACGCAGTCCATCTAGGAGGAGCTCTGTATTGGGATTTTTGTAGGGGTTTGAGCCAGGAGATTGAGCAGAGGATAAACCTTTTCCTTTTGGGAGGATTCTGGTGGAGTTTGAGGCCGTATTTCATTCATTCCTATTCAACCTCTGTGTAGAGCCTTGGAGGCCAGTGTAATTCCCCAAGGTGGTGTTTTTCAGGGGTCAGCCATTTCTAATATGATTTATGGGTTTTTCCGAGATTGGTGAGTAGAGGAGGATTCTAGATTTTCAGCTCATTCTGGCAAGGGGAACAGCCCCTAGTCATCAGTCCATTTCAACAGCAGTAACTACACGACAGTTTTCCAGCAGCTGGGATGCAGTTCAGAGAGCAACCATTTCCTGGTTATTCTGAGAGTATTTCTTCACTTGCTTTAAGCAAGTCTAGATGCCATCATTCTGATCACCTATTGTGTTTCATTATATTTCTCAGTATAATAAAATGGCTTAGAATTCTTTCTCTATTTCTGGAGAATTTGTTATACATGATGTCTATGCTATTGTATGTCTGCATTACTGTTATTTTTATATATTTGGGTATTCTAGTTCTATACCACTTCGTGTGTTTTTCTTCATACTCTTAGACAGATTCTGGAAAGGGCCAGGTAGCCTACAGATCTCACCCTCTTCTCAGAGGTGAAATATCTGGTAAATGCCCTCCCAGTCCATCTCTTGTTAGAGTTTGCTGTGTTTAGAGATATTCCCCAAAAAGGGATATTACAGTGCTATCAGAGCATAGTTATGTCTCAGCCTATGGAGCTAGTTGTCTATGAAACTGGGGAAGAGGCCATATATTTGTTACAGAGGCAGGAAGTACAGAGATCATGAGCATAGGTCGGAGAACACCTATGGAGAGGGAGACTGTGTTCGGGTGGTGGACACAGAGCAGTAGGAGCCTGTGACAGATGCAGAGCAGGAGGAGCCTGTGTTAGATTCAGAGTAGAGAGAGCCGATGGCAGATGACACTGAGGCCAAATATTTTGGGATGACACTCCTCAAATTGGTGCAGGATTTAGCGAGGAAGGTTGAGGTGATGGGTCAAAGATTCACCGTTGTAGAGGCTAGACATCGTGAGACCCCACGGGTATTGCAGGTAGGTGAGGGATCAGGTACATCCCACCATTTTTTGGAGCATGGTGCTGCTCAATGTGATACTACTCCACCGATGGCTTCACATGCACCTACACGCTCTACCATGCCCACTTTCTTGGGAGAAAACATAGGGGTAGGAGCCCAGCAGGAGGCAGAGCTCAAACACATGGGCGATTATTTTGCAGAGTATCACGCCTATGGGTAGGAGTTCAGGGATGTTCTCTCATTCAGAGATTTTGTTCAGCTCCAGCGGGACAATAGACCCCACGACCATCATAGAGGGCACCAACATTATCATGATGGAGATACCCACCACACATCTAGCGGATTCCATTTGCCTACATTTGATGGTTCATCAAACAGTTCAGCAAAGTCTTGGGTGGAGAAGCTGGACATGTATTTCCAGCTTAACCAAATGTCAGATATGGAGGCCATTAAGGTGGCGACATTACATTTGGATGGTGAGGCCCTAGACTGGTGGTTCCATGGGATGGTTACACTCGGACATTTTACAGTGACGACATATGCCGAGTTTACCAGGAGGTTAATGGAGCGTTTTGACTGGAGGGATCTGGAATAGCACTTTGTTTAGCTAACGAGGCTCAAGCAGACTGGGAGCCCAGAGACATACATTGCAGATTTATTGAGGGTTTCAGTGATGGTGCCAGATCTATCCGTAGCATAGATGATCTATATGTTTGTGGAGGGGTTAGCAGAGCCACTTCAGGGTCTAGTCAGATCTACTAGACCAGCTACACTCCAGGATGCTATTAGCAGGACCCGGGATTTACAGGATGCATTGCCCAGGACTCAGACGCCTTACCCCCAGAGACATGGCTTCCAGCCCAAGGGGAAGGATGTGATGATTTTTCTTCCAAAGGGGAATCCAGGACGGGCATAGACAGATGATGATGCTAGGAGGGAGATGAAGAAGAAGCAGTTGTGCTTTACTTGTTAGGAGTCGTGGGCACTAGGACAAAGGTGTGTTGCTGGCAAAGAACACTTCATTGAGGTCTTCTCCGAGGATAGAAGGGAAGAGGATGAGGAGGATGATGAGGAGGCAGGAGACAATCAAACAGCCCAGGATCAGTTGCCACCTCCACCTCCAGGAATAGGAGGTGCAGCTTTTGCACCCACAGGAGGGACCCTTGTAGCATTGCAAGGAGTTCCCAAGTATTTGACACTGCACGTACATGGGACAATACGTGGTCAATGAGTATCAGTTATGGTTGACAGTGGGGAAACCCACAACTTCATCAATTCACAGATGGTTGAGTGGAGAGGTATACCGACCGAGAGCTTCGATGGATTTTCAGTTCTAGTCCCAGGAGCTGAGATGATGCAGTGTGCCCGGTATGTTCCAGAGTTAGCAGTGACGATCGGTACCTACACCATGACCGACCACTTTTTCCTGGTCAACGTACCAGATACCAATGTGGTATTGGGTGTTCAGTGGTTGATTACTCTAGGGAAGGTCACCATAGATTGGGAGACCTTGGAGATGGAGTGGGATGATAAGAAGACCGGAAGCATGAGAAGATCCGTGGGATGCACACTTACCCACCTTTGACTGTTTCGGCACACCGGATGGAGGTATATTTCTAGAAGGGAGACGTAGAGTGGGCAGTTGAGTTGTGAGCATCAAAGGCAGAGATTACGGGTCAGGCAGTTCATCCTGATATATAGGCCATCCTTGACAGGTATGATGCAATCTTTGGGGATATACCACCATGTCAGCCATCGAATCAAGGGTTCGAGCACACCATTGAGCTAGATTAGGGAATTTAGGCAGTGATTACTACCCCCTATAGCCATCCCAAAGCCTATTGGGATGAGATTGAGCAGGCCGTCTAGGAGTTGCTGGCTCTTGGGCACATCAAACCAAGCACGAGTCCGTTTTCTTCTTCCATGGTGTTGGTAAAGAAGGATGGCACCTTGAGGATGTGTATTGATTACAAGGCCCTGAACAAGAAGACCATAAAGAATAGGTATCCTATACCCAGGATCGATGAGTTGATGGATGAGCTGAGAGGAGCCAATTTCTTCTCAAAGATTGATTTGAGATCAGGGTACCATCAGATTTGCGTGAGGGAATAGGACATTCCCAAGACTGCCTTCAGGTGTCATTATGGGCACTTTGAGTTTTTGGTTATGCCCTTAGAGCTAACTAATGCCCCAACTACTTTTCAGTCTTGCATGAACCATATCTTCCATAGTCATCTAAGGAAGTTTTTATTAGTCTTTTTCGATGACATACTCATATATAGCAGGACTTGGGAGGAGCATCTCCAGCATATAGAGGTAGTATTAAATATCTTGGAAGAGCAACATTTCTATGCTAAGATCTCCAAGTGTGAGTTTGGGATGATGGAGCTGTTGTATTTGGGTCACATTATTGGAGTGGACAGAGTGAGAGTCCATGAGGAGAAGATCAGGCCCATTAGAGAATGGCCGGAGCCGAGGAACGTGATATAAATTCAAGGATTCATTGGCATATGTACTTATTACAGGAAGTTCGTCAAGATTTTCTCACAGCTTGCTGCACCCCTTACAGATTTGACAAAGAAGGGGGCATTTAGTTGGTCGGATACAGTGCAGTGAGCCTTTGACAGGCTCAAGGATGTGATGAGTAACTTCCCAGTGCTTGCATTGCCGGATTTTACGTACCCATTTTTTTTAGAGTGTGATGCATCGGGAGAGGAGATCGGCGCAATATTGATGTAGGGAGGATACCCTATAGCCTTTTAGAGCCAGAAGCTCCTTCCACGCGAGAGGTTGTATTCTATATATGACAAGGAGATGTTGGCCATTATGCATGCATTCTCCAAATTCCGACAGCATTTGGTGGGGAACAGGTTCAGGGTGAGGATTGATCACAACAGCCTCAGGTTCTTCTTGGAGCAGAAGCAGCTACAGGAGAGGTAGCAGAAGTGGATTAGTAAGATCCAAGAATATGACTTTGACACTGAGTATGTCAAGGCTAAAAATAACGTGGTAGCAGATTCCTTTCACGTAGACCAGCCACGTTATCCCTTATGAGCTTGGATACAGATTGGAGGGCTCGAATTTCAGTGGAGTACTCCAAGGATAGATCTACATATGAGGTTCTGGATGGACAGGTGGTGGATGATAGGTACAGGGTGGTCGATGAGATCATCTACTACAGGGATAGGATCTTCTTGACTGAGGAATCTTAGCTCAAGAAGAAGATACTTTAGGCATCACATGATTCACCATTGGTTGGCCATCAGGGGTTTACAAAAACCTACAGGGCCATTAGAGAGAGGTTCTCATGGAAGGGCCTCAAGGAGGACGTACTCCAGCACAACAGAGAGTGCAAATTTTGCCAGAGGAACAAGGGGGAGATGAGCCATCCTGCAATATTATTGCAGCCTCTTCCCATCCTGAAGGGGAAATGGGAGAGTATATCGATGGACTTCATCACAAGGTTGCCCATGGTGCAGGGAAAGGATTGTATCTTTCTCATCGTTGATCGACTGACAAATTATGTGCATTTTTCGCCATATCCCCGCACTACACAGTAGCATAGGTGGCCGAGCTATTCTTCGGAGAGGTTTTCAGGCTACATGGTCTTCCTAAGACCATTATCAGTGACAGGGACAGCTGCTTCATGGGCGGATTTTGGCAGGAGCTTTTATGGTTGGTGGGGACAAAGTTGACACTGAGTACTAGTTATCACCCACAGACAGATGGATAGACGGAGATAGTTAACCAGTGGCTGGAGGGCTACTTGTGTAACTATGTAAGTGGGCAGCATCGAGCATGGCTGAAGTGGCTACATTTGGGGGAGTACTGCTACAACATTACAAATCACATGTCCATTGGTATGTCTCCATTCTATGCTTTATATGGATATTACTCTTTTTCTTTTGCTAACGTGATGTTTGGTGCTAGCAAGGCTCCGAGAGCCAGGATTTGGATCCGAGTCAGGATATTCTCCGAGCTTTCAAGGATAATATGGCCACAACACAAAACCAGCAGAAGCTATATGCTGACAGAGGTCGGGTGGAGAGATATTTTTAGGTAGGGGACTTGGTCTACCTATAATTACAGCCATATCGACAGTCGTCACTGAAGCAAAAGGGAGCTGAAAAGCTCAAACCCCTCTTTTACGGGCCATACAGGGTGATACGCAGGATTGGATAGGTTGAGTATGAGTTGGAGCTGCCCCAAGGCAGTAAGATCCATAATTTTTTCCATGTATCATGCGTGAATAAGGAATTGGGATAGAAGGTGATAGTGACAGATGAGCTACCAGCCACGGATGACGTGGGGCATTTGGTGTTGCAGCCAGAGGCTATTATTGATACCAGGGAGAGGCAGCTACGGAGTAGGACAGTTCAGGAATTCTTGGTGAGGTGGAAGAATTTTCCAGATGAGGGTTCCACTTGGGACAGTGAGAAGATTTTTTAGCATCCATCACTTCAATTGCTTGAGTACAAGCAACATTTTGCCAGGGGAGACTGTAATATTCCTAATTAGCAGTGGCTAATTGGAATATTCAATTTCTCTCAATTTTGTTGTCTATAGCTTATTAATAAATAAAAAGGTGTGTAGAGAGGATCTAACTCACTCAGTGGAATAAAACCCACTCCCTAGTAGCACAACGTTGTGAGTTAAAGGGAGCCAAGGGGGGGCCAAGCACCACGTAGAGAGGGGGCCCACGTATGCACTAGGAGAGACTGCGCAGATGAGGATGAGCACATGGCAAGAGGGAGGCTACATTGAGGAGATAGGCATTAAGGTTTGGAGGAAGGCCAACATTATAAAAGATGGAGGAGCCTCCTCATTTCATTCATTCGTTGTTGATGATATTGAGCTGGTCATTTTGACTTCTTGAGCATGCTGGTTGTTTAGCCTGTCTGTAGCATTGTTTAGTGCGTTGAGTGTCTCCGATCGGAGATCTCGCCCTTAGCCTTGGGGGACTTCGAGTGCCTACTCGGGAAAGGTAATTTCTTCAGAATTTGTGGGAGGTTTTGTGTTTGGGTTTTTTTGGTGGAGATAATAATTCAGAGAGACTGCGTAGTCATTGAGAGGGAGGATCCAGTCCATCCAGGAGGAGCTCCGGATTGGGATTTTTGCAGGGGTTTGAGCTGGGAGATTGAGCAGAGGATCAGAATTTTCCTTTGGGAGGATTTTGGTAGAGTTTGAGGCCATATTTCATTCATTCCTATTCAACCTCTGCGCAGAGCCTTGGAGGCCTGCGTAATTCCCCAAAGGGGTGTTTTTCGAGGGACAACCATTTTTGATATGATTTCTGGGTTTTGCTGAGATTGGTGAGTAGAGAAGGATTCCAGATTTTCATCTCATTCCAGAAAGGGGAACAACCCCTAGTCATCAGTCCATGTAAGCAGTAGCAGCTACACGACAATTTTCCAGCAGCTGGGATGTAGTTCAGAGAGCAGCCATTTCCTGGTTATTCTGAGAGTATTTCTTCACTTGCCTTGAGCAAGTCTAGGTGCCATCATTCTGATCACCTATTGTATTTCATTATATTTCTTAGTATAATAAAATGGCTTAGCATTCTCTCTCTATTTTTGGAGCATTTGTTATACATGAAATCTATGCTATTATATGTCTGCATTACTGTTATTTTTATATCTTCGGGCATTCTAGTTCTATACCACTTCGTGTGTTTTTCTTCATACTCTTGGACAGAGTCTGGAAAGGGCCAGGTAGCCTACAGATCTCACCCTCTTCTCAGAGGTGAAATATATAGTAAATGCCCTCCGAGTCCATCTCTGATTAGAGTTTGTTGTGTTTAGAGATATTCCCCAAAAAGGGATATTACAATTAATTAAAGAAATTATGATAAAAGTTTCAAATATGTTCTACCAAACTATTAACATAGATATGATTAATATAACATATTTTTTAGATAAAGGTCATTACCATTCATTATAAAATAATGAGAATATTTGCTTCTAACTATCATTAAGTTCATCATTTAACTTTTCACATCAATTATTTTAAATTCTATATAAAACTTTATTAAGATATATATATATATATATATATATATATATATATATAGATATATATACATTTGATATTATTATAGTCTAAAATTGTTTTTTAAATTTAAGAAATTAATTTTAATTAAACAACAAAACTTAATAACATTAATCAATATTTTAGGTTTATCTCAATACAACTACACTATTTTTGGTAAAATAATTCATTGTTACTTTTAATTACTTCATATATAAAAAATATATATACGTTATTACATATAGTTAGTAAATATCATTTGAAAAATAAGAATTAGGATAGCCAAAACTCCAAAACATTGTTTTTTATATATTTTTATTTGATATGAATTACTACTAAATTAATTTACCTCATCTTAATTCTAGATTTAACAAGATTTTAGAGGGATAAAATCTCTTTTCACTCGTTGAAACCCAAAAATATTTGACCCCTCTTGGTATTTGGTAGATCCAAGTTAATATGAATTTAGGTTGACTTAATTTTTTTTTTTTTTGTGTGTGACTAGAGGAATCAACAACTAGGTTAGTTTTGTACTTCTATGACATGAGTTTGATTCCAAATACTACCACTATAAACTCTAAGAGAATATGTAGGCCCCTTTCCCTACCACACCATATTTACTCCATGAAACCACCCCACATTAGTGCCACTACGACATGACCCAACCTCAAATCTCTAGTTATGAAAGTGGGGCCAACAAACTGAACACATACTAACATCCCTTAGGGCTACAAGACACTCAAGCGCTAAAGGGCCACCCTAGGTGACCAAAACCTGAGTTGGGGTTTCGTCTCTCATAACTTAACCCCCTGCATGAATGACATGGACTAGATGTGGTTATAGGTCTCCATTGAATGCAAAAAATTGTTTCCATATGGTTATATACCCAAATATCTATTTTAGAACGCGTGGTCCCGATATGTGAGCAACCTTTCCAGTCCAGCCTCTAGAAAACTACCCAGAACTGTTTGTAACTTCTCATAATAATAGATGACATAATGAAAAATATTTTCATACACAACTTGAACAAGAGCTAACCTAGGACATACCTATTCCATTACATACATTTCGTCAAACACATGGAAAACATGTAAGCTACAAGTCAAGAATGAATATTTGAGTGTAAGCCTTTCTAATTTAGCTAAAAAATCACTGAGAAGGTATAATTCTCTGTCAAGTGGTTGAATCAACACTTGCTAGCCCATCCATTCATCAACCATTCATCAAATTATCAAGAATAATAAGAGACATAACCATAGCACATCATAAACCATTCTTATAACCAACATATAACTAGAATATGAACCATTATAGAGAAACCATCAAAACCACATAATAACAAGTATAAATTCTCATAGAACACAATGGGAAAATAGCTCTAATTATTTATGAAAAATCCAACCAATTCGGGAATTTCCATGTACCACCCTACTATAGATTAAGCTTAATCAAATATTTCTTTGAGCCAATCACCCAATGCCATATTCCAAGCATGAATATGAGATATCATGGGGTAAACTAGAACATAACCAACTAAAGAAATCTAGAGGTTAAACAACATTGACCATCAACCTACCATGATCTACCCAAAACTAATCAAGAGATCACAAAGCCAAAACAAGCCTAGATGCCTCATAATTCCTTCACCATACCTTAAGGAATTTTCCTATCTCTGCCAAAATTTTAATAGATTCGGAGAGAAAACCATATCCGAACCCAACCCTTGGGAATTTTCCTAAAATCAAATCACCTGGTTCCAAAATATTTTAGCAATCCAAAGCTCAACCAAGAAATGAATCTCAGCACACCATGGCTATACAGGAAATGGAAAGGCAAGGCTTAAACCACTATCATATCCAGCAAAACCCATGCCAATGACAAAAAAGGGCCCAAATAAAAAAATGCATGAGCCATGAATTCACACCTTAGCTACGAAATCACATATGCAACTTGTTACTCGCAAAATGTTCCTACTAAAGCTGTTGATCCAACCTTGTCCTAGGTTCCTTTTCATTTCCTTTCTTTCTCTTGCTTGTCTTTTTCCTTCCTTTGTTTTCTTGCTTGATTTCTCCTCTAGGTGATCTCTCTCTCTCTGTCTTTCTTAGTACCTCTAAAAAAAAAACTAAAAAATGGTGTGAATTGATCCTCGTAAGTCTTTTTATCATTGAGCCCTCTATTTTCTTCATTTTCCTTCATTTTTCCTTCAATTTCCCTCTCATGTAAATCTATGTCTCTTAACCTTCCTTTTCTACTTTTTTCCTTTATTTTCATAAGTAAATGTCAATTAATGTCTCTTTTCATTTTCTAATGCCTTTTCCAATTTTCATAGCCATAATAAACCAAAAGTGATGCCCACTATAGTGCTTTTCCCAACACTTAACATGGAATACATGTCCAGTGACCTTAGCCTTATTTTGTGTTTATTAACCTTTATTACATAAAATTTTAACCTGGGGTTGTTGTAAACCCCTCCCGATTAGGGAAACACCATCCTTAGTGTTCTATAACACCCATGACCAACAAACCATTGAGAAAAAAACATACTTCCTATGGAGCTCTATAGAAAAACTCGATGCAATATTTATAATAGACAACCACTGCAAACCATGACCAACATGAAAAATATGACAATCATACCACTCATTGGAGATTTATAACACAACTCATTGTGGTATGTACAACCATAAACATATATATACATATATGAAAAATAATTTTCTTGTCCCAACAAATAATGAATGATACATAGCCCACATCTAATCTGACATCTTTCATGTAGCTTCATGAGGCCTGAAATGTTTACATTGGATTTTAACTTGCTTGATTGCTCAATTCTGAAGTAGAATTTGTTTCCACTATACTATGAAGTGTAATTTTGGTTGGAATTATCCCTGTGGTTCCGTCTACAATAAAAACCAATAAATCACATGATAAAAATCCTGAAGATGCCTCTTAAGCAATGAAACATGGAAAACATCATGAACTTTCGCTTTCAGAGGTAGTGTGGGTTTGTATGCTAATGGTCCAATCCTCTCAAGGATCTCGAAAGGCCTACAATATCAAGATGCCAACTTGGCACATGACACAATCGTCAAGGAGATACTCTTGGGCTTTATGTGCAAGTACACATGCTCCCCAACCTGAACCTCCTTAAATAATTTTTTCTGATCTACATAGCTCTTCTGCCTATCCTTGACTTCCTTCAAACTACTTTTAATAACCTGCATTTATTTTTCCATCTCTGCCAACCTGTCAAGTCCAATAAACACCCTGTTCACTAGATCGATCGGATTGATAGGAGTATTACAACTCCACCCATAAATAATGTCAAATGGACTCATCTTCAAGGACTTATGATACTTATTTTTATATGCAAACTCTACTAGTGGAAGATACTCCTCCCATTTCTATTGTTGATGTATCAAATACTTCCTCAACATCTCCTTAATACTACTATTAACTTTCTTTGTATTTTCATTTGTCTACGAATGATAAGTTGTACCAAAACCCAAATTTACCCCCAAACATATAAACAACTATTTACAAAACCTACAAGTGAAATTGGAATCTCTATTTGATTCAATATTCTTATGAACACTGGGCATCCTCACTATCTCCCTGAAAAAAATTTGGCCTACCTCACTAGATGAATTCATAGACTTAAATTTAATGAAGTGAGCTACCTTACTTAACATGTCAACCACAACCATGATGGAATCATGTTGTTTTCATGTCCTCAAAAAAATTGTAATGAAGTCTATAGAAATGACCTCCCATTTCCACTATGAAATATGAATTAGATGCAATAAACCACCTAAATGTCTACACCCCACTTTCACTCCATGAGAGTCGAAACATATTCTGATATTATGAATGGTGTTTATATGGATTAACATGAAAATCCCTCAAGATATTTTTCTTGAGCTCACTTCTATCTAGTACATAAATCATATTACTGAATATGACCAGACACTATTCCATGAGATGATACTCCTCATCCTTATCACCTTCACCCTACTAATGTAATATCTACTTCAAATATTGATACATGTCATCATGTTTTCCTACCTGCAGGATCCATTCCTGAAAAGTTGTCCCATAAGAACTCACCATTGTGTTGTGATTCACCTCCACTCTTCTACTAAGAGCATCTGCAACCATGCTCACCTTTGCCTTAATTTAATTGATCTCCATATCAAAATCCCTGAGAATAGCCAATAATCTAGCTTGATTGACATTCAGATTAGGTTGGTCAAACAAGTACCTTAGTCCACTATGATCACTCATCAGAATAAACCTCTTTTCAGGAAGATAATTCCTCCAAATATTCAAGGCATGAATAATAGCTTCTCACTCAAGATCATGTGTCACATAGTTTTGATTGTGCTCATTAAAATTCCTTGACTGAAAAAATACCACCTATATTTTTTGCATCATAAATCCACCAAGTCCTCTCTTCTAAGTATCTATACATACCATAAGCTTTTTATCCAGATATGCAATCTTCAATACAGGAGAATTTGTAAGAAAATGCTTCAACTACTTGAAACTAGTTGCACACTCCTCTATCCATTCAAATTTCTTCCCTTTTCACTAAAAACATGTAATAGGATATGAAATACATGAGAAGTTTCAGATGAAATGCATCTAATAACCTACTTGTCCCATGAATGATCTAACCTCATCCACATTCCTAGGAGTTTCCAAATCCATGATAGATTTGATATTTTTTGGGTCCACTACTATACCTTCCTTGGAAACAACATGTCCCAAGTAATGAATTTTTTTCTGAAAGAAACTGTACTTGCTAAGCTTAGCATACAAATGATGCTCTCTCAAAAATATTAACATTGATGCTAGGTGTTCTATATGCTCTTCCTCATTCTTAGAATATATCAATATATCATCAATGAACACTATCAAAAGCTTGTCTAGACAAGGACACAAAAAACTATTCATAAAACATATGAAAATAGATGGAGCAATAGTAAGTTCAAATAGAACCATTAAAAATGCATAATTCCCATACCTGGTACAAAATGTAATCTTGTATATGTCATATTATTTGATGTGTACCTAATGATATCTTGATCTCAAGTCAGTTTTCAAGAACACTGCTACTCCCTTCAACTGATCAAATAAGTCATCGATCTATGAAAAAGGATACCAATTCTTGATATTCACCTTATTTAATTTCCTATAATAAATACAAAACCTTAGACTACCATCCTTCTTCTTCACAAAAAACACTAGTGCACCTCAATATACACACTTAGCTTTATGTATCCTTTATAGAGAATTTCTTTAAGCTTCAACTTCAATTATAGCAATTGTGGGGTGCTCAACCTGTAAGGTGCCTTTGATGTTGGTGTTTCTCCTGACATCAAATCAATAGAAAATTTCATTTCCCTATGACGAGGAAAATTTGAAATATCTCTTGAAAACACATCCTGAAACAGCTACAAAACCGAATACCTCTTCAAGACTTTAAAATTCTCAACATCATTCCCTTATTTAGTAGAAACATGAATCACAAATAATAAAATCCTTTCCTACAATTGCACTTTTCCTGCATAGCTATAACCATTCTCACTGATGTAGGTTTCTTCTTACCCTGCAAGATTCTCTTCTCTCCATCATTATCCAAGCACTCAATAACCTTCTCGTAGAAATCTACCTTGCTCCTGAGAAGGTACAACTAGTTCATACCAAAAATCATATTTTGTGAACCCAAAGGAAACACATTTAGATGCATTGATGTAGACATGCAATTCTGATCAAATGGACAAGATCTCACCCAATGATGAACTCTTTTCTTTGTACCTAGAACCAACTGCACCAACCAAGACTCTATACGCACTTCTTTACTCAAGATACACTTATCCACTAGGTAATGATTAACATAGCTATAATTAGATCTAGGATCAATCAAAATTGAAGAAAATTGATCATAGAGCTTACCTTCCATCTCTATAATGGATTCCTCATGATATGCCTGCTTATTACCAAAATTTGCATAAATTTGAGGAATTCTATGCCCCACATCCCCAACTATCTGTGCCTCTTGAGCACTGCATATATGACGTCTTCCACCTTGATACTAAAATAAATAATTATTACGATGATCTTCGCCACATATCCACTCCCGCAATAGTTCTTTTCTACTACCCTTATTCAAATACTCTCCAGGATAAGATCCATGTCCCTTCTTTGCTGTACTAAACTTCTTGTATGGAGCCACATTCTCTTTCTCACCCACATCTTGAGGCATATTTTTCTTTAGAGGCCATTTTCATTTGGTATTTTCATTACCTTTCCAATGGTGTGTTGGCTCTGTCTTTTGCTTCAACTATGTATAAAAATGTTTCAACTTCCGATGACTTCCTCCAATGACCACGGCTCATCAAAATCAATCCAATCCTTGAAATCTAATGGTAGTACATTGATGAATCTATGAACCTTTGTCTTCTCATCCTTAAGATACAACACATATCTCAAAAAATCCAAGGACTTAGTCGTATATTCTTCATTTCTCATAGATATCATCCTCAGTTCATAGAAATCCTTATGCTTATTGTCATAGTATCTCCTTCACAAGTACTTATTTCAGAAGATTCTTTTTAACTTATTCCAACTCAAATCCTCTATCTTTATGCCTTTTACATGCTTCACATATTCCCACTAGATGTATGTATTTCCCTTGAGACTAAAAGTAACTATCATGCCTTTCATGTTATCTATATTATCATGTAGCTTAAAAATATTCTTCATCCCAAGAAACCAAGCTTCTACATTTTTCAATTTCTTCAACTCATTTTCAAACTTTGGAGGCTTATATTTCTTAAAATCATATGAAAAATACCCCATCTCACTCCTCCTATAAGGATGAGAGTGATGATTACCATGATATCTATCTCAACCAAAACTAGAATAGAACCCATAATCTCTATCTCACATGTCAGGTGTGTCTAACCATTTTCCACCTCTGACCATGTCATCCATGTATGAACTATGCCCACCATGAGACCTGTTACCATATTCTCCATTAGTCATTTCCTCCTTCCCATAGTTGATTTGTATTTTTCCCCGACTTTGTAGATATGATAAAATTTTATGGATGAATACATTTTCATGTACTTGATTTTCCTGTTTCGTGGAAAATATTTCCTGTTAATGAATGATTATGTCATTATCTTCCTTGGAACTCCTAATATTTGTCTTTAGATTTATCAATGTATCTTATCTGCCAGGGGAATAATCTTCCCCATGTTTCTTATCATCTCTGATATTCTTCTTCCTGCAAAAATACCATGTCACATAAACCAAATATAAACATAATCAAAATTACCTTAGTGAAGTTTAGGGGACGCTATCTTGTCTGCACAAATTTGTCCAGATTGGTAAAACACAAACACACACACACACACACACACACACACACACACACATAGACACCAACATATCAACCTATCGATCACACACACACACATATAGACACCAACACATTAGCATATGAATTTCATGTATGATAACTCAAACTGAAACACTGACTACATTAATGACAACCATAGCTACTACAATCCATACATACGACTGACGTACATGAATAACAATAACATATTTCCCATTCAATCAAATTATTTTAACATGGATGCTCTGATACCAATTTGTAGCAATTCTGCCACACATTTACTCACTTTTACAAAGACTTCAAGTAAATGTGAAGCAGAATGCCACTATGACATGACCCAACCTCCAAGCTCCAGTTAAAGAAGTGGGGCTAGAAAAATAAAAACATACTGACATCCCTTACTGCTACATGACACTAATGGGCCAAAGGACCACCCCAGGTGACCAGACTAGGAGTTGGGGATTATTTCCTCACAACCTAACCCCCAAAAACATGAATGACAAGATGTGGGTGTGGTTATAGGCCTTCAACTGCATGCAAAAATCTTCCTCCATTAAGTTATTTCCAAACATCTCTAGTTCATAGGGTGTGGTACCAATATCATTCATGGAAATAAAACAACCTAACTTATTAATTCCATGAAATCATAAACTAAAAATAAATTTTCATTTGTGGGGAAGGTATACCCTCCTCAAGCTAAAAAGAAAATCGATGAGAGGGGGATGATTGATCACAGATTTATGAATTTATAGCCTACTCTATCAACATGTAAGTAAGCTAAATGTACAACAAAATACAAATGGAATCAAACTAAAAACAATGAATTTAAATGCAAGCAAACTAGAGAAATACTCATAAAAAAACTAGCTAAAATGATATAGAATTAAAAAATAAATAGACAAAAGAGACTAAGTTCATTGGATTGTGCCCTAACCCATAGGACCAACCCTTTGAAACTATATCATTGAAGCACAATCCGAATACTCACTTTACTGCAAAATATAGTCTCATTACATCAACATGAAAGTCTCAAAAACCTATTACAAGAGCTAAGAGCCTAATATCTTTCTCCAAAGTTTTAATCCTGATGAGATCTTTCTCAGTCCTATTTAACCTAAAGAGTAGCTACCAAAATATCCCTAAAATGTAAGTGATGTGTCCACTTAACTGCAAGTGAAGTGTAGCTTTGGTGCACTTGATATTGATTTTTCTTGGTTGCCTTTGATTTCAAACTGTTGGAGGGAATATCAAGGATCCCTTGGCTACCTTTAGGATCTAAGGAGGTGGAGAATCCCCCTATAATATCTCCTTGCTATCTACTCCAAGTTTAATGGAAAAATATTCATAAAAAAAGCAATATCTTTATGATTTTTCTTCATTTAACTCATGTTAGGCACTCAAAGTATGAGAAGCCTCAATCACCATGTACACTAGCATCATAAGACTGTAATATAATTAAAATTCAAGAAAAAGAAACTTGATAAGGAAAAATGGTGACCATTAACCCCTCAAAATATACCTAAGGATGGAGCTCATCATCATCCCCCTACCAAATGGTTTCTCATCCTCTGAGCAACCTATTCCTCCTTCTTTTATTTAAAATATTTTATGGACCCTCTTAATTCCTAAGGAAGAAGTGTGGGAGTTCCTTCATGAGGGTAAAAACCATCATTCTTTTCTTCTTCCTCCAATTCTATGTTTTTCTCATCTTGGTACTTTCAATCACTCAACCCTAGAAAGAAGGGTGGAGTGAACTTCAAACCAATCCATTTAATATTTTTGGCATGCATGGCCCTCTTCTATAATGGTGCTCTCTCAAAGGCACCCATCAATATATCTGGTGTGTGGTACTCCATGTTTCTAAGGCTTTTCTGGAGGTTGTTCCATCTCCTTTGGCTAGACATTATGCACTCATCTCCCAACAACCTAGAAACATCATCAAAGTGAGCCATTGATTTAGCTTGTGTGTGGAGGTATGTTTCTACAAGTGTAGGATCCTTTTCAATATTAGGATGGTTATTGATGAATCCCCTAGGGCTATATAGTTATGCCCTGATGTGTGAGGGTTCTCTATTTTTTCTCCTCATAACCATTCTCATTTCTTGTGCTATGGTCTCTTCATTAACCATTCATGATTCCAATGCCATGAATTGCATGTATCTCATCCTAGGATTGGGGTCCCAAATGTTGAAGTATATCAACCCAAGGTTACAAATGTAAAAGTATTCTATTTTTTCCTTGTATGCCATACTTGATTCGCTGCAAAAATCAATGAACTGTCTCCACTTTTGGAAAGGCAAGGATCCATGGGAGGCTAATTTTTTGATTTGAAATAGGAGCTACTGTTCCTTCAGGTAAACTGCATAGGAATCTGATGGATATATGTGTTGAATGGCCTCCATGGACAAATCTGCCATGGTGGCCACTTTCTTTTCCTTTTGTTGAAACTGCTCTTGTAATGCTACATTCTCTGCTTGGGCCTTCTGAAGTTTATCTTTCAACACTGACTCTCTGAGCCTAACATCAGATAAATCCTTCCCCAAATTAGCTAATTTCCCTTCCATTACCCCTATTTCATGCACACCTTTAGATGTGGCAAGCTTCATCCAATGATGAGTGTGTGCCCTCTCTTCTTCCAACTGATAAAACAAAGGCACTATGATCTTTTGAGGAATCAATCTACCACCTCAATGTATGTGTAGTAGGAGCTGAGATTGGGTTGATGGCTAGAGTTTGGCACTACTACTACATCTTTGAGGACTAGTTCTAGTGAGGTGGGTTCTTCCTTGTCATCTTTTTCTCCCTCTTTTTCATCTTGTTTTTCATCTTGTGCCTTTTCCTCAACTTATTTGACCTCTTGCCCATATGTGGTTGTATTTTCTTCCTTAACCAAGGCATTTTTCACTAGTTTTGTGCTTAGTGGAGTTTGTTGTAGAGAAAACAAAGTTTCCTGTAGAAAAATTTGTTTTTCTTGTTGAAGACCCTCTTTTCATTGTTTTTCACTTTTTTCAGTCCTTGGAGGGTTTGTGGGGTTGCATGAGGTGTATAGCATGTGAATCATGCTGAATTTATTTTGATATATGTTATAGCGGTCCTTATCGGTGATGTGAACTCTTGCACCCTTCCTTCCTCTAATATGATTTCCTCATTTTTCCTTGATGATTCTTCAATGGAAATAGGGCTCTTGGTGGGAGTCTGTGGTTTCCCCTACCTCACCCTTTGACTCCTCCTAGTCCCAAAATATATAATTTCTACCTCTTCCTTTTTTTTTTTTTAGGTGTACTCAAAGTGTTTAAGGTAGCAACCACTTATTCATCTGTTATGTCTCATGACATGGTGGTGTATCGAGGGGATGTTTCACTACATAAGATAGGGTCCAATGCTTCCTTTTCCTCAATATTTTCTTCCTCCTTCCCCTCTGCTTTTTCTTTCTCTATCTCTGTTGTCTCTGTGTTTTCTGCCTTAATTTCCATCTCTTATTTTCCTTCCCTATTTTCTTCCCACTCTTATTCTTCTTCTACTTGCTCTTCAACCTCTTCTTCTTCTTCTTCTAGCTCCCACTCTCTAAGGCTAGAAGAAGAGGTTTTCCCTATTTGGGTAGCTATAAAGGCTTACCTATCCATGTCTATGAAAGAATACCAGGAAACAGGTAGGTTCAACATTCTCAAAGCATCATTCATAGTTAGTTTGATGAGGCCATGATGGGCGAAGTGTTGATAATTTCGTTTCTTCATCTTATGGCTCATGTTAGTTTTGGATATCAAAAAGAAGTGATAGATGCTTAGTATTTGTTCTAGAGGGAGTTATCCTTGAAACCTAATTGCATTTAACAATTTGAAATGATACCCATAGAACACACTAATTCTGTGTTCATAATAAATAAACTTCATGATATGGAAGGCTACTTCATCCCAAGGGTATAGAAGGATTTCTCTCCTCACACCATTTTTGTCTTCAATGTACTCTCCTCCTAGCAGAAAGAACCTCTTCTTGGCTATAGTGCTAGGAATTCTTTCCTTAACACATTTGACTCCTTAGGGAAAATTTGTAACTCTTGTTATCAGTTGAGGTGATAGTGTTATGGCTAGGCCTCTAACCATATTGGTGGCTCTCTCCTCTGAGTGTGACGTCGGAGCCACTGCAAATTCTCGAGCTATCTCTTCATCAAAAACTTTAAAAATATAAAATAACCCTAGCCATTAGTGATTTTAGAAGATATCCATGACTTGAGGATGTTGTCTAATTCTATTAATGTTAGTGGGCTCCTTTCTATTGAATCCCCCTCCGATTTTAATGGTTGTGATATGGAGGTGGTGATATGTTTGAGAGTTATGTCTTGGAGATGGAGGTCTTGAAACAAAATGCAAGAAAAATATTATTTACCTTTTAATTGCCAAATTTAATTTGCTGTGTATAAATTTCATGGAGAAATCTCAGTGCTAGAGGATGGAAACCACCTACCTTTTCCTATGGTGTTTTGTTGAGAGATGGTTTCTTTGGGAAGAGAATTCACCCACAGGTGACTCTATGTTTCCTTCGAAACCCTTGTTGATTTTCTTCTGAAGTTTCCTATATTAAAACATTATTTTCTTGAGCACGATGGTGCATGCAAGCTCAAACCTCGATGTTGCTCTCCTAATGGCTCCCACTGCTGTCCTGTTCTTGTTTCTCTTTGAAATGCTCAAAAAAATAGGGAAAATGAGACATATATTATGTTTATGGGATTTTTAAATAAATTTGGAGCATTGTAATGACTCGTACTTAACAAGAATTTTCCTCCTTGAGACCGTTGGTCCCACTCCAGTTCGTGATTTCTGAGACTTATAATCACCTTCTTCATACCCGTACACTCTCTCTTGAATTTATTTGACTTTCCAAAGTGGCATTCACTTTCAATTTTCCTCCAGTTTCACTTTACGAATGTGGACAAGTTAACTGCCCACCTTTTTTCCTTTTAATTTTCTAAAACTCGACATTAAACCATTTTTCTCATTATGGATGCACAGTGAGAGGTGAAGGGACATACATGAGCCTACCTAGTGTTGGTGTGGTGTTGAATGAGCTGATGCAAGGAGCTGGAGATGGCGGTGGCATACATGATCTCTTCTTTATTATATCTTCACTTCTTATTTTTTTTCTGAGTGAGTAGCTTTTTTTGAGTGAGGTGCTTGTCTCTTCAGAGTGAGCGACTTAATATTTTTTTTGTTTGAAAGTGTTGAATTTTGACCTTCAGATGCCATGGTTGGTGTTATTTCCTTCCTGGACTCTACTGGTGGTCTTTTGGAGTCATCCTCGTCAATTTTCCTTCATCCTTTAGCCTTGTTGTGCCACACACAGACTCGCTATGGAAAACATTATGATGGTTCTAGAAGTCTTTTTCTTGCGTCTTCTTGCTTAAGTTTTCTCAGAAATGGAGCGATATGGTTCATGGAGGCTATGGATGGAGTCATGGAATGAATGGAGTGGAGGATAGGCAAGTGAACGGGTCTCATGCCAACTTCTCAATGATCTAGTTGCTAATGGTGAAAAATAGAGTTTAGAGAGTGAATCCTTGTGCATGAAGTGAAATAAGGATTTGGGAATGGTAGGTATATGAAAAAATTAAATTAACATGATCTCCTTGAAGTTCATAAATCCATGGGAGAGATTTTTCATTCATGAATGAGTTTCTTGTAGTATTTACAAGAGTTTCTTGTAGTTCTATAGGAATCGCGTAGTTGTTGGACTTGCGTGTAGAAATTACAGTTTAGGAGAAAAAATGAATTTGTTTCCTATACGAGGGGTGAAATGGATGACGTGGTGTATGGAGGAGTGCCTCATGGAATGGGAAAGTAGATAAGAAGAGGAAATGAAGAGAAACTACTCCTATGGATCCTAGAAAACCATCTTTGATCAATAACTTGCAAAACAGAAAAACAAATAAGTGCAAAAGTTTTTTTTTTCTCTATTTATTTTTAATTCTTCTCATTTTGAATGAAAGTGGGTTGCCTCCATAAAGGTTTTCAATTGATAGGCTTGCCTTGGGTGCCTCAGTGAGATTTTCACCCAAAAATCTTTTATTCTCTGTTTTTTCTTTTTTCTTTGCTCCAGGATTGCCTCGTCAAGGTTTTCAACCGTGGAGTTGGCCTAGGGAGCCTCAGAGAGGTTTTGACCCATGCCTCTTTATTTTTTTTATTTTCTTTTCTAGGAGGGGGAGGCACTAGAAACTACGGAGTTTCCCATGACATACACCTCACAGTTTATGGAATTTATAAATTCTTCACTAGACAGGGGCTTCTTGTAAACCTTAAGCTTGTAACCATTGGCAAGTGGGTGAATTCCTTCCTCATCTATTTTTCTGATATGAACTGCACCATTATCATAAAATTTTCCCACTTTGTAGGGTCCCAACCATCTTGTCATCATTTCACCTTGAAATCCTTAAATCTTCAGTCACGCAACATCGCCCAATATCTTTCTTGAAAGGTATTTTACTTAATGTACTTATCATGCCAGACCTTCCTTTGCAACCGAATCACCTATGTGTGAAGGATTTCTTGCATCCTAAAATCATCTAATCCATTTAATTGTAACAACCTATCTTTTTGGGCATTTGATATATATAGGTCTAACTCAAGTGCCATCCTTAATGATCTGAACTGAAATTGAATTGAAAGTAGAGATTTATTTATGTAGACCAGGTCATAATGAGTGAATCATGTTGTTGTTTTCCAAGTTGTGTTGTAGGCATGATTAGCCTTTACCAATTTGTCCACCCAAGCTTTCATGATGATTCTCACAACCTTGGTGAGGATATTCTCCAAGGATCTAATGGTCACTTCCACTTGGCCATTTGCTTGAGCGTGGTAGGCAGTGGAAGTATAATGCTTTATCTTGTGCCTCCTCAAAATATTATCAATGAGATAAGATGTGAATTATGCCCCTTGATTAGTGACTACCTCTTTGGGGTATCCAAACTTGTAAAACGCATTCACTCTCATAAATTCTTCTACTTTCTCCTCGGTTTCTACCTTCACAACTTTTGTTTCAGCCTACTTTGTCAGGTAGTCAGTGTAGACTATGATATATTTTTTCTGTCCAGATGGTGGATCAATAGGTCCAACGAAGTCCATGCCCCACTTATAAAATGGCTCAAGAGACACAAGAGGGTGCAAAGGCATATCATATCTCTGTGTAGGTTTCCCCATCCTTTGGCATCCTGGTGAAGGGTAGGCCAATAGTATCATGCCTACAAAACTTTGAAGGTAGTCCTTTTCGTGTCAAAATGGCCTCCACAAGGGTTATCATGACATTCAGAGACAATATAAAAAACTTCTTCCTCCCTCACACACCTTCTGAGAATTTGGTCAGGGCCTAGCTTGAAGATATCCCACCCCCAATCCATGTGAAAGGGATGCTTTTTTTGATGATATTTATTTTTCTCCTTGAATGATATATTAGGAGGGAATTTTTTAGCAACCAAGTAGTTAGCTATGTCATCAAACCCTGGTGAGAGTAATGAGATAGTGAAAATATGTTCCTCTGGAAGCTGGACATCCACCATTCCTTGTTTATCTACAGATAGAGCTAGCTGGGTAAAAAATATACAACAACATTCCCCTTTCCAGGTTTTTCAACAATTTTTAGGTCAAATTGTTTGTAATAGTAAAAACCATCTAATTATTCTAGCATTAACATCTGGTTTGTTCATTAAATATTTGATGGTTGCATGGTTAGTGTGTACAAAGGTGTGATAACCAGTGACATAGTGTCTAATTGTTTTTAAAGCATGGAAAATGGCTAACAATTCCTTATCTGTGACAATATAATTGAGTTCGGCCTTAGACAAGTTCTTACTAACGAAATATATTACATAATATAATTTTTCTTCTAACTACCCTAATGCTTCCCTCACAGCTTCCCCCACAACTTTGTTTGATGCATGAGTGTGGATGTAGAAAGGCATAGTCCAATTTGGACCTTGGAGAATGGGGGTAGTAGTTAACTTTCCCTTAATTAGCTCAAAAGCTTCTTGAAAAAGACTTACCCAAGTAAACTTAGTGTCTTTTTCCAACAAACCAAATAGTGGTGACGCCAACTTGTTGAAGTATTTGGTGAATATTCTATAATAGCCAGCTAAACCTAAGAAAATCCAGACATCTCTCTGATTTTGAGGAGAAGGTACCCTTTTCATGATGGTGATTATTCTCTTTTTCACTTGTATTCCTGCTAGGGAGATTGAGTGTCCCAATACAACTCCTACTCTTTTCAGTAGTTCACACTTTTCTAGGCTCAAGGATATATGCATCTCAATACACCTTCTCAACTCCTTTCCCAAATTGGAGAGAGCCTCCTAAAAGTCATCCCATAGGGTGTGAAATCATATTTGTAGATTTCAACTGAGTCATGGACTTTCTCAGAGAAAATTCTCAATAAAAATATTTAGAAGGTAGTTGGGGCATTTCACAACCCAAAGGGTAGACATTTGTAAGAGAAGGTACCCCCAAGGGAAAGTGAAAGTAGTGTTGTCCTGGTCTTTAGGGTTTATTATACCCACTGAACCCATCTAAGAAGGAAAATAAATTCTTTCCTGCAAGACCATTTAGGACTTGGTCTATAAAGGGCAAAGGGAAATGGTCCTTCTTGGTGGCTTTGTTAAGTTCCTGATAATCAGCACAGATTCACAATTTTCCATTCTCCTTTGGGACTACGACAAGAGGAGATACCCACTCACTGTCTAATATAGGATAAATGAAACTTGCATCCAACAATTTCTGCATTTATTCCTTGACTATGTCCTTTAGATCTGGTTTCATCCACCTTTTGGGTTGGCACACAGGATTGCATCCTTCCTTAATGTAAATATTATGTTTTCATACTAAGGGATGGACCCATTTCATGTCCTTATAACCCCAAGAAAATTCATCTAGGTTTTCTGTCAGAAGCTGGCATCACTACTTTTCTTATTCATTTGAGAGGTTTGAGTTAATTTTGAGAGATCTGGATGAGCCAAAATCTACAGCCTTGGTGGTTTTAGAGGTTGAATAGACTAAGTGAAATTCCATCCAAGGGTGGATTTTAGATTCTTTGAATAGGTTTTCAAGCGGGTTCTTAGTGGGGGTCTGGTTTTGAATGACATGGTGGATGAGTTCATCTTCATCAAGCTACCCCCCTCTAAGGACAATATCTATGGTACAATTTTGGGTAGTGTTGTATACCTCATCTTATGCATCCTCTAACCATATAGGTAGATCATGATGAATGGAAGGTTGGGTTAGAGGATATAATACCAACTCTTTAGACAAGGGCCCATTCTTAATAGTCATTTTTCTAGCCCAACAGCTAATATAAGCTTCAACAATGGCTAACTATGGTCTCCCTAAGATGAGATTATTTCCATTGAACTTGGTTTTTGGATATAGAACCAATAAATATATAGGATAATCCCAAGAGTCAATTGAAACCATAACATCCTAAAAATTTTCTTCCAGAGTTACTGTGGAACGATCTGCAAGTTGCAGAATTGTTTTGGTTTTCCTCGAAGTCCCTTGGAGGTTGAGTTTCAACATAGATTCCTTTTTCATGAAATTGATGGAAGCCCCAAGAGAAACCATAGTATTGGGGACTATGACACCATCTATGTGTACATCTACAAATGGACTTCTAGGGTCTAGGTACTTTGGAAAGATTACCCTTCCCAACATTATGTCGAATAGTTGTCCTATTACATTGATGGTGGGGGTATCTTTCGTCTTCCTCCTAGGTTTTCTGAAACACTTTTTCTGAAAGATCCTATTGTAAATAGGGACATCCTTAATGGCCTGGAGAAGTGGTATCTTTAAACACAAAATTTTCAGTTCTCCCAGAAGTTCATTCTCCTCTGGGGTGTGTTAGCTAGAATGGATCAAGCACTCGAGAAAAGGAGGTTTTTGGATCTGAGTGTTACTTTCTTCCATTTCCTTCTCAACCTCTACAAGTGGATATGGAGGGTGGTTTTCTGGGAGTACTCTTCCCGCCTGATATTAATCTCATATATATCCATGTCATAAGCTAGATAGGATGTCTCTCCACTATAAACTTGCTTTTCATGTTTGTTGTTCAGGTTTGGATTGGGATGTGCAGGCATTTGAGGAAACTTGGGTGGAACAGTATAAGTAAGTTGAGGTTGAGGATGGGGTGGAGGAATTAGAGTAGGTGGTTTATTATGTTGAGGCCTCTGCCCCTAGGATTTATTGTTCCACTAAGGTTTTTGACAAACATACTGCTGAAATGGTTGTTTCATAGGCTGAGTATTATATGGAGGGTTGTAAGGCCAAGTAGGAGGTGTAGGAAAATATAGAGGAGTGGGGGTGTACCAATATTTCATGGGGGAATTATGATTATTTTGATAGTAAGAGTAAGGTGCACCTTGCATACCCTGTTGATATGACCTAGGGCCTTGAGGCCTTCACTAGTTGATGAAACAGAGTTGCTCTAGTCCTACTTCCCCACCTTGATACACAACTTTAAGTCTAGGTAAGGAGGAACAGTTTTCTGTGGCATGATTCTCCTCACAGAATAAGAAAAACTCTATGATATTTAATGTACATTCATTCCTAGGGCTCTTTCTAGTACATCTAGGGAAAAATATAGCCAAGGCCCTTTCTTCTTTCTTTTTCTTCCTCTTGACTTGTATTGTGTCATTTTCAAGGGAAAGGTGTGCAATATGTCACTTTTTAAGTCCTCCAACATATTTCCAATCTCATGCATGATGGAGGTGGAAGAGGAAGGGGTATTGGTTATACTTTGGCCAGCTCTATATTTCTTCCTAGCTACCCTTCAGTGGTTCCTAAAGACACTTTTGATTGTCTCATGAGGCAGGTAGTAGATATATCCTCCTGACAACATATTGCGGGTTTCTATCACCTCCTCCCTAATACCTCATAGAAGTACTAGTTTAACTGATCTGAGATCAAGAGTACATTTGTCTCTCTTATATTTTAAATGAAACATCTCTTCATAGTATTCTAGGCATTCATTAGGCTCTAGAGTCATCCTGAATATCTCATCTTTAGTTTCCTTGGAACTACAAAAGTGTATGTAATTTTTTTTGAAGGCCTCTTTCATCTGTGCCCAAGTAGTTTCTATTCTTAGGTATACCCATGAACCTATTCAAGGTTGCATTGTTAAGGGTAGATGGGAATAGATTCAGCTTTTGATCATCTGTGTCATAGTCATAGGTCCTACAGACAACGATAAATTCAAACATGAATGTGTTAGGATCTTCAGAGGTAAGTCCATGAAAGTGTGGAAGGGATGAGGGGCTAATGTTCTTCATTTTAGTTTCCCTATCCGCCTTTCTAATGTCAAAGACTCCCTGGGCTTCAGTTTTATCCATTGTGTGAATAGGTGAAGCAGGTTCCTTGGGTGAAACAATATCTTCTTCTTTTCCAATAGGTTCTTCAAAATTTCAGAAGGCTCACCTATGGTGTGTCTCAACCTCATAGCCATTGAAGAAGAGTGAAGTGTGACTATGTGGTGATGTGGGGGATTTAGGTAAGAATTTTCCTTGAGTATCCCTACTCCTACGAGGCATGAAAACCATATTTTTTGGTATTTTTTCAATATTTTTGAAACAACATGTAAAAGGAAAGTAGAAAATAATGCTAAAACAAAATCAAAGCATCTACTAGACACCTCCCCAACAATGGTGTCAGAAAGTGGTGAGCGCTCGTATTGCACCAAGAATGTTGCAACTCCAAGAGGCTACCATACTTTACTTTATCAACCTGAAGTTAAAAAAAAATTGGAGGTGACACTTATATATACGCAACAGATGTATTCTACTCATGTCATCCTCTTCCGAGCTCTACAAAAGGGTGCTACTTCTAGGGTTTTTAGATGAAGTCTATCACACTTCTAAGTTTAGGCCTAGGGATACAAATGATTCAAAGACATGGATCTATTAGAAAGTACATAACTACACTACAACAAGCAAGTACATGTAACTACTCTGTAATGAAAGAAATCTACAAATCAAGCTATGATAAGAGATGAAAAGAAATAGGCATCTTGCATGAAGTAAATTTCTTAATTGAAATTGCATAAAGGAAAGTAACCTAATCACACTTTTCTGGGCCAAATTTCTAAACACAGTTCATCCATTCTATGTTCTATCTATCATGCTTTTAATCATGCAGCTAATCATGACCTAAATATGCTTGTAAATGCATTGTTTTGTAGTTAGGAGGAGAAAGCGTAAAGGTGTCTTATGGAAATCTTGAACTCATGGGTGCAAGGATGAATGTTTATGGGTGGTTTTGGTAGGTTGGGATGAGGTGGATAGTTGTTTATGGGTGGTTTTGGTAGGTTGGGATGAGGTGGATAGTTGTTTATGGGATTAAGGAGGAGCCCATTGGTGCTGTTGCAAGTGCTGCTACAAGTTTCCTGTAGTGCTACACCAAAGTCCTAAATTTCTATAGGAAACAACCTGAGGGAAATCCGAGGCCGAAAATGGGTCAGAAAAGTTTAGGGGAGGTGGAGTGAAGGTGGGTTTTGATGAGTGGAAGGTGGCTCACCTCTTGGCGAAGATAAAAACCTCTTTGGAGGCTTTTCTTGCAGCTCTAGTCTTTTGTCACAGTGCAGGGATGAAAAATATGAAAATAGGGCTGATGGAGATTTTGATGAACAAGGGGTTGATGAAGGGTGAGAAATGAAGCTGAAGTTACTGGTGAAGTCCTCCTTTGTTGTGATACCTCAACCTGTAAAAAAAATACTTGTCGATGCAATAAAAATGGACAGATTCATGATAAATGAAACGGGAAAGATGAGTTGAATTTGGAAATAAAATCAACTTTATCCTGAAAATATCTAACACAAAATTCTAAACACATTCATGGAATTACAAAATCCTAACTTATTTTTTCCAAGAAATCATAACCTCAAAAGAAATTTTGGCCTGTGGGGAAGGTCTACCCTCCTCAATCTCCAGTGAGAGATATGAGAGGGGAAGGCTTGACTCACAACTTTTAAATTTATAACCTACTCTACCAACATGTAAGTAAGAAAAATCTACAAAACAAGACAAATGAAATCAAACTAAAAATAGTGAATTGAAATGAAATAAAACTAGCTAAATACTGATAAGAAAACTAGGTAAAATAACATAAAAGTAAAGAATGAAAACACAAGAGAGACTAAGGCCAATGGATTGGGCTCTAGCCCACAAGCCTAGCCCTCTAGAAGTATATCACTGAAGCACAATCTTAATACTCATTTTATAGAAAAATATAATATGAGTACATTAACATGAAAGTCTCAAAAACTTATTACAACAACTAAGAGCCTAATATCTTTCTCCAAAGCTTGAATCCTAATGAGCTCTTGCTCAGCATTATTTAACCTAAAGGGTATCTACCAACATCTCCTTAAAAAGTAGGTGATGTTTCCACTTAACTATAAGTGAAGTGTAGCTTTGGTGCACTTGATCTTGAGTTTGCTTGGCTTCCACTGATTTTGAGTTGCTGGAGGGAATCTTGGGGATCCCTTGTATGTCCTTGGGAGTTAAGGAAGTGGAAAATCCCCCTAAAATCTCTCCTTGTTGTCGACTCCAAGTCTTAATGGAAAAATATTCATAAAAAATGCAATATCTTCGTGATTTTCCTACATTTAACTCATGTTAGGCACTCGAAGTATGACAAGCCTCAATCACCATCAACACTAGCATCATAAGACCATACTATAATTAAAATTCAAGAAAAAGAGACTTAATAAGGAAAAAAGGTGACCATTAACCCCTCTAAATATACCTATAGATGGAGCTCATCACTACCTAGTCCATAACATACATTTCATCAAAAAAATGGAAAACATGTAAGCTACGGGTCAAGAATGCATATCTGAGTGTAAATTTTGGTACTTTAGTAGAAAATAATTGAGAAGGTATAATTCCCTCTCAAATAGTTGCATCAACACTTGTTAGCCAATGAATTCATCAACCATTTATCAACTTATCAAGCATTACAAGAGGCATAGCCAAAGAACATCATAAACCATGCTTATAACCATCAAATAACTAGAATATTAATCATGACAAGCCAAGTATCAAATCTACATAATAAATATTATAAATTTTCATAAAAAACAATAGGAAAATAACTCTTATTACTTATGCAAAATCCAATTAAATCAAGGACTTCCACATATCACCTAGCCATAGATTTAGTTGAATCAAATATTTTTTGCATCCAATCACTCTTGCTCCATACTCCAAGCATGAATGTGGGATCTCATGGGGTAAACCAAGATAGAAACAACCAATGGAATCCATATATTAAACAACCTCCACTCTAAAAATATTGTGATCTCGACAAAAATAGTCAAGAGATTATAAAGCCAAACCATGTTTGGATGCCTCATAATTCATTCACCATACCTTGAGGAATTTTCCTATCTCCACCTACCTATCGAGAGCTTCCCATAGAAAACCATCTCCACCCCCAACCCTTGGGAATTTTCCTAAGACCACTCACTCGGTTTCAAAATATTCCGGCAATCCAAAGCTCAACAAAGAAAAGCATCTCATCACACCATGTTTATCCAAGAAATACCAAGCCAAGGTTGGAACCATTTTCAAACTGAAAAGACACATGCCAATGACAACAAATGAACCAAATACACAAATGTGTGAACCATGTATTCACACCTCAGCTAGGAAATCACACATGCAACCTGTTATCTGCAAAAGCTTCCCGTTGAAGTTGTTGAACCAACCTTCTCCTTCTTTCCTTTTCTTTTCCTTGTTGGCTCTTATCATTCCTTTTCGTTCCTTTACTTTCTTGCTTGCTTTCTCCTATTGGTTCTCTCTTTCTTTCTCACTAATTCCCAAACAAAGCTGACAAAAGGTTCTGAACTGATCCTCTCAAGCCTTTTTATCATTCAAGCCTATATTTTCTTCATTTTTCTTCCTTTTTCCTTCACCTTAATGTTCTCCCATTTTCCTTTTATTTTCATAAATAAAAGTCAATTAATACCTCTTTTCCTTTTCCCATGCCTTTGCCAGTTTCCTTAGCCATAATAAAGTGAAAGTGATTCCCACTATAGTACTTTACCCAACATTCAACTTGGAATATGTGCCACGTGACCTTGGTATTATTTTACGTTTTTTAACCTTTATTACATGAACTTTTAACCCAGGGTTGTTACAGAATTAGGATTCCCAAAAGTCAGAAATATTGTTTTTCTTATATTTCTAAATATATGAATTAGTATTAAATAAATTTACCTTCATCTTAACTTTGGATTTACGAAGTGGTAAGATGAATCAAGTCTATTTTCAGTGTAAAAGAGGTTTACACCTAAAAGGATCCGAGCCCTCTTGGTAATTGTAGATAGAAGTTAAGATTAATTTACACCATTTTAATTCTTAATTATAATTTTTTTGTGACTAGATAATAATATGAAAATATTATGAAAAATATTTATATATAATTGAGGAAAATAATTTATAATTTATTTAATTTCATTGTAATGCAAAATATCGTATGTTGATACATGATTTCAAACTTTCAAAAAAAAAATAGACAACATGAGAGTTATTATGATTTACATAGATAACATTTTGAAAAATATTTTTATAATGATACAATGGAGCTGCATTATTATAAATCATGGAACCGTGAAGATGTCAATGATATATATTTGTTCAATTTAATATAATGTAAATTTTTTTAATAAGAAAAGGTCTATACGATCTTAGATTGGTTATAAAGGAATTAAACTTATTTTAAACCAGGGTAACTAGATTAGAGGCATGCAATTTTAGTACTATAAAGAAATTTTCTTTATGTTGCATCTTGGGTGATATAATATCAAGCTGCTTTATGCGTTTTCATTGTTAAGTTTTCCCATATGAGATATTGTGTCTATATCCATAAACTTATGCACATTACAAAGATAACTAATGTGTTATCTTGAAAGAGAGTGCATCAAAATTCATATAGATATCTTCTATATTTTCTAAATTATGATTTGCCTTGTGGCCCCACAAATCAACCGGACTATTCCACTGGTTAACACCCAAGTAGCTCTACCATTCCTACACAGTCATATAATCTCTAATAATGTGCCAACTCCACTTATTGAATCTCAAGGTTTGTGACAAACCCATGAGGGGCCAAATAGAGGTAAAGTCAATATTAAATGGGATGAGGCTCAACATATCTACTAGTTGAACATTTTCATGGTAAGCTTTAACCTCATAACTTAACCTGGGCTATCATCTTATAGTGAAGTAAATTAAGGGTGCTTATGAAGAGAAGAAAATATGTTTAAACATCTTATGATGTTTTGATTCCAAAGGATACTGGATTAAAAGAAGCTACATTAGCTGTAGGAGCATCATGAGTTCGCCTTTCATTTCACTATACGAAAAAACAAATGAGACATTAGACATTGATATATAAGCAATAGGCCATAATCATTTTCTAAAGATAGAAATGATACACTATACAAAAGTGAAAACTAAATTGAAAACACGATGTGTCACGAGCAATTTTTTACTTCAATATGCATCTTGTTACAATTTTTACAGTAGGATTTTCCACATGACTACATACATATAAAATTCAATATCACAACTTGATAAATATCTAAAAACTATATAATTTTAGAACTTGCACACCATCAAGGTTTCACTCCCAATCAATACAAAAAAATTGGCATGTTCAACAGCAGATCAAAGTATGAGGAAACCATGCAAATAAGCACGATCACAGTATAAAAAATTGTTTGGAGTGACATGTTCAACTCATATTGAATTTATTTTTATAATGACTCCGGCCTTATTCCAAAACTATTGTCAATAATTTTGAAATAATAAAAAATCCAAACATTCAACAAAAACTATTATTCCATAAATGTATAATCAACTGATCATACTATGATGGTAAGAATCTGAACTTCTGAAAATGATATGTTGAGAGATCTGTACAGGAAAGCTTAACCAAAAATCCAAATAATTTTAAAATATACTAACAAATTTTCAATGATGGCCTGCAATTATTGAAAAATGAAAGGATTGTACATGTTACCTCTGTAGATTAAGCTGCAAAATTTTTGATAAAGGAGCTGGTTTTCTTATTATAATAATTCCATGAAGTATTTTAAGAAACACAATCTTAGGTAGTAAATATGAAGAAAAATACATCGAAGAAACTCAACCTGGTTATTTTTATACTAGCAGTAACTAGGAATGGTTCAATAGGAATTGAAGATGATCTTCCTGATGCCCACTTGTTGAAGCTTTCACCAGATAATTGGCTAGGAGAAGCCCCATAAGCCCAACTTTCAAAGGTTAAAGTCCACTCTCCCCACCCATTTTTATCATCTTTGACCCTCATTCATATCGGGTCCCATTCTATACTCAACCTATTTTCAAGTACACCCCTCGTCCTTTCAGGAAGCACAAAACAATGGATGAGCATGAGAGATTTTGCGAGGAACTCTTATTCTCTGGCATGGATGGGTGCGAGAGCATTAGAAATTAATTCCAACTGCAACTGAGCTAAGAGGACATAAATTCAATTTTTGATGTGAATTTTGTAGGATAGTAGGAGCAACAAATTTTTGTTTTTTGTTTGCACTCCACTGCACATTGAAGCTTTGTCTTTAAACCTTGCAAAACCAAACTTTTATTTCACATGTCGTAACCATTTTCTACATTGAAAGGCCATGGTTTAAACCACACCATCCCGCATTCAAACCACACACCTACCACCATTACTCCATCCACCAACCGTTTACTTTACCGCATTGTGTTAGAAGTTTAAACAACCCCACGTTATGACTGTGTGGAGCCCATGATGCCACGTCGCCATCCCACAACCAATCGCGCAACGTTCACATGAACCCAAGCCGATGTCACCGCCAAGCCCAATGAGCGCATTACCTAGAACTCTATGTTTTGTAGCAACAAAATGTGTCTTGTAAAACCCAGAACTGTAGTTCTAAGGAAGATTTTTTTTGTAACAGTTTAGAGTATTTTTTTTTTAATGAAACACTGAAGACATAGAAAAATAGAACGCTTTGTTTTGTAGCAGCTAAATGCATATTGTAAAATCCATAGCTGTATTTCTGAGGAAGAATTTTTATTGTAATAGTTTAGAGTATTTTTTTTTAATTAAAAAAAATAATACTCTAAATAGTTACAAAAAAAAATCTTCCTCAGAACTATAGTTCTGGATTTTACAAGATGGATTTGGCTACTGAAAAACATCGCATTCTATTTTTCTCTTTCTTCACTGTTTCAAGCTTACACTGCTCTCTGTTCTAATACATAGTCACGCTCACTGTCTTTTCTGCCTTTGGGCATACATTGCATACATAACAACATTTCACTTTTTTGTCTATATATATTATAGACATATAATGTTTATAATATATATATATATATATATATATATATATATAACTTAAATATATATGACCCTAAGTTTTTAAAACATATCAAAATCTTATGTCGCCGCAACATATAACATATAAAACATTAAAACTTTAAACCTAAGGTTAAAACCTTATAAAAAATTCTATCGCAGATTTCAAAAGACATTATAAAAAACGGTTAAATGATTCATCGCATCCATTTGAGGATGGGTTGACGTTGGCATCAAACTATGCAATATGCATATGATTGGTCAAGCGTTATGACTTGGAAGTGTTGGGGAAAAGGCTCATGGTCAGGGTAAATGGAGGTGGTGACATCGGCTTGGATTCATGCGAACGTTGTGTGATTGGTTGTGGGATGGCGACATGGAGTCATGGACTCCACACAGTCGTGACGTGGGGTTGTTTAAACTTCAAACATAGCACGGTAAAGTAAATAGTTGGTGGATGGAGTAATTGCGGTAGGTGTGTGGTTTTAATGCAGGATGGCATGGTTTAAACCATGTTCTTTCAATGTAGAACAGGGTTACGACCTATGAACTAAAAGTTTGGTTTTGCAGGGTTTAAAGACGGGGCTTCAATGTGCGGTGGAGTGCAAACAAAAAATTAAAATTTGCTACTCCTGTTGTGCTGCACAATTCACATCAAAAATTGAATTTCTATCCTCTTATCTCAGTTGCAGTTGGAATTAATTTCCAACACTCCCCCTTAATTTCAACTACTATTTTCTTGCATACCCAAACATTTTCTGAGATAGTTATAACTTTTCTGCCCCAATGGTTTTGTTAATATATTAGCAAATTGATCTTCTGTTCTGCAATGTTGCAAAACTATTTCTCCATTTCTTACTAGCTCTCTGATCTAGTGATACTTTGCACCAATGTGTTTCATTTTCTTATGAAACACTGAATTCTTAGATAAAGCTATAGTTGAACTGTTATCACAATAAGCTATTGTGCCTTTTACCTGTTCATGACACAAACTTCTCAACATTCTTCTCATCCATACTACTTGACATGCTACTGTTGTAGCTGCCACATACTCTACCTCTGTTGTTGATAAAGCCATAATTGGTTGTTTCTAAGAAGCCCATGAAATGGCTCCCGATCCCATGTGAAAAAAATATCCAAAGGTGTCTTTCCAGTCATCTATAATTCCAACCCAATCACTGTCAGTATATCCAATTAATTCAAAATTTTCTGAAGTGGTGTATAAAATTCCATACCTCTTTGTTCCTTTCACATACCTCTGAATTATTTTTTGCTGCTTGCCAATGTGCCTCCTTTGGCTTTTCCATAAATCTGGAAATTAAACTTATAACATGCATGATATCTGGCTTAGTTGCAGTCAAATACATAAGGCTGCCAACTTGTTCTTATACAAACTTGGATAAAAACCCTTTTTGTTGTCTTATTTGTTCAGTTTCAATCCCATCACTACAAGAGTAATTGTTGTCTTGCAATCCTGCATGTTAAATATTTCCAAAACTTCTTTCACATACTTTTCTTGGGAAATAAAAATTTTATTTTCATTTTTCTCTACTTCTATTCCTAAGAAGTATCGTAGCAATCCCATATCAGTCATTTCAAATTCATCTTCATGACTGTTTTAAAATTCTCTATGAGGTAAGCATCATTACCTATAATTATAACATCATCAACATACAAAACAACAATGAGAATCTTACCCTATTTTTCTTTGATGTATAATGTGGGTTCTCCTTCACATTTCTCAAACTCATTTTCCAGTAGATAGGCATCTATCCTACTGCACCATGGTCTTGGTGCTTGTTTTAGCCCATATAGAGCTTTCTTCAATCTTCATACCTTGTGCTCTTGGCCTTTTTTCTCATAGCCCAAAGGTTGTTCAACATAAACATCTTCCATCAATACTCCATTTAGGAATATTTATTTCACATCCATTTGGTTAACTTTCCACTTGTGTTGTGTTGTTATGAACAACCCTGCTATTACTGTTTCCATTCTTTCAACTAGTGCAAAATTTTCCTCATAGTCTCTTCCTTGTTGCTATTTGTAGCCTTTGACAACAAGTTTGGCCTTGTGCCTTTCACTATTACCTTCAGCATTTCTCTTGTTTTTATAAACCCATTTCACTCCAATAACTTCCTTGCCTTTTGGCAGATCAACTAATTCCCATGTCTTGTTCTTTTCTATGGCATTTATCTCTTCATCCATAGCATCTATCCATTTCTTATCTTTCAATACTTCTTCAAAATGAATAGAATATTCTACATGACAATATAATGCAAATAAAGAGTTCATACCTTATTCTTTCTCATAAATTTCATTCATACTTCTAAATCTGGCTCTTCTTTCACTTACTGAACTTATGCTTGTAGAAGCACTCAAATCTACTCCTTGTGATGTGCTTGGAGAAGCACTGCCATCACTTCTCAAGGGTGTTCTCATACCTGCTTGTGGTGTCCCTTGTTGTCCTTGTATTGGTGGAGGTGGTGTTGCTAATGAGGGATGTCTTTCAACCATTTCTTCCTCATCTTCATCATGAGACAAACAACTTTTCACATTCACCTTTTTCTCAATGCTTCCATCCCAAGCTTCTTCTTCAATAAATTGTACATCTCTGTATCATAAATTTATTGATAGATGGGTTATATAATATATATGCTTTGAATTCTTCACTGTATCCAAAAAATATGCACTTATCTCCCTTACTATCCAACTTCTTCCTTAGTTGTTCTGGAATGTGTGCAGAAGCCACACAACCAAAAACTTTTATGTGGGTGACAAACTGTTTTATGCCACTCCATGCTTCTTCAGGAACTCTGTTCATTACACTCTTTGTTGGGCATCTATTCAAGATACATGCTACAAAATGTACAACTTTAGCCCAATATTCATTTGGAAAATGTTTTGCCTTCAACATACTTCTTACCATGTCCATGATGGTTCTATTTTTCCTTTCAGAAAATCCATTTTTCTGTGGTGTATACCTTGCTGTAAATTTCTTGTGTATTCCATTTTCTCTGAAAAAACACAAAAATTATTTGGAGATGTATTCTCCTCCTCTATCAGTCCTAAGCACTTTAATATTTTACCCACTTTGATTCTCAACAACAACCTTAAAGTAGCAGAATTTCTCAAACACTTCACTCTTCAACTTCAAGAAATAAACCCATGTATTTCTTGTGAAATCATCAATAAACATCAGCATATAGTGGCTGCTTGCTAATGATGGTGTTTGCATTGGTCCACACAAATTACAATGGATTATCTCTAAGGGTGATTTTTCCCTGATGCTATTTCCAGATGGAAAGCTTTCTCTATGTTATTTTCCCAAGATGTAGCCTTCACAAAGGCTATCTAGCTTTTCAATCAATGGTAATCCCTTTACCATTCCTTTCCTATGCAATAAGTTCAGACCTCCAAAGTTGAGATGTCCAAATCTCAAATGCCATAATAAATTTTCATCTTTTTCTTCTCTTTGGAATGTCTATTGTGTTACTGCTACCATTGAACCTCCTTTCTTCAAATCTGCTCTCATCTTGAGAGGAAACATTCTACTTCTTGGCATCTTCACCTGTGTAATCATGTGCTTGCTTGGTGGTATGTCCATGATGGTACATACATCATCCTAAAATAAAACATTGTAGCCTTTCTGAATGAGTTTTCCAATGATCAAAAGGTTACACTTCATACCAGGCACATAATAAACATATGATATGCATCTCCTTTCTCCTTTCTTTGTCAAAATAATTACTCTACCTTTTGCCATGATAG
This sequence comes from Pinus albicaulis, assembly GCA_034641835.2. Lineage (NCBI taxonomy): Eukaryota > Viridiplantae > Streptophyta > Pinopsida > Pinales > Pinaceae > Pinus > Pinus albicaulis. Next base: position 367,857,050 of record CM076574.1, on the reverse strand, counting down.
AGATTTTACTACCTGTCCCCAATGTTATTGGAGACTTCACATTTTCATCAATCACATAGAAATGTTTTCAGTCATATGGTTGCTACATCCTGAATCTAGAAACCATATATATTCACTCTTCTCTTTAGCCATATTACATGCTAAAACCAATTTTTCTTGACTAAGATTCTCTTTAGTAAAATTAGCACTGGGTCTATTAGCCATGTCACTTTGTTTCTTCCTACATTCATTGGCATAATGGCCATAATTCTTACAGTAATGACATTGGACTTGGGATTTATCATACCTTTGTCCATGTGCTTTAATTTTTCCACCTAGTTGGTTGTTGCCTTGGCTTTGATTTTGACTTTGATTGCTACCCCTTCCACTAGTATTTTCAGGGTTGTTTCTTCCTATGTTTTGGCTTCTTCCTCTACCTTTTCCTCTGTAATTTGATCTGCCTTGACCTTTTCTTCTTGCAAAGGAAATTTGGGTCTTGAAGGCATGCTCCAAAGATGAGCTTGGTGTTCTGCTCAATCTTTGTTCATGTGTCATCAATGATGCATGAACCTCATCAACAGTAAACAATGAGAGATTATATGTCTCTTCAATGGTTGTTACTTTCACATCAAACCTTGAGGGTAAGCTCCTCAATACCTTCTCCACTATTCTTTTTTATTTTGTTGTCTCTCCATGAGATCTCATTTGGGTAACCAACCCAATCAATAATGTGAAGAATGATTCTATTGTATTACACTCTTTCATTCAAATGACTTCAAAATCTCTTCTCATTAATTGAAGCTTTACTGTCTTTACCTTCTCCATTCCTTGATAGGTTGTCTGGAGGGTATCCCATGCATCTTTGGACTTCTTTACTGCTGCAATTCTTGGAAATATTCTTTTCTGCACTATCTGATAAAGATAAAAGAGGGATTTTGAGTCCTTCTTCCTATTACTCTTCAGCAAAATCTTTATTTTTCTGTGTTAAGGCATTAAATGCTTGTTCATCTGTTGGTTCTTCTAAACCATCTTCAAATAGCTCCCATAAATCTTGAGAGGCAAACAAGGCTCTCATTGTGATTTCCCAATAGTCATAGTTATTCCCATTGAACTGTGGGAGTTGAGTATTTCCGATACTCGTGATTGTGCTGGCTCCTTCCATTGCTAGCTTTCTGAACTATGTTTTAAAAAAAACTTGACTATGTTTCTTAACTAAAAATTCTCACTACTGAGAGATAAACTCTATCTCTAAAAGACTTCTCTAAACTACACTCTTTAAACACAAACACAAAACTATGTTTTGGTAAAATACCTGACTTTGTTGATCTTTCACACTGATGGAGAAAAATTCAAAAAACTTCTTCTTATTTTAGCTTCTTTGGCAAATGCAAATATCCCAAGCTAGCTCTGATACCATGTTGGAATTTTTATTGTTTCAGAATAATAAAAATTCCAACAAAGAGATTTGGCGTTTCTCTGTCATCGTACTATTTCCACTTATCTCTTATGTTTTTTTGGCAACTTGAGAGCTACACGGATCTTGGTTTGACCACTAAATCCTACAAGCTACATGATTGGTTACTAAAGCCTTTCTACACACCTGACTTCACAAGAATCCTGTTCTGAAGGATCATCTAGGTATTGACCGAAAAGCAGACAATACTATTAATTTTATATGAATGAGCAACTTTGGGTTGTCAATTCTAGAGACAACCCCTCTAGTCATCTTAGCTTACGAATGGTAGCTAAATCACAATATTCTCCTCATGTTTCGGCATAAAATGTAGATACTCTTATGTAAAAGGTCACAAGTAGGAAGCTTAAGTGAGATGGGCCGAAAGAGATCGAAAGACTTGTCAAATGTCTATGGTGAAGGAATTTTTTTCGACGATACACTTCTTGAAGGTTTTTGAAGAACACATTATTAAAAATAGATATTTGGTTTAACTACGTAGATCGGGATGCCCCTCACCCACAAATAGTGAAAAAAATTTGCCCACTCTTTGAAGCGAAGGAATATAACATTGATTTACACCGCATTGACCTGGGAGGGCTGAGCTATTCCAAACTATATTTCTTAGATTTTCACAATTTCATTAGAAATAGGAAGAAAGAGAAAAGGCATCAGAAAGGATATATATATTTTATAAAGTACACTAAATGAAAGCAAAGCATAGAACTGACTATGAAAATTTGATCATGTGGCCAGCTATATAAGTATGGGATTCTATGAAAATTTGAACCTGTGGCTAGCTATATAAGTATGGTCTTGCTTCCATCATAACAAGCTATATAAGTATGGCGTTGCTTCACTCATAATGAGACCTAGTACTAGATACCATTGCAATAGTTCGTTTTGTTGATTCAGTTGGTTAAGTTGTCCTTTTTTACTGTCTTGACCTTTAACTTTGTTCCCATGATAGAAAATTAGTTTCTAGATGCATGTCAAAGAACTACTATCTAACTATCTTCCCGCACAAAATCCCATGATTGGAAATATGTTAAGCCCTTAGGGAAGAGCCGAGATTAGTAAGTTTTGAACATGTATAAGTTGTGTTGTTTGGCTTCCTTATGAACGATTTCACTCGCAAGAAGTTGGATAATGCCACCTCTTACTTCACATCAACACTCAACCTTGGGTGCAAGTTGTTATTGTCATCTCCCTCCATTCTTCCATGGGTTACTTTTAATAAGGAATCTATAACAATTCTAACACTCAACCTTGTCTGCGAGTTGTTATTTTCCTTTCCCTCCATTCTTCCCTAGGTTACTTTTAATAAAGTATCTATAACCAGTCTAACATGTGACTACCCTTTTCCATATAAGCATGCTAATCTGCATATAAGTGGGAAGTCTCAATCTAAAGGCATTCTCATTCACCATTTGATGGAGTAGTTCAAGATGGTTTTCGATGAGGAGTCCTAGCCTGATGAGTGCATTACCTCGACAGAAACATTCAAAATGCACTTTCATCATGCAAATTTTTCTATATTTCTCTTTACGTCATCTAATTTCTATGATACAATTGATCCTCTCCAGTATTAAACTTGAAAATTTCACCTTTTGCATTGCAATTTGACCTCATAAACCTTTGGGATGATTCCATGAAGATAGTGTTAAGGAACCTAAACGATGGAATTGAGCAACTCAAGGTACAAACATTGTTATCGCCGAGCTTTGCTAAGGGAAAAAGGGAGCTTTCCAAAGCTACGTTCCTATCATGTAAGAAAATGGCATTTTTCTATGGGACAAGAGGATATCCCACTATTCTTTGAAGCAAATAATCCTACTCCAATAATTATTATATATGTAATCATGCTTTTATGTCCAAATTCAGTTCAGAAATTTTGGTACGTGTGGATGTGGACGTAAGGAAAGTCATTCCTGTGTTATTGGAGCCATAACACAGTAAAGTCTTTGATCAGAAACTAAATTGGGGGAAAAAAATTTCTAAAAAATGAAAGTGCTCATATTCGCTTGAAACCTCACCGACCAGATAGGTCTCGTCGCCCTGATTCTGGCACACTTTGTTTCATCAAAAATTGACTCTGTATGAGAAAGTTAGAGCCTGTTGTCTGCTCTGGAAAACACATGCATTTTCAAAAAAAGTCAAACAGGGTCAAAGGAGTCAAATTTTTGGTCATAAGTTGGTTTTCCTCTGGACAATGGTGTAGTGACCCTTATGAGATTATGGATGGCCATAATTTATGGGCTACCTATAAGTTTTTGGTTTTTTTTTGTTGAAAATGCAGCAAGATGATGGAGCTTAGTGAAATGAAGTCGCCTTCACTAAGTGGGCCCGCAGGCAAATTCTGGCGCAAAATCTATTTTTAGACATATGGAGCATGGTCTGGGGATTGCAGTATAAGATTCTTGGAGTATTGGTCATGTTGGTAAAAATAGACTCTATTTTTTGGACCTATAGGTCGAAGTCTATTTTTAGACTGCCTCTCCTTAAAATAGGGAAGTCAAATATTATTTACCCTTAATAATATTTGGACTATAAACTTCAGTTTACTCTCTTGGAGCACTTCAGTTCGAGCCTTGGAGAGTGGCTCATGCATGCGGCAGAGGGTAAACTGTTCCTAGGGTTTGGTGAGCACATGCATGGTTGACTTCGTTCGGACTTGATGGCAGTTTGGTGGAGTTAATGAGACGACTAGTGGAGTTGTGTTGTTTATTTTAGTTAGTAGTTGAGATTAGTTTAACACAGCTAATCAATGATTATGAGTGGAGTGAATTAAATATTATTTAATTCATTAATTAGTAACTCATTATTCAACTCAAGAACACATCGGTTCACTGTGGTGCATGATAATTCAGTGGGACCAATTGAAGAGGTAGATGAAAGAGGTGGGTGTCTGCTCCCGGTCGCCGACATCGATTGTGTAGTTGCACCACACTTGGAGGAATTGCCCATGATAATTGCGCTGTCAAGCCAAGGAGATTCGAACCTTGGATCTCTATATAGACAGGCCTGGATTGCGCAATAGAGGCAAGGAAATTTGCGGTGAGTTTTGAACCAGTAACCTGTTCAAAACTGAGCTAGTTTGTGTGTAACTTCATGAGAAAGTATTGAGTACTTGTGAGGAGTATTGTACTGAGTTTGTTACATGATTTCTCCATTATAATATACACAATAGCTGCGGGGTTTTCAGCTATAAGCTTTCCCCATACATACTGTGTTAATGTGTATGATGAGTTGATGTGTTATCGCTTGATTTTATTTCCGCATGTTTGATGATCTGAGTGGAAGAGATTATGTGTTGCATATAAATTCGAATTGTATGTGATCGGGATAGTCTCGGTGGATAATTAATCATTATTCAGAAAATTTCTACATGGTATCGGAGCTATTGAAGCAGATATTGATCATCACAGTGATTACAAACTTATTTCGGTAGACAGAGTCTGCATGCGGGCCAGGTAGCCTTCGGATTCATCTTTCTTCGGAAAGTGAAAGGTCTGGTAAATGCCCCTTGCAGTCAATCTCTGTGCTAGAAATAATTTGTTCTCACAGATCTAGAGCGGTTGAGCTTTGAGGTGGAATTCGAATTTTGCAGCAATTTTGTTTTCTTGGTGCCGGTGTTGAAAATGTCTTTCAACAGTTTGCGACTTGAATATGCTCTTGAAGGAAGTTCGAATTATGTTGCATGGAAGGATCGCATGGAGGCAATATTAGAAGATAATGGACTGAAGGAGTTCGTGGATGCGGATGTCCAAAATCCCAATGATCCTGCTGAAGTCGAAGCATGGCAAAAGAAGATGGGGAAATGTCGAAGGATCCTGTTGGAGGGCGTCAAGGATCATATTGTATCCAGCCTGCATGGAAAGGCTTATCCATATTTAATGTGGAAAGCTTTGACAGATCTATTCCAGAGTAAGAGCGACCAAAGGAAGCTGGCGCTCAAAGATAAGCTCAGGAACATCAAGATGGAGAAGGGCGACAGTATCGCCAAATACCTCACGAAGTTCACTCAGTGCAGAGATGAGCTGGGAAGGGTGGTGGTGACTGTCAAAGATGAGGACATGGTCGACCTGGCTCTCCTTGGTCTTCCAAAGGCTTGGCACTCATATCAAGACAGTGTCAATGGTCGGGAGAAGCTACCAGGATGGGAGTGCCTTTGGGCGGATCTCATGCAGGAGGAGATAAGGAGGACTACTCGAGATGGATCTTCATCAAAAGGAGCTGATGAAGAAAATTGCGCTTTGGTTGCCAAAGAAAAGAAGGGCAAGGGTAAGAAAAATTCTCATTCCAGTGCAAAGGGCAAGAAGCAGGATATGGCGAAAGTGAAGTGTTTTCACTGCCATGATCACGGACATTATGATACCAATTGTCCAAAGAAGAAGAAGAACAAGCAAGCGGGAAGATCTGCAGATGGAGAAGCTTTGGCTTCATAGTTCGAGCTTGAATTTTCACTGATCACATGCTTGATTTCAAGTGTGATGGGATCGGTATGGTTCTTGGACAGCGGTGCGTCATTTCATATGACGGGAGATCGGGATTTGTTATCAGATCTGGAGGACAAAGATTTGGGTGTGCACATCGAGATGGGCGATGATGGTAGATACAGTGCGACTGGTATCGGTACCATATCCTTTCAGAGGGAGTCTGGTAAACCCTTTGTACTGAAGGATGTCATGCATGTACCTGGATTGAAGAAAAACTTGATCTCTGTGGCGATGTTGGAGGATAAGGGGTATGATGTGGTCTTCAGCGAAGGAAAAGCCTTCCTGCACAGTAAGACTACTGGAGAGACCCGGAAGATAGGGGTTCGGACCAAGAACCTTTATCAGTTGCAGGTAGATGGCTGCGCAGCTATGGCATGTAAGGCGGGAGAAGTGGTGAGCCGGGATGATGAGGGCGAACTGTGGCACAGGAGATTGGGCCACCTTCACCATGGAGCTTTGAAGATTCTGCAGCAGATTTCTACTGGGCTTCCTAAGGGCACTCTTGCGCAGTCAGATCAGTGCAAGGGGTGTACTTTAGGGAAGTATGTGAAAGCCACCTTTCATGAGAAGGATAGTCGCGCCACGACGATCCTTGAGAGAGTTCACACAGACGTGTGTGGTCCTTTCTTAGTTGCTTCGACAGCAAAGCACAGGTATTATGTGATCTTTGTTGATGATTTCTCTTGAAAGTGCTGGATCTTCTTCATGCAGAAGAAGAGCGATACATTCGCGAAGTTCTGTGAGTTTAAAGCACTGGTCGAGAAGGAGTCGGGGAAGAAGGTGATTGCTCTGAGTGATAACGGTGGTGAATTCATCTCGGCTGAATTCAAGGAGTTCTGCAGCGCAGAAGGGATTCGGAGAGAGCTCATCGCACCCCATAACCCACAGCAGAACGGGGTGGCTGAGCGGAAGAACAGAACGATCGTGGGTGCTGCACGGGCGATGTTGCATGATCAGGGCCTACCCCTTCACTTGTGGGTTGAGGCATGCAATACAGCAGTGTATGTGCAGAACTGTTGTCCTCACAAGGTTCTTGGCATGAGTACACCAGAGGAGGCTTATTCTGGCAAGAGGCCTGATATTTCCCATTTGCGGATTTTCGGATCTCCTGTCTACATGCATGTGACGAAGGATGCAAGGAGGAAGCTGGATCCAACTGCTGAAGTTGGAATATTTGTGGGGTACACCGATACACCTCACAACTATCGGGTGTATGTGCCAGACAGTCGCAAGACTGTTGTGCGACGGGATATAAAATTTCAGGAGGAGAAAGCCATGCAGTGTTCGCTTGAGAGGGAGCTACACTTGCATGCAGATGAGGAGCTGTTAGTTCCTAAGGAGGAGCTCTCGGATGTGGATCAGCCACAAGAGGAAGTTCAGGAGGTGGAAGAAACCACCCATGCAGTGCCAACCATCAGAGGGCGCATGCGCACTACAGAAGCTGAGCGACTGGCTCGGGATGCAGAGAAGGTTGTAGGGCCATCTACAACACAGCGCAGACAGAGACAGCCACCGGATCGGTACACTGGATACATGGCTCTTGTGAGTCAATGTGTTGTGACGGAGCCATCCTCTTTTGAGGAAGCTGTGGAGGAACCCGCATGGGTTGATGCCATGATCGAAGAATATGATTCGATCGTCAGGAACATTGCATGGGAGATTGTCCCAAGACCGGTGGGGAAATCAATGGTGGGTTCGCGATGGATCTACAAGGTGAAGTAGGCGGCTGACGGGAGTGTGGAGAAGTACAAGGCAAGATTTGTCACCCGTGGCTTCTCACAGATCGAGGGGATCAATTATGAGGAGACTTTTGCACCTGTCGCAAGGTACTCTTCCATACGGACGATCCTTGCTCTCTCAGCACAGATGGGGTGGCACATTCATCAGATGGATGTGAAGACTGTGTTCCTCAACAGAGTCATTAAGGAGGAGGTGTACATAGAGCAGCCTGAAGGTTTTGAGATCTTCAGCAGTGAGTTGCATGTGTGCCGACTCAAGAGAGCACTGTATGGGCTAAAACAAGCACCTCGTGCTTGGTACACTCAGATAGACAACTACTTCACCGGGCTTGGATTCTCCAAGAGTGAGGCGGATCCAAACCTGTACTAGATTGTGGTGGAGGGGAGGCTGTTGATCATCGTACTGTAGGTAGATGATCTGATTTTGACTGGCAATGAGCAGTTGATACTTTCATGCAAGGAGGATCTTACACGAGAGTTTGAGATGAATTACTTGGGCATCCTTCATTATTTCCTGGGATTGGAGATTTGGCAGTGCAGCAGAGGACTGTTTTTTTCTCAGGGCAAGTATGCTCGGGAGATTCTGGAGAGTTTCAACATGCAAGGCTACAAGCCTATTGACACTCCTCTTCCTGGTGGTTGGAGGAAGGAGGATGCTACTTCAACGGAGGTAGTGGATGCCACTGTCTATCGACAGTTGGTGGGGTCGCTTATGTATCTGGTCAATACATGACCCGATATATGCCATGCAATTAACCAGCTTTCGTAAGCTATGGTTAAGCCTACCAAGCTCTTTTGGAAGGCAGGCAAGCATGTATTGCGCTATATTAGAGGCACATCGGGATATGGTATATGGTACAGACATGAGGATGGAGCGAAGCTTTCTGGCTTCACTGATGCAGATTTGGCAGGGAGTCCAACGGACCGGAAGAGCACATCTGGAGGAGTTTTCAGCATTGGGTCGACAACAATTTCCTGGTACAGCAGGAAGCAGAGATCAGTGGCACTCAATTCAGCAGAGGCCAAGTACATGGCAGCTAGCTTGGCTGCATGCGAGGCTATTTGGATGAGGAAGATCCTCGCAGGATTGTTCAGGTTGCATTTGGAGTCTATAGTGATATACTGTGATAACCAGAGTTGCATTAAACTCTCGGCTAATCCAGTATTTAATGATAGGTCCAAACACATCGACATCAGGTATCATCATATCAGAGATTGTGTTCAGCGGAGAATCATGATGCTTTCATATGTTCCCACGGAGGATCAGGATGCTGACATCCTGACGAAGGCGCTCACTAGGAGCAAGTTCGAATTCCACAGAGGCAGGATAGGGGTTGCAGATAATCCATATATTGCTGAGAGGGAGTGTTGAAAATGCAGCAAGATGATGGAGCTTAGTGAAAAAAAGTCGCCTTCACTAAGTGGGCCCGCACGCAAATTCCGGTGCAAAATCTATTTTTAGACTATGTCTATTTTTAGACATATGGAGCATGGTCCGGGGATTGCAGTATGAGATTCTTGGAGTATTGTTCATGTTGGTAAAAATATATGGGACTCTATTTTTTGGACCTATAGGTCAAAGTCTATTTTTAGACTGCCTCTCCTTAAAATAGGGAAGTCAAATATTATTTACCCTTAATAATATTTGGACTATAAACTTCAGTTTACTCTCTTGGAGCACTTCAGTTAGAGCCTTGGAAGTGGCTCATGCATATGACAGAGGAATTACGCTATTCCTAGGGTTTGGTGAGCACATGCATGGTTGACTTCAGTTAGGACTTCAGTGGCAGAAGTTTGGTGGAGTTAATGAGACAGCTAGTGGAGTTGTGTTCTGTTTATTTTAGTTGAGCTGGTTGAGATTAGTTTAACTAGCTAATCAATTAGTTATGAGTGGAGTGAATTAAATATTATTTAATTCATTAATTAGTAACTCATTATTCAACTCAAGAACACATCAGTTCACTACGGTGCATGATCAGTTCAGTGGAGACCAGTGAAAGAGGTAGATGAAAGGGTGGAGTTAGCTATCAGTGGCGACATCAGTTGTGCATGAGATTTGCACCACACTTGGAGGAATTACCCATGATGATTGCGCTGTCAAGCCAAGGAGATTCGAACCTTGGATCTCTATATAGACAGGCCTGGATTGCGCAATAGAGGCAAGGCAATTGGCGGTGAGTTTTGAACCAGTAACCTGTTCAAAACTGAGCTAGATTGTGTGTAACTTCATGAGAAAGTGCTGAGTACTTGTGAGGAGTATTGTACTGAGTTTGTTACATGATTTCTCCATTATAATATACACAATAGCTGCGGGGTTTTCAGCTATAAGCTTTCCCCATACATATTGTGTTAATGTGTATGATGATTTGATGTGTTATCACTTGATTTTATTTCCGCATGTGTGATGATCTGAGTGGAAGAGATTATGTGTTGCATATAAATTCGAATTGTATGTGATTAGGATAGTCTCGGTGGATAATTAATCATTATTCAGCAAATTTCTACAGTTTTGAACAAGCCAATGGGAAGAGGACACATGGTGCAACCATGGGCCACCATGTGCCCCCTCCCAAAGGCAAAAATATTTCTATGTTGGTTAGTCAAAATCATATTAAGGTTTGTGTAAAAATTATATATGGTGTATGGGCGGAGGTCGGGCTCGACCCCGCGACCTCCCTTGAACAAATGCAATGCCATATGAAGTCCGCTATCATTTGGCTCTTACAATACAATGATTTCAACATGTAATTAATGTGTATATTGCTGCATGGCGGGGGTAAGCGGAGCCAACCCCTTACCATACGACCACGCGTTGTGACCACGGGCATAGGCGTAACCTTAAAGCATGGAGTTAAATCCTTAATGTGGTTTAATTAACCCATATTAACCCATGTTATTAGCGCTAAACCACTTTCAATGCGGTTTTGTTAACCATGCTTAATTAGTGCCTAACCTTCAGTTAATGTGTGCTTATCCATTAATTAATCCACTCTTATTTTGGCAATCAATTTTGATGAGTCCACCATTTTCGGTGGAACTCCAAATTTGTTGGAGTTAACTAGAGTTCTCTCTAGTTTCAGAGGGATTTCCTAGGCCAAAAATTGAGGAAACCATAACTGGAGAAAAATTCGACCAAATTGGACTCAGAAAGAGTCTGTCGTAGCAAATTTGGATGCTCTACATAGTTTGAAGAAGGTTTCAGGAGTTGTAGAGCATTGTAAACAACATTGTTTTCCATTCTTAGCTCATACAGAGGCCTAACCCAAGGTAGTGAAAGAGGCATAACTTTTGCCCAAAGAGTTAGAATTCCACTCAGTCATAACCAAAACAGGGGTATTGGGGGTGTCCCAGATCCACTGGAGTAGGTATGAGAGCCATCTAAGCTCATAAATTAATTGTATTCATTTTTTTCATTAGCTAATCAAAGAGGGTCAAGCCATTGAAGCTAGTCCAAGGATATGTAGCTCAAGAGGGGTGAAATCCTTCATCACTACTGTGTAATGTGCTTGATGTGTATTATTTTTCTACAATTTACTTGTTTTATGTGTGTTTTTAAAATAATTTACCTCTTGAATTGCTCATAGAAGACACACACAATTGACACATAAACCCTCTTATAACTTTCTATTTGAGACGATCCTTAAGCACATTTTTATTTAATATTGATGAGGACGCTAGCACAGCGAAACTAGTTTGCCCATATACAGATGAAGTTGGTATCATAGCACAGTTTAGTTCATTTTAACCCAAGTTTATCTCAGGGTTTTCCAAGGTTAGCTAGAAAATTAGTTATTGGTTTTGTATTTGTGCAAGGAGAATTTAATTATGTGCAAGTTTATTTGTGTAAGCTGAAGAGAGGAGAAGGTCAAGATTGAGTGACCATATCTCAAATCACAACAAAGAAGCTTTTTAAGCATTAAAAGTGTGATGGAAACTTCATCAAGTGATATTTATAATAAATCTTTCTTAGCAAGACTCTTTGATAAAGAGTTTTTGTATAAGCTCTTCATCATAAGAGATATAGTGTAAGACATGGATGAAGATTAGAAGGATATCACTATACTCTAAGAGCAGTTGATGGCCATGAAGGAGGAGAAGCAAGAGCTTCTTGAAAAGTTGCATGATATGGAGACTCAACTCCATATTGAAAATGGTACCCTAGAAATCTTGCATGAGATGGAGACTCAACTCAATGATGCCAAGGAAACCCTAGCCAAGTATGTGCATGAAAATGAGGTATGAAAATCAAGTTTACCTTCTATTTCCTCTCAAAATGAATGTGAAGGTTATTTTGAGAGACAAACTAGAGGAATAGGGTCTAAATTATTGATGAAGATGGGCTATCAAGGTAAGGGATTAGGAAAACATGCACAAGGCATAGTTGGGCCAATTGTTTTAGAGGAAAGGCCTAACCTTAAAGCACAGAGTTAACTTCTTAATGCGGTTTAATTAACCCATAACCCATTTTATTAGCGCTAAACCACTTTTAATGTGGTTTTGTTAACCACACTTAATTAATGCCTAACCCTCATTTAATGTGTGCTTATCCATTAATTAATCCACTCTTATCTTGGCGATCAATTTGGCAGAGTTCGCCATTTTCGGTGGAACTCCAAATCTGTCGGAGTTAACTGGGGTTCTCTTTAGATTCAGAGGGATTTCCTAGGCCAAAAATTGAGGAAACCATAATTGAAGAAACATTCAACTAAATTGGGCTCAGAAAGAGTCTATCCTAGCAGATTTGGATGCTAGTTTGGAGAAGGTTTCAGGAGCTACAGAGGATTGTAAACAACATTATTTTCCATTTTTAGCTGATAAAGAGGCCAAAGCCAAGGTAATGAAAGAGGCATAACTTTTTCCTAGAGAGTTAGAATTCAACTCAGTCAGAACCAAAAAATGGGTATTGGGGGTGTCCCAGATCCATTTGAGTAGGTATGAGAGCCATCTGATCTCATAAATTAATTGTATTAATTTTTTTTATTAATTAATCAAAGAGGGCCAAGCCATTGAAGCTGGTCCAAAGAGATGTAGCACAGGAGGGGTGAAATCCTTCATCACTACTGTGTAATGTGCTGTATGTGTATTATTTATCTGCAATTTACTTGTTGTATATGTGTTTTTAAAACTAATTTATCTCATGAACTGCTCATAGAATAAACACACAAGTGACACATGAACCCTCTTATAAATTGATATTTGAGACAATCCTTAAGCACACTTTTATTTAATATTGATGAGAAAGCTAGCACAACAAAACTAGTTTGTCCATATACATATCAAGTTGGTATCATAGCACAGTTTAGTTCATTTTAACCCAAGTTTATATCAGGGTTTTCCAAGGTTAGCTAGAAAATTAGCTATTGGTTTTGTATTTGTGCAAGGATAATTTAACTGTGTGCATGTTTATGTGTGTAAGATGAAGAGAGGAGAAGGTCAAGATTGAGCAACCATATCTCAAATCACAACAAAGAAGTTTTTTATGCATTACAAGTTTTATGGAAACTTCATCAAGTGATGTTTCTAATCAATATTGCTTAGCAAGGCTCTTTGATGAAGAGTTGTTGTAGAATCTCTTTATCATAAGAGATATGGTGCAAGACATGGATGAAGATAAGAAGGATATCACTATACTTCAAGATTAGTTGATGGCCATGAAGGAGGAGAAGAAAATGCTTCTTGAAAATATGCATGATATGGAGACTCGAATCCATATTGCAAATGAAATCCTAGCAAGGTTGCATGAGATGGAGACTCAACCCCATGATGCCAAGGAAGCCCTAGCCAAGTATGTGCATGAAAATTAGGTATGAAAATTAATTTTACCTTATATTTCCTCTCAAAATTAATGTGAAGGTGATTTTGAAAGACACACTAGAAGAATAGGGTCCAAATTATTGATGATGATGCTCTATGAAGGTAAAGGACTGGGAAAACATGCACAAGGCATAGTTGGGCCAAGTTTTTTAGAGGAAAGGCCTAGGTATTTGGGTTTTGTTTATGGACAACATGATGAAGAATGCTGCAAAGCCAAGGAGGCACATGAAGGTGTTCCAAGAAATACTTTCATTAGATGTTAATTACCTCAAGCTTGTGAAGTTTTTGTTCATGAGGAATGCAAAAGTTTTACACCCACCTTGCAAGAAGTTGCTCATAAGCATGCAACTAGTGGAAATGAAAAAGAAGAGGATATTGAAAGCGCTAAAACCATTGAAGCCATTTTTTGTATTCTGAAGATAGCCACTACCTCATCAAATTCACCTCCTCAAGAAGGAAACAAAGGTGAATGTGCAAGGTATAAATTTGTATTTAATCAAGTTACTTTTAACTATGATAAACATGGAAAATCCTCACATAAGATTTGGAGAAAATTCACATGTTCCTTTTGTGGTTTGAATAACCATATTGTTTTGAGGTATTGGAAAAAGTTAGCCATACACATGAGACTTTCAAAACAAAGGAGACAGAAAGCCAAAGGTCCAATGGACTGTTGGAAATATGATGCAGAGTGTTGTCCTTGATGGCAACCCACGAATGAAGATGAAGACATGCGACTGTTGACATGTGTTGTCCTTGATGGCAAACCACCTGATGAAGTTATGCTTGACTTGATGGACTTAGTAAATGATGTAAATCTGATATGATATAATGTTTGTTGACAATATAATGCTAAGTGTTGTCCTTGAAAGGCAACCCACCTGATGAAGATGATGACAACTTACTTGATGAAGTTGTGCTTGAGAGAATTTGTTCCTGATGAAGAAAATATGATGTTTCTATAGTGTGTACAGAAGACTATGAAGAAAGGATTTCAGAATGTACTCAAAGTATGATGAAAAAGAGTATGTCTCTTGGTATACGCGTATTGGCCTAAGGGAAATCGCGTATACACGCGGAAAGGAACGTGCCAAGTCGCGTATGGGCAAAAGCGCTCAAAAAGTGCAAAACCAAGGGTAACCACCATGGTATTGACCCATTGTATTGGGTAATGATCCGCCTAATTGACCCCGTCCAGATAGTTTTGGGCTTATGGTATTGTTTTGGTCCATGGTATTGAAAAAGGGGCTCATGGTATTGAAAAAGGATAATCATATAAAAGGAGAAGAAATTCATTGTGCACATCATGAGTGTGGGTGCAAGATATCTGAGCTTGAATGAATACTTCTCTCTGAAGTAGATCTGAATGAAAGGGTTACACTTGAAGATAAATCTGAATGGATGATGCACCAATGATGAAGAAAGGGATCTAGATCTGAAATGTATCTACTAGATCTGCTTATGGAAGGCTTAGATCTGTGATGAGGCGAACATCTAGACGAACATCTGTCTGAAGAGAAAGGGTAAATCTGAACTGAATATCTGATCTGAAGAAGTCTGCTGCTCTGTAATAATTGAAGATCTATACGCTACTTTGACGCGGAGGAAGCGCGTATATACGCAGCTTCAGCGAAGAGAAAGCGCGTATGCGCAATAAAATATACACTGAGGTATACGCCGGTTTGTGTGGACGGAAGCGCGTATATACGCGAAATCAGTAAAGTAAAAGAGCGTATGCAAACTAGGGTTTGCTGAAGCAAGGGGTATGAAATATCTGATCTGTTCTGCTGTGTTTCTGCTATCTGATCTGTGTTGATATGTATCTGTTGGTGATGTATGTTTGTGTTTAAAAGTATGGAAAGGGTCCAGTATGAAAATATGATGAAATGTGGCCTGCAAGTGGTGTTCTATTGATGTTGTTGGATCCAGTGTGAAATTGATGAAACGTGGTCCAAGCTGGTGCTGAGGGTTTTGTGGCTCTCTACTGGGGTTGTAGCTCCTTCCGTGTGAGGCTTCTGTAAACTGAGGATCTGGGTTGTGCCTTCCAGGAGAGGCTGGTAAACGAGTCAGGGGGTTGGAGCTCCCTTCCAGGAGAGGTCGGTAAACGAGCGCAGGTGGGTGCCTGCGTGCTGGTAGGAGTCTGCACCAGCACATATGTTGTAAGATGTTTTCTCTATAATAAAATATTGAAGGCTGAGCAACTGCAGCGGTGGTTTTCTCCCGTCTTGGGTTTCCACCTAAAAATCCCGGTGTTCATGTGTGATGCTTTGTGTGATGGTTTATTCTGTTCTTACTGCACATGTTTACTGCTTATTGAATATCTGATGAATAAATGATGGAATGGTTTAAGTGAAGATTTAATGACATATCTAAATCTCTGTGTATACGCTAGTTTCATAAATGGGATCCGCGTATATACGCTGGTTTACTGAAGTAAAGTAGCGTATGGGTTTTAAGGAATGAAAAAGTAAAAAAATTTGAATATGCAGTAAATACTGATTCACCCCCCCCTCTCAGTATTTTTCCCAACAATTGGTATCAGAGCGGGTCCTTGTGCAGAAGCTTGATCGCTTAAAGGAGATCCGTCGCAATGGGAAGTCAAAAAGGAGTAATGTCTATAAAGCCACCTCTATTCAATGGAAGCAATCTGATCTTCTGGAAGGTACGTACAAAATCTTATCTGCAAAGTCTTGGTGCAGATGTATGGGCAATCGTGGAAGAAGGTTATCAATACCCGGCAAGTATTCCTACCGATGCAGCAGAAAGGAAGAAGTATGAAATCAATGCCAAAGCAGTGAATGTCTTATTGGGAAGCATGTCTGAATCAGAATTTGCTAAAGTGATGCAGCTACATTCGGCAAAGGACATATGGGACAAAATCATTCTAAGCTATGAAGGAGACACAAAGGTAAAAAGTGAAAAACTCCAAACTCTTAGAATTGAATATGAAAATTTGAAGATGTATAGTGATGAGAGTGTTGCCAGTTTCTTTCTTCGTCTGGATGATATTGTAAATCGAATGAGAAATTTGGGTGAAACCATAACTGATACTACTCTGGTGGAAAAGGTCTTAAGATCATTGACTTCAAAATTTTACTCTAAAGTTTCAGCTATTGAAGAAAGGCAAGATTTGCAAACTCTTACTATTGTTCAATTACATGGTACTCTGACTGCTTTTGAAATGAGACAAGGAGGCCCTTCTCAAGTAAGAGAAGCTGCTTTTAAGGCATCTACTAAAGGGAAGGAAAAGGAAGTTGTCAAAGATTCCAACTATATATCTGATGAAGAAGAAGCAAATTTCGTGAGAAAGCTCCAACTAGGTACTGGAAGATTCAAAGGTAAGCTTCCCTTCAAATGTTTTGAGTGTGGAAAAGTCGGTCATTATGCTGCTAAATGTCCTTATAAAGAAAAGCATGGTAAAGGGAAACAATTTGAAAAGAGAAAGAGTTATTATGCAAAAGAAGATGATGATGAAGTGTCCAGTGAAGATGAAGAAGATTCTGACCAAGATCCGAAAGTGCTCATGGCTAAGAAGCAAAAGAAGAAGGTTACTCGAGGAAAGGAGATATCTCAGAAATCATGTATAGCAAAAATTGAAGAAGATGAAACAGATTCTGACGAAGATCTACAAGCACTCATGGCAAAGAAGAAAAAGGATAAGGCCACTTGTAATACTCTTCTTTGTGCAAACAATAGTAAAGATAGTGAAAGTAAAGTTGAGGATCTAGAAGAAGCTCTCAAGATTAAAGAAGAAGAACTACAAAGTTCATACAATAAGCAAGAAACTATCTATAAAGAGATGATCTCACAAATGAAAGCTCAAATAGAAATGCTAAATGAACAGGTGGACAAGTATCAAAGGTTTCATACTTATGCATCCAATCGAATTAAAGATCTAGAAGCAGATCTGGAAAAATCAAGCAAGAAGAATGCAGGACTTGAAGCTGCTATCATCTTTCTGCAAGCAGAGCTAGAAGCATCAAGTAAGGAGAATAAGGAACCTCTACAATCCTTTGAAAAGGAAGGCCTTGAAGCATAAATTATCTCTCTCAAAGAAGATCTGGAAAAATCAAACAAGAAGAATGAAGAGCTGCAACAAACTTGTGAAGGAAATGAAGATTGGTTGAAAGAAGAGATTCTAAATCAGAAGAATCAAGTTGAAGATGGAAGAAGAAAAGAAGAAAGCATGACAAAGCAATGTCAAGCCTTGGAGGTTGAGGTAAATATTCTCAAAGGTAAATTAGAAGAAAAGGTTAAACTTTTGAGGTTTCATGATAGTAATAACATTTTGGACAATATTCTGAGTAATCAAAGGTCTCCTGCTATCAAACATGGTCTTGGTTTCCATGAAACTGTTAAAGGAGAATCTAGCTCACAAGGAAGTGCCAAAAATTCAGAGGATGTCAATGCAAAACCTGAAGCGTTGAAAGAGACAAAAGCTCAACCAACAATCATGAATTCTCAAAGGAATTCATTCAAGAATGTTGAATGTTTTAAATGTCATAATTATGGACATGTTGCAGCAAACTGCAGGAGCAGATCATTTCAGCCTCAAACAAACAGTTCCTACACAGAAAGGTACTCTGGTTTCTTCAAGGGATATTGTTTTTCATGTAACAAGTATGGACACAAAGTAGCTGATTGTAAAAGGAGGAAGAATAGAAATACTCATTATGATTCTTATGCTTATTTTTCTGGACACATGAGATGTTATTCTTGTAACAAGTATGGACATATAAGGAAGGAATGCAGGTCGAACAGATATGAGAAATTTCAGCACACAAATAGAAAACAAATCTGGAAGAAGATGGAGGGATGGAATAAGAAACAATCTAGAGAAGAAAAGGATGTTTTTGTTGATGCTCTAGAAAACAATGATTTTTTTGAAGAAAACACTCAATTCAAGATGAAGGACCGATCAGAAACGTAGGGAATTATGACCCTACTGCAGTCATCCGCTTCTGAAGATGACTTTTCTTGTTGACTGCAGGAATGATGTGAGATACATTATGAGATCTAGTAATGTATCGTCACAAGAGGAGCAATGCATGATGACTCTCATGGTTGATTTGATTATACTTGTTATGTTTACTTCTGACAGCGCATCTGATGTGGAAAGGACAGGTACAGGAGGTACAAGCTCTGGAAGAAATGAAGGAAGATGGAAATTTTCTATGCTTCACTTTCCATACGCAGGTTCCATTAACTAAAGTCGCGTATACACGCGTGTTCCAGAAGACGCAGTCGCGTATGCATTGATGATAAGAAAATTTATCTGATAGCTGAAGATCTGAAGCAGAGGTCCAGGGGGAGCATCAGTCTGACTGCTGATGATTGCACCGTTAGCATCATTCTAGTTATACTCATGATAATGAAATGATGCATGGGTTCTTGTGTTGAATATTATGGATGAAGCCTGGTTGCTTTATGATGAAGAGCATTCATTGTTGAGATGAAAGTCTTATAGTTCAGAGATGAGGATAGATCATGCAGAGATTGTTATTGATGACTTGCTGTTGAAGGTATCTCAGATTGCAGAAGTTAAGGAAGAAGCACTGGTTTAGGGGGAGTAGCAGGTTGAATTCTAATGGTTGCATTTTTGGAAATATGACTGCTTATTCTTTGGTCTTGGTGATACTCATGCTCAAATGATGATGATTTGGTACATGGATTATTATGATAAGATTTTGAGCCCTAGTTGCTGATAAGTATCTTTGTGTGGATGAGTTGGATATCATTTGTTTCAGATCATATAGAGTTTGGTTGCTATGGTTGAGATCTTTGGCCTACATATGTTACTTCATGTTACCTCTTGAAGATCATGGTGATTTTGGACCACATGGATGATTGCTTGACACATATCTGAAGATGCTGTTCTGATATGATAATCTCTTTTGGAAAGAATGTATTGATGCTGCAAAAGATCCGAAGGCTTAGTTACTAATGGGCTTATGCTACAACCAATGGATGACGCTTGAAGACACAACTACACTATTCTGTTATATCTGTAGTCCAGGGAAGCAATCAAATATCTCAGAAAGAAGCTGAACACTGTCTTTGCCTTACAAAGAATCAGATCTGGTTGAAATTTAGAAGGTGTCTTAGGATACGCGGGTTTCCTGAAACACAGTCGCGTATGTACGCTAGTTACTGCACATAAAACCGCGTATGGTTGGTTTCTGACAATTCTTGGTTGGTTCAGCTCTCTTCAGCACAGGTGCAGTGCTGTTTGGTATCTCTGGTGGTGTTCCAGTTCTCATAAATCTGTTTCTAATGTTTTGATGAAGATGCCTTGATGATTTGTTGGTGAAAATGTTCAGGTTGCACAAACTAAGGGGGAGCCTTAGTCATATGAAAAGGATGCATGGCTGCACAGATTCAGGGGGAGCATTAGCTTTGCTGACTATAATGCAGTGTTGGCATTATTATGGTTCTGAAATATGTTCTCTTTCTTGAGGACTTTCTGGTGTTGGTCATAAATGGTCATATTTATATTTTGGTGAAAAGGTCTTGTTGAGACCCATGATGTAAAAATTGTAATATTCAGTCATGAAAGGACTTGTCATTTTTGTAAACCCACTTGTTTGGGTAGCTGAGTCAAATTTTGTAAACCCACTTGGTTGGGTACTTGAGTCTTATATGTAAATCCACTTGGTTGGATATTTGATGTAAGTATGAGTCTTTGGTGATAGGAAGTTCACAGAGTCATGTACTTCATTGACAAATATGTTTGGAGATTCAGCATGGACTCAGGGGGAGCTTGGCCACTTCAGCACATATCAGATCTGCAGACTGTTTCTTCCACATGAGGAGAAAAGGGGAAGAATGTTGGTTTTTGATCCGCCCTTTGCCCTTGATGTCAAAGGGGGAGAGTGACATGGTGTTTGAATAAAGAGAAGGTAATGATGTGACATATTTGGGAGAGTGACATGGTATCTATCTGCTGTGGTAACCAAACACCATCATGGTTGCCATCAAGTCCAAAGGGGGAGATTGTTGGAAATATGATGCAGAGTGTTGTCCTTGATGGCAACCCACGAATGAAGATGAAGACATGCGACTGTTGACATTTGTTGTCCTTGATGGCAAACCACCTGATGAAGTTATGCTTGACTTGATGGACTTAGTAAATGATGTAAATCTGATATGATATAATGTTTGTTGACAATATAATGCTAAGTGTTGTCCTTGAAAGGCAACCCACCTGATGAAGATGATGACAATTTACTTGATGAAGTTGTGCTTGAGAGAATATGTTCCTGATGAAGAAAATATGATGTTTCTACAGTGTGTACAGAAGACTATGAAGAAAGGATTTCAGAATGTACTCAAAGTATGATGAAAAAGAGTATGTCTCTTGGTATACGCGTATTGGCCTAAGGGAAATCGCGTATACACGCGGAAAGGCACGTGCCAAGTCGCGTATGGGCAAAATCGCTCAAAAAGTGCAAAACCAAGGGTAACCACCATGGTATTAACCCATTGAATTGGGTAATGATCCGCCTAAATTGACCCCGTCCAGATAGTTTTGGGCTTATGGTATTGTTTTGATCCATGGTATTGAAAAAGGGGCTCATGGTATTGACAAAGGGTAATCATATATAAGGAGAAGAAATTCATTGTGAAAATCATGAGTGTGGTGCAAGATATCTGAGCTTGAATGAATACTTCTCTCTGAAGTAGATCTGAATAAAAGGGTTACAATTGAAGATAAATCTGAATGGATGATGCACCAATGATGAAGAAAGGGATCTAGATCTGAAATGTATCTACTAGATCTGCTTATGGAAGGCTTAGATCTGTGATGAGGCGAACATCTAGGCGAACATCTGTCTGAAGTGAAAGGGTAAATCTGAAATGAATATCTGATCTGAAGAAGTATGCTGCTCTGTAATAATTGAAGATATATACGCTACTTCGACGCGGAGGAAGCGCGTATATACGCAGCTTCAGCGAAGAGAAAGCGCGTATGCGCAATAAAATATACACTGAGGTATACGCTGGTTTGTGTGGACGGAAGCGCGTATATACGCGACATCAGTGAAGGGAAAGAGCGTATGCAAACTAGGGTTTGCTGAAGCAAGGGGTATGAAATATCTGATCTGTTCTGCTGTGTTTCTGCTATCTGATCTATGTTGATAAGTATCTGTTGGTGATGTATGTTTGTGCTTAAAAGTATGGAAAGGGTCCAGTTTGAAAATATGATGAAATGTGGCCTGTAAGTGGTGTTCTATTGAAAGTTGTTGGATCCAGTGTGAAAATTGATGAAACGTGGTCCGAAGAGGTGCTGAGGGTTGTAGCCTTCAGTCAGGGGGTTGTAGCTCCCTTCCAGGTGAGGCTGGTAAACGAGATCGGGGGGTCGTAGCTCCCTTCCAGGAGAGGCTGGTAAACGAGTCAGGGGGTTGGAGCTCCCTTCCAGGAGAGGCCGGTAAACGAGCGCAGGTGGGTGCCTGCGTGCTGGTCAAGTCTGCGCCAGCACATATGTTGTAAGATGTTTTCTCTATAATAAAATATTGAAGGCTGAGCAACTGCAGCGGTGGTTTTCTCCCGATTTGGGTTTCCACCTAAAAATCCTCGTGTTCATGTGTGATGCTTTGTGTGATGGTTTATTCTGTTCTTACTGCACCTGTTTACTGCTTATTGAATATCTGATGAATAAATGATGGAATGGTTTAAGTGAAGATTTAATGACATATCTAAATCTCTGTGCATACGCTAGTTTCATAAATGGGATCCGCGTATATACGCTGGTTTACTGAAGTAAAGTAGCGTATGGGTTTTAAGGAATGAAAAAGTAAAAAGTTTGAATATGCAGTAAATACTGATTCACCCCCCCCCTCTCAGTATTTTTCCCAACATGGACAAATAAAACCATGTTGAAAAGAAGATGCAATTATTTTTCACTCATTTCCACAAGCAGGGTCATCTTATAAACAGGTGTTGAACTTTGTATCAAACAAGTCATCCACGACATTTGAAGAAGGTGGAAAGAGATCTTGACAAGAATGGAAATGAGGATTCCATAATCGATGTGGGCCAGGATGATACACATGATGAATTGCAGCTGAAAGAAACACCATTGAAGTGGTTTGGAAAGAGATGGTTAGATTTCTTAAACAATTAAGACGTTGCATTTCTTTTGATGATTGATGAAAATATTTCCTTATTAATGCATTTCTTTTCCAATTGAATGCATTTCTTTTCTCTTGAAGGTATGCTGCATATTTCACAAAGCAAGATGTTGGAAAAATAGAGTTATGTTGACTCACATATATTGAGAAAAGATGGAAATTTGTACTTGAAATGTGCATATGAATGCATTTCTTTTTCTCTAGAATGCATGTTACATGTTTACACCAGGAAGGTGTTTGAAAGTGGAGTATGTTGACTCACTTTGCTGCGGAAAATTTTTTCATTTCAAATCTTGAAGTACTTGTACGTACCAATGGTATTATTGTACTTGCAAGAGAGTAAAGCGTTATATACATGCATGAGAGTTTGTGTGTGTGAACAGTAGAATTTTTTATAGTTTCATTGTGCTTGAACATGCATGAGTGATTGACTTGTGTTGTTTGATTGCTATTTTTATCATGTATTTTTGTCAACTTGAGAATTTTGATCATTTTCACATGCATTAGTGTCGACTTGTGTTGGTCGATTGCGTGTTACATGCATGTCATATCGACTTGGAAGAGTTGATTTTTTTGCCAAATATGAAAGGGAGATGCTAACGAATTGTTTTTGAGATGTGAAATTCTTGTTGTTTTTGGAAAAGAGTTGTCAAGTTGTTGTACATGCTTTTGTTTGTCTTGAGAGTCAATTGTTTGCAGAGGCATGTTTGGTCGATGGGTTTGTACACCAAGATGTAAGAGTACATGGCGATATTCACAGAATGCGAAAATTGTTGCTTTGAAGGAGCAAATGGAAGAGGTAATAAAGTTGTGTTTCTTGCATGATGTGTTTTTCAAGATTATGGTTTTGGTTGTGAAAAGATGTCTCATGATTTTGTAAGGTCCACTCTTGAGTGAGAGGCTCATGATTAGCATTCATTCTCAAATCATGGTATCAGAAGCATGTAAATACTAGAGGATGATGGAATCAAGAAGCAGAAAAGAGGGACAAGATGACAAAATATTGCAAAAACCCTTTTGTAGACCATATGACACATGGCGCCTAGAAGCAAAAGAGATGTCAAATGAATTCTTCCATATGTGGAATGTGGAACCGTGAAGGTAAAAAGAATAGTCATTTATTTTATTTTGATTACTGATATTGGAACTCATTTATATAGTTCACTCAGATGGGATTAACTTGGAAAAGTGGTTTCGAAGGAGAACCTTGCATCAAATGCATGTTTATGAAAAGGAGGAACGAGATTCTCAGTGGGAAGTCCATCAGTATTTTTCCAGGCACATAGAGATCACTTTGTTACATCAAGGTGTTTAATTAGTCAGCAAGTAGCTAGCAAGTGTTGGATTGGGTCGGCATCATAAGGAGGACATTGGTTGAAGTGTCAAGCCATTTGCAAGGCAAGGCATGTTAGTGAACCAAAGTGGTTTTCATGGAGATTTTTCCAAGTAGAATCAAGTTGATAGAACTTGGAAAAGAGAATAGTATTAAACTCCCATCAGATAACCAACTTTTTTGCATCCAAAAGACTTTCAGTGGGAAGGAATGATCAGGAACTAAATTGTGGGCAAAAATTTGCTAAAAAATGTGAGTGCTGAGATTCACTCGAAACCTGAATGACTGGATAGGCCTAAACTCCCTGATTTTGGTGCACTTCGTTTCCTCAAAAATTGACTCCATATGAGAAAGTTAGAGCCTGTTGTCTGCTTTGCCAAATAGGTCAATTTTCAAAAAAAAGCCAAAAAACGTCAAAAGGGTCAAATTTTTGGTCAAAAGTTGGTTTTCCTCTGGAAAATGGTGTGTTGACACTTGTTAGC
Source organism: Pinus albicaulis (assembly GCA_034641835.2). Lineage (NCBI taxonomy): Eukaryota > Viridiplantae > Streptophyta > Pinopsida > Pinales > Pinaceae > Pinus > Pinus albicaulis. The sequence continues at coordinate 367,832,620 of CM076574.1, read as the reverse complement.
TTCTTTTTTTCTTGAATATCTAGGCTACATGTAAGTTTTTGGTTGTTTTTGAACGAGCCAGTGGGAAGACGACACGTGGTGCAGCGAGGGGTTGCCACGTGCCCCTTCCAAAGGCTGAAATATGGCTAAGTTGGTTGGTAAAAATAATATTAAGGTTGGCGTAAATTTTTTATATGGAAAATAGGGAGAGGTCAGGCTCAATCCCGTGACCTCCCCCACACAAACACAATGCCATCCCAAGTCCGCTATCATTTGGTTTTTACAATACAATGCAGTCAACATGTATTTAATGTGTATATTGTTGAATGGGGGGGCTAAGCGGGGCCAACCCCTTACCACAAAACCACACGTCGTGACTGTTAGCCGCCTATAATATTTTTTATAGCAAAAGGTGGCTAAGACTGTTTGAGCCTTCAAGGAACAAATTCTATTACTAAAAATTGTTGGCTCTTGAAGACTCTTAAAGGCATCCCGCCTCTATCCAGATCCTATACTTTTGTTTTCATCCCAAAAGACTTTGAAATCCTACTGATTTCCAAAGCCAAAATATTGCTGCAAACACCATTTTCTCCTTTCCCTTCTTCCCAAATTAACCTCATCTCTCTATCCCCCTATTTCCCACAAAAATCCCTCATTTTCACATTTCTACCCTTTTCCCCTCATCAAAATCCCGTTAATAAGGTTTAAGACTCACTCTTGACCTTATCGAAACCCTCTAACCTTTGAAAATCATGAGAAAAACCATGAAACACCCATTTTGTTATATATATTGGGCTTAATCCCCCTTGGGCTAAGTCCCTAGCCTTTCCACCCATACACCCTGGCGCCGTGACCGCGCGTTGAGCCAGTCGGGCGCTTATTCGATTTAAATAAATATTTCTTCGCAAAACATTAAAAAAAAACCTTTGATATTTATTTAAACCGTCAAAATTCATTTTATTTAATTTTTCCACCCGCGCAAATTGTGGAGCGATCTCGACGGTCGATTCAATCCATAGATCTGACGGTGTGGATCGCGCCTCCCTGTGGACCCCCCAGCTGTGCGTCGTTTTCCCAAAACCGTGTGGTTTTGATCACACCACTCTTCGGCGGAGGGCAGTTTTTGCATGATGGCCAGCGATTCCATACATCGCTTGACACACGTCCCTTGCGATTTTTGCGAAACCACCATCCATCCCGCATTAACGTTCGGACCAGGATGCCCAGCAATATCGCTGTGGACCATCCGATCTGGGCCCACTGATCCAACGGTGATCGCTCACCAAAGTTGCTCGATGGTTAACGAAGGTGCGCGCACGATAGCCAAGCCATTGTACAATGGAAAATCAATCTCCGTCATCGATCTGATCTACAGATCGACGGCCCACAATTCATCACCCAATCTCTCCATTTGACTTTCCATTTCCCAATCCCGACCGTCGATCTCTGCACGATCGACGGCTCAGATTCATCCTTCTCCTCTGACCACCTCGTTCAATCTCGACCGTCGATCTCTGCACAATCGATGGCTCGGATTTAATCCTTCTTTCACCCATTTCCATGATCGCTCCCGATCAATCATGACCGTTGGATGATGCCATCCAACAGCTCCGATCTCCTTGCATGCCCTCCGATGCAGTCAACCTATAAAAGCAGGATTTTTTAATAATTTTTCGTATTTTTCAGGGTTTTTTATCATTTGCTCACAATTTTCAAAGAATATTCAAAGGCGGAGGGGGACGACCCTCCCATCCTCGATTCGTCAAATGGAATCATCCACATGGTGGAAATTCATGTTTCCTCAGTGTTTCCTAGGGCATGGATGCCTTATAAACCCTGCGCAGCCCTGCACAACAGAAAATAACACAGCAAATCGGGCACAGACAAAGAGTGTCAGTGCCGAAGATCAGAATGCATCAGAACAAAGGATTAAAGACAGGCTTACGGGGATTACGGCTAAGAATGATTATCAGAAGCCTAATCCCCGATTTAAAACATAGTTTAAAGAATATCTTAAGGGTTTTGTTGACAGGGGCGCTTCCACCGCCGCATTTGAGGCAAACTGATTCCTCAGCTACCATAAAAGCCACCTATTGCCTCAAACCTTTCAAAAAAGAGGCCGAAGTTATTGAAGAAGACCAGATATTTGTCTCAAACGCGGCCGAAGAGTTACTCCTGCTGGGGAATTCAATGCAAAGAATGTCTAAAGAGTTACTTAGATGCCACACGGTGCCTCAAAGGTCAAAAAAAGCTCCCACCAAGATTAATTCATATGTGTAAATCAATTAATACAGTGAAACACCTCTACAATGTCTTCATTGAGCCCCCCAAGGGCCAAGAAGACATTAACTCTGTATTAATTGTAATTGATATCTTTTATGAGATCTCACCTCCTCATTCTTCTATATATACTACAGCAGAAGATTGGTGAGGGGTTGGTTGTAGAACTTTGATATACATTTGAGAAAAAAACTTATGATTGTACATAGTATTCACTGGATCTTGGAGCTCTGCTGGTGATAGATAGGTTAGGATGAAATGTGTAGATGGTCGCTAACCTAAAGCACTGGACTTAAAGCTGTAACTGGTTCGGAGCATCAATACAAGTTGATTTATGGGATCCTGGTCTATGTCGACGGTGATGTTTTTATCATTGTAACTTGTTGTTTTATTTATGTTTCCAGATGTGTTTCATATTCTCTTATAAAGAACAGCATCCATAGAGTTAGGACCTACTGTACATCAGTAACCTTCTCTGACTAAAAATCTTTATCTGAATTTTTTCCTCCATCTGTGTTATTTAGGAATGATTTAATTCAGTTGAAGCATAGGAATGCTGGCGTTCCCTCATCTTATTGTCTTAGCTGAATGTTGTTCTTAGATGTTATTTTCAGTTTATGTTTAGTGAATATGAACTGAGGAAGATATGGTTAGCCCTGGTCCCAGTTTGATCTCACAGACTACCTGATTATTTCCCTTGAAATGTGTTAAAAGCTGGCTAGTTTCAAATCACTTACCAGATCTTAGGCCATTTTGTTGTTATCTTTGTATTTGTATTGAAAGTAACCAAGTAAAGAAGAGCTAGGAGAGGATTTGTGGTGAGCCCGGCCCGCTAGTTTCTACTCCAAAAGTTGCCTTCAAGTTTCCCTTTGTTTTGAAATGTTTTCTATTGAAAGTGTATCAAAGACTGGCTAGTTTCAAAGTACTTACCAAATCCTAGCTTACTTTTATGTTTTCCTTGAGCCCATGTCAAAGGCTGGCTAATTTCGAAGTACTTATTAGATTCTGGGCTACTCTTGTTTCTGCATCTGTTTTTTTCTCCTTCTTATTGTATCATTCCATCCCATAATTCAATCTTCAAAGAGATCCTTAAACATAGATGACTTGCCCCATGGACCACTCTTGCCTCTTGTTGTTCAAATTAAACCCTATTATGACTCCATCGCCCAATGGACTAAAAAATTCAATTTTCTACCTTTTTGACCGAAGCTTACTCTGATTGCCTGCAACTTCTCACCTTTGAAACTTTTTGCACTCAGAACTTTCCACCTTGAACAATAATCATGCTCAACCATACAAAAAACAAACAAACCTTTGGCCTTCATAACTAGCCTAATATCATAACCCCAAACTTCAAAGACAAATCAATCTTTGTACATACTGGAGAGATCCCTCTCTGGATTCAGGAGGGCTAGATCCTAGAATCCCAAAGTGGTTGAAACGATGTTGTTTCTGTAATTGGACTCTGCCAATATTGCCAATAAATTACAGATCCCTAACATTTCTGGCGACTCCACTGGGGACTCCAAACCCTATACCTCTGTTGTGTTCTCCCACACTCTTAGACAGTGTCTGGAAAGGGCCAGGTAGCCTTCTAATCTCATCCTCTTTCAGGGGTGACATATCTAGTGAATTCCCTCCCAGTCAATCTCCGGTTTGAGTTCCCTAGAAAAAATTCATAAAACCTTGAGAGTAAAAAGCAGCTTTTTCAAGCACTACCAAAAGAATGGTAATCATGATGAAACTTGTTTGAATCAGTGACAATCTAGGTAAACCCTAGGATTCTCTTAAGATTTTATCCAACCTTGAAAAATCAGCTGCCTTAGCCATAAGAGTAAATTGTCTTTGTCTCATAACCATAGCTAAGTTTTGAAACAGAGTTAGCATATTCTTAGAAACAACATTTCTGAAAAATAATTCAGAAAAAACCTAAAAAAAATTCAGATTGGTATTCAATAAACATGGTGGTGGACCATAAAACCTTTTACCTCCTTAGGAGCTAAAATCTTCCACTTGGATACTCCACAATCATTAGCATACCTTAAGACTCCACTGGGAAGAACCCACATTATTGTAGCATCATTCAAACTCAGTTAGAGGACTGTAGGATTAAGATTTGTGAAAACAGATTAGTTAAACCTCTCAAATATTTTCATACTCGGTTAAACTTTTCCTGGTTGTTTGGGTCTGAAAAACATAGCATAGTGGCTCCTAGAAAGATTCACACTAGAGCCCATCCTGACCCTAATCCACCTGAGTTAGTTGATAACCCAGAAAGTATCCTTAGGAAGTCTCCTAGGAGTAAATTATCAACTATTTTCAGATCACCCTTGAGAGCTAAATCAGTTCCTAAAAATATTTCAGCTCTACAACAATCACAAGCCGACTTAGTAAATCCATTCAGAACTAGGTCATTTGATGATATAATTCAGCTAGATTCTGAGTCTTCACTTTCATCCCCGGAGACAAGTGAAAATCCTAGTAATAGAGAACCAACACCACCTGATCTACATTTCCTGTTGAATTTAGGTGCCTCTCATCAAAGATCAACTCAGCAATATGTTGTTGTTCCATCCTCATCTACTCATCCTTCATCCACTGTTCAAACCACTCCACTTCAACCCACTTTCCCTTTTGTTAGTACACCCCTTGTAAATCCACCTCCACCTCCTACCATGGCTGCATGGTATGCTCCCCTAGTCCTTCCTGCACCATTAGTCAATCTTCCACAGGAATATCAGTCCAAAATTCCATTGTATGTTGCTAGCAATGCTACAACTGCAACACAACATGTGGATAAGATGAATGACTACTTTGACAGAATTGAAATTGATGATTATTCTGTCAAGCTTAGATTATTTTCTCAAAGCTTAGGGGGAGAAGTAAGAAAATGGTTTAAAATATTAGCCCCCCATAGTATAAATGATCTCCCAGGCTTCCATCAAACTTTATTAAACAAATGGGAAGTGAATAAGAATCCTCTCCAAGTCCTTTCTGATTACAAGAACCTCCATAGAAACCCCGGGGAAAGTGTCCAAGCTTATTGCACTAGGTTTAATAGTGTGTATAATGCACTTTCCCCATAACTAAAACCTCCACAAGGCTCAGCTTTAAACAAGTTTCCTTAAGGGTTTGACTCTGACATGACCTATTCGCTAAGAGAAAGAGATTTTGTAACTCTTGAAGATATGAAAAGAGGTGCTCTTTCTGTGGAAGTCAACTTAATGGAGAAGAGAGCAAGGATGAAAGCTGAAAAGAGAGTATCCTTTAGAGAGGAACCCACACCTTCTACTTCCAACTCAAAGATGGAAAAAAATGATGGAGGAGATGATGAAAGAGATGAGCATAATCAAGAGAGCACAAGAAAGCCAAAACCAAATGGGTCCTCAAAATAGAAACTAGAACCAGAATCAGAATGTTAGAAGGAAACAACCTCCAAACAGACCTAGGGAAGATGATCAGCAGATCACTCCTCCCTTTCATCAAAACTATGTAAGTTAGGTTGAGGAAACAGATCAAATAACAGAGGAAGATGATATCAACCTATTTGGGGTAGATGATGATGACTTTGAGGTTCATTATGATAAAAAACAAGGCCTTTACACACCTTATGATGACAAAAGAGATGATAATGAAAATTATTATCAAAACATGGAAAATTCCATCGCAGAACCTTGGAGAGAATATGACCTTAGAAGTAAATCTAGTCAACAAACCCCCAACAATAAAACCTCTAACAAATCCTCACAGAACAAAACTGCAACCAAGCCTAAAGTTTTCAAAAAAAAGGATAAAACAGTGGCTGAAAATTCTGATAAAGGTAAAGGAAAAAGCACTCAAGACAATGAAAAACAGAGTGCAGATGTTAGCAGTACTAACACTCCAGTCAGTACTCCTGCAAAAACAATTTTTTCAAGTGTAAACAAAAAAAATTAGCAAGCTGATGTTGCTGATAGAGTGACATCTTATAAGGCTGAAACTAGCACTTTAAAGAGTCAAGTTCCTTTCAGCCTGGAACAGGAAATTTCTAAGATCAAAATCTTTGTTCCCTTGACTTAATTAGCTGCCCAACATGTATATAGGACCCAAATTTTGAAATCTTTAAATTTAGAAGACAAAAATGACACAATCAATCTTATCGATGACCAACTGGAGCTTATTTTTGGTCTAAAGATTGAAGGAAGATATCAAGAGGGACCTGTTCCTCCCTTTTATGTAAGTTTTAACATTCATGACAAAAATTTGCATAATGCTATGCATGAATCAGGGGCTTCTCGTAATTTAATGCCTAAAGCTGTAATGGAGAGCCTGGGTCTAGAAATCACCAGACCTTATAAATACCTTTACTCTTTTGAATCTAGCAGAGTAAAATTTTTAGGATTGTTCAAGGACCTCTGTGTTAACTTAGCCCAAATTCCAGCCAAATGCTTAGTCATGGATATTGTTGTGGCTGATTTCCCCCCAAAATATGGAATGCTTTTATCAAGATCTTGGGGGACTAAGTTACAGGGGACTATGCAAATGGACATGACCTATGCGACTATCCCTGTTTTCAATCAAACTAGAAGACTTTACAGGGAGTCCCATATGCAGTACACAGTCACTAGCCAAGACAGACCACAAAACTCTCCTATATATTCTATCAATACAGGCCTTGATTTTTTTATTATGTTTAATGATGAAACACTCAGAGAACAAGTCACTTTAACAGAATTAATGGCTGATAGAGAGGAGGAGGTAAATACCACTGAACTGCCAAAATAGTTTGCTGAACCTTTAAATGACAACAAACCAAAGGTAGGTCTTGAACTACAGGTCATGTGTCCTTTGCTTCTAAACATTGAGAGTCAAGAATGTACCCCTCAAATAAATGAAAATCTGGTGGAATCAAAACAAATTCAACTCAGTGCTGAGAGTCCACAACAACCCTTGAGCACGATAGTTGAAGAGAACTCTAACCAAGATAAAACCGAGAAAAGTCCTCTTTGGAGTATGTATTTTGATGGGTCATGCACTAGAACTAATGCTGGTGCAGGTGTCTAGATTACTAACATTGAAAGCAACCACATAGAATGCATTTCATGCAAATTAAAATTTCAGTGTTCCAATAACATAGCAGAATATGAGTCCCTTCTCTTAGGCTTACATCTTTTGAAAAAGTTAGGAGAAGAATCAATGTATATGGGGATTCTGAATTGATCATTAGGCAAGTAAATGGGGAGTATAACACAAATCATCCCAGACTTAGAGCCTACCGGAATGATGTCATGGACCTTTTAAAAACATTCGAGGAGTCCAAAGTAATTTTTGTCCCAAGGAAAACAAACATTGCAGCCCACAAATTATCCTTTGCAGCTAGGACATGCTTAGCGCCATTTGAAACCAAAGACTATACAACTGAGATAAAGTTCAGACCAGCAGTGCCTGATAATAAGAAGTATTGGCAGGTGTTTGACAATGACAAACAAATAGAAGACTTCATGCAATTCAGAAATGAATTCAAACTAAACAGTTCGGACTCAGACTATGAAACAGACTGTAGTGAAGAAAACTTTCTTGGTGAAGAAGAACCGTCTCATGAGCCTGTCAATATTAACCTATTGTCTAGAAAACTTACGAATGAAAAAGAGGAGTTGGAAACTCTCCATGCTAAAGATGAAATTTTTCCTAGAGGTCTGTCACCTTTAGAAGAGTTTTTTGATTTTGATGATGTGACCCAAAAGCCACAACTGGAACCTGTAGAGACTGAAGTGGAGGAGTGCAATATAGGCAGTGAGGAAAAACAAAAAATGATTAAACTGTCTAAGACTTTAGCAGCTCACATTAAACTCAAATACATTCAGTTGTTTAATGAGTTTTCTGATGTTTTTACGTGGAGTTACGAAGATCTTAAATCCTATGACACTGAAATAATACAACACAAAATTCCCCTTAAATAAAACCAAAAACCATTCAAACAAAAACTGCGCAGAATAAACCTTGTTTAGTTACCTTTGGTTGAGAAGGAGATTAAAAATATGTATGAAGCTGGGATTATTGTCCCTATTAGATATTCTGAATGGGTATCTAATCTGGTGTCTGTTAGGAAGAAAACTGGAGAAATCAGGCATTGTATGGACTTTAGAGACTTAAACAAAGCTTCATTAAAAGACAACTACCCTTTACCTAAGATGGATCATATTTTAGAAAGGGTGGTAGGGTCTAGAAGAATTTCTTTGCTGGATGGCTATTCAGGGTACAATCAGATCTTGGTTTACCCTGTTGATCAATTAAAGATAGCCTTTACTACACCATGGGGCACTTTCATGTATGTGAAAATGCCCTTTGGTCTATTGAATGTTGGAGCGACTTTCCAAAGAGCCATGGACATAGCATTCTCGAAAGAATTGGGCTTATTCATCATTATCTATCTTGATGATGTCACTGTGTTTTCAAAAACATATGAAGAACACTTAGAACATTTGAGAAAAGTTTTCAAGAAGTTCAGAAGGTTTGGAATATCTTTAAACCCTAAGAAGACGCTATTCGGTCTCCAAGAAAGTAAGCTTCTTGGACACATTATTTCAGAAGAGGGTATAAAGATAGATCCAAAGAGGATTGAGGCCATATTGCAAATCTCTCATCCTCGAAACATCAAGGAGTTGCAATCTTTCATTGGGAAGATCAACTTTTTGAGAATTTTCATCCCTAATTTAGCTAAGCTCCTTAGGAATATCACAAACATGCTGAAAAAGGAGCAAGGGGTAAAATGGACCTTGGAAGCAAAGAAGTCCTTTGAACTGGTGAAACAAGCGTTGACCAAAACGCCAGTTCTGATAAGTACTAATTTTTCAAAATATTTTTATATTTTCTCATTTGCATAAGAACATACCATAGTTGTTGTCCTTTTATAGAAAAACCCACAAGGACAAGAGTAGCCTATTACATTCTTTAGCAAGGCATTGAGGGATGCCCCTTTAAAGTACAACATTATGGAGAAGCAAGCATTTGCTTTGGTTAAAGCATTGAAAGACTTCAGAGTATACATCCTTCACTCACACATCATTACCTTTGTCCCAAATTCAGTGGTTAAATATGTTCTAACACAAGACCCAGATGGTAAGAGAGGTAAGTGGATTGTTGTTATCCTTGAATATGATTTAGAGATAAAACCCACTAAGCTCATCAAAGGCCAAGGTCTTGCTAGATTAATGGCTGAATCAAATTGTGAAGTTCTCGATATTCATATGATTAATGCTTTAGATGATCAAGAGGAAATCTCAACACCCATTTTTGAAAACCATTTTACGAATTCCTCTTGTTATGTTGATATTCTATATGTTCTGCTTAATTTGAATACACCTCCTGGTTTGACAAAAACAAAGGCAAGGTTCCTAAAATTGAAAGCTGTAAACTATTGCATTATAGATAAATTTCTTTATTGGAAGAATGCAAGTGGTCTATTGCTTAAATTTCTGCCTAAGTTTGATGCAGAAAAGGTTAAGTACCAGTTCCATGAAGGAGAGAGTGGAGATCATTTGTACTGGAAGACAACAGCCAACAAAATTTTGAGGGCTGGTTTCTATTGGCCTACTCTTTTCCATGATGTACACAAGATGATCATATCCTATCATAAGTGTCAACTTTTTGAAGGCAAAAGAAAACTGCTATCCCTTCCTCTGCATCCAATCATTATTGAGGCCCCTTTTCAACAGTGGGGACTCGACTTTATAGGAGAAATCCATCTACCTTCTTCTGCCCAGCATAGATGGATTCTCACTGCCACAGACTACTTCACTAAGTGGATAGAAGCCATACCTTGTAGACAAGCCAATGATTCAGTTATCATAAAATTTATGGAGAATAACGTTCTCTCCAGGTTTGGCTGTCCTACCAAGATTATCATTGATAATGCAACAACATTTGGATCAAAGAAAATGGTTGAGTTCTGTCATAGATATCAGATAACATTGGGGCATTCTACAGCCTATTACCCTCAAGGTAATGGACTTGCAGAATCCTCAAACAAAAGCTTAGTGAATATAATCAAGAAAATATTGGAGGACAATAAGAAGTCTTGGCACACAAAGCTGGTTCATGCACTTTGGGCTGACAGATTGACTTTGAAGAAATCTATTGGTATGTCACCTTTCCAGCTTTTGTATAGTACTGATGAAATTTTTCCAAACAGCCTCAGTGTACCAGTGATAAAGTTGATTCAAGAGTTGCAGACTGAAGATAATGACATGATCAGAAGAATAAATCAGACCATTCATCTTCAGCAAACCAGAGAGGAAGTGTATAACAAATCATTGCAGAAACAAGACAGCATTAAAAGGATTTTTGACAAAAGAACAAAGGCCAGCAATTTCATGATTGGGGACAAAGTTCTAAAATGGGACTCAAGGAGGGAAGAGAAGGGAAAGCATGGAAAATTTGACAACCTATGGCTTGGCCCTTACTGTTGGGAAAAATACTGAGAAGGGGGGGGGGGGTGAATCAGTATTTAGAGCTGACTGACAATTTTTTTTATATTTTCCTTCCCTTAAAACCATATATTATATTACTGCATCCAACTTGTATGTCCAGAGATCTTATTATCTCTTTACTTAGATCATTGCATCATTCATAAGCAGTAAGCATGAACAGAAATAACAAAACATAAGCAACACATATGAACACCAGGATTTAAGGTGGAAACCAAATTCGGGAGAAAACCACTGCTGCTGTAATTTCTGTCTTCAACATTTATTATAAATAAAACTTCTTACAATTTTATGCTGGTGCAGACTCATACCAGCACGCAGGCACCCACCTGCAGAAGGCTACAACCTTCTCTCGTTTACCAGCAACTCCTGGAAGGGAGCCACAACCCCCTGCTCTCGTTTACGAGCCACCACTGAAAGGGAGCTACAACCCCCTCACTGAAGGCTTCGACCCTCAGCATCACTGCGGAACACGTTTCATCAATTTTCAGACTGGATCCAGCAATTTCAACGCAACCCTTTAATCAATTATCTACAGACATATTTTGCCCAAAACTTCATAACAGAACAATGAGTCCACTGTAACCAAAATATCAGAAATAACCCAGAGTTCACAGAATATATTCATTCAACATTCTGTGTATCCTTCTGTGCATATTAATCTTCAGAAACCCCAACCGGATTCTTATGTTTTCTTTTAGCAGACATGCGCCAGTTCTTCATGACTTCGTCCGTCGTTTAAGACTAGAGGTTCATTCAGATTTTACTATTAAGAATAGAATTCGCCCATCCAGATATTCCTTCAAGAGGTTCATTCATTCATCACCCTTATGCACATGTTCTTCAACCTTTCGTTAGTCGATCTCCTCATTATATTCATAGGTGTACCATAGATTCAGATATATCAGAGTTTATTCATACATATATCTCTAAAAGAGATTCTTTTATTATTAACCCTTTCGCCCACCCTTCTTCATAATTCTCATCACTTTATATAATTTACGCCCTTATTAAAACCATGGGTCAAAACCATTCAATTACTAATGGTATTCATATTAAAATTCGAGCCAATCTAATCTTCATTCTTCTATACACGAAATGTCCCAAAGGTATTATTTTATCTGCTAAATAATATTTCAATAAAGCTTTGAATCAAATTCCATTCTTTGACCCCGGGCCCATATCGCAGTCGGCGGATCGGCGGTGTCAAACAAAACTTGCGATTTTGATTGATCAACCAGATGCGATGACCACATAAAACATGGCTCATAGTGCAATCGGGTCTGAACTTTGAACAAATGCAATCGGGGCACACAATAGAAAAGTTCCAATTGCGATCAGGACACGGATGTGATTTGCACATATTAACTCCGTCATATAACTGGATCGGGTCCGCCACTTCAATCGCAGCATATTACAAAAGGCGTGCGATCAATCGGAAAGTTTCGATTGTGATTAAGATCCCGGACGCGATTGAACCTATTAACTCCATCATATAATGCCATCGGGTCCGCCAATTTCAAGGTGCAATCGGGCCCAATACTTAAGAGCTTCCGATTGCGATTGGGAACTCGGATGCGATTAGCAATAAACTGTGGCATATAACTCGATTGGGTCCGGCCTTTGATCGGAGCACATAACAAAACTCCGCCGATTGAACCTTGCGATTCAAGACTTGCGATTCCATTAAAACATCGCCACGTGGTCAAGTGGACCCACGGGCCTTCGCTGCTATGGTGGGGGCGATTTATATAAGGTTTGGTTGTATATTTTATATACAGCCATTTCATTACGGAACTCTACACATCCAAAAGACATTTGATTATTGTGATTGGTGATTGCGATTGAATCGCATCACAAATCTTCATATCAACAAGACACTGTACCAAAATAAATTTGCTATTCCGATTGACATGTAAATGGTGGGGATCACTTGTCCCGCCAATTTAGAAATAAAAGGAATTCCGCCTGTTTAACAAATTTCCCATTCTGGTTGTTGAGGAATTTAAAAGCCCGAAATGACTGTCTTTAATAAATCTGCTCCTCCGTAGTTCAGATCTACGGGAAATCTTCATTCCTCCTGCAAAACGGCTACGCCCATTACCTGTTAATTCTCTTCTGTCATTTGTGGCTGCAGCCCATCAAGATTTAATTCTCCTTCATACGGATTTCTCCAAGATTCTTCAAAGCTCTGATTCTGCTGCCTTGTACTTGTTTCTCCTTCTGGCCAAGGCTTTTTCAATTCCTCTGCCATATCTTTTGCCATCAATGACAATATTTCCAACACTTACTCTATTCATTCAGCTGCTGGTAACAATGCATTTTTCCTACAGGAGTTGAATGGAGTGGAATTGTTTGGGGGTCCTGTCAATGGCGGGATGCTCAAGCATTACTTCTCTTAATCCATGTCATGTTTTAAAAAGCCTTTTTTTTCTCTTTTTTCCATTATAAATATTTCATCCACCATTACATTCGAAGTTGTAAAAAAAAAAATACAAAAACAAAGGAAAGAAAGAAAAGAGGGCAGATTTTGAAAACAAGCAAGGTATAGCCCCATACCAAAAAAGAGAGATAAATCTGAAAGTGTGCAAGCTCAAACGCCACTCCTGAAAAACACACTTCTAGTTAGTCACACTGTTTAATCTTGACTAATTAGCTTTAAATTTTCTGCTGATAGGATAGTGAATTTGATATGCCAAAATGTCTAATCTTGGCTTATCAGTAGATAGTTTAGGATAGAAATTAAAGTTTCAAACATGATCAAAATCTGAACCTAAGGTTGCAAAGAGAAATGACTCAAATCTGTTCTATTTTTTTGAGTCAAAGAGCTATAAAAAGAGGAAGGAAATGTTTCCAAATTTTAAGATCTTAAGCCTTCCATTTTTTATTTATTTTTTCTGCAAAATAAATGTCTATGTGCAGCTTGTCTTTATGCCATAGATCACAGCAAGTCAAACAACTTAATCTTGACATAACTGTTTTTAAATTTATGTTTTAGAAATTTAGAGACTGAAAATTTGTTGGACAGTTTAATCCCAACAGATAGTAGAATAGGTAGAGAATCATCTGAACTCAACTATTTAATCTGATTTAATGGAGAAATAGGGAGTAGAATTAGATTAGTTTCCTACTTTCAAAAGAATAAAATGTTGTGAAAAGATTTTGCCAATCCAAGTGCGCTTTATTGAAGAAAACATGTTAGATCAATAGGGTTGGGTAGCTAGAAGTTTGGATTGATGAAGATCCATTGTTTTTCATGGTTGCTAATATGTTTTTCAGAGAAAGATCATCCCAATAAAAGAAGAGCAGCCAATGGATAAGGCACAAGTTAGCCTCCCAGAGAAAGCAAGTCTGAAGTTCTTGATGCCTTCAAGAAGGCACCATCCCCAAGTGGAGCCACTGCTAGCCGCCTATAATATTTGTTATGGAAAAAGGTGGTAAGACTGTTTGAGCCTTCAAGGAACAAATTCTATTACTAAAAATTGTTGGCTCTTGAAGACTCTTAAAGGCCTCCTGCCTCTGTCCAGATCCTATACTTTTGTTTTCATCCCAAAAGACTCTGAAATCTTGTTGATTTCCAAAGCCAAAATATTGCTGCAAACACCATTTTCTCCTTTCCCTTCTTCCCAAATTAACCTCATCTTTTTATCCCCCTATTTCCCACAAAAATCCCTCATTTTCACATTTCTGCCCTTTTCCCCTCATCAAAATCCCCTTTATAAGGTTTAAGACTCACTCTTGGCCTTATCGGAACCCTCTAATCTTTGAAAATCATGAGAAAAACCATTAAAAACCCATTTTGTTATATATATTGGGCTTAAGCTCCCTTGGGCTAAGTCCCTAGCCTTTCCACCCATACACCCTGGCGCCGTGACTGTGCGCTGAGCCAGTCGGGCGCTTATCCGGTTTAAATAAATATTTCTTTGCAAAACATTAAAAAAAAAACCTTCGATATTTATTTAAACCGTCGAAATTCATTTTATTTAATTTTTCCACCCGTGCAAATTGTGGAGCGATCTCGACCATCGATTCAATCCATAGATCTGACGGTGCAGATCATGCCTCCCTGTGGAACCCCCAGCCGTGCACCATTTTCCCAAAACCACGTGGTTTTTATCGCACCACTCTTCGGTAGAGGGCGGTTTTTGCTCGATGGCCAGCGATTCCATACATCGCTTGAAACGCGTCCCTTGCGCTTTTTGCGAAACCACCGTCCATCGTGCATTAACGTTCGGACCCGAATGCCCAGCGATATCACTATGGACCGTCCGATATGGGCCCACTAATCCAACGATGATCGCTCACCAAAGTTCTCGATGGTTAACGAAGGTGCGCGTACGATAGCCGGGCCATTGTACAACGGAAAATCAATCTCGGTCGTCAATCTGATCTACAAATCGACGGCCCACAATTCATCGCCCAATCTCTCCGTTTGACTTTCCATTACCCAATCCCGACCATCGATCTCTGCATGATCAACGGCTCAGATTCATCCTTCTCCTCTGACTGCCTCGTTCAATCTCGATCGTCGATCTCTGCACGATCGACGGCTCAGATTTATTCCTTCTTTCACCCATTTTCACGATCGCTCCTGATCAATCATGAACGTTGGATGATTCCATCCAACGGCTCCAATCTCCTCACATGCCCTCCGATGCAGTCAACCTATAAAAGCAGGATTTTTTAATAATTTTTCGTATTTTGCAGGGTTTTTTATCATTTGCTCGCAATTTTCAAAGAAGATTCAGAGGCAGAGGGTGACGACCCTCCCGTCTTCGATTCGTCAAAGGGAATCATCCATAGGGTGGAAATGCATGTTTCCTCAGTGTTTCCTCAGGCATGGATGCCTTATAAACCCTGTGCAGCCCTGCACAATAGCAAAGAACACAGAAAATTGGGCACAGTCAAAGAGTATCAGTGCCGAAGATCAGAATGCATCAGAACAAAGGATTAAAGACATGCTTACGGGGATTACGGCTAAGAATGATTATCAGAAGCCTAATCCCTGATTTAAAACACAGTTTAAAGAATATCTTAAGGTTTTTATCAACAGGAGCGCTTCCACCACCGCAATTGAGGCAAAATGATTCCTCAACTACCATAAAAGCCACCTATTGCCTCAAACCTTTCAAAAAAGAGGCCAAAGTTATTGAAGAAGACCAGATATTTGTCTCCAACGTGACTGAAGAGTTACTCCTGCTGGGGACTTCAATGCAAAGAATGTCTAAAGAGTTACTTCGATGCCACACAGTGCCTCAAAGGTCAACAAAAGCTCCCACCAAGCTTAATTGGTAAGTGTAAATCAATTAATACAGTGAAACACCTGTACAGTGTCTTCATTGAGCCCCCCAAGGGCCAAGAAGACATTAACTCTGTATTAATTGTAATTGAGATCTTTTATGAGATCTCACCTCCTCATTCTTCTATATATACTACAAGAGAAGATGAGTGAGGGGTTGGTTGTAGAACTTTGATATACATTTGAGAAAAAAACTTCTGATTGTACATAGTATTCACTGGCTCTTGGAGCTCTGCTGGTGATAGATAGGTTAGGCTGAAATGTGTAGATGGTCGCTAACCTAAAGCACTGGACTTAAAGATGTAACTGGTTTGGAGTATCAATACAAACTGATTTATGGGATCCTGGTCTATGTCAACGGTGATTTTTTCCTCATTGTAACTTGTTTTTTTATTTCTGTTTCTAGTTGTGTTTCATATTCTCTTATAAAGAACATCATGCATAGAGTTAGGACCTACTGTACATCAGTAACCTTCTCTGGCTAAAAATCTTTATCTGAATTTTTTCCTCCATCTGTGTTATTTAGGAATGATTTAATTCAGTTTAAGCATAGGAATGCTGGCGTTCCCTCATCTTATTGTCTTAGTTGAATGTTCTTCTTAGATGTTATTTTCAGTTTATGTTTATTGAAGATGAACTGAGGAAGATATGGTAAGCCCTAGTCCTAGTTTGATCTCACAGACTGCCTGATTGTTTCCCTTGAAATGTGTTAAAATCTAGCTAGTTTCAAAGTACTTACCAGATCTTAGGCCATTCTATTGTTATCTTTGTATTTGTCTTGAAAGTAACCAAGTAAAGAAGAGCTAGGAGAGGATTTGTGGTGAGCACGGCCCGCTAGTTTCTACTCCAAAAGTTTCCTTCAAGTTTCCCTTTGTTTTGAGATGTTTTCTATTGAAAGTGTATCAAAGGCTGGCTAGTTTCAAAGTACTTACCAGATCCTAGTTTAATTTTATGTTTTCCTTGAGTCCATGTCAAAGGCTGGCTAGTTTCGAAGTACTTACAGATCCTGGGCTGCTCTTGTTTCTGCATCTGTTTTTTTCTCCTTCTTATTGTATCATTCCATCCCATAATTCAATCTTCAAAGAGATCCTTAGACATAGATGACTTGCCCCATGGACCACTCTTTCCTCTTTCTATTCCAATTAAACCGTATTATGACTCCATATCCCAATAGACTAAAACCTGCAATTTTCTACCTTTTGACCGAAGCTTACTCTGATTGCCTGCAACTTCTCACCTTCGAAACTTTTTGCACTCAGAACTTTCCACCTTGAACTGTAATCATGCTCAACCATCCAAGAAACAAAGAAACCTTTGGCCTTCATAACTAGCCTAATATTATAACCCCAACCTTCAAAGACAAATCCATCTTTGTACATACTAGAGAGATCCCTCTCCGGATTCAGGAGGGCTATATCCTAGAATCCAAAAGTGGTTGAAACGATGTTGTTTCTGTAATTGGACTCTGCCAATCTTGCCAATAAATTACAGATCCCTAACAGTGACCACAGGCAGATTCCTAACCTTAATGCATGGAGTTAACTCCTTAATGCGGTTTAATGAACCCATAACCTATGTTATCATCGTTAAACCATTTTTAATGAAGACTTGTTAACCGTGTTTAATTAGTTCCTAACCCTCAGTTAATGCACATTTATCCATTAATTAATCCACTCTTATGTTGATGGTCATTTTGGCAGAGTCCACCATTTTCGACAGAACTCCAAATTTGTTGGAGTTAACTAGAGTTCTCTCCAGTTTTGGAGGGGTTTCCTAGGCCAAAAATTGAGGAAACCATAACTGGAGAAAAAATCAACCAAATTGGGCTCAGAAAGAGTCTATCCCAACAAATTTTGATGCTTTGAGAAGTTTGGAGCAGGATTCAAAAGTTGTATATGATTGTAAACATCACTTTTTTTCCATTTTGAGCTCATACAGAGGCTCAAGTCCAGGTACTGAAAGAGGCATAAATTTTTCCCAAAGACTCAGAATTTGACTCAGTAAAAACAAAAAAAGGGGTATTGGGGGTGTCCCAAGGCCATTGGAGTAGGTATGAGAGCCATAAGATCTTAAGAATTGACTATATTCATATTTTTTATCAGTTAATCAAAGAGGGCGAAGCCATTAAAGCTGGTCCAAGGAGATGTAGCCTGGGAGGGGTGAACTCCTTCATCACTATTGTATAATGTGTTTATTGTGTACTATTTATCTAAAATTTAATTGTTGTATATGTGTTTTTAAAACTAATTTACCTCATGAATTTCTCATAAAAGAAACAAAATTGACACATAAACCCTCTAATAGCTTACTATTTGAGAGGATCCTTAAGCACACTTTTATTTAATACTGATGAGAAAGCTAGCACAACAAAACTAGTTTGTCTATATTCAGATTAGTCTTTCAAGTGTGATTAGATCCATAACCCTTTCAATGAAGCTGGTGAGACCTGCATCATTTTATCTCGCTAGGAAAAGTTAGCCCTCTTTAATGAAATTCTTGTATGTCACACGTGGCACTGACACTCTCCTCACATCTGTGTTTCCGAAAACAATAGGAGATGATAGTAGAATGGTGTTGCTTAGAAATTCTACATAGAAGGAGTAAAAAAAAATAACCCAAAAATTATAGTGAAGGAAGGGGGTAAAAAAACATGAACCAAAGGAAGGGGGTAAAAAAAAAAAAAAAAGTGTTAAAAATTGAAAACTAAAAAAGAAGTGGAGAAGATGATTTCTCTTCTCAATATTATGAATGAGTTAAATACGATTACATTGGATACATTAACATTAAATGACTGTAGTGATACTGACCTAAATCTGAACTACATGAAACTGAATTTGGGCACTTGGATGGACAGTTTCGACACCTAGCAGGTGGTTGGAATTATATTCTCTAACACTCCACTTTAATTACAACCACATAAAAATTTAATTAAGATACATGTTGGTCTATGTCTCAGCGAGGCGTACCATTTAAAAAATTGAATTCAACTAGATTAAATTTTCTTCTTCTCTTCTTCAAGATTCTATAACCTCTGAATTTTTTCAACATTTTCTTCTTGTTGTATTCTGTAAACCTCAATTTCTTCATTTCTTGGTGTATGTATTCTATTTTTCCATGTTTCCAAAGCATGTCCTCAAATTTTCAAGAAATGACTTGTATGTGGGCTAGTGCCACATATTGTCTTTCGTAGTGCACTTTTCATCATCAATCTTCTACAACATAAGATGAGAATAATATTTTATCTCTTCAAAGCTCCAATACCCGAAAATTTCATTGATGTGTTCATCATGCATGTTGTCTTCAACATTCATATCTATAGCTTTTTTTTAGACCTCATATAGACATGGCATTGCAACCCATGTTTCAAGGAACTTTAACTCTTCCTCATAATCAATATGTTTACCTACACATTGGAAATCAATGGTAACTATACAAACATCTCCAAACCCACATTGGTTTTTTTCCTTCTACTTTACAATTAGAGGTCTCTCCCATTGCGCTTCCTTCTCTGCCTCTTCCTCTATCTTTGTCTCTGGTTTCTCTTTGTAGGATTATTTCTTTGCATCTGCCTCTTTCTCTGTTTTTGTCTCTGTCATTATCTATGTCTCTGTCTTTGTCTCTTCTTCACTAACCTGTGTTGCTGCAAATAGGTTGTCTTCCACTGACTCAAGTGGGATTTTATAACTAAATACCATCATCTTTATATGATGTTTTCATTGCATCATCTACAACCAATAATCACTAGCGAAAATTTCTTTATCGAAGTCTACATCAACAATATTAATCATTGGATTTACCATAGTATTTTGACTCTCATCAACAAGCTCTATTGTTGGATTCACCAAATCATCATCAAGACGCTTTGTTCCTGGAATCACCAAATCATCATCAACAATTTTTTTTCTTGGAATCATCAAATTTTCATCCAGTTGTGGGTGAGTCTTTTCATCTCCTTCTAGATATTATCCTATAGATCCACCTTCATCTTCAACTTAAATGCTCCCCCTTGCACCAAAACACCTCTCAAGGGTATCTCAGGCACCATTGGCTGTCTTGAAATTTGAAATATGGGGAAGAATGTTGTCATCCACAGATTCTTTTATCCATTTTAATAAAAATGCGTGATTTTTCCTCTTCACTTCTTGATGTACAAATATCTCAAACATATCATGTTGTTGCATTAGCCTCTTTCCTTTTCTAATTTATTGAATATTGGATTACTATGACTCAATAACAAAATCGATTTGCAAACATATTTAAAGTTTTTATTCCACAAACAAAAGGGTTTAAAATTTCTATACAACCACAATGATTTTACAAATATTTTCAAAAAAAATTCTTTCATTGTTTTTATTAGAAAAAACAATATTTCAATGCTCACAATTAATGTCAACAACTCCCCTTAATAAATACTCTTCAAAAAATTTAATATTTTTTTAAGATAAAAAATTCAAACCATGTCCATTTTGAAAAGATTACATCTCACAAATCTCATACGAATCTCATCCCACAAAAAATAATGTATTGATATATTACATGGGCCCATTTCAAATCATGTAATTCCTTCCCACAAAAAATATGATGCAGGAGCATCCAACTCAGGATAAACAAAAAGGACAGGTGTTTGTCTTGTTGTTACAGTTGATTGCTGACACGTCATTGAACCTATGTTTTTATTTTATTTTATTTTATTTTAGGAATTCCATCATTAGGGCCTAATATTTAGTTAAGTTCTGTAGTTTTCATTTGAAACGTTTTTCTTTTAGTTTGCATTTAAAATTCGTTCTTAGATTAAAAGAACGAAAGTCAAGAATGTAACTAGAGTAAGTGTTGACAGTTTAAAACTGAAAACTGTTTTCATACAGTGATACAAAAGGAAGGAAAAAATACATTCTGAAGGTTGATTTCCATCACCGAGAGAAGGAGAACAATAAAACGAAATAGGGATTTTGTTTCAAGAAACCATCTGAGATTAAATTACAGCCAAACACTGTTATACTATTTTCTGTATATTGTTTTACTTCATCGTGCAAGGAAATAGAATTTAAGCACAATTGTAACTAAGGTGCACAGGGGAAAATTAAAACACAGTCATCAAAGCAGTCATATTAAATGACGAGATGAAAGAATAAGATTTTTCGGTAAAGTTCATACAAGTGAGAGAACTTCATAAAAATTCACAGACATAACCATTCCCAGTTATCACAAATTTCTTTTCATATTGATAGAATTTAATAAAAATATTTTCCATTGATTATAAATATAAATGTCTCTATTGAAGAGTCCCGAGGGACTATAAAATAGAAGTATTACCTATAAAAATTATGGATTGTGGTTTTCGAAACCTAGAACCAACAGCATTTTCAACCGAAGACAAACTAAAAGGCAGATAAAAGGAAGTGGAACTAAATATTGAACGTAGAATCATGTTACAGACCCAGGTCTTTCTGCATAGGAGAATAATTTGAAAACAGATCTACTACAGCTGAACTATAACAAGAAACGAGGGACGGAGGCCTTGTTCTACTAGCAAATAAATTACAAAATCTTAGAGACAAATAAAAGGAGGCGACCCTACCCATTTAAATTTGGGGTTCGATAACTGTGAGAGCTAGAAGTTTTCGAACAGCCGAAGTCTGTAACCACCTGCAGAGGAACAAGACTTCAAGGGTTAGTATTCATATGTGTTACAAGCAGAGCATAGAGATTTAAAACAAGAGAATGTAAGAAATTACAGAGTGTAATTTACCTGGGCGAAGAAACACGAATAGAAGTGAAGTTTTGGTCAAAAAAAAAATCCACAAGGGCCTGTTCACAAGGAGCAAGGACATTAGAGCCTAATAAAAATGCTGGAAACACTGAAACATGGAAATATAGCTTACTTTTCAAAAGCCGAGTTGAGTTGAGGCAAGCGACAAAAGAAACCCTTGGAGAATTTCGACCTGTAAGTGTCAGAAAGAATAAGTTAAAAGCATCAGTAGGTTGGATGCGAAGCTAAAAATAAGTATCGGACCAAAAAATACACAGAGGAGGAAAAATAAGTAATAAAAGGAAAAGAGAATCACCACTTGCAATGAACTGCTATGCGCCATTAAATGATATGGAAAACCCTTGCCACAGAGAAGTGATGTGAAAAGAGAGCTAAGTATTGCGGAGAGAACCCCCACAAAACCCTCACAACACTCGAAAAAATGAAAATGAGTGATAGCTGATAGAGCTAGGGTTTGATACAGTGCGGGAAGAATAGAATCCGAGAAGGTCTGACAGGTGTCACTTCAAGCCAGTGACAAGGACAACTGAAGTTAATCGATAAGGATCGAGAATTAAAAACAAACAGTTCAAAATATTATACGGAACCACCAATATCACAATAAATCAATTCATAATAATCAAAACTCTAATGTGGAAAATGATATAGTTGATCATATGATAATAATTTGAAACATGTATTAGGTTTTATTCCATAACTTTTTATCGCTTTTTTTGTGCCAAGGGCTGGGCCCCATAAATTTTGGTATCAGAGCAAGGCCGTGAGTTGGAAGAAATGGAGGTTGGTCGATGAGGTCAAGGAAGAGCTATTCAAACAGTAGCAGACGAAGGATTGCGGGAAGAGGTCCAAATTTTGAATGCCCGTTTGGAAGCAGTAGAGGCAAGAAGGAGAAGAGATCCTGAGGGAGGATATGATAGTGATGAAGAAGCTGCAGAGAGGACAGATGGATCAGATGGAGAAGGACCTGAACTCATAATGTGGAGGTCAGTTTTGTTATCAAGTAGTAAGCCAAAGCATGAGCTTTCTACTTATGATGGAAATTTATAAGTAGAGGTGTTGCTGGATTGCCTTAGTGAGTTGAATAAATATTTCGACTATGAGGAGATCAGTGAAGATAATAAAGTGAAATTCGCTGCCACCAAGTTGAAAGGACATGCGTCCTTATGGTGGGGTAGTGTCCAAGCAGAGAGGAGAAGGTTGAATAAGAAACCTATAAAGAAATGGGCCAGGATGGAGGCCAAACTGAGGGGTAAATTCTTACCCAAAGATTACCAGATTATGATGTACAGGAAGGTACAAAATTTGAAAAAAAATGGGTTGACTGTAAAGGAATATATGGAAGACTTCTACAGAGTAAATTTGAGATTTGGTTATGTAGAAGACATGCCTGAAAAGACAACAAGGTTTGTGAATGGATTGAGGGGGGAAATACTAGATGAAATAAGTATTCTTTCACCCAGAACCATAGATGAGGCATATCATTGTGCCTTAAAAGTAGAGGATAAAATAAACAGGAAGCAAAATGCCAGAAGAGGAGGAGGATCTGTCAGAGGGAAAGGATAGGCCTATGGCAGAGGTAGAGCTTCCAATCCTAGTGATGAAGGCAGCAGTTCAAAGACTCCAGGAACAACAGAAAGAGACAATAACACTAGAGGGGGAATGCCATACTAGCGTGGAAGAGTTAATGGCAGAGGTAGAGGAGTTGTTATCTAGTGTTATAGGTGCCATAAGTGGGGGCACAAGTCTTATGACTATCCTGAGGGTGAACTAGCAGGAGGTAGAGGAACATATGTGGCCCAGAAGGAGGAACCAGAAGAACCACCACAAGAGGTAGAGAATGTACCAGAGACAGGGGAGTCCTTGGTGCTGAATAAAGTGTTGCTGAAACCAACAAAAGAGGGAGTTGAACCGGATCAAAGAAAAGAATTATTCTATACAGGTTTCATATCACATGGTAAATGCAGAAAACTGATAATTGACAGTGGAAGTATAGACAATTTAACAGCCACAGAAATGGTGGAGAAGTTGGGGTTGAAGAGACTGAAACACCCCACTCCTTATAAGGTGCTGTGGTTACAGAAGGGACATCAAGTGTTAGTTGATGAGCAGTGTGAAGTTGAGTTCCATATTGGTAGCTATAAGGATAAATTTATTTGTGATATTATGTCTATGGACATGTGTCATATACTATTAGGGAGACCATGGCAATATGATAGGAAGGTGGTACATGATGGGAAGAAAAACTGTTACAAGTTTGTTAAGGATGGGATTAAGCATACGCTTGTACCCATAAAGGAAGAAGAAACAACAGAAACCAGTGGAGTCAAAGTGTTGTTGGTGGGAGGAAAAGAATTTTTAAAGCAGATCGAAGATAATGAAATAAAATTTGTTGTTGTAAGGAGGCCAAAAACAGTGATATTACATACAAAAATTAGAGATCTACCTGAAGAAATCCAACATGTGTTGCAAGATTTTGGTGACATTATAGTGCATGATTTACGAGATGAGTTGCCTCAAAAGAGAAGTATTAGTCATCATATTGATTTTATGCCAAGATCTAGTTTACCAAACAAGGCAGCATACCGAATGAGTCCTAAGGGCAATGAAGAGATTAGGAAGCAGGTACATGAACTGTTAGATAAAGGGTTGATAAGGGAAAGTTTGAGCCCCTGTGCAGTTCCAACAGTTTTAACTCCTAAGAAGGGTGGAGAATGGCGGATGTGTACAGATTCGAGAGCTATCAATAAAACTACTATTAGATATAGATTCCCATTGCCACGAATGAATGACATGATGGACTGCTTGAGTGGAGCAGCATACTTCTCAAAGATCGATCTGAAGAGTGGTTACCACAAGATTCGAATTCGAGAAGGGGATGAATGGGAAACAACTTTGAAGACAAATGAAGGGATGTATGAGTGGTTGGTAATGCCATTCGGTTTGAGTAATACCCCTAGTACGTTTATGCGCCTGATGAACGAAGTTTTGAAAGATTTCATTGGGAAATTTGTGTTTGTTTATCTGGATGATATTTTGATTTTCAGCAAGACTAAGGAAGAACACTTTCAACATGTTCGAAGGGTGTTGGATAAATTGCAACAAAATAAGCTGCTAATAAATCTGAAAAAAATGTACCTTTTTTTAGAAGCAAATGATTTATTTGGGTTTTGTGATTGCGGATAATGAGATGAAGATGGACCCAGAAAAAGTTGCAGCTATTGTTAGCTGGCCATCCCCAAAGAATCTGTTTGAGGTTTCAATTTTTCATGGGCTGGCAAGTTTTTATTGGAAATTTATTAGAGATTTTAGTGGAATCTACACACCTATGTTGGATACAGTCAAAAAGGAAAATCAGCCTTTCTGTTGGACAGAAGCAATAGAGAGAATTTTTTAGACTTTGAAGAAGAAGATCATTGAAAGACCGATTTTGAGGTTGCCTGATTTTAACAAACTTTTCCAAGTTCATTGTGATGCTAGTGGTATAGCCATTGGGGCAATACTTAGCTAGGAGGACAGTCCAAATGCTTATTTCAGTGAGAAGTTGAATGAAAGTAGGTAAAATTACTCATTCTATGATAAAGAATTTTATGCTATCGTCCAAGCACTAAAGCATTGGAGACACTATTTATTAGGTAACAAATTTGTTTTATTTTCTGATAATTCTGCATTACAGCATATTATGCAGCATCACAAATTAAACCATAAGCATGCAGAATGGGTTGAGTATTTTCAGAGTTTCACATTTGTGTTGAAAGACATTAGTGGACAGGCCAACAAGATGGCAGATGCGTTGAGCAGAAGAGCTTTTCTCTTATAGGAGAGTACGATACAAGTGCTGGGTTTTGAGCATTTGAAGGACTTATATCAGACAGATGCAGAGTTTAAAGAGGCTTATGAAGCCTGTCAAAACCCTTTGTTGAGGAACAATAGTCTATGGCTAGACTATAATTTGCAGGAAGGATTGTTATTCAGAGGAGGACAGTTATGTATTCCCAACTGTTCGATGAGGGAGAACATTATTCAAGAGAAGCACAATGGAGGTCTAGCCAGACATTTTGGCATAGACAAGACTTTATCATAGCTTGGACATTTTTATTACTCGCCAAAGATGCGACGGGACGTGCAACGATATGTGACCAGATGTAAAATGTCCCAATTGGCGAAAGGGCACAGCCAAAATACAGGACTTTATACACCACTCCTTCTTCCAAGTGGACCATGGGACTCAGTTAGCTTGGAATTTGTCTTGGGTCTTCCCAGGATGCAGTGAGGTTTTGAATAGTTGATGGTGGTTATAGATAGGTTTTCTAAAATCGCACATTTCATTCCTTTCTGAAAAACCAATGATGCCACTCACTTAGCACACTTGTTTTTCATAGAGATCGTCAGATTGCATGGCCTGTCAAAGTCCATTATTTCTGACAGGGATGTGAAATTCAAACGAAATTTTTGGCGTATCCTATGGAAGAAGTTGGACACTCAGTTGAATTTCAGCTCGGCATATCACCCACAGACTGATGGGAAAACGGAGGTGGTGAAAAGGATCTTGGGAAACTTGCTACGGATTTTGATTGGTGAAAATTCACAGATGTGGGATCGTGTACTTGCTCAGGCAGAATTTGATTATAATGATTCACCAAATCGTAGCACAGGATACATTCCTTTTCAGGTTGTGTATGGCATGCATCCTCGCGAAGTGCATGAACTGCGGGATTTGGGAAAGATGGAAAGAAGGAGTGCTGATGGGGAATATTTTGCCCAAGTAATGAGCAATTTACATGAGCAAGTGAAGTCGAAATTTTAGGACAGCAGTAAAAAATAGAAGCAACAAGTAGATTTGAAGAGGATGGAAGTTTAGTTTAATGTAGAGGACAAAGTTCTTGCACATTTATGCAAAGAATGTTTTCCTAAGGGTGAATATAACAAACTGAGGTTTAAGAAGATTGGCCCCTGTAAAATTCTTCGAAAATTTTCCGCCAATGCCTATGAATTACAACTGCCACCAAGGATAGGCATATCGCCCATCTTCAATGTGGCAGATCTGTTTCCATATGACTGCCAGTCCTGAAGACGACAGGGTAGCATGGCCACAACAGAACACCTAATTTGATAATGGTTCTTAGATGAGGAAAATGCCTACGGCACAACCCCTTGAGATCGAGAGAATTCTCGACACACAGGTAGCCAAGCACACTCGCAGGAAGGAGTACTTACGGTATCTTTTCAAGTGGAAGAACCATCCCATTCAGGATAGTTCGTGGCTTGACGCAGCACAAATATAGAAAGCAGGCTATTCTGTTGAAGATCTCATGGAACGGAGCCATGAATTTTTGTTACCCCGGGAGCTTGATGCAGGAGCATCCAACTGAGGGTAAACAAAAAGGAAAGGTGTTTGTCTTACTATTACAGTTGATTTTTGATAGGTCATTGAACTTGTGTTTTTTATTTTATTTTATTTTATTTTAGGAATTCCATCATTAGGGCCTAATAGTTAGTTAATTTCAATAGTTTTCATTTAAAACGTTTTTCTTTTACTTTGCATTTAAAATTCATTCTCAGATTAAAAGAACAAATGTCAAGAATGTAACTATAATAACTGTTGACAGTTTCAAACTAAAAACTGTTTTCATACATTGATACAAAAGGAAGGAAAAAATACATTCTGAAGGTTGATTTCCATCACAGAGAGAAGGAGAATAATAAAATGAAACAGGGATTTTGTTTCAAGAAACCATCTGAGATTAAATTGCAGCCAAACACTGTTATACTATTTTCTGTATATTTTTTTACTTCAACGTGCAGGGAAATAGAATTTAAGTGCAATTGTAACTAAGGCGCACAGAAGCAAATGAAAACACAAACATCAAAGAAGTCATAGTAAACGACGAGATGAAAGCATAAGATTTTTCGGGAAAGTTCATACAAGCAAGATAACTTTGTAAACATTCACGAACATAACCATTCCCAGGTATCACAAATTTCTTTTCATATTGACAGAATTTAGTAAAAACATTTTCCATTGATTATAAATATAAATGTCTCTGCTGAAGAGTCCCGAGGGACTATAAAATAGAAGTATTAGATATCAAAATTACGAATTGGGGTTTTCGAAACTCAGAACCAACAGCGTCTTCAACCAAAGACAAACTAACAGACAGATAAACGGAAGTGGAACTAAAGATTGAACACATAATCGTGTTACAGACCCAGGTCTTTCCGCATAGGAGAAGACTTTGACAATGGATATACTACAGCTGAACTATAACAATAAACAAGGTACGTAAGCCCTGTTCTACCAGCAGATAAATTACAAAATCTCAGAGACAAATAAAAGGAGGCGACCCTACCCATTTAAATTTCGGGTTCGATAATTGTGAGAGCTAGAAGTTTTCCAATGGCCAAAGTCTGTAACCACCTACAGAGGAACTAGACTTCAAGGGTTAGTATTCATATGTGTTACAAGCAGAGCATAAATATTTAAAACAAGATAATGTAAGAAATTGCAGAGCGTAATTTACCTGGGTGAAGAAACACCAACATAAGTGAAGTTTTGGTCAAAAAAACAAATCCACAAGGGCCTGCTCACAAGGAGCAAGGACATTAGAGCCTAATAAAAATGCTGCAAACACTGAAACATGGAAAGATAGCTTACCTTTCGAAAGCCAAGTTGAGCTGAGGCAAGCGACAAAAGATACCCTCGGAGAATTTCGACCTGTAAGTGTCAAAAAGAATAAGTTAAAAGCATCAGTAGATTGGAGGCGAAGCTCAAAATAAGTATCGAACTGAACAATACACAGAGGCAAAATAAGTAATAAAAGGAACAGAGAATCACCACTTGAGAAGAACTGCTATGCACCATTAAAAGATATGGAAAACCCTTGCCACAAAGAAGCGATGTGAAAAGAGAGCTAAGTATTGCGGAGAGAACCCTCATGAAACCCTCACAGTATCATAATGCATAGAGACAAAACCCTCACAACACTCGAACAAATGAAAATGAATGATAGCTGATAGAGCTACGATTTGATACAACACAGGAAGAATAGAATCCGAGAAGGTCTGACAGGTGTCAGTTCAAGCCAGTCATAAGGACAATTGAAGTTAATCGATAAGGATCAGGAATTAAAAACAAATCATTCAACGTATCATACGGAACCACCAATATCACAATAAATCAATTCATAATAATCGAAACTCTAATACGGACAATGATATAGTTGATCATATGATAATAATTTGAAACCTGTATTAGGTCTTATTCCATAATGTTTTAGTGCAGTTTTTGTGTCAAAGGCTGGGCTCCTTCAAAATAATGCATTGGAATATTACATGGGCCCTTTTCAAATCATGTAATTCCTTTTATCAAATTAAAATAATGCATGTATCATTCATAAATCACATGTGCATTTTATACCAGGAAAAAAATATTAAACCTTTCGTTCAAAGCTTTAACCCTTCCGCGTTGTGCACATTTACTTTTCCTTTTTTTTAAGATCTATTATAATGCACCGTCAACTGTTAGGAGGGCGTGTGATATGGAAAATGTCACAAGAAATGTTGAATAATAAGATTTTTTGTAGAGGATTTGAGTATTACTAACGCTATCGACTAACGTGGATTCATGCTTCGTGAGCCCGCGTATAATGCTCTGTTTTGATTGTCTAGAGTGTGTTTCCCTCGCTTCAATTTTTTTTTAAATATCGGCCTTATTCTCGAGCTAGATTTCTCTTTGCTGCTTTTAGGTAAGAGGCGTTTTGAAACTTCTTAAAATTTTTATTGATCTCTCAAAGAGTCTCATGCAGGCTTGTTTTTTCTCTTTGTTGCTCCAATTTCACTCATGTTCTTGCTCTCTCAGGAGTTTTATGCAAACTAGCTCTGATACCATGTTAAGAATTGAAAACTGAAAAAGAAGTGGAGAAAAATATTGTTTTACTCAATATTACGAATCAATTAAATAATATTAAGTTGGAGACATCAACATTAAATGAATGTAGTGATATTGAACTAAATCTAGACTAAATGAAACTAACCTGAAACACTTGGATGAAGAGTTTTGACCCTTAGCAGGTGGTTGAAATTAGTTTCTCCAACAAAAAGAACATAAAATGCAAAATGAGAAGTAGGAATCTACTAAATATGAACAAAATTTAGTTAGAATAATATAGAAAAGAATATTTAAGAAATAAATAAAATAAACTTAACGTAATGGGTTCAAGAAATATAAAACATATAAATAAAAAATGAATTCTCCAAGTTCAAATTAATCTAAATAAAATAAATTTTGGAATGATGTTTTTCAAAAATAGACATAGTGATATCATTTAATTTATTTTTTTCCAACAATATATCAGGGTTGACTTCTAAATTTCAAGTGATCTGAATCTACATCACTTCAACTCTATGGTTAAATCACTTCTTCGAGATTTCTTATGGAAAAACCTAACTTGATGAAAGCAGGAAGAAACTAAAAAACCAACTTAATAAATAATATTCCATGATTAACTACCCAACTTAATAAAAATTATACAATGATCCATTGCCTCACCTCGTGCCAAGAGGCATCACATGATGCCTAGAGACAACAACTAGCCCACATTGTAACACTAAAACAAGAGCAAAGTTCAAGGTGGAATAATCACATCTAAAAAAACAATGAAGTAAACAAGTGTAAAACATGTAACTTAGGACATTGCACACATTGTTTTAAGAATTAAGCGTGTATATATATATAATTAATTTACTTTATATAAATTATTGTGCTATTTCTTTAATTTATTTAGTTAATCAATGAATAATGCATAATCAATACACAAATACTCATTCAAACTTGAAAAATACTATTAATAAAAGAATAAAACAAGAAATATAATAAATAAAAAACTTTGTGTGACTAGCATGTGGGGAGAGTGCATGTAAGTCCAACGGTCTCAACTTTTGCTTACTTTCTTTCTTGTGTTACACTCTACATTTATTTTATGTTTCACTAGTTGGTTTTGTTTATTTTCTTTCTTTTGTTACAGTCTACACTTATTTTATGTTTCCTAGTTGGTTTCAGCATAATGATATTTCCTATTACATATAAGTTATCTTCTCAAATATTTATCAAGCAAGTTTGGAATGACTAACAGTTGGTACAAGATTTTAGATCCTTTACAAAATTTATTTTAAGAATTTCGATATGTGTTCAAGGTTAGGTTAGGGTTTGTATGCATGAGAAATAGAGAATGCAAAAAAATATCAATAATTTCACTCTCTTAATCTTTTTTTTTTTATGTAGGAAACATGAGAGTTAAGTAACTTTCATGTATTGATTTTTCTCTCGTTTTCTATTGGCTTTGTTTCATTATTTTTTATTTATTTTTCTATGGATATCTATTGGATTTGTTTCATTATTTTTTCTTGCCCTGTTGAATCTATTGTCTGCGATGGAGTGAAAGTTTTCTAAATGGCTATCATGCCCCAGATTGAAGCTATGATTAGGTGATTCGGTTCATTCTAATATCATTACGACTCTCCAAATGTCAAAGAATAGAGAGGGAGAAAATATGGTGAACAAAGTATTAATAACACAGAATAGTTAGTGAAAAGGTGTAGTCCTCTTGGGTCTAGAAACAAACCTAAATATCACATATACTTTATGAAGACAAAGTTCATCCGACCTCTGACAATGGGGAAGAAGGAAATGGAAATACAGTGTGCCTTAGCCATTCATTCAATGAGACCACTAGGAGAACACCACCTCTTTGTGCCTTAGCCATTCATTCAATGAGACCACTAGGAGAACACCACCTCTTTGTTGTATATAAAAAGCTTAATATACAATTTTTTGTCTTGAATGAAAGAAAAAAATATGGCATCACCTTATTGATTGAAAGAAAGAGATAGAGACTTACGTTATATAATGGTGGTAGCAGCGAGACCAATGAGTATGGAACATTTAAAACCTTATTTCACTATAATCAAACTCTATGTGAGATTCCCACTCAAAATTCATTATTTAGAGGAAAAGGACACGTGAGAATTCGTGTAGGGGCTTTGATGGAGTCAGATAATTTGGTAGGGGAGGCATTGCCTCTACCATTTCATATGGAGGGGACATTGTAGGTCTGGATTGAGGAAAGTGATAACATACAGCTGGTTGTGGTGGTACGTATTTCAAGAACAATTTATCTTAATTTAGTTGACATCGCATTAGAACGTCAGTGGGCCTAGTCTGCATTTTCTCTTCATATATTTATGCTTAGGAAAATGATTAAGGGGATCTTCACTTCACTATAAGAAACCTTCCGAACTGGAGGAAGAAAATGCACAGAAACATTAAAAAATTTCGAGATAAAATGTATAGTTGGTATTGAATAATTAAGCACAAGCTTACCTGCTATATTTTTCCCTTTTGATTGAGTCGGAAGAATTGGAATAATGGGCTTTAGACCTGAAACTCACCTGGTGCTCGCAATAGAAGACTTTAGACCCTGGATTTTGGGAAGTGATGCAACAACATCAAAATTAAAGGTGAAAAAATGTCTGTTCTTAAAATCAGATTTATTAATTGTTGGCTACGTAAACTCCTGGTCCCTGGAGTGGGGAGATCTGATGTATTCACTTATCTACCTGTTTCCCCAGCTTCCTAAATCAATGGACAAAGAATCAACTTGGTTCTTTGACTTTACAGTATAGATTCTTACTGTACTCCAATGCTCACTATGATTTTTTTCCATTGTAAACCTACTAGTTTGAGGAAGATGGGAAGAAATTTCACTTACTTCCTTCAAATGAAGAAGCAAAAGCGACATGCATCTTGCCACGAAGTTGATGAATGCTTTGGATATGTAATGTGGTGGCTTTGGATATGTATTGGAGTGGAGAGTGTAAAACATTAAATGGTTTTCAAGTAATGCTAACTACAAACTAGCAATTGACGTGAAATTTGAAACTAATTATTTTATGTTTTAATAAAATCATATAATTTTTCCAGAAAGGTCAAAATTAAAACTTTCGATAAAAAATATTGTTTGACAGAATAGCTCTCTTCAAACATTGGTTAAGATAGCGAATACAGTGGTTGGTGAAATAAATTTAATGTTTCGTCAATGATAAATGATTTCTATAGTTCCTGCCCTTCCAAAAGCAAGGATTAATGTTGTGACTATATAGTTTTATTTATATATAATTCTATATAAAAGTTTATAAATTTTTTTCATGGTTAATAAAAATTAATTTAATTTTATATTATGTAATAAATCATTTATAAAATTTAAACTTTTTATTTAAATAGAATGTATAATGGTTAATATGTATTTATATTTTTTCATTTGTGAAGTTATATAAAATGTTATGAATAATAAAATTATCTTTGTTTTCTTTCTAAAATTAAAAGATAATAAATATTTTTATATTGCATGTTTTGTTATGTTTAATATTTTTTTATAATTAATTAAATTTAATTAAATTTTAAATTTTAATATTTATTTAAATTTTTATAAATAGTGATTTTTAATCCGGTTAATATTTAAATATAATTTAAAATATTTTAGTTTAATTTTTTTGGCAAATTTTCTCTTTCTATCCATTCAAGTCTCCATAAATATGGTGTATGTTATTTATTGAAAGCATAGTTTAACTAATTGATGAAATCACTTTTTTTAAGTTAATTTTAATCAAAATCTGACAAATATTTTTTAAAAATTGAATTTAAGTTGTTTAATATGAAAAATTCTAGTGTCCTAAAAGTTTTTCATGGATTTATTCTTGCTAGTTATAATCAAAATCTGCAAATATTTTTTAAAATTTGTGTTTAGGTTGTGCAATCCATAGAATTTGAGTGCCCCAAGGGGTTTTCAAGGTGTTGAATCTATTTATGCTTTCGAAAAATTATTTTCAATAACAAGAATGTTACAATCTTCTAAGACTTTATTTTTTTAGAGGAAAAAAACTAAACTAAACTTTCTTAATGTTTCCAAAAATTTCGTTTACATATAATTGTGCATTTCTATATATCTAGCCAACATAGTAAAGATATATCACCAAGTTTTCAATAATATCCCCAACATTTACATATGCAACAAATAAAGAAAATGTTTTGCAACCAACTATGTGAAAATAACATCCACAAAGTCCTAAATATGGTAAATACAAAAATACTACAATGTACTCCAGAAAATCATGCCAAAAATAAAACAATGCACGAATTACGAAAGTGCAATGCAACCATTCTCCTATGTAATCCACTAAAAGACTAGAGTGCAGAACATGTATCCATTCACATCCAACAAGCCATGTTTTGATAAATAATCTGCCACCATATTTGACTCATGAAGAATTTGTTGAATACGATTTTTTTGGAAAGCTTGTATGAGACCCACAGTGCGTGCCCTCCAGTTTCATAGCAGTGGTGGACCAAAGTTTGTTTTACTAGAATGATATGAGTGATGGTTTTGGAGTCTCCATAAATGTGTATGTGATGTATCTATTTGTAGATAGTGAACCAAAGTAGGCCCCAAAGATTCACCAATTTAGCCTTAGTTTTAGTGCCCAGTCCACCATGCTAGTGCAACTTGTAAACCGTATCCCTGTTAATGCAAAGAACCATGACACATCTGCATCTATATTCTTTGGTTGCGCCATTAAATTATCTAGCGAACATAGCAATTGAAGGTCCCATTTGTCTCACCGAGCAGTCTTTATCTCTATATAAACACATAGGCATACAATCAAGCAATCCGTATATCTTATGCGTAGTACTATATGCATTATGAACCATACCCTTAAATATGACATTGTTACGAGTCTTCCATATTTCCCAAAGTACAAGAATAGGGATAAAAACTTCAATGTCGCTACCCTCCAATCCCCACTTTAGAAAAAAATCAATGGAGAATAAAGTTCTAACAGGAAGTTGTTAATAAGAAAGGATTGAAGACCAAACTATAAAGAAAATTTACAAGTGAGAAATAAATGAGCAATAATTTCTGATTCTGAACCACATAATGGACAAACTCCAGGGTACAGAAAACCCCTTTTGCACAAGTTGTCCCATGTAGGAATTTTTTTCTTCCATGCCAACCATTTGAAGTAGATTATTTTGAGGGGTGATTTAATACTCCATATAACAACAAACTAGTTTGATGTACATATCCCTAGTGTTTGATCAAATATGTATTGATAGCTATCAACTACGACCATAAATCCCTTCCTTATTATGCCATCCCATGTGATAGTGTCACCCAAAATATTCTGGCATAAACAAACATCTTTGAGGTCTCGAATATAGTTTTTTCATTCTACATCTATACACCCATGCAAACCAATCTAGGACACCTATTTCCATGATGGTATGTTATAATTCTAGCCTCTCATAACCTGGTCCTAGAAGAAAATTCCCCTATACGCATGAGTAACAATAATGTCCAGGGTTAATTTGTTGGATGTACGTACTTGAGAAATCTTGTCATCGCCAATTAACAATAAATTTCCTCTACCGAAATACCATTTCACCATCTGCAAAAGACATGCCTTGATTTTTTGAAAACCAGCCCAAATATATGACCCCTTTCTAATACCAATCTCCTACATTATTATCGAGTAATAAATGTGTTGTTTTCTATGATATTTGGCTTTAATGGTTTTCCCCCAAATGCTACCACCAAAAAGTGCTTGCCATAGAGACTTCTTGAGCATAGAGTAACCAAATATGTTGGTATCTAGTATACTCCACCCATAATATTGTTTTGGTTTAGAAAGAGACTCCCATACCATGAGATGGAATTTTTGTAAAGGCCCCAAACCCGACCATAAGAAATGAGCAAGATGAGATCATATCTGGGAGAAAGTTTCTGCTAGAAGAAAAAAAATGCATCCAATATGTCACCATTTGTTGGAGAACATATTAGATCAATGTAAACCTACCTCCTTGTGCTAGGAATCGATACGACCAAAAACTATAACTTTTTGTTAATTTTTGTGAGGAGCCATGTCCAATCTCCAATTTTGTAGTAGGTCAACTTTAGCCTAAAGTTGAGATAGTTGAAACCATCCACTAGAAAACGCATTCTCATGCCAAATAGATCCGTTATGTACTTGATATCAGAGGCATCACCATTAGAAAATATAGAAAAGATTTGTGACCATTCAGAAAAAGGCCTGAAGCCTCACCAAACCACAAGACAATATAGTGAAGAGTCTCCCATTGATCCTGTTTAATCACTCCAAAGGAAAGAATATCATCGACGAAAAAAAGGTGTGTTATGTTTACCTAAGCTTCCATATGCAACACCTAGAATGTGCTAAATATCCAAGCATCCCAAATCATCCTATTAAAACAACCCATGACCAATATGAAGAGGAACGAAGATAAATAACACCCCTATCGAAGTCCTCTGAATGCTTGAAAAAAGTCAGAAGGGAAACCATTTACCAAGACCAGGAGCCAAATATTTGATCCACTGCACATTCCTATACTCTAAGAAAATATTGACAAGTATGAATGTGACTAGCCTCTAGTATACGTAGTCATAAGAACTCTGAAAATCAATTTTCACCAAAACAACCTCCCTTTTATTGGTATGTATAGAATGTATGCAATCTTGTGCAATTGCAATAAAATCGTGGATAGATCGGCCATTTAAAAAACCAAATTGTTCCTTAGAGATATGTAAAGAGAGGGGACCTTTAATACATTTGGAAATGTGCTTTGATATGAGCTTGTATAGGATGTTGCATAATGATATAGGTATGTATTTTGAGAAAGAGACATTAGCAAAATCCTTTAGATCAGGGCAAGGAAAGTAGTCTTGATGAACCTGAATC
Organism: Pinus albicaulis; assembly: GCA_034641835.2. Taxonomy (NCBI): domain Eukaryota; kingdom Viridiplantae; phylum Streptophyta; class Pinopsida; order Pinales; family Pinaceae; genus Pinus; species Pinus albicaulis. The sequence continues at coordinate 367,796,022 of CM076574.1, read as the reverse complement.
ACATCTTTAAATATTGGATTCCTCGACCATATCACAAAGAGCCCCTCCCATTAAATCAAACAAATGTAAATATAGCTTAATTATCCATCCATCAAGACCTCAAAATTTTTCCTTGAAAATTGATCTTAGTACAGTATGAATCTCCTCCAAAGAAACAGGTTGGTAGGGATTCTTGTTTGCATCTAGATTGAACTTCACAAGGAAAGCATCCACTACTCACATTTTGTCTTCTAAACTTACCTCAGTCTTGTCCTTGAAGAGTCCTCCAAAATATTTGGCTTCCTCTTGCTAGATCTGCGCATCTAAGAATTAATAGGCTCCATCTTCACTCATGATCCTCGAGATCGCATTTTTACGACGTCATTGATTTGCAATCCTGGGAATTTTTTTGTATTTTCGTCACCTACATGTATCCGTATAGGCTGACTCTTTAGCCTCCATGTGTTCCCCTGAATCATCAAAAAAAAATTAGATTGTTATTCCATATATTTCAACCTCTCAATGTCTTTCTTTGTTGTTTGAACCTCCTTGAGACAACAACTAATGTCCTAAATCTCATCTGAGGGTATTTTCAATTCAACATACAAATGAGCTTTTTTCTCCCGCTCCCATGTCTGAACCCGGTTATTTAGAGAAGATAGTCTCTCAAAGATGTAGTCCATAGCCAAATGATCGGGAAAACACATATAGGAATTCCAGACCTCAGTAACTAGTTTATTTAAATCCCCAACCTGCAACTAGGTTATGTTAAATTTAAAGGGGATTCCCTTCCACACCTGTTCCTTCCTCCAATGTAATATTATGGGGCAATGATAAGAAACCAAAATATTCACCACATACAACCTCATATCATTGAAACTCTCCAATAGACTTTGATGTACCATGAAATGGTCAAGCCTTTGGCTAATATAATTCTCCCCACTTCCATGTGGGCTCACGGGGAGAAGGGAAGACATCTATAATATTGTTTTCCTCAAAGAGAGTGGTTAGTTGTGAAGATAGTGGATCATTGTGTCTCGTAGACCCCCAATATTCATCCCTCAAAAAAATCACATTAAAATTCCCTGCAACAATCAACGATCCAATGTTAAGGATCTTTGATTATTTGACCTGATCCCCGAAAGAGCGCATGTTAGCATACGGGGTGTGAATGTTCCATATGTGGAGCTTTTCCTGAGATTCCTGCTACAACTCGAGAGCAGAATGTCGACGAATAATTTGAAACAGGGAAAATTTTAAGGATGAAAAATTATTTTGAAGTTTAAAAAATTGGCGAATCTCACTAGTCCCTAATATGAAAAATATAAAATGTTTATTGATGTATTTGTAAAATTATTCAAATTTATAATGATATTATATATATTGTCTATATAATGTTGGCGATTTTTAAGTTAAAATAATTTTATATTGTAAAATTTGGGCGAATCGCTTTAATAAAAAAATGGAAATTGGCGAATCTTTTTTTTGGAAAAACCATGGAAAATTAGCCCACTTGCGAATATTAGCCCCTAAAATTTTCCAGGATTTGAAAGCTTTAAAATTAGCACAACATGGATCCCATAAAGGCACTAAACCTCGTATTAAACCACATGATTCTAATGCAACAATACACCAATGTGCATAAATCCATCTAAAGTAAGCCAGATATATGGCCAAGTCAACGATGGTTTCATGTATGAGAAAAATGACAGGTTGAAGCGATAGGAAGAGGTGGCGTAAAGAAATCATTTTCGTGACATCCCCCAAGCCGCGCAAATTCAAGGACAAAATATTCATGGAGTTCCAAATATAGGGAGCACTCTAGCCCCAAGGGCCCCATATGAGGAAGTATGAAGCACAGGGATATCAAATAGTTCACTGGAGTCAAAATTTATATGCAAGCTCGATGTACTCCCCCTAAACTGTCGACTACTCTTACCTTCTTGACGTTGGGTAATATACTTTTAATAGACGAGGGACTGATGATAGGTGAAGTTTCATCATAAAAAAATTTGTGAATGGTGAATGTGATGAGGTCCATGGCCAAGTTTAATTTAAGGATTTCCAGGTCACTATCCACATATTTATGAGGGGAGGGCGTGGCCAAAGATTCAATAGGGGAGGAATGAATGTCCCACGTGGGAGGGATAGATGAAGGCCCTGATTCAGGGGGGAAAGATGCCCCAGGAATATCCAAAACACCACACGAAGGTGGAAGCATCATAGGAATAGTCAGGGGAGCAGGGCAAGTGGCTAGGAAACTGTTGTTGTTAATGTATAGGACCATAAGGTTTGATATAGGAGGAAAATTTTGAGTGGGATTGTTATTTGCATATCAAGAGGAGCGAGGGAAGCAGGAAGAAACATAAAAATAATTATTAACATGATGATATGGGGCATCAAATGTAGAAAATGTTCCTTGTTCTGATCCTGGTCCCAGCTGAGAAGCATCTTGTTCATGTCCTCCAATGTTCTCGTCTCGCCAAGATACTCCAACACCCTAAAGACACCACGAATATATGTCCAGGAGATGTCTGGTATGATGACATAATAAACGTCGAAAGGTGATGATCGAGTAATGATTGCGATGAATGATATGTAGAGGAAACCATTCTAAAATAACATTTTCCAATAAGCAACTAATAAACTCCACTTTAACTAATATCTAGGCTATCCTCTAGTCTTTAGCCCCCAACACCCTAGGTTGCATATACATGAACCTTCCCACTAATTTTCCAATTTCCTCCAGAGCCTTGCTGTCTATAATTGAAGCAGAAATCCATGTAATTTTATCTGGGTGTACTTATTGTGAGGGATATAAGTGAGTTGGCTAAAACCCATATACCATTTACAAAGCTACAAAAGGTTATGCCACACACACATGGATTCTTTAGAGTTCGATCAACATCCATTTGGTGTAGGAAATGAAAAATAAATGAGTGGTTCATAAGACAACAGACCTTCGAGGTATGTCCCAAAATGGGTCTCCACTGTGCTAACACCCATCCCTCCATATCCATATTCTAAGAGAAAGTGAATTACAAAAATATCACTAATGCCTAGTTTTAGAGGCTCTAGACTCAATCCCAGAGGATGTCACATCTAAGGATAATTAATTAAGGATCTGAAGCACATTTTACATTTATGTTCCTTCTCCTATATCGCCCCAGTTTAGGACGATAGTCATCGGCTTATGATAACACATCATTTCCATGCAAATTCATCAATATCGGAGGCGCATTCGAAGGCAATGTGGCACCCTCTTAAACAATATCTGAGTCAGCATCCCATGGCCCAGCACTACGAACCCAGTAATTCTCTGCATCCAACGTAGCACACAGAAAGTATTCTTGTGATAATATATATACATCCAAATATGCAATATAATCCTTCATGAGCCACGTGGCAAGGCAACACATGTGATCATTAATTTTCGGTATTATCCTAGTTCCGAGAAGACTGTTGATATCTTCACCAAATCCTTTAAAGAGCAGAAGTTTCGATTTTTGCGACATCGTCTTGGGGTGAAGGACACGATTGCCTAGCAGCTGTATTTTATCTAATTTTGTGTTATATTTTGATGGAGGGTTTACTTCCCACTGGGTTTTCCCTCTTTCCTCTTTTCATGCATTGTATATGGGTACCTAAAATGGTAGCGTTGCTAGGACTCATTCATTTTGCATCACACTCACCTAAGTTATGCTTAAAGTAGTGGGTGTACATGCACATAGATTAGCTTTAGTTCAACTCTAGATATTGCATGTGATGTGCACTTGTCTTTAACTAGTTAACTCTAACTCAAGTATTGTAGATGCACATAGTTAGCCTTAATTAGCTTTAGTCCAACTCTATATATTGCATGAGATATGCACTTGTGTTTGGCTAATTAACTCAAGTGCTTACATGTGGTGTGCACTTGCCTTTTGTTAGTTAACTCTAGTACTTGCATGTGGTGCATGTGCACATTAACAGAACATAAAGCACACTTAGCTTCAATTAGCTTTAACTATCCATAGTTATTGCATGTACAATTAAGCTTTACTCAGTTACAGTTGCTTGTATGTATTGATTCTAAAACTAATATTGTTGAATCAATTTCATTCTTAATTCTAATTGTTTCTCTTTTTCAACTTAGGAAGTTTGTGCAATTATTATTCAACTAGATCTGTGTTTGTGTTCTAACAATTTTACACTGAAACTAAAACATGCCAATAAACCAGACCGAAATATACCAATTTCCAAAAAACACCTGTTAGCACCCTATAATTAGCAAGATTGGAAAAATTCAAAATGCAGGGAGAACATCAAACCACTTTGGGATTCAAGGACCTAGCCCTCCTGAATCTAGAGAGGGATCTCTCTATGAATGAGTTTAAAGATGTGATCTTTAATAGATGAAATTATGATATTAGGCTAGTTATGAAGAGCTTGGGTTTTGTTTTGTTTGTTTTGGTTGGGAAAGGACATGATGAAGGTGAAGGCAGTTTAAAAATGAAGGGTGAAGGTGTCTACAGATGAAGGAATGATTTGGTTGACAGAAAGGCAAAGACAGTTTTAACCCATTAGGCTATGGAGTCATAGGAGGATTTTAATTGGACAGCAGGGTTCAAGCAAGATCCATGGGGCAAGTCACTTATGTCAAAGGATCTCTTAAGGTGATTTTATGGAATGAAACAAATAGGAAATGAAGAACAAACAAATGAAGGTATAGTGAAACAGCCTAAGATCAAATAAGTTCTGTTAAACTACATTTCTTCAGCATGTACTTAAAGAAAAACATAAGAGTATTCTGAGATCAGGTTAATACCTTTAAACTGGCCTGCTTTGAAGTACTTTTAGTTAGAAAACATTAAAAAACAGTCGAAAAGCTTAAGATCAGGTAAGTGCCTTTAAACTACCCTGCTTTCAGCATATTCAATAAAAAAAACATAAATTATTCTGAGATTAGGTTAGTGCCTTTAAACTAGCCTGCATTGAAGTACTTTAGAAAACATTACAAAAACAATTGAAAATATTAATATTAGGTAAGTGCCTTTACACTATCCTGCTTTCAGCATATTCAAATAAGGAAGCCACAAATAACAATGAAAAAGAGAAATTGTGATCAGGCAAGTGCTTTTAAACCAACCTGCATTAATGTACTCTTCAAGGAGAACTTTCAAATGAAGAAAACATAGACAATAAAGCTTTCAGTAAGAGTAGGGTACTGTTGAAAGCAAATCCTAGCTCTATATTTGCTGCTCTTTATCAGAGAAAGTGAACAGAGTGAAAACATTAAGCAAAATAACAATTGAAAGTAAGGAAACACATCAGCATTGACAAAAATCAGGATCCCATAAATCAGTAGCTTGTATTTGATGTTTCAAACCAGTTACAATCAGCAAGCCCGGTGTATCTCTACAACTTCAAACTTCTCATATCAGCTTCTGTATCTTCCAGTTGCAGACAGGGCATCAGTAGTTTCAGAAACTATTATATGCATTTAGATGTCCAGAGACCAACATTTTCTCATTGTTTACAGAAGTATTTATAGAAGAATGAGAAGGTGGGAGGATTTCCCAGGGGCCAGGTATCATTAATTATGTAGTTAATCCAATCTCTGGCCTTTGGGAACCAGGCAAGGCATAAGGCAATGATGTAATCATTCCTAACTCTGCTTCATAGCTCCGTTTCCGCCTTTGGAAGCCTAATGATTGAAAATATCTTCTTCTAGACTATTCTTTAATCCTTTAAAATAGTTTTGCTGACAATTTAGAGATAAGATCCTCGATTAGTATTAATTGCTCGGTAGCCTTTGATTTTCTGTGAGGCTGTAGGTGCCTTTAGAAGCTGGAGAAGGTTCAATTAGCCTCTGTTTTGGCGTCAAATTAACTTTGTAGCCATTCTTTGCGCTGAAGTCCCCGCAGGAGTAACTCTTCGGCTACATTTGAGACAAATATCTTATCCTGATCAATAAATTCGGCCTCTGATTGAATAGTTTGAGGCACAGGTGGCATTTTAGTAACTAGAGGGATCAATTTTCCTCAATTGCAGCGATGGAAGCACTCCTGTCGATAAAACCCTTAAAATATTCTTTAAACTGTGTTTTAAATCGGGGATTAGCTTTTGATAACCGTCTTAGCCGTAATTCCCGTAAAATTGTCTCTAATCCTCTGTTCTAATACATTGTGGTCTTTGGAATTGATACTCTTTGACTGTGCCCCTTTCATGGTGTTTTTGCTGGTGTGTAGGGTTGCGTAGGGTTTATAAGGCATCCGTGCCTAAGAAAACATTGATGAAACGTGCATTTCCACCTTGTGGATGATTTCCTTTGACGAATCGAAGACGGGAGAGTCTTCACCCTTCACCTATGAATCTTCTTTGGAAATAACGAAAAAATGATTTAAAACCCTGAAAAACACGAAAACTATTATAAAACCTGCGTATATAGGTTAACTACATCAGAGGGCGTGCGAGGAGATTGGATCCGTTGGATGGCATCATCCAACGGTCAGGATTGATCGGGAGCGATCATGGAATGGGTGAAAGAAGGATTAAATCCGAGCCGTCGATCGTGCAGAGATCGACGGTCGAGATTGAACAAGGAAGTCAGAGGAGAAGGATGAATCTGAGCTGTCGATCGCGTAGAGATCGACGGTCGGGATTAGGCAATGGAAATTCAAACGGAGAGATCGGGCAATGAATTGTGGGCCGTCGATCTGCAAATCAGATCGACGGCGGATATTGATTTGCCGCTGTACGATGGCCCGGTTATCGTGTGTGCACCTTCATTAACCATCGAGCAACTTCGGTGAGCGACCACCGTTGCTTCAGTCGGCCCAGATCGGACGGTCCACAGCGATATCGCTAGGCATCCTGGTCTGAACGTTAATGCGCGATGGATGGTGGTTTTGCAAAAAGTACAAGGGACGCATGTCAAGCGATGTATGGAATTGCTGGCCATTGGGCAAAAACCGCCCTCCGCCGAAGAGTGGTGTGATAAAAACCACGTGGTTTTTGGGCAACGACGCATGGCTGGCGCGGTCCACTGGGCTTGATAAGTTCCGCACCGTCGGATGTGCAGATCAGATCAACGATGTAGATTTATTTAGAAACCGCTCCGACGAAGAAATTCATAAAATGCAATAAAACCCAAAGTTTATAAATAACAAAGGTTTTTTATGTATGGCCGGGATATATAACGGGGCCCATCGCATATCGCAATTTTGGACATGGGCTTTTCAAACTACCCATTACATTTTCTGCGATTTGCGATCCGCGATCGCTCTTTTCAGAAAACCCTTTGATATTAATACATGACTTTGGTTTTAGACCAAAACATTGGAAAAGTCGGTTTTTAACGTTTACAAAGGAAAAAAGAGATCGAGCATGGATTATTCAATGGTTTAGAGTACAGAATGCGGGCCCACGGGATATCAGTACATATAAACTTGCGATACGCGGTCGCGCGATCGGTCTTGATCTCATCGCAAGTTTTAAACACATCGCAAAACTTTGCGCACTTGAGTTTGTGCGATGCGATAAGCACCTCCAGTGTTAGCGCTTGGTCCCAGGGTGTGGGCATATGATCGGAAGTAGTTAGAAAACTTAGCCCAAAGGGGCTTAAACCCTATACATAAAAAACATGATTTTCTTGGAGTTTTTCAAGGTTTTAAATGGAGTTGGGGGGTTTCGATAAGGTTAAGAGAGATTCTTAAAACCATATAAGGGGGATTTTAATGAGGGGGAAAGGGGAGAAACATGAAAATGAGGGATTTTCATGGGAAATGGGGAGACATAAAATGAGGTTAGTTTTGGGAGAAGAGAAATGGGAAAATGTGTTTGCAGCAGTATTTGGCCTTGGAAATCAGCAGGATTTCAGGGTCTTTCGGGATGTAAACAGCAGTGCCAATTTGGACAGAGGCAGGAGGCCTTCAAGAGTTTTCAAGAGCCAACAGTTTTTGTTATAGAAAATTGTTCCTTGAAGGCTCAAAACAGATTTAGCCACCTTTTGATATAATCAAATTTTACAGGTGGCTAACAATGGCTCCACCTGGGGATGGTGCCTTCTTGAAGGCATCAAGAACTTCAGACTTGCATTCTCTGGGAGGCTGATCAGTTGCCTCATCCATTGTACTTTCTCTGGGAGGCTGGTCTGTTACCTAATCCATTGGGCTACTCTTCCTTTGTTGGGATGATCTTCTGAAAACATATTAGCAACCATGAAAACAATGGATTGTCATCAATGCAACTTTCTACCCACCCAATCCTACAGATCTAACATTTTTTCTTCATTAGAGTGCACTTGGATTGGAAAAATATATTCACAACATTTTATTCTTTTGAAAGCAGGAAATCTAATCTATTTCTACTCCTTATTTCTCCCCGAACTCAGATTAAACAGTTGATTTCAGATGCTTCTCTACCTATTCTACCATCTGTTGGGATGAAACTGTCCAACAGATCTTATTCTCTAATTCTACAACAAAAATTTAAAAACAAACAAGTCAAGATTAAGCTATTTGACTTGCTGTGCTCTATGGCATAAAAACAAGATGCATATAGACATTATTTTGCAGAAAAATTAAATCAAAATGGAAGGCTGAAGATCTGAAAATTTTTCCTCATGGCCTTCATCCTTTTACAGTTCTGTTTTGACTCTTTTTGAGTTGTTCCTTCTTTATTCTCTGGTTTAGATTTTGAGTTAATTAGAACCAGATTTATATCTTTTTGACTCAAAAAATAAAACAAATTTGAGTCATCTCTTACTGGGAAACTTTGATTTAGATTTTGAACATGTTTGAACCTTTCATTTCTATCCTAATCTATCTACTGATAAGCCAAGATTAAACATTCTGGGAAAATAAAATTCACTATCCTATCAGCAGAAAATTTAAAACTAATTAGTCAAGATTAGGCTGTTTGACTAACTCGAAGTGTGTTTTGTAGGAGTGGCACTTAAGCTTGCACACTTTCAGATTTGTTTCTCTTTTTTGGTATGGGGTTGTAACTTTATTGTTTTATTAATCTGCCCTCTTTTCTTTTCTATTTATTGTTTTTTTACTTTTGATTTTTCTAACTTTGAACGCAATGGTGGATGACATATTTATAATGGAAAAAGATAAAGAAGACTTTTTCAGAAAAAGTCAAGGATCAAGAGAAGTAATGTTTAAGCATCCTGCCATTGATAGGACCCCCAAACAGATCTGTGCCATCTAACTCTTGTAGAAAAAAGGCATTAGGACCAATGGTGGACTGGATGATGTAAGGAACTTCCCAAAAATTTTCAAATTTACCATGTTTACCCTTATCCTCTCTTTTGGAATCCCATTTGAGTACCTTATCTCCAATGTTGAAAACACAAGCCTTTGTTCTTTTGTCGAACAACTTCTTTATGGTTTCTTGCACCTTCTGAGCCCTATTGTAAACCTCTTCCCTTGTCTTCTGGAGATGTATTGTCTAACTGATCCTCCTAATCATGTTGTCCTCTTCTGACTATATTTCTTGGATCAATTTTATTACTGGTACACCTAGGCTGGTAGGAAACACTGCATCAGCTCCATAACTAAGCTGGTAACAGGACATTCCAACGGAATTTTTTGTGGTCAATCTGTCTGCCCACAAAGCATGCACCAACTTGTTATGCCATGATTTTTTGTTCTCTTCAAGAAGCTTCTTGATGATGGTCACCAAACTTTTATTTGATGATTCTGCTAGCCCATTACCTTGAGGGTAGTAAGCAGTAGAATTACCAAGTGTAATCTGATACCTATGACAAAATTCAATCATCTTTTTAGAACAAAAAGCAGCAGCATTATCAGTAATAATATTCCTAGGCCATCCGAATCTAGACAAGATATGGTCTTTAAGGAACTTTATAATGACAGAATCTGTGACATTCCTAGAAGGGATGGCTTCAATCCATTTTGTGAAGTATTCAGTGGCCGTGAGAATCCATTTGTGTTGGGCAGATGAAGCAGGATGGATTTCCTCTATAAAATCTAGGTCCCACTGCTGAAAAGGAGCTTCAACAGTGATAGGTTGTAATAGTAAAGGAAGAATTTTTCTTTTGCCTTCAAAAATTTGGCATTTGTGACAAGAAACTATCATTTTATGGACATCCTGAAAAAGGGTGGGCCATTAATAGCCAGCTCTAAGGATTTTATTAGCTGTGGTTTCCCAGTAAAGATGGCCTCCACACTCTCCTTCATGGAATTCATATTTGATCCTTTCTGCATCAACTTCAGGAAAACATTTAAGCAATAAACCATCAACATTTTTCCAATATAAACATTCATTTAAAACACAATAGTTCCTAGCTTTAAACTTTAAAAACCTTGCCTTTGTTTTTGATAAATCAGGAGGAGCATTAAGATTTGTAAGCACATACAAGATATCAGTGTACCAAGGTGAGTTTCGAAACTGCTCTTCAACAGTGGGAGCAGGTAATTCTTCCTGTTCATCCAAGGCATCTACCATGTTAATTTCAAGGGCTTGTAGATTAGATTCATCGATTAATTGAGCTAAGCCCTGACCTTTAATAATTTTGGTTGGTTTGATTTCCAAATCATACTCTTATATAGCAGCAATCCATTTGCCTCTCTTTCCATCTGGGTCTTGTGACAAGATGTATTTTACCACTACATTAGGTACATAGGCAATGATGTGGGAATGTAAAATATACACCCTGAAGTCCTTTAAGGCCTTCACTAAAGCATAGGACTGTTTTTCCATTATGTTATATTTCAAGGGTGCATCCCTTAAAGCCTTGCTGAAAAAAGCATTGGGATGTTCCTGTCCTTCTGAGTTTTTCTGCAACAGGACCACTGCCAAAGTATGTTCTGAGGCAAAGGAAAAAATAAGGAACTCTTCTGAAAAATCTAGGCTGATTAGGACCGGTGCCCAGGTGAGTGCATGTTTTACCAATTCAAAGGATTTTTTGGTTTCCACAGTCCACTTCACTCCTACCTCTTTCTTAAGCATATTAGTCATGTTTCTGAGGAGCTCTGCTAAGCTGGGAATAAACCTCCTCAAGAAGTTAATCTTTCCAATAAAGGACTGCAATTCTTTTATGTTCCTTGGTTGTTTGATCTGTAGTATTCCCTCAACTCTATTTGGATCTATTTTAATCCCTTCTTCTGATATGATATGGCCCAGCAGTTTACCTTCCTGAAGGCCAAACACTGTATTTTTGGGATTTAAAGATAACCCAAACCTTCTACACTTTTCAAGGACCTTTCTTAAATGTTTTAGATGCTCTTCATCAGATTTGGAATAAACTGTTATGTCATCAAGGTAAATTAAAATGAAGTGCCCTATCTCCTCTGAAAATGCAATGTCCATGGCCCTTTGGAAAGTGGCCCCAGCATTCATTAATCCAAAAGTCATTTTCACATACATGAAAGTGCCCCAAGGAGTGGTGAAAGTTGTCTTGAGTTGGTCTTCTGGGAGTACTAAAACCTGGTTGTACCCTGAAAAACCATCTAACAGAGAAATCCTCCTCGAACCAACTACCCTTTGTAGAATGTCTTCCATTTTGGGTAAAGGGTAATTGTTTTTTAGGGAGGCTCTGTTAAGGTTTCTGAAATCAATGCACAATCTGATTTCTCCTGTCTTTTTCCTCACAGCTACAAGGTTAGAAACCCAATCTGAAAACCTCACAGGCACAATGATTCTTGCCTCATACATTCTCTTGATTTCCTTTTCTACTAGAGGCAGTTGTATTGGATTAATTCTACGCAACTTTTTCTTAAAGGGTTTTTGGTTTTCTTTCAAAGGGATCTTATGCTGGATGATTTCTGTATCGTAGGCTTTCAAGTCTTCATAGCTCCAGGAAAACACATCGACAAACTCTTTAAACAGGTCAACGTATTTCCTTTTCATGTATGGTGGCAAGGACTTAGCCAATTTAATCATTTTTGGCTGATCCTCTGTGCCTATGTTGCATTCCTCGACCTCAGACTCTGTGTATTCTACGGTGGGCTTCTTTGCTACATCGTTAAAATCAAAGAGGTCTTCTAACAGTGCTAGCCCCCTAGGTATGTTCTTGTCTTTTGACGACAATACCTCAATGTCTTCATTTTTTGTGTCCTTGTATTCTTCAATATGAGTGTCAAGTTTTTTATTTAACATGTTGATTTCGACGGGACCAGATGGTTTTTCTTTTTTAGGGGAATTTTCGTGTAGACAATTCTCATCAGATTTAGAATCTAAATCAGATGACTCAAATTTGTTCCTTCCCAATAGAAAATCCTTTATCTGCTTGTCACCCTCAAAGACCTGCCAATATTTTTCATTATCTGGAACAGATGGTCTGAACTTAATTTGAGTTGTACAGTCTTTGGTTTCAAATGGCGTTAAGCATGTTCTAGCTGCAAAAGCTAAATTGTGGGCAGCAATATTTCTTTTTATTGGAACAAAAACCAATTTGGACTCCTCAAAAGTTTTTAAAAGGTCCATGACATCGTTTCAGTAAGCTCTACGTCTGGGATGATTTGCGTTATATTCCCCATTGACTTGCTTAATGACTAGTTCTGAATCCCCATACACATTAACTCTTGTGGCTCCTAACTTTTTTTATAGATGCAAGCCTAAGAGAAGGGATTCATACTCTGCTATGTTATTGGAACACTAAAAGTTTAATTTGTAGGAAATGCTTTCTGAGTGGTTTTTTTCAGGGTTGGTAATCCAGATGCCTCCACCAGCATTGCTCTTAGTGCATGACCCATCAAAATACATACTCCATACAGGACTATTTTCGGTTTCGTCTTGGTTATTGTCTTCAAACACATCAGACTGTTTTGACACTTCTGAGTCATGTTTCTCTTCCTCCCTATCAGCCATTAATCATGTTAAAGTGACTTGTTCACTGGGTGTTTCATCATTATGTTCTATTCTGAAATCCATAATATGTTGTGTTGGGTCTCGTTCCTCAGGATTGTTATGGAGCCGAGCGTGAGGGGCAGTCTGTTGTTTTCTATCTTGGCTTTGTTCACTCTGGTCCATTGTTTCACCCCGCTGTTCCAAAATTTCTCTCTCGTTTTCTTCCATGTCTAGAGCTGCATTTATCTCTAGCTTTGGGGTCTCTAATTGTTTATCTGAGTCATTGAGTTTTGGCTCTGACTATCTTGTGGATTAATTATTGTAAAAGATAAATAAATCTAGGTCAGTATGGACAAAATAAATGGGGGAATTTTCAGGATTTTCTCGGCTACTGACCATGAATTTCATGTGTGAATCTCTGTATAGTCTTCTGAGCTGGCCAAAACCAGGGATAGTGGCATATGTCCCATCCATCTGTATGGAACCTTGCAGTTTGGTACCCCATGATATTGACAACAACATACCATACTTAGGAGGCACATTGGCCACCACAACATCCATCACCATGCACTTGGCTGGGATTTGGGTTAAATTCACACAAAGGTGTCTTTGATCAGGCCAATGCACTTCATTCTGTTGGAATCAAAAGAATATAAATCCTTGTAAGGTCTAGTTATCTCTAATCGTAGCCTTTCCATTATCACCTTTGGCATAAGGTTGTGCGAGGCTCTAGAGTCATGCATAGCATTATGCAGGATCTTGTCATGAACATTTAAACTCACATAAAAGGGAGGTACAGGTCCCTCTTGATATATACCTTCAATCTTAGGACCAAAAATGAGCTCTGGCTAGTCATATTTAAGATTGACTGTGTCATTATTATCTTCAATATTTAAAGCCTTCAAAATTTGGGTCCTATATACATTCTGGGCAGCTAACTCAGTCAAGGGAACAGAGATTCTGATCTTTGAAATTTCCTGCTCTAGGCTGAAAAGAATCTGGTTCTTTAATGAACTTGTCTCAGCCTTATTAGTTGTCCCTTTATTAGCTACATCAGCTTGCTGATGTGTTCTATTTACACTTGACACAATTGTTTTCACAGGAGTACTAGCTGAAGTGTCAGTACTACTAATGTCCACACTCTGTCTTTCTTTGTTTTGAGTGCCTTTCTCTTTATCTCTATCAGAATTCACAGCTACTATTTTATCCTTTTGTTTGACAATTTAAGGCTTGGTTGTAGTGTTGTTTTGTGAAGATTTGTCAGAGGTTTTGGTGTTGGGATTTTGTTGAATGGTTTTTCTTCTAAGGTTATATTCTTTTTGGGATTCTATGAGGACATTTCCCATGTCTGGAAAATAACTTTCATCATCATCTCTGTTGTCATCATAACGGGTATAAAGACCTTTTTCCCTATCAAAATGAATCTCAAAGTCATCATTATCTACTCCCAACATGTTGATATCATCTTCCTCTGCTATCTCATCTGTTTCCTCAACCTCACTTATATAATTTTGATGAAAGGGAGAAGTGATCTGTTGATCATCTTCCCTAGGTCTATTTGGAGGTTGGTTCCTTCTAACATTCTGATTCTGGTTCTGGTTTTTGTTTTGAGGAGAATTTTGGTTTTGACTTGCTTGTGCTCTCTCAAGGATGCTCATTTTCTTCATCATCTCCTCCATCATTTTTTCCATTTTTGAGTTGGAAGTAGAAGGGGAATTTTCCTCTCTAAAGGACACTCTCTTTTCAATTTTCATTCTTTCTCTTTTCTCCATCAAGTTGACTTCCACAGAAAGAGCACCCTTTTTCATATCTTCAAGAGTTGCAAAATCTCTCTCTCTCAGCTGATAGGCCATCTCAGGGTCAAACCCTTCAGGAAACTTGTTTAAAGTTGAGCCTTGTGGAGGTTTTAGTTCTGGGGAAAGTGCATTATACACACTATTGAATCTAGTGCAATAAGCTTGCACACTTTCCCCAGTGTCTCTATGGAGGTTCTTATATTCATAAAGGACTTGGAGAGGGTTTTTATTTACTTCTCATTCGTTTAAGAATGTTTGATGGAAGGCTTGTAGATCACGAATACTATGGGGGGTTAAACCTTTGAACCATTTCCTCACTTCTCCCCCTAAGCTCTGAGCAAATAATCTAAGCTTGACAGAATCATCATCAATTTTATTTCTATCAAAGTAGTCATTCGTCTTGTCCACATGTTTTGATGCAGATGTAGCATTGCTAGCATCATATAATGGAATTTTGGACTGATAGTCCTGTGGAAGATTGACTAGTGGTGTAGGAAGAACTAAACAAGCGTACCATGTTGCCATGATATGTGGTGGAGGTGGATTCACAATAGGAATAGTGGGCTGAAGTGGGGTGGTTTGGACAGTGGATGTAGGGTGAGCAGAAGTGGATGGACTAGGAATAGATTGTTGAGCTGATCTTGGATGAGAGACACCTAAATTGTGAAGAAAATGCACTTCAGGAGGTGTTGTTTCTCTGATACCAAGAGGTTCACTAGTGTCCAGGGATGATAGTGAAGACTCAGAATCTAACTGATCTAAATCACCAAGAGACCTAGTTCTAAATGGATTTACTAAGTCAGCTTAAGATTGTTGTAGAGCTGAAAGATTTTCTGGGACTGAATTAGCTCTCAAGGGTGATCTGAAAACAGTTGATAAATTAATCTTAGGAGAGTTCCTAAGGATACTTTCTGGGTTATCAACTACCTTAGGTGGATCAGGGTCAGGATAGGCTCTAGTGTGAATCTTTCTAGCAGACACTATGCTATGCTTTTTAGACCCAAATAAAACAAGAAAAATTCAACCAGATATGACAATCTTTAAGAGGTTAACTAGTCTGTTTTGGAAAAATTTTAATCCTACAGTCTTGTGACTGACTTTGAAAGATATTACAATGATAAGGGTTCTTCCCAGTGCAGTCTTAAGGTTTTTTCAGGATTGTGGAGTCGCCAAGTGGAAGTTTTTAGCTCTTTTTAGAGGTAAAAGGTCTCATGGTCCACCACCATGTTTGTTGAAATACCAATCTGAAATATTTTTAGGTTTTTCTGAGTTGAGTGGTTGTATGGAAAACTAGAGAGTCTATAAAAGCTGGCCAAGCAACTATGAACTCAAAAACTCCCCAGCAGAGTCGCCAGAATGTTAGCACCCTGTAATTAGCAAGACTGGCAAAAGTCCAAATGCAGGGAGAACATCAGACCACTTTGGGATTCAAGGATCTAGCCCTCCTGAATCTAGAGAGGGGTCTCTCTATGAATGAGTTTAAAGATGTGATCTTTAATAATTGAAATTATGATATTAGGCTAGTTATGAAGAGCTTGGATTTTGTTTCGTTTTTTTTGGTTGGGCAAGGACATGATGAAGGTGAAGGCAGTTTAAAAATGAAGGGTGAAGGTGTCTGCAGATGAAGGAATGATTTGGCTGACAGAAAGGAAAAGACAGTTTTAACCCATTGGGCTATGGAGTCATAGGAGGATTTTAATTGGACAACAGGGTTCAAGTAGGATCCATGGGGCAAGTCACTTATGTCAAAGGATCTCTTAAGGTGATTTTATGGAATGAAACAAATAGGAAATGAAGAACAAACAAATGAAGGTATAGTGAAACAACCTAAGATAAAATAAGTTCTTTTAAACTACATTGCTTCAGCATGTACCTAAAGAAAAACATAAGAGTATTCTGAGATCAGGTTAATACCTTTACACTGTCCTGCTTTGAAGTACTTTCAGTTAGAAAACATTAAAAAACAGTCGAAAAGCTTAAGATTAGGTAAGTGCCTTTAAACTACCCTACTTTTAGCATATTCAATAAGAAAAACATAAAGTATTCTGAGATCAGGTTAGTGCCTTTAAACTAGCCTACATTGAAGTACTTTAGAAAACATTACAAAAACAGCTGAAAAGCTTAAGATCAGGTAAGTGCCTTTACACTATCCTGATTTTAGCATATTGAAATAAGAAAGCCACAGATAACAATGACAACGAGCAATTGATATCAGGCAAGTGCTTTTAAACCGACCTGCATTAATGTACTCTTCAAGGAGAACTTTCAAATGAAGAAACATAGACAATAAAGCTTTCAGTAAGAGTAGGGTACTGTTGAAAGTAAATCCTAGATCTATATTTGCTGCTCTTTATCAGAGAAAGTGAATAGAGTGAAAACATTAAGCAAAATAACAATTGACAGTAAGGAAACACATCACCATTGACATAAATCAGGATCCCATAAATCAGTAGCTTGTATTTGACGTTTCAAACCAGCTACAATCAGCAAGCCCGGTGGGTCTCTACAACTTCAAACATCTCATATCAACTTCTGTATCTTCCGGTTGCAGACAGGGCATCAGTAGTTTCAAAAACTATTACATGCATTCAGATGTCCAGAGACCAACGTTTTCTCATTGTTTACAGAAGTATTTATAGAAGAATGAAAAAGTGGGAGGATTTCCCAGGGGCCAAGTATCATTAATTATGTAATTAATCCAATATTTCGCCTTTGAGAACCAACCAAGGCATAAGGCGGGGATGTAATCATTCCTAACTCTGCTTCATAACTCCATTTCCGCCTTTCGAAGCCTAATGATTGAAAAGATCTGCTTCTGGACTATTCTTTAATCCTTTAAAATAGTTTTTCCGATAATTTAGAGATAAGATCCTCGATTAGTATTAATTGTTCGGCGGCCTTTGATTTTGTGTGAGGCTGTAGGTGCCTTTAGAAGCTGGAGAAGGTTCAATTAGCCTCTGTTTTGTCGTCGAAGTAACTCTGTAGCCATTCTTTGCGTTGAAGTCCCCGCAGGAGTAACTCTTCGGCTGCGTTTGAGACAAATATCTGATCTTGATCAATAAATTCGGCCTCTGATTGAATACTTTGAGGCACAGGTGGCATTTCAGTAACTAGAGGGATCAATTTGCCTCAATTGCGGTGGTGGAAGTGCTCCTGTCGATAAAACCCTTAAAATATTCTTTAAACTGTGTTTTAAATCGGGGATTAGGCTTTTGATAACCGTCTTAGCCGTAATTCCCATAAAATTGTCTCTAATCCTCTGTTCTTATACATTTTGGTCTTCAGCACTGATACTCTTTGACGGTGCCCCTTTCATGGTGTTTTTGCTGGTGTGCAGGGCTGTGCAGGGTTTATAAGGCATCCGTGCCTGAGAAAACATTGATGAAACGTGCATTTCCACCCTGTGGATGATTTTTTTTGACGAATCGAAGACGGGAGAGTCGTCACCCTCCGCCTCTGAATCTTCTTTGGAAATAACGAAAAAATGATTTAAAACCCTGCAAAACACGAAAACTATTATAAAACCTGCATATATAGGTTAATTGCATCGAAGGGCGTGCGAGGAGATCGGAGCCGTTGGATGGCATCATCCAACGGTCAGGATTGATCAGGAGCAATCGTGGAATGGGTGAAAGAAGGATTAAATCCGAGCCGTCGATCGTGTGGAGATCGACGGTCGTGATTAAATGAGGCGGTCAGAGGAGAAGGATGAATCTGAGTTGTCGATCGCGCAGAGATCGAAGGTCGGGATTGGGAAATGGAAAGTCAAATGGAGAGATCGGGCAATGAATTGTAGGCCGTTGATCTGCATATCAAATCGACGACAGAGATTGATTTTCCGCTGTACGATGGCTCGATTATCGTGCGCGCACCTTCGTTAACCATCGAGCAACTTCGGCGAGCGATCACCGTTGATTCAGTGGGCCCAGATTGGAGGGTCCATAGTGATATCACTAGGCATCCTGGTTCGAATGTTAATGCGCGATGGATGGTGTTTTCGCAAAAAGTACAAGGGACACGTGTCAAGCGATGTATGGAATCGCTGGCCATCGGGCAAAAACCGCCCTCCGCCGAAGAGTGGTGCGATAAAAACCACGCGGTTTTTGGGCAACGACGCATGGCTGGTGGGGTCCACCAGGTTTGATAAGTTCCGCACCGTCGGATGTGCAGATCAGATCAACGGTGTAGATTTATTTAGAAACTGCTCCGACGGAGAAATTCATAAAATGCAATAAAACCCAAAGTTTATAAATAACAAAGGTTTTTTATGTTTGGTCAGGATATATAACGGGGCCCATCACATATCGCAATTTTTGACATGGGATTTTCAATCTACCCATTACATTTTCTGCGATTTGCGATCCGCGATCGCTCTTTTCAATAAACCCTTTGATATTAATACATGACTTTGGCTTTAGACCAAAACATTGGAAAAGTGGGTTTTTAACGTTTACAAAGGAAAAAAGAGATAGGGCATGGATTATTCAATGGTTTAGAGTACGGAATGCGGGCCCACAGGATATCGGTACATATAAACTTGCGATATGCGATCGCGCGATCGGTCTTGATCGCATCGCAAGTTTTAAACACAGCGCGAAACTTGGCGCACTTGAGTTTGTGTGATGTGATAAGCGCCTCCAGTGTTAGCGCTTGGTCCCAGGGTGTGGGCATATGATCGGAAGTAGTTAGAAACCTTAGCCCAAAGGGGCTTAAACCCTATACATAAAAAACATGATTTTCTTGGAATTTTTCAAGGTTTTCAATGGAGTTGGGGGGTTTCGACAAGGTTAATAGATATTCTTAAAACCTCATAAGGGGGATTTTAATGAGGGGGAAAGAGGAGAAACATGAAAATGAGGGATTTTCATGGGAAATGGGGAGACATAAAATGAGGTTAGTTTTGGGAGAAGAGAAATGGGAAAATGTGTTTGCAGCAGTATTTGGCCTTCGAAATCAGCGGGATTTCAGGGTCTTTTGGGATGTAAAAATCAGTGCAGATTTGGATAGAGGTAGGAGGCTTTCAAGAGTTTTCAAAAGCCAACAGTTTTTGTTATAGAAAATTGTTCCTTGAAAGCTCAAAACAGATTTAGCCACCTTTTGATATAATCAAATTTTACAGGTGGCTAACAACACCCACACAACCAGCAATGCACCAACTAAATATAAATATAAATATAAATATAAATTAAATTAAAGTTAAAAATAAAAATAAAAATAAAAATAAAAATAAAAATACACTGACCACCCATAACAAAGCCTCCCTAATAAATATTAACTTCTCGAAAAGTACACACAGTCAGAGCCACCAACGCTCGAACGAGGAGCCAAGGAGGCCACCAAATGGCGTACAAGATAAACCCAAGAAACCTTAACGCATTACTGATAAGAACACTATCTGACCACAACTACAATATACACGCGAAGTGTCCATGCATATTATAAAGCCGTAGTCTAACTAGCCAGAGGAATCGCCCTGAAAATCATGAAAATTCCGATAAGATTTTCAGAAAATCCGGCAGGAATTTTTCTAAATCCATATTATAACTATCAAAGTTTAATATTTTGGGTGTCCTACAGGTTTTTGATGGTGCTGAATCCATTTCCAATGTCAAAATCAGTATTCAAACACTTTCTGCAAGATTTTTTAAATTTTTTTGGCCCGGATTCCGGCCAATTTTGACCGTCCGGGCAATTCCTCCGGCTCATTAGACGACTCCTATTATAAACGGAAACAAGTGCACAGCACCCAAAATGACCAGGGACAGAAAAAGTACCCAACAAATAGTATAAACCATCGACGTCCAGCCGATGTGCAGTGGCATACCTTATTCACTTAATACAACCACCAGTTGACAAATAAGCACTAGCCCAAAGCCCAGCTGATAAAAACCACCAACGGCTGGACACGTCTTCAAAGTTCAGACTAGATATCCATTGAGTACAAAATAACCCTGCAAATCCTCAAAGCACTACTAATAAGAACACTATCTTGCCCGATAAAACCCAGCTGATAAGAAAAACACCAACATTCGTCTGTGCGCTGCAACTATGTTCGAGCGTAGTATCCATGTTCACCTTCGAGTGCCCCGCTGCTCACACGAGTTCCATCCTTACAACCGTGGGGAAAATTCCCCAATGTCAAATCTTGTTTGAATTTATATTGCCAGATTCTTAGTGAAAATACCATTTGATTTATAAATTAAACTGTACCTTTATGAAAAAATCACAGGATCTTCAAACCCTTTGATTTCCAATATATATATATATATATACTATTCAATATCGGATGAATTAAAAAAAATCCGTAAAGATGTTTTGTCCTTGTCATTTTCATCATTGTTTAAAAGTTAACCACATCACTATTACGAAAATTTGAGTTATGATAAATAGGGCTCGCATTTCATTAACTAAAAAGTTAATGTAGAAAAAGGTTCGTACAAAGAGAATTGGAACTCTGAACGACGGGGATAACCATTCATTGACTAAAACGTTTATTTCTCCGATATTCACTGTTCGGAAATTCATCTTTGCTTTTATTTTGAAATATTTGGCACTTTTGAATTCCTTTTCCATTTATATTTATTTTTAGTATAATATTTTATATCATGTTTATTTATTTATTTGTGTAGTTATATATTTTGGATTATGTTAAATGATGATTATATAAATGAGAGATGTTTTGTTAGTGATATATGAAAATGCAAATTAAACCAATAACATAATTCAGAATCTTGAAGTTGTTAAAGTTCTCATTTAATTAGAGTATTTTCTAAATAGAAATTTATAAAAGTAGCCATATTTTGATATACATTAACATGAGAAAACAAGAAGCACTAGTGCTACAAGCAGAAAAAGTAGTGAGTCATAATAAATTTGGAAACAATCTAGAGGCTTGGGTAGGTCACTACATTCATCCTAAAAGAAGGAAAATCTTTTGGATAGAATAGTGAATTTACATGCTTTAATGTCAATTTTATTCT
Source organism: Pinus albicaulis (assembly GCA_034641835.2). NCBI lineage: Eukaryota > Viridiplantae > Streptophyta > Pinopsida > Pinales > Pinaceae > Pinus > Pinus albicaulis. The sequence goes on along the minus strand of CM076574.1, from coordinate 367,774,466 downwards.
CCAACTGTCCTAATGTAATATAACTCTCCTTTTAATTCCTCTGGTATCTCCGTCTGTCACTTGCCATAGTCCCTAACATTTAACCTTGTACTGAATTTATACTATAATCGATAAAGTGAAATGCAATACACCAAATATATTGAGATCCATAACCCTTTTTATGTGACTTGGCATTATATCAAGACAGGAGGGAAATGCTGAGTCATGCACACCCTCGTTGTAAGATATGTCTTTTTTATCCATATCTTGAAAATGAGTTCTAATGAATTTTGGAATGTTCTCGCTCCAATAAGAGTCAAAGAGATGAGCTGTTATGTTGATAAAGAAATTCATTGCATTCTCTGTATTTTATAATGTTTATTTTACTCTTTATAAACTTTCATTTTAACATATCTTTAAAAAGTATATTAAAAATATTAAATTAATGTAATTAGTAAGTTATGTAATTATTTCACATTAATATTATTTATATTTTACAATATTAATTTTAAATATGAAAGTTTAAATATTTTTCAATAAAAAAGTTAGATTAATTTTTTTTAAATAAAATTATTGTTTGACGTTATAAACTAATATAATATTTAAAATTTCCAATGTGTTTTGCAAATTATAATATTATTGATGATGATAATGATGATGGTTAAAGTTCACTGAGACCAATATTTGGTCTATTCAACCTAAAGAAAAGAGTTATTTAATTTGATTTAAGATTGTATTCCTATGCTCGAAAAGCTTGGAGAGAAGCCTCCCGAGCTCACTATAATTTTGACATCTTAAAAGGCTAGGAAGGTCACTATTGCAACCAAGATTATGAAATTGAGCTTTAATGTGGTTGTACGTGGGGCACTCTAAGAGGAAGTGATTTTCATTCTTAATGTTCATATTCTTGTAGAGATGACAGATCCTTTCCATCCATGGTGTTTTAGGAACTGTCCAATGACCTGTTCCACTATGGATTTCATGAGAGTTCATTCTAATCTTGGCTATATTAATTTTCTTCTTTGAGTTAGTTAAAATAGAGAGATACTTTTGATCTTCTAGGGTGGGGTTGATGACCTCCTTATAATATCTTAATTTTCTTTTAGCTGCTAGATATTTCTCACACCACATTTTTTCTTTGAACTTAAAAGTAATTTTTTTTTTTTAATGTTATTAATGTTTTGCAATGCAACATTCTCATCAATCTCCCAATGCTTTAACCAGGCCCTGGAGTCTTTATACCAACCTCTTTTAAGCCTTAGGTGGTTTTGGCTGGAATTTAAAGCTAGCTTAGGAAGTCTATGGTCTCCTATGCTATTGAGCTTGTGCTTGTACAACAGGGGCCTAGTCATAGCTAGACTCTCGATAGGGGAAATACCCACTTCTATAAGGAGAATAGGATAGGGTGTATTGCTTTTAATTTTAAGGTTATACATTATAAAATGCTGTTGGATTTTCTCAATCTTTCTCCAGGATTCTCTAGAGATGCTGCAACCCCAAACCTCACATCAGTATAAGATAACAGGAGTGACTAAAGTTTCAAAGAGGAACTTTTTTCTATCCCACATTACGAGGTTTGCCGTTTTACCATTATTTTCAAGACCAAAATAAGCTTTCCACCCCCCATTAATCCTTTTTTGAATGCTATAGTTCCAGTTGAGCTTGTGATGAATATCAATTCCTAGGTCCTTGTAATAAGACACTTCCTCCAAGTTACTATTATCATACATAAAATTAGTATAAGTGTCCTTCTTGGATTTGATAATCATAACTTTTGTTTTGGTAGTGTTAAGAGACAAAACCATTGTAGAGAAGAAATCCTTAAGAAGTCTAAGTTGCTTATCAAGATTATATGGGCACCTTGCAAGAAGAACAATATCGTCAGCATAGAGAAGAAGGATGATGACTATCCCAGCTAAGATTGTGCTAGCACATCCTGCTTCCTCTAAAAAACCTTCTAGCTTGTCGATGTAAATGCCAAATAGGGTATGGGAGAGGGGGAAAATTTGTTTAACTCTGATATTACAGTTAATATATTTCGACCACCCCTCATTGCTCTTTAACTTGGCAATTACATTCTCGTATAACCTTATAGCGGCCGCTCTTAGCTTGAAAGGAACATTTAGCTCTTCTAATCTATTCCATAGGTTGTTTCTAGGAACCGTATTGAAAGCCTTTCTAACCTTCAATGTCTTTAGCTTTCCCATTTTCTAGTCGTTTAACCCAAAAGTCAATGTCTTCTAACGAGAAAACTTCTTTTGTTGTGAGCAAGGTTTCAAAGTTATCCTTGTCATTTGGAGATTCATAAATATTTTTAAGATAGGAAATCCAGTCGTGTAAAGAAATTTTATTATTATCTTTAGTTTTCCTAGTTAGAATCTACGTCCAGAATTTCTTAGGAGCCACCTTAGAGAGGTGTAAGAGATTCTCTTGTATTTTACTAATATATTGCCTTTTTTTCCTTTTAGTTAGTTGTAGATTTTTATCTTGTCAATTTTGAGAGATTCATCAACAACTTCCTTAATTGTTGTACTTGCACTTTTACAATCTTTGTCATATAATGGGTTGGTTTTTCTATTTATTTTATTACTTGAGACTTCAATTGAGAACTTGTTAATAGAATATGAGAGGGTTGTAGTAAAATTATGATAGAGGTCATGTATGTTGTCTATACTAGATAAAGGAAGAAAATTAGTTTTTAATTCATTTAGAAAGAGATCGTTTTTATTTCTATCAAATATTAAGTTCTTTTGACTATAATGATTATCTTCAATGGGATCTCTATGCATGAAAAAATTAAGAGTTATGAGTAAAGGCCTATGATCAGAGTCAGGCTCGTGGTCGTCTAAGATGTTAAAATTTATTATGTCATTGTATAAAGGTAGATCGAAAATAACATAATCTACCACGCTACTACCAAGCCCATGGATGGAGGTCATCTGACTAGAATTGGGCCACTTCTTTAGACCATTGCAAATTATGAGATCCTGAGCACTATAGAGCTTGACTAGCTCCGACCCAAACAAATTATCCCTGAGGTCTTCAGAGCTCCATTTGTACCGGCTAGCCAGAGTAAGGTCTTCATCTAACCAAAGAGGATTGGGGTTCGAATTATTTCTTAAAAGAATAGCTTGGTTGCTTGAAGTTAGAGCATTAAATTCACCCATGAAAAGGATATTACCTTCATTCCTTAGGCTAGAAATATCATTCTCTAAACCATTGTAAGGATTATTTTTATCTATTTTATTTTTCTTATAGAAGTTAGAATTAATGAGGGGGGGGGGGATAACATATTGCTATGTAGGTATTTTTATCATTAATGTCAGTAATCTAAATCCAACCATATTTGTTGTAAGGGTCATTTTATAAATCCTAGCATGGGGGGATATGTTTTTCTTAATGTAGCAAGCTATGCCCCCAATGCCTCTACAAGAGGATCGCTTGTTCCAGGTGGACCATAGTCCAAATCCATCTATGTTAGGGACCTTAGATTCTTCATGCTCCCAAGTTTCAAAAAACAATATAATATCAACATCATTTCAGATCCAACTTAGCTAGGGGCCTTTGTTCCACGGAAAGCCCAAACAGTTCCAAGAAATAATTCAGAGCATGTTGAATTGCTATTTATTACAATATTTTTGGTTTCTATCTCGAATAACGGATTTTATATTTCTGATTATTGTCCATTTTCCTTCCTTCCTAGCTTCTTTTAGCTTTTGATCCTCCTTTCTTAATTCTGCTTGATCTTCTGGAATGAGATCTTCATTTATAAATATTCTTGTTCCTTTTAGACTTGAGGTTTTACTAAATATGTCATATTTATGGTCATCAGAGCTCACCTTTATTCGGATCATTGTTCCTTTATTCTTAGTTAATTTCCCTAACCTTGTTGCTTATTTGAGACACGTGGTTTCAATTTGTAATCTATTATGTAATTCTGTCTGGGCTATGGCTAAAGTATCCTCATCTACCTCCTCTTTCAAACCGAAGATTATAAGGTTCAAGGCCCTTTTGTTACGTTAATGGTCTAATTCGATCAATGTTTTCATTTCATCTTTAATTGGTTTGATATCTAATTTACCTGCCCCACTATTTAGGGTGAGACTATTGTTAATTTTTTCTTCTAGTTCTTTAATCATGTCCTTCATTTTAAGACTCTCTATATTATTAGCATCTCCTTGTTGGGATGTTTGGTTCGTATCTTGGTTTGAATTTTCTATGACCTGCAACCTAGTCTCCATTGCCTCCATTTTATTCTCCAATAGTTCTATTTTATTTTCTCTATTTTTTTTCGATCTTGTCTTCAAGAGATGTGAATTTATTTTCTAGCATGGCTTCTAACTGGGTTTGTAGCTTGACTTCTCTTTCTTCTCTATTTTTCTCTAAAGACTCCATATACTCAGAAATCTCTATAGAGTAACTATGCTAGGTCTACCTTTGGTAATCTTCGGTATCTATGGTGAATTATTCATACATGAGAATATATGAGCATATATGTATTAGAAAAAGATAAGGAATGTGTGCACCTGAATATCAGCAAACCAGACAATAGACCTCAAGTGCCCATGTTCGAAAATTTATCGAGAAAAAAATCACCGCAGACCCAACTATTGATCGAGAAAATTCAATGCAGAATTTTCACTGCAAACCCAAGTGTTAATCAAGAAAATTTTCACCTCAGAACTCACCGCAGACCCAAGTGTTAATCGAGAAAATTCACCATAGACCTAAGTATTAATCAAGAAAATTCACTACAGAAAGTGTTAAGTGAGACAATTTTCACCTTAGAATTCACCGCAAAAATTTATTAATAGGGAAAATTCACTGGAGACCCAAGTATGTAGTGTATATTGTAATCAGTTTGGGTCAAAATTCTTTGACTATTAATTAATTTGAAAGTTTTTAGAATCTATTTCCAAAGTTTATTAAATTTTTGGTAAAATTAAATATTAAACTTATTTAGAAATTGAAAATTAGTTTTAGAATTTTTATAATTTAAATTTCTAATTTCTTATTGGTGGATGGCTAGTTTTATGTAGTTTAAAATCAAAATTTCAGAATTAAAAATTGTTAAGAAAAAAAACACCTTTAATAGCTAAGTGTCCTCATAAATTAATTATCCTTCTTTTTTTCCAAATTTATAGATTTTTCCATAATTATTGTTTTATTTTTCCAAAAAAAAAATACTTTCCATTATGTTTTGGGCTTTTACAAACCATGGGAGGTGACCTATTTTTTAAAAAAAAACAACACTACATAGTACAATGATTTTTCACTTGCTAATGAACTGCTCACACGATGTGAGATGATCAATTAAAGCATTCACAAAAAAATAGAAATGAAAGTGAAAATGTTGTGCTAAAATGTTTCTTTTTTGGTGAGTGCCCTACCTCATTGGTTGTACTAAAGCTTTATAAATTTACTTCTTTATCAATGTTTGGTTGAAATTGATATGAAGAAACTTACTTTCAAGCCAATGAGATGTCAATTCCAAGAAAAGTATTTTTCACAATCAATTGTCTCCTACAAAGTTCATGGCAATTGTACATGATTGATACATAGTTGAATGCAATTGTGTTTGTGGTAGTGAAGGCATTCAAATGGCGTCTTGTTTTACGCAACACCTCTTACTTTTACAGAGCAAAGTGGAGTTGGGATGATCTATAATTTGTGATATAGAATTAAGATAAGTTTTAAATTAAATTGTAAAGACAAGTTAATTAATATTTATGAATAAATCCTAATAACAATTGTTTTACTATTAATTTAACAACTAAATTATGACTAATACAGTTATATAAATTAAATTACTAGTAATTATAGATGCATATCAAAACACTTAGTTTCTAATAAAAATACTTAGTTCTTCAAACATGGCTTATCTTGAAAATAAAAAAGAAACATTAAAAAATTTAATTATTAAAATAACTAAAATATTCTTATCTCCTTTCAAATATTTTCTAAATATTATATTTTTGTCTATGATTTTTTATTTAGTATTAAAATGGATGAATTTGACACATTCACTTTGAATAAATTTTTTCATGGTAATTGAGACAAATCTTCTATGTTTGGTTCTAGAAAAGAATTAAAAAAAAAGCAAACCAATTGAAACAGATGAGAAATTGAAGACTAATATCCCAATAAATTCTGATCAATCTCCAATGACTTAGGAGAATATGAAACTTCAAAGTGGGATCATGTTAATGCCTAGAGGGAGTTTCAAATCCTTTGGCCTACCACAACATCAAAACAAAACAATCTTCTCGAATTCAAGAAGATCAATTTTTTGAATTCTTGAAATATTTAGATACTTGGAGGAGAAATTATAAAAACTATGCCTAAATAAAACAAATTCAAAAAATTTAGGAAACAAATGCTCACAATATCCTAAAATTTAGAAACTATACATCAATAAAACTTTCTTAATAAAATTATGCAAAAACTACTCACAAGATTCTACAAACTAATAACTTATTATCATAATAGTTATTAATTATAAAAGCTATAATAAAAGCTATATCCAAACAATAAAAATAAAATTATGATTAATGTAATTGAAATTGAAATAGAGGACAAAAATAAAAGAAGAAGAAAAAAATATAATCCTAAAACTTATATATATATATATATATATATATATATATATATGAAAAAGATTTTTTAATTATCTTTTCCTCTTTAAAAATTGGATCTTAAATTGAAGATATGGAGAAAAAACTATAATTCATGAAAATGGAAATAAAAGAAAAAGGAAAAAAAAATCAAATCCTTAAATAAAAAGAAAATAAAACAAAAAACAAAAAATTTAGTAACTAACATAAATGAAAGTTACTAAGCCGTCCATAATATGACATCAAACAATCACTTTAATAATAAATCAATTTAAATAATGATAAAATATAGCAAGAAATGAATTCCCAAGATTAAACTATGGATAAAGCAAAACTAAGGCAAAACTGAATGGGTAATACCGTGAAAAATTTAATAAAATTTTCTCTTTTGTCTTCATAATTTTAATCATAGCTTTCTTTCTTTCTTTCTTTATATATATATATATATAATTATAATTTTTAGGAATCTTTTGCATTGACATTTAAGTCTGTGTAACTAATTTTTTTTATTTTAATATACTAGACATTGTAATTTTTTGTATTAGAAATTTTATTACATATGAATTCTTTGCAAGGTGATTAAGACTACAAAGGCTACATCATAACAATTTTATATTTTTGACATAGAAATTTGACTATATATTATATACTTTCCCGATGAGTATAATTTTAAATTTAAATAAATAGTTTGTTACAATAATTAGCTTTTTAAGAAAATATTTCTTTATTTATATCATATATATACATTATCTAATATAGAATCTAGACATTGTAATTTATTATCCTTATTTAGCTTCATAACCTAAAGAGGGAATAAAATGTGCACAAATGCATTTCAATAAACTTAGCTTTTGTAACAAAAAATTAATGTTGGGGCTAATCTTTCATCTAAAATTATCGACTCACTTATCTTTATTTCACTCCAAATTTATATAGTCCATGAATTCCTTATGTTACTTCCCTTTGTGGTATTTAAATGTGTTTCATTATAAGATTTATAAATTTATTTAAATATTCAATAATTTCTATATTACTTTCTGCATTAGAAAAAAGTACTAAGAAACAAAATTGCATATTACATTTGTTTTTTTGTTATCCAATAAAATTGATTTTATATTTTGAAATATTAATTTATTTAAAAAAATAAATAAATTAAAGCGATTCATTTTTGTAAATTTAGTTAAATTTTATATGCTTAATTTTTTTCATGGTAAAAATTTGAACTAACAATCATATTGTTTAGTATTATGAATTAATATAATTTGTAAGTAGTTGCAATGTGTAATTCCTACTTGTGAGTGGTTGTAACTTTCCACATAAAGAGTTTGTTCCTACATTATAGGAAGTAGCTAGAAATATATTTATTCCTAGTTTAGTGTGTGGTTGAGAGAATATCTCAACCACATTATTGTTCGTCCAAGGTAGATTTCCTATCTTGAGACTATCTCATGTATAAATGTGTGTAATCTCTTTGATTAATTAATATAGTTTACAGATTGAAATTTTATCTTGGTATCAGAGCCCGTAAGGGCCTTTGGCCCTTTCTGGGCATAGGAAAAATAAATGACTGTATTTGTATAGTTTTATTAAATATTTTGTTTTTCCATTTGGCCAGTCGCAAAGAAGGCCGAGCCTAAATCTAATCGGATCTGCGTGGAGAGCTAAGCCTTCCTTCATGCAGTGTTTTTTAACTAATCTGCTTTGGTTACTTATTGTGTCTCAGAGGAGGTTGAACCTCATAGAAGTGATTTGCTACATTTCGAGGAGTTCAAGCCTCAGAACATTGATTTGATGTGTGGAGCATTGACTTATTGCTCTTAGTGTTACACTTATTTCATTCCAAATGCGATTTTGCGGCAGAGGCGGCATACAGATATATACGCTGGAGGATATGCTGCGAAGGACAACGTTGGGATCACGTATAGAGCTATCAATACTGGTGGCAGTACAAATAGTTAGCCATGGACGTGGTTGGACAACGTCGGAGTTCATCCACATATGGATGACGTGAAAATAGCATGAGCAGCCATGATATTGAGGATCATTTTGAATCAAGTTCAATGGACCCCAACGCCATATTGAATGTCGATGCAACCACTACTTTGTAGAGGAGGAGCGGTGGTAAAGAAGAGCGCGTTGTGTATGTCATTGTGTGATAGATCATTGTTGGGACTGGCTATTTTTATAACCAGGGAGGCAAATTATTTGAAGACAATATACTGAGAGGCCAGAGCTCATCAGTTTTCATTTTTTCTTCTTGATTTTCTTCGTAAGGAGGTTGAGAGCTGTGAATTGTCTTGGCTCTACAATTTCATATGGAGTGTAGTATATATTGATAATGAACGATTTAGTTTGCGAAAGAGGGCATGAAACCCTGATTCTATTCTCTTGTCCTTGATCAGCTTGATGTCTTTATTTTTTTGTGATCGATCTGTCTCCAGGATTCATACCTTTTGTTGTACCCGCGACAATTCAACATGTGTTTATATTGCACCCATATTTGATCAGTTGCTGAGGAGTATAATTTTTTTGTCTCTGCACATATTTGGGAAACTGGTCATCATGCAAGAGATGAGGATGAATATTCAATCCAGACAAAGATGAGGCAGACTTTGAGGGCCGAACAATTTTTCAGTTTTTCTTGTGGGTATGGTGCGGTGAGTGTAGAATGCATTAAAATACGTCTTAAAGTAGGTGAAGCTATTGATGCACTTGTTGTGCCCCTTAAAAATTTGGAGGGGAAGATCATTGTTTTGAAGTCACGTGCATGGATCCTCTAGGCTGTTGTCAATCTATGCGTGGTTTCTTACCTGATGTTTGGCTGCGTAAAACTGTGTGAGAAATTACAAGGCATTATAGAGCTGTCAAGAGAAGTCGAAGACCATCATTTTAGTTGCTTTTGTAGCTTCTATAATTTTGTTGACTGCATCCAAGGGAGCAAGAAGGACTTCTCCAGGTAGCATGCGGAAGAATTTTTGGCTAGCCTTGGAGCCCAGCATGGGAGTAGTAACGCAAGACACATTTGAAGTTGTTGCACATGTGACTGGAACTGCTTGGAATGTCTTTTGAATCTAAAGAATGCTAGCAAAGAAATCATTATTGCATCCAAATAAATTTACATTGGCTATTTTGTTGGAATTGAATTGCTACCTAGAGGCCATGAGAAGGTTGATTACTGTGAAATTGGGTGTGGCCACGAGTATTTGAATTCACCCAATGCAATGTACACCTAGTATGTCCTGCGTCCGGAAGAACAAGAGGAATAAATGCGATGATGGTTATTTATTTTGTTGTGTTCATGGTGATGCTTAACCAAGCGTATGGAAGAGCTGGAAGACTTTCATATGCTAAGGGTCCAGATGACAAGAGTCGAGATGAGATGATAAGTAATCTCTCTCTCTCTCTTTCTAGGGGAAGAAAATGGAGTAGAAGAGTTTGGTGTCAATTTCTTTGGGACATCGAACATCAGTTTCGGAGTGGTCGAAGAATTATGGTGAGGCTAGTTCAGCCAATTCATTTTCTTGTATAGCTTGATTTCTATGTTTTTTATGTCAAGGTTTCGTTGGATGCTGCATGTTACATAGAATTTTTGTGCATATTAATATGTGATTGTTGAGTATATTAATATGTCATGTAATTGTATTTCTGGTTGTCATTGAAGTGACACTCGTCTGACCAACTATTGTCACAATTATGAGTGTAAGTTGGAAAATGGTCACTCCAACAATACACAAATCTGCAGGATATGATGAAGATATGAGAGTGAAAATGGCATCAAAGGATTGTGCTTGGAGCTACATCAGATATTGGAGGATAATCGAGCTTGTGTGTGCCCAGTGTGACCAGTGGAGTAGATCGTGATGGAAACAGCTTGATAGCGAGCATGAGGAGGCATGCTTGAAGTGAATTTGTGGACGATGGAAGATCGGACCATGGAGTCCTAGATTATTGTTTTGAGAAGGGAAAATTATTTTTCTTCATGTGGCTGTGAATGCCTATGTCTGGATCATCTGTGCTGGAATGCACTGCATTGAGACCAGTTGAAATGCCGATAATCTGTTTCTTTATCAGTGGACCCCTCCGAGGTATCGTTGGAGAAACAATCGTTACTGTTATGTTTGGGAAATAATCATCTTTGGGCAGAGGTAGAGAAATTAATTTGAAGAGTTTATGCTTTTATTTAGTTTCTTGGAATCATGTTTAAAGTTATTGAGCCTTATTTAGCCTAGCTAACTCAATGTAGGTAAAGTTATTTTGTTAGAATTCGTGACTCTAACAAATGATAGGTTAAGCGTGGAGTTCCAAGAATTTATTTGACAAAGAAAAGGATTCCCAAGATGTGAACAATGAAAAGATGAGGTAAAGGAGCCAAACAACTATTATGATCGACAACAAAGTAAATGTTTGTTTGAGTTAGTGTGGATTTATGGGATAGACTCCCTAGCATCTTATAAACAAGTCTAGGAAGATTTTGTAACTGGTCATTGTTACGTACCTAGAAACTCCAAAAGTTGAAGTATGGACTTGCCCAGTGGTGGCATACTGAAGTTGGCAGATTTTCCCGGTGGTGGCAGATCGAACTTGCCCAGTGGTGGAATATTGAAGTTGGCAGATTTTCCCGGTGGTGACAAATCGGACTTGCCTGGTGGTGGTGTATTGAAGTTGGCAGATTTTCCTGGTGGTGGCAGATCGGACTTGCTCGATGGTGGCATATTGAAGTTTGTGGATTTGCCCGGTGGTGGCAGATCGAACTTTCCCGGTGGTGGCATATTGAAGTTGTGGATTTTCCCGGTGGTGGTAGATCGGACTTTCCCGGAGGTGGTAGATCGAAGTTGCCCGGTGGTGGCAGATCGGATTTTCCCGGAGGTGGTAGATCAAAGTTGTTGGAGGTTCTGCACATGCGATTCACTCGGTGATGGTGGATTTGTAGATACATGTACATATATACAGTGATAATGGTTGACATAACCATGTATCGGAAGGAGATCCTATGAGACCAGCAGTTGCAGTGGTTGGTACCCATGCATTCTAGTGGATGGTTGCTCCTTTATATGGACGTCGACATATCCTTTTGTCTTATGATTGACCACAACTAGAATTTGTGAATTGATATCATGACAAGTAGTCATTAAGGGAGGGAGTTGGAATGTGTAATTCCTACTTGTCAGTGGTTGTAACTCTCCACATAAAGAGTCTGTTCCTACATTATAGGAAGTAGCTAGAACTATATTTATTCCTAGTTTAATGTGTGGTTGAGAGAATCTCTCAACCAAATTATTATGCATCCAAGATAGATTTCCTATCTTGAGTCTATCTCATGTATAAATGTGTGTAATCTCTTTGATTAATTAATATAGTTTGCAAATTGAAATTTTATCTTAAGTTTTGCAAATTTGATATCAATCATAATGTAGGATGAAAAATCATAGATGATGGATTTTATTAACATAATATATGCTTCTTAAGGGTGACTAAATACCATTATTCTCTGTCTACATTTTGGAATGTTGAGCCTTCACCTATTTAACGAGGGTTAAAAACGTTAAGTTTAGTTTGCATAAAAACATTTGAAGTGAAGGAAACTTCCATTTAACTACATGTTAACATTTTTCTATGTTAATTTCGAAAGAGAATACCCACTTTCTCACAACGTTAAACCTAGTATTGTTGTTGGCCAAGGAATAACTCCAAAATATTTATCCTATTCCACTAATGTGAAAATAATTTATAACATCAACGTGAAAATTTTGGGATTTATCTTCTAAGGCTAGTTAGTATTTTGAATGTCTATTTTTGCAATTTTTTTCCAAGGAAATATTTATGAAAATCTACCCAAAGGGATCACATCTCACCAAATTATTAGAAGAGTGTAACCCCAAGGGTGGCAAGAAGAATTGACCCCGTGACCTCCTATTTTTGAGGTGCTTTATTTACGGGAACTCGACCCATTGAGATAACCCTTGGGATTTAAATTTAAATTTTTGCATTATTTACATATATAAAATTATCATACCAAATATCTAATAATTAGGTGTCTAACATACCCCCATTAATTTTAAGTGGTAATTTTCAGTCTAAGCATCATTCTTAATCATTCAAAATTTTATTTTCAAGAGCATTAGTGAAGATGTTTTCAATTTTCTCATTTGTGGAAAAATTTTATATATGAATAGTTTTTACGTCCACATGATATCAAATCAGATGATACTTTTTGTTGATATGCATTTTTCAGTCATGAAATTTTGGATTCTTGGCCAATGAAACTATAGAAATATTTTCAATCAGAAGGACACTGTAGTTCACTTGTTTCTCCAACATGTATTCATGAATTTCCGAGAGCCACACAATCTCATTTTTTTCTTTTATAGATGTCACATATTTTTTTTTCATTGTGAAATCTACTAAGGTTTAATATTTTCATGACCTCTATGAGAGAAATCTTGATCCAGGAACCATGAGATATCTTAAAGTAGACATTCAATTTTCCTTACCTCCATCAAAGTATAAATCACAAGATCAAATTAGGTTGAATTTATCCACCGGTGAATATTTGAGTCCAAAGTATTAAGTTACTTTCAAGTACATAAAATATATTTTAATAAGATGCAAATGCCTTTCAGAAAACTTTTGCATAAAATTGCAGATTAAGGATAGAAATTGATCTTAATGTTTAGAAATTTTGGCGAATCTCATTAGTCCCTAATATGAAATATGTAAATTATTCATTGATATCCTTGTAAAAATGTTCAAATTTATAATGATTTTATATATATACTCTATAAAATATTTGAAATCTCAAAGGTAAAATAATTTTATGCAAAAAAAGTGGGAAACGTTGTTCTAGAAAAAAATTAAATTGGAGAAGGTTTTTTTTTTCAAAAATCATGGAAAATTAGCCCACCTGTGAATATTATCGCCTAAAATATTCCACGAAAGGATTCCAAAAGAAATTTAAATATGAGGTTTGATAGTGTTGAGTTAGACAATACTTCCTAAAAACATTCTACACTCGGTTAGATCCTGAAACTCATTTCTTTCTTTAGATGTGACTACCAATTTGTGTTCCATTGGAGTAGATAAACAATTTATTTCCCAAAAAATTTCAAGAATTCTCCAATGCACTTCTTTTGAGAAAGAAATATATCCCATGAATGTTAGGTCACTTGAATGCCCAAGTAGTAGTGAAGGTGTCCCAAATATGTCATCTCAAATCCTTTCTTCATCTCTTCATTTAGGGATGCATTACTATTTTCATTGTTCTCTATTATCAACATATCATCTACATCCACCACAATATAGACATTGATTTTGCGAATTTTCTTGACAAATAGAATTTCATACTCAAGATTAAAGTATTTGAAGCTTAATTTTAGAATATTCTCAACCAACTTTTCATACCACTCTTGAGGTGCTTGATTTAGGCCATATAAGGATTTAATGAGTTTGTAGATTCTTTGTTCTGGTCCCTTCATAAAAAAACATTCTGGTTGAGACATGAAGACATTTTCTTTAAAATATTTATTCAAGAAAGTCATCTTGACACCCATCTCGTGAAATTCCCAGCGATTTTTAGCTACCAAGATAAAGAAGGTTTGTATGGTGTCCCATTTTTTTGTGGGGGAAATGTCGCTTCATAATTGATAGCTTATTTATCTAAAATCCTTTCTCCAAGAGCATTGATTTGTTCTTCTTTAGTGAGTTAAATTATTTTTATTTTTAATTTTAGACCCACTTGTAGCCACTTTCTTTCATTCCAAACAGAGTGTCTACCAACTTCCATGTTCCATTCTTTATGAAAAAATCATACTCCTTTCACATTATTTTTTTCCATTCATCAAGAGAAGGAACATATTTAAAGGAATTTGGTTCAAAATATGTATACAGATTCAATTCACAATCATATGAAACATCCATATCATAAAATGAATTTGAATTAGCAACATCTCCTCCATCTCTTTTAGTGGAAGTTATGTTATTATCTCTCCAACATCATTAGGACGAATACATTCAAGTGTTTTGGTGAGACATTTTGGGGTACCTCACTAAGATGTTCTAGGTTGATCCATTGATTGAGGTAAGACCACATTAATATTTATACTTCCAATCCTCTCAATCAGATCACTCAAAGGGTCTTCCTGATTTGAAGAATTGGCTATAACTTCGTGACTCGGAGGCAATTCTTGAGAAGGATATTCCATATATTGGTCAAAGAAAGGGATCCACCATTCAAGGTGTGGAATCTCATTATCAAATTTATGATAATTTTTTGCATTATTAAATCTACCCAAATGATCAATATACACTTCAATAGTGTTGTGTGTCTTGTAATATTCAAGAAAAACCACATACCTAGACAACACATACTATAATTCATAGGATCATATATATTATATGCTTTAGTGGTACCTAAATACCCCAAGAAGTTGTTTTTTTGACACCTTGCATCAAGCTTTCTTCTTTGTTCATTACAAATTAAGGCATAGCAGGTGGAACCAAAATCTTGATATTCCTTACTAAGGGAATATGGCCATGTAAAAGTTCATAAAGACTATTATCTACGAGAGCATGAGATGGACATCTATTTTTGACATATATTGCACATAGAACTAGATCACCCCAAAACAAAAAAATTTCATTTTTGAAAAACATCATTAGGAAAATCATATTTAAGGAACTTTGGTTTGTTCTTTTAGCTAAATCATTTTTTTGAGCTTCCTATGGAGGAATAGTTTGATGTTAAATCCACTGTTGAAAAAATTTGTTTTAAAATTTATTAGAAGTATAATATTTTCCAATATCAATACGAAGGGATACAATATGTGATTGCGGATCATTTCCATGCATGATTTCTTTTCAAAGTTTCAAAATCTTCTTATTTACTTATCAATAAGTATACAACAGATCATGGTGTAATCATTAATAAAAGTCCTCATATGTATATTTCCATTTTTATAAGGAATCAAAATGAATTAGTGCAATTTTTCTATTTACTCTAGATGAAGAATCATGAAATGTTTTTTTCTACATTTTCCAAAGATGTAACCATCGCATTGCTTCAATTTCCTTAGAATAATTGGAAAACCAAAAACATCATTATTTTTCAATGAACGAATACTATCATAATTTGGATTTCCAAATATTGCATGGCATAGAAGATTGGATGATGATGTACCACCATTGTATTGAGAGCTACATAAAAACTTTTTTTCACGAGAATATGTTCATTGTATATTTAGAAACCTTTCCTCTTCTACTCCAATAATGACACCTTTGTTGTTAGATTCTTTCCTTATCTGTACTTTTCCATCAAACATATGAATTGAGTTTCCTTGCTAGAAAATGCGATAAAGGCACAACATATTTCTCCATAGGTATGGAAGTTAGAGTACATCATGCAAAAGGAGGTGGACAACACCATAATTAATAAGACTAATTATTCCATGTTGGGATGACATGACACATTAATTGCCTTCAAAGAATACTGCTCCATCTACATTTTCACTAAGGTATTCAAAGAATATTTTCCTATATGTCATATCACAGGCTGAACTTACATCATGTAGCCATGCATCTTTCCAAGAAGAAAATGAAGTATGAAACAAATCTTTAGTTACTTCAATATTGCAATGGGAAACAATATAATGAGAATATTTGAATGCTTTACCTTTTGTTGGATCTAGTTTTTTACCTTTGTCTTCTTTATGGTCCTACTTGATTTTCTCCTTGGGGACTCTACATGTGGATGCATCATGTCCATATCTCCCATAGAGAATGCAATGGAGATTAAATCTTTCACCTTGATGTTGTTTACCCTCCATTCCTTTGAAATGTTTTCTTCCAAGCTGTATTTGAATGCCTAGTGCTTCAGGAGAATCATCTGATTTATTTATTTTTTCTTTGTAGGACACACTACTAGGTGAATAATTGAAGATGTTTTACACTTTTGTGCCAAATGTGGCATTGAAATTTAAATATTTTACTCTTTTATGGAATTCAATCCCTCAAAATTTATATAATCTTTGTGACTTATGATTTGGAGTAAAAAGATCATTTATGGAGAATGTTGTTTTTTATCTTGATGATAATTTCTTCAAAAAATATTAGTATCATATAATTTGTAAATTTCCCATTAAATTAAATGCTTTCCCCTGCAAATTTTGACATCTTAACAAGTATGCATGGGTTTGTGAAAAATAACTTGTGCAAATATATATAAATATATAAATATATATATATATATATATATATATATATATATATAAGGATGATATACATAGAGAGCACTAAAAAAAATAGAAAATGTTAAATTCAATAAGACGAACAAGTGGTATACTATAGGTAATCCAGATTAAACAAGAGTGGCAGCGAGGCAGCAAGTCCTTGCTGCCAGACAGAACATGTGCCTCGCTAATAGCAAGATCATGTGCGACCATTGTATCAGGTGAGCTTCCCTCAGTGATAAGCGTGAAAACTATATGGTAATGTATAGTTTTCTACAATAAAATCATAACAAACAGAGAGAAATTCGATTTTTGTGGAGCACGTTTCGGCTACTTGCTTCAAGATTCAATCTCTAGGAATAGGGCAACCATTTTCTTTCTGTGCATTCATTATGACTAGTTATGATTACTATGCACCTGTTAACTAATGTCATATGGAAGAGTTTTCATGCCAAAGTTTTATCTACAATGAAAGGGTGTGGTGGTATATGACTTGTCCTTTTATGTTTTTGAAGGGTTATAATCATTAAATATCTGACCATTATTTTAAAAGACATGTAGTTGCCATTATGACACGTGAAAGTAGATTTACTCTATGATTGGAAGGCAAAATATGAAACGGCCATATTATTTCGTAGCCTATGTATGTTATTATGTAGCCTTGTATATGAAACAGTCATATTATTATGTAGTATATACTTTATATAATATAATTTAATATTTTGTAATTACACGTAGTTAATCAGAGTTGAACTCAACCTATATCCAAATTTTCTTCTGAAGTTTCCAAGTTGTGTGATGATTATATGATATTTTTTTCTTAGGGTCCGCCGGAAATTCAATCCACGATAATGCCTATGTTGAGCTCAACCATTCAACTATCGGTTAATAATAAAAAATGATTTTACATATATGAAATTAATTTACAATTCTAAAAGTATTGGTTGGGATATATATGAAAATGAAAATGAATAGATTATATATTTCCTCACGGTTTAAGTATATATTATATATAATTTTATCAATTAAATCACTATATAATAGAAATTAAATTTCATATATAAAAGTTAATGTTTAATTAAAATATAGAAAAACGGGTGGGGGCATGAAGCTTGCATGGAGGCCATGTATCCCCTCTGCACAAAACTCTCACTTATTGACCATCGATGGACAATCGATGGACAAACTCTGTTCGTAAGCACAAGGAATATCGAAAGTGACTACTATGTCTGCAAGCACAACGAATAATGAAAGCTCTATCTGTGAGAGTAGCTACTCTGGACCAAGCTCTATAAGCATGATGAATATCAACCAACTAAGGTCTGGAAGCATGAATCTGTATATATTGAAGTCCAATGGATCAATCTATTATATATTAACAATCGCTCATGGGGAAATACCTTAGCTGCAGTGAAATGTAAGAGAATTTCACAGTGACAAAGGGAAAGGGTAATAAACATGGGTAAAAGTTGATTTTGACAACAAATGAGAGGAAATTAAGTGAAAAAAAAGTATTAGATACAAATCCAGATACATCTCTGTAGCGGGGGGGAAAGCATCGCAAGATTAAATACCAGAGCCTATTTCATTTCTAGTACCAAGTCCAGATGAGGAAGTAAATCTAGTAGCACCACCGCCTATTGAACCAGGAGCAATAGGGGTCACAACTGTAGCTTCTCCAGTTCCTGGTCTAGTAGTAGCTCCTTGTCTGATGCTACATCCATCCAGCCCGCCATTGACTCCAACGATAGTGAAAGACATGAGTGAAAGGCATGGGGAGCGAGAGAAGCAGATCCACTTAGACCTTCCAGACGGTGGTACTAGTTTAAGGTTAGCCAACACTTTTGTCATATGAGGCCATGACTAGCATACGATAGCATCAACCCCAGTTCACATGCCAATTGATAAGAGGCATTTCAATGTTACATGTGGGAAAATTATGAAGCCTAGGTACTTTTGAGCCTTCGAGGGTGGTTTGGAAGCTATTATTATTTCCATCGAGATCAGGAATAAGCTCTTGTTGGTTCTCCATTCTGCCTTTCTAGCTTGAGCGACACCTACTTCTTTTGGTCGAATCTCTGACTTCTGGGCTCAGCCTACTTTTCCTACTCGAGGTTATTTCCGCTACGCCTTGTTACACTTTGTCATAAAATAGTGCAACTTTGTCGTAAAATAGTGCAAGATATTTAATGTGTATATACACTGTACATATATTTTATGTGCATATGCACAACATTTGATACACCTGTACATTTAATCTCCCTGATGATGCATGGCGTAGGGGTTTCTATGAAAAAATGGCAAGGACTTTGTGATTCAAAGACTAAGTATGCGTCGTGCAATTCAGGAAAAACGAAGTCTACTATTCAAAGAAGGTAAAATGTAAATTCGTCAATTTTGTTGAATTTAGGTAAAATCAAAATTCTTCAATTTTGTTGAATCTTATTACTATATTGAGCTCAACATGGCGCTTATTTTTAATTTTAAAAATTTGTATTAGTCTATATTGGATATGATTACAAATAACAAAAAACTGAAATGAAAAACCTGAAACTTGCCTTTAATCCTTTCGCAGTACTTGACAAATTTGTAAGTGTAGGACCGTGAAATTGAAATATAAATGTATTTTTCCATTCCATTAATGGAGCTTGCTTGTATCAGTTTATATTGGATGTGATTGTAAATAAATAAAAAACTAAAATGAAAAGCCTGAAACTTTCCTGTAATACTTTCGTAGTACTTGAAAAATTTGTAAGTGCAGGACCGTGAAATTGAAATTTAAATGTATTGTTCCATTCCATTAATGGAGCGTGCATGCCATTTCAAGATTTTTTTATCTGCACGCTTATATGTCCTTGCACTCTTTCTGACTTCCATAGCTCATAATGATCAGGTAGGGGCTAGAAACTCTTCAATTTTTGTTGCTTCAAGTTTATGTTAATGCCTCCTCATCAAGTTGCGGGCCTCAATCAACTATAAAAGACCTATCCTACAAGTTGCAGGCCTCAATAAACTATAAAAGACCTATGCTGGGTTTGTTAAAAGAGCTATGTTCAACAGGTGGTGTATTCTAACTAAAACCAAATGTTTGCGGTGAGTTGTGTAAGTGACAACTTGGATAGCCATGCGACGATTTGCATAAGTGACAATTGGTCTACACATGTAGACATGCAGATAGTGTAGATAGCCAAGTGGTGAGTTGCGTAAATCGGTTGCTCAAGATGAAAGCCAATGTTTAATTTGTAACATTTAATACTAAAGAACTAATGCTAGCTACTTGTGTTTAAGTTTTTGAAAATGGGATAGTAAAAAAAAATTATAACATATAATTTTGGTTTGCCTATGTCGGGAAGAGGCCAATAAAACAACAAAACCAATTCTATTATAAAAATACACTACAGGCTAATAAAAAAAAAAAAAATTGGTTTGTGGTGACAATAAACCCCAGAAAAAACCCTTGAAAATAATGTTAACTCGATATTCCCAGCCATGCCTACGGCCAGGACTAATAAATAACTAAAATGCCTACTATGGAGTGAAATTCTTATCCTAAATCCTCACACGAAGAGAAGGTAAATTTTAGGATGGGTAAATAGTCCTAAAATTCCGTGTGTTACTTTAAAATTTGTTAAGGGAGTCATAATAGGGGATTCCAACTATACTTGTAAGGAATTATACATGAGAATAATATCTCAAGATAGAAAAGAAAAGAAAAAATTAGTAAATAGTTGTGTATTAATACCTTAATTGCGCTCAAAGGAGCGGCTAGAGTGTGAGCGACATCTCTAAATCAGTGGAGAAAGTATAATTCATGGAAACAATTACACCTTTAACCAATTGGACTTACTCTCCCAAAAAAACATATGTCTAAAAGAGAAAACCCTCAAATATCTCTTGAATTTAGGATAAGATTCCTCTGAAGAACCCTAACCCATGTTCATTGCCGAGACCACCCCAAACGACCTGAATCTAACCACACCTGGGAGGGTCGAGTTGATAACCTTGAATTGACAACCAGATGTACATAGAATGTAAGTCTCTGAAATGAATGAAAATTTATACCTATATAATGGTGACAACGATCACTTTTTCACTCTACAAGGGAAAAAAAAAAAACTTATTAAGCTCAAACATTACAGAGATGTATTGGAACCAGTGTATGCTCAAATCATATCCTGTGCCTGCACTTTGAATAAGGTGAGGGTTAATATAAGAGGAAAAAAAAATCATGTCAAATTTACATTGGAAAAATAAAAGAAGGAACTTAAGTAAGTTACTTTTAAAAATAGCAGTATAAACTTAATCGAACTGGAAACCCTTCGGACACAACAAATCCTAAAAGGAAATGAGACAAACTTGTTTTAAAGAATGTAATCCCAGCCACCTGTTAGGTGTCGAAACCATCAGTCCAAGTGTCCAGTTCAGTTTCTAGTTACTCCAGTTTAGTCCAGTTACACTACAGTCATTTATTGCTGATGTTTCCAATGTAATCTATTTAACTATTTCGTAATATTGAGATGAGCAATCTTCTGCTCCACTTCTTTTCAGTTTTTTCAATTCCTGTCATGGTATCAAAGCTAGCTTGCATAAGCCTCCCCAAAGAAGAGCAACATAAGCAAGTTGGAGCAGTAGAGAGGAGAGGCGAACCTGCATAAGACTCATTGAAGAGAAACATAATTTTGAAGAAGAACGCTTCCTGCGAAGAAGCAAAAGAAGAACAAAAAAAATCTAGGCCAAGCGAGTGAAGGCACTGGTAAAATAGAAGAAAAACTGGAAAGAAATTTGGTGTAATAACACACTTTTTGCAAAGCTTCTCAGTGTTATACTAACACACTGTTTGAGAAAAAGCTTTGTGTTATAATGCGGGAGCCAAGAGGAATCGGTCGCGTTAGTCATCAATTGCTTGCAGCTTTTCCAAATAATGTGAGGCCAGATTGCAATGACCTACGTTAAGCTACACGCGGGATCCGGAGTCACTGACATGTGTTATGGTAATTTTTTTTGTTTTATTGAAGTGAAAGCACGATGAAGGTATTTTTTTTATGCTAGTGCATTAATCCATTCAAAATATTTTTAAAAGGATGAAGGACGTTTTTTGAAAAGGAGTCAAAAGTAAAAAAATTGAGTTACGTGCCCAAAAGGAAAAAGGAAAAAGCTCTTTAATGTAATTTGAAAAAGGAAAAAGCTCTCTAAAGAAAGTTTTTATTTTATTAAAGTTTTTTTTTATAAAAAGAAACTTAAAATTTGTAAACTTTAAAAAAAAAAAGAGGTTTCAAAAGAGTACGAGCGGAGTTTTTTTAAAAGAGGGATTGTTTTCGGAAAAGGAGATTTTTTTGGAGTTTTTTTTTTTTTAAACTTAAAAATTGTGAGAGTCTTGTGAATGTGATAATTAAAAGGAGATTTTTTTTTGAGAAAGAGATTTTTTTTAGAAGCAAGGTATTTGATGCATATGTAGACTCGTATGTTTGTGGAAGCCAAGCAACGAGGTCATGGGAAAAGCCAAGAGGCTAAAGCAGAAATAGAAGATGTTCGAGATCTTTTTAGATCTGGAAATACGAAGGAAAAAATATTCTTATGCATTAATATGCATAAAAGAATCATTCGATGAAAGTATACTTCCCAAACTACTATGTGCCTAATAAGATGCATCACTAGAGTGACTCTCCACTATCAATAGAAAGGAAATAGATGTGTGTTATAAACATATAAAATAAAAAATTAACCCACAAGCATACCTATGATGAACAACATATTTCAATGCTAGAGGCGATGAATGTAGTCGAACGAGTGTTATAGGTGGAAATGGAACGTTGATGCCACTACACGTCGACACATAGGTCGGGAAACCCTCAGTTTGATCTTTACTCTATACAACGCCGGAGAGGAAACAAATGGAAAAGTGAAATTGCGATAATGACAGTAAGGGTTATGGTCTCTCCCAATACAATTTCCACCCTTTGATTGATGCAAAGAGATTGATATTGTTGATGAGTACTTGTACCCAAGTTCCCAATACTTTCACATGAATTACATCATTGTAACAAATGTAAGATCGCCATATTTACAGCTAAAACTAATTGAACATTCTAGTCTACTCAAAACTCAATATTAGGCTTATAATGTATTAAGTATTTCGCCATTCCAGACTAGATATAGATTCCAAAATAATTTTGAGCATCAAGTGCCTATACCTTTTATATGTAATAACTTAATTTCCCCATTAGGTGAAGACACATGTGGGTATATATATATATATATATATATATATATATATATAACTTCACGCATACTAAAGGTTCACACCATAGAAGGTATAAGTATACATGTAGTTATCTCTTTAACGATTAATGAGAGGAACTGGTTATGGTCATTAAAAAAATCAACGAAATTAAAATAAGATTTGTAATATTTCCAAAAAGAAACCACTATCCTTATAAGTTAGCCTATTATATTATTGCATTTTTATCTCATATAATTTGGTGATATATGTATTCAAGAAAAAAAATTGGGTAGTAGAAGCTAGGGTATGTGACAAACTCACAAACTTAGTTAGTCGATGTACATATTCGCTACAATACTTTTTACCTTTTCAAAAAATAATTTACAACTTCTACATTCATACATATGGCTTCATCATGGAGACACACTTAGAGTAAGGTAGACAAAAATCTTACACTTTTGGTTTTTGATCTCGAGTGTTTTTTCTACACTTATAAATAATGAATCAAGGGTTTACAAGAGGAAACATCAGGGAATCACAGAAGAATCTACACCCGAAACTTGACCCATTGTGGCTTGTCAACTAGGTCATTTATTATTACTCAAAACATTACATCTTTCTTACAACATTGAAATGAATATCCAAAAGTACTCATTCTTCATGCATCAAAAACTCCACTCGCATCACCACCCTAGGAAAATCCAAACATAATATAGGAAAATATAACTCGAATATCATGTGTTTCTAGGGACATCATGGATAGGCAGGGGAAACATTGCAATCCACAAAATCCACTAACCAACCTCTTACCTGGGTGGTAGCCCATTATGCACCCTTGGCTTTACCTCGGGTCTTAGGAGGGGACCTCTAAAGAACATATTAGCATCTTCCAAGATATTACTAATAACTTTATGGTGGAGGATGAGGATGTGTTCATGAGAATATTCGTATAAATATTGGACGGAGATGTGAAAAAGTGGTTTCATACTCTTCTGTTAATTCTCTGCAAGCTTGGGATGACTTAGAGAGGACATTATGTACTTATTGGGGTGAGAAGAATTATTTTCAATATTATCTCACTGAATTTTCAGCATTAAGAAAGAAACATTTTGAGAGTGTAGAAGAGTTCACTAAATTATTCAACAAGCTCTATAATAAAATTACAAATGAAATCAAACCTATTCCCATTACTACTATGCTGATTTATGTCGTCACTTTTCAACCTGATATTTACGTCATCTAAGAGAGAAGAGACATAGAACCTTAGAAGATATGTGATCTAACAAAATTGAAATGGAAAGAAACCTAACTTCCATAATACAACAATGAAGATTTGAAACTGGAGATGAAAACTATGGTGTTGATAAAGAGAAGGGAACCAGGAAGGATAAAGGGAAAAAGAAGGTAAAATATGAGCCTGACCATCCTACATATAATTTAAAATATGCATCTAAATAAAAAATTGAAGAAATGAATAGGCTAATGCGATTTTTTCCAATAAGATTGCTATACTTGGATATGAAGGATCACACAAAAATAAAACACAACCACCCCAAAACCCCTCTTTCATTTGTAGGCCATTCCACCCTCGATAGATGAAAAGAGAATGGAGGCCCGAAGTTCAACCAATATAACCCCCCATGAGAAGTGACATTAACCTCCAAATAGATGAGTTTTCTGATTAATTTATCCAAGAAAAAGACATAAATTGGGTAGGATATCAGAACCCTGCTTTCTACATCACATAAATTGACTATGAAAACACTCTAACATTGTATGAGACCTACAATGCACAGAAAAATTATGAGATTTTTTATTCTCAATGTCAATGAATCACAAACACAACAATGTCAGAACTTAGGTACACCTATGACCTATGTCCCAAGCTAGGTAGACCAACTTGGGTGGGACATCACAATAAAACCCACATGCCTTTATGTGATTTAGAACTAAACCCTAATGCAAATCAACCACCCACTGAAAATTTGAAGAGAACACAAGGACCCTCACAATGAAAGGAGAATACAAATGGGGATTGACACATAGTCCTTGTTACACAGTAATTTGTCACTGTCCCTGCAATCCCCGTCTCGCACATTGGAGGGCTCATTTTGTGACCTGTGAGCAGTGACATAACTTGAAAATACTTTCATGGCATTCCCCTGAACATGTACTTTCATCCCCCTGAAGACATCTCTAGACATCTCCTCAGAAAACCTGTAAAAATGGCCTTTTTACCGGGCGTGCGCCGCCTGAAGACCAAATAATGGGGAAAATCCTTCTAAGAGGTCGCGCCAACTGGCGCTTTGTCCCAGATTCACACTCACGCCAGCCAATTTAAGGAGTGTTTTTTTAAAATAAATGGCGGAAGTTTCGTCCTAACAAATTCTTGGACTGCTGTCTATCTCGAGTTGGGAGGTTTGGCTCCGGGAGTTCCATGAAAGGGAAGTGGTTTGCCACCTCTCATGCAAACTTCCTTGAAGATAGGGCCAATCCCACAATTATAGGGATCCCAACTCCCCTTCCTCCATCTATAAAAGCTTGCTCATTTCCATTGCAAGCTAGTTCTCAGCTCCCAAATCTCCCCAAATATTTTATGTCACTAAGGAGCCCTATTATTCCCCCAAACAATAATTCACAAGGAGACTACGAAGATCCGAAGAGGAGAGGTTTTTCCCATCTCGACAAAGATTTTCAACATGGCCTCCCATGACCTCCGACAGAATTCGGCGCTAAAACCGAAGTTGTAATTTTCCTTTGACTGATTAATAATAAACTATTATTGTCAGGTTCCACCTTGTTTTTGTTTATACATGAGTTATGTCCTTTTCTAACCACATATAGTTTCTATCTATCGGATTTTACGCTTTTGCGCTCGTTCTTTTCTTCGTACGTGTGTCCAGCTACACTAACCGGGGACCGGACCTCCAGCACATGAACTGGAGCGTGCTCACTCTTCGCAAGCAATGTTGATTCTGGTGGCCACCCTCACTAGTTGGTTTATTTTCAACTAGGTACCTGTGCTATAGCGTGATTGATTGTTGCTAGACCCGGTCTGGGCTAGTAGGGATCGCCTCTGTCCGCAGAGGGGATTTACCTCCACAACAAATTGGCAACTCCGTTGGGGAGCGTTAGCTTGTTGTCGTTTGTTTTATGAGCTATGGACGGAGCCTAAAGTTGGCCAGATAGCCTTCGAAACGCTTTTTCTCCGCAATTGCGAAGTAGATCAAAGTTGCTTCAGTCAATCTCCGGTTTAGTTTGTAAACTGAACACTTGGAGCATTGTCTTGCCTTTTTGGTTGATTCTTGATTCTGCTTGCTTGATCAGCTCTTTAAGAAGCTCAGTGAATTGGGTTTTTGAAAACTCCAAACATCACCTGTCCGTATCCGTGATTGTTTATTTTTTTTATTTTTTGGCATAGCAAACCGGGATCGGCGCGTTTTTGCTGGATAATGCGGTTAACCATGTGCTAGGCTGTCAATGGCCACCACCATGATAACTTGATATATGCTGGTTATAGCCATTATCATGCTGCCTGCATCAATAGTTCTTGATTTTGAGGTTTCTGAGCCTGATCTCTAATTTTGGTTTCATTTTTTCGACTGCTTGAGTGTTTTGGAGCCTTGATTGACTGACTGTTACCTTCTTCCTTTGGTTGTTTGTCCATTTCCATCGATTTTGCATTCTAGCCCTAGGTCATCTAGGTGTTATGGTGTGTCAAGCCTTCCTTGGGAGTTTTTGGTTTCTATCGGTTCAGTCAACCTTGTGATTGCTTCCCTGCATTCGTTTGACAGTTGTTTATCATTCTATTGCACTATTTGAGTGATTGACTCCTCCTTCATTCGAATTCTGCTTTGTCTCGTTTTGGGCCTAGATTACACGGCTCATTTGTGTCTTTGGGATTTTCTTTTCTTTGAGGGACTGTTGGTCGATTTGAGGTCTAATTGTGTTTTCTATTGAGTGAAATTTGTTTGTTTTTTCTCTCTTATCATCATTTCTCGAATCGCCTTTGCATTAGTTTTCATTTTTTAGCGCACTTTGCTCTGAAATATTGAAAATATAAAAAAAAAATCTCTTTTTCTTTTCATTATTTAATGTGAATTAGATCTTTACGGTGTTATTAGTGATTGGTAACCTTAAACGAAAAGCTTTTTAGTTTTCATTAGCTGCATTAGAGACATCATTTTTTGTTTGCTGTTCATTTCGTTATTTTGTGAAAAGCTCTCAACTCTCTCATAAATAGCTTTCATCGAACGAAATGATATACTGTGGCATATAGAGTTCATTTAGGAGATTTTAAGACATTACATTCGCTAGGGCCTGAAAACTGAAACGTAATTGAAGATAAAATTTAAAATTTACTCAATTTACACTAAGGCAGCATTGAAATCTAACAAAACACATTTAGAGGTCTAGGCTAGAGACGTGTTCCGGCTTCTTAAAACCTAATAGTTGTCGTTCGCCTCTTGGCTTTAGACAGCACTAGTACGGACTTGTGCTCTCGGTACCGTCACGTATATAAAGGGAGACCCCACTAGGTTTCTATTATTTATCCATAGGAAGCCGAGTCTGCCACCCTATACCCGTGATACACTGGACACAACATTCGGGGAGATTGCCTGCACGTACGTTAAGTCCTTGCTTACCTTCACGGAACCACAAAGTATTGCAAATGCCGTTATTTGGTACACCCTTTGCCCAGCATTCTATCCAGAAGCTGCCTTCCACCTTTTTACTCATTAAATTTGAAAGGGATCATCACAATTTGTCCTTTCACTTGGTTTCCAACTGGAACTGAGAGCTGCCTTTTACTATGTTCACTTTAAAAATATGAAATCAGAGAATTTCGTTCTAATGTTTTAAAATTAATTGCCCACTAAATATTCCTCGTTAAAGTTATTTTCAGTGTTGTTTTAGACGAAAGTCAGATGGGCAAATATTTTTGATTTCATCAAACTGCTTAACCCCTTCAAAGGGAATCCTGCCTTTTCCTTTTTGGAAATGTTGGCACTCCTTATATGGAAACGTTGTCCTTCTTAGGTTAACTCACAGGCTGCTCGTTTTGGTTGTTTTCAACCTCTGTGGTCCCGTCGTTCCTGAGACAACTGGGCTCTTCGCCTAAACAACATCATGTTGATTCTAAGGTGGACCTCTCCCCTTCTTCGCGTGTTTCTGCGTCCTCCTCTCCTACTTCGTCTGGTGAAAGTCTGGATTCGAGTAACCAGGTGGCTAAGAAGAAGAAGAATAAGACAAAGAAGAAGAAGGTAGATAAAGGAGAGGCTAGCTCTGTGGCTATTGCGCCTAAGAAGCCTTCCATTGATAAACCTCCCAACCCTCCGTGGAAATTCAAGTTCCCTTGCATGTTGTGCACTGGAAACCATCTTCTTTGAGATTGCCCTGGCATTCCCAAGGTGCTCGAAGTATGGTCCAACGATCACCTACCGTTACCTTTGGCTTCCAGGAGTCAAGTTGGGGGCATGTCTTCAACTGGTGCTGGTAAGGCTCCTAAGAAGCAGGGTAAGATTACCAATCCCTGTAAGTTGTGTGAAGGCCACCATGCCACTCACCTTTGTCCGTATATGGATGAAGCCAAAAGAGTCTTGGACAACTCAGCTGTTTCTACACCATGCCTCCTGGTTGGTTATAAACAACTTTCTTTGAGTCCTCCACCAGCTGATCCTACGATTGGTCAAGAGTCATCCTTGGCCGATTCCGCTCCCTCGGAAATTCAAGTTCAGGAACCCATTCCCGACCAACCATTGGTCGTGGGATCTGTTGAGCTGGCCCCGTCTACGGTACACTAGGTCTTTTCCGTTGAGAGTGGATCTCACACCCCCCATGTCCTTCTGGTTTCTTCAGATTCTTCAGACTTGGAGAAAGATTCGCCTGTCCCTATACCTCAAGAAGCATTTCCTCTGCCTCCCGTGATGGAGGTCCCAGAGGATACTCCTCTCGCCTTCAAGATGGAGGTTGTGGAGGATGCTCCTTCTTCTTTTGCAACAACAGGGGAAGACCTTCTCGGTTCGATGGTAGCCCCTCCGAGTATTTTGGTCGCTTCCTTTGATTGGAATTGATTTGCAGGATATCACCTTCCATCTTATGTGCCTTTCGAGATCACAGTACAGGCCTATGGTCTGGTTGTTCCCAGCACCATTATAGACGAGGGTGCCTTTGTTAGTGTTCTATCCTCTACTACCTAAAAAGCTTTCGGTTCGCCACCGCTTGCGCCTGTTACGCAGAATCTGTTGACTTTTAACAGAAGAATGAGTCAACCATTAGGGATCCTTCCAAGGTTACCTGTTACTTTGGGAGGTAAAATCGTCCATATGGACGTGATGGTTGTTCCAAGCCCCTTGGATTTCAATCTGCTCTTGGGGCGCGATTACACCTATGCCATGGGAGCTCTTGTCTCCTCCCTTTTTTGTGTGGTCTGTTTTCCACATGAAGGACGGATCGTGACCATTGATCAGCTTTCATTCTTTGGTCCTGATATGGCAGCTGGCTCGCCATCATCCCTTCCTGGTTTTTATCCACCTGTTGTCTCTGCCCCACCGCAGGTCAACTATGTGGCTACCTACCCCGGTGTTTTTTTACTCGTTGATGACATTGTGCAAATGTGCTTGGGTATCAAACTCATTTGATGTTTTCTTCACAGGGAGTGGAACTCTTGGAAGCGATGACTTCTTGTTCATTATGATGAGGTCGGTCGGAGCATGGTTCTTTTCCTGTGTCAAGCTCCTTAAAAAATGAAACAAGGTCATTGGAGCAGAGTTCCTTGTCTTGTGTCAAGCTCCCTAAAAAATGAAACAAGGTCATCAGAGCAGAGTTCCTTGTCTTGTGTCAAGCTCAAAAAATGAAACAAGGTCGTCGGAGCAGAGTTCCTTGTCTTGTGTCAAGCTCCTTCAAAAATGAAACAAGGTCTATTGGAGCAGAGTTCCTTGTCTTGTGTCAAGCTCCTTAAAAAATGAAACAAGGGTGTTTGAGGATAGTTATTTTAATGTGTCAACCTCGTTAAAACAATGAAACATGTTTCCTGTTCAATTTGAGTCTTTGATAAGTTCTCGTAAAATACTAGTCGAGTCTTTTCCTCACTCTCGTAACTTGAACCTTCACTCCATCTGCCTTTCATATGGATTGAAGCTTGGGGGGCATGTACCTCGAATTGAGTCACCATGTCAGCAGCGCCACCACATAGTTTGTTTCCGTTTCAAGCTTGTGTAAAAATGAAACTGGTTTCAAGCATAGTTTATCTTTGTTTCAAGCTTGTGTAAAATTGAAACCAACTTCAAGTAGAGTTTCCGGATTTCAAGCTTGTGTAAAAATGAAACCTTTCCCATTTTACCTCTCGTGATTTCCATTTTATGAACTTGTTTTTACTAGATGAGCCTTGGTTTTCTCACTCCATCATCACTATCTTCTTGGCCGATCATATGCCTTCACTTGGTTGTTTTACCCATTCTTGAGGAACCGCTGCGATGAGTGGTCTCTTTAGCCAGCCTCTTGACCTTTACTTGTTCTGAGAAGTTCCACCATTACCGGAACCAGTTGCTTCCCTTTATACCACTTGTTCCTCTAGGAGGAGTCATCTTTCAGCTCTTTTCTGACTCTCTAAACATGAAAAGATTTCTGAGGCCCTTATCATTTTGATCTCGTTAAAGTGGCTGCGAAACAAAATCTACCTAGTATACGTTTACCCCTTTTTTGGGCTGGGATAGATTATTTACGAAAAAGGAATACCCTAGCCTATCACGACTAGGAGGTTTTCTCAGACATATTTTTCTACCTTTTGGATCTGAGGAACTATTTACGAAAAGGGACCATTGGAGTTTGCTTTTCTGCTGTCTTTTCAAACTCTCTAAACATGAAAAGACGCCGAGTTCTTCCTTTTTCAGACTCGTTAAACCCTGATGACATCGGATTGAATCATAATGACGCTACTCGAGTCTTTCCTTCCTAGGGCTCATTAAAGGTACTAGGATGGATTCGTCCGAAGGACAGACTTATATGACAAGCATATGGTATCCTCTTCAAGCTTGTGTAAAAATAAAGAGGTATTCGCCAGAAATGGTGGGGAAAAAATTGGAACCAGCATCATTGTCGTGTCGGCAGTATGTCACTCCTGAACATGGCACTTGTCTGCATTCGTGTCGGGTTGGGGACATCTCATCTCATTTTTCACTTGCCTCCATGGGTTTGGGTAATCTGTTTTGACCTCTCATCTGCTCTTTGCCTCGTCACTATGACCTCTGATCTTTTGATGTCAAATACTGCCAAGTCCACTGTCGCGTCGTTCATATGTTCAAGAGAAGTTGGCCTCTGCAAGTACCAACCTTCCTCTGATTCTCATCTGATCGTGATTCAAAAAAACACTATGTTCCTCTGTCTCGTGTCGATGATATGGGAAACACTATGGCCCACTTTCGATCAAGGTCACTTCCTTTCGACTTCAACTCATTATCCAGGAAGCTGATCTAGAGACTCCCTTCTGGTGCCTTGGAGCCTACATGCCTCAATGGCAGGTTCTTCACATTCGACGCGAGGTTTTCATCATTGGCCTCCGATCGAGTGATTCTACGAGTGTTCGACACCATCTCATTGATTCACATGTCGTAGATTGTACCTGTAGTACCTTGAGGGCCATTTTCATTATTGGTGGTACCTTGTCCACATCTTCACCATTGGTCGTAATCGTACGATGTTTCAGTATGTTCCAGCTCTCACCATTTATTCACATGCTTGGACTTGTACTGTGTTCGGGTCGAGATGGAGCGCAAGACCCTGGATTGTGTCTGTTGTAATCCAGGCTGCGAGTTTGTGGATTATTATGATTATTTACATGAATCACTTACTAGATGGCTGAGACCATACCGGAGTCTGTTTATCGATCCTTACTGGATGGCTGCGTCCATGCCTTGGATTCGAATTATTGTATACTCTGTTATGGATGGCTGTGCCCATACCACATATATATCATGTATTGGAGACATCAGTTGTATTTCTTCACGCAGGTTTTCCGACGGTGGAGTTTTTCAGTTGGACACGTTCTTGTAAAGCATTTCACCCCTCTCTCTCTCTCTCGGGCCTCATGCTTTAGGGGGCATCTGATACACAATAATTTGTCACCATCCCTGAAATCCCCATCTCGCACATTGGAGGGCTCATTTTGTGACCTGTGAGCAGTGACATAACTTGAAAATAATTTCATGGCATTCCCCTGAACATGTACTTTCATCCCCCTGAAGACATATCCTTGTGAAAAACCCTAAAAATGGCCCTTTTTGCATTGGCACGGGCAGTCAGTTCAGTACCCGCGCCAATGGGGAAAATCCTTCAAAGAGGTCGCGCTAATTGGCGCTCTGTCCCAGAGTCGCACTCGCACCAGCCAATTTAAGGAGTGTTTTTTAAAATAAATGGCGGAAGTTTCGTCCTAACAAATTCCTAGACTGCTATCTATCTTGAGTTGGGAGGTTTGGCTACGGATTTCCATAGAGAGGAAGTGGTTTGCCACCTCTCATGGAAGCTTTCTTGATGATAGGGCCAATCCCATGATTATAGGGATCCCAAATCCCCTTCCTCCATCTATAAAATCTTACCCATATCCATGGAAAGCTAGTCTTCAAGTTCCCAAATTCTCGAGAGCCTTATGCTGCAGGAGCCTCGATTATTCCCCTAAGGCCAAATTCAAGCAAGGAGACTATTGTCAAGATCCAAAGAGAGAGGTTTGTCCCATCCTTGACAGGCTTTTCGAGACGTGTTCTGCCACGACCCTCCGAAGGAGAATTCGGCATCAGAACTTGGTTGTAATTTTCCTTTGATTGATTAATAATAAATGACTATTGGTTATGGTTACACTCTTGTTGTTGTTTATAATAATGAGTTATGTCCTTTCTGACTGACTTATAGTTGCATCTACTGGATTTTACGCTTGCGTTTGTTTTTTTTCTCGCATGTGCAGGTGTCCATCATGGATATCATGGGGATCGTGATCTGCCAGGGCTAAGGAATGGGAGCGCTACCTCTTCTACAGGCAACAGCATTGGATTCCAGGTAATCCTTCATCGCTAGTTGGTTTATTTGAAATTAGGAACCTGCGCTATAACATGAATGATTGTTGCTAGACCCGGTCTGGGCTAGTAGGGATCGCCTCTGTTCGTAGAGGGGATTTACCTCCACAACAGTCCTAAGCGAGGAAATGAATAAATCATCAGATCCCATGTTATCTCAACCGCTAGTTCAGCCAGTCACAGGGGTTGAAAGAAACATGGGACTGTTGTTTAACCTAGAACAATAACTAAGTAATATAAAGGTTCCAGTACCACTACTACAATTGGCCCATAAAAAATATATCAACCCTGAACAAAAAAGCTTATAAATCATGTTGAAAAAATCTCTCATAGTGACACTTTTCACATATAGGAAGATTCTCCCAATGTAGAATGTTGACCGTATGTAGAGAAACAAGGTGATGATATCCTTCCATTTTACATCACCCTCAATGTTCACACTAATCTTCTTCACAAATGCATGCTAGATTCAGAAGCATCACATAATCTCAAGCCCAAGTTGGTCATCGTTGAGCTAGGATTGGATATTACCAAGCCATACCATAATATTTATTCATTCAACACTAGAAAGGTAAAATGTCTTAGTTTGCTTAAGGATTTAGTGGTCTTCCTTACGCAAGTACCCAAAAAGAGCCTAATTATGTACATATTGGTAGCTAATATTCTTGCTACTTATGGAATATTACTTTATAGGTCTTCGACTGGAAAATTGGATGGAACCTTGCAGATCAATTTATCCGATGTGACCATACCCATCTTTGGAGGTCAATAGAGGAGATTATATAGGGAGGATAAACACCTGTATGTTGTCAATGATGTTAATAAATCAAATAATCTACTCATATATATCATAGAAGAATTTATGGGTTGTAATAGTTTATTGATGGACCCTAAAGCAATAGTAGAAGTAGATCAACTTCCCCCTAAGATTGAATCACAATAGGAGCAACATCTAACTTATAACTTGTTCTTTGATGGCGAATGCTATAGAGAAGGAACATGAGCAATAGTTCTCTTAGTACCTCTTATGGGCCTAAACACATCTCTCTCATTTAAACTTGAATTTGATGCTACAAAAAATGTTTTTGAATATGAGGCATTAATTCTAGGGTTGGAAGCAATGAGGAAGATGGAAGTTTAGAGAATAGAGGTTTTTGGAGATTCCAAACTCGTAGTTTTCCAAATAAGAAATAAATACATTACCAAACACTCAAGAATGATTTCATATCGAAATGTAAAGTGGGTTATTATTCAAAATTAATTTGATGCATTTAACATTACAATTGTGTGCATGGAAGATAATAAACAGCAAAATTCACTAGAAATAATAGTCAACACATTTAAACCATGAAGTGAACCAAAATGGAAATATGAAGTAGATATGAGATACATACCCTCCATTTTAGATAACATTAACCATCATCCAATATTTGAAGACGATGAACAATTAAAGATATTGTTGGAGTTGGTGTATGAGTTCTCAGCCATCAACATATATAACGAAGATCAAGCTCTCAACACAGATTAGGAAGGGGGAGAATCACATGAATATGGTCTCAAAATCCTCAACCAAATCAAAGGTCATGAAGTGATACGATTAAGAAATACCTTTATACCAAAATGAATAGTTCTCCTAGAGAAAATATTTGATAACAATGATGTCGCTACTAGCATTTTTTTCCAACCAGTAATCAGGAACATGAACGAACATAACCTAGGCACTTAAGAGAATTTGGACAAGGTAAATCATGCGAAGTCTTTAGAACCCACATACAAAGCAATGTATTTCAAGTTATTCAAAAAATTCAGATATGTTTTTGGATGCAGATATGAATATTTCAAAACTGATGGTATGTCTATAATACAACATAGAATGCCATTCAAAGAGAATTATAATCCTTTTGTAAAAGTTCTCTGGAGATTTAATCCTATTTTGATATCGACGATAGAAAAATAAATCAGGAATTTATTGGATGGGAAGATAATTATACCATTGAGATAGTTTGAGTGGGTAGAAAATATAGTACCTGTCGGAAAGAAGAATAAAGACATAAGGTTATGTGTAGATTTTAGAAATTTAAATAGATGTTCACTAAAGGACAATTACCCACTACCCAAGATGGACCATTTGTTGCAGAAAGTGATAGGAGACTCCGTAATATTAATGATGGATTTTTTGCCAAGATACAATCAAATAGCTATGAATCCAACATATAAAGAAAATACTATATTCACAACACCTTACGGTACACTCAAGTATTATAAAATTCCCTTTGAATTGATGAACGAAGGACATCTCAAAGGGCTATGGAAATTTCTTGTCACAAAAAGAGAAAAATTCATAGGTATATATTTTGGAGATGTGACTATATTCTCCACATTAGATGAAGAACATTTAGACCATTTGAGAGAAGTGTTCCTGAACTTCAGAAAGTTGGTTGAACCCAAAGAAATCACTTTTCTTTATAGGAAAGAGAAATATTGGGACATGTTATCTCTAAAGATGGTGTCAAGGTTGATCTGAAGAGGGTAGAGGCTATATCAATGTTACATTTAACCCATAATAAAAAGTAATTTCAATCATTTTTGGGGAAGATAAATTTTCTCAGAAGATTCATCATTAAATCTATATAATTCCTCAAGTATATAAAAGGAATGGTAAAAAGGATCAATGCTATAATATGGACACCCAAGGCTAGCATATCTTCTGAGAAAATAATGAAGAATATTATGGAGGCATCAGTCTTAGTGATTCCATATTTTTGAAAGGAATTTTTGATATTCTCTTTTTCATCTGAGCACACAATAGCCACATTATCATACAAAGGAATTCAAAAGGGTATGAATAGCCCATATCATTTTTCAGCCATGAATTAAGAGACAATGAACTGAAATATATCATTCTAGATACACATGTGTATGCAATGGTGAAATAATTACAGGTTTTTAGAGAATATGTGATGCATTCAAAAGGAAAAACATATGTTCCATTAATGGTAGTAAAGGATATTATCATGCAACTTAGTACTGATGGCATACAAGGGAAATGTAACACCAAACTACAGGAGTATGATATGGATATCAAACCTACAAATCTTGTGGAAGGTAAGGAATTGGATAATATACTCACTGATACAAACCACATGACACTTGAGATGTTTACCAATTAATACTTTTGCAACATCTACGAATAGGAGAATCCACAAGAACCTCCTTCTTCGGGCAAGAATAATGCACAAGAATCTCTTCATCTTGGAGGATAGAAATGAAAATAACCTCTCATTCTAGTAGGAAAGAATCCATAAGAACCATTCCCAAAGGAATTTTCAAAATTTTAGATTTTTTCTTGGTATCGTAATATAATCTTCTTCTTATAGAATTTATAATGTCATTGTGAGATACACAAGGCCAATTGTTGATCCCTAGAATTGAGATTGATTAACATTTTTATTATATATGAAGGTTCATGTTGGAAGGGTCCTACTAGTGTCCTACTCAATTGTGTTACTAAAAATAGAACACATGAGATCAACTCAGAATTTGACCATGGGATATGCAGCGACTACCAAGCATGGAAGGTTACAACATATAAAATTTTAAGAGATGGATATTACTCGCATTCTCTTTTCAAGGATACAAATTTTTATATCAAAGCATGCTAGGATCTCAAATGTTTGCAGGAAAACAAAAGTTGAAATACTTACCATTGAATCCTAGTAAGGGTCAAGATCCATTTCAGCAGTGGGGGTTAGATTTCATTATAGAGGTACACCCAAACTCAAGTGGTCAATATAGATATATCATCGCAACCACTAATTATTTCACTAAATGGGTGGAATCCATTCCTACCTGGAAGGATGATCATAAAATCATCATCACATTCCTCAAAGGTAACATTCTTTTGATACTTGGGTGTCTTAGGAGGCTCATTAAAAATTTAAATCATCTAGGACGATGTCATTCTTCCAAGACTACAACATAAAATTTGTGCATTTCATAGCTTATTATCCTTAGGGAAATTGATTTGTAGAATCCTCAAACTCAAATATTATTAGAATAATCAAAATGTTTTTGGATGGAAACAAGAAGTGTTGAGATGCCTATCCCAAATACACACTCTGGGTAGATATAATCAACACCAAAAGGGCTATCAACACTTCTCCTTATCAATTTATGTATGGTATGGACGTCATTTTTCTTATTAACCTCAACTTACCATTCATGAAGATGTTATAGCGGGAAGAACTAGACTTAAACCTGATGCACAAAAAGATCTATTAACTAATAGAAGTTCAGGAAAAAAGAAAAGAAGTTGTAATCAAGACTAAATCCTATGAAGACAAGATGAAAGATATTTTGATAAAATAAAAAAATAACGATATCTGCAAATGGGATATTTCATATTGAAATGGGACTCAATCTGAGCATACAAAGGAAAGCATGGAAAATTTTATAAACTATAGATTCGAGAGTTCTGAGTACAAGAGGTCCAAGAAAATAATACTTATCAGCTTGAGACTCTCGATGGATATTTCCTTGGGAATCATATCACTAGTAGGTTCTTGGAGAAATAATTCGCATAACTACTTATGACAAAAAAAAAAAAAAAAAAAAGAGAGAAAAAAAAAATATTTTAAAGAATTTTATTTCTAAAAATTTACTTGTGAATATAGTAATTTTTCATCTTTCAATAAAATTTACAAGGGAGGGAAATAAGCTAGTTCAAAAAAGTCTCCCTAACCCAATGAAGGAAATAGAACTGCGAGTTATCAATAAGCTAGAGGGGTGTTTTGTCACCCATGGAACCAATGTTAGCTGTAGAATCACACAATCCTTCGAAAATTTCTGCTCAGAAGTTCTCAAGGATAAAAGGAGCTCATGAGAATATTTCCCTTCACGGTCCATCTACTGGAAAGAAAAGCAAGGTTTCAATGTCACGATTGGAAAGTTGAAGGGCAGAGCTTTGCTTGGCAGATACCGGTAGGCGAGTGCCGACACGACGCAACAATATGGGCACACAGAAACATGGGTGTTTGAGCACCGAAGTTGGGAAGATGTATGGCACCAAAATCCAATGATTGATGCATCAGGCCATCGAATGTATCACATGCATCTGCACCATAGAATTGCATGGGTTTTAATCTGACGAAATGGTGCGGAGAGGGCCACGGGACGCCCTCTCATGTTGATCGCACTAATGTGAAAATTTCTCTGTTGACTTCAAAAGATGCATAAAGGGAGCTATGTGGCCCTCCAGGTAGGCATCTCACATGTCCCATACATGCCATGTTCTTGCCACATATGCTTAACATTCTAAATCAACCACCATCCACGTTGGTTTCCCGCTAAGCACCCACCTGCCATGCAGACGTTCCATGCCAACAACATACCATGTCAACGGCGAGCCTTATTTCAGCGGCTATCCGCCCATTAATGCGCCCAGGGGTGGAATGGCCACCGAACGATGATCTACGGTTTTAATCTGACGGCGGCCATTCCACCCCTGGGCGCATTAATGGGCAGATAGCCGCTGAAATAAGGCTCGCCCCATGTCAACACCCAACACGTGGTATGGATCATGTGATGTTGATGTCATCATGATGTCACTGTGATGTAAGAAAAATTTTCAACCCAATGAGATCCTAGCATGTGTCGGGAATGTTTTTGTAAGGACTTAGGGAGCATTTTTGTCGGTATCGTGTCTATGTGGATTCCATCTCACCCTACACACCATTCGAGTTGTTTTACTCAATTTCTCCCCTTTTAATACCAAATTTGAAAATTTAACCTCATAGTTCACCCTATATCCATAAATTTTACCTGTTAAGACCCTACTCATCGAATTTGAAAAAATTGAGCTCTAAAAGAAAACCCTAGCCTCCACCTACTGAATAAATTCATGCACGCATGAAAAATGTTCTCCTTTCAATGAGAAAACCTCTCAATTGATACATTTAACATTATAAGTACATTCACAAGCTTAATTCACCTCAACATTTGTCGAATTCCAGCTTAATTTGCTCAAAAGCCCTAAATTTGACCATTCGTGCACACTATATAGTGTCAAAGCTCAAAAATTTAAAAGAATCTCCCTATACTTCATTGAAATGTCTCTTTGAGCCACATGGAACCTCTTGATTGGATGGTTAATCCCTCTGAGAATCTCCCATTTTTCATTTTCCCACTTCCCAATCAACTAGCCCTTTTCACCATAACTTCCTTTCCAATGGCCTCTTCATCTTCCAAAAGCTTTGTTGATGTTCAAGTGACTGAGAATATAAAGGAGCCTAATTTTTATGATGATTATGATAATGTTTAGAACCCACTAATAGAAACCTTTGATATGAGGAAGGCCATGTACGTGGTAATAACTACATTTGATACTGTAGGGGACCACAACAATTTATCGACATCAAACATGGCCATGGATATTCTTCCACAAGTATTTCATTTCCTAGATATGGTTTTCTAGTGTGTTATTTGGTACTTGGTGAATCATAGAGTTATGGCCTCTTATCAAGGAGGCAAAGGAGTAATTAATATAGCACCAAATTCCATTGCAGACATGCTCCCTTTCGTAGATAGGGCGAGGTTAAAAAAGAGGATTAAAGAAACCATTGAAGAGAAATGAAATGTTTTTCCTCTAGAAATGAAACAACAAATGGTTAGTGGATTTTTCAAACATTGAGTAGTTTCCCCTTCCATTCATCGTCCCTTTCCCATCACATCCTTTGATTTTATGCCTAAATTTTCCCTTTCGATTGTTTCGCAAGTTCTTGGTCTTGATATCTATGTTTATGTAACTGAAACAACTTTACATATCTTAGCCTCATGTCATCTGGCCACCAAGACCTGTATAAAGTGACTTTCCATAATTTTTTTGTGATGAAACCCACTCCCAATTGCTACAATTTATAGAAGGGAAATCCTTCTGTTACCAAGCATACCTAGCTCAACTATTCATCCCTTTACAATATCCTCACCTGAAGCACATAAACCATGAGATGGTGGATTAACACAATGTGTTGTTACCTCTGTATGAGTGGTTACTAATTATCAAAACACTTGACAACAACCAGGGTTTTCTTAATTAGTTGTTTCCTATTATGTCAGTTGTATGATACCATTGTACAAGGTGAATCGTTGCTAAGATATCCCTAGTTCCTGAGGGAGAAGTTACAATTCACTCCTAACACTAGAGTCAAACATTGGTACCTATTCAAAGATTACACAATCATTATAGTATATGGATTTGATGTAAAACCCTACTAGTTACAAACATTCTTGACTCCTCGTATCTTTGCACTAGAGTACAGGAAACAAATATTTAGTAGCAACAATGCGAATTTTACTTCCAGAAAGGAAAAATTTACTTTCCAACTTCCTCATGATGTAGGATCATTTGTATTCAATTTAAGAAATGTTTTGGATATTCTGGAGAAGATTTTAGAGAGCCTTGAATTCCCACCAGGGAAAACTTTAAGGATGGAAATTGATTTTAAAGTTTAGAAACCTTGGCGAATCTTACTAGTTCATAACATGCAAACTATAAATATTTAGAGATATCCTAGTAAAAATATTGAAATTTATAATTATTTTCTATATAATGTCTATAAAATTTTGGCAATATTTAAGGTAAAATATTTTTACATTATAAAATTTAGGCGAATAATTTTTAGAAAAAATGGAAATTTGCGAATCTTTTTTTTGGAAAAAGCATGGAAAATTAGCTCACCTGCAAATATTAGCCCCTAAAATTTTCCATGATTCCCACAAGTATCAACGTGGAACTATGATCCTCATAATATCATTGATGAGATGAGGAAATATAAATACCAAGATAAAAATAAGCATGATTCAAATCCCATAGTGGAAGAGTGTGCTAATAAATCCATTTGGAAAGAAGTTAAATCCATCTTGCAGAAAGTTGAATCAACCACTTCCCACCTCTCAACGAAGAAAATGGTCACTTCAGAACCCATGGATCTTGATAAAGGGGAGGATCCTAGCTCTAAGAGAGTCTGTATAGAATAAGTGAGAGGAGATGATGAAAAGGATGATGATGAGATGGATTCATATAAAAAAATATTGTAGAACAGGTTCCTGACGACCCCACCAAAGTAGGCTTCCACTATGGAACACATGCCATCTTCCATGTCAGCCCCAGAAGCAATGGACTTGGGTGAGGTTTCCAAATCTAGACAGCTCTCATTAATGGAGCAAGTTGAGGAGTTGGCTAAGGAAGCTACCAAAGAAATAAAAAGGGACTTAAGAATAGGAGAGAATCAACTGCTTCCCTCCATGCAGGTTAAGATTGGACTAGACAATGAAAAGGGAATTTTCAAGTTGGTGGTATTTTAGTACAAGGTGGAGACAGCTAGATCCATTTTTTATTATCAATTTCATCAACTCTCTCTATTATCAATCATATCCCATATACAAATATTATGGAGTCGAATATGCAGGTTACCCACATGGTGCATGTAAAAAGTCACAGAAAATATGTTACGACCAAGAATTTGCAAGAGTTGTGAAAAAAGGCTAGCACCCAGGTGAAATATGAAAGGATGGTTTGTAGGTCCTGGAAGATGAAGATGAAAACCTTGGATGAAAAATTTCCCGCCTCGCCACCTTTTCTCGTGATTTTAAGCAAGGCAAGGCCATGGTGGAGGATAAGAATAAGGATATAGCCTCTATGAAAAAGGAGTTTGAGATCCTATATGCACATCCCATGCAAATTTATGAGCTACCTAAGGCAAAGAAGGAGAACTAGGAGCTCAAGCAGAAGTTCCATGATGCATTAATGAAGAATAAGGGATATAAATACCAATTTGTGCTACTGGAGGAATAAGTTCAAGGAATAAATGAAAATATGATTGAGACTTCACAGTCCCACCAAACACCTAATGTTTTGATTGCTCAAGTTGAATCATTGACGATATCAGAACATCCCAAAAATTTTCAAGTTGTACTCTCAAATCAAGAGAAAGAAATGAAGGTCAAAGAAGAAGAGCTAGGAGGTACGAAGATGTGGTTGTACCAAACACAAGAGAATAGTGCACACATTGAAGCTCAATTGGAGATTTTCAAAGGAAGCATCTAAGAAAATCCTCTTTCAAATATTCCAAAATAATTACATGGGACATGATCTTGAATATAGTAGACAATCATTGGGATCATATGCAATTGATCTAAGAAAATATAGAAACTATCAGAAGGGCGGACGTGGAAAAGAATTTCTTTACAAATATTATTGGGGACTTCCCCTCCAAGGTTAGAGGGATCATAAATTTCCATAAGAATGTTACAATGGATGAGGTCACCAATGAAAGCAATAGTAGATCGAGGTTAGTAGCAAGGGCCAC
The DNA here is from genome assembly GCA_034641835.2 of Pinus albicaulis. NCBI lineage: Eukaryota > Viridiplantae > Streptophyta > Pinopsida > Pinales > Pinaceae > Pinus > Pinus albicaulis. The sequence continues at coordinate 367,732,004 of CM076574.1, read as the reverse complement.
TAAAATGAAAAATAAATAAAAATTGGTTATACTAGTCGAGAAGAAAGAAAAGGCATTATCAAATGAAGTATACAACTTTAAAGATAAATGTGAGATGTTATGCAAGAGGAATTTCCCACCATTATTTTATGGGAATCAGGATTTATATTCCATGTAATCCCTCATGAAGAGCCTTAATGACATTAAAGAAGATTAGAAAGACTTCCGGGAGGAGGACCATGCCCTGCATGGAAAGGAAATTGTAAATTTATATGAATATTTTTTTGAAGTTTTGTTCATGTTGAAGAGCCTCTTCAAGGAGCAAGAAAGTGTGGATTATGAGATGTTCACAACTCTAAAAGGGACTATTTCGAATGTGCATTCATACGATATTCCTTTGGGTAAAGAATGGAGGTGTATGATGGATTTATAGAAATTAACCATTCAAATGGGACATGCACCAATGCCAGAGGTGTCATCGAGGTAGGCTCAAGTTCCATGCTACCACAACAACAGGGACAAACTCATCCATCAGCATGGGAATTGGTACAACTATGACTAGCACCATCGACAACGCACCCAAGATGATGCACACTCTTTCACCAACACCTAGGCAAGAGAGAAGCATCCAAAACTTAAGTATGAGATAAAAGTATAGGCCTACTATAACCAAATCAAATGGGACCAACCCCACAACTTGCATATTTTTAAGGAAACTAATAAAATAAGTTAGTTACAAGACAAGCGTAAAATTGTAAAAGATTCTTAGTGCTTTTTAATATTAGTAATAGTTTAGGGATAGGATCTTGAGTCTTGAGCCCTTATATATAGGCCTCATTTTGATATAATCAGAGAGATACTTTTTGGTGAAGGAAAGTCTCACAATTTTTTTATAGAATATGTTGGGGTTTTTGAAATTGTTGTAAGGGGGAATTATGTGGTATATCTTGGGTTGTTAGTGCTTACTTTTCATGTTATTACAAAACCTAACTTCTAATTTTATTAATTTTAGTTTTCACAATATTACTACAATTACAATATTTATCATGGAAAATCATGCTATAAATGGACGTTTGTATCGAAGGGAAATGTGACTGTTAATTAAGGAAAATTATGAATCAGTATGATTATTTATTTCTTTTCTGTAAAATTTATTAATATTATTGAAGAATATATTTACTATTTTGATCAACATTTACATGTATTTTTAGATAAAAAATACAAAATTCCAATTACTAAATTCTAATTACTGTGTTTTCTTACACCTAAATTTTTAATTTCTTAGTCGTACATCTGATTTTAGTATTTTTAAATGATCATTTGAATTTGTTAAAATATGTTCTCCATTTTCCTCTTCTCACTAAACCATTTATTTCTTTTATGTCAAACACAAGGCACATGAAATCTGTAATTGATAAGTGTGGAAATTATGCCCGACGACCCTTTTCAATTGTTGAGATTGTCCGTTACCTGAATTATAAGAAATAAAGGAAATAATTTGTCAGATTTAGATATGTAGGCATAACTGATATGATGAAAATAGATAATATACAATATAGGAGACCATAGATCTCTTGTGCATCGTATAGATTTTTGCGAACGCATCATTAACTTGTATTGAAGTAATGTAATGGTAAAAAGGTTTTACATGTTATTAAAACTCGTAGTAGTAGGCATTTTTACATCATGGTACAAGAAAAAAGAGTAAGAGTGATATTGTTAAATATAGAAGAAAATCGATTTGGAACAAAAAGGAGGAACAAGTGATAGCATAATAGACTGCTCATGCATGCAAGGTGTTTGGTTGCAAGTAGGTGGTATTCCTAGTCGTAAATACAAGGGGTTGCCCGACAGCGACAGCACCAATTGATGTCCAAAGTTGGGACGCGACTAAGATAGTATGCTCGAAGATGCCTGTGTGCATCTCTTTCATGTACATGAATGAGGAGACGGATGAATTTTTTGGTCTTTTGGAGTAGTTGCAATGTTGGGCGCAAACAATATAGTGGTAGAGTAGGTGGAACTAAGAAGCATTGTTGTACAATGAGGAGTGGATTCTCTTGTTCAGTGATTTCTTCGTAGAAGTTGTTGAGTTGAGAAAGGTAGCTGCAATCCATAGTTTCTGCAAGGAAAGGAAAAGCATATAAGTGAACATGTAAAACTTTTACACTAATAATGGAAAGCATAATAAGAAACAAATAGTAGGAACAAATATGAGTTGAAATGATATTGGAAAGTGAAAATGTAAATGAAGCAGGAAATGTGCAAGGTCTTATTATGAGGAAGAAGAAGAAAGAAGTAAAAGTGGAATGCAAGCAAAGAGAAGGTACCAATAGTAGGAGCTCGTCAAGGAGTGTGAGTAATAGATTTGGATGCAAGGTGTGCCTCTTCTTGTTTCCTGCGCGTGAAGTAAGGTTTGTCTTGCATACGTGAATAGTGTGAGAAGGAGAAGGCAGGTGAGATGCAGAGATCATTCAATGAGCGAACTCTTGAAATAGCTGTGAAAGTGAGTCCTTGCCAGTCAATGTTGCCGATGTCGATTGTTGCCTTATCTAGTGTCATGCCTTGCGATTTATGGATTGTTAAGCCCCATGCCATGCCGAGAGGTAGCTGTGTGTGCGAACCCCTTGTGATGGGGGGGATTGGCACAAATGTAGGATTCGAAGGATCCCATGGTGGACCATTGTAGTGAGGGAAGGCAACTACAACAAAGGATGGTCGTTCTGGTGGTGTACAACCTATTGCATATACGACTGCGCGAACGGTGCCAAGCAAACCGTTAACAGGACCAGCGCCAACCCACAAATTGCTTTTGAGAATAACACATTGGTCAATGCAGATGAGTATTTTCTTTGATAATTGATCATTTTTTGGTTGTGTAGTTTCGAGTTGCCTCTTTTCGGCAGCAAAACAACGTGAAACTAGCTGATTTAATAATTTTAACATTGATTTATTGTGCAGGTCAATAGCGTCATTTGTTTAATAAAGATGCATTGAATTGGAGAATGATTGGACTTCGGCTTCAGGAAGATTTGTTTTTGAACGTGTCATAAGAAGATTCCAATCAGTAATAGTGGGGGTTGCATTGCGAAGGGTGGAGAGGATTTCGCGGAAGGAAATTTGTGCAAGACTTGTTCCTTGTTGCCGAAACACTGTTGCAAGCGTAACCACAGTATTGAAGCTTTGCCAAAGTGCAGTGCCACGAGAAGTTCCTACATACATTGGTGTGTCTTTTACAGGTGGTAGTTGTCCAAGGTCACCCACAAGGATTATAGAACGTCCACCAAATGGGTTGTTTCTATTTGATGGGAATGCCTCGCGCAAGCGATCATCAATTTGAGAAATCAATTTAGGACCAATGAAGCTCATTTCGTCAATTAGAATGTAATTGATATGTTGAAGTTGTTCTTGAAGGTTTACGAGGGATTGACCCTCTAAAGGCTCCATAGAGGATATAGGGATGCGAAGAGCAGAGTGGATCGTCAAAGCATTAATGTGGAATGTTGCAACACTGGTAGGAGCAAGTAGTAGCAGGGGGTATTTTCCGATGGTGGAGCTGTCAAGGAATGCATTTTTTAAGAACTCAATTAGGAACGACTTGCCGGTACTAGCAATGCCTTGGATTATCATTTTGAGTGTTTTTTTGAAAATGTTGTTGCGAAAGTGCGAGAAAATGATATTGAATGCAATGGTTTGGCTTGGGGACAAGGAGGAAAGGGAATGTGCACATGGACTTAGGAGTTGGTGGGATCTTGTGGAGGAGCGCATGGAGTCGATGAAGCGGATGGCTATTTCTTGTAAGTGTGGAGGGATTTTAGAGTGGCCCCAATTATGGTTTGTGTCAAACTCACGATGGCCAAGCATTTCAAGCTCATCGAGCAGGAGGTTGTTACCTGGGTGGAGTTGAGAGAGAAATTTCCATTCATGCATGTCAAGTGCGGGGGCATGGGGAGGGTTGTTTGGGGATTAAAATATAGAGTCGGAAAGGTCCGGGGTGGATGGTTTGCGGTGAACATGAAAAGGTTGATATGTGTGTCTAATTTCTTCCCAGTGTGCAACAATTCCTGCGTCGGATATGCCAATATCATTAGGGAGGCTACAGAAAGGGAAGTATAGAAGGAGTTTGCTCTAGCAGAAGTCTACATAGGATGGTGATTCTTTCAATGGAATGGAGGTGTAACAAGGAAGAACGCGGACAACCATGGGAGGGAATATTTTTTTCCATGGTGATGTTTTTCGACGGGTGGAGAAGGATCAGGAGCGTGCAACTTCAATAAGAGACAAACTTTCAAGTGCAGGTGGTCTTTGCATGTAGGAGGCAATGAAAGGTGTTGATGGAGGATGACCATCTAATTCATGCGATACACGTTTGAAGACTTGTTTTTTTACATTGAGGGAGACAAAAGAACGACTACACTTTGTTAGTGGGAGTTTTTGTAGCATGTGGCATGTTTTTTGTGCATCAATGTCTCGATCAGCAACAATTTCAGTGAGGACTTTGCGGACGATAGTGATAGTAGGAGCATCTGGGGGGAGCATTGTGAGAGGCGTGAGAGCATTTGGTAGTAGCTTTCAGACTTTGCCTCTGATTTCGCTACATACTTTGAAATGTAGTTCAACACAGCATGGCGTGAGAGAACTGGTTGAAAATCAATGTTGGCCCTCCATATTGCAAGTAGTTGAGTATTGTGCACGTTGAGTTTTTCATCATTTCTAGCAGGGGAGTACACTTTTTTGCTGGAACCATCAATGTAAAGAGATGACGTGTTGTGAACCTCCCATGGGGCTCCATAGCAGCAAGTTGATGAGTTATTTATTTTGCGTAAACATGTAGAAGAGTGGAAATTTGTGTGTCTTTGAACAGAATTGAGGACTTTTTCATAGTCTTGTAACTGGTTTCCTGTAAATATTTCATGTGTGCTAAGGAGGCATGGATCTTGTAGAGATGAATGATTTATTCCAGGAGCTCGACTGTGAAGCGGAAGAGAATTCCAAGTAGTGCAGTACTTATCAAAATATTTTGTAGCCATGCGGACATCTGTGGGGTTGGTCCAATCGAGATTTTCCATAGCAGGTGCATTTGGAAGCCACAAAAACCCATGGATATGTGCGGAGCCGCGATGTTGCCATTCATACCTTATAAAGGAAGGGGACAGATAGTAAGATTGCATGCGTGGAAGTGAAAGGAATGAAATATAAGAGAAGGAAGAAATAGTATGCATACCTGCACCAATAATCCTTTACAAGGAATCATTTAAGTAGCACCTCTTCTAGGAATATTGTGAATCTGCAATGGATATACTGAGATGCACGATGCGGGTTTCTAACAATGTTTTGGATTCTCCATCGAGTTTGCTCATTTGAATTGGATGAAGGGTTGGAAGGCATCAAATTATGCAAGTCAGGGCATTTTGTATCAGCTAAAATTTGTGTGAAGAATATGGTAGGGGTACCAATTTGAGTGATCATGTCCGTAAGTTCCCCTCTAGCCCTGGTCCAGAAAGAGCAACTTCCATGCAAGGATGACCCGAAATGCATAATTTGGTCTAGAATGGTGCAAGGTGGCGTTTGCTAGAGTTGGTGGCGAATGTCAGCGACTGTTGCTGGAAGGGTGTTTGAAAGGTCCCTTTTAATGAAGACAGAGGAAGTTGTTTGGCTACGATGGTGCATGATAAGGTTCTACAAGTAATATCGGAAGAGAGGATGCTGTGCAAAACGATTGTCATTGTAGCGCATTAGATGCAAAGTGTATTCTTGCATATCCACTTTTGCAATTCTTGGTTTGTTAATCATGGGAGATCCTGTGGGGAAGAGGGTGGGGAAGGCCATGGAGAATAGGCCCTCTGTGTTGTATTCATTGATTGGGGAGAGGCCAATGGTTGGCCATTGAAGTGAATGGGTGGTTGTTGAATTGGAAGAATCTATGTAGGCAAGTATTTCATCAAGTTTAGAATGACAGTTTGGTAGAGTTGAAACAAAGGAGGATGGGTGGAGGTCATATGGGCATGAGTGGGGAAGTTCAAAATTAGGAATTTATGGAATGGCTTCATGGACTGCTATGGAATATGTGTTGATATGGTGTAGCATGTTGGAAATGTTGGTAGGTGAAACAGGCAAAGAAGAGAGGGAAAGTTGGTTAATATGGACATCTTTGTAGTATGGGTCGTTTTGTAGTTTGAATTGCAAAGCTGCATGGACATGTGTTCGACTAACAAAAAATGCATAGTTTTTTTCATCATAGCTAGTTTTGTTTACAACAAGGATGTCTAGTTCTGACAACATGCGAGGAAGAGAGGTGACAATATTTGTGATATCTTGTGGAAAGCTAATAGTATGACCGGAATATTTCAATTGGCCACCACGTGCATGGGTGACTTGAAGAACGGGATTGACACGAGCAATGAGCATCTCTTCAACTTGAGTTAGGCAGGATAGGACATGTGGTTGGATACCTGGGTCCATGTTATTTGTAGAGGGGAAACGATGCGTTGATCGTTCGGCAGCACAACGGGTACAAAAAATTATTCCATGACTTGTTTTTGTTTTCATGGATGGGTAAGCTTCATGACAAATTGAGCAAACTTGGATGGGACAAAGTGCATCGATCCTTTGACGAAAGTGAAAATGTGCATGTTGGAGAAGGATGGGGAGAAATTGTTGGGCAGGTGGAAAGGGAGGAACATGGGGTGGCATATGTAAAGGGTAGGCAAGATTTGAAGGAGTTGAAGCGTTTGGGAAGGGTCGGTTAGGAAGTGGAGATGGAAGGGGAAGTTGGAAAGTTTGGATGGGATGTATGGGGAGGACGAAATTTTGTGAAGGAATGGGAGAATTGTTGGTTTGAGAGTGAAGGTTTGTTTGACAATTTGAATAGAGGAGGTGATGAAATGCATTGATTATGTCTTTATTAAGTGCGTAGTGGCGTCGTTGTTGTTCCCTTTCCACATTGTTTTCTGGTGGCGTTGACATAGCTATTGCAAGGAAAGGTATGTCAAATGCATGAAGTATATTGCGAGTGATTATTAAAGCGAAAATGTATTTAGTATAGGCTTCTTAGAAATGTGTGTTGGATATTTCAAATTGACAAACATTTATTTTGAAATCAACCACATGTTGCATGTATTGGCTAGAGTAAAGTGAAGACATATTTTGTATTTTACAAAAAGAGAAGAAGACATTTATGTATTATTTTTTATAGTAAGCATAGAATATTCATATGTACATTTAGAAAATGCGTGTGTTGTAAAGAAGATCAAAAAATGAAGGAGGAAAGGCAAAACTATGTGACTAAATGTTCATATATTTGAAAGATCCATTAAAGCATAGTGGAATGACATATATACAAAACGTCATGAAGAAAGGAGTGGGCGATGAAGCGTTTAGGAGAAGTAGTAGAAAGTAGAAGGGCAATGAAAATATATAGTTACGATTACAAAACATGTCTGAAAAATGGATGAGGAATGGCAATCAAGGTTTAAGAAGACTAAAAGGGGAACGATGGGAAGGAATTGAAAATGTGTGGCGGAGGGTGGGCATCTTAGCAGGAAGCTATTATGGGGAAAGTATGTATTGAATGAGAGGTGGGGGAGAGATGAGTGAGAGCAAGAAACAAACGGTTAGAGTTTGTGTTAGAATGGGTTGGCGGGGGGAGGACATGAATGCAGGGCCTCTAGGAGGGTAGTTGATGCCTCATCATACACAAGTTCTTCTGCGTGCATAAGAGTTGGGCGTAGTCGTTCAACACCGTTGAATCTATCCCTCTTTAAAGATAGTGTGAAGAGGAAATAGCGTCCTTTAATTTTTTTGTATATGTAGAGAACACTTCTAGGATCGGTTGAGAGGAGGCAGAGGTCCTTTGTAGAGACACCAAGAAGGGCAGTTGCGGCTTCGTCGAAAGCAACAACATTTTTGAGGTGGCCAGTGTGGTCTTGCAAATGGAGTTGAAGAATGTAATGATAGTCGCACTCATTGAACGAGCCTTCACATTTCAAGCATCGGTAGGTGTTGTCATCTTGTAGTAAAGCCTTTTTCATGCATTGGATCCCATCAGTGATAAGGGGACATGCGAGGAAGTAGAAATCATCCATGTTAATAGAGGTAGCAGTAGCACGGAGCGAAATCCATGGGATATTTTCATCAGGTTGCATTGACAAAATGTTGGCAATTGTTTTTGAACTCAAAGGCCTCTTGCTTGTACTTTTGTATTTGCGGCTAAGCGATGGTGAGGGTGCTTTATTTCCTTCTCCGTCACACCATTCTTTCAGTTGTTTTGCTTCAGGGACATCTGGATTTATAAGTAGCAAAGTCGTTGGGATTGTGCTGATAGTTTGGCCATTGAACTCGACGATCCTTCCCCCTTTAATTGCAAGCACAGAAATTTCACGAGCCATGCGCATTTTGGAGAGTGCACAACCTTCAGCATGGCAGTGTTCGCCCCACAAAGTGACATCAATGCTGCTCCTGGACATATCACGAACAATTATAGTTTTCTTGGGATTCTTAGAGCCATCGTGTTTGCGAATGATAGACGCAGGAGAGAGGGAGGCGAAAATACCTATGACATCAACGATTGAATTAGGAGGTGAATGTTTGAGGGAACTTATAGGCAGAAATTGATATGTATGGGAAGGAATTGTAAGGTCATCAGCGAAGACTTGTGACACTATTGATGAAGAGAAGAGGAGGATTTTGAATGGCCGTTTGAGATGGTTATATGAAGGGTTGGGGATCTTTATGGTCCCATTTGCAACATTGTAAATGTGGCCAATTTTAATGAGAGCATGCAGGGATTCTGCCAACTCATTGAAGGCAGAGACATGGATTTGATCACTGTCGCAATCGACAAGTTCAAACCCTAGTGATTTTCCATTGCCCCGTGCATTGCTAAATTCAGGAAGGGGTGTCTTTGAAAGGACTCTGCCCTAGATGGACCAAGACTTTCGGGTAGGGGAGAGTGCTTTAAAAGAGAGAACAGTTGTAGATGATAGGGTGGAGTTTGGGGAGGATAAGGAGTGAATGTCAAGGGAGGGTGGCGGTGAAAAGGGAGATGAAGAAGAGGAGGATGAGGTGGCTTGGATCATCTGTTCAGTGGAGAGAATAATAGGGGCTGGGTCACCAACCAATGGTGCATCACGCTGCAGTATGTCAAGATCGATGAGACAAAGTGACCTGCAAGAATGAGATATTTATTAGCAAAGAGGGGAAGTAAAATGTTAGGAATGAGAATTGAGATAAAGAAGGGACGTAAGAGGAGAATCATTAAAGGGGAGGAAGCGGGGAGGTGGCATGTGCGTAGCTTACATGGAATGATGTGGATACATGCACGAGCTTTTTTTGAGGCGAATTATCGAGCCTATTCGCAACTCCTCATTTTAAGCAAACTCTGTATGTGAAGAAGGAAGTAGAACAGTGTGCTTGTGAGCACCATCAGACAATGATACGTAGTAGCGAGGCATTGTAGCTCGAGAAGAATTTATCTGTTCAAGTGCAATGATCTGTAGGGTTGGTTGTAGGTCGATAGCACCAGCAAGGAGCGACGAGAGCCCATTGTGGGTCAAGGATGTTTCCATGGCGATGTAGTTGGTTTCGTAAAACAAAGGTGCTGCTAGCGAATATAAATATGAAGGTAAAGAAACTGAAGAAGAGGATGTGTACATAAAGGAACGAAAACTTCTAAGTTTTAAATTTAAGAGAGCTTAAGGAAATAAACAAGAATTGACAAGATTCATACAAACTTTCTATTAAATTTTTTAGGTGCTCACCTTAAAGCATAAATCCATTGTGCCTTGAATGCCCCAATAAAACGAAAAATCTTATACAATGATAAATCCATAGTCCTTGGAATTATTAAAATTTTTATGCCTTCTATAAATAACAAGAATTTAATACCTTTCATGTCTTAATGATCACAAATTTGATTTCTATAAAAGAAGAAAAGTTGTCTAAAATACAAATAATGCAAAATTCATGATCAAAATTAGTGGTTGGTGGTTGAAAATTAATATTTGTGTTTCTTAATTGAAATTTAACTAAATAGTTCAATGATATAGTTGAAGATAATAAATCATAGATTATGGGATCTAAATTTTCTAAGATGTATTGAAACTAATTAGGTTAAATAAATTTGTACAACATTAACATTATTTTCAAATAATATTTATCAAGAGAAATTGTGAATATATCTCCATTGTTAATAATTTAGTTTTATGAACTAATCATGTTGATTTTAGATAAATTTTCAATATGCCTCCATTGTTAATAATTTAATTTTTAATTTTCTGAACCAGTTATCTTGAAGAAAAGATCTTAAAAATAGGAACAATTTGAAGTTGGACAAATGCAAAGTTTAAAAAGGTTAACATTTTGAAGTTGGACAAATGTAAATTTTCTACTTCAGATTATAGCTTCATGGGATGATGTCACCGAAAAGTTTAATTTGAGAATTTTAATGTATATTATATTAAATTATTTTAATATATAGATTTTGAAATAATAATTTTAGTGTATATTATATTAAATTATTTTAATATATATTTTTTGAAATAATAATTTATGATTTAGTAAAAGTAGACTTTATTCTTTGAATATTATTATAATGAGTAAAAGATTTCCTCACATTAAATTTTAACTTTATTTAATTTTAACTTTATTTAATTTTAACTTTAACTAATAAACAAATTTGACTTTAATGAACTAAGTCGTGACAAATTTGTTAGAATATGTGGTGATCTGGCCCACCATCCACATTAAGTGAAATATTTCTATCTCCCGTTTTATGACAACACAAATGATCTTACCAGGTGCTTATTATTTCGACTAGTTGACTGTGTGGTTTCTAACAATCTACTTGTGTTTTATTCCAATTTCTCAGACGGAGAATCAGGCCTTCTAACTTCATATCCAACAACGTGAGTTCAAATACCACAACCAGCAAGACAAAGCTACAGGTGGAGCAGGGGCCACTATTTTAGGTCTATTCTATACAACCACAAGGATATTCACATCATAAAGATCCCACCCTTGTCGATTGAGGGTTTAACAACGTGATCAAGGGTTCGACTCCAATTTCTCATACTCGTGGGTTCTATTACCACATCGGAAAGAAAGAGATCTTCTTTAATCATAAGAATATTATAAAAACTATGGAACCGAGCACTGATACACTAGCATATTATAAAAAATATGGAACACAGATATGTTGTTGTGCCACATGGGCGGGATTACTTGCAAATCAATTCCAAACCCCAAAAATCTAAATTATATTTTCACAAAAAAAAATTAAATACTCAAAAGAAAAATCAAACACTTAGAGTTATTCCTCAATCAAAGTATGAGGATTGGGCTGATTTGGCTGCAATCTTATTCTTCTCCATCCCTCAACTTGCTACGCAAAATGTACTGAAACTTCTCCTCACATTCACATGAATGTAAATAGACTCTACTTTAGAAATTTAACAAATCTGAATGACGCAGGTACAATGTCGAATCCTTTTCCACATCATCGATCAGAGTCTGCCGCTCGTTTCTTTAATTCCAAGACATCAAAACAGGGTTTATTTAATTTAGAGTCATGCAGGTCGTTTCTTGAATTCCAAGACAACAAAATAGGGTTTAATTAATTTGACTTCCTGTTTTTTCAAAGAACCGACAGATCTCTTTTGATCAGAGAGCCTTAGGGCGGAATCACATAATAAATCGAAATTTATTTATGATTTTAGAAAGAATTAAAATCACTTTACCTTCTATTTATCACAGTTTCTATGTTTACTTAACAAACATTTAAAAGCACCATAGTTTTTTTGAATTTCAAAAATTTGGGGTACAATCAAATAAGTATCCAAAAGTTACCTTAAAAATATATTGCTCCATTGTGTTGGTTATTGCTTTGGTAGTCTTTTCCTAAAAAATGTTCATTAGAAATACATAGAAACCACAACGAATACTTACAAGTACTCGAAAACAATATATGCCAAGTATTAATTAAATTGAAACAAATATATTATTCAACCATAAACGGCTTAGAGCTTCCTCATGGAAATTTAAAATATTCACACCTAGAATACGACAGACCCCCTCTGTTAGAGAATAATGTGGCCACGTGTTGTGCTGCATGAGAGTTTATCCTGCCACCTAACTCAATTCTCCACTTATCACCCACGGTGCTGTAACTGTGGCATTTTTTGTTTATCTGTTTCTAATTTTGTTCACTCTCGTTTGCCTGTATTTTTCGTTTCCATGTTTTTAGCACAACAAAACAGGGCATGCCAATGCAGTAAACAACAAAAAAAAGCAAAGGGCAGAGAATTTGCGATGTAGAATGGGAAAAAGGCAGAGGGGAGCTGTGAGACACAACAACTTTTGTACAGAAGTCAACATCTCAGATATTGAGGTTTAAGCGAAAACATAGGTGATGCTTCCTGGACAATTTTAGTGGAAACCGTTCTTTTCTTTAATTGTTTTGCGTAATAGTGAATCGTTTAGTGGAAATACAAATGAAGATGACACGGATTCGAAATCGCAACCTCCGTGACTGGTTGCAATAACCGACATTAAGATTGAATGAAGTCAAATGGTCTCTGTGTATGATTAAGAGGATAAACGGGAGAAGAATACGGACCAGGGGCAGTGGCAAAGGTGAAGGGTTCAAATTTGAAAGCATGGAACTGAATTTGTTTTCAAATGGGGAATTCTTCTCCTAAATTGCAAGCAATTCTGTAAATAAACGACAAAGCTCAGGGTTTGTATGCAAAATTCTTGATCTGCCAGTAGCGACGACGATGTGAGCGATCTGTCGGGGCTCAATCGTAGCCTCGAAGATATCCTGAACGATCCCAAGGAGGAATCGTCTTCGAAGGGGTCTGATGATGAGACTGCAAAACCTTTTCTCTTCAGAACCCCTAGTTTCACAGGTCAAAGGTAGGAAAACGATGAAACCAACGCAGACTGGACCGAGAAAGGTTCGAAGAGACTGGAGAAAGTCGAAGTACATTCAAGTTTGTTTTCAATTACAGACAGATTGAAAATTGGATATGAGAAAGGTAATGCTTATGACCCTGACACTTCTAATTCGAACTTAGAGGAAAAAGGCAAGCCCTTGCATTCGATGGAAAATAAAGAGCAGAAAACTAGAATTTCCATTGATGCATCTAGTTCAAATTTAGAGGAAAGGGGCAGTCCCTTGAATTCAATAGATAATAGAATTCAGAAAACTGAAATTTCCAACAAAGTACGGTTGGCTGGAGAATTGGCTGAATTGAGGCTTAGTTTGAGCATGAAGAAGTCTACATTCTTGGACTTTTCTGGTAAGGCTTCGGCATTTGCCACTTCAAAGCCTTCTTCGTTTATTATTGAATTTTTGTGGCTTTGTATGAGAGACAAAGGGCTTTCTACGTGCAGGAAAGTAGTCGACTGGTTATCTCTTCTGGAGTTCCTATGCTGCCATAGCAAATAATAGACATACTTCTTATGGTGGACTATTATAAGTAAGTTCGAGGTGCAAACTTGCAGCGCTGCTAGGCTAAGATATCTGTGGATACTTGTAGCCTGTGGCATTATCGAGATTTCCATAGAACATCAACATTCACTATTGCAAATTGGTTTCCGTTGAGAAATCGAGCACTCAACTCTGTAACAAAACTTCTAAGTTTATATAATTTTGCTCGAGATTAAACAAAAAACTTCTAAAAATTAAATTAAATTTTTGTTTTTGGATAATAGATTTAAAACTCATAGTTGGACTTATATAATCTTGCCAAGAGATTGAACCACAAAACCTGTAATAATTAAATTTAATCCTGATTTGTGTTTCTTTTTTCTGGGATGGTGATCAACAGGGTCTACAGTGGAGAGACTAAATCCAAATGGCGTTAAAGACCTACTCATGTCATCAGCATTTCCAGCTTCTTGAATCCATTCATGGTGATGAAGCTAGAAAAAATCAGCGAAGGGTAAGGGACTCTATAATCAGTTTTTTAGTCCTATTTCGTGTTCTAACAGGATACACAGTCCTGTTTCATGTTCTAATAGGATACACAGTGAAAGTACAATGACTTTTCTACTTCGTTTTCTGTTTCTTGTGCTTCCAAAATATACATAGTTGAACTACTTATTTATGTTCAAACCAATTATTTTCACCAGTTCAACACTTCAGAAGATTGTAATCGTTCTCCCATGTTCTTTCCACATGTTTCAAAAGGAGGATCAACTTTTAAAGTCTGTGGAGAATTCAGCTATTAAGATGGAGACTACGTAGACGGAAGTGGACGAACTACAGTGACAAATTGAGGAGAAGGACGGTTTAATAAAAAATGCCATCTTCAGTTATGCTATAAGAAGGTAACTTAGAGGACATTGTTGACAATTTTTGAAATTTGCAATGTTGTTTGAATCAAACAATTTGTTCATAGAGTTGTATTATTTTCAGTTTGACCTCATCTAATATTTTAACCCTTTTCACGGTGCGATGAAAACATTAAAAAACATCTCATTGATATTGTTCCTAAATTCGTAATGCACTGATATTCTTTCTAATTGTAGGTAACAGAAGCTTACTAGAAATTTCTAAATCCGAAGTTCTTCAAGGTGGAACTCATCTTCAGGCTCGAATTCTTCAGGCTAGAAGCGGGGCTGCAAGCTGGAAGTTGGCACAACTCTGTTTAGTTAGATCGAAGTGCATTTAAGCACATCGGAGTCGGCTACAAGCTGGAAGTCGGAAATGTTGTAATCTTCAATGCATTAAATGGATTAAATGGTTGCATTTCTTGTTTTCTATGTATTAAATTGTTGGTGGCTGGAGAATTAATATCAGATGCCATGAAAAGACACAAAAAATTGCAGGGAGCAAAGGTGCGGTCACTTCTTATCCACCAGCAAACAGTTCTTATCCACCGGTGATCAAATATGTCAATCACATTCAATTTTAGATCTATGTAAATTTCAGTGATTGAAGAATTTCAAACGTAATCAATTTCAATTTGCCGTGTAAATTTCAGTCATTTAGCAAAATCAAACTCTAGTGCCGTGTAAATTTCACTCATTCAATAAGGATTTCAAACGTAATCAATTTCAGAGAAATCTGCTAAGGAGCTGCCACATGTCAAGATTTCACTGGCTGTGAGGAGCTGCCACATGTAAAGATTTCACTGGCTGCAAGGGCGATGAGAAATGTTTCTCATTCGCTGGGGTGCACAGTGTTTGCTCACCCGAAGCCCAAAAAGAAAATGCCACGGACGTAGAAATTTCAAAAACCTAGATTAAAAAGCATGTTTGAATGGCTGAAAATTGCTCGTTATGTTTAGTTATGTTTAGTTATGTTTCATGACAAAACTATATGAAGGAACTAAAGCGCATGAAACTTATACTTCAAATAAACACAAAAATATCAGCAAATTCAAAGTAGAATTTACAGAGACATTCAACGGAGACAACATTCTCAATAAACAAAAATAATGTGTGATTCAATTTGCTGCAATCTATCCAATACATTTTATCTTTCCTGCTCAAACTTTACACAAGAACCATAGTCTATGAATATTGGAAACATAAACATGTTCAACAAATTTAATATTTTAAAGTAATTTCACTTTCCTGTTAACTGCAAAAATCGAAAACCAATAACAAAAAATTAGAATTGGATTTAGACGTTTCTAGGCTCTACAAATTAAAATTGGATTTAGACATCTACAGTAGGACATAGCGTGATTTTGGGGGCCTAACATATTAACGAAAATGTAAATTTTAACATAAGAAATGTATATAAAAATATCAAATGGGTATATTTTTTAGTAGAATAAAAATTTTAAATTTATATTTTACTATTTCTGAATATATCTATATAGTTTCTAGTATAAATTAACTACTGATTCCTTTATATATCTTTTACATAAATAAAGTTTCGATTGTTTATTTAATTTCATAATACGTTAATAATTATATTTTTTATATATTAAAACGCAAAAAATGATATAAGAAATAAAATAAACAAAATGATATCATATTTTTTCGTGATATTCATTTTTATTTTTCAACTTTATTTCATTTGTTTTTAATGATGTTTCATATTTTTCTTTTCTCATTTGTTTTAATTATTATTCAATATGTATTTTTTATAATTTAATCTTATATTTTTTATTTATTTTGGTTTCAAGTTTTTTTTTTGTTATTTTAGCTTTAGAAATATAAAAGAAAATACAAAAAATGATTTAATAATGTTAGAAGAAGATTAACATTGATATTGATATGTTTATCTATCAATTTTAATCTCAGTGATTTAATATTTCACTTTAAGAGAGATAGTGTTGTTTTATTTCCACATTTACACTAGTTTATTTAGTTGTTTTAATTTCTTTCTTTTTTTGTTTCAATAAGAAAACTATAAATTTTGAGGTTCAATCTCACTATTCTTGGTTTAGCCTACCAATAATTTGAGTTGTTGATGTGAGAGCGGCACAATTTTAAACATCAACACCTATCATAACTTAGTTGTCAGAATAATTTGTGGTGACATTGATCACTAGGTGCTATCAACTAAATGTAGGATAATTAATCACTATTATTGAAGGAAAACCTTTCTAGCTATAATTACTCACTAATGGTGTCTAAGGGGGTAGGATTTCACTCCTACCAGATGACCTTGGGTCTTGAGACATTAACACGTTTCCTTATGAAGTGTATTATTTTCAACATAATACTTATAAATATGATTCATACATATTCATAAAAATATTATGAAAAAGTAATATTTATTATTTTCAAACTTGTTAAATAATATTAATATATCTCCTAAATTCTTGTTGAGGCACCTCAAAGATCATATTTGTACTATATAAAAAAATGTCATGAAAAAGTTTCAAAGTTTTTAAAGTTTATTAACGATAAATAGAACATCAAACGATATATAAAGGATTTCAATATTGCAAACATTGTGACCCCTAAGGTGGGGCTTACACCTTTCATGAAAATGTTGAATTAACCCTATCAAATCTTGAGATGGCTTCAATAGGTAGTATTTAATGTCAAAATTTACTATTTTCTTGAAGTATTTAGATTATTTTTCCATTAATGGATGCCCTTGTAGAAATCTTGGGGGTATAGGATTTCATGTACTAGGGTATACTTTTCTAAATGTTTGGATAGGTTAATATGAAGTTTGGACTAGTGTACTGTGGATAAGACCATGTGGACATTGGGACAGATCTAAACATGGTTGAATCACTTCACAGTAGGGTTAAGAGAAGGGGAGGTTGGATCAAAATATTAGACCAGTAAATTCATGAAGGAGTGGAGGCTTGATGGAAAATATTTGGTGTACTCTTGAGATAACAAGTTTTGGGTTCCTTTATCTATCAAATTTGGTGATACAATGGACAGAGTGAAAGTAGCTGAAGTATTCAGGTGGGAGGGACATATTACTAAGGAAATGGAGATTAAATTTGACCCTTGATAACCACATGATGGTGACCTCTTTGAAGTTATTCCATATAAAGTTTTGATAGAAGAGGTAATCTATTAACCGTGATCACTCATCCATCAAGGTTTGTGCCCAAGGTTGCAGGCTTTCTAGATACTCTAGGAGGTTATAGCGTGCTCAATATAGAGGAATATGATATTATAGGAAGCTTTTTTGGCCTTCCATTAAATCTAAAGAAGTTGGTGCAGATAACTAAATTTACTTATATATAGTTAGAGGAGCCAACTTGTAGAAATTTTAATACAATTATGTATTGCCCGGATTCTCCTAATCTAACAATTATATGCCACTTTTAAATGCATAACCGCTTCAACAAAATCTTTGTGGAATTTAAAACACAATCGACAGTCAAAATATCATGAAGAAAGATCAATCACACATAACACAGATAATTTACTGGGAAAGCATAAAGCTAAATACCCCACTATCTTCTATTATGTATTATATCATGGATCATGAAACAATTACATACAAAGCTCTACTCCAAGAGCTATCAATACAATAGCTAATTGTCTCACATTGTCATACAAAAATTGGCAAGTTCCTTAGCTAGTTTATTACCTCCAGACAACCTTTCTCCACTACGCAATCCCTGATGGTCAAGAAGATCTGAATGATTGATTATGGCTTGCCTTGAATGCGCATTCCTCATAGGCACATCCAGTGTTTCTATGTTTCCATGTGTGAAACCGATAATGTCACAATTGATAGTCAATTTGTCCATTTCACCTACATCTCAACTGGGTCTCCACTGGATCTGACATGCATGCAGTTAATAGTAGTAAATATTCAGTTGCATGTGACACCACTGCTTGTTAATTAATTTAATATTTAATTCACTAATCTCTCAATAGTGTATGTTCATTTACAACTATTTACAACTGAGTTTAATTCACTTAACTACACATCCAACTTTGTTACAACTTTGTATCACACAGTTACAATGAAATCCACTTGCATGTCCCACCAACCAACCTTAAAACTCGTAATTCCTTCAGTTAACTAGTTTTCCACATCAGTTAATTGAAATCAAGTGCTTCAAGAGAATAGATTATTGTCTAATTATTATTAAGAGATAATAATAATTGACATGCATTCAACTTTTAGACATGCGATCTACCAAAAAAAATTGCACATGCATTCCAAAAATAAGCGCCCATACATAAATAGAATTTTCTAAACCATCTATAAATAGACTCCCACTATAAATAGAATTTTCTCACCATTCTAAAAATAGACATACACCTAAAAATACCCTGTGTGGGCCCCACCTAGTGTAGGTGCTTAAGTTTCACTAGGATCAAGGATGTTGTTTTCAGATGCCAATTTTACTGTTTCTTGTTGCAACCTTCAACACTCCCTCTCAACATGAAAGGAACGTCTTTGCATGCGACATGCAACTCCATGCATTTTCCCCGCAACCTTTGCATGTGCCATGCAACTCCATGCATGCACCCTCCAACATTGTATGCAACACTTCTCTAGTGTTTCTCGCACATGCAACACTTGCATGCAACACTTCTGAAACTGAATAGCCTCCAAACAATTGAATCAGTATAATTCATCTGTCATCGAAGTATTCTGACTTTTGCTGGTACCAACTGCACATATCTTCAGGAACTACTTCGTTGTTTACCTCTACATCCATGCACTCTACACTTGCTGTCAAATCTGATCCGCGCTCCAATATCCGACACTTTCACTTTGATTTCGTGTACTTACAAAATCTAACTGCATCAATCCAACTAATATTGCTACTATTGTACTGTGGGCTCCTCGTATCCTGGTTTGATTCTTGAGATCCACACCATCTCAATGAATCCTACTCAGAAATTTCTTCTTGGGATTACTCATGCATGTCGCCCCACCTCTCACCTGCTAGTATAGTTGCATGCACTCCCTCTATACATCTGGCTCAAAATTTCTCTGTATGAGTGGTTGCTCCCACTCCATGATCCGCATCTTGTGGCTGCTCCACATCCCGAGGTTCACTATTACCTACATGCAAATCCAACTCCCTCTCAAGGGTTAATTGCATGGCTTTCTCACACTTCCCAACAGTATGAAGCTCTATATAAATCCCATCTACATCAAGTATATAGAGATTCTTAACTTGAATCCCAACCTTCTTGGCTTTCCTTGCTTCTTTGTGTCGCAGGAAAACTTTTCCTTCGCTAAATACAACATCATGGTCTCTATCCTCTAACATTGCGGCTGAGACTAAATTTTTCTTCAAACTTTGTACATGCATTACATCCTTTAAATGAAAGAGTTTACCTCAAACCCTCTGAAAGGTAATGGTACCAATTCTAGTCGCACTATATCATCCATCCTCGCCCAACTCAATATGCTTCTGGAGATCTTTCTCCTCCAAGTCACTGAAACATTTCTTATCTCCCATCATGTGAAAGGAAGCACCATTATTTAAGTACCACCTAGATCCAAATGCACTTGACACCATGCATGCTATCAATGAGAAGTAAAGATTAAATTGTGAGGCAAGGGCCTCACCCGCTGTAGCTCCAGCATCCATCTTGTTCTTCTTCTTTGGTGGACAATTTGCGACTCATGCTTGTGATAGTGAAAAAACTTCACTTTGGACATGTTGTGCTCCTTGACATCTTCATCGGCCTCAGATTTAGAATGGAATTTCTTCCCCTTCCCCTTATTCCCCTTGGAAGCGAAAGAGGAATCCTCTTCATCATCATGCTTTAATGAAGAGCTATCTCTAGTGTTCTACCTGGACTCCTCATGCACCAGATTCGACCACAATAGTTCCCAATCCGGAAAAATTTCTCGTCTGTTGACAGAGTCTTCATAATTGTGCCAACTCTTAGGAAGTCCCAAGAGAGAAAAACTCACCAAATCATCATCAACAACACTTATTCCTACACTCCCCAAGCTCATATTGACATTGTACAAACGTTTTCAATTATACAGGAATATTGTCATTCTTTTCCATCTTGATCTTCCTGAGTTTATCTTTGAGTGTCAATTTCCTATGGTTGTTGCTACTTGGGAATAGATCTGTCAAATCCTTCCACATAGCATATGGTGTGACTTTCCCATGGAGGCTTGAGACAATGTGGTCCTGTACTCCCTCCAACAGGATCCTCCTAGCCTTTTCCACTTTCTTTTGCCATGCAACAAGATTTGTAGCATCTGCAGCATCTGGCTTAGGAACATTTTTTTCAATGAATTCCTTCAAGCCATTGTCTTCGAGTACTACCTCCAACTTGTCCTTCCAAGCAATGTACTTCGAGCTTCCCTTGAGCGCATACTCTAACCTCAATACATTGAAATCCATTTCAATCTTGAGTCAGCTATAGCACCAACAAATTCTTTCTGCAAATTCGAATTCTTTCCACCAAAAAAATCAACTCCTGCTTAAAAATTGCAATCTCCTGTGCTCTGATACCATGTAGAAATTTTTATACAATTATATATTACCCGGATTCTCCTGATATAACAATTATATGCTACTTTTAAATACATAATCTCTTCTACAAAATCTTTGCAAAATTTAAAACACAATTGACAAGCACAATATCATGAAGACAGATCAATCAGACATAACACATATAATTTACCGGGAAAGCATAAAGCTAAAAACCCCACTATCTTCTATTATGTATTATATCATGGATTATGAAACAATTACATACAAATCTCTACTTCAAGAGCTATCAGTACAATAACTAACTGTCTCACATTGTCATAACAAAATTTTCAAGTTCCTTAGCCAATTTATGACCTCTAGACAACCTGCCTCCACTGCGCAATCCCCGATGGTCAAGAAGCTCTGAATGATTGATTATGGCCTGCCTTGACTATGCAATCCTCATAGGCACATCCAATGTGTGTGTGGTTGCATGTGTGCAATGGATAATGTCACAACTGATAGTCAATCTGTCCCTTTCACCTACATCTCAATTGTGTCTCCGCTGGATTTGACATGCATGTTGTTAATAGTAGTAAATCTTTAGTTGCATGTGAGACCACTACTTGTGAATTAACTTAATATTTAATTCATTTTTATCTCACTAGTGTATGTTCAGTTACAACTAGTTACAACTGAGTTTAACTCACTTCACTACACATCCAACTCTGTTACAACTTTGTATCATTTAGTTACAATGAAGTCGACTTGCATGTCCCACCAACCAACCTTAGAACTCGGAATTCCTTCAGTTGACTAGTTTTCCACATCAATTAACTGAAATCAAGTGCTTCAAAAGAATATATTATTATTTATTGTCTAAGTATTATTAAGAGATAATAATAATTGACATGCATTCTATTTTTAGACATGAGATCTACAAACAGACATCAAACATGCATTCCAAATGCCCATCCATAAATAGAATTTTCTCAACCATCTATAAATATACTCCCACTATAAATATAATTTTCTCACCATTATAAAATTATACATACACCTAAAAATAGTCTGTGTGGGCCCCCACCTAGTGTAGGTGCTTAATTTTTATTACGATCAAGGATGTTGTTTTTGGATGCCAATTTTATTGTTTCTTGTTTCAACCCTCAACACAGATTGAAGGGGGAGTCCAAAGAAAAAAATAATATAGTTACAAGGATGGATGGAAAAGTTAAGATGATAGTTATTGTATACCTTAGAGTGGAGCACACTCATGGTTATGTGAGGAATGTCTTTTTAGGTCATTGCTTTTGGGTTTCATTTTTTGAAGCTTTAATGTTGGAATCACTAAATTCCTCTTTAGGTTATTTATTTGGATATTTCCTAATGTTCCACTTCCTCACAAATGGATGGCTATGTTTTACATTATAATCTAAGGATGACGAAATGAATGTGATAGATAATTGGTGGTGTTGTAGGACTTTCTCCCTTAACTTCAAGCTATGGAAACTATGCTTCAACCTAAGGAAGGCTGTCATAAGTACATTGATAATATGGTTTTAGTTATTATGAATGTATTCTCACTATGGAATGATCAAATTATTTTGCATTTTGAGAACCACGTCGATAATACTTTAAGAGTGGACCCATCCTAGTATAAACAACTATTGTTCTAATCCCCCTAGGATTATCTGCACATTGGGCTAGCTTTATAGAGAAATATCTCTAGGGTTGTTTTGATTACTAATCTTCGAATGTTGTTGGTAGAGAGCATTGGAGTTGAATGTGGCAATTGAGATTTCACTCAAACCTTTGGCTATGACAATGTACCTCTAAAGTGTGCACATTTTCATGTCGTAGGGAACATGGTGGAGGATTTTGAGAAAAGGTTCATTAGGAGAGTTTGTTTTAAGAATAAGGTTCCAAATAACCTATATCAAATCAGTTAGCCCTATTTAAACTTCAACAACCATAAGGGAAAAAAAAATATTGGGGGCACAAACTCTAGTGAATGATAGTAATTCCTCAGTGGTAGGAGTAGCAGTAACCATTGGAATTAGAGGTTTGATGGAAAATATAGAAGAATTTTCTCCATCCTCTGGTAAGTATGCAAGTGACATTTTTCCCATTTCTATAATCTTGGCTCGATAATGATTTGAAATGTGTGATAATAAGATGATGGTACTAGATGGTTTAAAGACTCATTTGGTTTATATATCCACCGAAAGGAAAACCCTTCATAAAATATGTTATTATCACCATCCCCTTAGGGACGCGTAAAGTTTCTTATCCTCAATTGTGGGATATCCAAAAGAAATCATGTTTGGGTTCATAGCCCACCTCATGTAAGGATGAATTTCTTGTAAATTACTATTAATTGTAGTCAAATTCATTGATAAGAAATGAGGTTTCTACAATGATAGGATGATTATGCCTAAATGCATAAAGAGGAGAGGAAATTTGGTGTTTCTATAACAAAACACAATATTCATGCTCAAAATAAATATGTTGCAAAGGTTATTGAAGGGAAGATAAAAACCTTGATACACGATCTTAGAGATGACCAACCCTAAAAAATGTTACCAAATTAAAATCCTCTCTTTTAATATAAGGGGTTTGGTAAACCTATGAAAATACATGCCATCCATATCCTTAGTTTAAATAGAGAATTCAATTGTTGTATTAATTGAGGAAATAATGTGCAAGTAGGAGATGATGATACCTAAGGAAGTTGTTTTCATGTGGGATTCCTTGTGGATGGAAACTAATAGTTTGTTGGGTTCATTAGTAAGTGGGTGGAGGTTGGTGCTTAAACTAACAATATATTTCTTTATTCCTTCAAGTCTATTCATGGATTTCAAGTCATAGTGGTTGTATTTGCAACTATTGATTGTAAATCCTTATGTACATTTTGAGAAGAACAAGGCATTATGGGATTGTTTGTTTTGATATTCACTCTTAAAAGAGGAAAATATGATTATTGGAAGAGAATTTAATTTCATCTTGAGGTACTATGATATTTATGGTATTGAAGCATTCTCATAGGTACAAGTAGATTATTTCACCACTTAAGGAGATTCAATGTAGTGTAGAAACAAACTAAAACCTACCTAGAGAAATAAAAGGCTCATAATGGTAATGGATATCGAAATGGTTTGATTTATTCATAATGATTGAGTGGTTACTATTTATCATGGGTAACTATAGAGTTTGGCTTGAAACATGTGTATCTTTGGACGACATCTCTATCTATATGGAGTTCATAAGGTAGGTGTCCAAAACATTGGCATCATTCAAATTCAATCCAATTTGGTTAATGGAGGAAGAATTCATAGAGATTGTAAAAGGATGCGTGAGTGGCTTATAATATGCAATTTTTCATTTTAGTTAGAAGGTAGTTAGTGGATTCATCGGTAGGGGTACAAAATGTGTGGTTGAATGGTCATTTTTAAGGTACAAAAACAAGTATCACTATATAAAAGAAGTGTAGAATTCAGTGCAGGCCTTATACAATGATAAACCGAGGGTATTTTTCTATAAATTTTTAATTAGATAAGTTGTCAAAATTTGAATTTATTGGAAATTAATCCCTTTGAGAGATGAATGATGTATTAAGGATGAAGATCAGAGGACTAACGTTGGAACCCAATTATAAAAATAATAATAATAATTATAGGGAATGATAAAAAAAAAATTAGGAGTTAAAGTATGATGATGGATTTTATGTTTGGGCATTTAAGGATCCAGAAGGAGAAAGGATTCACCATCTTACCAAAATCTATAGGGAACATGGAGTACCCAATATTGTCTAGGTAGTTAATGTATGCTCCATTTTCTAAGGTTCAAATCCAAGGAGGATAATGAGGAATTGTATGTTGATGTATGATGAGCCGAATTAGAGGGAATGCTTCCAACCATTTATAAAGATAAAATTATAAGCCTATACGGGTGAATGATTGAATTTTGTACTCCCTTATTTTAGTTAATAGGTAAAAATAATTTATGGTTGGTGTTAGGTCCCTATATTACTAGTATAGTCCCTTATTGTTGTTAGTGTAACCCCCTTATTGTTATTATTGTACCCTTGTAACCCCCATTTTGTTATTATTGTGCCCTTAAATTATTATTGTTAGGTCGGCTAGGATTACATTGAGGCCCACTAGGATTACATTATGGCCCCATGGACTCCTATATATAGAAAGGAGGTTTTGTAAATTGTATCATCCAAGAATTGTTCATTCATGTAATTTATTGGAGGTTGCCCCCTCGAAGTGGCTTATTTCTAAGGTGTTTATATCTCATTTCTTCTATTTTTGGAGTTGGTTACACAACATTTGGTATCAGAGGTTTGGATTCTAGGGTTTCGCTGCTCCAAACAGGTCATCGTGGAATTTTAGCTATAACTTTTGTTCTACGAAGTTTCAGAAGCTGATATTTTTAGGGTGCGAAGCCGAAATCCTGAGGAAGCTTGTCTAAAAATTTTAGAGCTTGGTTCGCAATATTTTCGGAGATATCATCTGTGGAAGTTAGGTATTTTGTCAAGCTCCTAAACAGGTCATCGTGGCATGTTCGCTATAATTTTTTTTCTACGAAGGCTCAGAATCCGAAATTCATATGGTACGAAGCTGAAATCCTGAGGAAATTTTTCAAAAAATTTCAAAGCTTGGTTCGCAATATTTTTGGAGATATGATCTGTGGAAGGTAGTGCTTTTTCAGGCTCCTGAATTGCATCTCAAAGAGGTGATCGTGGGAAAAGTTCAATAACTCTCTCTCTGGGCATCGGATTGGAGTGCCGTAAAAGGTGGTCACAATTACACAGGCTGTAGTTTATTGGCTATCAATTTCAGAGACAAAGGATGAAACAGTGACACGTGGCAAGTCGTACAAGTTCGCTCTACTGAACCAGTCCATAATTAGGTCATTGTGGGAGATTGGACACAACTTTGTCTTGGAGAATCCAAATCAGGTCATACCTGTGGCATTCAAAAGAAAATTCAGAGGGCTACTACAGTGCTGAATTTCAGATATTGAAGATCTGCAATCACAGAGATAATACAATTTCAAGATCGAGTTCCTCAAAGCAAGAAAAAGGTGTGTATTTTTTTCAAATTGCACAAGTCTTGTTTGAATAATCAAGTTAAATTGATCCCAAGGGCATACTGTAGAATAGATATCAGTATTGGATTATAAAATGGCCCCTAAAAATAATTCAACACCCATTAAGCCTTCAGAAGGCTCTACTATGACTCATGAAGATGAAGAATGGCAACATGACATATCAAAATTACAAGAGCAAATTTCGCTCTCGCAAAGAACAACACAAAATGAAATGGAAGTTTTGAAGAAAGGCGTGGAAACTAAGATGGATGGTTTGAAGAAAGGCGTGGAAGCTAAGATGATTGGTTTGGAAGCTAAGATGGATGGCATGGAAGTGGGCATGGAAGCTAATATTGATGACATGGAAGCTAAGATCGATGAGAAAATGGAAAACATGAAGAATTTTCTAAAAGCAGACATGGAAGGTTTGACAAAGTTTATACAAGAAAGGTTTCCTAATGTTGAAAAGATAGTAGAAGAACCTCATGATGAGAACAAAATAAATGTTAATTGTGATTTCATAAACTCTAATGTTGGCGGGAAGAACCACCATATTCCAAAGATGGATATGAGGAAGTTTTATGGAAAGGATCCTGTAACATGGATACTACGGATGGAGCAATATTTTGATCTCCATAACGTGCAAAACACACAAAAGGTACGCATTGCAACTTTACATTTAGAACAAAATACATTTGTATGGTATCAATGGCTTTGCTCCCGTAAAAAAATTGTCACTTGGTCAAGTTTTACGGAGGAAATGATAGCACATTATGAGGATACAAAGAGCAACACCTTCTTTACCCAATTGATAAATCTCAAACAAAAGGGTTTAGTGGGGCAGCACATTGAGGACTTCCAAAAATTGAGTATAAGGGTAACTGATATTTCAGAGGACCACAAGATTGATCTCTTCTTAGGCAGTTTAAAGGATAACATTCAACATGAAGTTCGTGTTCTGGAACCTGATTCATTAGAGAAGGCATTCAGGTTGGCAAGAAAAGTTGAATGTAAAATTATGGCAACAAGGAAGTCTACTACTCAATTCTATAAAGAAGGAAGTGTGGCTACATCTAGATTTCCACAACCTACAAGGTTGACACCACAACAATTGGAAAAAAAAAGAGCAAAAGGGCTTTGCTACAGTTGTGATAGCAAATACACTAAAGGTCATAAGTGTGCTGAGAAGAAATTATTTTACATAGATTGTGAAGAAGAAGAAGAAAATGAACAAGAAGAGGATATACACCAGGAACCACCCATAGAAGAGGAAGAAATGAATCCGACCATATCGTGTAATGCACTGGCAGGAATTACCACTCCTCAAACTCTCAAGATAGAAGGACATATAAAGAAGAAAAGGGTAATAGTGTTGATTGATTCGGGTAGCACCCATAATTTTATTCATTATAAGGTAGCCAAGGAATTAAATTGTTTCCTATACCCAGCACCAGAATGTCAAGTGATGGTTGCAAATGGAGGAACTATAAATTGCTCTGGAAAATGCCATAATATCAAGCTAACCATGGGGGAATATGTGTTGACAATTCCAATGCTTTCCATTCCTATGGGAGGTGTTGATGTTGTACTAGGAGTACAATGGTTACAATCTTTGGGGATGGTAGCTTTTAATTTTCAAGAACTTTTCTTGAATTTTTTTTCAGAAGGAAAGGAAGTCGAATTACGGGGTATTGCAGGGAAACCGGGAAAGATAATAAGCTCTAATGTCATGACAAAGCTTCTAAAGAAAGAACAACGAGGCGTAATTGCACAATTATGCTCACTAGAAGTTCCAACATCAAAATCATCTATTTCTGTAGATCTCCAACAAATCTTGGACAATCATTCCAAGGTGTTTGAAACTCCCAAAGGACTCCCACCTATTCGTGATCATGATCATGCTATTCATTTGATTCCAGGAAGTGTTCCTCCAAACATCAGGCTTTATAGATATCCTTACTTCCAAAAGAGTGAAATTGAACGTATGATTGCAGAAATGTTAGAGACAGGTATAATTCAACCTATTCAAAGTTCTTTCTCTGCTCTTGTAGTATTGGTACACAAGAAGGATGGATCATGGCGAATGTGTCCGGATTATAGGGAGCTCAATAAGCTCACCATTAAAGACAAATTTCCCATTCCTGTGATTGATGAATTATTGGATGAATTACATGGAGCAATTTATTTTACCAAGTTGGATCTTCGTTCAGGATATCATCAAATTAGAATGAAGACTGAAGATATTCTAAAAACAACATTTCAAACTCATGAGGGTCATTATGAATTTTTGGTCATGCCTTCTGGCCTTACCAATGCACCTTCTACATTTCAAGGGTTGATGAATTCCATTTTCAAACCCTTCCTTAGAAAATTTGTGCTAGTATTTTTTGATGATATACTAATCTACAGCAGGTCTTGGAAAGATCATGTTGAACATGTTGACAGGGTGCTCAAACTATTGTAGGAGAAACAATTATATGCAAAAACATCAAAATGTTTCTTTGGAGTACAAGAGGTGGAATATCTGGGTCATATTGTATCTCACGAGGGTGTTAAAGTAGACCCTAACAAAATTAAAGCCATTAAGGAATGGAAAGTCCACACAACCATAAAGCAGTTGCGAGGATTTCTCGGGTTAACAGGGTATTATCGCAAGTTTGTTAAGAATTATGGGAGAATAGCAGCACCTCTAACAACATTATTGAAGAAGATGCATTTTCATGGACTCCTGAAGCAACTAAGGCCTTTGAACATCTTAAAGAGGCAATGTGCCTAGCACCGGTCTTAGCTACACCAGACTTCACAAAAACCTTTATTGTGGAATGTGATGCCTCAGGAAATGGAATTGGTGCAGTTTTAATGCAGGAAGAAGACCCATTGCTTTTGAAAGTCGTCCAATCAAAGGAAAGTATTTACAGAAACCTATTTATGAGAAGGAAATGTTAGCAATACTACATGCACTAAAGAAATGGCGAACTTACCTAATGGGAAGACACTTCGAGGTAAAAACTGATCATGATAGTCTTAAACACTTTTTGGAACAAAGACTATCGTCGGAAGAACAACAAAAATTGGTCACAAAGATGTTGGGTTATGACTTTGAAATAATCTACAAAAAATGAAAGCTTAATGTTGTTGTAGATGCACTCTCAAGAAAGAATGAAGAGGTGGAAGCATTGCTTTGTTCCATTTCAATTATCCAACTAGATTGGATAACCGAAGCAAGAGATGAATGGAAGAAGGACAAATATGTATGGACACTCATTCAAAAGTTGCAGCAAGATCCTAGTACATCTGATACATTTAGTTGGAAAAATGATTCCTTATGGTACAAAGATCGCTTATATCTTTGTAAGAATTCCCAACTAAAACAAAAGATTCTTCTGGAATTGCACACTTCTCCTTTAGGAGGACACTCAGGACTTTTAAAAACTTACCACAGGGTGAAGAAAGAATTTTTTTGGGATGGCCTTAAATCTGATATTCAAAAGTTTGTGGCGGAATGTTTGGTTTGCCAGCAGAATAAAGTGGAGACAATTAAGACCCGGGACTTCTACAACCTTTATCCATTCCAAGTCAGCGTTGGGAGGAGATTTCAATGGATTTTATCACAGGTTTACCTAAGTCTGAAGGAAAGAATGTCATCATGGTGGTAGTTGATAGACTTACCAAGTATGCACACTTTTGTACATTATCTCATCCATTTAAAGCAAGTACAGTTGCTACTACATTTATGGACAGAATTCAAAAGCTACATGGAAGCCCAAGGGTTATTGTGAGTGACAGAGATCCCATTTTTACTGGAATTTTTTGGACGGAGTTATTTTCTTGTTTGGGTACTCAATTAGCTCATAGCTCATCTTATCATCCTCAATCTGATGGTCAAACTGAGATAGTATATAAATGTTTGGAAGGATATCTTCGTTGTTTTGTATCTGATAAACAAACACAATGGGTCAAGTGGTTACCTCTCGCTGAATGGTGGTATAACACTTCCCTCCATACTGCAGCAAAAATGACCCCATTTATGGCACTTTATGGATATCATCCACCATCGATTACATCATCTTTAAGGGAAAATTCGAAGGTTCAAGCAGTCGAAGATCACATCGAGCATCGGCAAGAAGTTCTCCAACTCTTAAAGGATAACCTGAATTTGGCACAAAATCGAATGAAACAACAGGCAGATCAACATCGCAGCGAGAGAAGTTTTGATGTAGGAGATTGGGTATTTTACGGCTACAACCATACAAACAAATGTCCCTCAAGCAAGCTAAGAAGGATAATAAATTATCGCCAAAGTACTATGGTCCTTACAAGGTGTTGCAAAATATTGGTACTATGGCATACAAATTGGAGCTTCCTGCTTCTTCGCGAGTACATCCAGTTTTCCATGTTTTGTGCTTAAAGAAGGTTATAGGTGAAAATATTCCAGTTCAAACAATATTGCCAGAACTTGATGAGGAAGGAAAAATCATATTGGAACCGGAAGCGG
This sequence comes from Pinus albicaulis, assembly GCA_034641835.2. NCBI lineage: Eukaryota > Viridiplantae > Streptophyta > Pinopsida > Pinales > Pinaceae > Pinus > Pinus albicaulis. The sequence continues at coordinate 367,701,590 of CM076574.1, read as the reverse complement.
TCATGGAAACAAGAACTCGACAACTACAGAATCGATCAATTTCAGAGTATCTCATCAAGTGGAAGAACTTACCCACTGAAGATTCTACATGGGAGGATGAGAATTTTATACAGAAGCACCCAGAGCTACTCAAGCATTGAGGACAACACTTTTTTGAAGGAGAGGGGCATGTTGGGTCCCTATATTACTAGTATAGTCCCTTATTGTTGTTAGTGTAACCCCCTTATTGTTATTATTGTACCCCTGTAACCCCCATATTGTTATTATTGTGCCCTTAAATTATTATTGTTAGGTCGGCTAGGATTACATTGTGGCCCTACTAGGATTACGTTGTGGCCCCATGGACTCCTATATAGAAAGGAGGTTTTGTAAATTGTATCATCCAATAATTGTTCATTCATGTAATGTATTGGAGGTTGCCCCCTCGAAGTGGCTTATTTCTAAGGCGTTTATATCTCATTTCTTCTATTTTTGGAGTTGGTTACACAACAGTTGGTTGCAGAGGACACAACAATAGGTTAGGTTCTTTCTACCTTTATAACATTGATACCAAAGCTAGATAAGACAAAAAAAATTGGTGATTTCAAGATAATATTATTACGTGTCAAACCAAGGCATTGTATACAAACAAGGAGATAATATAAACATGATATTGCAATAGTATTCACAATGATACATATTTATCGTAAATTGGGGGGACATTTAGATTCACATTCCAAGGTACCTTGGACTCCCTAAGTCTCTTAAGCTTCCACACAAACCCTAGAGGGATTAGGTGTCCAACGTTCCCCCCCTTAATTTGAAGGGGTATATGTGAGTCCAAGAAGAGAGTTGTAATACAAGGTGGTGACACTAGAATAAATGTGCTCTTTCAAATGTTGGCATAAGGAGGTGGTTTAACGATGACCACGAACACTGGAATGCTTAGTGCAGTTCCTGAAACTCTTCCAAATCTGGAAAGCAGCTGAGATCTTCTGCTAGAGGAAGTGATCCTAATGTTTTGAAGAGGGAGACCTTCAACCTAGAAGAAGGGAGGTCCAAAACCTGCGATGGTTTAAGGATGACCAACAACTTTGGAATTCTTGATGCATTTCCTGGAACTCCAAATCTAGCAAGAAGATGAAGTCTTCTGGTAGAGGATGTGTCCCCAATTCTTTGAAGAGGTAGAAGATTAACCTTGCATAGATGGTTAAAGGCTGACCACCAACCAAAGGCATGCTCATGGGAATTTGTGTCTATGACTACTACTCTGAATCTGGAATGATAGGTTGTGGCTAAGGCTCGCTTGAACTATTCTGTCTTTGGCTACAACTCTGAATTTGGAATAGCAGGTTGTGTCTCAGGCTCACTTAATGTGGCGTTGAAGCTTGTAGATGACCATCATTTCCCCCTTTTCAGGTACAAGGTGAGATGATGGCGAAAACTCAACTTCAAGAACTTTTAATATTCTAGAAGAAATTATGACATATGACTAAAATATTTTCTTGGTTGTTGTTTCCTATTGCGAAGAAGCGATCCATCTAACATGAATATTTGTTCTTGCAGGTAGATTTTTTATGAATCATTTGTGTGAAGAATGAGTGTGTTTACCACAATTCTTACATGGGTGAGGATTAAAAGAATGATATTTCATATGCCCAACTCGGTCACAGCGTTTCAATTTCATAATCTGTTGTTGAAGAGGAGTGGGATTTGGAACAATTGAAGGTGAATTGTCATAAAGAAATCCAACACTTTGAAATTTGATGGGCTTGGAATAGTTTGGAATGTGAAAGGGCACATCCTTGTCATATCCAAGACCAATTCTGTGCTTGTTTTGGAAAATATTTTCCCACGGTTTGATGATGGGCTTGGGAGGTGGAACTTGAGCTTATGCATCTGTATACAAATACTCTCTTGAAATGGGCATAGAATGTGAATCAAATGCAACATTATTGACTTGTTGCTTATGATATTTTCTTTAATGTTGTGAACAAAAACAGGATCAGAATGATGACTCCACTATTGTAATTCTTCTTGTTGTAGATGAGATTCAAGCTGCAAAACAAAAAAATTTCTTGTGCATTTTGTATACAGCGTTTAATGTTATACAAGGTGTCCCTACTGATTTTAAATTTGTCTCCATTACTAGATAATATTAGGGTGCCTAATAAATCTAACAATCCATGAATTTTCTCCATTATTCAAACAATTCAAGTCAACAAATGCCCAAAAATGTACTTGTAGAAACAATGGTTTTAGAAAATAATTTTTCCGAACATTTGAACTTGAATATGAAAGATTCCAACAAAATATAAACTTTTCTTTTACTTTTCTTTGCGTCGGGGCAACTAATTTCAATGATCTAAAAGTTGAGCATCCCATCAACACCAAGGACTTGTACAAGTTTTATAGTTTTTAAATGTACTGTGTAAAGTAAAACTTTCTTGAACTAGTGTTTTTTATACAAATAAACATTGTTGGATGTTATGTATATTTTATTAATTATTAGTTAGATATAGTTATATTAAGTTTTATTAAGTGAAAGGGCATGATCAAAGATCATGCCTCTTCACCAAGGGACACCATGAGGCTATATTTAAAGCCTCGGTGATTCCCCATTGTAATCATCTCTCATCTTTTATCAATAATAATATATAATTATAAAGTTTACCAGATTTTTTACACTCCATTGGTATCAGAGCCATCGCTCTTCGGGATCTGTGTGATCACCCAGAATTAAGGAATTACAAGAAAATTCCAAAATTGCAGATTTTTTTTAAAAACCAAGTGCTTGTGTGTAGCAACATTTGTTTTTTAAAATAAAAGAAAGAAGGAAAGTTAACATAAAGGGGGAAATAAATTAAAAGGAAAAAAAAAAATATTTAAAAGAAAATAGTTCCAAAGAAAAAATGAAAAAGTAAAAAGATATATATATATGTGTGTGTGTGTGTGTGTGTGTGTGTGTGTAAAGAAGTACATATACGTACATGTGAAGACAAAGTAAAAAGAATAAGGAAGAGTAATTACTCGTGGTTTACAAGCTCGTGGTTTTGGAGCCCATGGTAATTGCCCATGGTATTAAAACCCATTCACCCTTTTCAAAACAACGTGACTTTTAAAAACAACGTGACTTTTCAAAGTTAACAAAATTTCTTCCCTATATATATATAATTATTATTATTATTATTTCAAAAAAAATTAATTTAATTAATTAATTTAAAAAAAAGGGGGGGAAAATGGCAGAAAAATATTCCCCACCTCATACACGTTCAATGTCTTCATCGATGTCGATGGCCGAATTCCAGAAGAAATTGGTGGATCTCGAGAAACAAATCAATAATAATTCCGAAGAATTCGGAAAAAGATTAGTCGATCTTGAAGGTATAGTTGCAGGACACTCCGACGACATCAAAAAGGTTCATGACACGACAAATCGAATAGAAAGACAAATGTGGCTAAATCATCATGAGACCACAGAACTCTTCAATAAGCTAAATGATAAGATAGATAATTTAAGTCAGACACAATCCCCAATATTTCCTAACATGGAACAAAATCAACAAAACAATTCTGCAGATTCAGGGAACTCAGAAGAGCATCAGGAAAAAACTGATTCCCCACATCATCAAGAAGATAGTAATGCAGATTTTCAAAATAAGCAGCTCTGGAATGCATTTTCTAATCAATATCCTCTTCTTGTTCCACCATTAGCATATCAGCAAAAAGCCAAAATAGAGCTACCCAAGTTTGATGGTAATGAAAAAAATAGCATTGCATGGCTTAATAAAGCGGAAGAATATTTTGAGATTTATGACATTACTAGTAATGACAAAAAAATTAAGCATGCTTCCATGAAAATGGAAGGAGAAGCATATAATTGGTATATGTGGTGGAAAAAGATGACGCTTGCTATCAGTTGGAGGAAATTTAAGGATGCATTCTTCAAAAGGTTTCAAGGCATAAAAGAAGAAATATTTTTTTCAACGTTTATCAAATTATGCCAAAAAGGAGATGTGGATGAGTACACTGGAGAATGGGACACCTTGGCAACACGAGTACTGGGATTTTCAGAATCTCGTCTAATCCAGTCTTACATCTCAGGACTTAAAATCCATATACAAGAAGAGTTCGAACTTCATGAAGTTACATTAGTAGAAGTAGCAAGGCAAAAAGCAAAAGCTGCTGAAAACAAATTTGAAAGATTATCAAAACCAGAAAAAGTATATTCGAGACAAATATTTCCTCAATCTGAAAATATAGATGACACAAAATATGTCCCACTCCATCTTTGTGAAGAAGAAAAATCTAGTGTGGAAAACCAAAGAATGAGAGAGGTCAAGTGCAAGCGTTGCGGTGAAAACTGGGACCCTAAGCACAGATGTGCTAATGGAAAAGCGAAAAAACTGTACAGTTGTGAAGCAACTAATGACGCTAACAATAACGATTCATATATAGAAGGATTCGAAGACAACTTAGAGTTATTTCTAGAAGTGGATGGAGAAACTATTCTGCAAGTGTCATTATCAGCTATTACAGGCATATCACAACCTCAAACCCTAATGTTAAGAGGACATATCAAGAACAACAACGTAATGGTTCTCGTCGACACTGGCAGTACCCACAATTTTCTAGATTCAACCATGGCAAAAATACTTAACATCTTTACCTTCCCCATGCCTGATATGAAGGTAATGGTGGCCGATGGTAAGAAGATTGAGCAAGTAGGGAAATGCCATAAAGTCAAACTACAGATAAAAAAATTTCATTTAGAATCTCCATTCTACACCGTTCCATTACGAGGAGTAGATGTGGTCTTAGGAATTCAATGGCTACAAACTTTAGGTACTTATTCTGCCAACCATAAGAAGCAGTTTATAAGTTTTAAGTGGAAAGGGCAGAAACACAAGTTGTATGGATTCCAAGCCCTAAAAGATCAAGTCGTATATTCCTCTCTAATGATGAATATGATTCAAATAGGAGTGCTAGCATCTAGAGTACAATGTCATCAGTTAGAAATGTTATCTTCAAAAGGGAGCCACGAAGAGTCACTAGAGGAACAAGGATTAGTTCGGACACACGAAAAAGTATTCCAGGATCTACCAATAAAAGTACCTCCTAATAAGGAACATGAACATCCAATAGAAGTCAAGAAAGGACCTGACCTTGTCAATATCGAATCTTGTTGCTATCCACATCACCAAAAGATTGAACTCGAGAAGATGCTCCACGATCTTTTTAAAATGTGGGAAGCAAGAGCTCGTCACTCGAGAAACCTAAGCATTCGTCAAAATTGTCCATTATTACGTATGCTTTGAGGACAAAGCATCTTTAAGAGAGGGGTAATGTTATGTATATTTTATTAATTATTAGTTAGATATAGTTATATTAGGTTTTATTAAGTGAAAGGGCATGATAAAAGATCATGCCTCTTCACCAAGGGACACCATGAGGCTATATTTAAAGCCTCGGTGATTCCCCATTGTCATCATCTCTCATTTTTTATCAATAATAATATATACCTATAAAGTTGACCAGAGTTTTTACACTCCATTGGATTCAAACGATACACAAAAAAATGAGAGGGCTATGGAGAAGGGGTTTAGCACTCTGATCACTCTTTATTTTAAAATATGATCATTTTATTTAGTTCCATGATCATTCTTAATCATCGCTATGACAAGGTACAAAAAGAGGGGCAATGCTATGATCGAGAATTTTCTCGACCCAAATCTTGCTTCCAAGAACCTAAATATGTCATTTTCCTGTTGATTCAGTGATGAATTAGATGTTGTCCCCACTGCTACGATTCTTTTGGGCATGACCACGATAAGAAAAGAAGTCCAAAATCAAAATTTTGATAAAAATAAGGTGAGTATATCTCGAATTCGCTACTGGAATAATATCATTCACATTTTCTTTCAATTCTGGACAAAAAAAATTAATCCCATATATTGTGTTTGGATGCACTGCGCTTAGTGAAGGCATGGAACCATGATTGTGAGCTTTGGTTGTGGTTCCATGTAGTTATCGTACTATATGTATCGTACTCGCTTGATCAATAAATAATAGTTATCATACTGTCGATTGCTTGAGATGAGGATGCGAGAGAGGGGGTGCTAACGCAGTTGGAAACTCCAGACAAGAGGCAATGTTTGAGGAGCTGCAGAGGAGCATGGAGAGTCGCAATGAGGGAGAGTAGGCTGACAGTGGCGTAGGGAGCCATAGGAGGCAGAGGTGGGAAGGATATGGTGGGGAGGGAAGGTGACCCAACGAAGATAGGTCGAGCCAATGGGAGGGAAGGTGGGTCGACGTGAGGGAAGGAGGTGAGTGAAGATCGTAGGGAGCCAATGGAGAGGGAAGGTGAGCTGGTGAAGGGAGGTCAATCCAGCATAAGGGAAGGTAGGTGAATGTGAGGGAGGGATGTGAGCGTAGAGCGGAGGGAGGTGGAAGAGAGAGAGAGAGTCGGTTGGAGGGAAGGTGGGCTGGCGTGTAGGTATGGAGCATGGAACGAAGGTGAGGATTAAGGCACATAGGTGAGGGAAGCGTGCAATGGGAGGTGCCGATGTGCAATTTTATGGAGCTTATATTGAATGCTCTGAGGGATTTGACCAACCGAACTGTATGGGAGAGTAGGTTCGGCAGTGGGGAGGTGTAATGCCAAAGTCGTGATGCGAAGTGGGAAGAGGTTAGGTGTCTGGAGTATAAGCTGGAGCCTACAATATATATATATATATATATGATAGTGTATGGGAAACCTTATAATGGTGAGAGGAGTAGCGTATATGGAGCAGTGCGGGGAGGTAGCACTGAAAGTGGAGGGCCAACCCAAGGAAGAAGAGCCCACGACACCACAGTGGACAGGGGCTACATATGATAGAGGCATTTGGAGGCAAGCAGTGTGGGCTTTATACAATATGCAAGCAGAGACCAGTCCATTCACAAGCACACGGTGCATAATAGAAGGAGCATTTGATAAAAAGCACAAGCGCAAATAACATAAAATTAGAGAGGATTCCAGTTGTGCTAAAAATGGAGTTCACTAGATGTCTAGATGGAGCTTTACACAAATTACTCCAACTTGGTTACAGTGAATGTTAGCATAGCAGAGAATTGACTGCAAAATAGCAGGTACTACTTCAAAAATGCTTTAAACCAGAATAAAAAATCTACCGAGCTAAGGGTACAACAAAGAGAAGATAACATCAGAGAGGGATCACTGAACATGGAAAATTTGCAAATGAACCAGCTACCTGATCTCTGATACCATGTCAAACCCAGGCATGGTATACACACAAGGAGATAAGATAAACATGAGATTTCAATATTATTCACAATGATACATATTTATCATACATTGGGGGTGACCATTGGATTCACATTCTAAGGTCTCTTGGACTCCCTAAGTCTCTTGAGCTTCCACACTATCCATAGAAGGATTAGGTGCCCAACATTATGCAACTATTTTTATACAATTTTCTTAGCTACGAAGAAAGGGTAGTTGTCCTCAATCATCCTCTCAATGATATTTGGGTTTGTGATGTTAGAAATTAGATAGAGGAATAACTCCAAACATCATTGATTTTCCATCAACTCAAACATTCATATATATATATATATATATATATAATATTACTTTATCTTTGGCTTCACCTTCCAATATTCATTGTCTCTTCCTATTCTAAATATTCATATTTATGTTATTTTAAATATTTAATCAATATTTATAACTCACCACAAGACTTGGTCTCCAATATTTCCCCCTTAATCCATACAATTTTTGTGAGTCCAAGGAGAGAAATGGAAAGAAACTACCAGTGGTTGAATTTTCTTTCAAAATCTAGTGGTTTTCGAATGACCACAAAATGTCTAGAAGAATATGATCCCCTCTACAAAATATTAGTTTAAAAGATGAGCATAGCCTAATGTCTAGTATAGGCCATAAGTCTTCTAGTAAATGGTTGTTTAAACATTCCCATAAACTAATGTCTAGCAAAGGCCTTAATTCTTACAATTAATGGTGGTTTAAGGAACCAAAAATTGAACTATATTTATGGTCAATAGATATAGCTATAGCTTTGAATTACATACTCCAATATTACAATGGGAAACATTGTAATGAGAACATTAATTTGCTTTATCACTCACTAGATATGCTTATTAGTCTTCTAATTCTTTCTAACATTTCTTTCCATTGATTTTGTTCTATGAGATTATGTATGTATATTCCTCATGTCAATTTATACCATGCTAGTAGCATTGAAGATCATATATCTTTCCTGTTATACTTCCTTCTCCTCTATATGATCCATTTGACTAATTATTCCATTTTAATTAGGGAACATGTTTTCTCCATTGTAATGAGCTATTTTCATCGTTCCAAAATGTTTATCATATCCAAAAACTTTTAGCACATGAGAGACAAATGTTATGGACTTCATTTGGCCACTAGTTTGTATCGATTCAAGTTATTGATTGTATGTAGGGTAGAGGGCCTTTATGAAGTCTATAAGAGGAATTCTTATCTTCACTATGGTGCCTTATATGTCATGCATTTAGAGGCTAAATTCATGGGGTTGTTTTCCTTTAATGATATTTTGAGGAGATTCACCAATAATTGTGAAGCTTATTGTTTTGGCTAAGTCATACAAGTCATTTCATTCAAAGGAAATCGAAGCAAGTAAAGGTAGGAAGAAGATCCTAGAAATATTTAAAGTACTTATTCAGGTGGTAGTTAATAAGGAGAAAATAATTGTATCATTTTCACTAAAAAATTGGGGGATAAATTAAAACGGAATATTTTAAACTTGTTTCATTTCTATGGTGTTCATTTTGGGGAATGCTCTTAGTGTTTGAGATATAGGCTTAAACCAATGGGGTACAAAAAGGATTATTAGAGCTAGCTCCCAAGGATGGTAGAAAGGTATATTCAACATTGGCACATTTTTTTATTCCCTAAATAAGATAAACTAACTTTAGTGAGTGATAAAATGGAATACATTCCAATATACTGGTAATTAATTATGACCATCCAAAAAACGAGTGATGGAGAAATGGAGGAGGATATGTGCTACCTTTATTTGGAGTTGAAAGGAAGGATAGGAGGGCATTCACTAGGGTAGTTGGAAGTATATTACATAGTCCAAGGAAAAGGGATGGCAAGTTATTGAGAACATTCACAATTTTATGATAGCACTAGTGGGAAAATTTGTATGGAATATTGTAATAAATAAAATCTTTTTCCATAGATTTATTAGAAAAAAAATATTTGTAACTATATTTTATATTAATATTGGCACACAAATAATACATGGAAGGAAAGGGTTAGCACACAAGGAGGCTTTAGTAAACTGTTTTTAATAAATGGGTAGATACATCAAAGGAAAAATGGGGAATAGGTTTTATAGTGATACTAGAATTTGATTCATTAGGTTGATGTGGAAAAAAATAATATTATATCCTGTATTAGTTAGGTACATGCAAGATCATCAAATAATATCATTAAAAGATTGTTGTGAGCTAACCAAAATCACCTTTTGTAATCATGTAAGACAGTCGACTAACTTTATTTCATCTTAATGAAGATTGGAAAAGAGAATTGGTGTTCTTGTTCAGAAGTTGAGAAGGACTCATATTTAAGGATTAGAGAGGATCTTGATAATATGTTTTTTTTTGAGAGAAATGTGGGCGCGATATCATTGTAAAAAATGGTTGTATCTCCATGAGAATATACTACAAGAACCTCCTTTTTAGTGGTGAAAATGAATTTGGAAATTTAACAAGACCAAAAGGATGAAACTCTTCATTTAGTACTAGGAAATAAGGTGCTAACATGGGAGGTACACCAAAATAATTCTATCAAAGGCCTTCACATCTATGTTTTGTGCAAAACTTTGGAAGAAATAACACACCACCTTTTCCTTTAGTATTTGATAATTTAGTTTCTAACATTGTAGTAATTAGATAAACATAAGGAAATTGTGGACTAAGTTCACACTCATCTTATGGCTAACATATCAGTTTAATAAAGTGGATATAAAACCCTAATTATATTTTTCTTTCTTAATTCTATCAGATACATGGTTAGGTAAAAAAAGTTACATTTTTGGAGAGGTTCATTCCTACATTCTAAGTCCTCACTTATTTGATACCATTTTTAAATAATTAAGAGTCATTGATACACTAAGAGCTTTCATGGACCTTCCTTGATGGGGCATGTCACCATTTTGAAAATTTGTGTTTTAGGGGTGGTGTTATATATATTTTTTTATCAAAATACATGCAGAGGACATGCAATAAATAACATGGTAGTAAAAGTTTTATTTAGAAGATATTTTGAGTTAGGATTAAAAACAATGACAATTATATGGAGACTAATTATCGAGAATATAAAGTGGATGAATGGTAAGGTAGTGGTAAAAAAAATTGGACATAAAATTTTTTAGAATTAGCTTAAAGAAGTTAATCGCTATTTTTTAATCCTTTTCTATGTGGAAAATCTATGAGGAAAACAACCATAATCCAAATACACTTTACGAGGGTTCAAATTGGCCACCAAGAGTATTCGTAATCGTAGAATGTCAAGGAGGATAGTCTCAAGAGTTTCAACAAAATCTATGATCATGAGGGCCACCTTAGCATGGGTGTTTTTTTGTGAAAAATAATTTTAGCTTTAGAATTTTTTTTATTATAAAGGTGGGTTGATAATCATACATATAGATTTTTCATTTCATTTAAGTTGGTAAAATAGTTTTGAAAATGTTAATGGTTGAGTGAGTGTCTAGGTGGATAGGCACATAGTTCATTAAAGTTTCCCATCCACTTGAAATACTCTCAATTCACAAAGCCATATGTAAGTAACCATTGAACCAAATCATATTACATAATAATGATTAAATGTAAAAAAATTCATTAACCAAAAAAATTGAATTTTCTATATATAACAATTTATTAACTTATAATTAAAACACAAGAATTAAAAATATATTAAGGTGGAAAAAGATAATTATATAATCTATCCACCCAATTTATATCCATTATAATGAAGAGTAAAATAGGTTATTACCTAAGTCACGAGACATGGGGACACACGACATGCACGACACCAAAATTCAAGTGTCTGACACGGCCATGTAGACCCCATGAAAGAGGACACGTTATATATTATTTTATTAAAAAATGTATCAATATATTAAAATTAATAGTAAATATATATTTCTTAAAAGAATTCTCATTCATTATACAAATTCAGACATAGATCCAGATTCTACATTGTAAATTTAAAATTTCTAAGTTGTGCAATGTAACATTATGCATACGAATATAATTGTGACAGATTCATCAATGATCCAATTGGAGAAAGACAAGAAACTACAATTTTCTCATCAAGTCATCAAAATCAAAGTGTGTTACATAGGTAGAACATAGTAGCAATACCAATGGCAAGTAGAAATAGAAAATACAAAACAACTACAAGGTAGTAGGTAGTTCATGAGTCATGAGTCATCATCATCATAAAAAACAACATCACTTTCATGGTCACCATTGCTCTCCTCTATTGTATATTTCTCCTCTATATCCAATGTAACTGCATTTGTTAGTGTGGAGGATGACCCATCAGGAGTATCACCATCATCAAAAGTGTCAAGCTCTAGTACTGAGTCATTATGATCTAAGTTGGCCAATGTCAAATCAACACTGTTGTCCAAACCCATATCATGAGGAAAGAAATCCCATATCATTTTTTTTCCCTCGAAGCAATCATCTCTTTGCCTGTAAATAAGACGAAGGTCGGTGTGCACATACATCATTGTCTATGTCCTAGAATTCTCAAGCATGTTCTTCTTGACACTATAAAAATTCCCATATGTGCTCCACTTCCTCACGCAACAAGAGGATGAAGTCACGTGAGAGAGGAGCCTTACGGCTAATTGTTGTGGAGGAGGGCTTGTTTCCCCATGAGTTTTACATGAAGAATAGGGTTTCAAATCACATCATAGCTTACAAATCACCCAGTTCCAGTGAAAAAATATGTACTCATGAAAGAATGCTCTATCCTAAAATATTTGACTCAATGATCCTTCCTCCTGTGTGAAATTTCACCATCCATGTGAGGAAGGCATCTACGGGAAGGTCCACCATTTAGCCACTCATGGTTATAGTATTTTGGGTTCAAGGAGTGAGCCAAACATTGCAAACGTATGCAATTCTTATCCCATCTGCTGACAGGAATATCTTGTATGGTCGTGAACAAGGTCTTTGTTGATGACTCATACTCAGGGAGTTCACTCTGTAAAATAATGGTCCTCAAAGACTCAATCATTGAATCCCATCCTTCTTAAACATCTCATAGGATGGGTTGGTTTGTATCTGCAAATCATAGCAAAGCAATGATAGGGTCTATGATCTTAATAATGAGATCTACCCTCTCCCACCAAGTGACATCTAACATTGTGTCCTTGACTCTCTTTGAGGTTGCTTCTGTCTTTCTCCAAAATGGCCAAAACTGTGAAATAACCATGGCCCCAAGAGTGGTCTTGACCTCCCTCAACCTCTTCAACATGGTGAATGAAAAGGCAAACCATGTATCCACAATCTTCAATAATAATGGGTGTACTTGTGGACACATATAGAAACTTCAATGATAGATGGGTGTACTCCTCGACACATATAGAATCTTCAATTATAGATGGGTGTACTCCTAGACACCCTGCACAACATAATAATCGAATACGTGTCCTAGATAATAATGTGTAAGAATTGGGACACCAAGAAAAAAAGAAATCAATTTCTTAAGTTATTAGTTATTTGACAAATTTTCATAAAATTTTAATTTAAACTATATGTATATACATATACATAATTTTGAATTTCTTTTATTTAAAGTATCAAATTAAAAATAAATATATACATTAATCTACACTTTTTAATTAAACCTAATAGACACTTTTAATTTTTATTAAAGTTTGAATCCCGCTGAAATCACAAAACTATATTCATCACTGATATGTGTATATATATTCATGCTAGAAGATCAGCTTACTCTCAACGGTACTTGCGTGTGGTGGACGGAACTTGGAACAGGGAAAGTTGAAATGAGAATAATAGCCCACTGGTAGATGGTTGTTTTGGCATCGGGATGTGGTTGTGGGGCCAGCACTAAAGCCGAAAAAAACTTATTTTTATATATTGAATTGTAAAACGAGACGCGCGTTCGCATCGAAAAGAATGGTCCAGAGTTTCTGACAAAGTTCCAGGTCCGCCGTCTGCATTTCTTATTCACCAACAATCCGATCCATTCTTTACCCTATTTTTTCAGACCCTTATCCCAGTCCGCCTGTCACCTATGTGTGTCTCTGCGCAGACTATCCTCGAAATTTACTGATATAGGCGGTTTCTGTCTTTTCTCATCTTGTTTAGTAAGGTGCTGACAGAAGAGAGTGAGCACACATAGCCCCTAGCATTTATTGTGTGGGGGGAGCTGTGTGCCCATGTCTCTTTCTGTCAGGTCTCAAAGGACAGACGGGCCTGACGACGGTGATTTTAGTTTGTACCTGCAGGCTGCGTGCACCAGATTTGATTTATAATAGGCTATCTATGTAGCATACCTACATAAATATGTTTTATTTCCTAGCATATACAGATAAGTGTTCCATTATGTCCTATGTTTTATTTTCGGTATTTCCAAGGCAGCTACCAAGTGTGCCCTAACCAGCTGAAGTTTCGGCATTCACAGGATTATCTCTAACTCTCCTCTCCGCACTAGCTAAGGAAAGCTGCCTTGATTTTTCTGCATTTAGGCATATTTGTCTGCTATTTGGCCATTTTCAATATTGTTCCAACAGTAGACCTAGACCTAGATCTAGGGTTTGTTTTAGTGCGTTTGCTGGATTTGGTATTTTATAATGCTATATAGACAGAAGGGTTCTTTGGGATGTTCATCGAGATTTTAAAATTTATTTATAACTGGTTGCACTTTCATTGCAATGGAAAAGCATCTTTGAATGTTGCCGCTTGCAAATATCCTATCAAAATGAAGAGTGTTTTGAACGGTCCCATTAAAAGATGTGTAGGGTTGATATGCCCGGTTACACAGGAAGCGCATGGATTCATGGCTTTTTGTTTCTTTGCAACAGATCCATCTGTAGTCAACCCAACGAGCTTTACGGTGTATTTTGGTGAAATTACAACGACATTTTCAGGTTTTTGAAGTACGTTGTCAAAGATGCGTCTTTAACTGCTACTGTAAAATTTCTCGGGTAGTTCTGCATTCTATTAACATCTACAGTATAAAACTCAAGGCCCCTATATTGTTTTTAAATTTATTTGATTCGATGCAGAGCAGTCCTTGCATATCCTCTTCCGAGAGAAATCGCTTTGGCAAAGGAGTGGCCAGCTGGTACCATAAATTGGTGACGTTCATTTGCAACTATAACCCTAGTGTTTAAATAAATAAGGCTTATACAGCCGTATGTTGATTGCAGATGCAGCTGATTGAAATGAGTTTTTTCCTTCATACGACTCTGCCGTAGGTTTTCAATGATGATACAGCTTGGCCGGTCCGAGAGGACGGTTCAGACAATTTCCTAGGTTGATTAAGGTCAGTGATCAGCGCAATCAAGGTCAAGATGTTCTTCCATCTCCATTTTGTCCATATTCTAAGTTTAGGTTAAAGTCATACAAAACCTCATAATTTAGGGTATGCTGACACTATCAAACGATTTTATCGCAATTTGTTTCGATTATATATTGAGAGCATTACCTTTTTTTTAAAACAGAAAAGCTTGTAAATCTCATTGTAGCCAAGGAGACGCAGATCGTTTGATATCTTGTTTACTATCACATGGTTTCTTGCTGCTAGATTCTATTAAAATATCTAAGCAATATACCTTTAATCTTTGTTTTAAATGTGCAATATAGTCCTGTTTTCTTTGTTAAATTATATGTTATGTTTGGTTTTCCCTTTTACATATAATCTTGTGAATCATATATATGTTTTATTAAAAGTTTGTATTTTTCTTTTTTCTTTTTCAAATAATATTGTTGATTTGGGTAGAGAATGATGAAGTTGATGATATATGTATAGTATCTTATTTTTTATAAGGGTTTTGTTACTTTTATTTGTATATGAAAATAAAGTTTTTTTAAACTTGTTTTTGATGATATGCTTATGTCTTATTTTAATTACATACATCATAATTTGATATAGTGTTTTTTTTTCCAATAATAATATGTTGTTAAAATTTATAGTTTAAGTTCAAATTCATCTAATAAAAACTATTTAAATTCTTTAGTTATTTCTTTTAAAGTCTTTAGTTATTTCTTTTAAAGTTTGCCATTTAACTCCAAGTTCATTTCATCATAAATACTTATGAATTTTTTGAATTTTCTTCCAATATTTATTGGAGAGACCTAGGTAAGAGTTGCTTGTACCAATATATTATATAGTAATTTTATTTATTTATAGGACTAGGCATCTTGGTGTGGCCATTTGTTTGTGCTGATGTTTTGAATAGGTTTTCCCAATTTACAACTCCACTATTTATACTTTAAGATGCCTTCATTTTTCTTCTTATTTTGCCAATAATACAATATATCATCATATATATGTCTAAATCAACAATAATAAAGAGTAAAAGTATCCACTCTTATCTTTCAAAATATAGTTTTATCAATGATCTAATATTAAAGAGATGGAATGTAACCTCTTTTCATATAAGAAGAACATTGCCTCTCTCCATTCAACTAGATTTCATTAGAATGTAGATTTTTTACATTCTCAATGTTTTATTCAAGTATTTGTAGTTCTAACTTGTTCTATTATTTGCCTTTTATTTAAGGCATCTTATCTAAAACTTTAAAATAGTATGTAATGCAATAATAGCTTTTATTATCTTTCCAATTAGAAGTTGAAGAGTTACATGGTAAATCTTGAACTTCGATCTCAAAAACCAACTTGAAAAGAATACTTGATATTGTTTTTTTCCATAGATTTTTTCGTTTTCTTCTATATAATGGTGCAATATCATTATGAAACTAATATGTTCACAAGGTCATTATTTATTTTTAACCTTGTAATAGTTTACTTTTGAGATCCTATTAAGATATCACTTGATTATATTTGGTAATAATTGATTATATTTTAAGAGATATAAAAAGGAGAACCTCATTTTTTTTTTCCTCTTTGTATTGAAATATAATTTAAAGGTCAAAATCCTTTGTCTTGTGATGTTGGGTGCTTTTTCTGCATCCTCTTATGAAATATTTACTATTTTATTTTCTTTTTTAATAAATTTATGGCCAATCATTTTCTTTAATGTCTTTTCGATATTATTTTTATAATTTTTTTCTCATTTTTTTCATATTTACTTCTTCAATGTAAATGTTTCTTTTTTTGGCATGGATGACATGATGTTTCTTTAACTAACTCTTTTGTAGGGATTATTTGTTTCCTCTACAAAAATTTATTTTATGGATTCACTTAATGTGTCACGATCTAAGCCACATTTAATGATTCTTTGGAATAGAATTTGCATACTTCATCATGTCAACCATTATGAATTCATTGACATAGTTTTATTTTTCCATTTTGAAATCAATTTCCTTTAATTGTAGTAAAATGTTTGATTAAATTTGATTTGATATCCTTCAAATACACAGGCCTTGGGATATTCAATAGTTTTATTTATACCTTTTGGGAGAAAACCACTACCATTTATTAGTTTGCTGCTTATAGATTATTTTATAAAGAAAATTTACACAAACAATATTAAATGATTAATTTTAATCCTAATTTTCTACTTAATAAATTGTTCTCAACCATCCATTAAACACTTATGTCTCCATGATATCATAAATATATTTTCATATTGAAACAATGCTATTTAAGAATAAAAATAAAAATAAATAAAAACAATGAATGATTTCCCATCATTATAATGTCTTACAAACAATTTTATCAGTGATAAAATTTTGTATGTCAACATGTTTTCTTACAACTGATTATCCCAACAAAGTTTCTAAAACTAAAATTACACTCTAGTAAAAATTTTGAAATATCTATTTCTAAACACATAATACCTATCTTAATTCCATGTACAAACCCACCAATATCTATTTCCTATTTTTCATAAATTGTCAATCTTTCTTTTCAAATTAAAAATACAATGTTATATCTAAAAAATATTATAATTTTATTTTTAATTATTCTCAAAAAAAATCAAACAAAAATCCATATATAATCAAACTAATAAATAAAAAAAACACAATAGAGCATCATGCATCATGTCAAAAGAGTTCACAATAGAGCATCATATCACGATAATCAGTACAAAAGAACTGACAATCTACCATCATGTCACGATGACACTTCAACCTGAGTGAGAAAGTTATTAGTAAACCCTACAAGAACCTTTCTTTTAATAAACTTCCCATTAATTAAGTCTTTGCATTTGTTAAAATATTTGTACTCTTGTGGTTATCTCTCACCGCTTGGGCTAGAGCTAGGCAATCACATGGCGTCCCCCTCTCTCCTCCCATTTTCAAACATCTGTTACTCTCAGCACTTGAATGTGTATACCATGCTTACCAAACCTCTTGTTCTTTCGGAGTATCAAAATTAACAATTCTTGGGTTTAGGCTTTTAACCTCCGCGTCTTGTTTTTCAGTGGTCATATCATATGTGACTCTTCCAATTTATTTTCCCCTTTCCCCTCTTCGGCAAATGCGGTCACACTTGGCTCTGTTATGCTTACAATCAGATTCAGCAGATATTATTTTACACTTGGTTCCAGTTCTCATGCTTACAATCGGATCATGTAAATATTATTTCAATTAGCTGTTATGGTATTTTACGGCTGGAGAGGAAGGCAGGGCTCTGTAATATTCGTTTTCCACAGAGAAATAGCTCGTTTCCGATCACTTTGAAGTTTTGGTCTTATTTTGGATCCCTATAAATCGCATCGAAACCCTAATCCACAGGATCGACCTCCAGCATAAGTCGTCCGCTTCAAGGGTGAATATCTATAGAAGAGGACTGATTGCTTTCCACTGTAAATTAGGATACCTTTGGGTTGAATTTGACAAATTTACGGAAGAGAGAGAAGCAAAACAACAAAATGAGAGAGAAGCAACACAGCAAAATCAATGAGATCACACACACCAATAGATTCATTAAAGTGAATTATTTATACAAGAAAATTGGACGCTTATCTAGAAACTGAATCAGTTAAGCAGAAACTGAAACTACAACTAATTCTAAACTAAATCGTTAACACTCCCCCTTAATTTTGAGGGTTACAATGTTTTATTCTTAACTTTTGACATTGAAACTCAAAATGAACTTTTCCTAGTGGTTTGGTGAAAATATTTGCTAACTACTCCTTGGAATCACAAAATTTGAAAACAATGTCACCATTCTTGACGAGTTCATGAATGAAGTGAAAACTAGTGTCGATATGTTTGCTTTTTTGATGAAATACATTGTTCTTCGACAAGGAAATAGTGGAAGTGTTGTCACAAAGGATTGAAATCGGTTCATTTTCTGTATATCCGAAGTCAGAGAGAAGTCTTTTTAGCCACACTACTTGACATGATGCTGAATTTGTTGCAACGTACTCGGCCTCTGTTGAAGATAGTGCAACTATGGGTTGCTTTTTGGATGACCACGAGATCAAGTTTCTGCCAAATAGAAAAGCATAGCCAGAAGTGCTTTTCCGATCATCAATACATCCTACATAATCACTATCTGTATAACCAACAAGCTTACTGTCTGCAGAGGCTGCATACGATAAACCATAAGTAGATGTACCTGCAATGTATCTTAACATCCTTTTTCCACCTTTCCAATGACAGTATTTAGGAGATTCCATAAACCTGGAGATATAACTAGCTGCAAATGCTATATCAGGGCTAGTAGCAGTAAGATACATAATACTACCAACAAGTGGCTTATACAAAGTCGCTTTAACAATAGTACCCACATCATCTTTACTCAACTTTGTACCAACTTTGATAGGAGTATCAACCGGTTTACACCTGTCCATCTTAAACATTTTCAAAATGTCAGTAGCATACTTCTGTTGACTCATAAACATACCATCTTGTGTTTGTTTCACTTCGATACCTAAGAAGTATCTCATTAATCCAAGATCTGCCATTTCAAATTCATTTTTCATTGTAGCTTTAAATTCATCTAACTGCATGTTACCTGTATAGATTATGTCATCAACATAAAGAGACAGTATCATAATATTACCTTGATGATCATTCTTGATATACAAAGTGGGCTCGTGGTCACTCCTTCTGAAACCATTATTCAACAAGTAATGGTCTATTCGGCTGTACCAAGCTCTTGGAGCCTGCTTCAAGCCATACAATGCTTTCTTCAACCTGTACACTTTATGTTCGTGATTTTTTTATTTCGAAACCAGGTGGTTGTTCAATATAGACTTCTTCATTGAAGACACCATTCAAAAAAGAAGACTTTACGTCCATTTGGTAAATAGGTCACTTGTTTTGTGTTGCAATAGCTAATACAAATCGAACTGTATCAATTCTTGCTACAGGTGCGAATGTTTCATCATAATCTATGCCAGGTTGCTATGAAAAACCTTTGGCAACTAATCTTGCTTTCTGCTTATCAACTTCACCTCTCTCATTTAACTTTGTTTTAAAAACCCATTTGACACCTATAGAGTTTTTATCATGAGGTAGATCAACCAAATCCCAAGTTTTATTTCTTTCAATAGCATCGATTTCATTATTCATAGCATCTACCCATACTTTGTCCTTTATAGCCTCTTCAAAACAAGTAGGTTGAAATGAAAGAAATGCAAAATTTACAATATCATCAACATCATCTTGTGCATAAATATCAATTAAGTTTCTCATCTTAGGATTGTCAGAATCAGACTCAAAAGATGATGAACTGCTACTGCTTGATGAACTACTACTAGTTTTGTCTTGAACCTGTAATCTTGGAGTGCTTGTTGCAGGTGTCTGATGTTCATCTAATAGAATAAAAGGATTAGGACAAGTATTGTTCTCCATTTCATTCCAAGACTTATCTTCCAGAAATTTCACATCTCGACTTACGACAAATTTCTTAGTTATAGGATTAAACAATATGTATGCCTTAGATTGATCACTATATCCTATAAAAATATACTTTTCACTCCTATCATCAATCTTTTTTCTCAATTTTTCTGGAACATGAGCGAAAGCAATACAACCAAATACGAGAAACTGTGAAACTGTTACCTTTTGTCCACTCCATGCTTCTTCAGGTACAAAATTTTTGTTAAACACCATGTTGAAGCACACACATGGTGTATGAGGAAGATGAGCACACACACACAAGAGACTCAACACAATGAAGGATAAGCGTGAGGCTTTCTTATTTTCCATTATACAAAGATGTACATTTATAGTACAATGGTGTGACTCTTGGTTTCACATTCCAAGGTCACTTGGACTCCATTGTGTCTTTTCGCATTCCACACCTACCCATGTAGGATTAGGTGTTCCAACATCCCCCCTTAATCCGAAGGGGTATGTGTGAGTCCAAGAAAAGAGTTGTAATACAAATCTGCAAAGTATGCATGGCAGCACTTGGTCGAATCAACTCTCTGAAATGTTGGAAAAAGGAGGTGGTTTTAGGATGACCACAAACACTGGAACGCAAAACATGTTGCAGTTCCTGGAACTCTTCCATGGAAAGAAGGTAGAAGGAGAAACCTGCTGAAGAGAGTGTCCCTCATAAAGGGGTATCGACCTAAAAGAAGAGTCTGCAGCGTGGTGGCTTATATTAAAATAAATTTAAAAAGAGACGGAAGGGAATTAATGATGGGATGGGATAATGGGTGGGGATTTTAATGTATTAAAATGGAAGGTGGGAATTTAAAAAGGGTGGGGGTTTTAATGTATTAAAATGGAAAGGGGAATTTAAGAATTTTAAAATCGAATTTTAAAAGTGGGAGGGAGATGTATTAAAAAGAGAACGAATGGTTGGAGAGAATTTTAAGGGCGTTACAATATGGAAAGTAGCGTATGGTGGAGATTGTAAGAGCGTTTGAAGATATGGAGAGTAGCGTAGTATGGTAGGGAGGGAACGGTTGTGCCGTGAGGGGAAGTGGTATTAATTAAGTGGAGGGCAGTATGGCGCAGGTGGAAGGGTTGTGTAAGGGTTTGTAAAGAGGGGCAGAGCGTATGGTGTATGG
The DNA here is from genome assembly GCA_034641835.2 of Pinus albicaulis. Taxonomy (NCBI): domain Eukaryota; kingdom Viridiplantae; phylum Streptophyta; class Pinopsida; order Pinales; family Pinaceae; genus Pinus; species Pinus albicaulis. The sequence continues at coordinate 367,680,393 of CM076574.1, read as the reverse complement.
AGATGTGAGAGGCGTGGGCCATAAGGGTCGTAGAGCAGAGTGAGTGGTGAAGCAGATTGATATGGGAGTGGTGAAGGGCGGCGTTTTGTGCGGAGTTGGGGGGAATGGGTTAGTGGAGTATAGGATATGGCGCAGCGGAGTTGGGAAGAGTGGCAGAGTTGAGTGGTGAGACGGGTGTGCAGATTATATTTGATGGGGTGCGTAAGGAATAAGGTATGGCGCGTGAGTGTGTAGGTAAGGTAGAGCGTAAGGGGTCGGGTTTTGTGTGCAGAGAGGAAGGTTGGTAAGCCGTTGTGTGATTGCAGAAGGTGTATGCGCAGAGAGGAGGGCGGGGTTTGTTGGGAGCGTGTAGAGTAGGGCCGAAAGGCTGGGTTAGGGTGTGTAGGGAGAGCGTCGTTGAGAACTGTGTATAGAAGCGGGGTTGGGTATTGATGTAAGCGTTTGGGAGGGCGCAGAGGAGAGAAGGCCTTGGAAAGAGGCGTATTGTGTGTGAAGGCGTAGAGGAGGGCCGAGAGGCCTGGATTTTTATTTTTTATTTATTTTTTTTTAATTTTTTTTAAAAACAACAAAGAGCAGAGAGATTCCAGAATTGCAGAAAGCAGCAGAATGATTCCAAAATTGTAGAAAGCAGCAGAATTTTTTTTCTTTCAAATATAGAGCAGAGTTTTTCTAGAACATATAGCAGTAAAAAATCCAAAATTTTGCAGGAATCTTCGAATGAAAAACTCAGAAATTCTTTCTCATTAAAACTAGAAACCTCTACCTCAGAAACCCTCTTTAAACAGTGTTTTCCAGCAACTCTTCAATGCAGAAATTAATAGAAATTGTAGGAAAAATGAGAATGAAAACCTTCAGATGGGCAGTGCTGCCTTTCCTCAAAACCAATTTCTGAATGCTTCTTCTTCAAAGCAGATTTCTGAATGCTGCTCTTTCTTCTGAATGCTGCTCCTTCTTCTGAATGCTGCTCCTTCTCCAAAACCACTTTCTGAATATGGAAAAAAGACTGCTGCAGAAAGTCTCTTCAAAACACCTCTGAATGGCAGCAAAAACACTGCTGCAAAAACTCTTTAAATGCTGCAAAAATGCAGATATGCACAGGCCATAAACACAAATGGCTCACTCAAAGTGGAGCAGGGCCAGCAATCGCCCGCTCTGATACCATGTTAAACACCATGTTGAAGCACACACATGGTGTATGAGGAATATGAGCACACACACACAAGAGACTCAACACAATGAAGGATAAGCGTGAGGCTTTCTTATTTTCCATTATACAAATATGTACATTTATAGTACAATGGTGTGACTCTTGGTTTCATATTCCAAGGTCACTTGGACTCCATTGTGACTTTTCGCATTCCACACCTACCCATGTTGGATTAGGTGTTCCAACAATTTTGAACACTGGAAGCTGGCGATGATTCAGGAGGATCTCCACCAACAAAGAAGTTTACTTATGCACCATGAAGACACTTTATGATGGGTGACAAAGTAATGAGTAAATTAATTCATTATTTCATTTAAAAATTATGAAGTGGATAATGTTCTAAGTGAGTGGAAAATGACTCACCAAAATATTCACTTATTTTCCATTTGAGAAATTAGTTTTATGTGAGAATTGACCTCACAACTAATTTGCTATTTCTCATTGAGAGGTTGAGCTTTCTTGGCATGGTTAAGATCCTTGAAGTTGGGTTTGCCATTTTTGCCTTGAGTAAGTTTTAAAGTCCTAGAATCATGGAGTTTGTCTTTCCTTAAAATGTCTTGAGATCCTACTATTGTGGATTGGGGAGTTATGGGGAAAAACTATATAAACTCATGATGTGAGCCTTTGAAGGGGGAGAGGAGAAAGGATAGGAAACTTAGCCTTTGAAAGCCATAGTGCTTGGCTAATGCTCAGCCATAGAACTGGAATGTATGAAATCTTAATTTGAAGATGAAATATGAAGGATCTGCCTTCCAATTGAAGCAGGTCCGGAGATGTAACCCCAGTGAGTTGGAGGGGTGAACTCCGTTACCAATTTGGTTGTCTTTCGCTTATGTGTTATGTGCTTCCTGATTATGTTTAATTCATGTTAATATGTGTATGCGAACTAACATGCTCATTTAAACCTGTATAAGCCATAGTCGTTTTAAAGGATCTTAGTACTGTACGCGTGATGGTTGGGTAGTACTCGACCCGTGATCGGATCAAGTGGTATAGGAGCAGGTGACTGCTTTGCAGGATGGGCAAAGGAGCGAAGCATGCTGAAAGACTGGAAGAGTTGAAAAAGATAAACGAAAGCCTTCAAGCTAAAAATGCAGAATTGCGAAGATTATTGCTCGATAAGCAAGAGCTTCAAGAGATGCTACGAGCTAAAGAGGAGATATTGTCTAAATTGCACAAGGTTGAGACGACGGAGGTTGCATGTCAAACCGAGGTATATGATGTCTCTTCAAGTTCTGTTCTCTCTCAATATGAAACTAATGTTGGCATGAAAATCCTCACGAAGATGGGGTATAACGGAGGTGGAATTGGCATAAATGGCCAAGGAATCACCCAACCATTGGAGGTTGTACCAAGACAACCATTTGCAGGTTTGGGTTATCAACAGGAAGAAGGAGAATGCTCAGAGGTAGCTGAAACAAAATCCATCTCTCCATCACCTGATTCCAAGAAAGGAATCAAGCCACCTAGTCCCCATCAATTTAAGGACAAGCCAAGAAGGTATGACAATCATTCAAATTCTACTTTTTCATATAAGAGAAGTGATTTCTTTCATAGATATGCTAACCGTGATGTAGTTAAGCATCATACAAAGAAACAGTGGGTTAAGAAGACAGATGTGCCCACAAGAAGAGAGACTAAGAAGAATGAGAACCTTCTGAATCCTCCTATCATGAAGACACAATTGAATTGGAAACGACATAATTTTTGCAATTTCTGCAAAATCAGTGGCCATTGGGAGAGGAAGTGCTGGAAGTTGCACCCCGAAATTCGCCAAGAGTCAAGCAAACATATGGCGAAAGAGCTCATGAAGAAAGCTCCATTCACCATTCAAAAAACATGCTTACAAGAAGGAAATGCTTGGTGCCAGTTTGGTAGGCAATTCAAGATGTTTTTGCAAGTTATATTTCTTCTCTTTTGCAAAATTTTGAGTTTTATGGGGGCAGGCATCCGTCTTTTGATAGAAAATACTCAAAATTCATCTGACTCGGAATCAACACATAATGGCACCATCGCGAATAGCTCGACAAGAGGAATCCGACGACGCTTGAATCACGTCAAATGGCCTCCGGATGGAAAAGCTATTGCAACCTGAAGGACCACTGCCCCATGTTACGCATGATGTTTCTAGTTTTGTTGATGACAGTAATAAGTAATCAGTAGTTTTGTTAGTACCTGAAACATGGGTTTCCCTCCTCAAGTACCTAGCAAAACCGCCTGCACATTGCAGAAATCGGTTAACTCATCGCAGGGTAATTTGTCGGCACAAGCTGTCCCACCGGATTTGGCCAACGAGGGAAGCATCGCAGAGATGTTCGATCGCGTTCTGGAGAAGGAATTTGCAGAAAAAGAGCAGCCCGAAGGTGGATCCAACAGTAGCAGCGCTATCCTCAGATAAATTGCGAGTCTGTTGTCAAGGTGTCAAAGACATCGTGTAATCTGGTTAAGAGCCGCGATGAGTTTGGGGAGGCCAAGACCCAAACCAGTGACCAATAAGTGCGGCCATGATTTGCCTTGCAAAAATCCTGGTGCTGAGATAATTGTTGTCCATAAAAGAGGTCATCAGCATAGTCAGGGAAGGCAATTCATTTCCCACGATAAATTTGGGCCGGTGGGGAATTCATGGATTAGTTTTCCGTGATAGAAGTGAATTGCCGGATTTTGTGCCACAAAATCGGCATTCTGGATAATGAAAAGGAGTTTGTTGTGAATGAAGTAGGCGAAGATGGCATGTGTAACAAACTCAGAGACTTGGAAACTGGCAGGCAGCTAACCATGGAGGAGTTTGAGAGAGCTGTTGGGCATTCTCCTATTGTCCAGGAACTCAGGCGGCGGGAAGTTAGAAATCGAACACCGCATCGATTATGACCTAGAACAGAGTCGCTCTGGGCGTTTTCTTCGTGTTCCTTCTTTGATGATGATGTTCTAAAAGATCCAAACGTGAATCAAATTTTGTGTGTTGATGTGGATCCTCCTCCTCGTCTGCGTATAACTGCAGAGCCGCAACGCCTGTTGCATGAGAAGAATGTTTAGTGGAGATATTGGAGTTGGACTTCGAAGATCCGCACGGTGGACAACACGACGCTCTATCCTTCTTCTTCGACAACAGAAATCGGTGGACAAGGTGGATCGATTCCAGGCAATTTTCTGTTTATGGGCTCAATTATCCCGACACATATCTAAGAATTTTCCAAATTATTTCTGCTACAGGACACTCTGGTTCGAAGACAGCCTAGGCGAGAATCTCACCTGCATTCTATATGATGTTTTTATTTCATCGAGGAGGTACGTGAGAAAGAATCTTGCAGGTTATTTCTGCGTTGTTGCCAAGGCTTTTGTCAACGTGCAGCTCAAGATACCTGGTGAATAGAGATTCCACTGTGATAATAATAAGCATGATGACAAAATTGCATCACGATTCGCGGAGTTCTTTTGTATAAGCAATGAAATTCAGCCGAATTTGCATGTGATCTGATACACCACCAGATATGCCAACCGATATGTCCGAAATGCGGATGCGAGTTCTAGGAGCCCGAAATGCGGATCACAGCATTGGATGTTGATAGTGGCAACATTGCAGATGAACCACTCGAAGAAATATAAATAGCACTACGTCAGTGCCCAGCATCCGGGAAATTTGTGGTACCATGACCACGCCCTCGGCCTCAGAGAAAATCTCTCTTGGCCGGCCTCGTAAAATTCCGCCTCAGTCCCAATTTTTTTTTGTTAAAAGCAGATGCGACAAACAGTTACGTTGACTGACCGCTGCAGATTCGTTTGATGTATCATGCTTAAAAAATGGCACGACATCCTTCACTTTGATATATATTTTGCCTTTCTATGTTTCAGTTGGGCAGATCTGTTGGCATTTTAATTTTAAATTCTTGTTGTTGGAGCTCTTTCTGATGGCTCAGCAGTGAGTGGTTTGAAGTTGGCCGTAGTCACTATTTGAAATTGTGTGCAGCGGAATAAAATGGGAGGTTGATACCTATCATGACCTCAACGAACTTGTGGAGTTTGAGCCCGTGCGTGGAAGAAGAAGCATTTAATGCTGAGCAGAGGACCTGCGTATGGATCATGGCACAAATGTTGAGAATGTAGGATGACATACAGTAAAATGCACCATGTACTTGCCATGCGTTGAAGGTGGCATGGTTTTAGCAGTAGCAACTGCTCTATTCCATGGTGTAAACCCTCGTGCAATTTTCTTGATGGGAGAAGGTATCATGATATGGCGCACCCCGTTGACAAAGACGCTTCTTCTCCTTGGTATCAGTAGTGTTATTAAAGACCCATAGTCTTTTATTTTAAACCCATAGTCTTTCATAATGCACATTTTTGTAATGGGGGATTTGCTTTTTGTTTTTTCAACATTAATGCATTTGGATGATATGGGGCATACCTATGTTAAAAGGGGTTTTTTGAACAATTTGTATTTTTTCCCTTTGTGCACATATTTGGAACATTACATGTAAGAGGCCATAGTTGGAATTAAAAATTTTGCATGTAAATTGTTGAATGTCATGTAAAAGGCCAAAGTGGCCAACGATGAAAGAGATGATGTAAAATATGCTTATGAAGAATTGGAAAAGGCTTGTTTTTAGCCACTCTTATGTAAGGGAGAGTGAGAGTGAGAGGCGTATTTTTACGCATTAAGCCTTGTTGGAATCTTTGTAAGAAAATGGGATCAGGAAATTTTCCTAAAGCCATTTTGGCATGTAAACTTGACCAATGAACCCTTGGCAAGTGTTGTAAACAGGTATGATCAGCTATAGGTTGCAGCTTTATGCAGATGTGGGCTTTTGCATTCCGATTCTGAAGGACTGAGGTGAAGGGATCTTGAAGGGATGTTCCTTTTCAGACATTTGTGTTGCAGCTTTATGCAGATGTGGGCTTTTGCATTCCGATTCTGAAGTACGCCAGGTGAAGGAGTCTTGAAGGGATGTGCCTTTTTAGACATCCGCATTGCAGCAGTTGCAGGTGTTGGAATTGCGTTCTGATTCCGAAGTACGTCAGGTGAAGGAGTCATGTGGGAATGTGCCTTTCAGAGACATTTTCATACAGTTGACGATGGATTGAAGCTGATACTTTTGGAGACCAAAAGTTTTCTTTTCGGGGAGGTTTGATCCAGGAGGATCTCCACCAACAAAGAAGTTTACTTATGCACCATGAAGACACTTTATGATGGGTGACAAAGTAATGAGTGAATTAATTCATTATTTCATTTAGAAATTATGAAGTGGATAACGTTCTAAGTGAGTGGAAAATGACTCACCAAAATATTCACTTATTATTCATTTTGAGAAAATAGTTTTATGTGAGAATTGACCTCAAAAACTGATTTGCTATTTCTCATTAAGAGGTTGAGCTTTCTTGGCATGGTTAAGATCCTTGAAGTTGGGTTTGCCATTTTTGCCTTGAGTAAGTTTTAAAGTCCTAGAATCATGGAGTTTGTCTTTCCTTAAAATGTCTTGAGATCCTACTATTGTGGATTGGGGAGTTATGGGGAAAAAATATATAAACTCATGATGTGAGCCTTTGAAGGGGGAGAGGAGAAAGGATAGGAAACTTAGCCTTTGAAAGCCATAGTGCTTGGCTAATGCTCAGCCATAGAACTGGAATGTATTAAAGCTTAATTTGAAGATGAAATATGAAGGATCTGCCTTCCAATTGAAGCAGGTCCGGAGATGTAACCCGAGTGAGTTAGAGGGGTGAACTCCGTTACCAATTTGGTTGTCTTTCGCTTATGTGTTATGTGCTTCCTGATTATGTTTAATTCATGTTAATATGTGTATGTGAACTAACATGCTCATTTAAACCTGTATAAGCCATAGTCGTTTTAAAGGATCTTAGTACCGTACGCGTGATGGTTGGGTAGTACTCGACCCGTGATTGGATCAGACGATCTATTCAAGATATATACCGAACATGCAACTGCTTCAGCCCATAAATATTTAGACAAATTTCATGTTTTAAGCAAACTTCGAGCCATATTCATAATTGTTTGATTCTCTCTTTCTGCGACTCCGTTCTATTGTGGAGTATAGCTGGTTGTTGTTTGTTTTTTAATACCATGTTGTTTGCAAATATCAATGAATTCGTTAGATTCATACTCACCTCCTTTATCAGACCTCAAAACATTAATAAACTTACCACTTTGTTTTTCAGCCTTGGCTTTGAATTCCTTAAACTTCGAAAATGTTTCCGATTTATATTTGATGAAATACACCCAAATTTTCCTGCTAAAATCGTCAATGAAAGTAAGAAAATAGAGACTGCCAGCAACTGATTTTTCTTGCATTGGTCCGCATAAATCTGTATGTACTAACTCTAGTTTTTCTTTGGCTCTATTAGAGGCTGAAGCAAAACTATCTCGTTTATGTTTACCCATAATACAACTTGTATAGGAAGAGATATGATCAAACAAAGAAGGCAACCCTTTCACCATAGAATGACTTTGCAACAAACTCAAACTTTTGATAGGTAAATGACCATATCGCAAATGCCACAAATCAGAGTTAGTTGGCGTTGAAACATTATGTGCATAAAACTTCTGACTTTTCAACTGTAACTGATACAACCTGTTCTTTGTCATTGGAATCTTTGCAACAAGAGACTTATGTTTATCCACAATCATGCAAGTAGTGTTGTGAAAACTAACATCATAACCATGTGCATCTAACTGACCAACACTCAACAAATTATGCTTGAAATTGGATACATAATAAACATAATAGATATTCTTCACAAAATTTTGTTTGGTTAAGACAGGTACAACACCTTTTCCTGAAGCTTTAACTTGACGATCATCACCCAAACCAATAGATGAACTGAAATATGTATCAAGATGTGAAAACGAATCACTATGACCAGTCATATGATTACTACATCCACTGTCAACCAAAAAAACATCTTTATTAGGTACTTGCACAGTTACTTGGCATGCAAAAAATAAAGCATCTGATGTTTCACATTCAGTGTTTGTGACATTGGCTTTGTTTTTATTCAAAACATACTATATTTTTCGACATTTAGACTTATAATGGTCATATTTTTTGCAGTAGTGACACTAAATTTTAGATTTATCTATCCACCTACGACCATGATCATTTTGAGACTACTATGAATGTGTTTCAGTTACCTGTGATCTATCATCAGACTGAGATTGTCCTCTACCTTTACTTTTCCTGCCACGAAAACCTCTGCCTCTACCTCTATCCATAGATGCTTTAGATTTAAAAGCATGCTCTAAATTACTGATATCTAAATTAATTCTTGTTTCATGTGCCAACAAAGAACTATTTAATTCTTCCACAGATAATTTTGTCAATTCTCTCGATTCAAAAATAGTAACGATCATATAAAAAATTTTAGGCAAACATCTAAGAACTTTTTCAACAATTCTTTGGTCATCAAGTTCTTCACCATTCATCCGAAGCTGATTAAAAACACCCATAACTTTAGTCATAAACTGATCAATGGTTTCTGAGTCAGTCATTTTAAGCGTTTCAAATTGTGTTCTGAGAGTCTGTAATCTTACCATTTTTACTTTATCATTTCCTTGATAAGCAGCTTTAAGTATATCCCAAATTGATTTAGTAGTTTTAGCAGCAGTGATTTTAGGGAAAACAGAGTCATCTAATGAATTTAAAATGCACGACTTTGCTCTACCTTCTTTCTGTTTAATTTCATCAAATTATTTTCTTTGGGCAGCAGTCATACCAGCAATTGTATTTGCGTCAGGTTCTGTGAACCCCAACTCTACTGATTCCCAACACCCTAAGCCTTGTAAACATGCTTGCATTTTAAGATCCAAAAATCATAATTTTTTCCACTAAATAATGGCATCGGGATGGCAAGCTGACTTGTCGAAGCCATGTTTAAAACAATCACCTTTAATAAACCAGGAATCTTTTCCCCTTTACTAGAAACAAATAAAAAAGAGCCTCAACCCAACATACTCTTTTAAATGTAAACAAAAACCAGCAAATAATGTTCACAACAGCAAATCTTTCCTAGCGGTCAACTCTGGCAAGAAGGAACTCTTTTCTCAAAGCTTACAAATTTGACCAAAAAGAAGCACATGTCTGTAAACACTTCTCCAACAAAGGGTAGGGAATGCAGCAACAAAATCCTCAAATGCAACAATGGCAACTCATCTCAAATTGGTCCAGCAGTATATGCAGCAGTAAAACTTCTCTCTCATGCATATGCAGCAGCAAAACTGGATCCTCTTCACGCGCAACAAAACTTCCACCACTCATCTCAAACTGGTCCAGCAGTATATGCAGCAGCAAAACTGGATCCTCTTCACGCGCAACAAAACTTCCACCAGTTTCGATCAAACATAGCAGTTTGTTCCTCTTGCCCAAGAAGAACCTCAATGCTCTGATACCAAGACAAATTTACAGAAGAGAGAGAAGCGAAACAACAAAATGAGAGAGAAGCAAAACAACAAAATCAATGAGATCACACACACCAATAGATTCATTAAAGTGAATTATTTATACAAGAAAATTGGACGGTTATCTAGAAACTGAATCAGTTAAGCAGAAACTGAAACTACAACTAATTCTAAACTAAATCATTAACAAAATTTCTATGAACAGAAGGCAAAGCCTAATCTATCAGGAGTGACTCCCTCGAATAAAACGCCCCTTTCAAGAGTCAGAGAAGCTAATGACTGGCGTCAAAACAAATCACCTCTCGAAACGAGTGCTGTAACTTGCAGACTACTTTCCGGAAAACCAACCGATAAATGAATAGAGAGAACAAACCCACAGAATGGATTCCTCATTGTTTGAGCTTAGAGTATTTAGCATAATGTTAAAATGTTTTATTCTAGATTTCAATCCCTTCCGATTCTTTTATCTATTATTCATTTAGTTTTATAATGTGATCAGATATAAAGAAAAATAATGTTAGAATCAAATACCATTTTCTTTTAAAGTTGTTAAAGATGGTATTGGCAACTTTCACAAGTATCACTTAGAGTGGCTATTATAGATGTGCATATAACTTAGTTTTTGAGTAAGCGGTTAATGAGTGATAAATTTTGTTTTATGCCTAGTCTCTTTTAGCTTTAAACATGGCAATCCATCCTTATAAAACCAATTATAAAAGCTATCAAGTTAATTTATTTAGTTGTGTTGAGAGGCTCATTTTATAGCTTACTATGTTTCCTATGGGTAAGTATGTCAGAAGCCAAAATAAAATAAAAACTAAAGAAAATTAAAAAAATATATATAAAAACAATGACTTACATAACCATATAAATAAACAATTAAAATCTCATTAGAAATAAATTTAAACAATATAAATTCAAAAATATAAGTAAACCATAGACATAGTAAATAAATAAAAACTCTTTTTATTCTTACCCACTAAGTATGGTAAATAAATAAAATATAAATAAACTAGAGGTATGGTAAATAAATAAAAACTCTTTTTATATTTACTCCATAAATGTCTTTATATTTACAAAAACTCAAAAAAGAGGTTTTATTTAGGTGAAACCTATGGGAAAAATAACATGGGACAAATTATTATTAATACCATGGGCCAAATACCATAAGCCAAATATCATATTTATAAAATAGGTATGGTAAATAAATAAGTATAAAATAGTTATAAAGAAGTAGGGTAAATAAGTAAAAAGATATCTAATATTATTCGAAATCAACGCCTAATTATATACGAATCCTATGGGCTAAATACCATGGAACAAATAATTATTAATACCATGAAAAAAAAACATTATTAACCGTGACATTCACATTAAAATATTATTATTATTATAAATTTTCATTAATACTATATATATATATATATATATATATATATATATATATATATATATATATATATTAATTCTAGATATATATGGGAGGGAATAACAAGGACATATGATAGAGGTGGAGAAATAGGGGGACTCACAAGGGAGAGAAGGAGAGGAGTGAGAAAGGTAGAGTAGGGTAAGAGAGGGAGAGGGAGACATAAATATGGAGGTGGGAAAGAGAGAAGGAGAGGGGATTGGAGAGAGAGAGAGAGAGAGAGAGAGAGAGAGAGAGAGAAGGGGGAAGGGAGAGGGAGGTAGGAGAGAAAGGTATATAGAAGAAGGATGAGAGGAGGAGGAGAGAGGGAGGGATAGAGAGATTGAATTGGAGGGTTAGAGAGGGAGGGATAGAGAGATGGAATTGGAGGGTTAGAGAGGGAGGAAAGAAGAAAGACATAGAGAGTGAGAAGTGGAGAGAGAGGAGAGAGAGGGAGTGATAAGGGGGAGATGTAGAGAAATTATTTATGATTAGGAGTGAGATAAAGAGACATATGAGGAGTGATGGAGACAAGGGAGGTGATAAGTAGAAAGGGAGGGATATAGTAACATAGTTGGAGAAAGAGATAGAGTGATGGAGGAAGAGAGAGTATTGGAGGGAAAATAGAGAGAGAGAGAGAGAGAGAGAGAGAGAGAGAGAGAGAGAGAGAGAGAGAGAGGAGGAGGAAGAGGAGGAGGAGGAGGTAGTGATAGATAGATAGATTGGAGAAATATAGTGTATGATTTGGGGTTGATATAGAGAGATAGAGGGAGATAGAGATACATATGGAAGGTGAAGAGAAATAAGAGATAGATGGATACAAAGAGGGAAGGACAAATAAATTGATAGATAGGGAGTGAGAGAGTTTGTGTGTTAAGTGGGTTGAGATAAACTGACAAAGAAGGAGAGATGGAGGGAGATATAGATATATATGGAAGGGGGAGAGGGGGAAGAATATTTCTTGCACTATATACATTTATTTCAGCATAAATGGTCATTGGTGATTTAAAATCCTATTTGATTGCTTGCACTAGGTTCATTGATTTTAGTGTAGATGTTGATTTCTAATGATATTTGATTACTTGGACTAGATGCATTGATTTCAATGTAGATGATTTCTAATCCTATTTTATTTCTTGGACTAAATTCAAGAGAGAGAGAAGGAGAGGAGCGAGAAAGGTAGAGAAGGGTAATATAGGGAGAGGGAGACATAAATACGGAGGTGGGAGAGAAAGAAGGAGAGAGGATTGGAGGGTAGAGAGAGAGATAAAGAAGGGGGAAGGGAGAGGGAGGTAGGAGAAAAAGGGAGAGAGATGAAGGATGAGAGGAGGAGGAGAGAGGGAGGGATAGAGAGATGGAGTTGGAGGGGGAGAGAGGAAGGGAAGAAGAAATGCATAGAGAGGGAGAAATGGAGAGAGAGGAAGTGACAATGGAGGTATGGATAGAATGTGTGTATTTTTAGGGGTGAGATAAAGAGACATAGAAGAAGTGATGGAGACAAGGGAGGAGACAAGTAGAGATAAGGAGAAAGGGAGGGATATAGTAACATAATTGGAGAGAGAGATAGAGTGATGGGGGAAGAGAGAGGATTGAAGGAAAGAGAGAGAGAGAGAGAGTGGGTAGGGGGAGGTAGAGGGAGGAAAGAGAGAAAGTGAGAGAGAGGAATGATAAGCGAGACGACTTGACAGAGAGGAAGATAGTGATGGGGGAAAAGTAGGGATTCTAGAGAGAGAGAGAGAGAGAGAGAGAGAGAGAGAGAGAGATTGATGGGGGAAGAGAGAGGGTGGTAGGAGAAAAAGTGAGAGAGAGAAGGAAAATAGAGATGACTTGAAAGAGAGGAGGAGAGAGGGAGGGAGAGATAGGGAGGGATATAGATATGGAGTTGGTTGGGGAGAGATGGAGGGAAGAAGAAAGACATAGAGAGTGATTAGTGGAGGGAGAGAGTGTGTGACAAGGTACAGAAGGAGAGAGAGTGTGTATGTTTGGTGGTGAGATAAGAGACAAACAAGGGGAGATGGAGAGAAGGGGGGAGAGAAGGAGGGAGATAGGTATATATTAACAAATTTTGAAGGTGAAGATAGGGAGAGAGAGAGAAGTGGGAGAGAAAGGAAGGGAGGAAGTGAAGAGAGGTAGGGAAAAAGAGGGGGAGAGAGCGGGAGGTAAGAATAAAGACAGAGAGTGAAATGTGGAGAGAGACAGAGAGAGGGAATGATAAGGAATATGGAGAGATAGGGAGGTAATAATAAAGACACAAATTGAAAGGTGGAGAGAGAGAGAGAGAGAGAGAGAGGATAGAAGGAGGGAAGAGAGATAGAATCGGGGGAGAGGGAGGGAAGGGGAATATATATAGAGGTGGAGAGGAGGATGGAGTGATAGATAGATTGGAGAAATAGAGTGTATTTTTTGGGGTTGATATAGAGAGACATAGAGAGATAGAGATATAGATGGAAGGTGAATTGAAAGAAGAGATAGATGGAGACAAGGAGGGAGGGAGAAAGAGATTAATATGTATGGAGTAAGAGAGCGTGTGTGTTTGGCAGGGTTAGATAAAGAGACAAATAAAGAGAGATGGAGGGATATATAGATAAATATGGAGGGGGGAGAGAGGGAAGAATATTTCTTGCATTAGATGCATTGATTTCAACATAAATGGTGATTTCTAAACCTATTTGATTTTTTGCACTACATGCATTGATTTTAGTGTATATGTTGATTTCTAATGATATTTGGGTACTTGCACTAGATTCATTGGTTTCAAAGTAGATGATTTCTAATCCTATTTGGTTTCTTGCACTAAATTCATTGATTTCAGTCTAGATGGTAATTTCTAATCCTATTTGATTTCTTGCACTAGATGCATTAATTTCAATGTTGATTTTGGTTTATAATTATATTTGATTGCTTGCACCAGATGCATTGATTTTAATGTAGACGATTTCTAATCCTATTTGATTACTTGCACTAAATGCATTGATTCCAATGTAGATGGTGATTTCTAATCCTATTTGATTGCTTGCACTAGATGCATTGATTTGAGTGTAGATGTTGGTATCTAATCCTGTTTACTTACTTGTACTAGATGCATTGATTTGAATGTAGATGTTGATTTCTAATCCTATTTAATTACTTTCATTAGATGCATTGATTCAGTGTAGATGTTTTTTTCTAATCTTATTTGATTTCTTGCATTATATGCATTGACTTCAATGTATATGTTGATTTATAATTTGATGTAATTGGACATATGATGGTGCATTAATTCTAAATTCATTGAATTAATAGTGTGCATTTATTTCATTGTAAACACAAAAAAATATTGATAATGTACGTTGATTTTTTTGTTATAGTAATTAAACCTATTAATAATGGAGAGAAAGAGAGACAAGGTATGATGTTTACTACAACAATTCGAGCTAAATATTTAAATGGTTTATGATTCCAACTATCCTTTTCATATAATCGATATGAAAATATGACAAAACTAACAAGGGTGACAATAAGAACAGTAGAAACAAATAGTTTGAGATTGATCACATTGAAGACTATTCGTAATTGAGTACATTCTTATTATTCACATTTTCTATCATTCAATATTATTACATTGTCACTTTGCATTCAAAAAAAAAAAATCATTTTTCATCATTAAAGTTATTTTACAGTATTTATCATCTCCAAAAATTGAGGTAATTAAGCAAATTTAAAATTAAAATGACTCGATAAATCTGACACATATTTAAAATGGCTATCGATATATTTTCATGGGCTGCACACGACTTAAACCAGCCTAGATCCATCTTAACTCCTGATCTATCAAGCGCCCAAAGGGATCAAATCTCTTGAGGTGCAAACCTTTCCTCAAGTTTTGCACTCAAAAAAGAGGTTTTCACCTTGAGAGATTTGATCCCTCTCGGTGCTTGATAGATCCGGAATTAAGATGGATCCTAAAGTTTTGCACTCAAAAAAGTGGTTTTCACCTCGAGAGATTTGATCCCTCTCGGTGCTTCATAGATCCAGAATTAAGATGGATCTAGGCTGGTTGTAGGAATAAATGGACATATAGTAATAGAATTAAACTATGAAAGCCTTGATACCTATGGCCTTAGTCACTTAGATGAGAGAGTTGCCAACATCTTTGTGACTTTACTCGCTTTGAGGAGCGCTATCAATTTTAGTTAATGATTATTCGAGAAAATCTTTGAGGGTTTTTTTTTTTTTTAATAAAATAAATAATTTTAATAATTTTAGGATGTTAATTTATTAAAAAAAAAGTTATTAAGGTTTATTAAAAATTTATTTCGGTTACAATTAAATAAATTAAAATTATTAATTTTTGAACATATATATTTTATAAGTGCTTTTAAGATAAACTAAAGAAAAAAAAAATTATTCAAGTTTTTTCCAATTTTGAATACTAATTTTATAAAAATTTAATATATAATAAATGATTATTCTAAATAGTAATGGAATCTTGATTTGTTTTCGCAATTTGTTTTAAAAATAAAATTTATTTAAAATATTAAAATTGATTTTAAATTTATTAACAAATACCATACAAACTATTAAACTTAATTTAACAAAAATAACTTTTAAAATAATTAAATCTAA
Source organism: Pinus albicaulis (assembly GCA_034641835.2). Taxonomy (NCBI): domain Eukaryota; kingdom Viridiplantae; phylum Streptophyta; class Pinopsida; order Pinales; family Pinaceae; genus Pinus; species Pinus albicaulis. Next base: position 367,664,769 of record CM076574.1, on the reverse strand, counting down.
TTTTATATTTTAATAATTATTTATATACATTTTGAGAATAACTTCGCATTATAAAATGTCCATGTTAAAACAACTTATTAGTATTATTAACATTTTCAAGTTATCTTCCTTCTTTATTTAAAATGATAACAAATGTCAATGTGAAAACAACTTTATTATGATACAATATTACTAGTATGACATAGCAATATTTTTTTAAATAACAATTTTATATTATTATAATATTATTTTTTAATTTAACATTATTTTATTTTTTAATTTAGCATTATTCTTTTAAATAAGAATTTTATATTAGTTTAATATTACTTGTTAATTTTGTATTTTCAATGTTTATTTAAAATAAGATGTTATGATAAAATGTATTATAGATTGATTTTTAATTTAATATTTTAATAAAATTAAATGCAAAATTTTATAAATTATTATAAAGTAAATATTTGTGAATAAAATGATATGATGACGATGTTGGTGGTGGTGGTGGTAATATCATTTTAATTTTAATTTTTAATAAATATTTCAAATGTTTGTATTTATCCAAAAGTATGAAATAATTGAGCTTTTCTAATAATGTAATAATATTTAGGTGATGAAGATATAGTCCTCCCAAGCTTTAAAACAAAAAATAATATAATAATATTTACACATTATGTTAATATATATATATATGTTTATGTTTATATATATATATATATATATATATATATATATATATATATATATATATATATATATATATATATATATATAATTTTTAATTAAATATTGTATAACATAGTTATATTTTTTTTCTAAATTATTAGAAATTCTAACTATTTTGGAAAAAAGTTATATATATTCAATCATAGTAACTTTTTAATAAAATTAATTAAAAAATTTTGAAAGCTAAATTGTAAATAAATGTTGAGTTACAATGCAAAGTAAGAACATATTCTAATAACACTATATAAATGATAAGATTAAAATAAAAATAAAAAAATATGAATAACTTCATGAGATTGATATAATATACTATACTATATAAATAAATAATGAAATTAAAATGAAAATAAAAAAATGAAATATAAATGATAGGATTAAAATGAAAATAAAAAAAATATGAATAACTTCATGAGATTGATATAATATACTATGATTTATGCATAGTAAATATTCATTTACAAACCATAAATATACCCCAAAAATATTAAAATAGCATTTGAGTGAGAGATCTTAAGAGAGAATGAAATCATCACGATTCACACTTCTTTATGTATGGGAAGTTTCATATGAGTTTTATCCATAAGGACGGCTTATTTAGAGGGTATTGCACTTTGTAATGTAATATTTTTTTTCAAATAGGTATTCTATAATGTCACATATTGTAATTTGCATTTTCTATATAAATAAATAAATAAAGAGATTTCATTTTATAAAAAGGGTCACAAAAATGATGGCACAGAAAATTAAAAACTTAAAACATTTTTATTTTAAATTTTATTAAATTTTGAATTTTATCATAAATTTTATATAAAAAAGATGTAAAAAAAACAACCCATAAAACATAAGGACATAATGTCTTTAATAAATAGCATATATAATTTATCATGCACTAATCCATATTAAGGAATATCTCATCATTAAATAATGAATTATCATTATCATTAGAATTTTCTCGTCACTCGATATAAGTTATAATATTATAAGATAATTAGATCTAATTAAATATTGGTTAGATCAATTGTTTTGGATCTTTAAAATTGTCAATTAAAAGGTTTGAAACTTGAATTTATTTTATATAAGAGGAGAGTATTTATACGTAGTTTCTTGTTTGGGTTGATAACATGAATTTCCTACTTATGAGGTCAATGTTTGGAATTTTATAGTTAGTAGGATAAACATGATAATAGATGCAGAAGTGTGCAATGGATATCTCTACATATTCAATGGAATATCTTTAAAAAGTTGAACAATTAGAGAATATGACCAATAATTGTGGATCCATTGCCTCCTCTTCTTGACAACATGACTATGTAGTGATCAAGTTAGGCTAGAAAATACCTTTGTGAATAAGAGGATTTATAAGTTATATATCAGGAAGCAAAGTCTACATCTCTACTCAATTGTAAGGAGTTCCTAAATACATTAGGCAATTGGAACACATAAAACTATACAATTCAATATTTTTTAATTGAAAATTAACTCACAAGGAAAAGTCACATGTATTAAGTTTTGAGACACCATGAAAATATACTAGAAAATATCCTTTAACTAATAAAGCATTGGCCCCATGGGGGTGGATCAAATGGGAAACCCATGTTATTTAATGTATGTGAGTGATGAGGTTATTTTTTAAAATCCCCTTAGTGTAATCCTTGTTTCCATCCTTAGTGGAGGTTGGTTACACCTAGAGGTTATAGTGTCAATGGTTATAATTGATCCTATTTTACATGAGTACGAGAGTGATCTAGTTGCTATTTCCTCTAGTAAAGGAAATAAACTTTGATCATTTTCCTCCATGAAAAAATAAAATCTCACACATATAAGTCATCATAACTCTAAAACTTCTATATCTGAAGGTTACATATACCCTAGGAAAAACTAACTTTCTCATATACAGAGTGGGGACAAGTCAGTTATAAAATAAGTCAATCAGACACTAGTTTGATTAATAAAGGGATGAAACTATTTATGTGCATAAGAGCTTTAAACCAACCACACTATAGGATGTAAGATAGTTAAATTTTTACATGGGTACGTCTCATACAAACCAAAAATCCTTCTATATATAGCTAATGGTCATGAAAAAAATTCCTCATAATTTTCCAAACAAAGATTGCATAGGTTATACTCTATGAAAATCCATATTGGTTGTATAAAGTTATAAGTAAAGAAAATGTACAATTTTTTTCTTGAGAAAAACCATTTATTTTTATCTTGAAAATTTTATTTGGTAAATATTTTAGTCTATTCGATCATAAATCAATCCAAGTTAGTCTAAAGTTACATGTAGGCATAGATTGATGAAGAACATATGAATGACTAAACTTTTGACTTCTTAAAGACTTAAATTATGATTGTTTCTGAGCTTGAATGTATCATTCAGATCTTCAAATAGTAGCAACTCCTTAGAATGTCTATTGTAGAGATTCTTGATTGTAATATTTAGTTTTTATAGAACTTGACAGTGACAAAACCAACATTTTCTTAGGTTTTCTTGTTCCTTTTCTAGTAGAGCCTTTAACTAACATCCCAATGCAATTATGATATAAAAAATGCCAATTTGAAGCACTAAAAAATAAAGTATTGATACTGAATGGGTCATTATATTGTTTTTCATCCATATTGAAGCTTTTATGATGGAAAATGTGAAGGAATCAACTCACACGATTCTTTTTACTAGTATATCACAATTTGAAGAATTATGGTTTGAACCTTTCAATAGAAGTTTGAGGCAAAAAAAAACATATTTGTTACGTAAAAATTCACCACTTAAGTGTCATACCAAAAAATAGTATTCTACAAAATAATCATCTAAATGGGAGTTTGTGTGTAAAGCTATGCCACTCAAAAATTGATCTTCCAATTTTAATGACCATGATTTGAGAGGATGCCACATCATCCCCTATTATTCATGGAAAATTGACTACCCACATTATCGCAATTAAAAAATACTCTAGAATAGTCAATTGGTAACTCTAGTTAAGAGTTGGAGTCAAAACTTAAACACTAGTATGCTATAAGGTTGTGTTATAACCAAGACACTAGGAGGAAAAAGGGTTCCATTCTATTCACCTAAACTCTGTTCAATATATCAGTAAGTGTTGATTCTTGCAAAAGGCCAAGATAACATCAGGGAGATCACATATTAAAGGCCCCAATTAGACATTTATCCATTTGGGATGGTGATTATGATCATTATGTATTCTTGGTTGCCACCTAAAATGATCACTTATAATATGAGAATTTCTATTATCATATCTTAAATCTAAACGCAGGCTAAGCTAATATGCAAATGATTGAAAGAGATATCAATCTCGAATATACAACTAATTCAATATATTATATATTTATTAAGAGAGGGAATGTTCCCAATCTAAACCAAAAGCTACGTGAATGGAAAGGAGCTGAATCTAGGACTAAAATGAGTTGATAAATCATAGATATCATTCGTATGAATTGTATTATTTGAGACATGTAATGCCCTCCTCCCACATTTACCCAAGCTAAGCAGTCCAATCGGGTAAATATGTGATGAGATGCTGCTAGGATGTGGTTAAAATACCCATTTATAGTTAAGGAAGTAGAATCAATAAAAAAAAATCAATTTGACCTTTGTAAGAAGCTACAGACACTTGACGACACAACCGACCATTCCAGTTTCTTAACCCCTAAGAAAACTTGTCATTTTGCTGAACTAGACCCTCAACCACTCCCATTACAACCCATATATGCAACTGGTGCCTTCCATTCACTCCCACAGCAAGGCACGACATCAAATATGGACCTTTTTAGCCAGTTTTGAGCTAGTGAACCTAGATTCTGGGCAATTCTTTCAAGGCTAGGTCTCAGGCGTCTACCAAGAACTTCATAAAAATTCCATAAATGAATAATAAAATTGGAATAGGGCTACTAATGAAACCATTGGTACAAGTACTTGATCTAACCCCTAATAGCCATCACAGACATTCTCTCAAACATGTCACAAATATGTAATCTATAGGTCATAACAACAAATATGAGCATAGGCTTCTCATACATATATGAGATTCATAAAGACGCATTGATGTCTTATAAAAATAGTTTCATTATCATATATTAGGTCATATATTCATTGTTCACTCATTTTCTAATCAAAACATAATAATAACTATACATCAAGTCTTTCATAAAACATACTGATGACCATCATATAACTATTAGAAATAAAAATGATATAACAACCATAAAAATGAAATATGAACAAGGACATTTATACATGAAATACCAAAGGAGAATGAGCTTTTATTAGTGAATACAAAATCCAACCAAATTAGGGACTTCCATGAACCACACGATAATAGATTGCATTGAAGAAAATATTTCTTTCAACCAATCACCCCGTTGCCATTATCCAAACATGAATGTCGGACTAAAAAAAGCAATCCAGATTTCCTAAGGTCTTCTTGCAATCCACCAACGGATTCTGAGGCCCAAACTCTAAAAATAAAATATCGGGCTTTACTACAATTTCACCATATACCAGTCTAGGGACCGCTAGGCCAATACAATCATAGATGCCTTCGAATCTCTCCACCTACACCATGAGGAATTTTCCAATCTCCTAATTTTTGTAATTTACAATATATCCCACCATTCACTGGCCGAGGATTCCTAGGCCTAATCGAGACTCCAACCTCTAGGATTTAGTGTATATCCTGCCATTCACCAGTCGATGACTCCCATGCCTAATCAATGGCACACACATTTAGGCTTTATTCTATATCCCATCATTTTTCAGTCAAGGATTCCTAGACCCACCGAGGTACAGTAAAAATGGATTTATCACAATCCCACCATATACCAGTCGAGGGATTCATTGTGTTCTTATTTATATACCACTCCACTTAGTTTTGAAACCATCTAGAAATCTAGCTTAACGATGTAAAATATAACCCATCCAAATATGGCTATCCAAAAATAGCTAGGCAAGGTTGAAAATCATTGTCACACCTAGAAAAAACCATACCAATGATAACAAGAGAACCATATACACACATGTATGTAGGATGCATGCCAATTCTATAAATTAAATCACACATGAAAATCAATACCTACAAATAATCCTACCGTAGCCGCTTGCTTTTTCTCCTCCTTGCTTGATCCTTGCTTCCCTTTTCTTCTTTTCTCTTCCTTGTATTTGCTTGATCCAATGCTATAGTTCCCCAAGAATGTTATAAGTGTCCAAGAGTGTGGTAAAGAGAGAGTAGAGAGAGAGAGAGCTCTAAAACTGAACTGAAAAAAATCTATAGACCAACCCTTACAATCCTTTTTACCAATGAGGTCTATGTTTTCGTCATTTTCCTCCTCACATGAAACCTGTGACCTTTAACCTTATTTTTCTCCAAATTTCCATTATTTTCATAAACAAAATTTCAATTAATGCCTCATGCCTTTCCAAAGTCTTTTCCATTGCATATGTGAATTTCCCCTAGCCATAATAAACCAAATAAATACCCACACTAGGATTGTTTTCCCAAAATTCACCTTGGAATATGTGTCCCATGACCTTGGTAATTATTTTTCCTTTATTAACTTTATTACATGAATTTTATGACATGGGGATGTTACAGTCCCCTCCCCCTTAGGGGAACACTATCCTCGGTGTTGAATGGCACCTACAACCAGAAAACCTGTTGAAAGACAAATTTTTTTGCTTATGGAGCTTTATAAATGAGCTCGATGCAATATTTAGAATGATCATCCTGCTGAGAAGCAAGCCAACATGAAAAACATAACAACATGTAAACCATAATGACATGACACCCATACCTCTTATTGGATCTTTATAACACAAATCATGGTGATATTTACATCCATATACATATATACATATACAAAACCATAACATTAAAACATATGCTAAAAAAATTTGCTCAACCAGCGAATAAATAAGGATACATAGGTCACATCTAATCCTCCATCTCCCACGTAGCCTCATCATTCCCAAACTACTTCCACTTCACTTTATTTGCTCGATTTCTTAGTTTCAAAGCATGAGAATATTTCTCTACAAAATATGATAAGGTCATGGCTGGAATTATCCTTTTGGTTCCACCTATAATACAAATCATTCAATCACATCATCAACATCGTTAACATACTTCTTCAGAAATGAAACATGGAAAACATCACGGACTTTCACTGTCGAAGGAAGTGAAATTTGATAGGCCATTGGTATAATCCTCTCAAGGATCTCGAAAGGCCCATAATTCCAAGGTGATTTCTTCGCACACGACCGAATCCTCAAGGATCTCTTATTTGAGTTGATGTAGAAATACACCTGTTCCCCAACCTAAAACTCCTTAAACATGATGTTCAAATCTACATATATTTTTTACCTGTCCTATACTTCCTTTAGATTATTCTTGATTACTTTCATTTATTGTTCCATTTATTTCAAAAAATAATGTCCTATGAACACCCTATTCATTGGAATACTCCAACTTATGGGAGTATTACAACTCCACCCATATAATGCCTCAAACAGACTCATCCTTAGTGACTCCTAATAACCATTATTGTAACAGAACCAAACCAATGAAATGTCCTTCCATCTCCTATGTTGATGCATCACATACATCCTCAACATGTCCTCCAATATCCTCTTGATCCTCTTTTTCTGTTCACCTGTCTACCGATGATAAGTTTTGTCGAAGGCCAATTATATCCCCAAACATGCAAAAAAATCCTTCCAAAACTTGGAAGTGAACTTAGAATCCCTGCCTAAACAAATATTCCTTGGAACACCATGTAGAATCACTATATCTCTGATGAATACTTGTTCTACATAGTTAACTGAATAAATAGACTTCACTGGAATGAATTGTGCTACCTTTTCAACATGTGTACAACAACCATGATATAATTGTGTTGTCTATATGTACTCGACAAACCAATGCTGAAATACACTGAAATCACCTCCCACTTCTATTCTAGAATCAAAATCGATGGTAGTAGTCCACTTGGATTCTTACATTTTGATTTTACTTGCTAACAATCCAAGCATCTAGCCACAAACTATGCCACTTCCTTCTTAATATTCGGCTAATAATAAAAATTCTTCACTGCTTTCAATGTTTTTTGGTATCATGTGTGACTTGAATATGCTTTTTCTTGAAATATTACAAGATAGTATTCTTGAGCTCACTTTCAATCAACACATACATGTTGTCCCTAAATCTGATCAAACCATCTATTGTAAGATGATAGTCTACATCCTGATCACATGTACCTGTCATCCTGTTTTCCTACCTATAATATTTAATCTAGCAGATCTATCCCATAAGAGATCATAAATGCTATGTGATTAACCTATACTCTCCTATTAAGAGCATCTGCAACCCTATTCTTCTTACCCTTATTGTACCTCATATTGAAGTCAAACTCATTTATCATGGCCAACCATTTAGATTTCCTATCATTCATATTCAATTGATCAATTAATTAACTCAATCATATATCATTGCTTATCAATACAAAATCCTACCAAGAAGATATTGTCTCCACATATTCAATGCATGGATGATCACTGCCAAATCAAGATCATGTGTCAGATAATTATACTCCTTCTCATTCAATTTAGTTGATTCATAGCATACCACCTTTCCTTCCTACATAAGGAATCCACCATGTCCTCTCTTCCAAGATTATGTACATACCAAAAACTATTTGTCTATATTTTCAATATTAAGAACTAGAGGATTCACCAACAACTCCTTCAATTTCTCAAAACATGATGCATGTTCATATTTCCATTCAAATTTCTTACCTTTCCTTTACAATGATGTAATAGGATAGTAAAATTGTAATAAGTTCCTGATGTACCTCCTATAATAACCTACTAAGCCCAAAAAGGACCTTAACTCATCGACATTCATAGGAGCTTCCCACTCCATGATAACTCTTATGTTTTTAGGGTCCACTACTATACCTTGCTTGGAAAGAAAATGTCCCAAGTAATGTACCTATGTATGAAATAAACTGTATTTACTGAGCTTAGAATTCAATTAATTCTCTCTCAGCAATCTCAACATTGTTGCTAAATGTTTGGCATGCTCTTCCTCATTCTTAGAATATATCAAGATTTCATCAATGACTATAATAAAAAACTTGTCCATATTAGGATGCAACACACTATTCATCAAGAACATAAAGGTAGTTGGAGCATTATTCAACCCAAATGGAACTACAAAAAACTCATAATTCCCATAGGTGGTCTCAAAATAAGACGTGGAAATATCCTATCCCTTGACGTGTACCTGATGATACCCAAATCTAAAATCAATATTTGAGAACATTGTTTCTCCCTTCAACCAATCAAAAAATTCATCAATCCTTGAAAACAAAAAACTATTCTTAATGTTCAACTTGTTCAAGTGCTTGTAGTCAATGCATAACTTGAGAGTTCCATCCTTCTTTTTTATAAACAACATTGTCGCACACCAAGGTGACACACTTGGCCTAATGTATCCCTTGTCAAGCACATAGGGGCTTCACTACGGAAGCAATACCATAGCACGTGGGTTCATATTGGGGGATATATAACAAGGAAAAAATGACAATATATTGGGGGACATATAGGGGATAAAGAGTTTTTGTATTGGTAGGTATAAAAAAATGGAGCTCAAAGTTAATGAAAAAATATAAAGGGGTGTAAAAAATGTTAATAGAAAATGGATATCTACAATATATACTAAAATTAGGGGATTTTTAAATTTGGGAGGTGTATTGGGTTTATATTTGTAGGGGTTTAAACAATGTAATTTTAAGGGGTATTTTCCAATATGTACTCAAATTAAGGGTATTGTTTAATATGTTATCATCGCATATGATATGTTATAGGTTTATTGAGTGAAGCCCCTGTGCTCAAGAAATTCCTTCAATTGCAACTTTAACTCTACTAACTCTGGAGTGTCGTTATGGTGGAAAAATCTCTTATGCAGAAAAAATAAATCTTCGTATATTCAATGATTGAATCTAGTAGAAAACTGAAAAACTAGTAAATCTTTCCCTGACTTCAGTCTCATTGAATCATAAGCAAGAATGGTGGAAGATGAAGTCGTTATCTTTCAAAAAAAGCTCCTGGTCAATATCCTCATTGTGGTTTTGATGGAACTCCTCAATGGTCAAAATCTGGACCTGCAAACATACTAACAAAAAAATATCAAAGGCATATGATAGATAAATTACTGAATAAAACTGATACTAATGATGAAGAAAACTAGTACCTAATATCATTATCAATGAAAAAATGGAAGAAAATACATAATAAATCAACTCCATTGAACAAAACAATGGAAAATAAATACTCTTTTGTATTAATCTCAAGAATGAAGGAGAAATACAACCTTAGCCTTGATGATGTATGCATCCTTCCAATGGTCTCCAATATTCTCCTTAGTTGACAACCCTTCTAGCCCTATTCCAAAAACATAAGTTTACATTCAGTAGTGTTCCCTAGCCCTCTGGTGTTTGTTTGATTTATAGGGCAAGAGGATGAGGTTTTAGATCCTCAAAAGGAAGGATTAGGGTTTCACAAATAGAGGGAATTAGCTCCATGAACAAAGGGATTAGGATTGAGTAAGCATAAGCTCGAAGCTTTCAGTTGGTAAATATTCCCTCCTCCCCCAAAAAATCTTCTATAAATCACTTTTTAATTTTAATTTACGTTAGGTCATGTGAGAACTTCATAGTGTAAGAGAGAACACATATTTTCACTCGCTATAATGGTCAAATATGTGTATGCGGAAAATATTGCTAAGGAAATGTGCAAGTGCTCAAAAATAGGTTTTTAGACCATGTAATCCATACTTTTCATTCTCTTTGGGATTTTTTGATGCTAACATTGCAGGGGAATGCTTGGGACACTTTCATCATATAGTGAGAGATCCATATTGGCAATCATTTGCCTAATGATGACAAAATGACTTGCAACAAACTTCCCCCTAAAGTGATAAGTCAAAAAATATGTTTGAGGACTGAAGTGATGTATTATGCCAATTTTCAGATTAGAGACCATGGTTAGAAAACTAAAAAAATAAATCAAGGGTTACAACACAATATATAATCATCACTGAGGTAGGAATTTCCATACTGAGAGAAAAAATATGTCAATGAATCAATATGGAAATACACAACGATCCATGTCAACAATAGACACAATGTGGATGAGGCCATCAAATATGGATCTATATTTAAAATTATGAATACATAACTCCATGGAGCCTGGAAGGATGAAACTAGATTCAAGGTCTTGATCTCCATCTCTATCGATCCATAGTATGAATCTAACCATGTGAGTTAACATCTCGAAGTCGAACATGGTTCAAAGCACCTGATTACTGGTCAGTGATGTGAATCGTTAACAAGTGTGAGAGAAACTACCAATAATGACAACGGTTCTCAAGGTACTTCTAGTACAATCTATGTCATGTGAAAATATGTCTTGAAGTTGAACATTCATTAAATCATTCGATCGAAGCTCTATGATGAGAACATGTCATCGAGGGTGAGAAACCTACCATTAAGGCATGCAAGCTCCAAGGTACTAAAGAGGGTTTCTAGGTCAACTTGTTGGATAATGATGTGAAGTCGATAGGAAGTGATTCGTCGCAAGAGGGACTATGACACACATCTAATTTCAAGTTTTGAATAATAAATTTGGAGTGATCCAAGACTGAATCATGGATGGCTGTTATGATTGAAGGCTACAAATTGTAAGGTAATTTTAAATGAGGTTGGACTTCTCTTGAACATATTGGCGACATGAAATTTTGACTTGGAAACATTTGACTAAAAAGTAATATACAAAACCAAACTGAACACTTTCAATGACATATGATTAGCTATGATAAAAGTGGATTTCCCAACCAGAACACAAATGTTATGGAGTGTCATGTTCAAGAGCGACATATTGTCTTTTTCAATACACAAGCTAAATGTCTCTTTCCCAATTTCCCCCACCATTATTGGCAAGCACCTCTTTATTTTTATGAAATATTGAGAAGGATACCATATTATTTTAATGTAATCTCATCCTTTGGATGAGTCCTTCGGATTGTTTTTTAACAAAACCTGGGAAGGAGTGGTTCGATCTCACCATGATTGACGAGTCCTGCACTATTAACATTTTACGAATTTAGTGAAGGGGTAACTCGATGTCATTTTCACATTTAAAGAGTTTGAAAGGACGCAAAAAAAATCATACAGTCTTTCAACGTAAATTTTAACGATCCTAGATAATGTAAAGCTTTGTGTTTTTCATTTTTAGGGAGTTAGGAGAAAAACATATGTAGACTCTGAAATGTCATTTTTTCATGAATTTAGTCTCTCAAGACCGGAAAAGGGTAAACGTAATGCATGAGAGATCTTTATTGACCATGATTAGTCAATGTATAGTTTTTTTGTAAATATTCCACATGATTCATAAAAGGGGTAAACATATATCAAGCGGATGTTTTTAATTTTATTTAGCAAGTTTGAAACAACAAGCATACTTAGAAATATTTTCATGTTTAGAGAGTTAGAAGAGAGCTTTAATATAACTCCAAGGTTTTCAGAAGATAAAGGAAAAAATAATATTTAAATTGGCCTAAATTTCTTATAAAATTACAAAATTACAAAATATTTTACCATTTCTGTTATTACTATTTGAGAGCTATTGAGAGTGAATTTTCACCTGAAACTTCAGAAGAATATTTCGATCAAACTAGTGGATCATTTCATGAACCATTTTCTCCAGGTAAGAGACCATTAAATTATCTTCGCTTTGATATCTTACATTTTTCATTTCACTAGCGATTTGGTGTTTTCAGGGGGTTTTATTAGTTTAAATTTCACCCTCGGTGTGTGCAGTTCCTCCCCATCGGGTTTGTGCACACCGACTTTTTTTGTATCGATGAAAGCACGATTTGTGTGGTTTCCCAAAGTGAAGATGAAAAATTTCACTCTGCTTCTAAAAGAGAGTCGCGCACACTGCTTAGGGTTTTGAAAAAAATGATAAAATTCCTAAAATGTTTTGAAAAATAGGTCATATTATTTTCTAATGATCCTCCATTTTTATTTTGAGAGTTTTGAAGTGAAAAAAATGGAGTGGATGGAGAGAGAACATGAATTTCAAGGTGTGGAAGCTTTAAATGACCCGACAACATAACAGGTCTTCAGCAACTATGGCTTATACAAATGTTTCATGATCCACGGTATGAAAAATCAGCTAGATTTGTTGACATGGTTGGTGAGAACTTGGAATGTTCAAGAACATTCTTTCTAGATTGGAGACTAAAGGCTCACCAAAGATGTAGATGACATTTTTTATTGACTGGGCTTCCATGTCGTGGGATTGATATTTCATTGTATGGGCATAGACCATGTGGTGAAATGATAAAAAATTACTTACGACAACATTGGTTTCGAAGGTCCTAACTCAAGGATGGACGAATTGATATGAAAAGCATTGAGAGGCTTACATTAAGGGCCATTGATTTTACTGTTCCATGACTATGTGGAAGTGCAACGCTCCATTTGGTTACTAAGGCCCAAATGCATATTTTTATGGAGTGTTTACAACCTACCCTTTTCAACTGGTGTGAGGGTGTTGTTCCCAATATCAAAGGGAAATTGACTAAACAAAAAATAGGAAAACTCGAGAACTTTCGGTATGGTGCCATTGTTATCTCATTTTATCTAGAGAGGATTCCTTTTATTTCTCCATAGTTATCTATAGAGGCAAGAGGACCTCATGATCCTCGTATGTTATAGTGGATTTCATTTATGGCATGGCATGAAGGTGGTGATCATCCAACTGTGAGATAAAATCATGACTTTCTTATTTGGTTGGAATGCTAGATTATAATGATCCATGATTACCGGTATGCAGGAATAGATTGCATTGGTGATCCATATATCCCACTCCCTATAAGAATGTAGTGGCGTGACATAGTTGAAAATTCCCATTTTGGTTTTTTTCTGTTTTTTCGAATTTTTCTTCTTTTTTTACATCCAAAACTAAGTATCTAAATTAGTCATGCAGATGTGGGCCTAATCAGACCAATAACATTACATCGATTGGAAATATGTGGTGAGCAGCTAATACTCTTATGCTACAGAGCCCTAATGCAACAAAAACTTTATCTGAGCTTGAGCATAATCTAGAGAGGTTGACTCTCGATATCCCATATATTGGGATCAATGATTTACGTTTGTTATCAGAGTCATATCGTGGGAGTCCCTCGGCCGATCAGTCATTTGATACAATGAGTGGCTTGTGCTATAGTCTATTACCATTGTCATTATGGTTAATTGCTAGTCATAGGGCTATATTTTAGTTTTTGATATATCAACATGTTCAGATAATAAAGGCCACAGGGCCTCATATGTCTTGGATGACATTCTGTAAAGCCAAAAATTTTACAAACATTTTTATTAATGGAAACTACTACTATTATCTTAGTTGATCTTGTACAATATGTGAATGACTATTTTTTTATTTCTAACACATGTTTCAAATGTTGATTTAACACATAATTCGTCAATGTATCAGTTAATGTGTTTAACTATGTTGGAATGTGTTGATATTCACTGTGATAAAATTATCTCTACAAGAGATGAACCCACAAAAAAATCCTTGAAATTGTGAAACTTCTTACTGAATAACCACCATTTAAATATAATACTATGAGTTTAGAATCTAAACTAATGATTAAATGATGAATACCAAATGAAATTGTGTCAATTACACTATATTTTGTAATATTATTCCTTGCACGACCAAAGCATATTCAATGAATACCAATTAACTCATCAATGGGTGAATAAATATCCCAAGCTAGGGAAGAAACATTATGAGTATTATGATTAGCTCCATTAGGATAGCCAATGTAATTTTGAGGGAGCGTCAACATCCGCAAATCAAGTGTAACACAACATAAGCAGGAAAAGTAGATGAAATTCGTAAAAATGTGCAAAATTTTCCACACACATGAAAAATATGATACAAAAATGTACAAAGAATTCATAGAGTGAATTAAGCATATTATTTATTCAGGTAAATTCCATTTCTAGGATTTCCTAACTAAATACCATCATATTCAACTAGCTCATAAGCCCCTTTTTCCAATACATGTTTTATGATATAGGGACCATGCCACATAGGTTCGAATTTACTGACACCTAATTTATCATGTTCTTGATCACAAACCAAGACTAGGTAACCTTATGAATATGAGTGAGGATTTACATTTTGAAAAATGTGCTTTAACTCATTTCTTATGAGTCACAATAACTAATGAAACATCACAGCGAGTCTCATCTAAATTTGTTAAGTATAAAAATCATTCTTCCTCTGCAAAAGTAGTAGGTAATAATTTGATTTCTAGTTTTAATGAAGAGATTTTACATTTAATAGGCAAGACTACTTCCAGACCTTAAACCAACTAGAAGGGAGTAAATCCAATTGTAGTTTTTGATAAGGTGCGATATGCACACAAGGATGGAAAAATCATGAAATGCTAATTTCGTTTATGAATTCCTACAATATGTGTAATCATGGTAGTTAAAACCTTGTTCACAGATTCTACTTGGACATTTTCTTCTAGGTAATATGGAGTTGAACTATTATGATGCAAGCCGAACTTTGTAGTAAGTACAGTCATCATAAAATTTTGAAAATGGCTACCATTATCTGTGAAAATGGCTTGCGAAACAATGAACCTAGAAATCACATGATTGAATGAGAAAATAGTTTTGGTCTCACCATCATCCTTGTATATAGCCATCGCCTTTACCCATTTCGTAAAATAATCCACATCTATGATAATATACCGATGCCCTCATAAAATTGAGGGTTAGATGTAATGAAATTGATGCCCCATTGTTTGAAAGGACCAACAACAATGATTGGGTGAATATGAGCTTGACGTGAAAGCATTTTGTGATGATATATTTCGAAATTTTTGTATTTTAGGATTGTAGTTATACAATATTTAAATATTTAAGGCTAGAAATATCGAGTGTGCAAGATTTTTTGGGTAGTGGAAAACCCTAACATATGGCTGTCATAAGCTCCAGAATGAAAATCATTTAATTCTCTTTTAGCTTCGTCGAGATTCAAACATTGTGTAAATATAGAATCAACACAATGATGTGTTGGAAATGTTGTCTTTGATGGCAAAGGAATTGGCAAAGGAATTGGCCTCTGAAATAGTAACTAGGAACATAGAAAAGAAATGTAGCAGAGAATAACAGAGAAAGAGTGCATCTACAGAGAGCAGTATCAATCAAGGAGCAAATCGAATTCAGTAGGAAGGATATTGAGCCCCTGTGGAATTAATTCATGTGTGAACATATGTATGCATCCTGATGGAGGATAATTGAAATCCGTGATAAATAAGAAACCATATGAGGGGATTAATGGTGCTCCGTATGTAGTTCGAGGAACCGATGCTAATACGGTCGATTGTGTATCCCAAACTGGTAGACAGTGGAGTTATTTATATTTGTTGAATATAAGACGAAAGGTAAATTGGATCAATGTTGGGGATTGATCTCGGAATTGTCTGTGCCTTTATTGAATTGAGCAAGTGTAATATATGAACATGTTCTTGATGAAGGAATTGTGAATCCCTGCAACCAACATGGAACTCGATGACTGAATTATGTGAATATAGGCTGTCGAACTTTCATTGGAACAACTCTTTGAAATTACAAACGGAACCTGGAGTAGAAGGGCGGAACCACGAAGGAGGAACAGTACAGGCGGTTTCCGATTTTCATCGCACCGCTTTTGATGGGCAAGCGGTATTCAAGAGGTTGGGAGCGATTCCATAGAACGAGCGACACACGTCCCTGAACGAATCTACAAAACCGCCATCACTACGTGCCATCGCACGTTAAAGTCCGACCAAGGATGCTGCGCGATATGGTTAAGCGTCGTCGATTTGAAAGGGAGCCATCGGACGGTGGCTGTATGAGGAAGTTGCGTGAAGGATAACCATGGTACGGTGCGAGTATGTGATTGGGTCGTTGATCATATATGTGGGCCCAGTTTAAATTATATTGATTGGGACTTTTTAATGTTTGTGGGTTTAACCAAGGTTTGTTTAAATTAAATATAATTTATGACGAAAAGAGATTGCGCCATCACTTTGAATGTTATTCCAAAGGTGGTGATATTTTCCATGGTCAAGCTCAGAAATTGTAACCAGAATGCGGACTAAAAGAAGTGTTGAGAAAATATTCACCAAATATGTGATATGATTAATATACACATCTGCCGAGGGATGAGTAAGGGCTTGAACCTTAGGATAAATTTGGATTAATATATCAATCTCAGATTCAGAAATTAAAAAGCCTTATATTAATTATTTAATTGCCTGACCAAGAAAATAAGAACAATGAGAAGCTGTTTGGGGCTTGGGTAAGCCCCGTTGGATTATCTATTTGATCTCATCCAGGAATACCATCAGTGGTTGAGTGGTTTTGACTCATGGTATTAATAAAGGCTAAAAATATATAAGGATAAGAGGATCATAGTTCAACATGTGCATGTGGAGGGATTGTCAATGAATAAATCTCTTTAAGAGATAACTACATGATTGAACTCTGTTATCTGAATGAAGCTAAATCTATGATGCACCTATGGAGTTGATGAAGGTTAAAGGTCTCTAGATCAAGAAAATGATGAATCTCTGGGAAGATCTGCAAAGAAATAAGGAAGACTTGAAGCAAGTCAGATGAAGAAATTGAAGAAATTTGGTGGATCTGAGGATTGAAGTCTTCAGCATGAAAGTGGAAGCTTTCTGCCAGGAAAAGATGGTGTTAAAATCAGGGGGTTGGAGCTCCCTTGTATTAGTGACTGGAGAATGAGAAGAGGTTGTAGCCTTCTGCAGGTGGGTGCCTGCGTGCTAGGTATAAGTCTGCGCCAGCACAAAAAATTGTAAGAAGTTTTCTTTATAATAAAAATTGAAGACAGAGACGACAACAGCGGTGGTTTTCTCCCAAATTGGGTTTCCACCATAAATACCGGTGTTCATGTGTGTTGCTTATGTGTGATGGTTTATTCTATTATTATAGCACATAATTAATGCTTAATGAATGATGCAATAATCTAAGTAAAGAACTAAAAATGCATAATAAGATCTCTGCTAAAAAGTTTTCAGTCAGATCTAAATACTAATTCACCCCCCCTCTCAGTATTTTTCCTAAAAATTGGTATCAGAGCAGGTCCTTCTGAAAAGCTTAGCCGCTAGAAGGAAGATCAATCAAGATGAGCAATCAAGATGGAGTAGCATCTATCAGGCCTCCGCTCTTCAACAGAACCAATTTAATCTTCTGGAAAACAAGGATGAGATCCTATCTTCATTCTTTGGGTGCAAATGTATGGGCTATTGTTGAAGCAGGATATCAATATCCAGTAGCAGTACCAACAGATCCAACAGAAATAAAGAATTATGAAACAAATGCAAAGGAATTTAATTCTCTATTAGGAAGTCTAACTGAATCAAAATTTGTCAAAGTCATGCAGCTGAATACAGCAAAGTAAATATGGGACAAAATCATTCTAAGTTATGAAGGTGATGCTAAGGTAGAAAGTGCTAAACTACAAACTCTCGGAATTCAATAGGAGAACCTAAAAATGCATAATGAAGAAAGCATTGCTAATTTCTTTTTACGTCTTGATGATATTATAAATCCTATGAGAAATATGGGAGAAACAATAACCAAATCTACTTTGGTTGAGAAATTTTTAAGATCACTAACGAAAAAATTTGAGTCAAACGTTTCTGCTCTTGAAGAAAAGCAGGATCTTCAAAATCTTACTGTGGTGCAACTTCATGGCATACTAACTGCATATGAAATGAGAAGAGGAGGACCATATGAAGTCAAAGAAGCTGTCTTTATAGCTTCTACAAAAGGGAAATAAGTACAAGAGACAGAAGGATCAGGGTATATCTCAGAAGAAGATGAGGTAAATTTTGTAAAGAAACTCCAACTTGGTACAGGATGGTTCAGAGGTAGGCTTCCTTTCAAATGTTTTTCTTCTGGAAGAGTTGGTCTTTATGCTGCTAAGTGTCTGTTGAACTCTTAGTTAAACTGAGAGGGGGGGGGGGGGTGAATCAGTTTAACACATTCATGGACTTTTAAAAAATTTCTTTTAAAACTCATTTTACTTTATTAACACCTTCATTTCATGATCAACATAATGTGTGAGCAATCTTTATTTATGAGCAGCAATTAATAAGCAGACTAGATAATGTACCAGCAGTCTTAATATGTTAGCAGTAAGTATTAGAAGAATAGATATATCATATCAACACATAGACATCATGCACATAGACACCAGATATACGTGGAAACCCATAAAGGGAGAAAACCACATCTTATTATTGTTTTGATGCAAAGGCAAGCTCCAACTCCCTCTCACCACTGATTTTCTGCAGGCACCAACCTACAGGAGGCTCCCACTCAATTCCTGGCTTCTAACTTGCAAGAGCTCAAATCAAATCTATTTTAGCAGGCACCAACCTACGGAGGCTCCTACCTCAATCGGCTACGTGACATTTTATCAAGCTAAAAATTTATGTGGCTTCCAACTGCTCCAACTCCCATCTTGTTTCTCGGCACCAACCTACGAGGCTCCTACCTCGATCGGCTACAAGCTGACATCTATCAAGCTACAACTTGATAGGGAAGCTCCAACTTCCTTACTCTTTGAAGAAAAACATGACGATTTGCAGCAGATATCGGCTCTGTCTAATGCCTTCTTTTCTTTATTTGTTCATCAAATCTTATACCAGACCTGCATCATCTCTGCTCAGCCCCTTCTTCTTCTTTTCTCGGCTCCTCCTTATTCACATTCTTTTTGCAGCTTGCTTATTCTCTTCAACTCTCTTTAATTCTGCTGCACACTCTCTTCTTCTCTCACTCTCTTTTGTCAACTCTCCCCTTGGATATTACCCTGTTTTATACAAAAATAGCTTCATGGTTGTTTGTATTCCACTGGGAGTTTGAAATGGATGACCATGTCTCTTTGCCTTCTACCTTCTCATCTCTTTTCAGCTCACTCATAAAAATGTAACTGTAGGTTCTTATTTCAATATTACAGTGGGATATTTGCTTTCTTCCGGAGACTTTCCAATACATCACAAACAATAAAAACAATTAAAACATTTACATTTGAATTACAATGTGAACTTTCTAGCTCACTCGTTTTGTCTCTTGGCTTTGCTGCGCATTTTGTATTTTCTGCATTTGTGTCTTTGTATTTCTGTATTTGTGTTTATCTCTTTTAGAGCTCTATTTGCTCTTGTCCTCTTGAGTTATGTAAGCATTTTCCGTGTAGCTGTGCTTTTTATATCGATTGCATTTATATGGAAATATATGGCGTGGTGTAATTCAGCCAACACACCCACGGCAAGTGTCTTGTTGATGTGGAAGTTCCACAAGCGGAACTAACATAGATCTTAGTCATTGTATATTAATAATTGCCCTCCCATTAAGCCGAGGCCCGAGGGTTCACAACCCATGTGGCATATTTTAAGACAACTGCAACTATGTTTTATATATCTAACAACAATCCTTTTATATATAAACAATCACCCTCCACCTTAAGCCTTTGGTATTATATTACAATCCAATAAGTCGAATCATAACCACTAATATATGAAAGGGGGACCCCACATCTCCGTTGGCGGATCGGTGGTGTTAAACGAAAACTTGCGATTGTGATTGATCAAATGGACACGATGACCACTTAAAACATGTCTCATAGTGCAATCGGGGCACATGAATAGAAATGTTCCGATTGCGATCAGAAACATGGATGCGATTTGCACATATTAACTCTCGCATATAACAGGATCGGGTCCACCACTTCAATCGCAACATATTACAAAAGTCGTGCAATCAATCGAAAAGTTCCAATTGTGATTAAGATACCGGACGCAATTGAACCGATTAACTCCATCGTATAACGCCATCGAGTCCGCCACCTGATCGGAGCATATTACAAAAGAATTGTGATTAATCGGAAAGTTTCGATTGCGATTCAGATCTCGGACGCGATTGAACCGATTAACTCCATCGTATAATCGCCATTGGGTCTGCCACTTGATCGAAGCATATTACAAAACTCCGTCGATTGAACCTTTTCTCCGATTGTGATTGGGTGAGGGGTCCCACCTTATAAGCCATTTCGTTTTGATAGAACCTTTGATTATATAGATATAAAGTGCTCCGCTTGCATATAACTGATATATATGTTTATATATATATGTTTCGCCGCTGGAGTGAAGCGATTCCCGGAATAATGTTTGTATAAGTTATATGTATAATGTCGGTTGGAGAGTGCGATTCCCAGAATTTTATAACAGCTCTCTGCCTCTGTCTCTGACTCTGTCGCTTCTGTCGCTCTGCCTCTATCTCTATCTTCCGATAACGGTTCTTCACTGTGCTTCGATGACTGTTACATTTTGACATTTTTCTTGCTTCCTTTATTGCTTTCACTGTGCTTCTTTTGCCTTCCGCTGCTTCAGCGCTGCCTCCTTTGCCTGAGTGCTGCCTCCTTTGCCATCAATGACAATATTTCCAACAGTCTCCCCCTTTGGCATTGATGGAAATCCACTTTCTCTGTTTGCTTTCTCTTTCTCTTGTTGCTTTCTCTTCCTGTTTGCCTGCTCTTCCTCCTGTTATTTGTTCTTCCTCCCCGTTTGACATCAATGGCAAAGGACGACTCCTCATCTCTCCATATGGGTTCTGTCGTTGTATTTCCTTTCTTTGAGTTACGTTTAGGTCTTCTTCTGCTGAAATTGGACTATGCTGCTCCAGAGTGATGTATGAAACTTTTTGAGAGAACACTTTGGTATAGTGAGCCGATATATGTTTTATAGCTGTGTTTCATTTGTAGTGCCTGTAATATGTGCTAGATTGCAGACAGAGATGATGTATTTTACGATTGAAAGGTTCTTGTTGCTTCTGAATGCTGATAATATTGATAATGCTGATAATACTAATAATGCTGATCCTGTGGACTTGTTTTATGCTTATCTTCCTGGCTGTTCTCCCCCTGGAATGATATCTTCGTTTTGTTCTCCCCCTGAGACTGTACTTTCTCTTCATATTAGAGAATAGTATCTACAGATACTACCCCTAGTCTGTCTCTCAAGTATTCGAATGGTTCTATGGCAAGTGGTTTGGTAAATATATCTGCTATATGTTCTTTCGTTGATACATAGTCCAGTTTAACTATCTTCTGAGCCACTTGTTCTCGGAGAAAATGATACTTGATTTGTATATGTTTAGTTTTTGAATGAAGCACAGGATTTTTAGATATACTTATAGCACTTGTATTATCACATTTGATTGAGATAGGTTCATTAATGCTTACCTTCATGTCTTGAAGAGTCTTCTTCATCCACATGACTTGAGTACAACAGGCTGCTGCTGTTATATATTCTGCTTCAGCTGTTGACAAGGAGATAGATGTTTGTTTCTTACTTAACCATGCCACCAGACTTTCTCCTAGATAGAAAGCACCTCCACTTGTACTCTTCCTGTCATCAACACAACTGGCCCAATCTACATCTGTGTATGCTGATAAAGTGAAGTTTTTGCTTTTAGGATACCAAAGTCCATACAGTGTTGTTCCTTGTAGATATTTGAATATTCTTTTGACTGCAAGAAGGTGATTTTGTTTAGGTGCTGCTTGATATCTAGCCACTAGTCCTACTGCTAGTATGATGTCTGGCCTTGATGCAGTCATGTACAATAGACTTCCAATCATGGATCTGTAGAGTTTTTGATCTATATCAGCAGACCCATCATCAGCACACAACTTGCAACCTGTGGTCATGGGAGTTGACACAGGTTTGCAATCTTCCATTTTGAATTTTTTCAGCATTTCTTTTAGGTATTTTTCTTGTGAGATGAATGTACCCGTGCTCCTTTGCTGAATTTGAAGTCCTAAATAGAAACTGAGCTCTCCAATCATGGACATTTCAAACTCTGATTTCATCTCTTCTGCAAATCCTTTTGCTAGCTCATCTCTGTTGCTTCCAAACATAATGTCATCAACATATACAACAACAATTAGGACTTCATTTTCATGTGCTTTTATGTATAGATTGTTGTCTACTCCACCTCTTTTAAAACCCTGTTTTTGAAAATATTTATCCAGTCTTGAGTACCAAGCACGAGGAGCCTGTTTCAGTCCATATAGGGCCTTTTTCAGTTTGCATACATTGTCTTCTTTATCTGTCAATGAGAAACCTTCTGGTTGTTCCATGTACACTTCTTCTTCTAGATCGCCATTAACAAAAGAAGATTTTACATCCATTTGATATACCTTGAAATCTTGGTAGCATGCAAATGCCAGGAACATTCTGATAGCTTCCATTCTGGCTACAGGGGAAAATGTTTCATCATAATCAAGTCCTTCTATTTGTGAGTATCATTTGCAGACCAGCCTAGCTTTATTCCTGATTACTTGTCCTTTCTCATTCATTTTGTTTTTGAATACCCATTTTGAACCAATGATATTTTTCTCAATAGGTCTAGGAACTAGTTCCCAGGTATTGTTCTTCTCAATTTGGTCCAATTCTTCATTCATTGCTGTTATCCAATACTTGTCCTTGCTGGCTTCTTCAAATTTCTTTGGCTCTATTTGTGATAACATGGCTATGTATACTTCTTCTGTTTGTTCTGTTAGCTGCCTTCTTGTCTGGACTCCTGCTTTCTTGTCTCCTATGATCTGATCTTCAGGATGATTCTTCTAAGTGTATCTTGAGGGGGTTTTTGAGCTCAGCTCTGCATCTTCTATTGTCTTTCTAGTTTCTTCATCATTCCGGTCTTCTTCTTCATGATTAACTGATGGACTGCAGCAGTCTGTATTTCTTGTATTGTTTGGAAATTCTTCATCAAATCTCACATCAATACTTTCAACTATTTTCTGAAGAGTCTTGTTGTAGCACCTGTACCCTTTACTTTTGGAAGCATATCCTAGAAAAATCCCTTCATCTGCTCTTGCATCAAATTTTCTAAGGTTTTCATCATTATTCTTTATGTAACACTTGCTACCAAAGACTCTGAAATGTTTTATTAAAGCTGGCTTTCCATGCCATAGTTCATATGGAGTCTTGTCACTGCTTGGCCTTAAGTGAGCTTTATTAAGGATATGTACTGCTGTGTGTACTGCTTCTGCCTAGAAGGTTTGAGCAATATTATTCTCTTGCATCATAGCCTGCTATTTGTCGTACGCACTGCTATTTACTACTCCATTCTGCTGAGGTGTCCCTTCAATAGTAAATTGTTGCTTTATTCCATGTTCATTACATAGGTCTGTAAAGTCATAATCTGTGAATTCTCCTCCTCTGTCTGATCTGATACATTTCAGCTTGCATCCAGTTTGATTTTCTGCTAATGCTCTGAATATCTTAAATTTGTCCAGTGCTTCTGATTTATTCTTGAGAAACGCAACCCATGTCATTCCGGAGAAATCATCTATTATTAGCATAAAGTAGGACTCTCCACTTGGTGTTTTAGTTCTTGCAGGTCCACACAGATCCATGTGCACAAGTTGCAGTGGTCTTCTTGTTGATAACTCTTCTTTAGATTTAAAGGATGTGCGAGTTTGTTTCCCCAACTGACAAGATTTGCATATTGTGTTGGAGGGCCTTTTTATTTCTGGCATATCTCTGACAGCTTTCTTCTTGCTCAGTCTAATGATATGGTCAAAGCTAAGATGTCCCAATCTCCTATGCCATAACCATGACTCCTCGAGTTTGCTAAGATGGCAGGCTTCATCCTCCTCTTTCACTATGTACACATTACTCTCTGTTCGAACACCTTTGAGTAGAGTTTTTCCTATTGTGCTTGATCTGACTACAAAATCTTGTGCTCTAAAGATAACTTCACAGCCTTTATCACACATTTGACTGACACTCAGTAAATTTTCTTTCAGCCCATCTACATATAATACATCTTGGGCCTTTCATCTGCCATTGTCTATGCTGACTGATCCTTTTCCCTTGATCTTTCCTGATTTGTCATTTCCAAAAGTGACATTGCCCAATTTCTTTTCGTCAAGAGTTAAAAACTTGTTTTTATCTCCTGTCATGTGTTTAGAGCAGCCACTGTCCAAATACCATTGACTCTTCAAATCTTGAGCAGTTAAATCCAAGTCACATTTATTCGCCTTCTTTATCCACTGGAGGCCCCCTTTTGTTTGGTATCTTTTGTGAGGTGATGAATTATATCCCTTTAGAGAACACTTGGAAGATATATGTCCAACTTGATTGCATATACAACATTTGATTATAGTTTTTGCAGAATTGTGAGCATGAAAAAAATTGCTTTTACTCATAAACCTCCTTGAGGTATTGAACATCATTCTTTGTCCATACTTTCTACATTCAATAATTCTATGGCCAAAATCCTTACAATAAAAGCAATAACCATAGAAATTACTTGCATACCTGATGCAAGGTTGTCTCTTCCATGCTTGCATCTTTTGTTGGTTTGAATCATTCCTCCTTGCATGACAATATGCAGCAATGTGTCCTGGCTTGTGGTAGACATAACAGGTGGCATTCTTCATAGGGGGCAAGAATCTCCTCTGATGACTTCCAAATTTGATATACTCAGGGGCATATGATTCTTTTTCTGCCATCTTAGTATTCATTATATTCCTTGTTACTAGAGATTTCTTGTGATCTCTGTCATCCATCAGTCTTCTTTGCTTTTACAAAAATTATATTTTTGTTTTCCTTTTCTTTGCCTTTACTCGATTCTCCTTCATAGCCTATTCCTGTTTTTATCATTGGGGATCTTTGAGCAACCAGGATATCATTCAACTTGCTAGAGCTTGTTGTTTGAGAAGAGTTTATAACCACTGTCCTTTGAGCATTTTCTATTTTCTTCCTGAGACATACCACTTCTTCCTCCAACTTCTCTTGTTCTTGGGTTTTATCCTTGATTTGCTGAAGTAATATATCTTCTATCTTCTTGGCTTCTTCAAGCTTTACCTTCAACTACATGAGGACTTCTGAATTTTGTTCTTCTTTCACACATTTGAGGAGAATCTCTTTTTGTTTTCTGCATTTTAGTTTGAGTCTGTCAATCTCCTCCAGAGCACTTCTTAGCTCCCCCTCAAGATCGACTTCCCCTTCTTCTTCTTCTTCTAGCAAGAGTCCTTCAGGATCTTCTATGGCCATTAGTAAAAATTCAGAGGTTCCCTCTTCTCCTGAGGGTTCATCTGAGTCTTCAGATGTACTGTTGTCTTGCTGTGCATAGAAGGATTTTTTGCTGAATTTCTTTCCTTTCTGCCAATTCTTTGATGTGTCTTTCTCTGATTCTTGAGCTTGATTTCTTACTTTCTTGTGAGGACATTTAGCAGCATAATGTCCAACTCTTCCACAGTTAAAGCATTTAAAAGGAATTTTACCTTTGTATCTACTTGAGCCTCTATCCAATTTCTTGACAACTTTAGCCTCTTCTTCATCAGAGCAGGAGCATATGTCTTCCTTTTCTTCTTTCTTCTTTTCTGTTTTGAATGTTGCCTCCCTTGTACTTGGATTCTTCTATGGGAGCCTCATCTCATATGCTGTAAGATTTCCTAGTAGTTGGTTCATGGTCAAGGTCTCCCAATCAGCTGTTTCTTCTATTGCAGACACCTTGGGATTGAATCTGGGTGGAAGAGATCTTAGAATATTTTGTACAATTATACCTTCTGGTATTGTTTCTCCAAGATCTTTCATACTGTTAACAATTTCTGCAACTTTTAAGAAGAATTTGCCAACATCTTCATCATCATTCATTTTTAAATTTTCAAACTAGGCTCTATATACTTGAAGTTTGGCAGTCTTAACCTTTTTATTTCCCTCATGGATATTCTTTAGAGTGTCCCACATATCTTTGGTAGTCTTACTGTGCATTATTTTGATAAACTCGGCTTCACATAGTCCATTTAAGATTGCATTCATTTCTTTTGCATTAGCTACAAAAATTTCTTTAGCTTCTTTCTCAGTATCAGTTGACTTTGTGACATATCCAATTTCCACAGCATCCCAAGCTTCTAATCCTAAAGACATTATATAAGCTTTCATTCTTATTTTCCAAAAGGCATAATTTGCACCCGTAAAGAAAGGGGCTTTATTGGTTGAGCTTCCTTCTTGACTTGCCATCTTGAGAGCCTAGGATCTCCTTTCAGTTGTTAGACTGATATACAAGGAACCTGGTCTGATACCAATTGTTGAACTCTTAGTTAAACTGAGAGGGGGGGGTGAATCAGTTTAACACATTCATGGACTTTTAAAACTTTTCCTTTAAAACTTATTTTACTTTATTAACACCTTCATTTCATGATCAACATAATGTGTGAGCAATCTTTATTTATGAGCAGCAATTAATAAGCAGATTAGATAATGTACCAACAGTCTTAATATGTTAGCAGCAAGTATTAGCAAAATAGATATATCATATCAACACATAGACACCATGCACATAGACAAAAGATATACATGGAAACCCATAAAGGGAGAAAACCACATCTTATTATTGCTGTAATGCAAAGGCAAGCTCCAACTCCCTCTCACCACTGATTTTCTGCAGGCACCAACCTACAGGAGGCTCCAACCTCAATTCTGCAAGTTACAACTTGCAAGGAAGCTCCAACTCCCATCTATTTTTTGTAGGCACCAACCTACAGGAGGCTCCTACCTCAGTCAGCTACAACTGACATTTTATCAAGCTACAACTTGATGTGGAAGCACCAACTCCCATCTATTTTCTGCAGGCACCAACCTACAGGAGGCTCCTACCTCAGTCAGCTACAACTTGATAGGGAAGCTCCAACTTCCTTACTCTTTCAAAAGAAAAACACTTGCTGATTTACCTTGGATATCAGCTCTGTTCTGTACCTTCTTCTCTGTTGTTCATCAAATCTTATATCAGACCTGCATCATCTCTGCTCAGCCCCTTCTTCTTCATTGCTCAGCTCCTCCTTATTCACATTCTTCTTGCAGCTTGCTTATTCTCTTCAACTCTCTTTAATTCTGCTGCATACTCTCTTCTTCTCTCACTCCTTTTTCGTCAACACCTCTCCCCTTGGATATTACCCTGTTTTATACAAAAATAGCTTCATTGATGTTTGTATTCCACTGGGAATTCGAAATGGACAGCCATGTCTCTTTGCCTTCTGCCTTCTCATCTCTTTTCAGCTCACTCAGAAAAATGTAATTGTAGGTTCTTATTTTAATATTACAGTGGGATATTTTCTCTCTTCCGGAGACTTGCCAATGCATCACAACAATATAAATTTAAATAAAACATTTACATTCAAATTTAAATGAGAACTCCAGCTCACTCGTTTTGTCTCTTGGCTTGCTGCGCATTTGTCTTTTCTCTGACGGTGTCTTTTTCTTTTCTGTGACTGTGTTTTATCTCTTTTCAGCTTTGTTTGCTCTTCTGTCCTCTTCTGTGGTGTAACTGCTGCATACGTGTAACTGTGCTTTTTATATCAGTGCATTTTATATAAATATATGTAACTGTTGACTGTAATTCAACCCTTTACACACAGCAAGTGTCTTGTTGATGTGGAAGTTCCGCAAGCAGAACGAACATAGAACACAGTCGTTGTATATTAATAATCGCCCTCCCATTAAGCCGAGGCTCGAGGGTTCACAGCCCATGTGGCATATTTTAATACAACTACAACCGTGTTTTATATATGTAACAACAATCCTTTTATATATAAACAATTTCCCTCCATCTTAAGCCTTTGGTCTTATATTACACTCCAATAAGTCGAATCATAACCACTAATATATGAAAGGGTCGGGCCCCACATCTCCGTCGGCGGATCGGTGGTGTCAAACGAAAACTTGCGATTGCGATTGATCAAATGGACGCGATGACCACATAAAACATGTCTCATAGCACAATCGGGTCCGAAATTTGAACAAATGCAATCGGGGCGCATAATAGAAAAGTTTCGATTGCGATCAGAACACGGATGTGATTTGAAAATATTAACTCCCGCATATAACAGGATCGGGTCCGCCACTTCAATCGCAACATATTACAAAAGTCGTGCAATCAGTCGGAAAGTTCCGATTGTGATTAAGATCCCGGACGCGATTGAATTGATTAACTCCATCGTATAACGCCATCGGGTCCACCACTTGATCGGAGCATATGACAAAGGAGTTGCGATCAATCGGAAAGTTCTGATTGCGATTAAGATCCCGGACGCGATTGAACCGATTAACTCCATCGTATAATCGCCATCGGGTCCGCCACTTGATCGGAGCATATTACAAAACTTCACCGATTGAACCTTTTCTCCGATTGCGATTGGGTGAGGGGTCCCACCTTATAAGCCATTTCGTTTTGATAGAACCTTTGATTATATAGATATAAAGCGCTCCGCTTGTATATAACTGATATATATGTTTATATATGTATTTTGCCGCTAGAGTGAAGCGATTCCCGGAATAATGTTTGTATAAGTTATATGTATAATGCCGGTTGGAGAGTGCGATTCCCGGAATTTTATAACAGCTCTCTGCCTCTGTCTCTGACTCTGTCGCTTCTGTCGCTCTGCCTCTGTCTCTATCTTCCGATAACGGTTCTTCACTGTGCTTCTATGACTGTTACATTTTGAAATTCTTCTTGCTGCCTCTATTGCTTTCATTGTGCTTCTTTTGCCTTCCTCTGCTTCAGCGCTGCCTCCTTTGCCTGAGTGCTGCCTCCTTTGCCATCAATGATAATATTTCCAACAGTGTCCTCACAAAGAAACACATGAAAAAGGAAATGAAGTAGAAAAATGGAATAATAATCGGTTTAGCACTAGAAAAAGTTACTATACTCATGAAGATAGTGATCGGTTATCAGACAGTGAGGAAGAATGTGAACAAGATCTTAGACTTCTCATGGCATTTGAAAAGGAGTCTACAGAAGAAAAGGATACATTTATGGATGATTTAGAGGATAATTATTTTCTTGATGAAATCAATCAACTCAAAATATTCTTAGAATAAAGTAAAATATCCATAGAGACTCTGAAAAACCAGCTTCAAGAAAAGGAGAAACATAATGAGAATTAGAATGTGAAATAGTAAGTCTAAGAACAGAAATTGAGAAAGTAAAAACTTTGAATCTTAGATTTGCTGAAGGATCTGAAACCTTAGATGAGATTATCAAGGTACAACGTTCTCGTATTCTAAAGACAGGTCTTGGATACATCGGAGAATCTTCTCAGGCTTCAGCACCAAATTATCTAAAAGCAGCTACAGCCAATACACAACATTCTGCCCCTCAGCAAGGGAATAAAGAATCCTTATGGATAAATAATGACCTTCTCAATTCAAAGAACACTGGTAGGAGTACCTTTCAAAGAAACACCAATCAACAGGTAAATTCAAGTAGAAGATTTCATGATCGCAGAAATTTCTTCTTCAATGGACAATCTTTCTCATGTCATAATTTTGGTCATAAAGCGGTTCAATGTGTTGCATATAAAACCATCATGACAAGAGAAGCAAGAAAGAAAAGGATTGATATTGGAACAAAGAAGAATACATATAACAACTTTTCTCCTCTTCAAAATGAAGTTGAATGTGCTTATTGCAATAACTTTGGCCATGAAGAATCTGAATGCAGGAGCAAAGTCCATCCAAAAGAGCATCTTCTTTCAAGCTCCAAATTATGGAAAAAGAAGGAATTACAGGTTGAAAATTGTGGCATAGCTTTATTTGCAGAAGGAGAAGAAAATCAATGGTACATTGATAGTAGATGCTCAAAACACATGACAGGTGACAAAAAAAAACTTCTTGCATATAGTGCTCTAGAAAAATAAAAGAATGTTACATTTGGAAATGACACTCCTGCTGTCATTAAGGGAAAATTATCTATATTTCTAAAAGAAAAGGTGAAAGCTAATAATGTCATGTATGTGGATGGATTAAAGCATAACCTGTTAAGTGTAAGTCAAATCTGTGATCAGGGAACTGAAGTTATCTTTAGTTCAAAAGAATGTGTGGCACGTGATCTTGATACATGTAAAACAATTATAAAAGGAAACATAACTCCAAGCAACCTGTATATATTAAAGAACTGCAAAGAACAATGTTACATGAGTAAATATTCAGAAAAATAGCTATGGCATAGAAGGTTGGGGCATCTGAGCTTCTCTCAAATTAGCAAATCAAGCAGACTTAACGCTGTTCGTGATCTTCCCAATATTACACCAGCTGAAAGTAGCATATGCAAATCTTGCCAATTCGGTAAGCAAACGAGAGTGAAATTTAATGCCAAAGAAGGTTCATCAAGTAAGCCTCTTGAACTCATTCATACTAACATATGTGGACCTGTGAAGAAAAATTCACGACGTTGTGAACAATACTATATCTTATTTATTGATGATTTCTCTAGAATGTGGATTGGGTTGATTAAACACAAAGATGAAGCATTTGAGAAATTTCAGATCTTCTAAGCACTGGTTGAAAATTAATTATATCTAAAAATAAAGTGTCTTAGATCTGATCGAGGAGGAGAATATACATCAGATGAATTCCTTGAATTTTGTGAACAACATGGCATAAAAAGATAGTTTTCTGTAGCTGGCACTCCACAAAAAAATGGCGTAGCAGAAAGAATGAATAGAACAGGTCAACAAATGGCTAGAGCTATGCTTGATGATTCCGAAACACCTGACACATTTTGGGGAGAAGCAGCACATACAGCAGTAAATATTCTTAGCAAGGCACATGTTCGTGTAAATAGTGATAAAACTCCATATGAACTACGGTATGGTAATCCTCCCACTGTGAAGCACTTTAGAGTCTTTTGGAGCAAATGCTTTATCAAAAATAATGATGAAAAACTTGGAAATTTTGAACCCAGAGTAGATGAAGGAATATTTCTTGGTTACTCCTCTAGGAGTAGGGCATATAAATGTTACAATAAAATAATTCTGAAGACTGTTGAATGTATTGATGTTGTTATTGATGAGTCTCCTGCAGCTCCAAAAGAATAAAAACAAACAACAGATGAAGACAATGATGACATATATTCTTCTACATCAAATAGGAATGATATAGACAATGAACCCAATGAAGAACCCAAAGATGCTTTATCTGAAAAAGCTCCATCCAGATATGTTCAAAAGAATCATCTAGAATCTCGAATTTTGGGAGAAAAGGGATCAGGTGTACGAACAAGAAGGACTCTTGTGGGATCTTCTAGGTATCTAGAATTTCTATCCACTATTGAACCACAAAATGTCAATCAAGCCAACAAAGATGAATTTTGGATTCAAGCCATGAATGAAGAGCTTGATCAAATTGGAAAGAATCACACTTGGGAATCAGTACCAAGACCTCATGACAAAAATGTCATTGGAACTAAATGGATATTCAAAAATAAGTTAAATGAGAATGGGGATGTTATAAGAAATAAAGCTAGACTTGTTTGCAAGGTGTATGCTCAACAAGGAGGCATATACTTTGAAGAAAATTTTTCCCCTGTAGCTATACTTGAAGCCATAAGAATGTTTCTTGCTTTTTCAAGCTTCCAACAAATCAAAGTTTATCAAATGGATGTTAAATCTGCTTTTCTCAATGGTGATCTAGAAGAAGAAGTTTATATAGAACAACCAGAAGGATTCATTTTGGGAAATGATGAAAAACTTGTTGGTAGACTTAAAAAGGCTCTATATGGTCTCAAACAAGCTCCAAGGGCATGGTATTATCGTCTTGACAAATATCTTCATCAACAAGGATTTTCAAAGGGGTCTGCTGATAGCAACTTATACACAAAAGCTGAAAATGATAAACTATTGATTGTGGTTGTATATGTTGATGATATCATTTTTGGAAGTAATGAAGAATCTATGAGTCAGAAATTTGCTTCTGTCATGCAGCAAGAATTTGAAATGTCTTTACTTGGGGAACTAACATTATTTCTTGGCTTGCAAGTGCATCAAACTGCAAATGGTATATTCTTATCACAAGAAAAATACCTTAAGCAAATTCTGAAGAAGTATGGCATGGAAGAGTGCAAACCTGTAAGTACACCAATGATAACCGGATGTAATCTCAGTTCTCATGATGATTCTCCCACAGTGAATCAACCAGAATAAAGATCTATGATAGGAAGTCTACTTTATCTCACTGGGACTAGACCAAACATTATGCATGCAGTTGGGATTGTTGGACGATTCCAAGCTAATCCAAAAGAGTCTCACCTTCAGGCTGTCAAAAGAATATTGAAATATCTACAACGAACTCAAGACTTTGGACTATGGTATCCAAAGAATGCTGATCTCACTCTTCATGCTTACACTGATGCAGATTGGGCTGGAAATGTTGATGATCGGAAAAGCACTAGTGGTGGTGCATTCTATATGGGGCCCCAGTTAGTATCTTGGTTTAGCAAGAAGCAAAGCTCTATTGCCTTATCTACAGCAGAAGCAGAATATGTGGCTGCCGCATCATGTTGCACTCAACTTCTCTGGATGATGCAAACCTTACAAGACATTCAAATCAAATGTTCACCTCCTATCTCCATTATGTGTGATAATACAAGTGCCATCAATATTTCAAAGAATCCTATTATGCATTCCAAGACCAAGCACATTCCCATCAAGTATCATTTCTTACGTGAACAAGTGCTGCAACAAAAGGTGAAATTGGAGTATGTTCCCTCCAAAGAACAAGTTGCTGATATATTTACCAAACCTTTACCTAGGGAAGCGTTTGAATATCTCAGACAGAAGCTGGGAGTAGTCTCTTCCATGCAGAAGATCAGATCTGCTTAAATTCAGAAGACTAAATTGGATACACTCTTGTTGAAAGCGTTCAGGATGCACAGGCCAAGGGGGAGCATTGGTCATGTGGCAAGGATGCATTGTTGGCATTCTAATTATTTATTGTAGTCCGATTTCATGCTTGAGAATCCTTGATCTTGATTGAATGAGTCATTTTTGTTATTTCATTGAATATTATGTTTGAAGATGCAGCATAATCTCAAGGGGAGCATGGTATTGTCGGTACAGAGAATCTCGATCAACCCTTTTCCATTGATGTCAAAGGGGGAGGAAAATCAAAAACAAAAAGGGGGGGGGGCTTCTATAAGACAAAGAGAGGAAGAGTATTGCCATCAATGCCAAAGGGGAATATTGTTGGAAATGTTGCCATTGATGGCAAAGGAATTTGCATCTGAAACAGTAACTAGGAACAGAGAAAAGAAATGTAGCAGAGAAGAACAGAGAAAGAGTGCATCTAAAGAGAGAAGTATCAGTCAAGGAGAAAATTGAATTCAGTAGGAAGGATATTCGAGCCCCTGTGGAATTAATTCATGTGTGAAAATATGTATGAATCCTGATGGAGGATAATTGAAATCCGTGATAAATACGAAACCCTATGAGGGGAATAATGGTGCTCTATACGTATTTTGAGGAACCGATGCTAATACGGTCGACTGTGTATCCCAAACTGGTAGACAGTGGAGTTATATATATTCGTTGAATGTAATACGGAAGGTAAATTGGATCAATGTTGGGGATTGATCTCGGAATTGTCTGTGCCTTTATTGAATTGAGCAAGTGTAATATATGAACATGTTCTTGATGAAGGAATTGTGAATCCTTGCAACCAACACGGAACTCGGTGACTGAATTATGTGAATATAGGCTGTCGAACTTTCATTGAAACAACTCTTTGGAATTACGAATGGAACCTGGAGTAGAAGGGAGGAACCACGAAGGAGGAACAATACAGGCGGTTTCCGATTTTCATCACACCACTTTTGATGGGCAAGCAGTATTCAAGAGGTTGGGAGCGATTCCATAGAACGAGCGACATATGTCCTTGAACAAATCTGCAAAACCGCCATCACTACGCACCATCGCACGTTAAAGTCCGACCAATGATGTTGTGCGATATGGTTAAGCATCGTCGATCTAAAGGGGAGCCATTGGATGGTGTCCGTATGAGAAAGGTGCGTGAAGGATAACCACGGTACGGTGTGAGTATGTGATTGGGTCGTTGATCATATATGTGGGCCCATTTTAAATTATATTAATTGGGACTTTTTAATGTTTGTGGGTTTAACCAAGGTTTGTTTAAATTAAATATAATTTATGACAAAAAGTGATTGGGCCATCACTTTGAATGTTATTCCAAAGGTGGTGATATTTTCCATGGTCAAGCTCAGAAATTGTAACCAGAATGTGGACTAAAAGAAGTGTTGAGCAAATATTCACCAAATATGTGATATGATTAATATACACATCTGCCGAGGGAGGAGTAAGGGCTTGAACCTTAGGAGAAATTTGGATTAATATCTCAATCTTAGATTGAGATATTAAAAAGCCTTAGATTAATTATTTAACTGCCTGACCAAGAAAATAAGAACAATGAGAAGTTGTTTGGGGCTTGGGTAAACCCCGCTGGATTATCTATTTGATCTCGTCCAGGAATACCATCAGCGGTTGAGTGGTTTTGACTCATGGTATTAATAAAGGCTAAGACTATATAAGGAGAAGAGGATCATAGTTCAACGTGTGCATGTGGAGGGATTGTCAATGAATAAATCTCTTTAAGAGATCACTACATGATTGAACTTTGTTGTCTGAATGAAGTTGAATCTATGATGCACCTATGGAGTTGATGAAGGTTCAAGATCTCTATATCAAGAAAATGATGAATCTCTAGGAATATCTGCAAATAAATAAGGAAGACATGACGCAATTCAGATGAAGAAATTGAAGAAATTTGGTGGATCTGAGGATTGAAGTCTTCAACATGAAAGTGGAAGCTTTCTGCCAAGACAAGCTGGTGTTAAAATCAAGGGGTTGGAGCTCCCTTGCAGTAGTGACTGGAGAATGAGAAAAGGTTGTAGCCTTCTACAGGTGGGTGCCTGCGTGCTAGGTATAAGTCCGCGCTAGCACAAAAAATTGTAAGAATTTTTTTTTATAATAAAAATTGAAGACAGAGATGACAACAGCGGTGGTTTTCTCCCAAATTGGGTTTCCACCTTAAATAATGGTGTTCATGTGTGTTTCTTATATGTTATGGTTTATTCTGTTATTACTGCACATACTTACTGCTTAATGAATGATGCAATAATCTAAGTAAAGAACTAAAAATGCATAATAAGATCTCTGCTAAAAATTTTTCAATCAGATCTAAATACTGATTCACCCCCCCCTCTCAGTATTTTTCCTAACATGATGATAAAGTGTATCGCCAACAATAAAGTATTCTCGGGATTGGTACTGAATACGAAGACGATCAATTCGAGATAATTTTGGTCGAAAAGTCTAAGTTTGAAGATACATGATAATATATCTATACCAAGAGTCTAATGTACTGATAATAAAAAGGGATTCATATGGAAGAGAATCCTATGCCATGGTTTCTATCTGAGTATAGGGAAAGTCGCAAAAAATTTGAAAAACACTAATGATTTCTTGAACTTAGATTTTATGAATTCTAAATCAAATTCTTTCATGAGAACTATCCATTGAGAATATTCCCCCTCCCAAGAAATTGTCTCGTAAGAATGTGAATCATAGGGTTGAAATATGAAATCATTGTTGTTTTATGCAAGATAATGTAGTGACAAAAATTTTGGACAACTTGCATGATTTCCAAGGCCAATTTTCCACATGTATGTATTCTATCTCAGTTTTCATAATATTTCTACTTAAATAATAAGTCACATGTTAATCATTCAACTAATATTCTTGAAATAATACCATGCCAATGGTGACATCATATGTGGCTAAATACATAGAGTAATCTCGATGACAATAGGGTGGCTTCAACAATGGTGTGTGAGTCAACTCATGTTTGAGTGCATCAAAAGTTTTTTTAGCAACTTCATCCCATGTAAATGAGATGTCATTTTTCAACAGTAGAGTAAAATCTCTAGTTAGCATAGGATATTTTGGGATGAATTGACGTAAAAAAAAATATTTCCCTTGTAAAATTTGAAGTTGGCACAAGTTGGAAGGAGGAAGTAAATTTAGAATAGTCTCTACCTTAAGTGGATCAACACAAATGTCTTCTTCTGATTATGAAAAATCCTAGCAATTGACCAGATTGTACAAAAAAAACACATTTGTGTGGATTTATGCTTATTATATTGTAATGTCGACATCTGATAAAGATAGCTCTCAAATGCATAAGAAGATATTCTATTTTCATTGAATGAGTTGGTAAATCATCCAAATAGGGTTGTACAATATACTTGATATCGTGAAAGGCCTAAGACATGTCCGATTGAAAGGTGGAGCTAGCATTCTTTAATAAAAATGGGAGTTTTCGATAAGAAAAATTTCCCCATGGAAAAATAAACATGGTTTTATGATGATCATCAGAGACTATGTTGATTTGATTGTATCCAGAAAATCCATTCGTGAAAGAAACTATTTTGTTTCCGACACAATCATTAATGACTTGGTCGATATAGAGGATAGGATAGTTTTCTTTGGCACAATATTTATTAATATCCCTATAATCGACACATACTATAATGGTGCCTTTATTTTTTTTTGTTAACATGAACAATATTGGAAACCCAATTAGTGAAGGGAACATTTTTGGACATGGGATCCCCTCGAAGAAAGCAATAGAGAAACACTTCGTGGGTCAAGGAGAAGAGCACACAACGTGGAGTTCATTTTGATTCTTAGGGTATTTGCGATGGGTCAAAGCCCCTTATTATGTAATGTAATGGGAATATTTTGTGAACTTTGAAATCCACACATGATTTTGGAGCATGGTATTGTAAATGCAAAATATATATAAGGAGTCTAGATATAATTCACAGGAAGTCAAAGTCAAGAAGTTGATGAAATGCATTTGGATGTAAGATTTTTTTGATTTAGAGTCCGTGTCTTGGGTTAGAGGAATGTTTCTTTTAGCTGAGTGCATGGAGACTTTAGGATTTTTGCAGCTATGTGTGCAAACATCTGTAGTTGAGTGCACAGGGTGGAATTAAATGTAAGAGAAATATTTGAGAAATTAATGAAAGAACTTTGAAGAGAGATCTGAGTCTTATTGATGTTTTTGACTTTACTGTTGTTTATTCTTATCTATGTTAAGTAAGGTATTTAATATGTAATTGCATAGAGAACTATGATCTATGATTTTTTATGTTATTTTATGCATGATTAAGCAAGATTGCACAGTCTGGTAATAAGTTCAACATATGTGTTGAACAACACTTGTATAATTAATAGATATACATGTGAAGCTCTATCAAGGAAGAAAATCCCTAAGGCCACAACCCATTATCCCTGTTGATGTAGAAAATTGGTTCTAACATCCCACTATATTGCCTCGGGTGAGACTTTGGTCTATGCAATAAAATCATTGCCGAAATGATCGGTAATAGTGTGTTTTTTTGGTTTGTGCAGCCACATTCAAACCTGGTTGTAGGTCCCATCAAGCCAAAAAGTGGTTCCATTGCCACGACCGGGATCTAACTGAGGGATAGGTGGAGGTGGAATCCATCTAACCAAAAGATTAAATATTGGGTAGATATAAAAGAACGTGACTTTGTTGTGAATGAAAAAAGAATCCAAACATCTCTACTAAAAATTGGTTACATAAGTATATTTATATAGATTAGTACAAGTTATTTTTCGCATCATTTGCTAGTGATTTTTACGAGTGGGTATCAAGACTAGCTCCGCAGATGGGGCGTTACAATCATAAGCAAGTTGCGTGGACCACAGATCTATTTGAGAAGATGAAAAAGACTAATAACAAGATCATGAGGGTTTTTTATTATTGGAACAATAGTGTCCTTGGAGGGTTTACTACTAAGTTCACGATCGAGACTCATGTGTCTTAGAGTGAAGGAGAGCACAAGTTCTTCAAAGGCCCTAGCAGTAAGTACCTGAATTCACTAAAGTTTTGGATTAGAATTATATTGTGTGAAAAGGGTATATTATGCATGCGCTCAATCTGATGTTCGAAGAAAGAGAACCTGGTGCTACGTGGAGTGGAAAAAGATTCAGAACGGATTGGGGTACTTATTTTGAAACTGAATGTCCTCCATTGTTCGGGTCTGAAGAAAAATAAAGCAATCCTTCTACCCCAAGAAGTATATCGTTGAGATCTGAAAGTTATCAAAACACTATTGAGATTCCCTAGCCTTCCACCCCCATCATCACCCAATCCCATTATGTTTCTCCACCTTCACCTCCACCTCTCCCATTCACCATGGCCTAACCCTCGAACATGCCTGTGTTCAAGGGATCGGATGACCCAAAACATTTTTTGTTTTTTGCAAAAGTGATATTGAGTTTGCAGAATATTACAAATGAAAAACGATGAAGGCACAGTTGGTTATTGCGCTACAAGATAGAGCATTTTCTTGGTATATGAAATTTTTTACAATGAATGAAATTTCTACATCGGTTGAGATGAATACTGCGCTGAACATTGAATTCAAGAAATGAAATTCGTAGTCCTAGTGTACCATAGAAGTCAAAGAGATTAAGTAACTGGCTATGGAGACCGTGTGGGAGGTAGATAAGAGATTTAAGACGTTCTTCATCCAAATTAGCTTCAAGATACCAGATGAAAAACATAGGGAATGGTTCATTGCTACGTTGTTGCCTCATCTCATCAAATTTCCATTGTCACAATAGAGGATTGCAACTCAAGATAATGCACTGGAGATTGCGATGAAGCTTGAAGCTTCACCCGTAGTTGATCCAAGCATAGGAGTGAAAAAAATTTAGACTCAGTTCACGAGCTTGGACATGGAGCTCTAGGATCTAAACAAGGGAAAGGAGGTTAGATCTGATATAAGGTTGGAAGTCTGGATGTCAAGTCCATTCAAGCCTCGATTGATGAGCCAAGTGTAGGGCCCCATGTATGGTGTACCATATGTGTAGTTTCAGAACAACATTTCATAGACTATTGTCACCTACTGCAAAAATTTTTCATATCTTCCAAGCAGTTGTTCTGCAATTTCGGTAGTTCCGTGGGACACGATGAAAAAAATTGTAATATATATGACCTAATGATGAAAAACATTCCTAGTGCATACATAATGCAGGTATATGGTTGTGAAGCTTCAAGTTCGTCAATTGTGCGAAGAGGTTTCCTAGGCCAAGGGAATGGACGAGGAGGAGGAACTCGTCATGAATGAGGGAAAATCATATGTTACAACTGGGGAAAACCAAGAAATTTTTCTAGGGATTCTCAGAATTGTACGAAAACTTCCTGTAAGTATTGTCAAGAATTTGGTCATGAAATCGAAGATTGCCCCATTGTTTAGCTACAATGTAGAAGAAGAACAACCAAAAGTTGGTTGAGAATATAGAAATGATAATGGTTGAATTGCGTGAGTAATATCCTAGTGTTAACATAGTAACATGCAGTGGCATGAATACTGGAGGAAACCACGCGAAGGAAAATAGGACTGTGAGGGAGATATGTGTAAAGAAATATGAAGATAATTATGTTGGGTTTAATGTGCAACATGAGAAAGAGAAATTCATGGATACAAATAGGTCAATTATGATTCCTAAAGCTTCGATATCAACCAAGCAGAGACAAAATATCTCCAACGATGGACAAGTCTAAGGAGGATACCGAAGTAAAATTTTGGAGAAGTGTTACAGGAGTTGATAGATAACTGCGCTGGCAAGGAAAATTTGCAACTAGAACAATGTGCAGAAATAAAGTCTATAATAAAAACAAAAGAATTGGTTGGGACATGTGGTTGAATACACAGATCAAATACTATGAGATGGATCAATTTATTATGGATCTAGGATCAAATGCCAATGTTATACCGAGATAGACATGAGAGTGAATGGGAAGGCCTAAGCTGCAATGATCACCAATTCAGCTGAGGATGGAAAATCAATAGAAGATCATTCCTATGGGACGATTTGAACGTATCAACATAGATATTGATGGATCTAGTTTGTTGGTCGACTTTGAAGTTATTGCGATCATTGATGATAGCAATCCTTATCCCGCATTGTTAGGATTTGGCTGGGCTTATAACATGGATGATATAATCAACCTGAAGAAGAGGCAGATGATATTTCAAAAGAATGGTAGCCTAGTTGTTGTGCCATTAGATCCTTCCTAATGTGTGCGCTATACAGAGCCTTTTGAGCATGAGAATGGGGATGTAGAGATTTATTAGATTTATAATATTAATGTGCAGGATGAAGAATGGATTAATCCCACTGTGAATGGTAGAATATGTTGGGAGCCTGATCTTACATTTCATATTCTGATAAGGATTTGGAGCATTGGCAAAATCTCTTACATGAACTAAATACTAAGCATTGTAATAGGGTTACCAAATCTCTACGTTGTGTCCGATCAGAAGTGCGTGACTTGAATTTTTATGATGGAATGGGGAATGTTGTCTTGTTTTGGGAATAAACTGAGAAAAAGGTTCCTAGGGATAAGAGATACGAAGCTTTGGAATTTTCATTGAGGTCTACTCCAACTTGATGGTGGGGTGCACATAGAGAAATTTTAGAAGGATGGAAGGAGTTAGGCAAATTGATAAGGATGAGGTTTGGTCATGTTGACACGAAGATCATGGAGAAATATGATGGTCAAAAATATCCTCGTGTTGTAGCCACTACAACAGCACCCAAAATTTTGGGTATATTTAAAATTTCAGGTCCCCCCTCTACCTATTTAGCCATTAAGGTCTTAACCTAGCCTATAGATGAAAACATCCTCGTAACTTGTCCCAAGCCCCTCGTGAGCCTTCTCACCATCATGATGAGATACTCTTACCGCAACTGCGCGATACTCTTACCACAACCGCGCCATGTGTGAAGGGATCACCATGCATGCATTCGAATGGAGAATTTTGTGTATTTACATTAAAAAATCTTGCACCTTAGATTGTTTAGGCACTCGGTTTGGGTACTTCACCAAGCT
Source organism: Pinus albicaulis (assembly GCA_034641835.2). NCBI lineage: Eukaryota > Viridiplantae > Streptophyta > Pinopsida > Pinales > Pinaceae > Pinus > Pinus albicaulis. Next base: position 367,623,100 of record CM076574.1, on the reverse strand, counting down.
CGTAATCTAATGTTAATTATTTTGGAGCATCGTTTTTTAAAGGGTAACTATGAACTAATTAGTGTTATAATATTTCATACAAGTCAATCCCATGCATGATATACTTTTAAATGTCATCACTACACCGAGGGAAATGCACTAAAGCTAAACAACAAGGTTACAACTGTGAAACATAACACTCTCATCCACATGCCCCTGCCCAGGTGGAAATGAGAGTTAAGGCTACCAGTGAAGATCATTTTTTATGGCAGATGACAAGAATGTGCCCACAAGTGAGAAGGAGGAGAAAGTTAACATTATTTTCAGATGGAGGATGATGTGGTGTGTGTTCACTCAGATAAAGGATCAAGGACAAAATTGTTCGTGGTTGACCGATGCAACAAAATTCTTTACTGATGCACATCGGATACTTAGACTCATTTCATTGTGAAATATAAGAATCCTGGAAGAGTGTTTTGGCATCGGCATATTGGAGTCTTGGTGTTGTCCATAGCGATTTAAGTACCTCTCTGCTCTACGGCTTTAGAAGCACTTTTGCTGAAGACATTCAACATTTTCAAAAGTGAAGATATATTTGGAGCATTTCCCTTTGTCTTCTGGACATTCACTTTGGCACATTTATTCAAGAATTCCTTTATAGTACCGAAAGCTGATGACAATGGAGAAGGTGTGGCTTTCACATTGCATTCTCTATTATGCAAGTACGCTAAAGCCAGTTGCTGCTAGAACGCTGAATTGCTTTTGACATATAGAATGAAACTTCCTCCTGGCACAAGGAAGGGGTCAAAAATAGGAAAGTATAAAAACCTTTGGTCTACGCTGTTGGCTGTATCTTTGCTGGGCACTTGTATGGTCAATAGAAATGGTGTGCTAACACAAATCACTTACGTGTATTTCTTTGCACATTAAGTATATCCGCTAGAAGTCCCTCGCCATGGATTTTTAGGTGCTCTATTGTGGCTCTTTATAAAGCTGGTGGTCGCTTGTTAATTATGTTTAAATTGAAGGACATCACCCTCTAATGATAACCATATCAAATCAATAAACCTATTAAAACCGCCAAGCCTTCTGATGGTCTCTCATTTTAAGCATTTGAATGGTCAATGTGATATGCTTCAGGATACCTTGTTATAGTTTTTCATATAATCCTTATATATATATATACCTCAGGAGGGAAGATGGTTTTTTTTTAAACTATTTATAAGCTTGTTCGATAGAACCTTGGATCACATTATCGTGGTGTCCTTCTAGGGCCTTGTTTTAATACGTATCAAAGGGGCATAAATCACGTTGTTACGAGGGCAAAGGTTACCTGAACCGAGCTATCGGAGACGGCTCCCAAATGAAGATATAAAGAATTTAAGCCACAAGCCACGAGAATGGAAAATCCAACATGGTGATTTGGATAGCGTGAATCCCCACTCTTCATGCCCCATTGCATGGACGTAGGTTTCCCAATGCATGCTACCATGTACAAAAGATATTTATGTTACTACATGCAAACAAAGGATTTTGATCAAGGAGGTCGATGACACACAGCTTTTTAGGGATCATTTAACTCTGCACTATCAGTATGCCCGACATGCAAGGATCTTATGGCCCTTTTGAGCAGCTCAAGTCTGGAAAGCAATGATAACATTCAGCATGGTTGATTTTCACTGTGAGAAGAAGGTCGAATCCCTTCGATTCTGGTTGTGTTAGTGCAGCAAATAAAACCTTAGAAATAATTTTTTTCCTCTGCAATACGCTACTTCTAGCGCAGTATTCACGTCCCGTAAGCCCAAAATTCTTCCAACTGTGACTCCAAGGCATCAAAGAAGTTACAAATTGGACCGATATATGTTGAAGGCCAGAGCCAGTTTATATTAAGAGCACGAACAGTTAACCGTGGAGAGGTATAAGAAGGGTTCATGATATGGCATAGGCACAAAAGGAACGCATCCAATAATTTGCACACCTTATCGACAACCCAAGGAAATTTATCTAGTGAAAGCGTTGCCACATAATGAATGCCTGTGCATGGTATTTGCGACTATTTTGAAGTTGTAACTGCATTGAGGTTCTACATGCTAGTTGTTCTATGATGATATACTCCTCTCAAAAGTAGATTAATCTAAGGAGAATAATCTGTCGGGCTGAGGAGATATGAGCCACCTTTTTTATTGTCCCCAGCAGATCATTCGGAGCCGAGACAACATCAAACATCTGACCAGTTGCTAGGTCATAGAACTGAGGAATAGGTCGAACATGCAACTGACGTAGCAATGCGACCGTGCGACCTCTACAAAGTCACATCTCAAATGATATCCTTGGGTCGCATTTCCTCGCGGGTTGTTGGGTTGCACAAGCTCAGCAATAGGCCGACAACACGACTTCCACTTCGTTGCGACCTTGCGACTTCGCTAAGGAGTCGAATCCTCCCTTTAAGTTGAGCTGCCACGTCACAACACCTCATGATAATTGCCTAGGTCATTCGATATACGACTGGGTAACTGCTAGTGCGTGACTCTACCAATAAGGTCGCAGGAGCTCTCCTCAAGAAGGCGGTTGGAGTTGCGATCTCATCCCAATTACAGTCATGCAACCTAAGAGCACCATGACTTTCCTTCATCGTGTCAACACGCAGGCTTGTGGGAAAGTTCAAGAAATGGGGAATATTGTTTGAAGGATAATTTCCTATATAAGACAAAATCACTCTTTCTCCCCCCATGCTTAATCATTTGATCAACGAGAAAACTAAAACCCATTTCGAAGGGCTTTTCCCGTATCGGCCTCATTGCGAACTTTTGAATATAAAAAATAAATATCATTATCGCATATCTTGGTTTCCATAAGTCGATGATTTCCATATCAAATTTCGACATGAGATCAAAGGGGAAGTTCAATCCAGACAGTTATAGGTGCAATTTTCCAACCATGATATTCATCCTACATTGACCGGATAGAGCCCAAAGCTGAAATGCGTTGCAACATAGTGATAGTCAAATACATCATCAACCTTAAGCCACCACGATCATGGAAGAATCATATCTATAATATGATCAGAATTCATGCAAATACGCCTCCTCATGTGGTCGTTGGAGTTTTCCTTGTGGGTAGTCAAACAATCCCACTCGTGTCTAGAATTTCAAAGAGTCGGAGATGTGGAGGGATCTACCTCAAGTGAGTACCAACATTTGGCACTTAGTCCACAACGATACAAATGGGCATCACAGCAATTAAAGAGGCAAATGGTGGAAGCCTTGGGATTACACAAAGAGCCTCTCCCAGAAGACTCAAAGGCACCCGGTCATTTTCACGAAACGATGATGCAGGAAAGAAGTCTCGCTGAGAAACCCAAATACTATTACTAGGGAAACTCTACACAAGCCGTTCTCTTTGATGACTTAATGACACAACATTTGACCACACGGGGGTCTAAATTTATCATTTTCACTTGTGCAATTAATTAATTATGCTCCTAACATTATTATTCATCAGTGAATACATTTAACCTAAGCTATGTGATTGCAGGTGGAAGCTGTCGGTCTGCACAATGAGCCAAAGTTTTTCATAGCAAGCAAGAGGACCCTTTTTCAAAGAAAATGAGGCGGGATAAGAAATATTGCTATGAAATCCAAAGATCGCGAAAATAAGGTTGCAAGTTGCAAATCTGCTTGAGGTCACAAGTCACAAATTTGCTTAAGGTCTCAGGTCGCAAATTTGCTTAAGGTCATAGGTCGCAAATTTCCTCAAGTCGCAGGTCGCAGATTTCCTCAGGTCACCAGGTTGCATAGTTTCACTACCTATTAAAAGCTCAATGACGCAACACAGCAACCCATCAACTGAGTCACGAGGTTGCAAAATCATGGCAGGTCGCAAGTCACGGATTGTTGGGGGTCATAAGTCGCAAAGTCCAGTCGGGTCGCAGGTCACATCAATGGCTCAAGTCGCAAGTCGCAGAATAGACTGGGTCGCAAGGTAGCCCAACAGCCGGGAAAACGAAAAGTCAAGGGGGCCCAAAGGGCAAGCTTTTCTCTATAAATAATTCCTTCGAGAACTTGTAATGAGGGCTTTTGTTTGGAACTTGGTTTGAGAACATTGTATTACCAAGATTATACAATTTTGAGTATGAATACAAGCATTTTTCAAAATCCCTTTGTGGACCTGGTGTTGACATATGTATGAGCACTATGAGTATTATATTTTTAAGTTTCTGAACATCTTTAGATTAATGGAACTGTATCTTTAATTCATATCACATTTGCATGATAGTTTGCTGAATTCATGTTAATGATGGTTGAGTTCATTTCACTCTCTTAAAGAATGTTAATGACTTCGTTTATTAGCACTTTTATTACCGTTTAAACCTTCTAGAAAGTGAAGGGAATTTTTCCATGAAGAATTGTTTCTTTTTGTGGTCAGAACAGCTTACAAGAACGACACTAATGATGTGTTGTTAACAACACTTCCTTAGACATTTATGCTTTATTTCACCTTGCTACACATAGTGTTATATGTACATTTAATGCATCAATCATATGCCTTGTATCATCCGATTAAGTGTGTATCAACAGGTTTATAGAGTCTAAGAGAGACCCAAATAAAGGAGAAATCAGCGATAGCCGGACCCACACCCCGGACGGGATCCCTACTCCAAACGGTTTAGAGTCTAGTTGGGACTTTTTACTGGGGAGATCCATTGCTGTTGGCCGGATAGATTTTCCCGTCAACATAATTGGCGCTAGAAGGAGGTCCAGATGACAAGCTGAGCCCTTAGAGCCTACATTTAATCTCATATCTGTAATGTCTCATCCCCAAATCATCCTTCCAGGATGTTTGTCGGAGTTTTATGAGCCTCGATGCCTCATCCTTGATGAACTTATGTATCACTTGTCTCAGCTTAAATTCGATGATGAAAACGGAGTGTCCATAACCAAAGACCTTTTATATTTCTATGAATTTGGTGAGTGCTACGAAATCGACAATGAAGGTTTGATTTGTTTGTTTTTCTTCCTCACTCTCGAAGGTCGTGCTAAGCAATGGTGCTGCACATTGCCAGAAGCTTCCATCCATTCGTTTGAACAACTCGCCAGTGAATTACAACAACCTTTTCACAGGTACGATTTTCAAAATGTATTAATAAAGTTAAATGACATCAGAATGGAACCTCAGAAACCTCTAGATGAACTCTCTATCAGATTTGTTCATTATTGTTGTGAGTTCCCTGAAAGGGATGTTGATTAGAAATTTTTAAGTGAACATTTGAGGTATGCGATTCTCGTTTCCCTTGAAAAATTTCAGTTATCAGCCCAACCTAATCCTAGTGTTCCCTATGACGACCCGCAAGTGGCCAGCTGTTCAAACTTCATCCCTAATGTTTCCTTGTCCATCTCCCTGAGTCTAGACCACATTCATGCCTCCAAGGAGAGTAGTACTATTTGTGATATTCCAGCTCTTCCTCCTGAATTTCCGTGTAGTGGAGTTGTGACCTCAAAAGTTTTGAGAAATGATAGATGTGTGAAGAAAGATAAAACCTATTGTGCCACCTTTGAATCTTTCACGCACCATGTAAAACCAGAGCTTGAAAACCATAGTGGCTCATTATCTCTCCCGGTTCATGAGACCTATCTTGTATCCACTAAATGTTTCCCTAGACACAATCCTAAATCTAATTCACATGCTAATAATAAATTGACTCTTTTCGTGGATAAAGCTGACCTTACAAAATCATTGGACCATCCTAGGTATGCAAGACAATTTTTCACTCTGGATAACACCGATGTGCGAGATGAAAGTCCTTGTACGGTTAACACTCCTGCGGCTCAATCTTTTCGTTCATTATTCCCCGATTTATTTAATGAGTCCGCCACACCAGTAATTTCTTCGAGACATTCAAAATTTCCTTATACTGGTATTGGCGACAGTCATAAGCACGCGGATGGTGTCTCACAATCACAGTGAAAAATTGATGAATCTTTTAGATCTGATCTTTCTCACTCGAAATCTTTAGACAGCCATAGGATTGATTTCCTATCTAGGCAACTTAAAGATGCCCCCTTTATTGATCCATCCCAATTGGTGACTCCCAGGGAGCCTAACATGCTAGGTACCCAACTTGATCAAATCGATGGTTCCAGCGATCATTGCTTATCTAAAAACATGTTCACTCATACCGCTGAGGACCGTCACTCGTATATCTTTGCTGACTATAATTTTATTTATGAAGATTCGAGTACCCATCAGGGAATCAAAGAAATTCCACTTCTGCTGGCCCTTGTCGCTAATATTTTCAGTTTTTTCCCATCCAGTACCGGTTGCAATCAGGCACAAACATGGGATTTTGGGCAAATCCCTCAACTGCCCAAAAACTTTCCTGTAAATTCACCCCATCCTGGAAAATCTAAAGAATCTGATTCATTGGATTATCAGTCTGTCAGCACGCAAATATTTGGCCAATTTGATACAAAGCCCAGTAACATTGTTCAAACCACCACATTTCACGATCACAACAGTTTGCCTGTTGATCTCGCCGAACAATCAAAGTTGGGAAGCCCCCCGCCCGAAGGTCTAGAGTTTGTTCAAGATGGTCAGGAACTTCAGTCCCCACTAAACATAGATTTGGATCCTCATACCTTTCACCAAACCTAGGAGAAACCCCGAACAAGGGTTTTTGGAACTAGGGTTTCTGCACTTGGATGCGCAAGCATCTATAATTCGCCTGGCACATGCTTATTGTTTCCATTCCATAAAACTAATCATCCTCAACACCATGATGAGGTCTCCTTTGGTTCGATGGATCTTATCCGATGAATATACTCGCAAACAGGCAGTGGATTTCCTCCCTCCCGTTGGACCTAGGGTTGTGCATGAATCGGTTAGTGTCATTCATAAAAGATGTTCAGTTTCAAGAACAAATTGTTGTGTATCAGGATGAGAGTGGAATTCAGCTTGCACAATCCATTTTGGCATGTTCTCTGGTAAGTATCCATGATCTCCTTTCCGTTGCACATGATCTTCAGGTAAGTTTTGTTGTTGATGCACTTTTTTGGATACTAGCTCTGATCCCAAGCATTTTTATTGTTGCAGGATGGGAACTAATGTGGTGGCTACACTAGAAATCTGATTTCACATAACCCGATCGCATCATTGGTCAAACTAGGGTTTTGGGTGTAGGCTAGCTAGGACCTGTTAATAAAAATTTTTAGTTCAAAGTTTAATTAAGTTTACTTGTGAAATTTTTTATTTTATGATTAAAAAGTGTGTCTACTATTTTTCTTAGGATTAGTACCTTAGGCATCATCATGATACAATTTTTTTTCACTCATTTCTTTTAGTTTGCTTGTTGCTGCATAAATAATCACTGCTTGTATTATCCCCTTTTTCCACCTACAACTAGTTAATCATTCCTGCGCATGGCGTTCCATTGCATCTTGAGGCTCATTTATTACATTGCGTTGTACACTTTATTCCTCCCATCATTTCCGTAGGTTGTTGATATAGCTTCAAAATTTTCGACATATCACCTATCACTGCATGAGCCCTCATTGAAATCCTTCCACCTTGCAGAATTGTTCTGCCCTGACTGCTAAAGAAGTAACCCCATTGTTTGCGTGAGGTTGCAGTGGCTATCTCAAGAGGTATTTTTCTCTCAGGACAGGTCATCGAAGTCGCATTGTCAACAAGATGCCTATGAGTCTAAACTTATTTAGCCATGGAGATACAATCCTGTTGCTTGTGGGAGACCCAATGAGTTTGAATGGCCCATACCCGTAGCCTAAGGCATGTGCCCAGTATAGTCTTGGACATATTAATGATCTGTTTTGCACGCTTTGCCTATTGTGGTGGATGGGATGTGAAGGTTTGGCACAAAGGCAAACCCAAATCAAGATATCTTTAAATTTCTATAAAACAAGGAACAACCTCTCTCGCTCGTAAAATAAGTTGGGATCCCTCATACACCCATGAAAAATAAGTGCCACGAGCACATGAAAATAAGTGCTGCAAGCACATGAAACAAATAAGGGTAAAGGATCGAGAGAGGCTTCCTACGCAAAGAGGTAATGCAATGAATCCATCAGGGTACTGATCAAGCTTGCTGGCAGCGGAGCAATGCTTGTGATTTCTTGAAGTGACTCCACCGGGGTACTGTCCAGGCCTGCTGGCAGAGGAGCAACACCAAAAACTCACTTTAAAAAATCCTGAGAATAATAAACCCGCTGCCTTTCTCTTCACATCATCAAAAAGACACTGGCATCTGTGAGCTCCCGCTTTGATGTGTTATGATTAGTGAGACCTAGCTGAGGCACAAGGATTGGACATACCTGTAAAGGCCAAAGTAATGCAAAGGGTACCTGCAGAATTTGTTCAATATTCCCTTGCATCACTATCTCGACTTAAAATATTGTTGTGATATGGACAGAGAGGCTGGATTCTACCAGTGGTTCTCAATTTGTTGTAGCCGCTACAACAACACCCAAAATTTTGGAAATATTTAAAATTTTGGGTCCCCCCTCTACTTGCTTAGCCGGTAAGGTCTTAACCTGGCCTGTAGACGACGACATCCTCGTAACTTGTCCCATGCCCATCGTGAGCCTTCTCACCATCATGACAAGATACTGTTACCACAACCGTGCCATGTGTGAAGGGATCGCCATGCATGCATTCGAATGGAGACTTTTGTGTATTTACATTAAAAACTATTGCACCTTAGATTGTTTAGGCACTTGGTTTGGGCACTCCACCAAGCTCATAATCTGATGTTAATTATTTTGGGGCACCATTATTTAAAGGGTAACTTTGAACTAATTAGTGTTATAATATTTCATACAGGTCAATCCCACACATGATATACTTTTAAATGTCATCACTACATCGAGGGAAATGCACTGAAGCTAAACAACAAGGTTACAGCTGTGAAACATAACACTCTCATCCACATGCCCCTGCCCAGGTGGAAATGAGACTTAAGGCTACCAGTGAAGATCATTGTTATGGATGATGACAAGGATGTGCCCACAAGTGAGAAGGAGGAGCAAGTTAACATTATTTTCAGATGGAGGATGATGTGGTGTGTGTTCACTCAGATAAAGGATCAAGGACAGAATTGTTCATGGTTGACCGATGCAACAAAATTCTTTACTGATGCACATTGGATACTTAGAACCATTTCATTGTGAAATATAAGAATCCTGGAAGAGTGTTCTAGCATTGGCATATTTGATTCTTTGTGTTTTCCATAGCGATTTAAGTACCTCTCCGCTCTACTGCTTTATAAGCACTTTTGCTGAAGACATTCAACATTCTCAAAAGTGAATAGCTATTTGGAGCATTTCCCTTTGTCTTCTAGACATTCACTTTGGCACATTTATTCAAGAATTCATTTACAGTACTGAAGGCTGATGACAACGGAGAAGGTGGGGTTTTCGCATTATATTCTCTGTTATGCAAGCACGCCAAAGCCAGTTGCTGCCAGAATGCCCAATTTCTTTCGACATATATAATAAAACTTCCTCCTGGCACAAGGAAGGGGTCAAGAATAGGAAATTATAAAAACCTTCGGTCTATGCTGCTGGTTGCATCTTTGCTAGGCACTTGTATGGTCAATAGAGATGGTGTGCTAACACAAATCACTTATGTGTATTTCTCTGCGCATTAAGTATATCTGCTAGAAGTCCCTCACCATGTATTTTTAGGTGCTATATTGTGTCTCTTTATAAAGCTGGTGGTCGCTTGTTAATTATGTTTAAATTGAAGGACATTTCCCTCTAATGATAACCATATCAAATCAATAAACCTGTTAAAACCGCCAAGCCTTCTGATGGTCTCTCATTTTAAGCATTTTAATGGTCAATGTGATATGTTTCAGGATACCTTGTTATATTTTTTCATATAATCCTTATATATATATATACCTAAGGAAGGAAGATGGTTTTTTTTTTAACTGTTTATAAGCTTGTTCGATAGAACCTTGGCTCACGTTATCGTGGTGTCCTTCCGGGCCTTGTTTGACTACGTATCGAAGGAGCATAAATCATGTTGTTACGAGGGCAAAGGTTACCTAAACTGAGCTATCGGCGACGGCTCCCAAATGAAGATATAAATCATTTAAGCCATGACCCACAAGAATGGAAAATCCAACATGGTGAGCTGGATAGCGCGAATCCCCACTCTTCATGTCGTATTACATGGACGCAATTTTCCCAATGAATGCTACCATGCACGAATGATATTTATGTTACTATGCGCAAACAAAGGCTTTTGATCAAGGAGGTCGATGAAACACAGCTTGTCGGGGATCATTTAACTCTGCACTATCAGTACGCCCGACATGCAACGATCTGATGCCCCTTTTGAGCCACTCAAGTTTGGCATGCAATGATAACATTCAGCATGGTTGATTTTCAATGCGAGAAGAAGGTCGAATCCCTTCGATTCTGGTTGTGTTAGCGCAACAAATAAAACCTCAAAAATAATTTGTGTCCTCTGCAATACGTTGCTTCTAGCGCAGTCTTCACGTCCCGTAAGCCCAAAACACTTCCAACTATGACTCCAAGGCATCAAAGAAGTTACAAATCAGACCCATATATGCTGAAGGCTAGAGCCGAGTTATATTAAGAGCGCGAACAGTTACCCGTGGAGAGGTATAAGAAGGGTTCACGATATGGCATAGGCACAAAAGGAACGCATCCAATAATTTGCACACCTTATCGGCAGCCCAAGGAAATTTATCTGGTGAAAGTGTTGCCACATAATGAATGCCTGTGCGTGGTATTTGCGAATGTTTTGAAGTTGTAACTACGCTGAGGTTCTACATGATAGTTGTTCTATGATGATATACTCCTCTCAAAATTCAATTAATCCAAGGAGAATAATCTATCGGGCTGAGGAGATACGTGCCACCTTTTTTATCATCCCCAGCAGATCATTCGGAGCCAAGACATCATGAAAGATGCGACCGGTCGCTAGGTCGTAGAACTAAGGAATAGGTCGAACATGCGACTGATGTAGCAAATGCGACCGTGCGACCTCTGCAAAGTTGAATCTTAAATGATAGCCTTGGGTCGCATTTCCCCATGGGTCATTGGGTCGCACAAGCTCAACAACAGACCAACAGCGCAACTTTCACTTCGTTGTGACCTTGCAACTTCGCTAACGAGGCGCATCCTCCCTTTAAGTCGAGCTGCCATGTGACAACACCTCATGATAATTTCCCAGGTCATTCGATATACCACTGGGTAACTGCTAGTGCGTGACTCTACCAATAAGTTCACGAGAGTAGGTCACAAGAGCTCTCCTCAAGAAGGCGATTGGAGTTTCGATCTCATCCCAATTACAGTCATGCAACCTAAGAGCACCATGACTTTCCTTCATCGTGTTAGCACGCAGGCTTGTGGGAAAGTTCAAGAAATGGGGAATCTTGTTTAAAGGATCATTTCCTATATAAGACAAAATCACACTTTTTCCACCCATGCTTAATCATTTAATCAACAAGCAGACTAAAACCCATTTCGAAGGGCTTTTACCGTATCGGTCTCGTTGTGAACTTTTGAATATAAAAAAGAAATATCATTATCGCATATCATGGTTTCTAGAAGTTGATGATTTGCATTCAAATTTTGACATGAGATCAAAGGGGAAGGTCAATCCAGACAGTTATAGGTGTGATTTTCCACCCATGATATTCCTCCTGCATTGACTGGATAGAGCCCAAAGCTGAAATGCATTGCAACATAGTGATAGCCGAATATATTATCAGCCTTAAGCCACCACGATCATGGAAGAGTCATATCTATAATATGATTGGAATTCATGAAAATATGCCTCCTCATGTGGCCGTTGGAGTTTTCCTTGTGGGTATTCAAACAACCCCAGTCGTGTCTAGAATTTCAAAGAGTCGTAGATGTGGAGGGATCTACCTCAAGTGAGTACCGGCATTTGGCACTTAGCCCACAATGATACAAACGGACATCACAGCAATTAAAGAGGCAAAGCGTGGAAGCCTTGGGATTGCACAAAAAGCCTCTCCCAACAGACTCAAAGGCACCCGGTCATTTTCACGGAATGATGATGCAGGAAAGAAGCCTTGCTGAGAAACCCAAATACTATTACTGGGGAAAGTCTACAAAAGCCATTCTCTTTGATGACTTAATGACACAACATTTGACCACACAGGGGTCTAAATTTATCATTTTAACTTGTGTAATTAATTAATTATGCCCCTAACATTATTATTCATCAATGAAGACATGTAACCTAAGCTATGTGACTGCAGGTGGAAGCTGTCAGTCTGTGCAATGAGCCAAAGTTTTTCCCAACAAGCAAGAGGACCCTTTTTCAAAGCAAAGGAGGCGGGATAAGGAATATTGCTATGAAATCCAAATATTTCTAAAATAAGGCCACAAGTCGTAGATCTGCTTGAGGTCTCAAGTCGCAAATTTTCTTAAGGTCGCAGGTCATAAATTTGCTTAAGGTCATAGGTCGCAAATTTCCTCAAGTCGCAGGTCGCTGATTTCCTCAGGTCACCAGGTTGCATAGCCACACTCCCTATTAAAAGCTCAATGACACAACGCAGCAACCCAACGATTAGGTCACAAGCTCGCAAAATCATGGCAGGTCACAGGTCACGGATTTTTGGGGGTTGCAATTCGCAAAGTCCAGTTGGGTTGCAGGTCGCATCAGTGGCTCAAGTCGCAAGTTGCAGAATAGACTGGGTCGCAAGGCAGCCCAACAGTTGGGAAGAAGAAAAGTCAGGGGGCACCAAAGGGCAAGCTTTTCTTTATAAATACTTCCTTCGAGAACTTGTAATGAGGGCTTTTGTTTGGGACTCAGTTTGAGAACATTGTATTGCCAGGATTATACAATTTTGAATATGAATACAAGAATTTTGAAAAATCCCTTTGTGGGCCTGGTGTTGACATATGTATGAGCACTATGAGTATTATATTGTTTATTTTCTGAACATATTTAGATTAATGGAACTGTATCTTTACTTCATATCACATTTGCATGATAGTTTTCTGAATTCATGTTAATGATGGTTGAGTTCATTTCACTTTCTTAATGAATGTTAATGACTTTTTTTATTAGCACTTGTATTACTGTTTAAACATTTTAGGAAGTGAAGGGCATTTTTCCATAAAGAATTGTTCATTTTGTGGTCATAACAGCTTACAAGCATGACCCTAATGATGTGTTGTTAACAACACTTCCTTTGGCATTTATGCTTTATTTCACCTTGCTACACATAGTGTTATATGTACATTTAATGCATCAATCATATGCCTTGTATCATCCGATTAAGTGTGTATCCACAGGTTTATAGAGTCTAAGCGAGACCCAAATAAAGGAGAAATCAGCAGTAGCCGGACCCACACCCCGGACGAGATTCCTACTCCAAACGGTTTAGAGTCTAGTTGGGGCTTTTTACTGGGGATATCCCTTGTTTTTGGCCAGAAAGATTTTCCCTTCAACACCTCGTGAGAATTTATCTTGATATACAACAAATTTGGGAACTGATCCTCAACGAAAGTGGGTTAAAATATTTGTTCATTCCTTAGATACGATAAATCAGGAGTGGTATCTCAAAACAGAATTGTGCCATGACACTACGGACTGGGACGAGATGATAGAAGGATTCTTATTAACTTATAGCTTCAATGATGGTTGGGAGTGCATTAATGAGTCTCCTCAGGAATTCAAAGTGGGAGTATTATGTATTAGGGCAAGGAGCCAAGGATGTTGGTACAGCCTGATTGGGCTACAAAGCTGGAACAAGTCCGAGAATGTTAAAATTTTATTGCAAAGGAAGGTGAGGAGTAACCGCATGAGGTTAATATTCCTGATTCTGAAGGACAATGCAAGGTTTTAGGGCCCGAGAAAGCAATGTCGGACATAGCACAATCTGTCAGGACTCAACAAGTCAACATAGGTTCAGAGGCGGAACCCAAATTTGTGAATATTGAGGACTATTGGGAAGATGACACAATAATCAAGGTTATTGAACTGTTGCATGAATACTAGGACCTATTCCCAATGAAATTATTGGAATTAAAAGGCATTGTGGGTGATTTATGAGTTATGCACATCAATTTTAAGCCTGATGCGAAGCCGGTCAAGTAGAGCCCATATTGGTTGAACCTGTTATCACTCCCTATTTTTCCCAAGGCTTAGAATGGAGATTCAAGGAGGTAACCTAAATTTTTTTTTTAGATTTGGTAGCTAGCACTACCAAACCATATAGGGCTCTCCCAATGTCACTTTTAAATTCAATGATGTGACTAGAGATGTAATGAACTTAGGCTAGATATAATCTCAGTGAATTATGGTTTTTTATTTTTTATTTTGCTGGATAGGGATGTTAGTCAAGGAACTAGTTCTAGGTTTTAGGTCTGATTTCAAAGGTACAACTGTAGAGATGAAGATGAGGCTAGGTAGGTATACTTAGAAACATACTTAGATTTTCATTGTGTTATTGGGTTTTAAAAGAGAGAGAGAGTCAAAATGAGCATATCACATGAGTTCATTATCAGAAGAGGTAAAACAAATTTATGAAAATAATATAAAATAGAGCACAAAAAGCAAGAATTTTGCTCATGGACTCATAATATTTATCATATAGAAGCATGCATTTCATTTCATGGAAGCATAAAAATTCAACTTGATGGTGTTACTAAGAAAAAAACAATGCTAATAAGCATCCTAATATAGTCCCAAAATTATAGCTGCAACATGTCTTTGATTTCACTGAAAAATATTGTACATAAGCTCCACACTACAATATCAACTATCCAACCTCTAAAATGAATTGAGTTGAAATACATATAGAAAATAGAGAATATTCCACCTCATTGGGTCAAAACCTCATCCAAAATATATCATAAATGCACCTAATGAGTCATTACCTAGAATTTAGGGAAGTTAAAAATAGTCCCCCGAAGTTTAGCTAATAACCAAGATTCCTTGTCTCCTTGAGTAATTACATGATTCCTCAACAATGAGGGGCAAAAAAAAACTCCCTTCTCCACAAAACAACTCATGGGACAACTATAAACTTGATATTTGCACCATTTTGCATTGACACCTGTTTAGAAATCATCCAAGACAAAAGCGTCACACAACACACAAACACATTAGACTTTTTAGAAGAAGTGTCACGCCACTTGGAGTTCATTTTTAGCTAACTTTTAGCCATCCTCTTGCTGATTTGCAGATTGGGAAAAGTATACATGGATTTCTTCTATACAAAAAAACCTTAAAACTTACAAAATACCTCTTGCAAGTCCTTCAAAAATTAGTTTTTCCAAGCTTACTCTAGAAGCGTCACGCAGAGGGAAAAACAGTGACAGAAGCATGAAAAATAGGGTTTTTTTTTAGTTTTTCTTCAAAACTAGGAGGTTTCCTAGAAAACCAAGACCATGTCTAGAATATAGACTCAAAATTCAATCTAAAAATGTAGATAAAAATTCATTTGGAGCCTCTGAGGAAAAGCAGTGCACGACTGCACATCGCTTTTGTAAAACCGAAATTACCAAAATTTCCCAAAAATCCAAAATTTTTCAACCTTTTTTTGTAGAAATAGGGCTCAAAGATGGATCAATATCACTCTAACCATAACCTTTTTTTTTTTTTTTAATTGTAGTGGCTTGTGTAATTTCTATGTTATTAGCAAAAAATTTCTCCAATTTTCAAAAATACTTTCTCATTTGTTCATAATTCAGGTTTGACATTGATCACTAAAACTTTCAAAAGCATAGTGTGCCCTCAGTAGAAGCATAGTCTGCTCTTTGAGAGAGAGTTTCAAGGCCTTCCAAGAGTATTATTGTGCTTCAAGTGGTATGTTTGGAAAACTTATGATGTCCACTACACAATGTAGTAATCAAGCATTGCAAACCCCCGTTCCGAACCCTTGAAACATTGAATTTAAGACAACTGTATTTTTGGAATTTCTCTCAAATAATAACAAGTGGGAATAAATTAAAGGAGGTGTTTGTTATTTGGTCTATTATTGATAAAAACCTATTTCACTTTTGTCAAATTCATCTTGATTACTTCAGAAAGTAAATTTGAAGTAGGATTGTGCCTGTGTGCAATGTAAACCGTAGCAAATGATCACAAAAATATGAAAATTATGCCATGCGTATTAGTTGGTTCGAACCTGGAAAATGTCCCTCCTTTGTTGTATCTTTTCTTCTCATTTTCCATGGTGTTTTCTTGTATGATATAAACCCTATCTTGATGATAAGGAAGGAAAGGGTGGAATGTAGGAAAAGAAGGGAAAATCGGCCAACACGTTTATGGAGGGAAATGGAGGGCATAGGAGTTAGGGAAAAATATGAAAAAAATAGGGGATATAGGCGAGTGATTTACCAACATAGAGCAGGTGAAATTCCTTGAAATATATAAGAGAAAGCGGGGAAAAAAGGCTAAAGAATAGTCCTAACCCAGAATCTCTGCAAAAATGCAGTGTGAGCTAGGGTTCTAGGGGAAAATAAAAGAAATTAGGGAGATGAAGGTGGGAAATGGTTTGGGGAGGTGTATGAGGTGTGTAGGAAGGTGATAAGGTAGAAAATATATGATTTTTCTCACTGAAACAAACCAAACACCAAATAGAGCCAAAACTATAGTGAAAACCCTAGGAGAGGGATTTCACTATTTTCTCAAGAAAATTGATTGAAAGAGAGTTGAGGAGAATTTACTTACTAGCTTGGAGGCATTTGAAACTTTTGAAATGTTGATTTGAACCTTCTCGTTTCTCCTTTGGATTTATTTTCTAATTTACTAACTCCGATGATGGTGACAATGGTGATGGCATGAATCCCATGTAGATTTTGATGACATCAACAAATGATAACACCTTCAATGTAATACTATACCATGACCTAGATGATGATATATTAACTGATTCATGACCATATACACTTAAATGGATATTTGAACGAGATGAGTGATGATGACCATGATTGAGTAGATGGAGCAGTGCTAGCCTAGAAAACAACTAATGATCAAATTTTAATTGATAACTTATTTGAAACTAGAAAATTTGACCTAGGACCCGATCAACTAATATTGAAAGAGTAAATTTAATCACTGGTGAATGATGGACACTAACATTGGCTCCATGTGGGGAAGGAATCTCCTTTATGAGGTGTCAAGAACACCATAAACCAGGTAGCATCATCCATTGGGTAATGGAGTCAAAAATAAAACACTAGACAATCAAATGACTAACTGAAACAAAAACTGACTTTGACTTAAAAACTTGAATACTGATTGAACTTACTTTATACTTATGGTAGCATACCATCAGGATCTTAGGGCCTTCGCCTCGGGCTTCCAATCCTGATGATAACCACCCACCTACTAAATATATATATATATATATATATACAATCATGCAATATGATCCCTCCAGTGTAACCAATCCAGTAAATGGCTACTTACTTGAATCCTACTCACACTTTCCTTCAGCAGGCAGAAAAATAAAAGCTAGGCAACTCCAAGTTTCCAATTAAAATGTGCTCATGATTTATGAAAATAAGAAGATTCATCTTCCCAGATGGTTGCAACAAACTGGAAATAGGGTCTTCAAAATCATGAAAAAATCCTTTAAATTTTTCACCCAGAACTTCATGGTCATTATCAAAATGAATGGGTGAAGCTTGGTTAACTAAATCTTCCTTCATATCATTTCCAAAATAAGACTCTGAATGTTCATGAAAGGTTTCAATAGGATCAATCATATCATTATGCACAAACATATATTTTTGATCATTCAAAATTGCAACGAGACATTTTTGGACAATGACTTGTGTATCAAAGATTTGCTTGTCATTATTTGTAAGCACATACTCATGACATCCTTCAAATATAATAGCCATATCATGTATATCAGGACTATTCTTTTGTGGATCAAAAAATTCTGTTGTACACTCATTAGATAATTATTTTTGAGGACTATCATGTTTCCTTTTATGATGGAAAAAAATCTTTGAAACTTGATCCTCTTGCAACTTTGGAATAATTTCTACATGAATTAGTTCACTACTTGCACCTTGATCACACAAAAACTAAGAAACTAGTTGCAAATTTTCACTTATCTCTCGAGAAAGGACATGGATATCTACATCAAGTTCTTGATTGATTTCATCTTCAGCTAAAAGAGAAATTTTTGATGGTTGTAAGTTTTATACATGCTTTAAATCCTCTTGATCATCATGAAAACTAACATGAGAAGAGAATTCCTAAAGTGCCTCTAGCATATCCCATCATCCATAAATTCTAGAAAATCATCAATACTTTGAAGATATTGAATGAAACCCTCAAAATAATCACAAAAATTTTGTACCAGCAACAAATATGGATAATACTCTTTATAATTTTAAAATAAAAATGAATGAAAATCCTTTAAATAACATATACTAGCTGGTATCAACCATTCATACCATGTAATTGCTTTATCTTCCAGAGTAGCCATAAATATCTTCATTAATATATCCTAAGGAAACTTAACTTTAAGTCTGCGTACATGCATATGAAGCTTGATCAAGTGCAAGGAAACATCATCTTTCTTTTCATCTTTGAACATGGGAAGATAAGATAACCAATCAACACAAGCCATATTGTTTGGAAAGCCATGGATATTAAACCGATCAATAGGAGAATACTTCGCATTCCTTCTTGTAGTTGAACTCCTCTTGAAAATAGTGAAGTAAACAAAAATTTCTTTAAGCTACCAGATTTTGAATGGTGGAGTCACCATGAAAACTATGAACTTTTGGATTCTTTGACACTGGAGTCACTAGGTGAAAGATGCATAACCTTCTTGTGCCTAGCCATTTTTCACCATCAATAATTAGATCTAATCATTGTCATTCTTTCCTAGGAAATATTTAACCTTCGATCCCGATCAATGACGCTAAAATTTTTATGACTCCCTCTGTTTCCCAAGGCTAAGAATGGAGGCTAAAGGAGGTAACCTCAAACCAATCTTTAGATTTGGTAGCTAGCCCTACCAAACCAAAGAGGGTTCTCTCAATTTCACTTTTATATTCAATGAGGTGACTGGAGATCTAATGATCTTAGGCAAGATATAAGCTTAGTTAACTAGGGTTTTGTTTTGAATTTTTCTCGATAGGGATGTTAGACAAGGAACTAGCTCTAGGTTGTAGGTTTGATTTCAAAGGCACAACTATAGATATGAAGATGATTTGAGGTAGGTATAATTATAAAACTACTTATATTTTCATTGCGGTACAGGGTTTGAAAAATACAAAGAGTCAATGAGCATATTACATGAGTCCATTAATCAGAAGAGGTAAATTTTTTTTATGAAAATATTATAAAACAAAGCACAAAAATCAAGAATTATGTTTATAGACTCATAAGGTTTATTATATAGAAGCATACATGTGATTTCATGGAAGCATAAAAATTCAACTTAATGGTGTTACTGAAAAAAAAAACAATGCTAATAAGAGCACCACTCAAGACCTAAAATTATAGTTGCAACATGTCTTTGATTTCACTGAAACATATTTTACATAAGCTCCTCACTACAATATCAACTATAAAACCTCTAAAATTACTTGAGTTTGACTACATATATAAAATGGAGAAGAGGCCACCTCATTGGGTCGAAACCTGATAAAAAATACATCATAAATGCACTTAATGATTCATTAACTAGAATTTAGGGAAGTTAGAAACAATCCCCCCAAATTTAGTTAATAACCAAGAGTATTTGTCTCCTTGAGTAATTACATGATTCCTCAACAATGAGGGGCCGAAACAGACTCCCTTATCCACAAAAATTCTCATAGGACATATTTAACCTCGATATTTGGACCATTTTGCATTGACATATGTCTAGAAAGCATGCAAGGAAAAAGCGTCACACAACACACAGAAGCGTCACACTTTTCAGTAGAAGCATCACGCCACTTGGAGGCAATTTTTAGATAACTTTTAGGCATCATCCTGATGATTTAAATGTTGGGAAAGGTAGACATGGATATCCTTTATCTAAAAAAACCTTAAAGCTATAAAAATATCTCTTACAAAGCCTTCAAAAATTCAATTTTCCAAGCTTACACAAGAAGCGCCGCGAATAGGGAAAAAACAGTGGCAAAAGCATAAAAAATAGGATGTTTTTTGAGTTTTTCTTCTAAACTAGGAGGTTTCCTGGAAAAAATATTTACACTAAAAAATAAATCCAACCATGTAGACAAAACCTCATTTGGAGCCCCTAAGTACAACCGAAATTGCCAAAATTTTCCAAAAATCCAAAATTTTCCAAAAACATTTTGCAGGAAGAGGGCTGAAACATCGACCAATATATCTATAACCATATGATTTTTGAAAAACTTGTGAGAGTTTATTGTTCTCTGGTATGTTATTAACAACAACCTCATCTCTTCCAAAATACTTTCCCATTTGTTCAGAATCCAAGTTTGAAGTTGATCACTAAAACTTGCGGAAGTGTAGCATGCCCTTAGCAGGAGCATAGTGTGCTCTTTGAGAGGGAGTTTCTAGGAATTCCTGGAGACGTTTTTGTATGAAATTAGTATGGTTGGAAATATTAATATGTCTACTTCACAATAGAGTCATCAAAAACTAAAAACCACTATTGTGAACCCCTTAAAATTTGACTTGAATACAACCTATCAAAAAGTTCATAAAATGACCCGGAGCCACAGTATCTTGGGAATTTATCTCAAATTATAACACTTGTGCATAAACTGAAGGAGGATTTTGTTATTTGGTCTATTATTGAAAAAAATTCTTTCACTTTTTTCAAATTCATCTTCATTAGTTTAGAAAGTAAAATTGAAGTAGGAATGTCCCTATGTGCAATGTAAACCCTATTAAATGGTCACAAAACTCTGAAAATGAGGCCACGGGTCTGATTTGGCTCAAACCTATAAAAATTCCCTCCTTTTTTATACTTTTTCTTCTATTTTTCCATGGTGTTTTTTATATGATAGAAACCCTAGCTTGATGGGAAGGAAGGAAATGGTGGAATCTAGGAAAATAGGGTTAAATGGGGAAGCAATTTTAGGGATGGAAATGGAGGGGATAGGAGTTACGAGAAAATTTAAAAAATTAGGAGAGATAGGGGAGTGTTTCAGGAATAAAATGAAAGTGGAATTCCTTGAAATGGATAAGGGAAAGAGGGGAAAAAGTCAAAAACACTGTCCTAACCCAAAATCTTTGCAAAAATGTAGCGCGGGTTAGGGTTTTAACGGGTGATGAAGGTGGGAAATGGTTTGGGGAGGTGTATGAGGTGTGTAGGAAGGTGATAGGGTAGAAATAATAGGATTTTTCTCACTGAAAAAACCAAACCATAAAGAAAGCTAAAAATGCAGTGATAACCCTAGGAGAGGGATTTCATTATTTGATGAAGAAAATTGATTGAAATATAGTTGAGGAGTGTTTACTTACTGGATTGGAAGCATTTGAAACTTGTGAAATGTTGAGTTGACTCTTCTCATTTATCCTTTGGATTTATGTTCTAGTTTTCTAACTCCCATGATGGTGACAATCGTGATGCCATAACTCCCATGTATATTTTGATGACATGAACAAATGATGACACCTCAAATGTAATCCTAGACCATGACCTAGATGATGATATATTAACTGATTCATGACCATAGATGCTTAAATGAAGACTTGACCGAGATGAGTGATGATGACCATGGGTGAATAGAGGGAGAAACACTGATCTAGAAAAAAACCAATGACCAGATTGTATTTGGAAAATTATTTGAAACTATAAAATCTAATGTAGGAACCTATCAAATAATATTTAAAGAGTACATTTGATAACTCGTGAATGACAGACACTAATAGAACCCAAAGTACAAGGAGAAAGTGAGGTAAGAACTCAAAAATAAGCTTGACGCTAGCATCATTGAACCAGTCGAGGAGTCTATGTGGGTTATCCCTATGGTGGTCAAGGAAAAGAAGACTCACGGTGAGATAAGGATTTTTGCTGATCTCCATAAGTTGAAAGATTCATGTGTCCATGATCCATTTCCAACACCATTCATAGACGAAGTGCACCTTGAGTTAGAAATGAAGATAGTTGAGTTCCAGATGCAATTGCATCTTACCACTACACTAGAATTTCGAGAGCAGTGCACAACAGAGCTGAAAGTTTCCTTAGAACAGGGCAAGTCCTGCATACAAGAGTGTGTGAATTCCTTTCGAGAACTTCTCAATGTATGGGTCACACTGCAAGAGCACCTTCAGGTGTGAATGATAGTGGCTAAAGCGCGCTGAAATATTGAATAACTAGATCTGATTAAGGTCACTACAAAGAACTTAGCACCAATGTAGCGGCTTACCTGTTTGCAAGAGGGTAAATTCTTATAGGAGTAGGTCGTTGAGCTATGTAGGAAGGAAAAGCTACTTACAAATAGAATGAAGCCATTGTAAGTTGAGGACCACTAGATTTCCCAAAATGTTGAAAATAAGCTGAAAGAACTACACACGATATAAAGAGGAATCGACCAAAAGGCAGCCAAGAGTGTTACAGAGACGCTGCTCAGAGAAGTCACATAGTTTGAAAATAAGTGCTATGAGGGAGTTCCACCATTGAAGGATGTCTTGAGTGGCTTCAAAGCGAACATCGATGGTGTACCAGCTTTGTGATTCAGGACGAGTCATATATTGGTGTTGGGGTGTCGTTGGACATGGGATCCCATCGAAGAAAGTAATAGAGAAATACTCTGCATAGGGAGGAGTGGAGAGCGCAGCACAGAGTCCATTTTGAGTCTTAGCAGTTTTGGGGTAGGTCAAAGCCCATTTTTATATAATTTAATGGCAATATTTTTTGAACATTGAACTCCGACCATGGTTTTGGACCATGGTATTTTAAATGAAAAATCTATATAAGGAGTCTAGATAGAATTCATAGGTAGTCGAAGTCAAGAAGTTGATGAAATGCATTTGGATGTAATATTTTTTTGAGTCATATTTTGTGTCTTGTGTTAGAGGAAAGGCCCTTGTAGCTGAGTGCATGGAGAAGTTAAGAAGTTGATAGTTGTGTGTGTAGACCCCTGTAGCTAATTGCGTGGGGTGGAACTGAACATATGATAAATATCTAAGAAATTAATGAAATACCATTGAAGATAGATCTAAGTTTCATTGATGTGTTTTACCTTACTATTTTTTATTCTTCTTTGTGTTAATTAAGGTTTTTAATATGTAATTGCATAGAGAAGTTTGTTTTATGATTTTTTATGTTATTTTATGCACGATTAAGAAAGATCACGCAATATGGTAATAAGTTCAATAGATGTATTGAAAAACACTTGTATAATTAATGTATATGTCTGCGAAGCTCTATCAAGGAATAAAATCCATAAAGCCACATTCCATTATCCCTCTAGATGTAGAAACCTCATTCTAACATATCCTTATATTGCCTTGGGTGAGACTTGCGTCTACGCAAGAAGATCGTTGCAAAAAGGGATGGTAATAGTGCGGTTTTTTTGGTTTGCACAACCACATTTGAACTTGGATCTAGGTCCCATAAAGACAACAAACATGAAATAAAATATTATTTAAGAATTTTCTCAACCTTATATTTAATAACCCCAACCATTCCTAGATGCGCTGGATGTAATCTTTCTCTAATAGGTTTAGCATCTAGGTAACTCTTAATCTCATGGACAAAAATACTTGGGTCAGTTCCTGGAATTTCCTCATAGGACTAGGAAAAATGTTGCAGAATTCTTGAAATAGGGCTTGTAAGTTTGAATTTCTTCAAATGAACTTGAAGCACATATGTGAATGTTCTCAATAATTCCATATTTGACTCAGATGTTAAGTGGGATGGTTGTAGATATATTTCCTAAGATATTTTCAGATTCAATTTGAACAATTAACATAGGGAATTCAGGATTATCTACAATCTCGTGTGCAAATATGATAGAAAAATAAATCTCGATTTTCTAAAGGTTGGGAAGAAAATACGAATGATGATGATAATTGTCCCATGGAATTTAATCCAAATTCATAATTTCCATAATAGTTTAATCTGTTGGAAACATATTGTCAAAGGGATTAGAAAATTATATTGGTTCCAACCAAGATAATTGAGAATAGTTATTATTGATCACATTCACTCGATAATTTTCGAAGATTAGTGTGCCAAAAAAAATTTGAACTACCTGATAAGCTAATTCAAATGGGCTTAAAGGCATCTCATTTCCATATGTGGTTAATTTAGATTCTAAAGGCACAATCCAAGGATCATCATATTATATAGTGCTTGATGAGATCATATTTACCCCATCAATATTAGAAGAAAATTTTGGCAAAGGGAGTGAAAAATTACCCATTAGTGATGAATTTTTAAGCAAACCAACACCAATATCTTCATAGGGAGTAATTGTTTTCCCCACAAAAGATACACTATCTATAGAGTTAGGGTCATATGTATAATATGATAAATGGTTTACTTTCATTATACTTCCTTGATGAGGAAATAGTATCATGCGGAAAAGTGATGAGACCACTCCAGAAATAGTATAGGTCCAAATTCAACCTAGTAAAAGGTTGTAATTGAGTTGGGAATCAACTAATTCTACTCTGAATGCAATTTTTTTAACTTATAAATATATCAGTATATCATTTAAAATGCTGAAAGGACGAAAACCTCTTCCATCAGAGGCTTTTAAGGGGGTAGGATATTTATTGATATTTAGAGAACCCAAAGCTTCCAAACAAGAAATATACATAATACACATAGAGGATCCTTTGTCAATTACTTTACAAAAGACTCATTTGATTTTGAAAAAAATTGGCATTTGGAATTTTAGTTAATGTGGGAACCTAGGTATATTAATTTCAAGATCGAAGACTATAATATTAGAGTACCGAGGATAAATTTCTCCAATAGTTGAAAATAATAACTTCCTTTGTGTTGGACATGTTTGTAGCACTTTAATAGTTGACAATGCTGAAGGGGACATTGCTAGGTATTCAACATTGTTGTATTTCTGAGAATATTTAGCATGTGGGTTAAGAGCTGACTTTCGAAAAACACCTTTGGGAGGCGGATGGATCACCATGTTAAATTTTGGGTTGTTTATTTTTAAAGGTTCAGAAGGAGAAGGATGTAATGTACAAGACTCACTAGATGGACTAGCATCATTTCCATCTACTATAGTACCCTTAGATCCATAATATTTACATCTTGTTGCTACCATAACTTGTGAAAACATCATCATGATATCTGTCGATGTGGATGAAGAGGATAAATTATGTGAAACCATTTTACTATCTTGATAAGGGACAAGATCCTTCAAAACAACAGGAGTAGGAGAACCGTCTATAAATTTACTAACCTCTGGTCAATGTGGGCATTACTTTGTATAATGATATTTATTATAGATCAAAGAAGGATAGCAAGGTTTCTTTTTCTTGTCAAAAGGTTCATTATATTTGGTTTCTCCTTTTGATAAGAACTTTGTTTTGCTTTACCTTTCCCTTTATTTTTGTCTCTAGATGGTTTATTCCTACAAATAGATGATTCTATGGTATTAATTTGGGAAGTAAATTACGGAGAAAGGTTTCCACTGGGTGAATATTGTATAGCCAAAGTATGAGTGTTTTTATAATTCTTCTTAGATGATTTACTCTTTGAATGATGGATAACATAAAAAATTACACCATCAATGGTGTGGTCTATTTTAAGTGTTTAATCTGATTGATCTGAAATTGTTGGGTGAGGTAGATTTGGAATATTTTTGTACAAAGTGCTAGATTATGTATAGACAAGGTCCAGGTACTGGGCATGAGAAATTACCAGCTCTTCGTTACAACACCTCCTTTAAAAACATCCTTGATAATATCAATAAGTAACAATTTAGTGAACCATTCAGCTAGCATTTGATCTCAAATATAAAATTTTACTAAACAACACCTACACCTCTATTCATGTATACGATCTGAAATGTAGGTAGATGTTGATTGTTTCAGTGAATTTAAGATTTCAATACCAGTGTCGTATCAAATTGGTACCAATGTCAAAAAAATTCAGTTTTAATGTCAAGAATGTTGTTGCTAAGCAGTAGAAATTATGGAAAGAGGCATGTGGTAAATCTATGTACCATTTTATTTCTTAACCGGTTAAATTTCATTAGAAAATGAGTAATATGCTAGAATCATTAATTAATGAATTCTAAGAACACCATAGATGATATTTCATAACGTGAGCTTATGGGCCCTATCCTGATTTACCATCAAATTTTGGTATATTAATTGGAAACTTACTATCAATTCTCAGCCAAAATGGATAATAATAGATAATATCATTCGTAGGTGAGGATAAACATGGAAAATATAAGGTTGCGATGAACAATAACTGTCAATTGAAGTCTTGTTGTGGATATTGATATTACTGAGGATTATGTCCAACCCCTAGAGGAGGAGACTCACAATATATTAGAATATCTTGAGTGGTGTATTTGCATTCCTCGAGGGTAGCTAGGTTCAGACATACTAGGTTGTGGTTGAGATGGAATTTTAAAAGTATGACCAGGGTATGATTGAATTTGAAAAGGTGTAATATGAACCATTTGACCCAAGTATTATTTCCCCTATAAAGGTTGACCTTGAAAAAATTGAATTTGAAAAGGCTAGCCTTGAAAATGTTTACCTTGATAGGGAGATTGAATCATCCCTTTACTAGGTTTTTCGATGGCAATATATGTTGTAGACTAGAAAGTAGGACTAGTTTAATAAGTAGATACTTTAGGGATAGCTCGTGTAGATTTTTGAACTTGTATTTGAAGCATACAATGGAAAATCATTTCTGGTATCCTTGAGATAGGTGTCCAAGGTCTACCTGGAACCTGTTGTTGAAAAGTTGTTTAAATAGTAGAATGAATAGGTGTTTGAGGAATACCCTGGAAATTTTGTTGAAACGGTTACTAGACAGGTGTGTGTGGAATTCCTTTGAAAAATTGTATAAAAAATGTTTGTGAAATCCCCTAGATAGTTTTTTGGATAGGTAATGGAATACCATGAATATGTATTTGTGGAACAGATTTTCCAGTAGGTTGAATAGGTTGATAAACAAGCACTTGTGGAGAAACTTCAATAGGATTTTGAGCATAAGAAGGGTTAAAAATAGTATTCTTTTCTAGATAAGGAGCACCAATAAAGTGTTGAGGCACAACAGATTGAATTCGATCGACCTAAGGTACCTGACCAAAATTTGCATAAGTTTCGGCAAGGGGTTGTCCTAAAAGAGTAGGATAAGACCTGAAAAAAGGTTTTCCTCTAGGTGGAGGATAAGATGGATTTCCCTCACAAGGATAATACATTATAGTTGGGTTTAATTGAGGATTACCTGTACTAGCATATATCATGTCAACATATTGGTTTGATACCAACAATATTTTAGGAAAGGAAATCATACTATGAATAGTAGAGGTATATAAACCAAATGACCAAGTAGAAACTTGAGGGAAAGGAATAGCTCTTGTAAAATTTCCTGAAACTGAATTGTACATAACAGGAACCCAAGGACCACCATATAATAATGACTTAGGAGAGCCCATATACATAGAGATATCAGTATTTGACAGAAAGGAGGAATTTATAACATGTTTCCTCTATGTGAAAAATAGAAAGGAGTGTGAAAACGTAGAATATATTGACCTAAAACAATCAAGGTGGTAAAATATGAAGGATCTGCTAAAAAATAATCAAAAGGAAGTCTTCGAAAAATGATTGGATCACTAGAAATAATACGGGTGTTTGGTGATTCATCCTCTTATTAATTAGTAATATCTTCAATACTTATAAGACCAGAAGGTAAAGTGGTTGTAATTATAGTTTTCCATCGAGGTGAACGTGGTGCATGAATAGGGGCTAAAGGCACTGAAGGTACTTTAGGTTCAGAAATGTCAAATTCAGTTTATTCAATATTTGGTTTCGTTAATAATATATCTAAAACTTCTCTAGTATTGGATTCCCCTTGAATAATCTCGGTAACTTCCAGAATAGATTGAACCAAGCCTAATTCTACTTCGTGTGGTTGAATAATTTCAATTTCTATTGTTTCTAACTCTACAATTGTAGATGTCTCAGGTTTATTTGAGGTCCTAGATTTTATCGATTTTGACATTTTTTCTTTCATATTCTCCGATTGACCATGTGTTTACTCAGGGGGTAAACCCTCCATTCTACATAAATTTCTCAGTGAATCAACCATGATGAATTATATTAAAGTGTTTTCCAATGTTATTTAATCAAATAAATAACAAAATATCAAGGAGGGGTAACTAGGAATCAACGATTACTAAGCCACTGTGAACTGTAATATATCGTTTTGGAAAACAAAGGGCTTACATACGAGCATGAAATATCGCCAAATGTTGTGTCTAGTGTATCACAGATTACAAAGCGGCTGACTCAGTTACTTATGTATGGTATGCAATGTAGAAGGGGGCCTCCAAAATATACTTGATTTACGTGGAGGTGGAGTCTATCTTAGCATTGTATAATTCGAGCCTGTACGATAGGAAGCATCCCGATATGCTTTTCATATGTGGAACATCGTCTGATATACTTAAAGTAATGTAGGTAACATTCCCATATACTTATTTATGTGTAATACTGACTACATGCAAAATGTGACGCACACAAAAAATGACAGTTGCTATGTTTATAAACGTAGAAATGTGTTTTATAACCTAAAACCACTATCTTTGGTTTATTAAAAAATTGATTAATTTTACAGCTCCTTTATAATTAAGTCAATTTATAAATCTGGTGTGGATGATATCAGGTTTTACTTCCAACACTAATGCAACAAAAATGCGAAGAATGAGCCTTTCATTTCAATGAATTTCTAACTATGGTAAAGAGAGAGTCTCATCAATTTTCAAACAAAATGAAAAGCTCATAATATCACCATATTAATTTTCATGAATGAAAATTTTCACTTTCAAATGACCCAAATACAGAAATTAATCCTTTATATTTCAATTGGCCCAATAACTAAAAAATCATGAAATTTTCCTTTAACATCAAATCACTGAAATTTTTTCAAAATGCACAAGGAAACGAATTGAAACCTTATGATGAATTTTTTCAAATGAGTGTTATGAACATAATAATATCTAAAGTACAATTCATAAATACTTCACTACTGAAATAAGAATAACTTTATGTATCAAATTAAAAAACGAAGCACTTTCATAAGTGAAAAATATTTATTCTCGAAAAACATTATTTCTCATCAACGAAATTATCTTTCACAAAAAATTAAAACAAACACTAAATACTAATTTAACAACCAATCCTTCCTTTGATATATCTACAAAACATCAGATGAAGCCTTTACCCTAATTCATGAAAATATTTATTTTTCAAGATGACTCTTTCACAACTATTGGGTCACGAAAAAGGTACATTTTACCCTCATGATTAAATTGATTTATTATTAACTTTCATGTGTTCACCTTAATTTTGGGATTAAACCTAGAAGAATTAATTATAAAAAAATGTAGAACTAATTATTAATAAATTATGTAATTATGAGGGAAAAGAGCTAATTTTCGTTGTTTTTAGGTGCAAGGAATCCAAACTGCTTAACTGTTGTTCAAATGATTGAACAACACCGGCCAGGAAAAGGAAAACGATATCATTTCTATTTATACAGGCCATCGACAATCAAGGAGGGCCTTGCTCACTCTATAGTGCAAATTGTTAGACAAATACAAAATCCTCAGGATCTCCTGATCCTAAGGATTGGCCATTATCCGTTTTGTTTTTCTGTAAATATATACAAGATATATAGATGGAATAGAATGGAGGTTGATAATCCATATGTTGTAATTATATTTTATTTAAATTTCCTCAAAACATAAGCTTTCAAGCTTAGCGATGTTGTATCCTGATTGTTAAATTTAATGAAAGAGATATTTGTTTCTATATAATCATATTCTGAAGGTTATCTCGCAGAGACTTCTGGAGAATTTGGGCCTAGTCACTGGGATTTCTACTATTTCCTTGTGTTATATTCTCATTTCCATGTTTTGTAATTAGTCATTTATGTGTTATATAGAATTCATAATTGATTTTCATTTCATCAACATTGAGTGGTTTGCATCGTATTGATTTAATGTATTAATTTCTTTCATTTTCTTCATGAATGTTATTTTTCGCAAGTTAATTGAATAATTATATTGATTTTCATTCTGAGTGATCTTGTTGGTTGATTAGCCATTGAGAATTTAAATTGCAGAACGTGATTGTGTTACTTGTTGTTTAGTTATTGTAGTATTCCTTTCTTGATTAATAGATTGATGTATATGTTAGTCTGTAATTCTAGTTCATTGTAAATTACTTTAAGTTTTAATTTCCATATTTTTTCATAGAATAGATTAGAAACAAGTTGAGTTAATCGGTTGAAGTTATTTAATGATTTCTTTTATTTCTTTGATTGAACTTCAAGAATTAGATTTTACTTCTGCAACGATTTTGATGTAATAAGCTCTAGTTTCACATGCATAGACTGTGCTGAACACTCTTCAAATAAAAATACTTACCCTGAGTTGATGATTAATGTAGGCATTAGGATTGTTTTTAAATAGACATCTTAGTGAGCCAACATTTGGGCACCATTATTGGGGAGAGTGTTTACAAGTGATGTTTTTATTTTTCTTTTCTCCAAGAAGAATTGGGTATTAAAAACATAAGGTAAGAACCTGTGTGCCAGAAAGAAAAACACTTGCCCATTGTCCCTCTTTTCAGCAAAAATATAGATGTTGAATAAAAGTAGTTTTTTTATGAATGAATAGAAATAAATCTGAACCCTCCATCAAATTCCACGAAACCCAAGGGACCGATGAACCTTGGAAGAACAACATTTACAAGGAAAATTATAAGAAAATATGGATCTCAGGCATCTATAGGACCCAAAATCATTTCTCATAAGAGTCCTACTATAATCCCTTAGGCAGCGGGCTCACCATCTAGAGTTTATGCCGAGATCCATAGCGAAATGAAATATTCAGAACAAAGGTTTCAAATAACAAAACATCTAAGTCCTAGCCCTTCACATGAGGGAAGTTCTTGCAATTTGCAAGAAGGAGAGGGGGGAACTAGTGGTGTTCTGGAAACAAATATAAAATCCTGAGAGCTTGGATCTCCTAAAATATTGGTTGACGAAGAAACTCCCTACATCCTAGACCATGGTAGTACTGTAATACCTTTTCCAAAAATGACTTCTAGTCCAACTCGAATTAATATCCCAGACTAGGAAATCCCTGAAGGTTATTGGAACATATTTTATTAGATGGTGCACAATCAACCCCAAGGACAAACATCAACATTGGACTACCCCATTGTTGACCCAGTCGACAATTCCCCTATGAAAGCTATTTCGTTAGAAAAAATCCCCAATTTTCATGCACTAACTTCGGAAGATCCGAATGCGTTCTTATTTGAATTTGATGTTTTGTGTATGGGATATGATTACACCACTGACCCTCAAAAATTGAAAATATTACCCTCTACATTGAAAGGGGAAGATTTACGATGGTTTATGGGGCTCATTGGAGGAACCATTAATAATTGGGATCAAATGAAAAAACTCTTTTCTTGCTAAATACCAAGATTAATTCCGGAATAAAGAGTTAAAATATGAAATCTTCAACATGACTACAAAAGATAATGAGACATTACAAGAATATGTTCAACTATTCTAGCACAATTTTCAAAGGTCCCCTTACACCGTATTGTCTAAATATGTACTAAAAGTAACAATGATAAAAGGAATGAAAGATGAATGGATAGAAACATTAAATATAATGGGAAAGGAGACATCTGTTGGGAAATTTATGATGTTATTATTTCATTACATGTCAGGTGCTCTAGAGGCAGCACATGCATGACACCAGCAAGATAGGATTTCATTTTCAGAAATAACAAAACTTCAGGTGGCATCATATCATGAACAAAAATCGTCAATCTCTTGGAATATTTAAAGACTGACATCTTGGTTACCTTTACGACACAATTAGACGTCCTAGGGGACAAGAAGAAACAAAAATTGGCAGAACAAAACTTGACTGTCTTTTGCCCACACTATCAAAAGAGGCATAGCCAATGAGAATTCCCATTGGACATGGTCCAAACATGTGCCATCTATACGAAATACTACGCCACTGAAAAATGCCCATTGCTACCAGGGTTGAAAGAAATCTTAAAAGAATAAAAGGAGGAAGATGAACCAATATATTTAATGAATCAACTTTGACAGTGGAAAGTCCGAACTATAGGTATTTCAAAAGACCCATCTCAGTTCTTTCCGCCTTCGCAATTTAATCAACAAAACCCTGGGACAACATGGAAATATCATTCACCCTTTTTCTACCTAGCCATCCCAACCATTCTAAATTCCCATTTGGTCAACTCAATTCTTTCCAGGAAGCGGTTGGCCAAATTCTTCTTTCTCTTCTCAATTTTGGCTGAAAAATCCATATCCATCCTACTAGCCTGCCTCTACCTCACAAAATCCAACTCATCTCAAAATTGGCAGTGACCCCTGGGAATAACCAATTCACCTATGGGAACGGGTCCTAAGCCTCAACCCACATTACTAGCTCCATATTCGCTACCATTGAATTCTCATCCTCTGATATGCCTTCAACTGCCAGCTCAACCGAACCCAAATCCCAACAATAGACCAGTGCAATTGATCCAAATCGTTGAAAATCTAGACCTTGAAATCGAGCAAAAATAATGCAGTGAATTTAGGTCGATATTTGGGTGCATTATTTTCCCAAGGGAAGTCACATATCCACAACAAGGCAAATCAGAACCCCCAACTGAAATTAATCCATCAACAATAACCAATACATAAATAATACATGAAGAAAGCACAAGTGAACAAGAAGACTCTGGGAAACTTGTTAGTGCTTCTCCCCCATTCCCCGGAAGATTAGTGATACCTAAACCAATTGTTTATCCATATTTTGATCTTTTGGGGGAACTCAAAAATATTTGTATTAAAATTCCTCTCCTCCTAGTCATTCAAGACATCATTATCTATTCTAACATAATCAAAGAATTGTGTACAAGAGAACCTGTGAGGAAAACAAAAACACCGCCAATCATCCATGTAGTAGGAACCTTTGTTGATTTATTATTGGGCTGGGAGACACCTATAAAGTATGAAGATCCAAGGAGTCCTATAATTACAGTCCAAATATATGTCTGCTCTTTCCAAACACGCTTGTCAACTTGGGCGCAACCAACCTTTATAACCAACCTTCACCTTGTTGGAACTCGCTCATCGATCGATTATCAATCTAGAAGGAACTTTACGAGACATCATGGTTTCTGTTAACTCATGGGAGTACCCGATAGTTTTTCTAGTCATCAATCCAAAAAGCTGACTGGATGGACATCCTTTGATTTTGGGTCGACCTTGGTTGGCCACAACCGATGCTTACATAGGTTGTTGTACAGGTAGTATGACCATTGCTAAGGGAGATGCTGTAAAAAATCTTGTTCTATATACCCCTACTAAACCAAGT
The DNA here is from genome assembly GCA_034641835.2 of Pinus albicaulis. Lineage (NCBI taxonomy): Eukaryota > Viridiplantae > Streptophyta > Pinopsida > Pinales > Pinaceae > Pinus > Pinus albicaulis. The sequence goes on along the minus strand of CM076574.1, from coordinate 367,589,552 downwards.
CTTCCCATTGTAAAAATTCACAAACATCCACCTGCATACTTGGAAGAAAATATTTGTTCACCGCTCACATTAGTAGAAGCACTTGAATTCAAAAATAAAACTAAAGATGACATAATTAATAATTTTATTAATCAACCAGCTACTGTAGGAAATGTGAAGTGCCAAATGTTAAGATAAATTCTTGATAATGAGGAACATGAAGATCCCTTAAAGGATAACAATGACCAAAACATACTCACAACTGCCGTACATAATAGCAAACGTATTGAAATTGAACCAGGAAAAATTTTGAACATCAATGACAATCCAAACGATGACCAACAATAGAAGCTCATTAAAGTTTTACAAAAATATAAGGGGGATTTTTATTGGGATTATTCACATATGAAGGGTATAGATCCTCAACTTCGTACCCATCACATTTATACTGAAAAATATGCTCATCCCATCAGGAAACCTCAACAAAGATTAAACCCGCACCTTTAAGATATAGTGAAGGAGGAATTGCAGATGTTTAAAGATGTAAAATTTATTTATCCTATTTCAGATAGTAAATGGGTCTCTTCGTTGGTATTTTTCCCTAAGAAAAATGGCAAGTGTAGGATCTACGTGGATTATAGAGAATTGAATAAAGCCACGCTAAAGGACCACTTCCCTCTTCCAATTAGCGATCAAGTTCTTGATACATTAGCAGGAAAGTGATTCTTTCCTTCCTTGATGGCTTCAGCGGCTATAATTAGATTCAAATTTCCCCTGAAGATCAGGAAAAAAAACATGTTCACTTGTGCATGCAGTATTTTTGCTTAAGAGTGTTATCCTTTGGCCTATGTCACACATCGACTACATTTCAAAGGGCCATACTTAGCATTTTCACTAATATAATCAATGAAGGAATTGAGGTTTATATGGATGATTTCCCCCCATATGGGGATGATTTTAAAGAAGCTATAGACATTGGAAAAAGTGTTAGAATGATGGATCATGAGTAGGTTATGTTTGAGTAATGAAAAATGTCACATGATGATGACAAAAGGTGTAATCCTAGGACACTATATGTCCACGGCTAGAATACATGTATTTCTGGCAAAGATAGAGGTAATTCTCTTACTATCCACACCCTGTACTCATACAGAGGTAAGTAGTTTCCTCAGATATGAAGGATATTATTGTAGGTTGATAAAAAAAAAAATCACAAATTGTTGCGCCCTTGTATGCTTTAACCGGAAATGTTGAATTTAAATGGTCTGATAAGTGTGACACTGCTTTTACATATTTAAAGTAATTAGTCTCGACTGCACCAGTATTGTGTGGAACCAACTAGGAAATACCATTTCATATTTCATCGAATGCATCAGACACAGCGATAGGAGCTGTTCTTGGTCAAGAAGATGATAAAAATCCCTACATTATTTATTATATTAGAAAAAATCTCACCCCTATTGAATTAAATTATACAGTAACAGAAAAGGAATTCGTAATAGTCATATATGTCATAAATAAATTTAGAAATTACATAATTGGCTATCAATTATTTTTGTATACTGATCATTCTGTCATTAGGTACTTAGCTAATAAACCAATTACAAATGGGAGAGTGACTCGGTGGATGTTACTTTTGTAGGAATTCGATATCACTATTAAAGACCATCTAGGGAAGGAGAACCCAGTCACAGATTTTCTGTCTCGGGTCCCAAAGATAAATGATCCGCTAGTAGTGGAGGACCAGTTTCCTGATGAACACCTATTTGTTGTGGCAATGAAAGTTTCATGGTATGCATATGTGGAAAATTATCTTGACGTAGGAAAATTTCCCAGACATTTAACAGCAAAAGAAATGAACTTGATTGTCCAACGCAGTGCCCCCTTTTCCTAGATTGGTGGATATTTCTTTCACACAGGAGATGATATGCATATACGCAGATGCATCTGAGAAGATGAAATTTTTGACATCCTAAGGGACTGCCACGATGAACCTTGTGGTGGACACTTTGTAGACCATAGAACCAGCCACAAATTATTACAAATGGGCTATTAATAGCCCAGTATTTTTAAGGATGCTAATAAATATGTGGAGGCATGCGATAAATGCCAAATAATGGGTCGCCTCAGTCAATACGATGAAATTCCCCTACAGCCATAATTGGTGATAGAATCTTTTGAAATGTGGGAACCAGATTTTGTTGGTCCATGAAATCCACCCTGAAACCAGAAAGCTTACATACTAGTTTCCATATACTATGTAACAAAATGGGTCGAAATAGTAGCATTGTCGAGAGGTACATTGGAAACGATTATTAATTTTCTTTTCGAGATATTTGTGCGATATGGTTTACCCAGGGAAGTGATAACAGACGGAAGGGTGCAATTCGTAGGACATAATATTACTTCCACTCTACGGAACCACCACAACACACATAAAATCAGTTCTCCATATCATCCGCAGGCGAACGGGCAGGTAAAAAGTACCAATAAATTCATTGAAGAAATTTTGACTAAAATGGTCTCGATACATTAATGGGACTAGGCTACCAAACTGCCAGAGGCCTTGTGGGCTTACCGTAGTACTTAGCATAATAATACTGGATATTCTCCGTACCAACTGGTATTTCGCAAAGAGCCAATTTTTCCCATCGAATTTGAATTAAATACTCTCATAACAGTGCAAGAAGTGGGACCGGACTTGACATAGGCTCAAACCAAAAGAATTCAACAAATAAATGAACTGGATGAGGCTTGGTTACTTTCTTTACAATGTATCAAAATTGTTTAGCAACAACAGGCTAAGTGGCATGCAACCTTATTAAGAAGAAGACATTATAGGAAGTAGATTGGGCACTCCTCTATGACTCCATATTTCAAGACTTCCCAGGTAAACTGTAGACAAAGTGGCTCGACCCATATGAAATTCAAAAAGTGCATAACAATTTCACTCTCACTTTGACCACTATTGATGGGTCTGACTCTTCCTTCTGAGTAAACAGAAATTGGGTACTTCTTTATCATAAAAAACTCACAAAGGATTCTTTCTACCAGTAGATATGTGACGACCCCACAATGCAAAATTTAGCTACAGGGAGTAATGACCCAGCAGCTTTACTTTCGTAAAAATCTGTTTTTTTTTTTTTTTAGTTTTGTAAATAATGTATATATTGTCTTGCATTTGATTGTGATTCCATCACTGTACAAATATGAAAAATTCTAGTTTTTTTTGTTCAATTGACTAAACAACTTCTGTTAAGTTGATTAAACAACTAATTTTATTTTTTATGTGTTTTTGTTTTTCAAATGATTGAACAACTGTTGTTCAATCGACTGAACAGATTTTGTTCGGTCAAAAGAGGAATGGATTTTATTTTTGTGTGTTTTTGTTGTTCAAACGATTGAAAAACTATTGTTTAATCGACTGAACAACCGATGTTCAGTCAAAAGAAAAACGGATTTTCTTTTTGTGTGTTTCTCTTGTTCAAATGATTGAACATTTGATGTTCAATCAACTGAATAACCGTTGTTCGGTCCAAAGAAAAACATATTTTCTTTTTTCCATTTTTTTTGTTCAAACGATTGAACAAATGATGCTCAATCGACTGAACATTCGTTTTTCGGTCAAAATAACAACGTATTTTCTTCCTGTGTGTTTTTTTTGTTCAATCAATTGAGCAACTAATGTTCAATCGACTAAACAACCATTGTTCAGTCAAAAGAACAACGTATTTTATTTTTGCATGTTTTTTCTATTCAAACAATTGAACATGTGTTGTCCAATCGACTGAACAATCGCTATGCGGTCAAAAGAACAACCGGTTTTCTTTTTGTGTGTTTTTCTATTCAAACCATTGAACAACAGCTATTTAATTGACTGAACAGTCGTTGTTTGATCAAAAGAACAACAAATTTTGTTTTTTTGTTTTTTTGTTGTTTAATCAATTGAACAACTATTTTTCAATCTATTGAACAACCGATGTTCAATAAAAAGAACATCATATTTTCTTTTTGTGTGGTTTTTCCGTTCAATCGATTGGACATCTGTTGTTCAATTGACTGAAAATTTGTATTTGATCAAATGAACAACAACATTTCTATAATAAGTAGCTGTCTGAATGGTTTTTTTTCCTTTTTCTCATATATTTTGTCATGGGAATGATCTTTTGGATAATGAATATGCATCTAAGAAGGAGAAAAACAATGATATTAATAACAATTACAATTTTTTAAAAATTTGATGGGTATCTTTATTTCTAAACATTGATATGATCCAAACTATGTAATGGCTTGTTGGATATCTTTTCTTCAGAGATATTATGAAAAAATTCATTATCTTAATACCATGTTGGTTTATCTTTTGACAATATCGACGGTTGATCTTCTAGGGTAGGGTGACTTAGGAATAAGTGTATAACTTTCATTGGAATTTCTTTTCACTCCTCACACCATCCCTAACTCTTAAGGAGTTAAAGAGCCTCCCTCTATTTATGATTAAAAAATCTACAAATATGAAAATAATATGAAAATATTCTAGAGAGGATAGGGGGTCTCATCATGAGCCACCCTACCATGATCATAAGGAGATAACAAGTAACATTCCCATTATGGCCACCACACCAGGGTAATGACCTTCTAGCCTGAAAAATGCCTAAAGGACAGAGGGTCTCATCACGAGCCGACCTGATTACTTTTTTAAAACCTAGTGAATGGAACTATGATTATTTGGTTACTATGCCGGCATAGTTGTCTCTCTATGAGAATAATTAAAACTACCTAAATACTAAATAGAGGATTCTAGCTCATTTTTGGGTTAAAAAGAAACTCTTTTGACATTATCAATGCCTGCTAGTAGCAGTGGCTCTACTTGTCGCATTGGAGTTTCATGTTAAATAACTAGTCATTTTATATTCACTTATTTTTACTAAACCATTCCCGAAGGAGAATTTATCACTTCAATAAGTGTTATTTTAATAAAAACCAGTATGCATGGTAAAACTACATATGAATTAACTTAATTATGTCTGATCACTTAATTACAACAGTTGTTACCACTCTTTATATATCATACTCTGTCAGAATTTTCCATCAAAGAAAAAATCATTTTCATAATAATTATTTCTTCATTTATCCTTTTAATCATTTCCCCACCATCCTCATGATTTGAACTGATTTGATCAATTTCTACCGCATTTTACATCGCTCTGATTATTATTCTAAATGCATTAAATGATCCTCAACATATTTCTCTTTTTTTGTGCTCTAAGAGAGTGGATGCCCTTCTCTCATTAGAGGGGGAAAAGGTGTACATAGGTATACATGATGAGCAATCATGTGAAATAATAATAAAAATCTATAAAAACCTGTTGATTTGAAAAACACATATAATTGCATGTATACCCTTTTTAACAGTTTCAAAATTATTTGCATGCAATATTTGTGTCGTTATAAACTTATGCATTTGTGAGTAGTGCATGCAGAAGTAGAATTCAGCCTCTAAAACACAATAGTCATGGGTGGAAGATCTATCTGAAACGAGCACACAATACTTAATATTACAGAACAAGCTCGTGCTATACTATATAATGCTGGTTGGCTCTCATATTTAGAAAAACTGCAGGGATTCCACACTGAGATAGAATTAGAATTCCTGTAGAACCTACAAAATGGACACACAACTATTAAAAGCAGAGACATAACAGTATTAGAAACCATAATAGCTGAGGTTTCTAGACTTTCAGTAGAAGGAAAAAAGTGGATTGACAAGCACGTTCTACTACATGAAGCAGTTATAGTGTTCCAAAATCTAAACGAGAATATGGTATGCAAAGGAAAAGGGATTCACCCTGCAACTTTGAAGGAACCATGGTAGGAACGGGAAATCATCATTTAGAAGTATATTACATGCGACAGTTGCCAAGACATGGTAAAACCCCAGCAACTCGAACTTCTAGCCATACTAAAGAAGAAAATTTCAGTTAATTTTCCATTTTTCTCGAATTATTTGTTGCATGACATATCTAGTCGGGTTAGGAGAGCTAAAAATCTGCACACAGTTATCAGCCATAATTTTTTGATAAAGTTAATTGTCACTCATGGATTAAATGAGCATGATTTAGCTTGGGACAACTTTGTAAAGCCTGTCCTAACCCTATTAGAAGAAAACCTAGAAAATAGAGAAATTGATCAGCCAAGAAGGGAAATATTAATTCCAAGGAAAGCGAGAGTAAAAAGGAAACATCCCTTGACCTCAGGTTCAGTGAAATGAAGACACTCTAAGCGATTAAGTTCATGACAAAACACTTCAACCTTGGTCGATGAGGCAGGTCCATCTCATACACCTCCTCTGAACACAGAAGATGGAATTCTACAGGGATATGAGGAGGAAATGGCCAGAGTGCTGGAGAGTATGAGTGCATTTCGCGAACAAAGAAACCCCTACAGAAATTCTGAGGGACAAAGTTTTACTATAGACCAGACTTCTTCTAATGGCAGTTCTGGTCATATTGAGATTTTAGCATTTGAGGATGAAAAGGAAAATTCAGGGGATTCAACACCCTATGGTGGTGAATATGTGGAGGAAGAAAACTTTGCAGAAAGAACTCCTGAGTTCGAAATCTAGTCAGGTGGCACCATCTCATTAGAACAAAGTATTGATATAGGCACAATTCCCATGGTGTCTGAAGAAAAAAACATCCTATTTGACCAGAGTACTAATATAGGTAGAATTCTCATGGTGCCTGATCAAAATTTCATCCCATTGGATCAAAATACTGATATAGGCACAGCTCCTTCAGTGTATGAATAAAATATTGTTTTACCAAATCATGGCTTAGAAATTGGTACAACTCCCCTTGTGCCTGAAAAGGGTACTATGCCCTCTTCTACTAGAAGGCCCACAAATAAAAGTAAGTCAGCAAGGGCGAAGTTGAAGAAATTGTGTAAGAAGTAAAAAAATTTGAAAATAACAGTTAAGCAATTAAGGGAATGGTTAAAAGAGGCAGATAAGGCTTGGAAACCTAAGAAATAAACAAACATTCTAGAAAATCATACAGAAGTAGAGACACATACTGCTGAAACCCAAATAGAATTAGAAGCATAGACAATGGGAACTTAGACATAACTGGAGACACAAACAGAGGAAACTTATATAGATGAAACGCCTTTTTATACTCCTCTGATAAAGCAAGCTATTATTTCAAGACTTGAAGATGAGTTGACATAGACCCAACAGGAATTGGCTAACTATAAGAAGGAAGTGGTACCACTACAATTACATTAGGAGATGCTAGAAAAACTCAAGAAACTTACTGCAACTAAAGATGAGACTTTTTCCAACTTCAGAAGTGAACATGAGAAGGTAAAGAAAGCACAAGCTCAACTTGAAGAAGCCACAAAGGAAACAAACACTATTTTCTCAATTTACTCAGATGTCATGTCTTGTAGATCACCTACTACTAATTATGCTCTGTTCTTATTAGAAAGATATTTGTTATTGAAATTAAAGGCCATTAGAGTAGGGAAACCCACCGAGTTTAAGACTACTACATAATTTGTTCATTGTTGTCGGGAACAGAATGATAAAGTTCAACGCCTCTTCTGTGAACTATATCTGCATAACTTCTTTTTGGGTAATGAAAGAGACAGTAACCAGAGTCCCTTTATAGGAGACAACCATTTTCAAGCATTCATATATTTTTCTGATAATCAAATCAAGTGAGCTAAATCTTATAATGTTTTTCAGAAAAGAGAACATGCCCTAGATCTCTGGGTCAAAGGGGAACCCACTAAATCTCTGCATATATTCACTCAACACAAAATATTTATGAAACAAGAAGGGGTTATAGCCAAATTTGGACCACTCCATAAGGAAGTTGTACAATATGGGAGAGAATACTTTCAGGAGATCATCAAATATGCCTTGTTAGCAACTAAGCAAAGATTCCAGACATCCACCAACAATGTTAAGAATCGAGAGCCTTTTAATTATAGAAAATTTAAAGCAGTTGTTGTTCCTTTTTTCACATACAGTAACATAATTTTATGCATGGATCCTACATGGATAGGGTGCCTCTATAGGTGTCCTATCATATGGTACCATCCTGAAGGCTATCACCATAATTATGATCTTCCAGAGGGTCATGAAAATCAGGCTTTTGCAAGAGTTAAGAAGAAACATGGTTTTTGACTGTATAAGAAGGAATTTTAACCTACCTATTCTTTAACATTGTTACACCTTAATCATCTCATTGCATGAGGACATGCAATAGGGTAAGCTAGGGAGTCTTTTGGGTCGCGAAAAGGTGTGTTTTAGCCTCATGATTAGCTTGATTTATTATTAACTTTCATGTGTTTACCTTCATTTTGGGAGTAAATCTAGAAGAATTAATTATAAAGAAAGGGTAGAACTAATTATCAATAAATTATGTAACTCTGAGGGAAAAGAGCTAACTTTCATTGCTTTTAGGTGCAAGGAATCCAAACTGATTAACTTTTGTTCAAATGATTGAACAACACCGACTAGGAAAAGGAAAACGATCTTGTTTCTATTTATACATGACAACAAAAATGAAGGAGGGCCTCGATCATTCTATAGTGCAAACTGTTAGACGACTGCAAAAACCTCAGGATCTCCTGATCTTGAGGATTTTCCATTACCCACTATGTTTTTATGTAAATATATAAAATATTAATAGATGGAATAGAATGGAGGTTGATAATTTGTATGTTGTAATTATATTTATTTATATTTCCTTTGAGGAGAAGATTTTGCGCTCAACGATGTTACCCTGACTATTAAATTTAATGACAGAGATATTGGTTTTTCTATAATAATATTCTAAATATCATCTAGCAGAGACTTCTGGAGACTCTAGGCCCTGTCACTTGGAGTTCTACTGCTTTCTGGTTTTATATTCTCATTTCCATGTTTTGTAATTAGTCATTTCTGTGTTTTAGAGAATTCATAATTGATTCGAATTTCATCAGCATCGAGTGGTTTGCATCATATTGATTTAGAGTCTTAATTTCATTCATTTTCTTCATGAATGTTATTTCTTGCAATTTAATTGAAAATTTAGATTGTTGTTAATTCTAAGTGAGCTTGTTGGTTGATCAACCATTGAGAATTTCAATTTCAGAACATGATTGTGTTACTTGTTGTTCAGTTACTACAGCATTCCCTGCCTGATTAATAGATTGTTTTAGAAGTTAATAGGTTGATGTATATGTTAGTCTATAGTTTTGGTTCATTTTGAATTCCTTTAAGTTTTCATTTCCATCCACTTTCATAGAAAAAATTAGAATTAAGTTGAGTTAATTGGTTGTTGTTATTTAATGATCGCTTTTATTGAACTTCAAGAATTAGATTTTTACTTCTGCAATGATTTCGATGTAATAGCCTCTATTTTCACTTGCATAGACTATGTTGAACACCCTTGGAATAGAAATACTTACCATGGGTTGATGATTAACATAGGAATTATGATTGTTTTTAAACGGACACCTTCGTGAGCCAGCAACAACACTTAATTAAACTGACACAAAATTTCTAGAGATTCAAACAAGTGTAATAAAGCATAAAAAACATAATTTCTTGGACTCAGTGGAAGGAAAAATTAAATTTTCAAAAATTTGAAGTATGTGCGCAGGAAATGGGTATGATTCAGTACACATACGCACTGGTGCTAAGGACAGAGTGCGATTTTTTTTTTTGATAAACACAAAATTCTTCGGCCGTGAAAACTTTGAAAAAAAATAGAGAAAAAAAATCCACAAAATCTAAACTTCTAATATCTTGCACACACTCAAATAAGGCTATGGAAAAGGTTCAAAAATTCAAAACAAGGAGATGGTGAAGGATAAGAAGTTCCCCGGTGGAGTCACCAATTTTTTTTGGCGGACAAAGAGATTATATGTGAACAAAATTAATCTCCCTATATTCAATGATTGAATCTAGTAACAAATAGACAAAATAGTAAATATCTCCCTGCATTCATTCCTATTGAATCATAAACAAAACTGGTGGTAGATGGAATCCATACCTTTAAAATGAAATTCCTGATGAATATCCTCGCTATGTTTTGATGCACCTACTCTATGCTCAAAATCCAGACCTGTAAACATAGTAACTATGAAACATCAAAGGAATATGATAGATAAATGACTCAAAAAAACATATACTAGTGATCAAGGAAACTAGTACCTAATATCATTATCAATGAAAAATTGGAAGAAAGTACACAATACATCAACTCTATTGAACAGTACAGTGGAAAATAAATAATCTTTTGTATTAATCTCAAGAATGAAGGAGTAATAAAACATTATCCTTGATGATTTATTCCTCCTCCCAATAGTCTCCAATATTCTCCTTATATGACAAGTCTTCTATCCCTATTCCAACAACATAAGTTTAAATTCAAAATTCCTCCCTATGCATCTAGTTTTTGTTTTATTTATAAGCCAAGATGAGGAGGTTTGAGATCCTGTTCCTAGGCGATGAGATCCTCAAAAGGAGGGATTAGGGTTCCACAAAGAAAGGGAATTAGCTCCATGAACAAAGTGATTAGTCTTGAGTAAGCACAAGCTTGAAGCTTTCATTTGGGAAATATTTCCTCAATAAAGGTTCTAGAAATCACTTTTTATTTTTACTTAAGTTAACTCAAGTGTGAATTTCATAATGGAAGATAGAGTGTAGATTTTTGCTGGCTATGATGGTCAAATATGTGTATGCATAGAATATGGCTAGGGAACAACAAAGATGCTCCAAAATAGGTTTTTGCACCATGTAATCCATAATTTTCATTCTTGTTGGGATTTTTTTTCTTCTAACATTGCAGGGGAATTCTTCGGACACTTTCATTGGATAGAGAGTTACAGATTGGCGGTAATTTTCCTAATGGGGAAATAATGACGTTTAAAAGGTGCTCATCCAGAAGGTTCCTTTGATGTTGATACTACCCGTGGTACCAACTCAATAGAAAAATACAGTTCTCTATGAGGCAAAAATTATGAATTCTCTGCTGGAAATACATCTTGAAACTGCTGGAAGATTGGGTACTTGTTCAGTACCTTCACATCCTCATCCTCCTTACCTTTATCACTAGAAATATGCACTACAAATAACACAGACACTTTTATGTGTTTCTGCTTTTCCATCAGGGATGTAACAATTCTAATTGATGTTGCCTTCTCCTTACCATGCAAGGTCCTATTTTCTCCATTTTCATCAAAACACTCAATCGCCTTATCATAGAAATCCACCTTTATCCTATGAAGATATAACTATTCCATACCCAACAACATATTGTATGATCCCAATGGAAGTACATTTAGATGCAATGATGTAGGCAGGCCATTCAAATCAAATTCATAAGCTCTTACCCAATGATGAACTATTTTCTTTGTACCTATAGCTAACTGCAGTAATCCAGATTTTGCATGCGCGTATTTATTCAAACCGCACTTATCCACCAAGTCACGATTAACATAACTATAATTAGATCCATGGTCGATAAAAATAGAAGACAATTTATCACAAATATTACCATCCATATCAATAATATACACTTAGTGATCTTCATCCATGTTATCCAATGTTGCATAGATCCAAGGAATGATTTTCCAAACCTCCCCAATAGTCTACGCTTCGTGTGCACTGTAGACCTGAGGCCTACCACCCTGATTCTACACACAATTCATTTTGAGATGCTACTTTCCACATGTGCAACACTACAAATGTCCCTTACCATCACTTTTATTCTATTTCCTTCTAGGATGTGACCCATGTCCCTGTAAGGAGAAACATTTCTTTCTCATCCGCATCCTGTGGTATTTTTATTTTTGGCTCTCATTTAACTTTAAATTTGTCTTTTCCTTTCCATCCTTGTTGAGTTTTTTTCTTACATTTTTATTTCTCATAACAATTCTTCAACTTACCAATGAATTCCTCAAGTGACCAAGGCTCATCATACTCAATCAAATATCTAAAAGATAATGCAAATATACTGAAAAAATCTATGAACTTTGGCCTTCTCATCCTCAAGGTACGATAAATACACCAATAACTGAAGGAACTTAGTCATGTACTCCTCATCTGTCATAGATCCCATATTTAGATCATAAAACTCCTTGGCCTTGTTGTCATAGTACCTCTTTGACAAATATTTATTCCTTAAAAGTCTCTTGAATTCATGCCAACTCAACTCTTTTGTGATGATTTCTATAACCCACTTCAGATATTTTCACCAAATGTCTAATTTCCCTTTCAGGCCGAAGATAACTATTTGGGCCTTCACGTTCTCTATATAATCATGCAACTCAAATTTATTCATCCGGAGTAACCATGCCTCTGCATATTCCAACTTCTTCAAATATCCATCAAATGTAGGTTCCTTAGCTTTATTTAACTCATCTAGAAAATATCCCTTGTCATTCCTCATAAAAGTATGATAATGACGATGATCATGATACCTATGAGAAAAAAAAATAGAATAGAACCTTTGCTTATCACTTCTCCTATCTGTTGTATCCATGAACCTTCCATCTTTGATTGTTTCATGCCTATATGAAATATTCCCACCATACTATCTATTTCCATATGCCCCATTAGTTCTATCCTTCTACCCATGACTAATCCGAAGTGGTACCTATCTCTGCAATTCTAAAAAACTCTAAAGGATTACTACAATAACTTCTCCATGTTTCTCCTCTTCATGAATGATTTTGTCATTATCAACTTTGCAACTTCTTATTTATTCCTTCAAAATTATCAATGTATCTTCTTAGTCAAAATAATTCCCACCATTACGTCGCTCATCTGATCCATAGGGGGAATCTTGTGAACTATAATATACCATATTTGTTTTCATTTTGATATCTTTCTTACAAGTATACCATGTTAGCTAAAACCAAAACATAACATAATCAAAATACCTTAGTATAGTTCATGGGAGGATATATCATTTCCAATATCAACCATATTAGAATGACACATATATAATCATAATCATAATAGTATATAAACATCATTTTGACCATTTTCCATATATCAATGCATGACCATACCAACCACATACCATGACCTCATGTACAACAAGTATCACCATGTCAATGTATGCATCACAACATATAAACACTATGATGATGAGGTAAATCCCCTCTACGGATAGAGGCAATCTCACTAGCCCTAGAGTGGGTCTAACAACAACAAAAAACACGCTACGATATAGATTCCTAGTTAAAAAATACAAAGCTATGATGGATATCTTACCTCAAGTCATACGTTGTTGTTGTGGAAGAAGAAGTGCTGCTTCCATTCCTAAATTGATATATCACAATCCTTTCACTCACCGTGTCCAGACACCTATACATATGTAGAGAAAAACAATGACATACAATGTAATAATTCAAACATGTAACTATCAATTAGTCAAAAAATATTGAATCAAATTTCATTACACAAATAATAAATACAACGATGGAACCAATAACATAGTCGAGCATATATTAAAGTACGAAAGAAATATTACAACCAAGTTTCGATGTCACATTCTTCCTTTGGCAGGGCTTCCAGTGGAGCCTGTCTCACAAAGCTTGTCAATAATTTAGACAAGGCTCTCTCTCTCTTACGAGGTTCTCCTTAGCTCTGCTCTCAATAGTCGCTCAGCTATAGTTTTCTTTTCAAATTTTCAGCTAGGTTGAAAATAGAGAGGGCAGGCTTTTATAGAGGGAGAAGGAGAGGTTAGGATCCCTATAATCATGGGTGAGAGTCCTATATCTTAGGAAGGTTCCATGAGAGGTGGAAAACCACTTCCTAATCAGGGAGATCCAGAGCCAAACAGTCCAACCTCTTTTTGATGATTCATTCTGAAGTTGTTAAAACCAAACTTCTACCTTTTATTTTTAAAAAAACATTCCCAAATAGGCTTGGCATGGGAAATACACTGGGACAGAACGCCAGGTGGCGTGGGCTTCGCATAAATTTCCCAGGTAGGCACAAGTGATGAACTTCCTGCTCACGCAAATACCCAAACATATGTTTTTGGTGATTTTCTAAGGAAATGTTCCTCAGGAGAATTCTTTCCCTTATGTAGAGGTATTCCATCAAGGTTTTCAGGAAATTTTACTGTTCACAGGTCACGGGAATATTCCTCTAACGTATGGGATGAGGGATTGTAGGGACAGTGACAAAATTTTGTGTAACAGATGCCCCCTAAAGCATGAGGTCTGAGAGAGAGGGAGGGGTGAAATGCTTTATGAGAACGCGTTCAACTGAAAATACTGTCATCAGAAGACCTGTGAGTACAAATAAAACTGATATCTCTGATACATGATATGTCGTATGGGCGCATCCATCCATAATAAAGTGTACAAAAACCGAGATCCAAGGTATGGACGCAGCCATCCAATCAAAATAGTCATGTAATAAGTCACAATAATCCACAAAGAACCTGAATCCTAGACTTCATCAGACAAAATGCAAGGTCTTGTGCTCCATCTTGACCCAAACAAAGTATAAGTTCGAGCATGCGAGTATGTGAGCTGAAGTCAAACATGCAAGAACATTTTCTGATTACTAGCCAATGATGAAAAATGTTAACAGACGCGAGAGAAGCCACCAATAATGACAATGGCTCTCAAGGTACAAAAGTTACAATCCACAGAATGTGAACAGTGATCTAACTTCGAACACCCGCAGAGTCAATCGATCGAAAGCCAATGATGTGGACCTTACGTTAAGTGTGAAGAACCTACCATTGAGGCATGCAGGCTCTAAGGTACCTGAAGGGAGTCTCTAGATCAAATTCCTAGATAATGAGGTGGAGTCGATAGGAAGTGACCTTGATCGAATGTGGGCTATAATGTTTCCCACATCATCGATGTGAGATAGAGGAACATGATGTTTGTGAATCAAGACCAATAGAGAATCAGAGGGAGGTTGAAAGCTGCAGAGGCCAACTTCTCTTGAACATATTGGTGGCACGACACTGGATTTGGCAGTATTTGACATCAAGGGATTTGAGGTCATGGTAACGGGGCAAAGAGAAAATGAGTGGTAAAAAGAGATTACCCAAACCCATGGAAGCAAGCAGATAACAAGATTAAATGTCCCCAACCTGGCACGAATGTAGACAAGTGCCATGTTCAAGAGCAACATACTGCAAACATGACTACAATATTGGTTCTATTTCCCCACACCATTTCTGGCAAGTACCCCAATTATTTTTGAAAACAAGCTTGAAGGGGATAGCATGTGCTTGCGAAGTAAGTTTTTCCTTCAGAAAAATCCAACCTAGTACATTTTACGAGCCCTAGGAAGGAGGAACTCGAGTAATGTCATTGCGAAAGAGTCTGATGTCATCAGTTTATAAAGAGTCTAATAAAGGAAGAAATGGGAATCTTTTCATGTATAGAGAGTTTGAAAAGACAGCGAAAAAGAAAAATCTATCAAGGCCCTTTTTGTAAATAGTCCCTTAGATCCGAAAAGGTAGAAAACTATGTCCGAGAGAACCTCCTAGTCGCGATAGGCTAGGGTATTCCCTTTTCGTAAATAATCTATCCCAACCCGAAAAAGGGGTAAACATATATTGGGTAGATATCGCTTCGCAGCCAATATAAAAAGCTCAAAACGACAAGCGACTCGGCAATCTTTTTAATTTTAGAGACTCAGAAAAGAGCTGAAAGGTGACTCCAGTAGTGACTTCTTCCTACTTTTACCGAGTCCGAAAAAGTATAAAATACAACTCATCTCTTTGTCAAAACCATGTGAAAAACCTGTTGCTACAAAAGAAGACATGTGTAAAACATATTCCACAAGAATAATATGAAAATATATTGACATATATGTTTTAAGACCTATTTTAGGACTTTGAAAATTTATAAAACACCAATAGTGGTAAAAAATATTTACTTTTCAATTTTTACTTGTTTGTAGAGCAACAGTGACCCTTTTCTCTTTCTATCTTCAAGCGTCGAGTGTGATCAATCCAGTGGACCAAATCTAATTTCGTCCAGTTCAGGTAAGAGCTGACCTCTTTTTCCATCTTTTAAGTTACATTTTACTACATTTTATTGTTATTTGAGGTCCCTTAGGGGAGGATTGTTAAAATTTAGGGCTCCACAGTTGGCGCAGGTTTCGGGCATGGACCCACACCAATCTGCCCTATTTTACATAGGGGCCAGTTGGCGTGATTGTTAGCAAAGCATTCATGCCAACAACGCAACTCAAAATCTGCATCAAATTTCAAAAAAATGCAACCAATGGAATGTAAATTTGAATACCCAAGGGGGCTTACAATTTTCCCATGATTGATTGATGCAGGTATCAAGCGAAAAATATGGTTATTGAATGGAAAGAGAGATAACATAGCAAAGAAGATGACAAAGCAATGGAAAACGAGCAATGTATGAATTCTCTTAGGAATTGCGGGATAAAAAAGTTCTTTCTGACACCATGTATCAGGGCTCAGCCCAAGTTGCTACAGTATCTCATCAGTATTTGGGATGAGGATCAGGAGAAATTTGTACTTTGAGACCAGGAGCTTGAGCTCGAAGTATCGGATGTATTTCATTATTGGACTGTCACATAGGGGACCAGTCCCTATTCTGACCGATACCAGGCCTTTAGGGGAGAGCATGACAATGGTGACGAACAGAGTGTGCCCAATGGCACGCAAAGGAATAGGGAGCGGTAAAGTGGACATTCAGAACGTCCCTGATCTAGCACTGAGAGTACTGATACACACCATTACGCGGGCTGTGGGATCACAGGCACTGCACGAGGCCACGAAGATGCAATTACTTCTTGCTTCAGAGTGTATGAACCCTACCATCTTTGACTGGGCCGAGGCTGTGACCATGAAGATCAAAAAACAGCTCACAAAATGCAAGAAGAGAAAGCTAAAGCAATTTGGGTATGGGTCAATTCTGGTATTGTTCTTCCTTGAAAGATTACCCATATTTTAGTGCCAGGAGGCTATAGTCCCGGAGCCACCACTGAGAGAGCCACGGGTGGCCTGATGGGCAGCATTGATGCCTAGAGTAGGGGGCAGCTAGCAGATGTCTTGGAGGCCAGATTTTTTTTATTGGCTCCGATGACAGCTGATTGTCATGGAGGATTGGCCCTACGCTGGCACAGATTTTACTAGAGACCCAAACCTCCCTCTCCCGAAGGGAGAGGATTGGGACGAAGAACTTGGTAAGACTCATTTTTTACTTTTATGAGTTTCATGATTTTTTTAGTATATATGCATGTTCTAACAGTGAATCTTATATGAATGCATATGTTTGTCCAGAACTTCCCGCAGGCATGTCTCCAATAGCAAGGCAGACTCCTCGCGACTTTGACCCTCAGGGCGAGGGAATTGAAGAGGAGTTAGTGTAAAACTTAGGGGGAATCACTCGTGGGGTCCCTCATTATGCATGTTTTGATGACGTACCCCGAGCCTATTAGAGGCACACTGTCGGAGTGCCCAACCGTATCCACCTCTTGCTGAGGCGGCTGGTATGGGCAGTGATGTGTTATCATGAGAACCATGCTGACTAGGCACTTTAGGATCTATTTCCGCATATTTTGAGAGACATGTTGTCTCATGATGTAACTATAACAAACATATATTATTTTTTGTCGATTTATGTACATCTATTTTCTACATGGGTCAATGTACATATGATGATGTTTTTTTTATAAATTGCACAAATGTCTATCTAGCACAATATTAGCTATTGTATATGTTAATGTGTTCATTCATCTTGGTGTATGTTGATAAGTAATGAAATCAAAATTTCGTTCAAGTAAATGAATACGCAAATACAATCTAAAAATGCATGGGTTTCGAACCGAATAATGACCATTCAGTTGAAGAACAACAAGTTGTGAATCCAACTTAACAAGCAATGTGCGTATGCTGAGGTTGATTGCCTCAGTTAATAGTTCCAAAATTTTGCTATATTCAGCGACATTTTTTGTGGCTCGTCCCAGACAAATACCTTGTAAGTGAATCAACTCACCATCAGGATCATAAATTACCCAGGCTGCCGAAGACAAGTTCTTGGTATTGTGGGAGGCACCATCCACTAAACCGAGATAAGGGGAAATAGACATTTGCATAGCAAACAAGATCCAAATAAGTAGAAAAATGCTCACAAAGCACATCAGACCAGATCATGCACAAAAAATGAAAACAATCACCTATGTACACATATCACGCATGAATAATTCATGCATAATATTTTTTCAGATACAACCCATTTCTGGGTTGCGATAAAGCACACCCTTCATAGTTAATGAGCTCATAAGCCCCATTCTGCAACACACATTTACTGATGTAGGGCCCATGCCAGATGGGTTAGAATTTTCTTGTCCCTAGCTTATCATGAGCTTGGTCGCATAGAAGAACGAGATTGCCTTCAATGAAAGAACAAGGAGAAACTGATTGGTCAAAATGGGCTTTGAATCACTTATTTTGTGCTTCGATGACCAAGGAAACTAAGCGACGAGTTTCATCCAATATATATAAATAGAGGAGATTTTCTTCTTCAGGTGAAGTATCAGGCAGTAATTCCACAGCCAACTTAAGTGAAGGGATATCACATTCAATTGGAACTGTGGCTTCCAAACTATATACCAATTGAAATGGGGTAAACCCAGTTGCATTCTTGATCGTTGTTCGATAAGCCCATAGAGATGAGAACAACATGAGATTCTAGTTTGATTTGTGGATCTCGATTGTTCGTTGAAGCATGCTAACAAGGACCTTGTTTATAGCTTCAACTTGGCCATTAGCCTGGGGATAGTAAGGTGTTGAGATGTCGTGGTGCAGACCCAACTTATATGTCAGCTCCGCCATCATATAATCCCAAAAATGGGAACCATGATCAGTGACAATGGCTTAAGGGACACTGAACTGAGCAATAACATGATTGAATATGAAGTGTGTCATTGTCTTACTGTCCGCAGCTAGTGTAGGAATTACTTCGGCCCATTTCATAATGTAATCGATGGCAATGATAATATATGCATGCCCCCTGGCTGAACGAGGGTTACACATCATAAAATCTATGTCCCATTTGGAAAAGGGGCCAACGGTAATGACAGGAAGTAGTGGAGCAGGCAGCGCACACATCTTGCATTGATAAATTTGGCACACGTGGCATTTACGTACTGTCACAATGCAATCTTTAAAAATAGATAGCCAGAAGTAGCCAAAATGAAGGATATTTTATGCAGTGGCATAACTAGACATGTGACCACCACAGTTGCCACTATGGTAGTCATTTAAAACCTTCTCTGCTTCCTCGAAGGTCAGACATTGACGAAGTATAGAATCGACTCCGACTCGATAAAGGGTATCCCCAACGATACAATAAGGTTTCGATCGATGCCGAATGCAACGTCGGGCATCTAATTTTGTGAGCTCAGACCTGAAATTAGAAATTTGGAGGTACACGATGATATCACCGTACCATGGGTTGAGGGTGCTGATAAGGAAGAGAGTTTTGTTCGGTATATGATCTTTAGACGAAGAAGGAGCAGAGTCGAAAGGCAGAGAACAAATCAAATCAGCAAACACAAGTTATTTTTTCTATTACGTTGTAGTGAACTCCAAATCAAAATCTTGGAGGATGAAAATCCACTTCGAGTATTTGCCCCCCAGCAACTGCCGTGACAGAATATAAGTCATGGAGTTACAGTCAGAAATCATGGTCACCGTGTTTAAAATAATGTAATGACAAAAACGTTGGACAGCCTGGACTGAAGCTAATGCTAACTTCTCGACATGGGCGTAACGCGCTTCAGGGTCGAGAAGGTTTCGAGACAGGTAGTAAATGACATGTTCATTACCGTCATCATCATATTAGACTAATACCATGGAGATTATACTGAAGGCAGCAGCTAGGAAGATGGTGAAATCATGATGGTAATTGGAAGGACGCAATAGAGGAGCATTGATAAGCAATGTCTTAAGTCTATCAAAAGACTACCGGGAAATCTCATCCCAATGGAAAGGGACGTCCTGCTTTAGAAGTCGTGTAAATCCTTTGGCTACTTCAGCGTAGTTCGGGATGAAATGACATAGGAAATTGGCTTTCCCTTGTAGGCTCTGGAGTTGATGTAACGATGACAGGGAGGGGAGATTGACAATAACCTCAACCTTAAGAGGTTCAAGGCGAATTCCATCTTTAGATACGATAAACCCTAAGAGTCTACCGGAGTCAATGCAAAAGACGCATTTATGCAGGTTGAGCCTAATATTGTAGTGTCTAGAACGAAGAAAGATTTGACAAAGATGTTTTGGGTAGTCTTTCCGCGTAGCTGAATGAGCTGGAAGGTCGCCCAGGTACAATTGGACAATATGTCGAATATCATGAAAAGCATAGGGCATTGTGCGCTGGAACATAGCCCCAGCATTCTTCAAGTCGAATGGGATTTTCTTATATGAAAACATTCCCCATGGGCAAATAAAAGAGGTCTTGTGTCGACCCGACAGGAGAATGTTAATCTGCTTATAGCCAGAGAAATCGTCCATAAGGGAGAAAATTTTACTTCCTGCATAATCATCAATGATCTGATTGATAAACAGGGTGTGATAATTATCCCTAGGATAGTCCCGATTGATATCACGATAATAAACACAAACACGAATGGCACCCTGCTTATTATCTACAGGAACTATATTAGAAACCCATTCAGTCAGGGGAATTGGATAAATGAAACCCTCTTTAAGAAGTTTCTCAACTTCAGCTTTGATAGCGACGGATTTTTGAGGATGCATGGGACGAAGATACTGGTGGGCAGGCTTCACACTTGGGTAGGTGGGAATCTCATGCACCATGATACTAGGGTCCATTCCAGGCATTTCTTTGTAAGACCACGCAAAACCATCACGAAATTCGCGAAAGAGACTAGTGTAGACATGGACTTCCTCGGAAGAGCAAGTGACTCCCAGATGGATGTTCTTGACAATCCCTGGTTTGACCGAGATTTCGATAGGCATCATTTGAGTAATATTCCCCAAGTTACCTTCCGCAAAGAATTCATGATTCAAAATGGGCATCTGAAGCGGTGGAGACAGAACTTGGGATGTGAAGTGCTCAATACAGTTATACATGGCCCCAAGGCAAGGCATAAACAAGGAGCGATGATGGCCATTGTTCCATGGTAGATCCTCGAGAGACATTGTTTCCATGATAGCCTCATCGGATGGAAACACTTCTTTCAGAGGATCCAGCAAATCTACGTCACCGAGCCAGGGGGATCGAGAATACACGTCAAGAGACATTCTCAAAAGAGCAGCTTCAGGAGGGGAAGAATTAGATGTAGTCATTAGCTCACAATAGTTGATATCGATGGGACTAAGCGGCATCGAATCTCGAAAAGAATCAACCTTTTCAGGTGAAGGGATGATCTAAGGGTCATCTGATAGAGAGATCATATTGACTTGAACGGTATTTGGTGGTGGAAAGGGAAAAATACCCATCAGAGCGGGATCTTTGAAAAGACCTGGCCTTATGCTATCAGGGGGATTAGGAATTTGATCTACGTATGGCATGTTGTTCTCCGAAGACAAGGTAAAGAATGAAAACTGATCAAGAGTAATAATTTTTCCCTCATGTGGAAACTTCAGAACTTGAAAGAGGGTGGACGGAACGCACAACATAGCGTGAGTCCAACTACGACCGAGTAGAGGATGTAGTTGAGTTTGACATCAACGACTTCTACTTCAACATTAACAGTCTTTCCTTGTAATGTGATTGGTAAGCTAGCGAGAACGCCCAAGGGTTTAGATTCCCTTCCATTGAATGCCTCAAGGGAATTGGGTGATGAATTAAGGGTTGGAGAGCTAATAGCCTTCTAGCAAGCAGATGACATGACGCAGGTAGATGCACCTTCATCCACTATGGCTCAATGGATGTTGAGACCATTGATACCGACCTGTATAACAAGCACATTTTGGTGCGGAAGTTGGGGGACGAAGTTCTCTAGATAGAAAGTGACAAGACTAGAATCGGCAGGATCTATACCACCGATCACAGATAACAATGCTTTCTGTTGAGACAGACATCTCTAGAGGACTTCCAATGCAGACAGTGCAGACGGAGCCTGTGCTAAATCCTCAACAATAATGTAATGTTGAGCAGCATGAGCATTAGGATTATAGGAAGACTTCCGGAGAACACCTTTAGAAGGTGGTCGTATAACAGGTTCAGCACTGGGCTTCTCAATTTCAAGGGGACCAGAGGTAGGTGGGGGATGAGGACCATAAAGGACCTCTTTCCCGACTGTGTGACGTGATCCGACATAATTTTTTGACCGAGTGGAAAAGGAAATGAGTGCAGAACCGTTCATCATGAAAACTTGAGAGCCGCATGGAGCAGATGGGGCCAATTGATCAACCATTTGGTTCTGCTGAGATGTGAAAGGTTCTTTAAGGACTACCGAAGTTCCCTTAGCACCTTTAAGTAGTTGACTAACCTCGGATCGTCGAGGAAAATCCTTAGTGTAGTGATGCTCTTCACAAATGAGACAGGGATATTTCGGCTTTCACTGTGAACCATCATCAACATGAAGTTTAGATGATTCTGGTTTTGGATCGAATTTAGCCTCTCCTTTGCCCTTATTTTTCCCTTTGGAATTCTTATCCACAGGATTGGCCTGAACGACGTTGACCTCTGTGGTTTTACCAAAATCTAGGGAAGCCAGAGGAGCAGAATTGTTGGAAGAATTTGATTTCCGCTTCCTATTAGAAGACTTACGTGAAGTCTGAGATATAGAACCAATAATGTCATCGACTGATGGGGTAGCCGACGCTTTATAGGTCCCAGGCTATGGAGCTTAACTCAAGATGTCATACAAAATTCCCAATTGGGAGTACACTAAATTTAGGTACTAGGCACGAGCAATGGCTTGTTCCTCGGTTACACATACCCCCATGGCGATATCTTTCACAATCTGATTGAAAAAAGAGGTAGTGAACCAATGAGTAAGAATCTGATCAGGAATTTTGAACTTGGTCAGAAGAAAACACCATCTCCATTCATGAATATGGTCCGAGATATGGGTAGATCGGTCCTGTTTCAAGGATTTCAGGAGGTGTGTCCCAGTTTCATAACAAACCGGTAACTAGAAATGAGTCAGGAATTCCATAGTGAGAGTGTTGAAATCTTTAAAAATGACACGAGGAAATTCGATATACCACTTAGCAGCAGCACCAGTAAGAGTGCGTTTGAAAAGATGAAGTCGAACAGAGTCATCCACCCAAGAATTTGAGGAACACCATAAATGGTATGTCATGACGTGTGCTTGGGGGTCTTCTGCAAATTTACCCTCAAAGTTGGGACAATCACCAGACACCTTCGTCAAAACTAGAGGCCAATATGGATCACGAAGAATCAGATCATTGGTCAATTTGGACACATCCGATAACTCCAACGTGGCTAGAAAAGGTAATTGAGGGTTAAATGGCATGGCAGGTCCTCGGTAAGGACCTGTACCTATACTCTATCCTGGTTGAGCATAACTCTGCCCCCATTGGTTCAGTCCTGGAGGATTCTGACCATAGGGGGTATAAGCCGGATAGTTCTGTTGATATGGTGGCTGAGAACCAGGATACGGTGGTTGATAACCAGGGTACTGATTCTGAGTATACGAGGGTCCCGATTGAGCAGCATAAGGATTCTACTATGGAGTATAAGTATAGCCTTGCGATTGAGGGTAATAAGTAGAACCTTGAGGAAAGTTGTAAAATGATCAAGATTGACCTTGAAGAAAATAACCACCTTAGGGTCGAACAGGCTATTGATAAGTGGGGCCCTGCTGAGCCAGATATGTCGGGCGCACAGGTGGATTCGGCTGTTGCATAGAATAGATTGGCAGCTGGGCAGGGTTGACAGGCTGTGCAGGTTGTCCTAGTTGAACAGGTTGACTTGGCTGATGAGGGCCACCAAGTGGCCCCTGCTGAGGAGGTTTGCCTAATGGTGGGAGTGGGCCAGGTTGTGCCTAATAACCAGGTTGACCTCTGACAGGACCATAAGATGGCCTTGGTTGTGCAACATTTTGACCAATTAGAAAATAAGGCTATTGTGGTTGTACCAAAGGTTGATATGGATGGGTTTGCCCCCCAAGACCATATGAAGTTCTAGGTTGATACCCCGGTTGCCTTGCCGGTCCTTGAGGTTACCCTAGTTGGACCACAGGGTGAGGCTGTAAAGGTTTACCTTCAGAATTGTAAGGCTGCCCTTGCGGGCCGTAAAATAATACCTATTGGACCGAAGGTTGTCCCTGTAAGGGTTATCCTTGCGGGTCATACGCATACCCTTTCTAGGCCAAAGGTTGCCCCTGGAAGGGTTGTCCTTGTGGGCTAGAAGCATATCCTTGCTGAACCAAAGGTTGTCCCTGAAAAGGTTGTCCTTGTTGGTTAGAAGGTTGCACAGGCAAGGTAGGTATAAAACCGTTAATGTATTGATAAGCCTCAGGAGTAGGAAAATAGATGGGGTTTCCATGCTCATCATATTGAAATGGAAATGAATAGATTGAGGTACCATCCACTCCATAATGAGAAAAATAAGGATGATTAATATCCTGAGAGGACTGATCAACTTGGGAGTTCGGTGGCTATAAAGTCATCTGATACTCCTCAAATGAAATGTCGTCAGATACGAACATGAAAATCGAAGTCTCTATCGAAGAAGAAACTCCTGAAGGCTGAGTGGTGATGACAGGTATCAATGCGTCCACACAGAAAATAGGCCTAGTGGGGACAAACGTAACAAAAGGTGTCGACGAGAGAGGTGTCGTTGGCGACATCCCTAATGACGGGAGAACCGGTCCCCTTCATGGGGTTGAACTTGCCATGGATGCTTGGAGTGACAAGAAAAAAACTGAATGAAAGAAAGGAAAATCACTCAATTAACGGAATCTCTCAAGTGGATCCAAGAAACTGAATGCAAAGAAGAATAAATGAAGTTGACTGGGAAACCAAGAACCCAAAACTCCCATGGGAGGCTCAGCAGGCTGAAGCACCTAGAAAACCTAGGGCTAAAAATAAAAACTAATAGAAAAGGGCAAACAACCGAAGGGTAAGGGCTAATCTCAGTCAAGGAAAACCAAAAGCATTCAAATCAAGCTAATAAAATACCCAGAGACACCAAAATGGACCAAAAACTCCAAAAACAGGGAAAACCCTAGCACCTACAGGAGTTGGCACGACTCTCTGGCTGTAATTCACGCTAGATAGGGGATGACGAGATTGATAAACTACCAAAAAGCGCTAGCTGGTGCGACTGTCAGGCTGGAACCCGCACCAATCAAGAAAACCTTGGAAAGATGGAAATTTTGGAAAAACAGAGGTCAAATTGATCCTCTAGGGCTAAACAGGGGTCTTAGAATAAAGAAATATAATCATAAAAGCAAGAAAATACCAGGAAGAAAACCTAAAGGACGAAATACAAACTCACACTGGTCCCCATTGGAGTCGCCAATTTGTTGATGAGGTAAATCCCCTCTACGAACAAAGGCAATCCCACTAGCCCTAGAGTGGGTCTAGAAACAAACAAAACATGCTACGATATCGATTCGTAGTTACAAAAGACAAAGCTATGATGGATAGCTTACCTCAAGTCCTATGTTGTTGTTGTTGAAGAAGAAGTGTTGCTTCTGTTCCTAACTTGAGAGATCAAAATCCTTTCACTCACCACGTCCGGACACCTGTACATATGCAGAGAAAAATGACGACATACACCGTAATAATTCAAACATGTAACTATCAATCAGTTAGAAAATATTGAATCAAATTTCATTACACAAATAATAAATACAACGATGGAACCAATAACATAGTCGAGCATATATTAAAATACGAAATAAAGATTACAATTGAGTTCCGACGTCACGTTCTTCCTTTGACAAGGCTTCCAGTGGAGCGTGTCTCGCAAAGCTTGTCGGCAATTTATACAAGGCTCTCTCTCTTACGACATTCTCCTTGGCTCTGCTCTCAATAGTCGCTCAGCTATAGTTTTCTTCCCAAATGTTTAGCTAGACTGCAAATAGAGAGGGAAGGATTTTATAGAGGTAGAAGGAGAGGTTAGGATCCCTATAATCATGCGGGAGAGTCCTATCTCTTAGGAAGGTTCCATGAGAGGTGGAAAACCCCTTCCTAATCAGGGAGATCCAGAGCCAAATAGTCCAACCTCTTTTTGATGATTCATTCTAAAGTTGTTAGAACCAAACTTCCACCTTCTGTTTTTAAAAAAAAATTCCCAAATAGGCTTGGCGCGAGCAATACAAAGGGACAGAGCGCCAGGTGGTGCAGGCTTAGTGTAAATTTCCCAGGTAGATGCGAGTGATGAATCTCCTGCTCGTGCCAATGCCCAAACATATGTTTTTAGTGATTTTCTGAGGAAATTTTCTTCAAGATAAATTCTTTCCCTTATGCAAAAGGATGTCATCGAGGTGTTTTCAGGACATTTTGTTGTTCACAGGTCATGGGAATAGTTCTCCAATGTACAGGATGAGGGATTGCAAGGATGGTGAAAAAATGCTCTGTAACACACTGAAATACATAACCAATGCATAACCGACATTTACTCATGATAAATACATCTAACATCAACACCATCAAATTTCACATGGTGACACAACTGCAACCATGACCAAAAACATGCATACACAACAAGCACATATAACACAAGCATAAAGAAAAAATATGTAATCGACATGTATGCATGACCAACACACCTTCCATTGAGTCTAAGGGATGAACCATGATCTGATACCACCCTGTGGTATCAGATATCATGCAAAGAGACTAGAAACTAGAAAGCACCCAAAGAGAATGAAAATTTCTCTATTACCACCATGTAACACCCTCCTTTGACGTTTACCCAAGCTAGCCAACCCACTAGGGTAAACATATAATGATAGGTTACGATGATGTGATTCAACTCCCCATGTGAAATTAAGGAATCAAAACTGAGAAAAAAAAACCAATATGACCTTCCTCAAGAGCTACAGTCCCTTAATAAGTTAACCAACCCTTCCGGGTGCTTAACCCATGAGAAGAATTATCATTTTTCTGAACTAGACCCTCATCCAATCCCATGAAAACCCCTTCATATGATTGATTCCTTCCAATCTCTCCCACAACAAGGCATACTATAAAATGTGGACCTTTTTAGGTTTTTCTGAACCAACAAACCAAATTTCTAATCCACATTTTCAGGGCTAGGCCTCAAGCCTCTACCAAAGACGTCATGAAACTTCCTAAAATTAATAATAAAAAAGGAATAAGACTACTAATTCAATCATTGGTACAAGCACTTGGTCTGACCCCTACTAGCCATGACATGAATTTCATAAAAAATGTCACAAATATCAAATTTCCATGTCATTACAACAAATCTTAGCATAGGGGTCTCATACTTATCTGAGATTCATAAAGAAGCATTGATGCCTTATCACAATAGCTACATTATCATCTATTAGGTCATTTATTCATTGCTCATTCATTTTATTATCAAAACATTATAACAGCCATACATCAAGTTTCTCATAAAAAATACCCATAACCAACATATAATCAACATAAATAGCAAGGATATAAAAACCATAAAAACCACATATGAACAAGTATATTTATACATTAAATACCAAAAAAGAAGGATCTCTTTAGTGAATGCATAAGCAAACCAAGTCAGAGACATCCGCAAACCACTCGACCATATATTGGGTTGAACCAAATATTACTTTCATTGAATTGTCCCCATGCCATATTTCAAGCATGATTGTAGGAATCACAACAATACCAATATAATTTTCCTCAAGATTTACTGCAATCCACCAAGGAATTCCTAGCCCCAAACAATAAACATAAAATACTAGTATTTACCACAATCACACCATATACCAGTCTAGGGAAAAATAGGAATATACACGAATTGATACCTTCAGATATCTCCACCTACACCATGAGTGGTTTTCCTATCTCCTAGTCTCTAGTATTTACCATCTACCCCACCATTCAGCGGTCAAGGATTCCTATGCCTAATTGAGATTCCACCCTCTAGGATTTTCCATATATCCCTTCGTCCATCGGTCGAGGATTCATATTCCTAATGGATGGCACACACCTATAATATTTACTGTATAACCCACCATTCACCGGTTGAGGATTTATATCCCAACTAGGGTACACCAAATCTGAATTTATCGCAATCCCACCATATACCGGTGTAGGGATTACTAGGCCTTTTTTTCTTCTTCAAAGACGACCCCACTCAGTTCGAAACCATTCCGAAATCCAACATACCCAAGTAAAAGAGAGCCAATCACACCATGGTGATCTAGAAATGGAAAGGCAATCTAAAAATGACATATCAATGACAAAATGAGAACCAGACACACACAAGCATGTACCATGCATGCCAAATGCTGCAAGTAAATCACACATGAAAATTGACACTTGTAAGTAATCTCATTGTAGCCTCTTTATTATTCTCTTCCTTACTTGATTTTTGCTTCGCTTTGCCTTCTTTTCTTGATACAATTCTAGAGTTCTCCAAGAATCCCCTAAGTGTCAAAGAGTGAGTGGGAGAGAGAGAACTCTAAAATTTTACTGAATGAAGCTGAATGTTGGTCCTTAGAAGCATTTTTATTAGTGAGGCCTCTATTTTCTTCATTTTCCTTCATTTTCGTTCATTTTAATCCTCACATGCAACTTGCAACCTTTCACCATTTGGTTCTTCTAATTTCGACTATTTTTAGAAATAAAATGAAAATTAATTCCTTGTGCCTTTTAAAATCATTTTCCATTTCCTCTGCCAATTTTCCCTAGCCATAGAAAACCAAATGAACACCCACAGTAGGATTTTTGGACCTAAATTTAAAATATATAAAGAAAGAGTACAAAGGAATTTTTTTACCTATTTTACTTTCAAATAAATGGGGTATAATTAGGGATGTGTTACAAGTTTTATTAGTGATGTAGGTTACAACATTGGGCCTCTTATGGGTCATATAATGAAATATTTACTTTCTTTGTGTCATGATTATATAATCAAATACCTACTAGGAAAAATTGAAGAATGAATGAAGACAATAATGGAAAGAATTTTGTAGGGTCAGCTATAGAAGGTGAGGAGCATAATACTGAGATAGGAATTATGGGTCGAGGAATTGGTAATACAGAAAATCAAAAATAAAAAATCTTACAAGTAATGTGTAGTTTGAAGGTAGATATAGATAGTATAAGAGATAATAAAGATAAATTTTCCAAATTGGAAGAGGAAAAAGAAGATACTGATGGTTATTTACTCAAAATACTACAAGGAAATAGAGCTAGTAGGACAGTTGAAGAAAATCATAGGAAAATATCTGGAAGTGAATCCACTGATGGAAATCACTCAATAACTTATAGTGAAAGTAAATCACACTATTTTTATTAATGGGAAGAACATGAATATCATAGTATTACTTCTATTTCCCAAAATAAAATGATGACATCTTAGTTGCGAGGAGAATTAAAAAGTATTATACCTCCAAACATTGATGGAGAATCTGAAGGAGAAGAAGCCTGGCTTCTGAATAAGTCAAAGTATTTCAAACTCTGCAACTATCCCAGAAAATTCAAGGATAAATTAGCTACATAAAATATAACTGGTAAGGAAGCCTTATGGTGGGAGGAAAATAGATCCATCAAGAGTATCAACAACAAAAATATAACATGGAATTTGTTGAAAAAAGAGTTTAAAAATAAATGTCTACTAGCAAGATATTTTCATGAAATGGTGATGGAATTCCATAAAATAATGTTGGAAAAATCTACCATGGATGAGTTGGTAAATAATTTCATGATTTCACTGAGATATATATGTTATTTGAAAGATAAAAGGAAAAAATACAAATAGTTACTAGTTTCCTACATTTTTCATATAAAGAAAGGATTGAAATTGACAATCCAAAAATATATGGATGAAAATATCAGGAAGGAAAATTTTGTTTCAACCAGGGAAAACATGAAGATGGTAATTCTAAAAGTTGGATGGCCAAGAAACATGAAAATTTAAATACTAAGAAAAATATATTTAGGAAACCTAGTTTTTCTAATACTATTAGAAGTAATCGAGGAGAAAACTATATCAAAAGTCTAATTTAGCAGAAAAATATAGGACATAAAGGTAGAAAATGAGTAGCAGGAAATAGGAATTTATATGAATGAGCCAGACCACCAATCAAGTATTGTAACTTCAATGAGAACCATTTGTGGAGGGATTGTTCACAAAAACCCATAAAAAATAGAAAACTTTATATAACCTATAAGAAGCCTCTACATTCAATGATATTTCTTGAGGTATCCCAAGAATTAGTGTAGTGCTAAATGCGAGACAAGAATATCACCAATCCACTATGCTCTAAATCCAAGGTAAAATTTCTCAAAAAAATGTCATATTACTAATTGACACTTGTTCTGCTTTAATTTATATTTCCCAAGCTACAATTGAAAGGTGTAGACTTAAAAAGAATAAGAAAAGCAAAACCTGATTAGTATAATTGGCCATAGGAGCTCAGAGAAAAGTTAGAGAAATCAACAAATATTTTTTATTAAATCTAAATGGAATGAATACTCATTTAAATATAAACATTTTACCATTGGGGCATATTACATTCTTGTTTTGATGTATTGGTTGGAACCTAATACAGTAATTATAAATTACTTAGAAAAGTATTTCACTTGTATTGATGATGAAGGAGAAGACTATATAGTCAAAGGGGTGCCAAGATTCATTTCTATGAGGAAAATTTCCGCCTTACAATTAAATAAATGTCACCATAAAGGATGCCAAATGGTAGTAGTTTTGATTGAAAACCTTTCTAGTAGCAATCATAAGCCATATTTAGAGGATTATGATACATTAAAACAATATGAGGATGAATTTCTTGAAGAAATACTAATATTTCCTCCAAGTAGAGATATAAAATTCATTCCTAGAGCATTTTTGGTATCCAAAGCAGAATATAGAATGAGTATTCATGAGTTTAGGAAGTTAAAAATTCAGTTATCGAAGCTACTACATATGAAATAAATAAGGCCTAATGTATCGCATTAAGTGTCACAAGTCTTATCCGTTAATAATAAACATGGGAACCTTGGATTTTGTATATATTATAGGAAACTCAATAAAATGACTATAAAAAACAATAATCCTTTGCCATGAATTGATGACATGTTTAACCCAGTCAAAGGAACTTCAATTTTCTCAAAAATTGATTTCAGATATGGATATCATGAGATTAGAATCAAGGATGAAGATATTCACAAAACAAATTTCAGAAAAAGATACGAATATTAATATTTTGTGGTACTCCCATTTGGATTCACTAATGCCCAAACCACGTTCATGTGCTTGATGAATAATGTTCTTAGTCCTTTCCTAGATAATTTTTTCATTGTATTCGTAGATGAAATTATGTTCTACTAAAAGAGTAAACAAGAACATGATCACCATTTATATATTTTTCTTCCAACACTTAGAGAAAATGAGTTATATTATAAGTTTAACAAATGTTCATTTTACCAGAAACAAATACAGTATTTGGGACATGTATTTTGGAAGGAATGGATTTTTGTGGATCTAGAAAAGATAAGAGCTATTGTTGAATGTCCAATACCTAAATATGTAGTTGATATTAGGTAATTGATGGGAATTACATATTATTACAGAATATTTGTAGAAGTATTTTCCAATTTAGAATATCCAATTACTTATTTGTAGAAGAAGGGGACAAAGTTTGAACACAAACCCAAGTGCCAATATAGCCTTCAAAAATTATATCAACTATTAACTACTACTCCAATCTTGAAACTAGTTTATGGAAATGAAGATTTTTTAGTATGCACAAATTGTTGCAAGGAAGGATTGGTGGGTGTTCTAATGTAAGAAGTTTATGTAATTAGCTATAAATCTAAGAGATTTAGAAATAATGAGGACAACCATGCCACACATTCCTTATAACTAGCATCTATCATTCATTCTCTAAAAATGTGATAGTGCTATCTCATGGGAAGAAATTTTTAGCTAAAAACAGACAATGTTAGTGTCAAATACATATTTGAAAAACCAAATCATAATTCTAGGAAAACAATATGGTTGGAATTCCCTAGTGAATATGACTTTGAAATCATACACATTAATAGAGAATAGAACAAAATTTTTGATAATTTGAGTAGAAAAGTAAATTAGATATGTGTCATTTGTGCAACCAATTGGCAAACAAATATAATAGAAAAGATTAAATCAACTACCAATTTTGATCAAGAATACATTAAAATTAAAGAGAAAAAATAGAAGTTTGAACTATTATGTGAATAGAAAGATGATGTTTCAGTAAATAATAAATAATTACTAATGTATATTGATATAACTTATTGGCCTAATGATCTAGATGTGATTTTTTTTTTTTGATGAGTTACACAAGAAGCCAAAAACTAGCCATCATGGTTATAAAAGTTAATATTCGTGTTAAGGAAATATTTCTGTTGGCCTAAAATGAAGACAAAAAAAACATAGTATGTGTCTAGGTTCCTAGAAAGTTAGCAGGTTAAGGCCTCTCATCAACACCCAGTAAGGTTATTATAGCCTTTACCCATTCCAAAATGGAAATGGGAAACACTATCAATGGATTTCATTATTGGGTTTCCAAAGACTAGAAGGAAATGTGATTTTATTATGGTAGTGGCAAACAAAATCAATAAAACAACACACTTTATTCGTATTAAATCTAACTTAAAGGCCATTAACATAGCAAAAATATTCATGAAGGATATATTTAGTCTTCATGGTATGCCTAAAACTATGATTTCAAACCACAATGTCAAGTTCACTTCTAAATTTTGAAATCATTTATTTGGAGAAATGGGAATAAAATTAAACTTTAGCGCAAACTATCATCCTCAAACTCCTGGTTAAACAAAAAGGACCAATCGAATAATATAAGATATGCTAATAATGTATATCATGCATAGGCCCACTAAGTGGGAGGACTATCTCCGCTTATTTGAGTTTTCATATAATAATGGATATCAAACTTCTTTGAAGATTAGTCATTTTTGTTGATTTTCTTAGTGCAATTAGGGTTAGCATAATATTTCGAAATTCTCATAATAAAATTTGATGTAGATGTTATTTTAACTTATTCTAATAAATCATTTATCAATAATACTTTAGAAATTCAACCAGAAATAAGAATGGAGTACTAGAGATCATAACACACAAAAGAAGACAAGATTTACCTTGGAAAAACCCACAAAGGGGAAAAACCTAGAAACCTTTTTCAGTAGAGAAAATATTCTTGTTCAATAGGAGACAGACCTAGACCTATGGTCAAACCTATTCTTCTTCTCCAAGCCAAGTCACCCAATATGATCCTACACTTCGCTCTTCCCATCTAACCCTAAATATCAAACTTCCTACAATAAGTAGTTTCCCTAGAATTTTGGCTTTGCAATAGTTGTCCCTATAACCCAAATTCCACCCACCCCCCTAAAACAGTTGCCCCAAAAAATTTCGAAACAAAGAGAGAGAGAGAGAGAGAGCGAGATATTAATCCACGCGTTAGATTTGATAGAGAGAGAGAAAATGTGAATGCCTAAATGGAGGAGGTCGAGCTGAATTTATATAGTATTTTCGCTAGGATGAATGGATGTGTCTCTTGGCAAGGGATGACTTGGGTTTGAGGGAAGCCAAATTTTCACTTTTGGAGCCAAATTTTACATTTGAAATTTGAAATTTTCATCTTTAAAATGTCGGAATGGGAATTTGACTCAAAATCATTTTCCTTTGAATCAACAATTTATAAATATTCTTTACATTTATAAATACAATTACATCAAGCAACTAAATGTACATTATGAAGACCAACCATAGTTACAAATTCAACACACACTCTTAACTAGATATGTATGCATCATTACTATTAGAGGTGCTCTTATATTGAACAAATTTCTCTAAATAAAAAATCTATCCAGCGTCAATAGCATCATCATCTATCATCAAGATCCACTAGTTACCATATGAGGGGTGGTACCAAACGTATGGAAATGTCATCAACATATCAAGATTCATTCCTTTAGAGTGATCAATCCTTGAATCCCATGGCATCTACCTAGGACAAAAAGTTGAGACCCTTAACTAACAACTAGTCATTCAACCTCCCTTGTGAGCATTGTAGGCCAAGACCTCATTCAACCCCTTCCTATTCTCTGATCGGGTCTAGATGCTGAAAGGACCTTAGTCCACCCTACCTGGTGTATGTTCAGGGTCCATGATCTCAATCCACATTTCCGGTGTCTGATTAGTATCTAGATGTTGGATGACGCTACTCCACCATGATTGCTATGTGATCAAGTTCGAAGACCTCACTCCACCATTCTTGGTGTTTGACCAGGGTCCTCCTGCAAGAGATAATCACTCAGCACTTCCTATTGATCCCTTTATCTCTCTTGTACCCATATCCATTTTGGAAGAATCTCCATCTAGGCTACAAACATATCAACAATCCCTCTCAATGAGAGGGTTCATATCCATGATCCATAATTATATCTAAAGTACACAAAATAGTCTTTCGATAACAACTTCATCAAAATATTAGTTTCCTCCTCATTGGTGGACATGTACTTATGCCTTATTTCTCTCTTGTGCACAATGTCCCAGATGTAGTGATACTTGATCTCAATATTCTTTAACATGTCATGGAACATGAAATTCTCAAAAATATTCTCTCATCTTTGATTATCACAGTGTACCACTCTCTGTTACAACACTTGCTGAAAAATCCTACAAAAACATTCCAGGGCCATACTGATTCAGTTCAAGCCTCTTGGCTACAATTTACTCTTCTGCATCTATGTCAATTGTAGTCGATCTTTTCTTATTTCTCATCCACAATATCATAGTGGATCCCTAACTGAAGTATACTCTGTAGGTACTCTTCCTATATTCAAAAAATCATTCCTAATAAACATCTTTATATCCCTAAAATTGTACATCCTTGTTTGCAACAAATTTCAAGGTATAATTCAATATACCATGCCAATATCTCTAAATGTGCTTCACTATAATTCAATGCTTATCTCTCAGTTCAACCTGGAACTGGTTGAATATTTTCAAGGAAAAGCATATGTATGACCTAGTATTATCCAAATACATTAATGAACCAATCAACAGTCATCACATAGATGGATCTAGAAGCATGGAGTCAAAATCTCTTAGCTTATTCAATTTAGTCACCATGGGAGTCATCATGGATTTTCAATCCATCATTTTAAATATTTGAAGGATATCTAACATATATTTTCACTTAACAAGGGATACTTTGCGAGGTCTCTGTCACAGTTCTAATCTCAATTAATAGTGCATCAACCCAAGGCCCTTAATGTCAAACTATGAGTCTAACTGCCTATTTCACTGAATGATAAGAGTCTCGACACTAGTCAGAAACAAGTCATCAACATATAATAATAATAATACAGGTAAATTATTTTCGAACTTAATGTAAAGGTTTGGATCAACTTCACTCTTGATAAATCCCAAACTCATCAATTAACTTCCAATAATATAATAACAAGCTCTTATATCTTTATTGAATCCATAAAAGGCCTTTTTCAACTTGAAAGCATAAGACTCCATTCCATATAACTAAAAGTATTGAGGTTTCTGTACACCATTTCCTCAATCAGAGCATTGAGGAAAATAGACTTCACATCCATCTCGTGTAACCTATATCCCATAAAATTAACAAAAGAAATGATGGATCTAATTAAGGTGTGTTTGAAAACTAGAGAAAAGGTCTCATGATATCCTTGTCCATATTTTTGGGATGAATGTGTAGCCATGAACCATGCCTTGTATTTTTCAATACTACCATCCAAAAATTTCTTAACCTGGTATATCCATTTGGAACTCACTATTGATTCCCCTTTAGAACTTGGCACAATATCCGATAAATCATTCTTAATGATCGATTGGTATTATTCATTCTTTGCAACCATCCATACCTGTTGGCTAACTATTTCTTCATATGCGAAATTTTCTTCATCAATGCTTTTTGTCATGAGAGACACATAGTTGGTGAACCTCTTAGGTTTCTTCACATATCAATATGTGACATCAAGAGTTACATGTACTTCTTCCTCTTCCAATGCATATCTAATCCATGTTCGTCTCTTCTTGATCTCTAGAACTATGACTGGTTATGTTGGATCTTGAGACCCTTGTGGCCTCTTCCGTGCATTCTGTAGAACTCAAATTCTCCTCCCTTGAGGGCTTCAACTTCACTTCATATAAGTAATATATAGAGACTTCCTTATAGCTCCAATATACCACTTTCTCATCGAAGGTTACATATCAACTAACCTCAATATATCGTTTCTCTAGTATGTATACTTTGTAAGCCTTTGATGATTCACTATATCCTTCAATTATGCCTTTCTTTCTTGAATGCTCAATCTTGTTCCTCTTAGCCATAGGAATATGGATATGTATAGGAAAACCAAAGATCCTTATGTGGCCAACCTCTGGCTTCATTTTAGAGAAATATTCTTTAGGAGTCATACCTCCAAAAAATTTACAAGGACTTATATTTTGAATGCATATTGTTTTTTGTGATGCTTTCCCCCATACGAAAGGCACCAAGTCCAAATCATGCATCATGGCATTGAAATATTCTTCAATGGATCAGTTCTTTCATTTTGATAAAAATTTTTGTTATGGATTATAGGAGAAAATCAACTCCTTATTAATTGTGGTTTTCTTGTAGAAAGCTACAAGCTCCTTTGAGCTGTATTATCCTCCATTGTAAGATCTTAGTATCTTGATATTTTTTCTTATCAAGTTTTCCACTTCAGCTTTGAATTATTGGAACTTTTTGAATACCTCATCAT
This sequence comes from Pinus albicaulis, assembly GCA_034641835.2. Lineage (NCBI taxonomy): Eukaryota > Viridiplantae > Streptophyta > Pinopsida > Pinales > Pinaceae > Pinus > Pinus albicaulis. The sequence continues at coordinate 367,552,638 of CM076574.1, read as the reverse complement.
TAGTATTGAAGACATATATCCTTTTCTTGTCGAATATTTCATCCATAAACGTCACATAGTACAGCAAACCACTAAACAATTTCATAGGCATGGAACCACATACATTAAAATGAAGCAAGGTTAGAGCTTCCATAGATATTTTGTCACTATAAGGAAATCATTTAAAATGAAGATGTCCATACCTTATGTGCCATAAATCACTTATATTTATACTATTATGTACTAATGTTTGATCTTGTTGAATTACAAGTCTATATAGCCTTCCATCAAAAATCCCAATAACCCTAGTATCATCTATACTAGAGCCCTTACACCAAACAAGAACATTTCCATCCACAAAAGAGACTCTATCTCCTTTATCTTCTAAAAAAAAATAGAGACAAGATTATTTTTTAAACGTGGTACATAAAGAACATTTCTAAGATGTCATTGCTTCCATATTCTATGTCTATGGATACCTTTCCAACTCCTTTTACTACATAGTTGTTATTGTACCCCAATTCAACCCTTTCATAAAACTTATTTTTTGTCAGGATTGAAAGGTTCCATTTTAACTGGTCATGTTCCTTGATGCTCCAATATCAAACAACAACATGTCATAATCATCTAAAAAGGAACCTATCAAGGTAGAATATGGAAACATAACCAGTGTCCTTAGGCCCTTGTGGCCTTCTGACCTTCTTTGGTTTTCCATCTTCAACATCTAGTAAAGAAAAATGTTATTTCTCTTTTCCCTTCTTGTTATTATCCATGTTAGGAAAATAACTATTGAAATGTTCATAATCCTGGAAACCATAACATTGGAATTTTTATAAGTCTTTCCTCTTCTTATAGGGAGAATACCCTTTTCCGGATATTTTATGTTGGGGTCTAAACTTCTTCTTTCCCTTATTCTTGAAATGAGATGCAAGGGCTTGAACTTCCTCATCTTCACAATATTTAATCATCAATATTGCTTCTTCTTAATCACATGAAGCCCATACTTTATAAAATTTAGGAGGTTCCTTCCAACCACTTATATATGTTGCAAAATAACCCCAAGATATAAGAATACCATTGAGTGTTATAATCACTAGTCCTTGATCAAGAATGGATTCTCCAATTTCTTATATATGATCTCTTATTTTAGAAATCCTTACAAAGTAAGAAGCCATTGTATTGTCATTATTCATACGTTTATTTCAAATTTCATTCTTCAGGTCGATTTATTGACCAATGTTATTTTTAGTGTATAGATTCATAAGGGCCCCGTACATCTTCCTTGAAGTATCAAGTTTTGCAATGTAGGGAACCAAATAATCCCTAATTGAATCTACTATAATACTCATAGAATTGATGGTGTCTTATTTGAATTTTTCTTTCCCTACTTCATCCATTGCTTAAGAAACCTTCCTTTTAGAAATATCCAAAACTTTTTTCTTGGAAAGAAGAATATATATTCTAACTTTCCAAGCTCCGAAATTAGATGCTCTGTCTAGATTGTTTTCATATTTCATAGAAGAAGAAATAGAAACAAATATGCAATAAGGAATCGTATAAAATAATCTCTAGGGTTTTTTCAAGGTTATCTTAATGTTTCTTTATTCCTTCACCAAAAGCTCTGATAGCGTGTTGATTTTCTAAGTGAAATTAGGGTTAGCACAATATTTCTGAAATTATAATAATTATTTTTGATGTAGATATTATTTTAACTTATTATTATATATCATTCAATACTAATACTTCATAAATTCAAACACAAATAATATTGGAATAGTAGGGATCACAACACACAAAAGAAGACAATATTTACCCTTAGAAAACCTACAAAGGATAGAACCCCAACAATCGTTTTCAATAGAGAAATTCTTCTTCTTCAATTAGAGACACACCGAGACCTATGGTGAAACCTCGTATTCTCCTATAAATAAATTCATTGAATCTGATCAAAAAATTCAATTTTCATGTCTGAACCAATTTTTTCCTTCTTTCAATAGTTAGTTGTCCCAAATTTTTGGCCCTACAATAATTTCCCCAGTAACCCATAAATTTTAGCCCCTTGCAATATTTTCCCGAGAGAAATGTGAACCATAGAGAGAGATATGAATCCACACATGTGATTTCTTAGAGAGATATACAAGAGAGAAATTTGAATCTCGTTCTTGGTCTTGATTCATCCTTCTTGTCCTTCATGAGGTTTCCCATAAATTGTCTTATGTGAGAGAACGTGAATGCCTAAACGGAGGAGGTAAAGATGCCTTTATATAGTAGTCTTTCTAGGGTGAATGGGTGTGTCCCTTTGATAGGGTTGACTTAACTTGGGAGGAAGCCGATATGTCACTTTTGGAGCCAGAATTTACATTTCCAAATTTTAAATATTCATCTTTAAAAAGCTACAATGGGACTTTAACTCAACATAATTTTTCCTTTAACTCAAGAATTTTACATATGCTTTACAATAGTAAATACAATTACATAATGTGAGAAATTTTACATTATGAATACCAAGCATAGTTAAAAATTGAATACTTTTGAGGCATTTTATGCTATATTATGAAAAAAACATCTAAGTTGGGAGCATCCTAAGGATAGGTTAGTGTTGGGTCTAAATATGCTCAAGGAGACGCAAGAAGTGGTTAAACAGGTTAACCATAATTTAAAACCAACTCAAAATAAATAAAAGAGCTATGAATACTTTAAAAGAGTTAAAAGAGAATTCAATGTTGGTGATCATTTATACTTAAAATTAAAACCAAATAAAATCACACTTAGACTTGGTAACTATGCCAATTTATCACCTACATATTGTGGATCTTTTTAAGTGTTGGAGAGGATTGGACCAATTTATTATCAACTTTCTCTTCCAGAAAATATAAATATTAATAATGTATTTCATGTATCCTTTTTAAAGAAATATGTACATGATTCATCTCATATAATTTATTGTAATTTTTTCCACGTAGACCGAAGGGAGAGTTCCTACAGAACCTCTACATATTCTAGACCAGAGGGTAGTCAGACTCTAGAATGCAGACATAGATCAAGTGAAATTTTGATGGAAAAAATTCAACCTAGAAGAGGAAACTTGGTAATTGGAGGAATGCTTTTAAATAAGCACAAACATCTATGTTTTAATGGGATGGAATGAATTCCATAGTTTAAGAGCAGACACTAGGATGGTGTGGAATTCAAGTAGGGGAGGATGTGATATCCCCTGACTTGAAGTTTTTGTTGTAAATTTGTATATATGTGATTAAGTGTAAATATGTATTAACGTTAACTTATAGAAATAACTCATAATTGTGATGAACTAATAAAGGTTGAATGTAAAATTTTATTTATTATGTTGTTAATAAAAATAAAGAGTCTAGAAATTAGTATGGAAGTTGTATCCCGATGAAATAGATAAATACTAAAAGTTAATGTCAATATTAATTACCCATCCATTAATTCATAGGCATATAATATTAATTATTGGATGACTCATGATTGTGGATATTATTGATCCAAAACTTCCCTAAAACCCAGGATGTTGTCTTTGGAAGTATTAATTAGAGCTCATAAATGAGCTAGTGACTCCCTACCACCTATTGGTTCAAGTGGTGGTAGTTACCAAATACCAAATGATTAGTAAGGGGTAATTTATTTTTTCTTCTTGCTTAGTGAAGAGGACACAGTGTTGAACTATGGAAGAGCTAGAGAAAGGCAAAAATATAAAACGAACTTGTGAGACCTATGCTTGGGGGTATGCTTTTGACGACAAAGTGTCAATGAAAAAATATAAAATGAACTTGTGAGACCTGTGCTCGGGGGTATGCTTTTGACGAAAAAGTGTCAATGGTTTGGTGGAGGTGGTGATATTATGTGTTATTTATAGAATTATATTATCAATTAAGCACCCTAAACGTTTTCCTTATGGATAATTCTCTTAATGATGTGAAACAATAAGGTTTTTTATTTGTTACCGATACATTTTCATTCTGTATGCATTTATGTATGGCTTAAATACTTGTGTAAAAATTTATTAGTGGTTAGTCTATAAGATTTTTTATCTTTTTATTTTATACATACCTCATACATGTCACTACAACAAAAAATTTCATTATTGATGGTCATGCGTATGACGTAATTTTAAGGTTCTTCACTAATGTTGCATATGGTGATGGTCCTTAAAAAAACATTGTTGTAAGTGTGTATACTAACGGTTCTTCAAGGTTTGTCACCAAATCCATTTAAAATGACACTTTTGGTGAGGTTTATTAAAGGCCCATCACTAAATCTTTCCTTGGTAACACTTCTAGTGATAATATTTATTGGACCTCACTAATGCCATTTTTGGTTACTTTTGGTGATAGTCAAAAAATGTTCCACAACATTGATCATTCAAATGAGTCCTTGAAGATGCGATGTGATTGTTGCTATATTTTTTTTAAAGATAAAAACTTAGGAACATTGCTATGGAGTATTTTTCCTTATGTGTGTAAGGTCATAATGGTTAGATTCAATCAATCGGTTAAGAAGTAATTTGTGTATATAATTTCCCTCAAGTAATGAAAATATAGTTTTATTATGATTCAACACATGATTCATCTCTCTTAGGTTTATTATCTAAAAAATCACCTTTAGATGAAGTTTCACTTGTGCATGTGGGAACTATATTATTTAATAAATAATAAATCTATATCACTTCTACTAATCAGAGAGGCTTAGAAATCCTCAAGACTTCTGGCACATCGTAACATCCTTTTAAACACACTAAAATTCCTTGGCACCTTGCATGTCTTGGAACATCTTTGTACCTAGAAAATATTTCCATGACTAGGATTCCTAAGCACATGTTGGCATCCCCTAGCACATCGTATCACTCCCCTACCATGTGTTTCCATTCCCTATAGTCCCTAACATGCCTTGGAACACCTTTGCATGCATTAACATACATTATCACTTGACACGCATTGGGACTTAGAATATATTGGAACCTATTATTACTGTGCCTAGCATGCCCATTTTCAAAAAGGAAAAATATTGACTGATTAATCCACTTATGTGCTCATTTCATTTAATTTTAGCTTTGTTATTAAATTTTTTTTCTTTGACACTTCTTGACACTGTTGGCACACCCTTTCACCCTACACATCCTAGCATGCCTTAGCACCTGGCATGTCTTTTCATGACTCGGCACTATTTGGAACATGTTAGCATAACCTGGAACTCCCTAGCACACTCCGTAATTTATTGAAATTCCATAGTATTCCCCAGCACGTCTTACCACTCACTAACATACCTTGTTAATTTGTCCTTTGCACACCTAACACTCATTGACACCCCCTAGCACACCCTCATAATCATTCATTTCCATGCATTTGGACCTAGTGCTCCATTGTGCTTCCCTATTTCTCCATAACACTCCTTGTCATGCATTGGGATTATTTGGAACACCTCAGCACTCTTTGGAATGCCTTTCCACCCCATAGCATGCCTAACATTCTCTGATGCACATTGGATCTTGGAACTTGTTGGGACTTGGAAAGTCTTAATATGTTGGGAATGCATTAAAATTATTTTTTATGTATTATCTTGTGTTGCCATTTCTTTTCATGATTTAAGATCAAAATTATTTTATATCAACTATTGGAAAGTAGGAGAGAAGTAAAAAGGGAATATTTGGCACTTATAATGCACCAATACTTAGCACTTGGCACGTATTGTCACGTAGTGTGGGTCACAGGGGATTCACCAGGTGAGAAATACCATACCACATGGGTTCATATTGGAGGATATATATTGAGGAAAAAATGACATAATATATTGGTGGATATATAAGGGGTAAATAGTTTTTATATTGGTAGGTATAGAAAATGGAGCTCAAAGTTAATCGAAAAATATAAAGGGGTATAAAAAATGTTAATGAAAAGTATGGAAACCTACAATATCTAGTGAAAGTAGGGATTTTTTAGATTGGGAAGGTGTATTGGGTTTGTATTAGTAGAAGGTTAAATAATGTGATTTTTAGAGGTATTTTCCAATATGTAGTCAAATTAGGTGTATTGTTTAGTATGCCACAAACAGACATGATATGTCAGAGGTCCATTGAGTGAATCCGCTGTGGTGTTAGTGTGCCTAGCATGCCCCTCTTGGTAAACGAAAATTTATCACCTATTAACCCTCTTCTGTTTTTATTTCTTTGTAATTTAACTTGTTTCTCCCTTTTGTTTCCTTGACACTCCCTGCATTGGCACACCCTTGCACATATTACCATGATTTATCACTTCGCATGTCTTATGATGTTTGACATGCCCTTTCACTATTTGGCACATGTTAGCATGCCCTAGAATTACTTAGCATTCCTTTGGACTCATTCCCTCATAACTAGCCTTACATTTTTCATGACTTCGGAACCTAATAAGGTCATCAGCTACTATAGTTCATGTGACATTGACTTGCTTCTATCACAACATATTTTCCAATTTTTCCTACTACAACTAAACTACGCCTTTCTCACCTAAAATTTCCTATAACTTATCTTAGCCTAATCATGTCCAAGCTCAAATTTTTTACCACTTAAGAAGTTACCAAGACAAGGATCGCATTTTTTCATGGCCATAAAAAAATAAGAAAGAGAAATTAGTACATTTAGGAAATATTTCACATGTTTCCATTTAACATAAACAATAGATAATTAACTAAGTATTTGCAATAACCCAAGATGTAAAATACATATAAGATATAAGATGAAATATGCTTACTACTCCAAAACATATACACAACATTGTACAATATGCAATATTCCAAAATTGTTTAAAATATTATCATGCCAACAATGTGTGCCACATATTGTATAAAAATAATAGCTAAAGTCATAAAAATGGTGTGCTCATCACAAACTCTCCATTCATCTAAAAATTCTATGTCTATCCCCTTATCTCAACCATAGGCTTACATCTTGAAAATCTTACTTTAAGATTCTCCTAACACACTTCATCCTTTTCACACTTGGAATTCACTTACACTCCCTAACACACTCTTATTCACTCATTTCCATGCATTTTGACTTAGTTCTCCCTTATGATTCCCTCGCACACTCTAAAACTCATTGACATGAATTTGTATCATCTGGAATGTGTTAGCATGCATTTTCATTACTTACTACACCCTGACACTCCCTAGTTATCATTCCCTCACAAATACCCTCACATTTTTTGTGACTTGGAACCCAACCAAGTCCTCCATCGACTACAACAACATGACCAAGTTACAGTTACTTCAACTGGACTATTACTTGCTCACCTAATCATTGTGATGATAAATCCCCTCTATGGACAAAGGCAATCTCTGTAGCCCTAGAGTGGGTCTAAAAACTTAAGAGACTATATAATGCAAGATTTGTTAGCTAATATCTAAAACAAGATAAGAAATTCAATAGGCCTACCTCTTCCTAATGCTATGCTCAAATCCTTTGATGATGGACTCGATCCACAGTCCCTTAGGCTCTGTCCTCGCTAATAGTGGAATATGATTACCTATAGGAGATCAAGAGACAACAAAAAATGTAATCCAATATGAAACATACATTTAATATCGGCTATCTAATATATCAAGTAACGTTAAACTATTTGCACAAATGATTAGACAAATATAGAAAGAAAACAACATATTTTTTATTAATAAATATAAAGGAGAGAGCTTAAAATTATGGCGTTGATGTTGGAGGCCTCCTTTTGGTGATTTTTGAATCCTTCACCGAAGCTATTAAATAACTCCTTATCCCAAATAGCTTAGGAATTATCACAATATTGGGATGCAAAGGAAAATGAATGATCAGACCAACCCAATAATGAAAACCCAGTAGTGGAAGGATGGGGATCAATTTATAGGAAGGGAGAGGGAGTTAGGAGCCCATTAAAGTAGGAGGAAGGTCCACATTTCAAGGGATAATCCCCCATTTATAATATCAAAAGCTCTAAATGAGAGAGCCTGACCCTATCTCCACCGAATGACATCAAGCACATCATCCTAGAAACTTCTAGAGGTCGAGGCTTCTCCTCCATTTGAGGAAGCACTGTCAGAAAGGGTTCAACATAGTTTTCTCATTCAAAATACTGTTGATAATGTGAGGGTAGAACTGTCAACCTTCCATTAACACGGATAGGAAACTATAGAAAATCGTTGACCTGGAAATTTAGGGTTTTAGCTAAGTTTCCTCAATGATATTTCGAGGAAGCTTTCTTTGAGTTTTTAGATGATTTATTTATGTATTTTTTCTAGGTGGAAATACTACACAAGATTCATCATATGGAACTTCAGGATCAGGAACAATAAGTGAGCAAAGTGAAAAATTATTGTGTAATAGATACCCCCTAAATAATGAAGGTAGAATGATGAGTGGTGGGATAAATGATTTAAGAACCAAGGTAAATAACTTATAATACTAGCAAGAAACCTGTCAAATAAAACACAATACAATATATGACATCTCTGAGATGAATTGAATAATAACATATCTCCAAAAAGGCATCAAATAACACATGAACCAACAACATGTTCGTATCCATCCATCTGAAGGAGATGATGGGAATGGATCCACGGTATGCTCGCAACCATTCATATAGGCATGATCATATGTAAAATCATGAATACTCCATAACTCCACTCAGCTTGGACAATGAAAAATGTGATCAATGGTCTTCACCGCATTCTTAATCTATCCAATGCATGAATCTAGCCATGCGAATAGATGATCTAAATTGGAACATTGTAGAAACCACCTAATTACCGGCCAATGATAAAAACCATTAACATGCATGAGATAAACCACCAATAATGACAAAGTCACTCAAGGTACAACCACATAAAATAAAATTATGAATAAATTTGTTGAGGTCGAATACTTGCATAATTGTCCGATCAGAGGCTAATGAGGTGAACCTGTCGTTGATCATGAAGAACTTTCCATTGAGGCATGCAAGCTGCAAGGTACATAAAATAATTTTCTAAACCATCTTCCTGGATAATGATCTGAAGTCAATAGGAATTGATTCGTCAAAGGAGGGTCATAATGACACCTACATCATTGAAATGAAACTAGGATATCTTAAAATGATAGGAGTGATTCAATACTATGACATAGAAGGCCAAATAAACAAAGGATGTTTGAATTTTAACAAAAAGGATATATCTTGAACATATTAGCAACACGACTCTGAAGTGTGGCAGAATTTCTCTCAAATTGGATCAGAAGTCATGATGACAAAAATGGTGATCGAATAAGAGGCAAATCAATTTCCCAAACCTAGGAGGAAAAAATGACAAATGAAGGATATCCCCAACCTGACAGGAAATGTAGATGAGTGTCATGTTCGAGAGTGCCATGTTTCCAAAAACACACAAAATGTTCCACTTTCAATTTTCCCCCATTACTGCTAATGAGTACCTCTTTATTTTTGATAGACATCGGGAAGAGGATAGCATATGTTGAGTGTGTAAGTTCATTCTTCGAATGAATCCATCCTAGTAATTTTAACGAGCCCTAGGAAGGAGCAATTTGATCGTGTCAGGGTGAAAAGTATTCCGTCATTTAATTTTTAACGAGTCTAGCGAAAGGATAACTCGGTGTATTTTTCATGTTTAGGTAGTTTGAAAAAGGAACAAAAAATAAAACTCCATCATGTCCTTTTTTCATAAATCGTCTCCCGAATCCGAAAAGGTAGAAAATAATATTCGAGAGAACCTCTTGACCATATTCAATCAAGGTATTCATTTTTCATAGATAGTTAATCTCGGCTTCTGAAAGGGGTAAACATATACTCGTACCACATTAATTCATTTACTTTAACGAGTTCAAAAAGACAAGTACTCAAAAATCTTTCCATTTTTTGAGAGTGAGAAAAGAGCTAAAATATGACTTCAAAGGGGGTTAATTTTTCGTTTACTTTTACCGAGTCCAAAAAAGAGATAAAATAAAAATCATTGCTTCATAAATAATCACTATCACTATAAGGAATCTTGTTGCAGTACAAAAAATGGAAAATATCACTGATATCGAGGAAAAATAATAAAATAATGATCAAAATATATTTGAAAAGCTATAAATAGACAAAAATTAAAGCATTTTAACCATTCTGTTTGGAATAAATTTTGAAAGTGAATTTTACCCCTTTCTCCTTGGAACTTGAGATCAATGGCATGGCCGATCCAGGACATCATTTGCAAACCCATATTCATTAGGTAAGAGCCCAAAATTTTCTCTGCATTTTGATTCCAATGTCTGTAAAGCAAAAAATCACACGAAAAATATGAAAAAAACAAACTAATTTCCAAGGTACCATACTTGTGATCAAGCATAATAGTTCTTCAGATAGATCCCATTTCGAGGCTCAATCAACTGATTTCCTTCATAATCTACTATCTCATAATAACCTCTTTCTAATACGTGTTGAACAACATAGGTCCCATGGCACATTGGCTCGATCTTCCCGACTCCCAATTTATCGTGGACTTGATCATAGAGAAGGACCAAGTAACCTTCAAAGAAAAAACAAGGGTTGACTGATTTGTCGTATTGAGCCTTAACTCATTTATTTTTTTCTTCAATGACTAAAGCAAGAAGTCTTTGAGCCTCATCGAGATGCTTGAGGTAAAGTAAGCATTCCTCTTCTAGTGAAGTACCAGGAAGTAACTCAATGGCTAGCTTCAGAGAATGGATTTCACACTCGATCGGGAGTGTGGATTTTAGACAATACACCATTTGAAATGGTGTAAATCTAGTAGAAGTCTTAGCGGAAGTTTGGTAAGCTCACAGAGCAGAGAAAACCATGAGATTCCAATCTTTTTTATGTCTCCCAGTGGTTCGCTGAAGCATTGTTACCAAAACCTTGTTAACAACTTCGACTTGGCCATTTTCATATGGATAGCAAGGAGTGGACATATCATGGCACAGCCCCAACTTAGAAGTAAGATCTCTGATTATATGATTTTGAAAATGAGAGCCATGGTCAATGACAATGGCTATTGGCACACCAAACCAAGCTATGACATGAATAAATAGGATCCACGCCACATTTTGACCTTCATTATCATATGTAGTCATTGCCTTAGACAACTTTGTAAAATAATATAACCATACCCCCCGACTGAGTCAAGGTTGTAGGTCATGAAATTGATTCCCCATTTTTCAAATGGCCCAGTGGTCACAAATGGGTGGAAGGGTGAGGGTGGGGTGTGCTCTTTCCGAGAATATATGTGGCAATCATGAAATTTTCGAATGAAAATAATGAAATGTTGAAAAATAGATAGCCAAAAGTATAATTCTCAAAGGATTTTCAGAGTGGTACCGCAACCGGAAATGTGACCACCACACACCCCAGAGTGGCAGTGTTAAGAACACTATCAACTTCCTCTAGCGTCAGGCATCGATGAAGAATGGAACCAACACCAGTGTGATACAAAGTATCTCAAATAATTCAATAGGGTTGGGACTGGTGACAAACCCACTGTCTCTCAGAGTGAGATAGCTCTGGTCAAAAGGTTTGGGTTTGGAGATAAACAATGAGATCTCAATACCAAGGGTCAAGAGTATTGATGAGAAGGAGTGATTCATCTGGAATCGATTCTTCAAAGGGAGAGGGATCAATCATAGTGGGAAGATTTCAAATCATCTCAGCAAAGACAAGTGATTTCTTCGATTTGGCTGTAGAAAAATCTAATTCAAACTCTTGGAGAGTAACAATCAATTTCAAGTATTTTCCCACAAGAAACTGACATGTAAGAATGTAATTCATGGGGTTGTAGTCGAAAATCACTATATTTTTACATAGGAGACTATAATGACAAAAACATTAAACAACATGAACAATGACCAATGTGAGTTTCTCAACATGAGCATAGAGGGTCTCAACATCAAATATATTGTGGTTCAAGTAGTAAACTACATTTTATTTCCCATCATCACCGTCCTAAGCCAGCACTATACCAAAATTTCTCTCTGCGGCAGAAAAATACAATAAATAATTGCAATGATAGTTGGGAGGATGCAATAAAGGAGAACTGATAAGGGCTTTATTTAGAGAATAAAAAGAGTTTTGGTAAATTTCATCCCAAATGAATTGGATTCCATTTTTCAATAAGAGATTGAATCCATTGGTAAGCTTGACATAGTTCAGGATGAACAGATGAAGAAAAATGGCCTTCCCCTGCAAGCTTCGCAATTGATGCACAAAAGATGGTCAAGTAAAATCGACGATTTCCTCAACTTTAAGAGGATATATCTGAATCCCTTCTTTTGACACCATGAAACCTAAGAGGTGACCTGATTCTATGCAGAAGACACATTTATAGGATTTAACCAGATATTATAGTGTTGAAAATGAAGAAATATGGCTTTGAGATGTTGGAGGTGATCTCAACATGTCACAAAATTGGTCAGAAGGTCGTGAATATATGGTTTAAATATGTGTTTAATATCGTGAAAGGAATATTAAATAGCTCTTTTGAAAGTAGCCCTGGCATTTTTCAAACAAAAAGGGATTTTCTTGTAGGAAAAGGTTCCCCATGGACAAATAAAAGTGGTTTTATGTTGATCAGCTAGAGTGATGTTGATCTGATTATAACCAAAAAAACCATCCATAAAAGAAAATATCTCATTCCCAACACATTCTTCAATTATTTGGTCTATAAAGGGAGTGGGGTAACTATATTTAGGACATGCTCGATTGAGATCATGGTAGTCAACACAAACCCAGATGGTCCCTCATTTCTTAGTAATGTGAACAATGTTGGAGACCCAATCTGTAAATGATGTGGGATAGATGAAACCAACCTTGTGAAGTTTTTTGACTTCTCTGTTTATTGCAACGACCTTTCTTGGGTGCACAAGATGAAGCCACTGAAGAATGGGCTTCGATTCCAGATATGTAGGAATTTCATGCACTACAATACTAGGGTCTATGCCAAGAATTTCTTCATAAGACCATGCAAATACATCACAAAATTCCTTAAAAATATTGATGTAAATTTTCACCTCATTAGGAGAACAAGAGGCAACGATATGAACATTCTTGAAAATTCCTGGTTTGCTAGAGATGTTGATGGGAATGGTAGCGGAAATATTCCCCATGTTTCCTTCAGAAAGCACTTCATGAATCAAACTGGGATTATGTAGCGGGCCAGTCGATTTAGAAAAAACAAGGGAGTTAATATAGGTGGAGATATCACCAAGGCTTGAGAGAAACGAATAATGATGATGACCATCATCCCACAGAGTTTCTTCAAGAGACATAACCTCCATGATACTCTCATTAGTGGGGACTGTCTCTTTCAAGGGATCATCTGAATCCCAAGAAAAAAACTATGGAGACTATGCATAAGTGTCTATGGGTGAAACTAATTTTTTTTTGGTTTCAGAAACAACCTTAGAAGCTAGAATAATGTCGTGGAACATTTGTTCCGTAGGAATGAGAGGCATAATGCCACCAAATATTTCAAGCTGGTCGGGACTAGGAACAATCCATGGATCGTGACCAAATGAAATCATGTTTATAGTAGTGAAATTAGGAGGCAGGAATGGAAAATTTCCCATAAGGGATGAGTCCTTGAAAAGTTCCAACCCAACATTCTCATGGGGGTAGAGGTATTCCCAATGTTTGGAATTTTTTATGTTGAAGAATCAGAGGAGAAGAAAGTGAGCTGATCGACAGTCAAAATATTCCCTTAATGAGGAACGTTGAGAACACGAAAGAGGATGGAGACCAGACAAACCAGTGCATGGGTCCAGCTCCATGCAAGAAGTAGGTTATAGTTCATGTTTTCATCCACCACGACCCCTTATAAGTTCATTATCTTTCCCTCGAAGAGGATGGAAAATTATTTGAGAATACCATACAACCAAGAACCTCTACCATCAAAAGCTTCCAAAGTGTTTGGGGACTGAATTAGTGAAGGATACATAATGGCTTTCCAACAAGAAATAGGCATGTTCTAGGTCTAAGCGCCTTCATCAATGACAGTCCTATGAATGGTTTTCCCCATAACGGTGACTTGAATAAGAAAATCCACCTACGATGGGAGACAAGGAACAAATTTCTCGAGATCGAAAGTAATGAAGTTGGAATACACTTGGTCAATACCTCTAATAGAAGCTGATAGTGGCTTCTGTTGTGATGGACATGACTGAAGTAATTTGAATTCCGACATCCCCGAAGGTGCCTAAGCTAAATCCTCTAAAATTTTATAGTGTTGAGCAGCTCGTGTGTTTGGATTCTCGGACAATTTTGGAAGAACACCCTTTGGAGGTGGTCGGATGATGAAATCACTACTGGGTCTCTCAAACTGGAGAGGAATAGAACTATGAGGTACAAAAGAGGAAGGGTTATCTGTGGCATCATGTTCCATAGGATCTTTCAATGGATTCGGGTAATATTTCGATCGCATGGAAACATGAATAGGTTCTGTGCTAGCCATAAAAACTTTAGAGTTTGTGGATGTATAGGTTTGATCGAGCATTTGCATTTGTTAAGAGGGAAATATATCTTTCAAGACAATCAGAGTTTCGAGTGTGACCTTCAAGGGACGAGCAACTTTGGCACGCTGAGGACAATCATTGATGTAATGGTCGTCATGACATATCAAACAAGTATATTTAGGCTTGCATTTAGAAGAATTTTCAATAGAGAAATTATTTGAATCCTATTTAGGGTTATCTAATTTGGATTTTCCTTTTCTCTTTTTCTTATCTTTTGATGATTTTTCTGCAGTAGTCGATTAAACAACATTTACCTCAAACGTTTGACCAGGATTCTTTTGGTTACTAGAATGATTGGAGGGTGCAATGATAGTAGCAAACTTAGACTTTGAAGAATCCTTTAGTGCACTACTATTAGCATGGGCCACTAACCCGATAACACCATCAACTAGAGGTGTGGTAGGAGGTTGAGATGATGTCAGATCAGTTGAAGGTCATGATGTGTTTGATATGAGATCATATAGAGTTCCATATTGGGAATAAAAAAAGTTGAGATATTGAGTTCAAAAAATTACTTCAGCTTTAGTTACACAACCACCCATAGCCATATCTTTGGAATTTTTTGGAACAAACAATTTAGTGAACCATTCGGTCAACAACTGATCGAGGATCTCAAATTTTATGAGGTAACATCTGCACCTCCATTAATGAATGTGGTCTGATATATGGGTAGTTTTTGATTGCTTAAAATATGTGAGGAGGTGGGTTTCGGTCTCATACCAGACATGTAGCTAGATGTGAGTGAGGAAGGCCATGGGAAAGGTGTTAAAATCGAAGAAAAAACCCCGAGGGAGTTAATACATCATTTGGTTGCGACACCTATGAGAGTAAGTTGGAAAAGACGTAGACAAACTGAATCATCAACCTAAGAATTGGAAGAGCACCATAAATGGTACGTCATGACATGGGGTTGGGGGTCTTCCCCAGATTTACCATCAAACTTTGGGCATTCTCCCGGAATATTAGTTGGAACTAGCGTCCAATGCAACACATGTTGGATTGGGTCACTTGTGAGCTTAGACACGTCTTACAATTCCAATGTGGAAAAAAATGGAAAGGGAGGATGGTGAGGAGAAATTAATATTTGGAAGTTACCCATCTGAGGGTTCCAGCCTGGTGGATATAGATTTCCCCTCGAATAGGGCAGATTTTTACCTTGATATGCTACTATCCCAATTGTTCATAAGGACCTTGTTACCCTGCTAGGGCTATTGATGAGGCCCCTGATGGGTATGAAATTGTGGTCCTTGTTGGATATATGGCCCAATTTGAGGTCCTTTCTAAATATTAGATCCATCTTTGGGTCCTAGTTGGGTCAACTGGTACTGAGGGATTTGTTGATATTGAGTACAAGGTTGAGGACCTGGCTAGGGTTGCTAGTATTGACCCTAAAGAATTTGTTGGTATTTGACACCAGGCTTATTGGGGTGAGCATCAGGTTGACCCAAAGGGATATTTAGAATAGTTTAGGTGTAAGGACCAAACTGATGGTTAGTCACAACAATACCCACTAGATGTTGGGTCTATCAGACGTATTTTTGTGAGACATTTAGTTAAGGAACATATTGATACTACATATTCTATTGTTTAACATATTGATGAGGTATGTTGGGTGACTGAAAATACAGATATTGTACGTTTGGTTGTTGTAGATGGGGCTGTTGAACCTAATAATACTAAACGTGGGGTTTTTGATAGAAAAATGCGGATGAAGTAGGTTGACCACTCAATCGAGTAGTTCCTATGACAATGTTTTTCAGCTATGAAAGAAATGTTTGACCTAGACTAGCATTAGGATGTCGTGCCCCCAAAACAGGTTCATAGTTCAGATGTCCTTGACTTGAAAGGGGAGCTACATAAAGAGGATTGGACTGCTTCCTAGTTCACTCAATGGTGGAACTGTAGTGATCATAGATAGTGACAGGGGGTAGTAGATCTTATTGAAACAGTAATTTGAGCTATATTGGTTCTAGGTCGAACAACAGGTTGAGATACGACAACCATATTTGAAACAAATGGGCCAGAATATGGGGGAATTCCCATTGACAAAAAGAGATCTAGAATAAAGATGTAGCTCCAGAATCTCCTAAAACAAGGCTTTCCAGAGAGGTAGACCCATGCAAAAGTGAGGATATGACTTGACTAGAGGGTATTCTACTCCCACTTCCTATATCTCGAGGAGTGGTGACGTAAGGGTAGCCTTCAAGAGGAAATATGGATGAGATTTCTTCTAGAATGTGAGTTACAGAGGTTTCTTGTAAATAGCTCTAGGGGGAACTCATGAATGGTATATCATCAATGTTAGATGCCATTTCAGGAGGAAATAATTGACTAGCAGTATTGCGAGATGCTACTGGAGAAGCAACAAGGGGAATGTCTGGTTCATCAAAAGGATTGAAATATTGTTGAGGTGAGAGCACTAACAGATCAAAGAGAATATTTGGAGGAAAGACTTTAAACTGTGCAGACTGTTTACGACTTTCCATCTCATGATCCTCAGATGATGATGAAATAAAATTTTCAGGTGGTGGTCGCAACCAAATAGGTTGTACACTTATGAAAATTCCAAGTTCACTGCCTTGAGCTTCAAGGGGTCTAACTAGAAATTGGGGGACCTCAGGAGGATGGTATTGAGATCCTTCAGAAGATGAAGGAGGTGAATCTAACGATTCAACCACAATGACCTATAAGTCAATATCAAAGAGAGAAAAGGTGAATCAATTTTGAGTAATTTAAAATTTACAATTAACCAGCAAAATATGAGGCTAGAGAATTGCACAGGTAAGATTTTATAGCGAGTAATTGATTTATAAATTAAACCAAAAAATAAATCAAAAAGGGTGAACTAGGCATAAAGGATTACTAGGTATCCATGAACTGCAATATACACCTTGGTAATAAATTATAGAAAAATTTACCAAGGAATTAACATACTACAACCAATCACCCCGAATTGTGTGTTAGGTGTATCATATCTAAAAGGCATCCAACTCGATTACATTTGGCATGCTTGAAATGTAGTGGTGTCTATCCATATATACATGACAGTACTTGGGACTCCAGTCCCTAGAAGTGTTCTCTAATGTGTAATCGTATGATGAGATCGCCCTCTTATACTTTTCATACATGAAGGATAGTCATATATACTTCCATACATGCGACGAGGTTAAACCTCCGGAATGTAACAGATATTTTTGGTGACAAATCCTACATTTAATGATGTAAGAACATGTCTCTAGCCTAGACCTCTAAATGTTTTCGTTAATTTCAAATTCTCCTTAAGGTTAATTGGATAAATGTTAAAGTTGATTTTCAGTTAAGTATCAGTTTAAGGCTCAATATCGATGTCAGCTGAACTGTATAATGCAGCTAAATTCCTAAAAGAGATTCTTTCCATTTCCATGAATTCTAAATTAATGAGGGAAAAAGCACAAACAAGAGTGCAAGTAATGCAAACAATGATTCCCCCCAACTAGTTCAAAACTACTAAAATTCATCTTTTAATGATCGAATTCACTTTCACTATTCCCCAAAATGCAAACTTACTGAAAAATGAAATTTCTTATCTTTTCACTAAGATGCATAAAATGTATTTTTTCTTTTACTTTGAAAGCTCAAAATTCAAATGTATTATGTGAAATAAAGTAAAATCAGTGAAACAAACAAAGAAATGTAAAATAATCCTTTTCGATTTTATTTCTATTGAATGGAAAATAAGATCCCTTCAAAAAATGCAAGAATGAAAATCACTTTTACTTTTTTCCAAAATGATGAAAAAGAACCCAAATCAAAATTTAAAAGTGAAAATAACTTTCAATTTACACTTTTGAATTTTGGAACTAGATAAGCCACGCCCTTCCAAACATGTGAATCAAACAATCGCTATCTTATGTTTGACACTTAATTGAAGGTGATCTCTAAGTGTGGTGATGACCAGTGCCAGAAGAAGAAATGTGCGATAGTGTTTGAGATGACTAGAATATAACTCTAAAGCAGAGCCTATCAAATCTCTAGCAATGAACACATATGACAAGTGAAGATAAATTAACTAGAAAAACTAGAAAATGTTTTAACGTTAGTCTAACCACAAGCAAGTCAAAGAAACAAAACCAACCATTCAAAAAACACAAACAAACCAAATAGAATGTAAAGAGGTGATTTAGACTCGATAGACTTTCTTAGGGGTCAAGACACCTTGGGAAGATAACGGGAAACCCTAAATTTTTCCTAGCTCTGGGATCAACGCATCTGTAATGAACAAAACAGTGTTGAAAGAAAAACCAGCATGACTACATTGTAAAAAATAGAGCTATCAGCGCAACTATAAGGCATTAGGGGAATTTTGATGTCTAAAATGGGCCTCCTAAGAAAAATGTACAACAAAAGTAAACTTTATAAGAACCAATAGGATTCAAAATGATGATGCTAACCATTGGGGATGATTCAACATTTTTGGAGTAAAAAGGTAAAAATATTAAAAAATAATAAAATAAAATAAAATAAAAATTCAACTCGTATTTTCAACTTATCTCCAAAATTTTGTACTAAAATTTTAGGCAGGAGTACTCATTTGATACATAATATAATTCCTCATCCAAGGAGTACCCATGTTGCATACTTTCGACGGAACCTGCTACACGAAAAATGAGAAATAAATGAAAAAATGTGATTGCAATCACATTTTTCATGTATTTCACATTTTTGTTTAGAAGGGTTGATCAAAATTATGCAACATGGGTATTCGTTGGACGAGGAATCAAATTATGCATCCAATGTGTGTTTCCGTTCAAAATGTGAGTAAACGAATAGGGAGTTAAGTTGAAAATATGAGTTGAAAAAATAGTTTTTTATTTTTTTCTTCTAAAATTTGATAATGTAATAAAATATTATTTTATTATTTCCACTATTATTTTATAATTTCCTTATGAGGCCCATTTTAGACGTCAAAATTCCCCTAATCAGCAGAAAATGTGCCGAGCCCTAAAAACAAGGAAAAATAAAAAATAATTTCACATTAAAAGAAGACCTGACACACTAGAATAACTATCAAATCCTATGCAGACCTATAGAGACCCATCTAAACTTAGATCTCGATGATCGATAAAACTGATAATAAATCAACCCAAGAAAGGGAAGGCAAAGAGGCTAAAGCTCCCCAGTGGAGTCACAAATTCTCTTGTGAAGATAAATCCCCTTTGTGGATAGAGGGGATCTCTCTAGCCCTCGAGTAGCTCTAGAAACTTAAGAGACTATATAATGTAAGATTTATTAGTTAATATCCAAAACAAGATGAGAAATAGAATAGGCCTACCTCTTCCTAATGTTATAATCAAATCCTTTGAGAATGGCCTTGATCAACAGTCCCTCAGGCTCGGTCCTCGCTACTATTGGCATACTATTACCTGCAGGAGATCAAGAGACAAAAAAAAATGTAATCCAATAAAAAAACATACATTGAATATAGGTTATCTAATAGATCAAGGAACATTAGACTATTTATGAAAATTATTAGACAAATATAGAAATCAAACACTACATGTTTTATTAATAGATATGAAAGAGAGAGCTTACAATTGTGGCCTTGATGTTGGAGGCCTCCCTATGGTGATGTCTAAGTCCTTCACCGAAGCTATTAAAGCACTCATTCTCCCAAATTTCTAAGGCGTTATCACAATACAGGGATTAAAAGGAAAATGAATGATCATACCAATACAACAATGACCAACTAGTAGTGGAAGGATGGGGCTCAATTTATAGGAAGGGAGAGGGAGTTAGGATCCCATGAAAGTAGGAGCAAGGTCCACTTTTCAAGGGATAATCCTCCATTGATAACACCAAAAGCTCTAAATGATAGAGTCCGACCCTATCTCCACTTAATTACATTGCGCACGTTGTCCTGGAAAGTTGTAGAGGTCGAAGCTTCTCATCCATTTGAGGAAACACTTACAAAAAGGGTTTAGCAAAGTGATCTCAGTCAAAAGAGCCCTAACAGTGCTAGGGTAGAACTTTCAACCTGCCATCGGGACAGGCATGCAACTTTTGAAAAGCATTGATATATAAATTTAGGGCTTTAGTTAAGTTTCTTCCATGATATTTCAAGGCAGATTTCTTTGAGTATTTAGAGGATGACTTTATGTTTTTTGTCCAGGTGAAAATATTGCAAAGGATTCATCATAGGGAACTTCAAGATCAAGAATATGAAGTGAGAAGAGTGACAAATTACTGTGTAACACTAAGAAGTTCCTATATTTCATCTTAGGCTACTCATGTCCAATATCAACTCATCCCACTTAACAAGTCACCAAGAGAAGGCCCATGTCCAACAATGGCTATAAAAAAACTAAGCAACATATTTTACATCTTGACATGCTATAAAACTTGGAATTTATTAAAACTTCCATGGAATTATGTGGAATATGTTAGAATCCCCTGCATTCCTTGACATGCTTTAACACTCCCTTGAACACCTTAGCACTTCCCCACATGCCTTGGTAGTCTGGCATGCATTAGAACTTCCTAGCATATAACCTTGTCTCTCCCTACTTAGCACACTTGGAACTTACTGACACTTCTTGTCACACACTCTTACTCATTCATTTCATTGCATTTTTACCTAGTGATCCCATGTGTTTCCCTGACACTCACTAACACTACCTAGGATTCATTTTCACACCCTCGCACATCACACATATTCGAATGTCTCTTTAACACTATATAATTCCTTGGCACTATGTAGCATATCATGTCACTTCCTACTTAAAACACCTAGAACTCACTGACACTCCTTATCACACACTCTTATTCATTCATTTCCATGCATTGTTATGTCCCTATAATAATATTGTATCCCCTTATTATTATTGTTAATGTAGCCCCATTATTGTTATTTCTATTCCCATGTAGTCCCCATAGTGTTATCATTGTGCCCCATAGAAGCCCACTATTGTTATTTTTGTTCCCTTACATTATTATTGCTATGTAGGCTCTGATTATATTGGGACCCCTTAGACTCCTATATATAGAAAGTAGGTTTTTATCATTTAGATCATCCAATAATTATTCATTTATGTAATGTAATGTAGGTTTCCCCATCAAAGAGGCTAAATTTAAAGTTGTTGATATATATTTTCTTCTATTTTATGAGTTGGTTGCATAACATTTCGTATGAGAGTTTGGGATTCTAGGGTTTCACTTCTTCAAACTATATAGCTTGTAATTTTTGCTATAAAATTTTTTCTGCGAGGTTTCAAAAGCTTAAATTTTTACCACGTGGAGCGAAAATCTTGATGAACTTCACGCAAAAATTTCAGATCTTGGTTCACAATATTTTCGTAGATAATATCTATGGAAGTTAGGGTTTTTGCGGGCTCCAAAATTTCATCTCAAGCAGACGACCGAGGGAAAAACGTCATAAATTTTGTTTTCAACATCAGATTGGAATTCCATAAAAATAGATAAAAATCGCATGGAAAAGCAAGAAAAAGGTGTGTTTTTATTTTTAAATTCAATAACTTTTGTTTAAAAAAATTAGTTTGTTTTGATTCCAAAGGGAATATTGAAGCATTGATATCAATATTTGGTTTTATAATTCCTCCGAAAAATAATTCCACACCCACAAAGCCCTCAAAAAACTCTTCTATGATGCATGAAGAGGAAGAAGTGCAACATGATATATCAAAATTATGATACGAAGTGCAACAAATTTCGCTCTCACAAAAAGTAACCAAAAATGAAATGGAAGCTAAGATGAATGGTTTGAAGAAAGACATGGAAGCTAATATCGATGATTTGAAGAATGGAATGGATGGCATGGAACATAAGATCGATGGTATTGAAGAAAAACTAAAAGGCCACATGGAATACATGAAGAATGATATAAAAGAAGACATAGAAGGTTTGAAGGAAGGCTTCACAAAGTTTATACAATAAATTATTTCTAATGGAGAAAGGGTGATAGATTAAAATCATGATGAGAACAAAATAAGTTTTAATATTGATTTCATCGACTCTAATGTTGGATTTAAGACCCGGCATATTCTAAAGATCGATATGAGGAAGTTTGATGGCAAGGATCTAATAACATGGATACTACAAATGGAGCAATACTTTGAGCTCCATAATGTGAAACACACACAAAATTTACGCATTGCAACTTTATGTTTAGAACAAAATCAGTTTGTATTGTATCGATGAATTTGTTCTTATAAGCCACTTGTCACTTGGTCAATTCTTACGAGGGAAATGATATCACATTATGAGGATACAAAGAGAAACACCTTCTTTAGCCAATTGATAAATCTCAAACAAAAGGGTTCAATGATGGAGCATATTAAGGACTTCCAAAAATTGAATATAAGGGTAAATAATATTCCAGAGGAACATAGGATTGATTTCTTCATAGGGACTTTAAAGGATGACATCCAATTTGACGTTTTCCTTTGGGAACATGATTCATTGGAAAATGCATTCAGGGTGGCAATAAAATTTGAAAGAAAAATTACGGAAACAAGGAATTTTACCAATCACATCTATAAAGATGGAAACGTTGTTGCTCGTAGCCATCCAAAACCCACAAGGTTGACACCACAAAAATTGGAGGAAAAAAGAGAAAAAGGGCTTTGTTATAATTTTGATAGAAAATACACTAAAGGTCATAAGTGTGTCGAGAAGAAATTATTTTACATGGCTTATGAAGAGGAGGAATAAAAGGAACAAGAAACATCAAAAGAGGAGGATATACACTAGGAACCAACCCTGGATAAGGAAGAAATAAGTACAACCATATCATGTAATGAATTGGTAGGAATTACCACTAAAACTCTCAATATTGAAGGATATATCAAGGAAAAAAAGGTAATACCGTTGATTGATTCAGGTAGTACACATAATTTTATTCATTTTAAGATATCCAAGGAATGGAATTGCTTCCTATATCTAGCACCAGAATGTCAAGTGATGGTTGCAAACGGAAGAACTATAAATTTCTCAATTAAGTGCCATAATATCAAGCTAGCCATGGGGGAATATGTATTTAATATTCCAATGCTTTCTATTCCAATGGTTTTACTGATGTTGTACAAGGATTCCAATGGTTACAATATTTGGGGACTATAGCTTTTAATTTTCAAAAAATTTTATTGAAATTTTTTTGGGAAGGAAAGGACGTTGAATTACATGGTATTGTAGGGAAAAGTGGAAGGATAATAAGCTCTAATGTCATGACAGATGTTTTGAAGAAATAAAAATGAGGCGTAATTGAAAATTATGTTCACTACAAGTTCAAACATTGAAATCCTCTATTGATCGAGATCTCCAAAAAGTCTTGGAAAATCATTCTAAGGTTTTTGAGACTCCCAAAAGCCTCCCACTTATTCATGATAATGATCATGCTATTTATATGATTCTAGGAAGTGTTCCTCCAAAAATCAAGCCTTACAGATATCCCTATGCCCAAAAGAGAGAAATTGAATGTATGATTTCAATAATTCTAGAGGTTGGTATAATTCAATGTATTCAAAGTTATTTCTCTACTCTAGTAGTATTAGTGCACAAGAAGGATGGATCATAGCGCATGTTCCCAGATTATATGGAGTTGGGAAAGCTCATTATTAAAGATAAATTCACCATTCATGTCATTGATGAATTATCGGATGAATTACATGAAGAAATTTACTTCAGCGAGTTGGATCTTCATTCAGGTTATCATCAGATTAGAATGAAGACTGACGACATTTTAAAAACAACATTTAGAACTCATGGCGGTCATTATGAATTTTGGTCATGCATTTTTTTTCCTTAACGATGCACCTTCTACATTTCAAGGGTTGATTAATTCCATTTTCAAACCCTTCCTTGGAAATTTTTTCTTTGTATTTTTAATGATATACTAATATACAACAAGTATTGGAATGATCATGTTCAACATGGTGACAGGGTGCTCAAACTATTGGTGGAGAAACAATTATATGCAAAACCTCCAAATGTTTCTTTGGAGTATAGGAGGTGGAATATCTGGATCATATTGTATCTCATGAGGGTGTTAAGGTATACCCTAACAAAATTAAAGACATTAAGGAATGGAAAATACCCACAACCCTTAACCATCTACGAGGATTTCTTCGGTTAACAAGGTATTATCACAAGTTTTTAAGAATTATGGGAGAATAGTAGCACCTCTAACAATATTATTAAATAAACATGAATTTTCTTGGACTCCAAGAGCAACTAAGGCTTTTGAAGATGTTAAAGAGGCATTGTGCCAAGGACCAGTCTTATCTATGCCAGACTTGAAAAAATCCTTTATTATCGAATGTGATGCCTCTGGAAATGGAATTGGTGTTGTTTTAATGCAATAAGGAAGACTCATTTCTTTTGAAAGTAATCCAATCAAAGGAAATTGTTTACATAAAGATATTTATGAGATTGAAATTTCGGCAATACTACATGCACTAAAAAAAAGGTGACCTTAGCCAATGGGAAGACACTTTAAGGTAAAAAAATATCATGATAGTCTTAAATGATTTTTGGAACAAACAATATCTTCAAAATAGAGGAAAAAATGGGTCAGAATGATGTTGGGATATGACTTTGAAATCATCTACAAAAAAGGGAAGCTAAATTTTATTGAATATGCACTCTCAAGAAATGAGGAGGACGTCGAAGCATCGCTTTGTGCCATTTCTATTATCCAACCAGATTGGATAACCAAAGAAAGAGAGGAGTGCAAGAATGACAAAGAAGTGTTTACACTCATTCAAAAGTTACAACAAGATCCCAGTACATCAGATACATAGCTGGAAAAATGATTCATTATGGTACAAAGATCACATATTTATTTGTAAGAATTTCCAACTAAAAAAAAATATTCTTTTGGAATTGTACACCTCTCCCTTAGGAGGACAATCAGGATTCTTAAAAAACTTAGCACAGGGTCAAGATAGATTTTTTTTTGTGATGACATTAAATCTAATATTCAAAAGTTTGGGGCAGAATGTTTGGTCTTCCAACAAAATAAAGTTGAGACAATTAAGTCTCCTTGTATGCTACAACCTTTATCCATTCAAATTAAATGTTGGGATGAGGTTCCAATGGATGTTATCACAGGTTTTCCCAAGTATGAAGGAAAGAGTGTCATCATGGTGGTAGTTGATAAAATTACAAAGTATGAAAAATTTTGTGCGGTATCTCTTCCATTTAAAGAGAGTACGAGTGCTACTACATTTATGGAAACAATTTAGAATCTACTTCGAAGCCCAAATATTATTCTAAGCGACAAAGATCCCATTTTCATTGGAAATGTTTTGAAAAAATTATTTTCTTGTGTGGGTAGTCAACTAGCTCATATCTCATCTTATGATCCCAAATCTGATGGGAACACTGAGATAGTGAACAACTATTTGGAAGGATATATTCATTTTTTTGTATTTGATAAATTAACAAAATGGGTCAAGTGGTTACCTTTGACTAAATGGAGGTATAACACTTCCTTAGACACTGCAGTAGAAATGACCCCATTTATGGCACTCTATGGATATCATCCACCATCCATCGCAGCATATTTAAGAGAAATTTCTAAGGTTCAAGCAGTGGAAGATCACATCAAGCATAAAAAACAAGTTCTCGAAATCCTAAAGGATAACCTAAATTTGGCGCATAATCGAATGAAACAATAGGCATATCAACATCACAGCAAAATAAATTTGTATGTAGGTAACTAGGTATTTTTACGACTACAAACATACAAAAAAATGTCCCTCAAGAAAGCTAATAAGGATAAGAAATTATCACCAAAGGACTATGGTCCTTACAAGGTGTTGCAAAATATTGGTACTATGGCATACAAATTGGAGCTTCCATCATATTCCCGAGTGCACCTAGTTTTCCATGTTTCATGCTGAAAGGTTATAGGTGAAAAACTCCCAGTTCGAACAATACTGCTGGAACTTGACGAGGAAGGAAAAATTGTATTGGAACCTGAAGAATTCATAGAAACAAGAACTCAAAAACTATGAAATCGATTAATTTCATAGTATCTCATCAAGCGGAATAACTTACCCACTGAATATTCCACATGGGAGGATGATAATTTTATGCAGAAACTTCCAAGAAAAATTGTAAGGGAGGATAGACACCAACACCCACACTGAAAAATAATTATATCCTCACATGACCAACTGCGTCATAGCTAAAAAATATCATTTAATACTCCTATATCATCATACAATCATCACAATTATCCTGCATTTCCTGATGCTAGTCAAAATACACATCAGCCACCTCCAACGTAAGACTTCTTTTCTTACCATAACTCTAAATTTATAACTCCTAAAATAATGATAGATCCATTCATAATGTGATATATACAAAAATACCAACCCCTACAATAGTGATAGATCCACTTTGAATGTGATATATACACAAATTTAAGTTTATAAAAAATTAAAAACCATTGCATTCAAGGAAAATTTATATCTAAAAAGGATAGTTGTATTATTTATTGTGATGCACTAAGTCAAAAGGTAGATACAAAAGTTTAATAATATTTCAAATTATAAGTATCTAGTAATTTAAAAACCATGTATTGTATTGCACTATGCAGATAAAAGGTTATATAATCTATAGGTTGATGATTGACAGAGTGAAGAAAAGAAGGAAAAAATAAAATAGTGACAACGCGACCATTGGATGGAGGTTAAGCTTTAACTCATAGTTGATCCATGATAAATTTGTATTAGAAAATATAAAATAAGTAAATAATTAACGTACTCAATTTCTTTTAAGACCAAGTTAATCCATATGAAACATACCATCCACATTTCAATCATGGAATGCTCAATTCTAACAAATAGAGACTTTAAGGTTTTCTACTCAAGCATTGACAACACTTTTTTCTAGGAGAGGGGAATGTTAGGTCCTTATAATACTAGTGTATCCCCTTATTGGTATTGTTAGCGTAGCCCCCTTATTCTTATTGTTGTCCCCATATAGTCCCCATAATGTTACCATTTTTCCCCATAGAATCCCACTATTGTTATTATTGTGCCCTTACATTATTATTGTTATGTAGGCTCTAACTATATTGGGACCCCTTACTCTCCTATATATAGAAAGTAGCTTTTATCATTTGAATCATCCAAGAATTTTTCATTTATGTAATTTAAAGGAGGTTCCCTCCTCGAAGAGGCAGAATTTTAAATCGTTGATATACATTTTCTTCTATTTTGTGAGTTGGTTTCATAACATGCATTTTTTCCTATTGCTCACTTTTGTTTCTCTAGAACTGCCTAACACCCCCTAATGTGCATTGACACACTGTAGCACCTAGTGCATATTTTCATGTCACCATGGCCTCTAACATGTCTTAGTTTTTCCTGGAATACCTTTTCACTCCCTCCTTAGCCGACTTCGAACTCACTAACACTTCCTGTCTGATCCATTAGATCAGTAAAATTCTTAAATTTCAAAGTGCTAAAAAAGGCGTGAAACTATTACGAAAGCAAAGATCTCATCGCCCTAAATCCAATGCAACTCATTTAGCTAAAAACCAATATTTTATGCTTCTGATATATTGTTTTGAATGATTTCGCAGATAATTAAAATTTAAAAAATGCAGTTGCAAGGATGCCCAGTTGGCAGTCCGTACGTTGACTCGCTAATGACTACACATGGTGCATGTATTCTTGTAAGTCAATGCTATGGTGAAAAGTGTCACATTGTGGATTTTTGGTAGTTGGTGTAATTCTATTGGTTCAAGGTTTATTTGTGTGGACCAATTAGGAAGAGCCACGTGGGCCAATCCCTAGCATCCATGTGGCCACCTATTGGCCTTGTAAAATTTTGTTGGAAGGTTGAACTGCCTCCACAGGAATCGAACCACAAGTATATCCATTGACAGTGCAAATCTCTACCATCCTACTGCACGTATTTCTTGTTATTCTATGGAGTCGACATGTATTTAAAGTTTAATGGTGGTGGATTTTGGGGTTGAGACCAGAGTTAACCCCTAGACCCCGGTCCACCCAACCATGATATGTGGCACATAGCCAGGGCTCAGGGTTAAACTTGACCTCAACACCCTACATTATAATATCAGACTATATGTTAAATGTAATGCACCAAACCATATGAGATATGAAACCATATGATATACATTAGCCAAATTTTTCAGTGGTTCTACTTCCAGTTAACTCGATGGAGGCCACAATGTCACATGGAAATGGTTATCATGGGCATGGTTAAATTATATGCTGTTGGATTTAACACAACCCATGAGAGTAACCATGGAGGATAACATAGTCTAACAAAGGTTTGGTTTAAATTTTGGCATGCGGGAATTCAACCTTGACCACCGGTGGTTGTAACCTGACCATGATCCAACCCTAGTTTCTGAGCAGAGTTAAGAAATCAATCAGTAGTTCATTGAAAATGACCCTTGAGCTGACGAAAATGATTGCACCAAATGGTGTGTTTTTAGCGGTTCATGGGTGTTGTTTGGAAATTTAATGGTTCGATAAATTTCACATGAACCGACGTGAATCTTGCCAGTGCGGGGAAACATTATTTCTCCATGTTGCTAAAAAAGGCATAATTTGTAGAACAGATAGCAAGTGGGTGTAAATTGGAGGATAGTTATCAAGAAAACATCTCTTGAGCATATATCAATCAATTTTCGATATTTTTGAGTGCAGAAAGAGCCAAAATAGGGGTTTTTTATTGTTTCAGAGCCATTGGATACATTGTTTTTGCATTCTGAGCACTATATCTTGATGTAAACACATATTTTTGAGCATAATGAAAGAGGCCCCACATTGAAAGCTAGACCAGGAGATGTAGCCCAGGAGGGGTGAACTCCTTCATCATTGTATGTCTTGTGTATGTTGTTATGGTACTAATTCCTTCATTATTTACTACAAAGCTGAGTTAAAAATCATGTTTATGTGTTAATCTAGTTGACATAATTTCTTAAAAACCTAAACATTTCAATTAATATTTTCACCATAAACCTTCACGTTTACATATGCAGATCAGTTTGGTATTGTAGCTTTGGTTCTTTGGTTATTTTAAGGGTTTAATTTTGTTCGAAGTGTTTCTGATGCTTACAAGGTTGAACCTCAAAATACAAGAAGGACAGCCTGTGGTAGCAATTCCTCAAGCTAGGCCAAGGAGAACACATTTGCCACAATCTCCACCACAAGTTTCACAAACAGCCTCACCATTCATTTCACATGAAGGAAAACCTGAAAAAAATTATGAGGATGAGAATGTTTTCAGAAAGGCTTTCATTGACATGACACAGATGGTGAAAGTTCTCTATGAAGGGAGGAATACAAGGTTGCAAGGTGAGAGCTCCAATACTCCAAAGGGATATGGAGATAAGCCTCCAAAAGGAGATGGAGGAGATGGGGATAGACCTCCAAAGGGATTGGGGGAAATGCTGACGAATAACCTTTAACTCCACCTTTCTCTTCACACCCATCCTCACCTCCATCTTCACCATCATAATATTCTACATCAACCCCTTCACAAACACCTCCACATTCTCCAAAGGGACATGGTAAATGTTGAAATTTGCAACAAGAAACATTGAAATTGGAATCCATAGAGGACAAACACTGACCACATACTAGTGTGGGATTTCTTTCTCACATTGGTGAGAAATTCATTTACAAATTAGTGAAAAATGTATGCGTCTAATTTATTTCTCTCTTAAATAAATTGGAGAATAAATTGTAATTTCATCTCATAACAACTTGTATAAGTTAACTAAGTCATGAATACTGAGTTAGCTCAAGAATTTTGAGTTCAGGATCTAATATGAGGCATGTAGAGTGATTATAATATTTTGGGGGTCCAATTTCAGTTGGAGCACTAGTGTGGTGTGAGTGTAATCAATTAATTCAAATTAAATAAGTTAAAATGAATTTAACTAGTTCTAATTGAGTGATGAGCTAGTTAGAGGTCGAGTAGTGATAAATTAGATAATAGATGATTCACTATTAATAGTTTCATTCATGTCATTTCTCATGAAGACCCAGCTGAGACAGACGTTAAAGGGAAGGTAACTATCAGTTGTATTATTATAAAACTTCTCGAGCGTAATTATAAAGTCACAGGAAGGCCATGATGGATTGCGCAATCAAGGAGGGTTGAATTTAATATTTAATAGGGATTTAATTCCATAGGGATTGCATGAGAATTTTTGGGCTTAGTAGAGGCTAAGAATTGGATAGGTGTTTATCAATTTTTCCTGAGCATTGCAAGTCATTTTTGAGCACGATGAGAGTGAAACAATCAGGAGAGTGCAGGATTTTCGCAGTGTGAGAAAGCATTGTATTGTTTCATGATTCTTTAAATTTGTACAATATATGATAGAGGGGTTTTGAGAATTTTCTTTCCCCAAATAAATATTGTGTTGTGTAATTGATAATTTCTCTCTTAATGGCATGTGATTGAGCGATCATGATTTTTATTTCACAAATATTGTAAAAGGATTCAATACCTTGTTTTAGTACATAACAAGCTCAGATTGAACCCATTGGTATGATTTCTATATAATTTATATATGGTATCAGAGCGCCATAAATCACAATAGAAGAGAAGAAAATTATTTTGTCTTGAACACGTTCAAATTTGCAGATTTATTTTTCAGGATCCAACAGTAGATCAAGTTGTCTTTCAATGGCTTGAGACTCAAATATGCACTTGAGGTAAATTAAAATTATATTGCATGGAAGGATATGATGGAGACAGTTTTGGAGGAAAATGGGTTAAAGGAATTCATAGATTTTTATATTCCCAAGCCCGAAACAGAAAATGCCCAACTTATTGATGCATGGCAGAAGAAGGTAGCAAAGGCGAGCTAGATCTTATTAGAGGGAGTTCGAGTTCATATTGTCTCAAGTCTCCATGGGAAGGAGACTCCATATGGTATGTGTAAGGCCGTCACAAATCGTTTTCAGAACAATAGTTACCATAGGAAGTTGGTGCTGAAGGACAAGCTCAAAAAGATTAAGATGGAGGAGATCAAAACAATACTAATAGAAATGGAGAAGTTCACTCAATGTCGATATGAGCTTGAAAGCTTTGGTGTGAAAGTAGCCCAAGATGATTTTGTGGTCGTAGCACTTCTAGGCCTTCCCAGAAGCTGGCATAGTTACT
The DNA here is from genome assembly GCA_034641835.2 of Pinus albicaulis. NCBI lineage: Eukaryota > Viridiplantae > Streptophyta > Pinopsida > Pinales > Pinaceae > Pinus > Pinus albicaulis. The sequence goes on along the minus strand of CM076574.1, from coordinate 367,520,987 downwards.
AGGACTCTCTGAATGGGAGGGAGAAGTTACTAGACTGGAAGTGTTTGTGGCCTGACTTGGTAATAGAAGAGATAAGGTGGAGCACTAGAGACGGGACCTCCAACACCAAGAAAGAAGAAGATTGTGTATTAATCAAAAAAGGAAAGAAAGCCAGGGGAAATAATTCCCAAGGTGAAGAGGGCAAGAGATACTTGTCAAAGATCATGTGTTTTCACTATCACGAGCATATGAACTATGCCTCGAATTGTCCACAAAAGAAGGCAAGAAAGAAGGAGCATGCAGTTGCAACAGGTGAAGCATTGGCTTCACAGTTTGATATTGATTATACTCTCATTGCATGCATGGACATCACTGTAATGGGATGCATGTTGTATCTAGACAGTAGCGCCTCATTCCATATGGTGGGTAATAAAGATATTTTCAGTGACTTGGAGGAGAAGGACCTCCAGTAGAACATAGAGTTTGGAGATGACGGGAGGTATAGCATGACTGACATAGGTACAATTACCTTTCAAAGGGATTCTGGCTCCCCTCTCAGACTAGCATATGTTTTGCATGTTGTATTCATAAGGAATAACCTTGTATCCATAGCAGTATTGGAAGACCACGATTATGATTTGATGTTTAGAAAAGGAAAGGTTTTCATTAAACACATATCAATGAGAAATGTAAAATATATCGATGTAAGAGTCAAGAAAATGTATGGTCTTGAGGTCGAGGATGCATGCAAAGCTTTGAGGAGAAAATAAGTGGTTAATGACTTGGGGGTTAAGAGGGAGAAATTATCTCTCAACATGCAGCCTTACAAGCAGTCTCATAAGTTTGTGGAGTAGACACAATTGGATAAGGAGAGAGGAGACCAAGTGGAAGAGTCCACTCAAGCAGAGAACTCCAGGAGGGGGTAATTTTGAGCCATATGGGAAGAGGGAGTACATCCAGCTATACCTCTAGGTGTGAGGTGGGGTTATATGAAAATATAATCCCAAGAAGAAATTTGGGTAGGTTCCATTGAGATGGTGTGTCTCATGGATCAAACCTAGCTAAGAGGATCCCACACTACTGTAGTAGTAGGAAGTTTTGGTTAGAATGATGCAGTAATATTCCAAGAAGATAGATATCAGAGTGAGAGATTTCATATATTAGATCACAGATGAGAGTCTGCAGTAGTGCAGAGGGCATGGATGCAGATGCCAGAAGTAGCACAGAGAGTCTAGTAGAAAGGTGCAGTAGGATTCAACAGTTAAAATATGTTGATGAGAGATGCATTATACTGATTCAGTTATTCGTAGGCTATTCAATTTCAAGAATTGTAGGTGAAAACAACACTAGATAACTATTGCATTCAGAACATTCCAAAGGTAATAGATCGAGATAGATTGAATTTCTTTCTTATTGAGAGGGACTGTTGAAATTTTCAACAAGAAAAAGTGAAATTGGAAACTAGAAAGGACAAAAATTGACTACATACTAGTGTGGGATTCCAGTCACACATTGGTGAGGAATTCAGTTACACATTAGTGCAAAATGTGTGTGTCTAATTTATTTTTCCCTTAAATAAATGGGAAAATAAATTGTAATTTCATGTCATAACAACTTCTATCAGTTAACTAAATCATGAAGGCTGAGTTAGCTCAATAATTTCAAGTTGAGGATGTAATATGAGGCATGTAGAGTGATTCTAATATTTTTGGGGTTTAGTTGTAGTTGTAGCACTAGTGTGGTTTGAGTGTCATCAGTTAACTCAACTTAATTGAGTTTAAATCAGTTTAACTAGTTCTAACTGAGTGATGAGCTAGTGAGAGGTCGAGTGAATTAAATTATATTTAATTCACAAGTAGTGATCAATCAGCTAACTGGTGATTTTAATTAATATTTGCATGCATTTCAGTTCTGATGAAGATCCATATCAAACAAAGGGTAAAGGGAAGATAACTATTGGTTTTATTATTAGAAAATTTCTCGGGTGCAATTATAAATTCACAGGAAGTCCATGATGGATTGTGTAATCAAGGAGGGTTGAATTTCCCATTTAATAGTTATTTCCATAGGGATTTCCTGAGGAAGGCTATGCTTAGTAGAGGCTGAGAATTAGCTAAGCGTTTGTCTATTTTTCCTGAGCATTGCAAGTCATTTTTTAGCAAGATCAAAGTGAAACAGTCACGAGAGTGCAAGATTTTCTCAGTGTGAGAAGAATTGTATTGTTTGATGACTATTTCACTTTGTACAATATATGATAGAGGGGTTTTTAGAAATTTCTTTCCCCATATACATCTTGTGCTGTGTGATTGATAATTTCTTTCTCTTACTTGAATGTGATTGAGTGATCGTGTTTTGTATTCCGCAAATATTGAAGAAGGATTCAGTATCTTGTTTTAATACATCACAAGATCAGATTGAATCCATTGGTATAAAATTTATATATAATTAATATAGTAAAACTCCACTTTTTAAACTTCAAATAATGTTTGAAATTGCTGAGAAATTAGATAATTGTGTTCGCCAGCTTCAAGTGTATTACAGGATACAAAGTATCAAAGATGATGAGACCAAGATTCTACTTGCTTCATTAAGTTTGGAAAGTGAAATACTCATTTGGTGGGAAGCCAAAAATAAATAGGACATGAAGGAACATGGTAAGGTTTTATCTTCTTGGAATGATTTTGTTGTTTCCTTAAGAAGACAATTTTATCCTTTAGCATACATCCAGAATGCTATCATGGATTGGAAAAACTCTAGCCAATTAAATGGTCAAAGTGTGAAAAGTTATACCTAAGAGTTTAGAAGGAGAGCATTGATATTAGGTGTAGATTTATCATCTCAGGACACTTTACTCAAATATGTTATAGGTTTATGTATCTATTTGAGATACACTATTCTCATGTTTAACCCTATAAATTTAGATGAGGTTTGTGTATAGGAAACACATCTAGAAGAAAGAGGGAAAAATGTTCCAAAAGAGGGCAGAAAAAAATCTATTTAAGGGTGGAGACAGAGGAAAGGGTAAGTTCAAAGGAAAAGGGAAGAAAAATGCTTCCATCAAAAAAGAGGGGGGGAAATTAATATGCAAAAATTGTTCAAAGGAAGGTCATGATGAAGATCACTATTGGAAACTTCATCCTAAGGCAAGACGCAAAGAGTTTAACAACAAAGGAAAAAAAAGACAGTTGCAACTGCACAACATTATTTATGATCCGATTTGGGAGATGAAACGAAGGTCACAACTATGGGATTGAAATGTAAGGAATACATTGGTAGAACTAGTTCTTCAAATACCCAAAATGAAACTCAAAATGAAAAATAAAGAATAGATATTTTCCATATTATATTTATCTCAAAACATAGAAAAATTGATACTCTATTTGATAGTGGCTCACAAGCAAATCTCATTTGTGAAAACATTGTAAAAAATTTGAATTTGGAAACCATTCCTCATCCTAAAACTTATCTTTTAGGTTGGATGTGTGAGTATGAAAAGTTGCAATTAACTAGAAAATGCAAACCCAAATTTTCCACTACTGGAAACTTCATTGATGAGGTAGAAGTTGATGTAGTGCCATTAGACATATATTGTTTTTTTTAGGAATCCCATAACTTTATGACATGAGAAATATCTTTCACCGTCATGAAAACAAGTATCATTTGTTCAAAGATGGTATGGATACATTATTACAACACATCACAAGAAACTAAATATTTCACTTGTGAATGTTGAACAAATGAAGAGACTTGTTAACTCTAGCAGGAAATTTGTACTTTTGATGATCAAACCCAAGAATGATGTTGAGAATGAAGCCTTTCAAGGTTGTGATTCAAAGTTGAAATCTGATTTGGTTGAGGTTGTTAACTAGTATGATGAGATGTTTCAAGATCCTAAGGTATTTCCTCCCAAAATAGGAATGCAACATGAAATAAAATTGCAGAAATATTGTACTCTTCTTAGCATTGTCATGGGCATGATGTGAGTGACGGAAATTAAAAAAAAAAAGAGACAAATCCAAGATTTTCTTGATAAGGGGATCATCTTGAAAATTACATCACCATGTGGTTCACCTATTGTTTTAGTGCCAAATAAGGACGGAACATGGCGCATGTGTGTGTACTTCTGTGCATTGAACAATATTATGATAAATAACCACTACCCTCTTCCTAGAATCGATGATTTACTTGATCAATTGAAAGATGTTATGTATTTCACTAATATGGAATTGAGGAGTCGCTATCATCAGATTATGATTGTTGAAGGAGACGCATGGAAAACAAAATTAAAAACAAAAAAAGGTTTTTTTGAATGGTTGTTTATGCCCTTTGGGCTTTGTAATTATTCTACTACCTTCATGCGTGTAATGAATGATGTTCTAAGGATTTTTATAGATGACTTTGTGATAGTCTATGATGAGGCCCATCATTACGTATATTTTAATGGGCTATCGTGTTACTTTTTATCTTATTACTCTCTCTCACACACACATTTGAGTACATTTTGTCATATATTTCTTAATGAGAAAGGTGTAAGAGGATTTTCATGACTTGAAGCCTAACATGGTTTAGTTGTAGGAAATAAATCTATGTTTGAGTAAAATTCAATGTCAAGCCTCGTAGTAGAAAGTAAGGAGAAATTATAGGAAGGTTTTCCACCTTCTTAACTTCCACAATCATCCCAATATCTCCTCAGATCCTCCTCCAATAGTTTGAAGTCAAAGGTAGACAAACAAGTGAATGTTAAGAGGAAGCCAAGCTCAACATCGCTTGAAGATCAAGGGGACAAATGCCTAATTTTTAGGGAGTTGTTGTTAGCTTCCCTTTAGTATCAATAAACAAGAGAAAGAGCTCATTAGGGCTCAATTTCAATAGGAATATACAAAACTCTTCGCTCTATATTATAGATATTTTGATCATCTTTTTTTATGTAAGAAGATTGTTATGAAGTAAGAATCAACAGTCGGTATATTTCTCACTGAGTTGATTTCAGAGGACTGAACCAGGTGGGTTAGGGCCCAATCCATGAGGTGCAGTCTCTCTTGTGCACATTTTTGTTTCCTTTATGCTTCAATATTTGGGTTAATGGAATTGTATCTTAGTAGCATCTAAAACATTATAACAGTGTTGAAAGTCCCCCTCTCTCACCTCTTCCATTGGAGCTTGAGGAGGAAGGTATTCCACCAGAGGATAAAAACATTTAGTTTATGATTTCTTGGAAAACATAAAACAATTTTCATTTTTTCTATCATGAATATGTTGAATATTATAGGTTAGATTTATGATTTAGGTGAATGGGTAGCTTAAGTTAAATTCAACTCATCGTTTCCACTATTTTACACATTAATTTGTTAATGATCAATATATGAGTGAATGTATTAGTTGTAGTTTTTGTTGTAGCATCAGAGAAGGACCCCCTTTTCAGCACTATCATTTTGGACTTCAACCCTCATTCAGTTTCCTTCCATTTCTCTACCCACAACCTTGTTTTGAAGGCCATATTCACAACAACCAAGATCAACCTTCTTGGGGCAAGATAGGCCTTCTGAAGGTTCTAATCTTGGCCAGAGGAGTTGGTCATCCCCCATCCACCTTTCCCTCACCTTTTCTGATATCCATTCCACCATTCTTAGCCTCAAAACCCTCTTGGCCTATTTCGTGTAGAGATTACAGGGATCCTATAGAAGCTTCTTGTAGCAGTGTTGGGAGCCATCTCCCTCACTCCAAAATTAGAGCTCGACCTCACTTGAAGTTGGTGTGAATCTTGGTGTACCCCTAGCTCTGAATTCTTGGTTCAAGGACACCCCTAACTCACCCAAACACATTCTTTTCTTGCTGCAAAATAGATTAAATTGAGTTTTATTAGTCCATCATAGAATACATCATTAAAGCAGTAGCTAGCATGCAGTATACATAAGTTAATTTATCATAGATGCGGTATTTGTGTGAAATTATATTAGTTCCCATTTTGCAATTCAATTGAGTAGTATAGAGAATGAATGAAATATAGTGTAATTTCCCTTCTTGTAATTAGATTAAGTTGTAGTCTTTTTCATTGCAAAAGTAATAATAAAGTAGATGAATGACTGCAATCTAGCATAAAGTATTTTCTTGTAAACAAAGTAGCGTTCATGGTTTCATTTTAGCATCGAGTTGAAATTAGAAGTGTTATAGACTTCCTACTTTAGAATAGAATTAACTCCCAACACCTCATAGTAGAACTAAGATGAGGATGGAACGAGTAAAGCTCATCTATTGTGCATATAGAAATTTCACCTCCAAGTTTGTACAAAACCCAGGTAGATAATTAAAGTTGAGTAGCCTCTGGGAGTTGCAGCATTCTTGTTGCAATATCTGTGCTCACCACTTTTTGGAGTCATTGCGATGGAGGTGTCTAAGTAGATGTTTGTTTATGCTTAAGAATTATTTTCTACTTTATGTTTTTCATTCAATTTAGAAATATTTAAAAACACATTTTTTTGTTTCTTTCATGCCTCGTAGGTTTAGGGACAACCACAAAAGGTTTCTACCAAAAACCCCTAGATCCCCATATATTCACCCTTCACTCTTCTTCAGCGACTGTGATATAGAACACACTCTAGACGAGAAACCTGAAAAATTTGAAGAACATATTGGGGAAGAAGAGGAACTTACCTCACTAGAGGAACTTACTTCACCTATTCAAGCTAAGGCCAAAAATATGACCCAAAGAGTCTTTCCCATCAGAGAAACTGATGGAGAGACTAGAATGAAGAACATTGTCCTTTTAGCCCTTCCACACTTCCATGGATTAACTTCTAAGGACAATGACACTTTCATATTTTAGTTTTTTGTTGTCTGCAGGACTTATGACTATATCTAGAATGGAAAAAAGTTAAATATTTTCCCCTCTACCTTCAAGGATGCATCCCTATGCTAGTTTATGGGTCTACCTAAGAACAACATCACCATATTGGCTCAAATGCAAGAGTCATTCAAGAGTAACCATAGTTTTTAGATTCAAAAAGATTATGGGCTTAGTGAAAAGAGTCGCCTTCACTAAGTGGGCCTGCAGGCTATATTTGGCGCAAAGTATATTTTTAGACTATGTCTATTTTTAGACATGTCGATCATATTCTATGAGTTGCAGGAGGCTATTTGTGGATGGTTGGTCAAGTTGGAAAAATAGATGGAATTGTATTTTTAGACATATTGGGCGGAGTCTATTTTTAGACTGCCAGTCTAAAAATAGATATTTCGAATATTATTAGCTCTTAATAATGTTTGGACTCTAAACAACAACTTATTCTCTTGGAGCACTTCAGTTAAGTGCACAGATGTGGCACAACAACTGACAAAAGGAATTATGCTATTCCTGAGGGTTTACTAGAGCTATTGCATGGAGGACTTCAGTTGCAACTCATGTGACAGAGTTTGGTGGAGTTGGAGAAGTAGTTGGTGGAGTTGTATTAAGTTTAACTCAGTTATACTCAATTGAGATAGTTGTATCTAGTCTAGCTGAATGATACACTAGTGAGAGTGGAGTGAATTAATTAGTGAATTAATTAAAAAATAATAACTAATTAATCAACTGAATAATACATTAGTTAACTACAGTGCATGGCAGTTTAGTGGAGACCAGTGGAGAGATAGGTGAAAGAGCAAGTGTGACTATTAGTTGTGACTATAGTGATGCATTGATTGCATCCAACACTTAGTGGAGATGCAAATGAGGATTGTGTGAGAAAGGCTGGAGTAATTTGAAATCATTCAGAGCCATTCTTCAGCAGGGATTGTGCAGTAGAGGCAAGCTAGCAGGTGGCAAAGATCGGTGCATGGATTTTCAAGATCGGGCTTGATTAGTGTGTAGTGATTGTATTGTACTGAGAGCTTGATATGATCAGCTTTGTATAAGGATTGTTACATGATCTCTATGACATATATTATATACAGATAGTCGGGGTTTTCAGCTTCATTCTTTCTCATTAAAAACCTATGTTAATGTGTGTGAATTTTTATTGTTTCATGTGTGTGTTGCAATCTTGATTTAATTTCCGCAAATGATCAATGGTGCAATAGATTCTATATTTTTCATGAAGTTAAAATAGTGTGAGATCAGGAGAATATTGGACATATAACACATAATTTATATAATTTCTACATGGTATCAGAGAAATTGATCATGGGAGGAGATTGCAATTATTGAAGCGGTTGAGTTTTGTGCCAGTGGAATTCAAATTTGCTGCAGTGTTTTGTTGGTGTCGAAGTTGAGCATTCATTGAAATGTCTTTCAACGGATTGTGATTGGAGTATGCCCTTGATGGGAGCTCGAATTAAATAGCATGGAAGGATAGGATGGAGGCGGTGTTGGATGATAATGGGTTGAAGGAGTTCATAGATGCTGATATTCTAAAGCCTGCTTCTAGTGATGCAGCCGCACTTGACGCATGGCAAAAGAAGGTAGCAAAGTCTCGAACGATTCTGTTGGAAGGTGTGAAGGACCACATTGTGTCTATCCTTCATGGTAAAGCCACTCCATTCTTAATGTGGAAGGCTTTGATAGACCTTTTCCAAAGAAGAAGCAACCAGAGGAAGTTGGCGCTTAAAGACAAGCTCAGAAAAATAAAAATGGAAAAAAGTGACAATATACCAAAATACCTCAAAAAGTTTGTCCACTACAAGGATGAGCTGGGAAGTGTGGGGGTTACTATTGATGAAGAAGACTTGGTGAGCATGGCTCTCCTTAGGCTTTCTAAGAGTTTGCATAGCTACGAATACTCTATCAATGGATGGGAGAAACTACCAGGATGGGAGTGACTTTGGTCGGATATTGTGCAAGAGGAGATAAGGCGGGGTACCAAGGATGGATCTTCATCGAAGAATGAAGATGAAGAAAATTTTTCTTTGGCTGCCAAAGAAAGGAAAGGGAAGGGGAAGAAAAATCCTTCTCAATCTAGTGCGAAAGGCAAGAAGTAGGATTTTTCCAAGGTGAAGTGTTTTGACTATCACCAACATGGGCATTTCACCACTAATTATCCACAGAAGAAGAAGAATAAGCAGGCTGCTAGACCTGCAGCTGGAGAGCCCTTAGCGTCACAGTTTGAGCTGGATTTTTCTTTGATTTCATGCTTGGTTTCAAGTGTGATGGGATCAGTGTGGTTTCTTGACAGTGGTGCGTCTTTCCATATGACCGGAGACAAATATTTGTTTAGTGATATGGAGGAAAAGTATCTTGGAGTGCACATCGAGATGGGTGATGATGGTAGATACAGTGCAACTGGTATCGGGAGCATTTCCTTTGAGAGGGAGTCCAGTAAACCTTTCATCTTTAAGGATGTCATGCATGTTCCAGGATTGAAGAAGAATCTGATCTCTGTGGCGATGTTGGAAGACAAGGATTATGATGTTGTTTTTAGTGAGGGAAAAACCTTCCTTGGACATAAAACAACTGGTCAAACCAGGAGGATAGGGATTCGAGTTAAGAATATTTATCAATTGCAGGTAGATGGCTGTGCAGCAATGGTAGGCAAAGAAGAAGGAGTGGTGAGTCGGGATGAGGGCGAATTGTGGCACAAGAGATTGGGCCATATTCATCATGGCGCTTTGAAAATTTTGTAGCAGATTTCTACCGGGCTTCCCAAAGGTACATTTGCGCAGTCAAATCAGTCCAAGGGATCTACTTTGGGAAAATTTGTGAAGACCACTTTTCATGAGAAGGATAGTCATGCCTCGACGATCCTTGAGAGAATTCACACAGACGTGTGTGGAACTTTCTCGGTTGCTTCAACAACAAAGCACAGATATTATGTGATATTTGTTGATGACTTTTCTCGTAAGTGCTGGATCTTATTCATGCATAAGAAGAGCGAGACAAACTCAAATTTCTATGAGTTCAAGGCACTGGTTGAGAAAGAGTGGGGGAAGCAGGTGAAATATCTACAGAGCGATAATGGTGGTGAATACATCTCTGGAAAATTCAAATACATCTGCAGCAAAGAAGGAATTCGAAGAGAACTCATAGCGCCTCATAACCCATAGCAGAATGGGGTCGCAGAGAGAAAGGACAAAACGATCATGGGTGCTGCACGAGTGATGTTGCATGATCAGGGCCTTCCCATACACTTGTGGGCTGAGGCATGCAACACTGCGGTTTATGTGAAAAACCGTTGTCCTCATAGAGTACTTGGCATGAGTACACCCGAAGAGGCATTTTCTGGTAAGAAGCCTGATATTTCTCATTTGAAGATTTTTGGCTCACCTGTTTGCATTCATGTGACGAAGAATTCTAGGAAGAATTTGGAGCCAACCGTAGAGGTTGGGATATTTTTTGGGTACACAGAAACACCCCACAATTATTGTGTGTATTTGGTAGACAGTTGGATGACTGTCGTGCAACGGGATATCAAATTTCATGAGGAGGAAGCCATGAAGTTGTCGCTTGAGAGGGAGCCACACTTGCATGCAGAGGAGGAGCTACTTGTTCCGAAAGATCAGCCTCAAGATGTGGATTAGCCACAAGAGGAGGTTCATGGAGTGGAAGAAACCACTCATGCAACGCCAAACATCAGAGGGTGGAAGCACACTACAGAAGCTGAGCAACTGAATCTTGATGCAGTGCAGAATGTAGGATTTTCTACATCACAGCGCAGACAGAGACAGTCACTTGACCGATTTACTAGATACATGGATTTTATGAGCAAGTGTATCGTGACGGAGCCATCCTCTTTCGAGGAAGCTGTGGAGGATCCCACATGGGTAGATGCCATGGTGGAAGAGTATGATTCGATTGTCAGAAACAGTGCATGGGAGATTGTCCCAAGGCTAGAAGGAAAATCATTGGTAGGTTCGAGATGGATCTACAAAATGAATCAAGCTACTAATGGGAGAATTTTGAAGTATAAGGCAAGATTTTTTTCCCGAGGCTTCTCACAGATCAATGGGATTGACTATGAAGAAACCTATGCACCTGTCGCAAGGTATTCTTCCATACGGACCATCCTTGCTCTCTCAGTGCAGATGGGTTGGCACAATCATCAGATGGATGTGAAGACTGTGTTCCTCAATGGAATCATTGAGGAGGAGGTGTAAATTTAGCAGCCTGAAGGATTTGAAATATTTAGCAATGAGTCACATGTGTGCAGGCTCAAAAGAGCGTTGTATGGGATGAAACAAGCACCTCATGCTTGGTACACATGGATAGACAATTATTTCACTGGACTTGGTTTCGCCAAGAGTGAGGCAGATCCAAACCTATACCAGATTGTGGTGGAGGGTAAGATTTTGATCATTCTGATTTAAGTAGATGATTTAATACTAACAGGTGATTAACTATTGATACACTCATGCAAGGAAGATCTTGCAAAGGAGTTCGAGATGAAGGACTTGGACCTCCTTCATTATTTCTTAGGATTGGAAATTTGGCAGCGGAAAGGTGAACTGTTTGTGTGTCAAGGCATGTACGCCTAGGAGATACTGGAGAAATTTCACATGCAAGGCTGCGAGCCTATCGAAACTCCTCTTCCTGGTGGTTGGAGGAAAGAGGATGCTACATCGGCATAGGTAGTGGATGCCACTGTTTATCAACAGTTAGTTGGTTCGCTCATGTATTTAGTCAATACACGACCGAACATATGCTATGCTATGAACTAGCTTTCACAAGTGATGGTGAAGCCTACCAAGCTCTTTTGGAAGGTAGGCAAGCATGACCTGAGGTATCTCAGGGGCACATCCGGATATGGACTGTGGTACAGACAGTCGGATGAGGTGAATTTGCATGGTTTCACGTATGCAGATTAAGCAGGAAGCCCAACAGACAGAAAGAGCACATCTGGAGGGATTTTCAGTATCGGATCTATAGCAGTTTCTTGGTACAACAGAAAACAAAGATCTGTGGCACTCAGTTCAGTGGAGGTCGAGTACATGGCATCAAGTTTGGCTGCATGTGAGGCTATATAGATGAGGAAGATCCTGGTTGGTTTGTTTGGTTCTCACTTAGATCCTACTGTGATATATTGTGATAATCATAGTTGCATTAAACTCTCAGTTAATCCATTATTTCATGATAGATATAAACATATTGACATCTGATACCATCATATCAGAGATTGTGTGCAGCAGAAGATCATGTTGCTTTCTTACATTCCTACGGAGGATCAGGATGAAAATATTCTGACGAAGGCGCTCACCAGGAGAAAATTCGAATACCATAGAGACAGGATTGGGGTGGCATATAATCCCTATCTTGTTGAGAGGGAGTGTTGAGATTCAAAAAGATGATGAGTTTAGTGAAAATAATCACCTTCACTAAGTGGGCCCATAGGCTATTTTTGGCGCAAAGTCTATTTTTAGACTATGTCTATTTTTAGACATGTCGATCATATTGTATGAGTTGCAGGATGCTATTTGTGGATGGTTGGTCAAGTTGGAGAAATAGATGGACTTCTATTTTTAGACATATTGGGCAGAGTCTATTTTTAGACTACCAGTCTAAAAATAGATATGTCAAATATTATTAGCTCTTACTAATATTTGGACTCTAAACAACAACTTATTCTTTTGGAGCACTTCATTTATGTGCACAGATGTGGCACAATAGCTGACAGAAGGAATTACACTATTCCTGAGGCTTTACTAGAGCTATTGCATGGAGGACTTCAGTTACAACTCATGTGATAGAGTTTGGTGGAGTTGGAGAAGTAGTTGGTGGAGTTGTATTCAGTTTAACTCAGTTAGACTTAGTTGAGCTAGTTGTATCTAGTCTAACTGAATGATACACTAGTGAGAGTGGAGTGAATTAATTATTCAATTAATTCAAAAATAATAACTCATTAATCAAATAAAGAGTACATCAGTTAACTACGGTGCATGGAAGTTCAGTGGAGACCAGTGGAGAGATAGGTGAAAGAGCAAGTGTGACCAGTTGTGACTATAGTGATGCATTGATTGCATCCAACACTCGGTGGAGATGCCAATGAGAATTGAGTGAGAAAGGATGGAGTAATTAGAAATCATTCAAAGACATTCTTCAGTAGGGATTGTGCATTAGAGGCAGGGTAGCAGGTGGCAAAGATCGGTGCATGGATTTCCAAGATCGAGCTTGATTAGTGTGCAGCGATTGTATTGTACCGAGAGCTTGATATGATCAGATTTGTATGAGGATTTTTACATGATCTCTATGAAATATATTATATACAGATATTTGGGGTTTTCAGCTTCAGGCTTTCCCATTAAACAATAGTGTTAATGTGTGTGAATTTTTATAGTTTCATGTGTGCATTGCAATCTTGATTTAATTTCCGCAAATGATCAATGGTGGAATAGATTCTGTATTTTGCATGAAGTTAAAATAGTGTGAGATCAAGAGAATCTTGGACATATAACACATAATTTATATAATTTCTACACATATAGACTAATGTAGGTCCAAGGAAACCAAGGAATAAATATTTTTAATGACCCTAGGGCCAAATGAATCTCTAGCATGGAAAATTTTAGGGGCTAATATTCGCAAGTGGGCTAATTTTCCATGGTTTTTCCAAAAAAAAGATTTGCCAATTTCCATTTTTTTATGAAAGTGATTCGCCCAAATTTTACAATATAAAATTATTTTACCTTAAAAATCACCAACATTATATTGACAATATATATAATATCATTATAAATTTGAATAATTTTACAAATACATCAATAAACATTTTATATTTTCCACATTAGAGACTAGTGAGATTCGCCAATTTTTTAAAATTCAAAATAATTTTTCATCCTTAAAATTTTCCCTGATCTCTAGAGGATTATGATGAGCGATCCCAACTGAACTACAAAAGTGTCAACTGCACCCTTGATCTTGGATCACTCAAGTTATTTATGCTTTGAAGAATCAGGGAATAAGAGATAGAAATCCTTAATATGTTGTTTGGAGAATATATCTATAAAATAACTTAGGAGGACATTAAGACTATATTCAGAAATCACTCTAGGGTAGCCACGAAAAAGGGTAGAGCTGGTCAAATCCTAACCAATACCCCTTCCTCTTCAACCACCATATAGCATGAGATTGGAAACATGTTGGAGGATTTTAAAAGTGACATGTTGCACACCTTTTCTTTACAAATGAGACAATGCATATCAAGAGGAAATAAGAGAATGCAAAGAGAGACTTAGCTATATTTGGCCCTATATGCACTATAAAACATCATAGGAATGAATGTCTAATGATTTTCATAGAGGTTTTCTTAGTTTGTGAAGAGAACCATGCAACAGACAAATGTCCTTCCTTACCTAGCCTCAAAGTTGCATATCAATGTGTGGAAAGAGGACCTTAGAAAATTTGTTTCATAGATCAAAGAAGGCCTCAAGGGCCTCAGCCATACCAACAGGGAATGCAAGGTGCCCCTTATTCTTACTTCCATTCAAACCAGAATTACAACCTTGGTATTCTTCCACTCCTCCATCATGGCCCACACATCCTTCTTTTCCTTATGCCCCTCCATACCATCATCATCCTGTCAATCAACCCTTTCAGCAATATTTTCCTCAACTACCTCAATGGTGCAACCCATCATAAGGTTGGAGGCCTCAACTCAACCAACCTCCTACTTTACTACCTCCAACCCAACCTCAAATTCAACTCACTTATTATGCTCCCGCTAAATTACCACAGATGAATCCCCAACCAAATCCAAACCCAAAAACAAAGCAGGAATAACATGTCTACACTAGAGAAATATCCTATCCAACCTATGTGGTGGAGATCCATGAGAATAACCTTAGGTCTGGGAGACTGCTCCTCGACAACCATCCTCCATATATACCTAAATAGGTTGAAGAGGACAAGGAAGAAAGCATCCCTCAGATATATCCACCTTCTTTACCTGAGAAACTGATCCACCCTAGCCAAAACACCCCAGAAGAGATTTAAATTTTGGGAGAACTGAAGAATATGTGCGTATTTTAACAACCCTTCTCTAAGATATTAAGGATGTTCCTATCTATAATAATTTTATGAAAGAAAAATGATTCAAAAATGCAGGGATAAATAAAAGAGGCACCCCCACCATCAATGTTGCAGGTCAGCTATCTGATTTGATGTTGGGGAGATTAATTTTATCGAAATATTTGGACCCTAGGAGTCAAGTAGTAGATGTACACATTGATGGTATCAATGTCCCCCATACATTGATTTATCTTGCGGCTGCCATCGATGTGATGACCAAAGAAACCATACTGAAACACAACCTCCAAGGATATTTGAGAAATAGTTTTGCAACTTGCAGATAAGTCCACAATAGATCCGGAAGGGGTTGTTGAGGATGTTATGGTCTCTATTGACTCCTCGGAATATCCCATTGACTTTTGGATACTTCAACCCAAAAACAAGTTTAATGGTTATCCTCTCATTCTAGGGATACCTTGGTTGGCCACTACTGATGCTTATATTAATTGTAGGGTTGGACATATTACTATCCATAATGGGTCCTTGTCAAAACAACGGGTATTATATCCTCCTAACCAACCTTCCATTGAACATAATATAAGTTTATGACTGGAGGATGGAGAAGAGTATGAAGTGTACCATACCACACCCTACCCTATTTGTAACATATATATAGTTATCAAAGTGGGGAAACTTGATGAAGATGACCTCATTGACCACATGCTTCAAAGCCAACCCCCCACTTCCATTCCACTCGATGAGCTGGTGAGATAATGTGAAAGAATCCCTTGGAACGAGTTATGCTCAGTTGAATCAACCTCTAAACCTGTGAAGGTTGTAGAATTTGTCCCATATAGATCCCTAAAGATGAACCGCTCTCTCTCTCGGCCAAAGAGGAAGAGTAGTTGTGCCAGCTGCTGAGAGAAAACTTAGATTCTTTTGCTTGGGATTACAAATACATGAAACAGGTGCATCCCTCAATTTGCACACATAATATTTACATAAAAGAGGGATGAAATCCCATGTTCCAACCCAAAGGAGAATGAACCTAGCCTTAAAAGAGATAGTAAAGGATGAGTTACAAAAGTTGTTGGATGTGAGGTTCATATACCCCATATTAGGAAATGAGTGGGTGTCTCCTCTTTTCGTAGTCCCAAACAATAATGGGAAGTGAAGGCTCTGTGTTGACTACAGATAATTGAACAAAACCCCTAAGAAATACTATTTCCCTTTTCCTTTCATTAACCAAGTCTTGGATGTCTTGCAAGAAATAAGTTCTTCTCTTTCTTGGATGGCTTCAGTGGACACAATTAGATTCAGATCAGACTTGAAGACCAAGATAAGACCACATTCATGTGTCCTTGGGGAATCCTCTCTTATAGATTTCTTGCCTTTGGCCTATGAAATGCCCCTTCCACTTTCGAGAGAGCGGTCTTGAGAATTTTTGCTAAGCTTGTCCATGATTTTGTGGAAATCTACATGGGTGATTTCACACCCTATGGGTATGATTTATAGGATGCTCTCTACAATCTGGGTAAGGTACTAAGGAAATGCATTGAAATGAATATCTCTCTGAGCCTTGATAAATGTGAATTCTTTAAAAAGGAAGGGATTGTCCTTGGCCACTCCATATCTCAGGAAGGGATACAATTTGATCCAAATAAAATCTCCATCATAAGAAGAGTATATATTCCTTAGATGCAGAGAGATGTCAGAAATTTCATAGGCTTTCTTGGTTATTATAGGAGATTCATTAAGGAATTTAGAAAAGTGGCTTCCCCATTGTTTGAATTACTAGCCAAGGATTCTAAATTTTTTTGGTTAAGTCTTTTTCAAGACGTTTTTGATATCATCAAGGAAAAACTTACCACTGCCCCTACAGTTTGAGGTCCCAACTAGGCCCTTCCTTTCCATATTCATTTTGATGCATCATATAAAGATTTGGGGGAAGCCTTGGAACAATTTTATGATAAATTACCCTATGCCATTTATTTCATCAGCAATAACCTATCTAAGGCTAAACTAAACTAAATTATCACAGAGAAACAACTCTTAGTTGTTTTCCATTCTTTGAATAAGTTCAAACATTTCATAACTCGCATCAAACTTTAGTGTATACTGACCATGCAATAACTAAGTAGTTAATGAAAAAGCCTCATGTAAATGATATAATCATTTGCTGGTTATTATTATTGAAATAGTTTGATTTGACCATTGTTGATAACCTAGGGAAAGAATATTTTGTAGCATATTTTTTTTCTAGACTCATTTTTCTTGTAGATGATGAAGGGATGATTGATGTTCAGCTTCCATATGAACACTTATTTTCTATCTCAGTTCTATATCCCTATTTTGTTGACATATACAACTACCTGGTTGAGGACAAGTTTCCTCCAAAACTTTCATCCAAATAAAAGAGTATAATTGTAAGAAAGAGTGCCCATTTAACTTGGATTTGTGGAAATATTTTTAAATTGGGACCATATCAAATCCTAAAAAGATGTGCCAAGGAAGAGTAAGTCTTTGACTTCCTCTCATATTGTCACTATTGAACCTGTGGGGGTCATTTTCTGCTAAGAGGATAACTTTGAAAGCCTTGAAATATGGCTATTATTGGCCTACTATCCACCATGATGACAAGAGATACACTAGTATATGTGATGAGATTTAGAGGATGGGGAAAACTACACTGAGGGATGAGATGCCTCTACAACTTCCAGTGGAATTGGAGCCATTTTCCAGGTGGGGCATGGAATTCATTGGACCAATTGATCCACCATCTGGGAAGAAGAGATACATCATAGTGTGCAATCATTATTTGACCAAGTGGGCTGAAACAAGGGATTTCTAGGAAACAATAGAAAAAAAGGTGTTAGGATTTTTGAGAGAGAATGTGTTTTACAAGTTTGGATATCCCAAGGTGATAGTCATCAATCAAGAGGCTCAATTCAAATCCAATATAATTGAAAATGTCTTAAGGCAACACAATATCAAGCACAAGACTTTTACTGCCTATAATCCTCAAGCAAATGGGTAGGTGGAGGTGACCAATAGAGAATTAGAGAACATCCTTACCAATGTTGTGAGCAGTAGTAGAATATATTGGGCTGACATATTAGTGGAGGCCACTTGGGCCTACAACACCACCTAGAAGAAAAATACAAGGTTTACTACATATGATCTAGAAAATGGGAATAAATCTTTGATTTCTATTGAGCCTGAGTATAACACCCTCAGAATGGAAGCTCAATTGGATTTGGACATCAAAAAGGAACAAAGAGAAAGACTACTTCAACTAAATGTTTTGGATGAATTTAGAATGCAAGCCGTCCTTGACACATACTTAATGTAAATACAAAGGAAAGTCTAACACGACAAGGACATCAAAGAGAAGACATTTCAAGAAGGAGACTGGGATCTGGTCTATGAATCTAGGTTTAAGGATTTTAAAGGAAAGTTAATGAAAATATGGCTAGGATTCTATCGAATAGATAGATTCCATGATAATGGAAATTTTCAAATCTGGACCATAAATGAGGATGGGATCCCTCTACTTGTAAATTGTTACAGGCTAAAAAGTATAAGAGGCCATTTTACAAGGATGAGTTCATCAACATAATCATTAGGGAGGTGAATGTAATTGGGAGCTTCATTAATTCTAGTCTTTCACCCTCCTAGGAAAAAGGAAAATAAATAAATAAAGAGTCCTAGGAGAAAACCTTTCTAAGGCATCCAAGGTCAACTCCAGGATTGAAAACCTCCATGAGGCAATGTCGGAGAAAAAAAAAGGAAAAAAGAGAAAAACAAAGAGATAAAATAAACTTGGGTGAAAACCTCTTGGAGCCCCCACAAGGTAGGCTTGTTGGTTCAAAACCTCTTCTTAGGTATCCCACCTATCTTAAAAAAATAAAATTAAAAGAATGAAATAGCACCAAGGCAACTAACATGTGTCTATTTTACAAGTCGATGAACAATGGAATAACATGGAGGAGGGTACACCATTCCTCCATCTTTGATTCTCTTCTTTATATAATTAGTTGACACCAAACTCTAGTACTCATCCCACCATCAAAACATACCACCCTGTGAGCAACAAAACTAGAAATTCCTCATGTCCCTGTACTGCTACAGGATGTCCTAGAAAGCTACAGGAAATCTTGTAGTGCTACAGGAAGTCTTAAAAACATATAGGAAGAAAGGTAAAGGCCAAAATCATTCAAATAGGGCTCTATGATCCTAGGAATGGGCATGAAATGTCTCACCCTCCCTATGCCTACCAACCATAATCACCATGTCATCCCATGCATTGAAACTTCCTTGTCTAACCCTCTATTCTTCCACTATGGTGCAAAATATTTTTACATAAACACTGGGAATTTTCTTTCATGTTTCTCCTCAACCACACCACTACCTCATCATCATAGCACCACCTCCATCATTGCCACATAATCCCCTCACCACCTCATGTCATTTTGGGCTCCAGAATATGTTGAAAAGAGAGTGCTATAGGAATATGATCTCTTCCTATAGAACACATGTAGAAGCACCAAAACCATTCTACTATAGCTTCACGCATCCAGATAAGCATAGAAAGGTTGAATATATGATCATGAAGGCAACCACAGGACTCTAGAGAAGAAGCTACCTCAACAACATTAGCTTGAAGCCTCCATGAGGTACCTCCAAAAGACACAACAAACAAATTAAGCACCTCACTCAGTAAAAAAAAAAATAGTAAATAAGGGAAGCTCTTGTTATTACTCCACTACTCCATCTCTCTGCATGAAGGACCTTGCAATCAATTGGCAGTAGGGTAACAGTCACGTATGATGCTTTCACCCTCTCACTATGCATATTTTACTAAGTGAATTAATGTCGAGGACAGGAAGTTTAATAAGATAAAAGGTGTCCAGTTCACTTGGCCATCCTCAACAGTGGAACTAAAGGAGTTTGGTACAGTGGCATGCCACATGGAGTTGTCACACTAGTGGAAATGAAATCACAGAAATTGGGAGTTGATTATGTGGTAAATGATCACTTCGAGTGGGGCCAATGGTCCAAATGAGGAAATCTCCTGCGAGGTACACCTCAACACAATTCTCCAAACCCACTCAAAATTGCATAAAAAATAACTCATCTCACTTGTCCTCACATCTATGCTCATTTCAAAAATAGTTTAAAAAATTATGAATTTGTGCAACCACTGTGGAGGTTTTATCACAAATTAATTATGCCTGTAGGAAGTGCTACAAGAAATCTTGAAATTGCTACAGGAAGCTTCAAAGGGTGCTACAAGGTGTTGGGAGGAATCATGCAAGCCACCACAATGGTAAATTAGCACAAATACACCGCCCTCTATTCAGGAACTTCAATTTATAGAGGTAAGTGGCCATCACCTCCATCAAATCCACAAAAGTTCTCCTTCGTAGTCTGCATTATGTAATTTCATAATTAAGGAAATTGAAGAAACTGTGTGAAAAATATACGAGGTAAAATCATTCATTTTGGAGTCTTAAGTGTCTTATTTCCACTATCACCATCCAATTTGACACTAATTTACAATAGAAGAATGCATTTTGAACTCAAGTCAGACACAACAAGGAGAAATGGGGGGAGGGTTTAATAAAAGAGAACCTACATATACAAAGAGAATTCAATTACACCCTCATGTAGTAGACATTTTTAGGAGGAACCAATGGTTGGATTTATTTGATCTCCTAAAAGGATATGATGATGAGACAACTCGAGAATTTGCAGTGGCCCTACACTCTCAAGCATATTATAGTGCTACTACTATGGTAAGAGTACTAGCCATAACCATCACACCTGAATTGATCTGAATAATAACAACACTACCCCTAGGAATCAAGTGGAATAGAGAAGATAGGGTAACTAGTTCCTCTGCTAAGAAAAACTTCTTTTTAACAAATGAAAAGCACATAGAAGACAAAAATGTGGTTAGAAGGGACAAATTACCTTACCCATGGTATGAAGTAGCCTACCACATCCTCAAATACATTTATTGTGAAGAAAAATTGAGTGTAGTTTATGGTTACCATTTCATATTGTTTCATGAGCTTATAGTTGAGGATTTTCCACTGGAACGGAGGCTGAACATACCCTACTTCTTCCTCCATTATATTAGAGATATGATCCATAGGGTTAGAGAAAGGAAACACCAACACTTGGCTCACTGTGGCTTAATTAAGATAATATTAGAGGATTCCCTCAATAAGCTTAGAATTCCCGTGTTATGGTCCAATTTCATTAACATTGATAACGAGACTTTTGTAGGGACACAAAATATCACTCTTGGAGATACCCCTGCCTCTATCCTTCGAGATAGGGATATTAGAGGAGAGGGGGAAGAGACTAAAGGAGAACAGATGGAGACAGAAGGAAAAATAGAGGATGCAAAGAAAGAGAGAAAAAGTGATGAGGAAGAAGAAGAGAGGGGAGTAGAATAGGATGCTATGACGCCCAAGGAGACCGCTCATATATCTCCTCAACAAACCTATATATCATAAAGAAATACTAAATATGAGGTGGATTCCAACCTAGCCACCTTAAGCACCCCTGTGAAACCCAATAAGAAGAAGGAAAGGTAGAACCCCATGTATTTTAAGACCAGAAAGAGCACTAGTGTGAAACAAGGAAGACCTCAAACTCCAACACAAGTCGCCATTACCATTAAGTAATCCCCTAGCAATAATGGAGAAATAGGGCTAGAGGAAGGAAAATTTGAGGAAATTAATTCCCCAAAGACAAAACCTAAGACACCCATGCCATATGGAAGAAAACACTCTACTAGATTAGCATCCTTTAAATAGATAGACATGAAAACAGACCTCCAAGGAGGAGAAAAGGAGATGCTACAAGAAACACAAGATGTGCTATAGGAATCACAGGGTGTGCTACAGGAAATACAGGAAAAGCTATAGGAAGAAAAAAATTCCCAAGGGGAAGAACAATATAAACCAATAGAAGGGGAGAGTACCCAAATTGAAGAACAAGAGGTACAGGGGGAGGCACAAGTTGTAAGAAAACATCCACAAGAGGAAGAAACCTCTCCACAAAATTTTCAAAAAAATATCATAGAGTTCCAAGACACTACCCCACAACCTAGTCTTAGCTCTTACCACAAGTTCGTTGAAGGGGGGAGGATGATCCTTGAGAAGCTCACAATTCCTCTCTTTTATGAGATAGAAATAAAAAAGGGGCGTACCCATAGGTGGATGCAAATTCCAAAGTCTAGAAATGTTCCAGATGTGGGGTTGATGGAGGAAACACTTAGTGAGATGGGGAAGCACCTAACTAATGTCATACTTAGAGAATCAATGTTGAGAGAAAATTTACAAGTGGAGCAATCATAAAACATGAGGCTAAAGGAACAATTGCAACATAAGGAAACACAACATACCACCATGGAAAATATTTACATGGAGGTAATGAAATACAAAAACACTTCTAATTGTTATGCAATATGCATAAAAGAGAAATGGTTGAAATTTCACATCAAAACCTTAGCACAACATGGTTCATTGACCTTTCAAAATGATAGGAAATTCATTGATTTTTGTAGACAGTCTAGTGTGGTAGAGAAAGCTAGGATGGAAAAATTTTACATGAACAAAGTCATATTGAATGACATGAATATTTGGGACCCCAATTCTAGGCTGGGTGATATGCAATTGATGGCCTTAGCATCTTCGGTAACAAATGTGGAAACAAGGTCAAAAGAATTAAAGAGGGTGATGAAGAGAGACGAAAGAGAACCCCTCCAAACCAGGGAAGAGCTCATTAGCCCTAGAGGCATCATCAAAAATCACCAGATGATCTCCAATGATGCTGAGATGGCAAACAAATATATTAACACCCAAGCATGGACAATATCACATTTTGATGACATATCTAGATTACTAGGATAAGAGAGTGTGGAGGAATGCCAAAGAAGATGGCATGCCATACCACTTGGCTTAAACGAAAGGGAGTACCATACTCTAGATATATTGAGTACTGCCTTAGCAATAGCACCCTTCTTCATCAGGAGTTCATAAATTATGCTCAAAATTGAAAGTTACAGGATTGGGTTGAAACCAGGATGGTTGCATACATCTCGTCTTCCTGATTCTGGCGTCATGAACAATTGGAAAAACTGATGTCGTACGAGGGATATATCACATTCTGATCGAAATCCTAAACAACTAAATTTTGTGATAGGGCTCATTGGGATGCCCAATCAGCATGGTGGATGCACAGTTAGCAAAAGGAATATTCTGATGAATATTCCTCTCCTTGGAACTAATCCCGGGCTAACAAGTGGCGTGATATCATTTGTTGAATGGTTGTACATTGTTTTTTTATGGGCCAATCAAAGGGTGACACATGGCCAGCCCTGAGGCCACCACGTGTCCCCTTAGTTGTGCATTAAAATTTTTGTTGAGGCCGCAGGAGTCGAACCCTAGACCTCCGGCAGAACACGCTCACACCTTACCGCTTGAGCCACACATGTTTCTTAACAACTATGGTATGTGGGTTTGCTATAAAGTATAGTGTAAGGATGTGTGGGGGTTGGGACCATTGGTGGTCCCAACCCACCAGTGGTCCCATAAATTATGGTCACATTACAACATATAAATGTAACAACAAAACGTCACAACCGATGGCTTAACCGCAGACTCTGTAACTATTATTTTAGGTCACATGCAATGCTTAAATTGTTATATCTCCATGTGGTTACAACCTCCTACAGTCAACAACTCCATTTTAAACTTATCCACAGTTATCATGTGGTTACCACCTGAAGTTACGCTAACCTTCAACGGTTAGGCTGCATGATTTGGGTTGGCATGTGGCCACCCAACCACTAAAAAATAAATGTTGCAGTTTATTTCAACGTACTTTTAGCCAGTGCCTAAATTTATGGCGGGAGTCACTAAATTGCCTCCAGTTAAGTGGAGTCCTCCACATTTATTTAGTTTTTATAGGTTTTATTGGGAAAATGAGTTGGAGACTCAATTTTCACCCATTCAGAGTGAATGAAAAGGCATTCTGGACTAATTGGAGCATTATGGAGGTATTCATGCAGATAAAACAACCATTAGAGGCATGTAACTACATGTATTTAAAAATTTTTGAGCATATTGAAAGATGGACATGTCATTGGGAGCTGGACCAGCATATGTAGTCCAGGAGGGGTGAACTACTTCATCATGCCTGCTGTGTAAATGTTATGTGGTGACTTATTTATCTATTTTACACTGCTTTTCAGTGTTATTTGAGCTTATTTCATGCTTCTAATTCACTAAAATCATCTACAATTAATGGTTAAAATTCTATTTCCTTAAGAAAAATAATGAGACAAGGATGCACTTGTTTATAAACTGAAAGGAAACTTAGCACAACAAAACTAATACAGTCCTTTCAGATTAGATTCATGTCAGAGCTAGAATTTATTCTTTGGTGTTGTTTTGTGCAAAGAATTGTTTAACTATTTGCAAGTTTTTAGATGCTTACTACGCTCAAGCTCAAAAGAGGATAAGGCAAATTGGTGGGAGTAGAATGGTCTCAAGGAGAGCCAAAGGAAAGGAGAGGAAGATTGCCACAATATCCACCACCTAGTTCACCTCCTAAGGAAGCAAAAGATGCATTAAGAATGTCTCATAGAGAAGGATAAATCCATGAAGAAGTTGATCCCAAAGAGGAAGAAAGAGTGTTTAGGAAAGCATTCCTTGACATGACTAAGATGGTTAGAATCCTTTACCAAGAAAGGAGTGAGAAAGTAGAAGGCGAAGGATCTAAACTTCACAGGGAAGGTCAGGGACCTTCAGGATGTCACAATGATGAAGATAAGTCAAAGAAGGGAAATGGAGGAAATGGAGGAAATGGAGAGCCATCATCCTCACCCTCATCATCTTCATCCTATACTTCATCTAAAGTACATCATCCACACAATTCAAATAACACCAGTAAAAGTCCTTTTTTAAAACTTGATGTTAAGTTTGAATTTCCAATGTTTAATGGTGAAGTTAATGACAAAAAGCTTGATAATTGGATTAGGAAATTGGAGTTCTATTTGATAATCCGGAACATTCAATATGATGATACCATAATACAATTAGTTTCATTGAGAATGGAAGGTGCAACACTTTTTTGGTGGGAAGCCAAGACAAAGGAGGAGATCAAGAAGCATGGTAAGATTATTCTATCATTGACTGATTTTATTACTGCAATAAAATAATATTTTTATCCATTAGCTCATATGTAGAAACCCATAATGAACTAGAAAAAATTTAGGCAATTTAAGGGACAAAATGTTCAAGAATACACCTAAGAATTTAGGAGAAGAGCTCTCTTATTAGGGGTACATTTGCAGAGCCAAGATACTTTGCTCAAGTACATAGGAGACTTACATAGCTACCTAAAACATACTATTCTCATGTTTAACCCCATAATTATAGATGAAGTATGTGCTTAGGCCACACATCTATAAGCTAGAGGGAAGAACATTTCTGAAGAGGTTAGAAACAAACCTTTTAAGGGTAAAAACAACGAGAAGACCTCAAAAGGTAAAAGAAAAAATAATGCATATGTTAAGAAAGACGAAGAAAAATTGGTTTGTAAACATTGTTCAAAAGAAGGCCATGATGAAAATCATTGTTGGAAATTGCATCCTGAAATGAGGCCCAAGAAATAAAATAACAAAGGGAAACAAAAAAATGCAGTTACAACTCAACATGATTTACGAGAGGATTCAGGTGCTGAACCTAAGATTACAACCTTGGGATTGAAGAACATGAAGGGAAAATAAATTGAAACTAAACCCAGTACTAGTACATCAAACTATCACAGACATACTCCAAATGAAGAAGAAATAATTGAACTGTTTCATGTGAGAGCCATATCCAAGCATACCAAGATTGACACATTGTTTGAAAGTGGGTGACAAGAAAACTTAATCTCTGAAGACTTGGTCAAGAAAATTAACCTTGAGACCACACCACATCCAAAACCATATCCATTGGGTTGGATTGATACGGATGCAAATTCATAGGTTTCAAAGAATATATTGTGGTTTACAATCACTGCACATTTTGTGTGACACAATTGAATTAGATGTGGTTCCGCTTGACATAATAGGTATTGTGTTGGGGATTCCTTACTTGTATGACAGGAAAGCGATATTCCATCGCCATGAGAACAAATATAATTTATTCAAATATGGAAAAGAGTAAATTGTTAGAGCACATCACAAGAAGACAAACATTGCTATCATAAATATTGGACAGGTAAAGAGGCTAGTGAATTCAAGTAAGAATTTTTTTTCTTCTAATGATCAAGCCTAAAGGTGATGTTAATCATTAATCATTTAAGGGATGTGATCCTAAGTTGAAATGAGATTTATATGATGTAGTTGATGCACATCATGAGATGTTTCAGGAGCCAATATGATTTCTTCAAAAAAAAGAGATTCAACATGAGATTCAGTTGCAACAAGATTGTCCTCTTCTAAACATCAGTATGTATTGCATGTCGACAATGGAGAATGCTGAAAAAAGGAGGAAAATCAAAGAGATGTTGGAAAAAGGAATCATAAGTCCAAGCACTTCGCCATGCAGTTCACCCATAGTCTTGATTCGAAAGAAATATGGGACTTAACTGTAAAGAATCATTAACCGCTCCCAAGGATAGATGATTTTCTTGATAAACTAAAAGAAGAAAATTTTTTCACTAAGTTAGATTTAGGAAGTGGATATCATCAAGTAAGATTTGCAGAAAGTGACATATGGAAAAATGCATTCAAAACCAAACAAGGACTCTTTGAGTGGTTAGTTATGCCATTTGGTTTGTGTAAAGCACCGACAAATTTCATGCGTGTTATGGATATTGTTTTGCATCCATTCCTTGATGAATTTGTGATTGTGTACTTAGATGACATAGTAATTTTCAGAAAAACAAGAGAAGAAAATGTCTTGCATGCGAATAGTGTGCTTGATCTTTTGAAGAAAGAGAAATTGTTTATTAAGGTGTCAAAGTGTGAGTTTGGAGAGACTTATTTGGTTTATTTGGGAAATACTGTAGGAGTAAGAGAGTTGAGAATCTATCCTTCTAAAGTGGAAGCCATTGTGAATTGGCCCACAACCAAAACAGTAACCGAGGTAATAAGTTTCTTAGGTGCAGCTTAGTATTGGAGAATTTTTATTGCTAGCGTTTTTTCCATAACAGCTCCTATGCATGCAGTGACAAGTGTGAAGAAACACTTCCAATGGGGAGGCAAATAACAACAATATTTTGAAGATTTAAAAGACAATATCATTTTAGCTCCAGTGCTTGCATTACCAAATTTAAGAAAACCATTTGAGATTCAAAATGATTTAGTGATTATGCCATGCGCGCCGTTCTTTTGCAACATGGTAAGCCTATCTCTTTTCACTCTGAAACATTTAATGGTGTTGTAACTAATTATCCTACATATGACAAAGAACTATATGTTTTGGTACAAAGTGTTAAGAAGTGGAAACACTACTTTATGAGTAAAGAGATGATTGTGCATACTGATCACCAACCATGACAGTACTTGCAGTCACAAACAAATTGCAACAATCAAGAAATTTCAAGTGGATGGGATTTCTTGAACAGTTTCACTTGGTTATAAGGTACAAGAAAGGTATTTTCAATAAATTTGTTGACATGATTTCAATACCAATCATTAGTACATATACTTTATTCAGAAATGATTCTATTGTACATGAGAGTTACATAGAACAATATGCATATGATGTTGATTTTCAAGATGTGTATGCTAGTTTGAGTGAAGGGAATCAAGCTGAAGAGAAAGATTATCACATGCATAACATTTTTCTGTTTCATTTGGGCAAGCTGTGTATACCACAAGGAGAGAGGCTAAGTGTCATGAGAGAATCTCATTCATCTCTTATTGTTGGACACTTTGGGGTAAGAAAAATAGTGGCACATCTACAGACATATTTATATTGGACTCACATGATAGATAGTGTGGTGATTTTTATAAGAGGTTGTTCTATGTGTGCAACAAGTAAGCCTAGTAATAGGAAGTTTAGGTTGTACACACCACTACTGGTACCATCAAGGCCATGGGAGAGTGTCTCCATGGAATTTGTTGGAGGTCTACCTATGTTAAGAAAACAACATGATTATATTTATGTAGTTGTGGATAGATTCAGTAAAATGTGTATACTTATACCATGTAAGAAAACAATTAATGCTAAACAAAAACTGAGCTTTATTTTCAACATGTATGGGTTCATTTTGGATTGCCAACTTCCATTGTTAGTGACAGGGATTCCAAGTTCAGTGGGAATTTTTGGTCCAATATATGGAGTATGATGGACACAAAGTTGAAAAAGAGTACTTCTTTTCATCCAAAAATCGATGAAAAAACCAAGGTGGTGAACATAACCATTGTGCATCTATTGAGAGGTTATTGCAACAAACATCTTAAGTTGTGGGATGAGAAACTGCATTACATTCAACATGCTTACAACCAAGAAAATTACTCTTCATCTCAAACATAAACTTTTGAAATATGCTTTGGGTAGTTTCCAAAATCAACATTAGAATTCATCTTTGAAAAGGATTTTGCAATTTATGGCCATAGTGATATTGACAAGTCTCAAAATTTCATTGAGAAAATTCAGATTATACATCAACAAGTTCAATAACAGCTTGAGAGAAGTCAAAGAAAATACAAAGAGAGGCATGAAAAACATAGATTTGATCACGAGTTTCAAGAGGGAGATGAGGTATGGTTGCACATTAGAAAATAAAGGATGAAAGGGGAAGGTAAAAATATCAAACCCATTCGCTATGGTCCATAAGATCATAAAGCAATTTGGTAATAATGCATCTCAACTTGACTTGCCTTCATATATGAAAATGTATTTACTTGTTAATGTTGAAAACTTACATTTGTATGAGCCACCTTTGATTGACGATAAAGGAAGTGATGTCCAACTTCCTTCTATTGAATATTTCTCACCATAATTTCTATATGCGCTCAAGGAAGATACAATTCTTGATAGGAGTACAAGAGAATCCAAGAGGGGAAGTGTTGACTACCTTTGGCTTGGGCTGAAAGGCACTAAGCCAAGCAAGGAAAAGTGGATGGAGGTTGGAAAGGTGAGGGATTTGTACCCTCATCCACTAAACATGTAATCAAGTCTTTTGGGGTCCAAAAGCTTCCAAATGGGGAGGAGTTGTTAGGATTTCATAAATTACGCTCAAAATTTAAAGATACAAGATTGGGTTGAAACTAGGATGGTTGCATAGATCTCTACTTCCTGATTCTGGTGCTGTGAATAGTTCAAAAAACCAATGTCGTATGAGGGAGATATCGCATTTTGATCAAAATCCCAAATAGATAAATTTTGCGACAGGGTTGACTGGGATGCCCAGTTAGCATGGTGGATGCATAGTTAGAAAAACGAATATTTTGAGGAATATTCCTTTCCTCAGAACTAATCCTAAGCTGACAAGTGGCACAATACATTGTTTTTTTATGGGCCAATCAGAGGGTCACATATGGCTAGCCCTGAGGCTACCACGGGTCCCCTTAGTGGCGCATTAAAATTTTTCTTGAGGCCGCAGGAGTCGAACCTTGGACCTCCGGCAGAACACACCCATGCCTTACCGCTCAAGCCACACATGTTTCTTAACAAATATGTTATGTGTGTTTGTTATAAATTATAGTGTAATGATGTGTGGGGGTTGGGACCATCAGCAGTCCCATAGATCGTGGTCACATTACACCATATAAATCTAACAACAAAACGTCACAACCGATGGCTTAACCAAAAAATCTGTAACTATTATTTTGGGTCACATGCAATGTTTAAATTGTTATATCTTTGCGCGGTTAACACCTCTGACGGTCAACAACTCTGATTTAAATTTATCGGCAGCTATCCCATGGTTACCGCTTGGAATTCCACCGACCTTCAATAGTTAGGCTACGTGGTTTGGGTTGGCATGTGGCCACCCAACCACTAAAAATTAAATGTTGCAGTTTATTTCGGTGTACTTTTAGCCAACGCCTAAATTTATGGTGGGAATCACTAAATTGACTCCAGTTAAGTGGAGTCATCCACATTTAGTGGAGTTTTTCTAGGTGTTATTGGGAAAATGATTTGGAGACTCATTTTTTCCCATTCAAAGTGAATGAAGAGTCATTCTAGACTTATTGGATCATTATGGAGCCACTGATGCTGAGAAAACAACCTTTAGATCCATGTGACTACATATATTTTCAAACTTTTGAGCATAATAAAATATGGACATGCCATTGGGAGCTAGACCAAAAGTTGTAGTGTAGGAGGGGTGATATGCTTCATCATGCCTACTGTGTAAATGTTATGTGGTGAATTATTTCTCTATTTTACCCTGTTGTTCAGTGTTATTTGTTCTTATTTAATGCTTCTAATTCACTAAAACCATCTACAATTCATGGTTAAAATTCTCATTACTTAAGAAAAATAATGAGACAAGGATGAAAATGTTTATAAACTGAAAAGAAACTTAGCAAAAAAATAATAATAAAATCCTTTTATATCACTTCTTGAAGAGATCAATGTAGAGAATGAAGATATAGTTAACAGGATAAAAGCTAAGCCAACCTTTTCTACATAGGCTACTGTATAGAGGGAGAGATAAAGGAGAGAACTAGAAGGGTTTGGAGGAAGCATAAAAGAATGCAGGATTCCACCCACCAGAAGGAATGCCTTTTGAGATACCTTGGGATGTTAGGGAAGCTACCGGATCTTTGAAGGAAATAAGGGGAGACGATTAAGTTTCTCAAACGATGAGTAACCGTTTCAGTAGGGGGCAATGATGAGGCCCATCATTAGGTATATTTTAAGGGGTTATAGTGTCAGCATTTAGGTTTTTTAATCTCTCTCACACACAAATTTGATTACATTTTGTCATATTTTTATTAGTGAGAAAGGTGTAAGAGGATTACCATGAATTGAATCCTAAAATTATTTAATTGCAAGAAATAAAGCTTTGTTTGAGTAAAATTCCATGTTAGGGCTAGGAGTAGATAGTAAGGAGAAACTATAGGAAGGTTTTCCACCTTCTTAAATTCCACACTCAACCTGATATCTCCTTATATACTCCTCCAATAGTTCGAAGGCAAAGGAATCCAAACAAGTGAATGTTAAGAGGGAGCCACAATCCACATCACTTGAATATGAATGGGACGAATGCTTACTTTTTAGGTAGTTTTTGGTAACTTCCATTTAGTCTAAATGAACAAGAGCAAGAGATCATTAGGATTCAATTTCTGTAAGAAGCTAGAGAACTCTTGGCTCTGTATTATAGATATTTTGACTGTCATTTTTCATGTAAGAGACTTGTTATGAAATAAGAATAACCAATTGGTCTATTTCTCACTGAGTTGATTTTAGAGGACTGAATTTGGTGGGTTAGGGCCTAATCCATGAGTTGCAGTCTCTCTTTTGTGCATTTTTTTTTCCTTTATGATTTCGTATTTTGTTTAATGTAATTGTATGTTAGTATCATCTAAAAAATTAAAAATTTGTTGACAATCCCCCTCTCTCATCTCTTCCATTGGAGCTTGAGGAGGGAGGTCTTACACCACAGGAAAAAAACAATCAGTTTATGATTTGATGGAAAATATGAAATAGTGTTCATTTTTTCTATCATAAATATGTTGTAGATTAGAGGTTAGATTTACAATTTAGGTGACTAAGCAACTTAAGTTAAATTTAACTCATCTTTTCCACTATTTTACATGATAAGTTGTTAATGATCAATGCATGCGTTAATTTATTTATTGCGGTTTTGTCTACAACATCATAGAACGATCCCCTTTTCATCACTATAAGTTTGGACTTCAACCTTCTTTTGATTGCCTTCCATTCAGCTACCCACAACCCTATTTTGAAGACCATCTTCACAACCACTGAGAGAAGCCTTCTTGGTGTAAGACATTCCTTCTGAAGGTTCTAAGATTTTCCAAGGGATTTGGAAATACGACATCCACATAGATCCACCTTT
This sequence comes from Pinus albicaulis, assembly GCA_034641835.2. Taxonomy (NCBI): domain Eukaryota; kingdom Viridiplantae; phylum Streptophyta; class Pinopsida; order Pinales; family Pinaceae; genus Pinus; species Pinus albicaulis. Next base: position 367,489,045 of record CM076574.1, on the reverse strand, counting down.
CCCTCGGCTTTCATCACCCTGATTCCATCATTCGTAGCCTCGAAACCCTCTAAAACTACAATTACAAGGATCCAGTAGCAGCTTCCTATAGCAGCACTGGGAGCCACCTCCCTCACTCTAGAATCACTCTGCCACCTCACCTGAACTTATTGTGAACATTTTTGTACCCCTAGCTCTAAATTATTGGTTCAAGGACACCCCTAGGTCACCCAAACACCTTCTTCTCTAGCTACAAAACAAATTAAATTGAGTGTGGTTATTCCATCATAGAATACATCATTAGCACAATAGTTAGCATGCAATAGATATAAGTTAATTTATCATATACGGAGCGTGTGTTTTAAAGTAGATTAGGTCCCTTTTTGAAAATCAATTGATTAGTCTAGAGAATGAATGAAATCTAGTGTAATTTCCTTTCTTGTAATTAGATCAAGTGCTAGTATTTTCCATTACAAAAGTAGAAATTAAGTAGATTAATAAGTACAATATAGCATAGAATATTTTATTGTAAACAAAGCAGTGTTCATGGTTTAATTTCAACATTAAGTTTCAATTAGAAGTCTAATAGACTTTCTCCCTTATAATAGAAGTAACTCCCAATACCTCATAGTAGAACTAACAAGAGGATGGCATGAGTAGAGCTCATTTGCTGTGGATATAACACTATCACCTCCAAGTTTGTATGAACCCCGGGTTGATAAGTAAAGCTTAGTAGCCTCTGGGAGTTGCAACACTCTTGGTGTAATATCAGGTCTCACCATTCTACTTAGATTACATATGAATTTTCAACAAGTCTCGTGAAGAACACATCATGAATGTCAAACAAGTTTTAGATTTCTTAAAGAAAGAACAATTGTTTTTAAAGATGTCAAAATATAAATACGTAAAAACTTATTTAGTCTACTTGGGTCATATTGTTCAAGGAGGTGAGTTGAAAATAGATCCCCCGAAGTTTGATCTCATTTTGAATTGGCCAAATCCAAAAATAGTGACAAAGGTAAAAACAAATTTGGAAGCAACCCAATATTGGAGAAATTTTGTTTCTAACTTTTCTTCCATTGCAGCTCCATTTCATGCATTAACAAGTGTGAAGTAGGCTTTTGAGTTGGGAGACAAACATCAAAATGAATTTGCTACATTGCAGGAAAATATCAGTTCAACACTTGTACTTGCACTTCTTGACTTTAGAAAATAATTTCAGATACAGACTGATGCAAGTGACTATGACATGGCTGCAGTCTTGATGCAACGTGGTAAGCCCATTTGTTTTCATTAAAAATATTTTAATGGTGCAACAATTAACTATCCGAGATATGAAAAGGAATTGTATGCATTGATGCAACGTGTGAAAAAGTGGAAACATTACTTGATGGGTAAGGAAACAATCATTCACACAAATCATCAGTCATTACAATACTTGCAATCACAAATAAAGCTACAATGGGAAAGGAACTTCAGATGTGCTACTGTCTAAATTTTCAGTGATAAAATATTCTCTTTCAAGTTTACTTGGTAGTGTCCTTGGTCAAAATTTCATGTTTTCAAACAAATTATCAATTATAATTTTTTTCATTGAATGTTGTCTAGGTCTGAATGCTACTCCCTTTGCCCCTTCATAGCTATCATCAATGTCAAGGTCATGTCATTCATCATAAAACTAGGGTCATAGGTAAAGTATCATACCCTCATCTAGGTCATGGCCTAGGGCTTATTTTGTTTTCTCATCATAATTTCCAATGATGTCATGTGAAAAAGGAAAATTAAAGTCATTGTCAATAGTCAAGTCACCTTTATTGGGAGTTTTCAAAGGTAGGAAATAAAGCAAAGGCAACTTTTCCTTTCCCAAGAAATATACTACATGGTCAAAGTTTTTCAAAAGAATTTTTTCTAAAATTACAAGATCATGTCACTCAATCCATCAAAAGGGTCATTTCATCATTTCTCAAGTTTCAGATGTTTCCAAGCCATTAAGTGAAACATCCCTTACCTCTCCTTCAAGAGAATTTCTTCAATAAAGGCTGGATTCCCTCTTCTAGGGTTTTCAATTATGTTTTTGGATTTCTCAGATGTTTGGTTTCTTCAGTATGAAAACACTAGTTTCATCACTTAAAAATCTTCACACATCACTTATATACCTTACCAAAACAATACATATCATTCATATCCCCCGTTGCTACCATTTTTACTCAAACCCTAGTTCTTACTACACTTTTGCAGAGATACTAGGTCAACTCCGTGTTTAGGCCCTTTTTCCCTATTTCCCTCATCCATTTTCAAAAAATCCACTAATTTTTTCATATTTTTCCCTAACTCGTATCCCCTTCATTTCTCTAACTAAACTTGTTGCCCCATTTTCCCCTGTTTTCCTAGTTTTCACACCTCCTTTACTTCATATCAAGCTAGGGTTTTCACTATTGAAAAATATCATGGAGGGTGAGAAGAAGGTCCATAAGGGAGGTCATATTTCAGGTTTGAGCCAGCTTAGACCCATGGAATCATGTTGGAGCGAGGTCCCCTGAGGCACAAGTTCCAATTATTTTTTTTGTATGTTTGTATGTGCACGCTAGGAAAATGTATTCAATGGGATTTTTGCTCCAATTTTGGAAATAATTTAATCTTAAATGTAAAATATGGGTCTCAAACCATGGTTTGAGACCATAGTATCTGTGCGCTAGGCATATTATAAATAGACAGTGCTTATCTCAGCTAAGTATTTTAGATAGAGATAGATGTGAATTGTGATATTGATATTTTGATAATATCTATGTCTGTAACAGTTTTTGCATTGGATTAAAGGCTCTTGTTGGCTGTGTGTGTGGAGAAATAGTCTTATTTATGTGCGGACTCCACTAGTTGTGTGCATGGAAGGGATTGTAAGGGTTTTTGTAAGGGCTTATAAAGGAAAGCTAATGCATTGACAAATCTGAAAAATTAATAGAAGGAACAGTTTCGGCAAATTATCTATGTTATGCATATATGTGTTGTTTATGCTGACTGTGTATTCTTTGATGAGATTGGATTATCTATTTTCCTATTGATGAATTTGCAGGGATAATTAATGTGTTTCTGCATGAATATTTATATCTTTTAAGTATTACATTGACTAGATCGAGATTTGGTTCTGATTTATTATTTGCGATAAGTAAGAAAAGTATTTCTGTGTATTATGTTAATGATTACACAAACATATGTGATTCTATTATAGATTCATTTCTCACATATGTGGAATATCAATTAGTTTTTTTTGTGAAAACCACTTCATTAAATTCTTTGTCAGGGTGCCAAAACCTAGTTCCATCACCCCCCCCATACTTCTTCGGGTGAGACTTTCATCTGTGCAAGTAGATCATTACCGAAAGGGCCAGTAGTTGGAGGGTTTTTTGGTTTATCCATAAACTCTGAACCTAGATCAGGACCCCTCAAGCCAAAAAATGGTTCTATTTCCAAGACTGGGATCATCATTTTGAGGGAGATTTGATGTTGTGGCATCCATCATGCAACAAATTATAGGACTGGTCGTTGCAGGATTGATTGGATAGAAAGATCCTTGAATTTTCACTACAAGAGAATAAATTAACTAAATTGTGTGATGAAAAGTGGGTAAATAAGTATCTTTATACTGAAGTGCATGAAACTTTCTTATGTTCCTTTGCGCATAAACTACAGGAGTGGTTATTGCACTTGGTTGAGTTCCATCACTGCATAAAAGATGACGTAGTCACTAAGTGGTATCCTAAATTGATCCAGCAAGTAGAGAAATTTGATAATAGATCACTCACATGGTATATCATTGGATCGATCGCCTTCTAGGAAGATTCATGGCTGAATTTTTAGTTGACCAATTTGTGTCATATTCTAAAGTTAAAATAAGGTTTTTCAAAGGTCCCATAGGTATTTTTTTGCGCTCATTGAAATTATCACTGAAAATGAGATTGTGTGAAAATGGTTGTATGTGTGAACATACTACTTGAATGCATTAAAGAGGTTCAGCTATGCACAGTGGAATAATTTATCGAGAAGATTTTGAAGAAGCCATTTATAGCCCTCTAAACCCTAGATCTGATAGTGAACCTGAACTAGAAATTGCTAGCTTGAGTGACTCTAAAGAAGAAAGCTCATCATTTTAGAAGCCCTTGAATATATTTCCTACTCCATCCAATCCACTTCTTAGCTCGCATTTCCGATCACCTACCACACCGTGCATTCCATATCCACCTCCACCTCCACCCCCTCCTAAAGTAGATATGGTTGCATCCATGAAGTTACCTAATTTCAGAGGCATTGGAAATGAGGACACTGGTAACTTATGGTTTGCATCTGAGGATGTATGGCAGGCTCAACAAGTAAAAAATATTGATATCAGAAAATCACAGTTAGCTAGTGCATTTCAAGATTGCACGTTAGACTGGTACATTAGGTATGTGCAAGAAAACCCTAATGCTACTCTGCAACAAATTAAAGCGGCCCTAAAAGAGTAGTTTAAGAAACTTAAGTCATATGCACATTTGGTGAAAGAGATGAAGGATATCTATCAAAAACCTAATGAATCTATATGGGAGGCTAATCAAATATTGAAGTGCACCATCGGATACGGTAGATTTGTGATTGATAATATATCACCATAAAGAATGGTTAATTGCTACGTTTCTCCTGCATCTGTGCCAACCACTAGGTCAGCAAAGGATTGCTACAAAAGCTGAGGTTGTAGAAGTCGTAATGAAACTATAAGCGACCCCAACACTTGTTGCACTGGGAAATCAACAATTTCAGAGTGAGTTGGAGGCTATGAATTTGGAAATTAAAATTTTGTGCCAGGACAAAGGAAAGGAGGTTTGTGCAAAGGTTTGGTGTATAAATTGCAAAGCTTATGGGCATCATAAATACCATTGTCCCATTTTTAACAATTATCTTAATGTTGGAGGCCCTAGTCAATTGAAGAAACCTATATGGCATACAATATGTGAGATTATTGGGTTACATGGTACAGATTCTTTCTTGATGGTTGGAAAATATCATCCTGACTTACAACAACCATTTTTTAAGTTATTTTTGTCATTAGGGCATGATGAGCAACATTGCGGGATCTATGATATGGTGTTGGATAAAGTTGAGATCTACAGAATGTAGTTTGAGCCTACATCACTAGCATCCCCATCTGGCTGCGGAGGATTCCTAGGTAGAGGAAGAGGCTGAGGAGGTGGATCAATTGGTCATAGAAGATGACAAGTGATTTTCTATAACTGTGCTGATGTTGATCATTATATGCACAAATTTTTGAATCGAGCATGAAATTTCTACAGGTGTTGTAGACAATTTCATCATGTTGTAGAAGATTGTCCTGTCTTGATTTCTAATATGCAGCAAAAGAAAATTCCAACACAAAATCTGCAAATGGTTCACGCTGAGGCTCGTGAGGAAGATCCCTGTGTGAATGTAGTTACCAAGAGTGGTGTGGCTACCAATGAAGATAAAGGAAAACAACTTTCCAATGATGTATGGATCCAGAAAGCACCTGACACTAAAGAAGGCCTTAATCTTCAGCACGTAAAAGAAACCTTTATTGAAGCAAGGAAATAATTCATAGAAGGAGATAATTCCACAAGTGGTAGAATAGTGAAAGGAACCATAGGAGAAGCACAAATAAAGTCATTCTTGCAAGCATGCATAAGGTTGTTGCGCAAGAAAAATGTTGTTGAAAATTTGGAGGCATTGATAGAAAACTACGTGGAAAAGGAACAACCTCTGGTTGAACATTGCGCAGTCAAAAAAAAATATAAGAATAAGAAGAGAACGGGTAGGGAGATCCGTCTCACTGCATAGCTCGGTGATTATGAAATGGACCAAATAATTCTAGATTTGGGATCAGATGCTAATGTTATACCTAAACAAACCTCGCAATGCATGGGAAAACGGAAGCTGGAATGGTCCACTATCCAACTGCGCATGGCTAAACAGTAGAAGATAATTCCCTTGGGGATATTTTTAAAATTTGTGGTTAATGTGTTGGTGGATTTTGTGCACAAGTGTACCAATACACACTTGCTTAAGAGGAGTGGTCGCTACCTCTTAAGATTCTAGTCATAAGCAAATAAAAAATATTTAGCAGGTTAGTGAACATGTTATACAACAAAACACACTAAATAATGATATATTATGCATATGTAGAGAGAAAACAAGACTAAAGTAAGAAAAAACACGAAATATCATATAGAGATAGACAAAACAATAATATTAATGGCGGGTTCAATGTCCCCTCTTATTGTTTGCTATTAAGAGAAAGATAGTATGTTTACACACTTGCCAAGGGGCCCTTCAAACTATGGAGTTCTAAGACCCAATGCATGGACGTTTTTACCTCATAGCTTCTTAGTGCAAGGTCTCTCTCTCTACTCCAAAGGATTGGAGTTTTTGGATGGCCAACAACTGAATCCCCTCTCTACTTCTACTTCAGCTTACACACTGTTGGATTGCTTCAAAGCAATTTTGGCCAGCATAACAATGTGCTCTCATTTTTTTCATATCTTGGTGGCCTTTTATAGATGAATTCAAACTATCCTTCCCTCTCTTGGTACATTGATGGATGGTGACCCAAGAGAGGGGGTTGATTCCATTGTGTGCTCACTTGAGGTCCCAAGGAGGCTTAGGTGTCTTTCCTTGGGTCACGTCAAGTGTGGGATCATTTTCTTGGAGTGTGCCTTGTTGTCCTAGAAAGTGAATTCTGCCACTCTTAGGTCTGCGTGACTTTTTGAGGGAAATCCACACAAAGGTGCATCTGTCGAAGAAAAATGTACACAAAGGTGCATTCTACTAGTGTCTTGAGTGCACAATTTGATTTTTCCTTTGGAACTTAGAGATTTTTTTTTTAATTTTAAGATTCTCTAATGTGCCTTAACCTTATAAATCCTTTTGCCTGATATTTAATAATTTCATATTTTCTTGTCCAATTTTCCAATGATAATAGTTTACCCCTAATGTGTGAGGTCTAGGAAGAACTTGATAGCGGAAATACATTATAGTTTCTTTTCTGTGTACTGTGTGGAGAGAGAGAGAGAGAGACCTTTGTGTAGCAAGAAGTTGGAAATGCCTTGCAAAGGGTCAAATAGCGACCATGTCCTTCGGGAACCCTGCAAGATATAATATGATACAATAAATAAAAAAAATTGCAAGGCGGTCATGTTCCATGCTTGTGATGCTTTGGCTAGCTAAAGGAATCTATTTGACAGATACAGATTCTTTCTGTCTCACTATTATGGTAGTGATCTATTGATTTCGTTGATGATGACGATTTCTGATGTCCTCAGAGGCATTTTTCCTTTGACAATAGGTGGAATGTGGTACCCACATTCATAAGTTTGGTACGGCATATGAATGCTCATTTACCCACGGATGTGTGACTAGGACCTTCCCCGTGTAAGAATTGCTGAAAGAGATGCTTATAATTGCATGGTTCTTTGACGAATTTGATCAAAGTGCAATGGTTTTAAGGTACGATACCATCTTGACATGAAAGCTTGCATTGTAGTCGAATTTCAGTAGGATCTATGAAATCTATGGGAAATGATGATTCCCACAGTGCCACCTGAGGATGTCACTACTCTGGTGAGTAGTAATCCATGGTACTGCTTCCTTTTTGGAAAATAGGAGTTGAAGTCGGAAAAAAGGAAGCCTCAACCGAACGAGAGAGTCACTAATGCAAGGGATCAGGATCTTGGATGTGATAGGTTTAACATATGCGTGATGGCGAGGGGTGACTAAAAAATGATGATGGGGGCTCAGTGGCCCAAGGTCGAAGTATAAAAAGTAGCTTGGTGAGAGTCATAACTATTTTTGATGGGGAAATCCCTGGAGTCGGTAGGAAGTTTAGGGTGGGTATATGTTGGTTATGAATGTCATGGTGGCTTATGCATGAAAGGTGTGATACTTCGACCAAGGGTGACCACGGACTTCTTCCATGAGCGAAAAAATGGATGGATGAGTGGGGGAAATTTTTCATCATTTGCGATCTTTGTACACTTACTAAGAGAATGAAACAATGGGATTTGGATTGTACAAAACAGAAAGACGGGTGCCCCAAAAAATTAAAGTGCTCACTCACTGATGATGTGAGGAGGGTTTTTTTGCTAAGGGTTGGGGCCCCATTGGTTGGCCTCTTGTGTGGGATGATGAAGTGGATGGAAAGTATTACAGATGGGTTATGTTGATGGAGTTATGGTAGGCCAAATTCGAAGTGCAGTGGTGCGCTTTCGATCTTCTTGCAAAACCTGGCAGTCCGAGAAAGGGGTTTTATTTTGATATGGTAAAACTTGGGTTGATGCATGGTGGGTGAATGGGCATGAAGTGCTTTCCGGACTAAAGTTTTATCGCCATGGCATCATGATTTTTCTGATATATGGTCTACTTTGAGTGACGAGCGCCATGGAGGGGAGGCTCTACTGACCAACAAGGATGTTTATCATGTGCAAGGTGGGGAAATTATCAACATGGTCGAGTGCTTGGAACCTATGGTTAATTTATTGTTGAGAAATGATGTCAGGATATGCATATTTTTTTAAGGACTCTATCATGATGAGGGTAGAATGATACCTACTCTAGTACTTTCAGTGGATAGAGCGATGGATGGTTTTCACAATACCTGCAAAAAAATAACCCAAGTGAAAGAATATTCTTCATTCAAATATTATTGAAAGACATGTCCTAAATGAAAATAATATGAGAGATGGCATACCTACTAGCACTGATTTTTTTTTTCAGAGGTTTGAATGTGTGGCACCTCCTTCGGGTGTTATGAGGTTTTGATGAATATTTTTCTTTGGTTTTTATGATCAGATACTTTGAGCTCCAATTTTCACTTGGGAGTTGTTACTTGGCTACTTTTTTTTAGTTTGGTTGGGGTTTTCCCCAGACTGAGATCACAGGGGCTATTTCTAGTTACTACCCCCTGTCCATGATCTCCCTTTTTTTTGTTCCTTGGCTTCTTTTTGGAGCATTTTGAGGATTGTCATAATTCTCCTGGTTGTATGGTTGTTGATGAGCTAGGGAACGTTGCACTAGATTGGGCAACACATTACATTGTGGCAGTGGTCCATTCTATGCGAGGAATGGGGGATGTTGATTCCCTTGTCCCTGGTTGGTATATGAGCGTGGGGGTGACTTTCATGATAGCCAAGTTATGTTTTGAGTAGAATTGTATGAGTATCTAGGGTACTGATTACTACTTCCTAGGTATCCTTGGGCCAAAGAACCGATCAAACTGTCTACAATATTGACATGCAAGGTACTACTTCTACCTAGGTGATCTTGGGCCAAAGACTAGATCAAACCATCTGCAGTATAACGCACATGGTACTATTGTTGGCTAGGTGATCTTGGGCCAAAGACCCGATAAAATTATCTGCAGTATCGATGCACATGGTACTATTACTGCCTAGGTGATCTTGGGCCAAAGACCAGATCAAACTGTCTACAGTATCGACACACATGGTACTCTTGTTTCCTAGGTGATTTTGGGCCAAAGACCATATCAAACCATCTGTAGTATTAACACACATGTTACTACTGATGCATAGGTGATCTTGAGCCAAAGACCTAATCAAAACATTTTTAGTATCAAGCTACATGGTAGCTCTCTGAGTATCATGGTTACTACTACTTCCTAGGTGATCTTGGGCTAAAGACTCGATCAAACCATCTGCAGTATCGACCTACCTAGTAACTCCCTGAGTAACATGGGTACTACTATTGCCTAGGTGATATTGAGCTGAAGACCTGATCAAACTATATGTAGTATCGACGTGCATGGAAAATCTCTAAATCTCATAGGTATTGATTACTACTACCTAGGTGATCTTGGGAAAAAGACCTAGTCAAACTGTTTGAAGTATTCTACATACCCGGAAACTCCCTGAGTGGAAATTTTGACAACTCAAGAGAGTGAGGTGACCAGGTTCCCCTGTCCCTAGTTTGTGAATGGATATTGGGGGGTGTTGGAACAGGGTACCCTAGTTGCATTCTGATATGTTATAATGATGCATTTTTGATATATTTTTGTAGTAATTGGTCTTATGCAGGGGCTTTGGGGTGGGTCAAATCCCCCAATGGATTGTAATGGGTCAAGCAGTAGACCTAGAGTCCACAAACCATGGTGTGCGGACCATAGGATAGCATAGGCTATGATGATATAAATAGATGGATAGCTTGAGTCTAAGAGTAAGTAAGTAATATTGATGCTATGTATGAACTGTTGACATCTGTTTTGGGTAGTTTTGGGTAAGGAATGTTGCTGGTTGTGTGTGCAAAGATCCTCAGTCCTGTTGTGTGCAGACCCTACTGACTATGTGTGTGGGCTGTTACTTTGGTTTGTAACTTGGTTTGGGATGCTAGTGAACATGGAATCTGTTATGTTATCGAAAATGGTTGTATTTACTACTGAATTATCTCTGTGTTATTTGGATTAGCTGCGATTGTGTCTATGGTATATGAACTAGCTGTAATTGTGTTATTCTATGATGATAATTGTTGATTCGCACGTGGATGTGAAGGCGTTGATAAGATCTGCTTAATAATAGTAGCTTTGTTTATGTTTACATACTAGTTATACTGTTAAGGGCTCAATAATAGGCTTGCTTCTATGCGAACCTGATAGAACTAAACAAGACCTGCCTTAATTACCCACTCTCTCCCAGGGTGTGAAAACCTGGTTCCAACACCCACCCATACTACTTCGAGTGAGACTTTGGCCTGCACAAGTAGGTCATTGCCAAAAGGGCTAGTATTATAGGGGTTTGTTGGCAAACCTTAAATCTGAACTTGGGTCAGGACCCCTCAAGCCAACAAATGGTTCTTTTTCTAGGACTGGGAGAATTTTGAGAGAGAGATAGGGTAGTGCCATGAGGCCATTGGAGACCTAAGAAATTGGAGTTCTAAGACTGGTTCAAAAGACACATTCAAGAATTTTTTGTAAATTTAATATTCCCTTTTCAGGAAATTCTGCTCCATCAGGAATATCTTAAGGTATTCCATTTTTCCTTATTCAGTGAGACACTGCAAGTCCATTTTAGAGATTGAATGTTGGGGAATTTACAGGATATGTCTCCTTAACAAAAGGGAGAGTTCCTGAGGCTAGCTGTCCCTTCACAGACTTTGCCGATGGATATGAAATATTCCACCTCGGGAATTTCTGCCACAGAGTCCTTGAGGTCACTGTATAAGGAAGCTGCTGTATAAATAAGGCTAACCAATGATGGGATGCCTTAGAACACATCTAATATAACTTCCTTGCATAAAATTAGCTTAAATAAATGCATCTAGATGGGTTATTCAGATCTCCCCAATCTAGGCCTCTAAAACAATGCTCAAAGAGTGAGCTACAACAATACATGAACATGAATATTAAATCTACAATATGAAATACATCATAAGAGGGGAAATGGTGCAGAAAAAATTATATTATGATTTCATCATAAATATACAGGAAATAATTGAGGGGAAAAGCCTCTCAAACCTCTATAACCAACTCCAATGAATATACAATGTAATGCCGGGGTAGTTGCAGCTACAAAAAATGTTGGGAAACCATAACTGCACAGTCTCTATGAGAGATGCAGCTAATAAATACATAAAAAATGATAATTTGGCTGAAATATACAAGAAAAATATCCCAAGAGAGGAAAATGGGCTCAATATGGGATTTCTAGCCAATCTCAGGGAGATTGCTAGAAATGTCGGATAAAATACAATAGTGACAAACAAATTGTCACTGCAACTAAAACCAAATGAATATAAGGCTATGGCTGATCTAAAATTCTGATTCCATCCTCTAATAATTCCCTCAAGGGAAAAGGGGTTGATCCCCTTTTACTCAAAAGCACTCCTCCTGATGAGCACAAGAATCTCCCTCAACACTACCCTTATGGAATAACACAGTTTCTCCAAATGACTGCGTAGTGGAAGATGGTGAATGAGTGGCCTGATGCCACAGATTTTAAATGAATTCCAATATCCCTCTCTATAGCTCTTCCCATGAAGAGATCATTCCTCCACTGAAAAGTAAGTAGGGAAAGACTCAATGAGTTCCTCTATTGCTACCCCAGTTACACAGCACTATTCTGCTACAGAAATAATGCTACAACTGAAGGAGTGAGCTTGGCCAAATGCAAAAATGAAGAAATTCAACTCAAATCTTCTCCTCCCATGAGAAAGAGGTGGGGGATCCCCTCCTGGGAACACCCCCAGTGCTCAAGAGTACTACAATCCTGTTAAACAACCCAGATACGAAATTTCTAAATCAAAGCATGAACAAATGAGCTGCTATCTTCTTTATTATAAAGAAAATGAACTCTCTCTCACCACAGGTCCCACAATTAGTGTTTCCATTCACTTTAGAATGCTTTCCCTCCAAAAACTGCGTTTTCTTCTCAAGCAAGCCACCCCTCTAAGGCAGCGCTGTTAACTTGGTCAAAGATGGCCAACTTAAGGTGATCCTCATCATGTTCACACCATTAGGTGTTTATTTCAGCTATTTATTTATCCTCCTTCCTCATAAGGAGTATTATTTCTCTATCATAGAGGGGTTAAGGGGTCTCCTTACCCATTTTATTAAACAAAATAAAAATATTCCACTATAATGTTCCATTTTAGCTGGGGCTAAAATTGGGAACATTACAGTAAAGGAGAATCACAGCACGAAGCTAACAGCGAAGAAGTGGTAGAAAAAATATATTTTCACCGAAGTATATGAAATTTTCTTTGTAACTTTTGTGCATGAGCTCTAGGAGTGGCTAGCGAGGCTAGTAGAATTCCAAACATATTGGAAAGATGATCAGGTTACGCAGTGGACTCCGAAATTGATTAAACAATTAGAGAAGGCTGAAAACACAATCACCCAAACTATGGATCATTGGGTGGATAGTGTGCTAGGAGGATTTGTAACAAAGTTCGTAGTCTATCAGTTTGTGTCCTACTATGAGGTGAAGCAGAGGTTCTTCAAAGGATTCCAAGGTAATTTTTTTCGAACATTGCCACTACTAATTAAAATATTATTGTGAGAAAAGGGAATTTTGTGTAGCCACACCGAATTAATGAAATCTGATCAGAGTGAGAGTAAAACATGAAGTGGTAAGTACTACTGATTCAACAAAGAAGGGGATAGATCTGTCTACAACCCATTAAGAGAGCCACTTGCGCATGCAGGAACTAGTCCTCCGGATACACCATCTTCGAGTCAGCATAAGGGAAAGAACTCCCCTACACCTCTACCACTACCGAAAGAAGATATGGCCACACACATGAAGCTGCCCACCCTCAAGGGTGTAGGAGACAAAGATATGGACCGGTTTTGGTTCGTAGCGGAATCAATATAGACTGCACAGAATGTGGCTAGTGATGTTGTCAAAAGGGAACAACTATCCCTCACCTTTGAAGGAAGGGCCCTAGACTGGTACATGGGGTATGTAGGACAACATGCAGATCCATCTATTCAAGGGATTAAGAATGCTTTAAAACAACAGTTTCGGAAGCCTAAGTCCTATGCTCAGCTGGTGGTTGAGTTGAAATACTTTAGACAAGGACCCAATGAGTCGGTATGGGAGACTGATCAATGGCTAAATAAGGTTATCAGAGATGGGGAATTTCAGTATGATTATAGACATCACAAGGAATGGTTCATCACTATTCTATTACCTCACCTGCACGGAACTATGGGTCAGCAAGCGATTGAGACACAAGAAAAATCCTTGGAGATTTCTATGAATCTAGAAGCTGCACCAAGAGATGATTCCCAGTTTGGGGTACAGCAGATCCAGGGACAACTAAAGGCAATGCACCTTGAAATCCAAAATTTGTGGAAGGAGAGAGGAAAGGAAGCTAGCCCAGAAATATGGTGCTTAAGATGCAAGGTGTTAGGCCACACCAAGGATCAGTGCCCTCTGCTGGTGGACTACATGTAGGCTGGGGGGCCAACCCATTGTGCCCTAAAGAGGTTGTGGGACTAATAGGTACCAAGTTATGGTGCATTGACTACCACGTAGCTGGACTAAATGATACCAACCACTGCCCCCATATTGGTGCCTATGTTCCAAAGATGAAGCAACAATGGTGCCGATTCTGCTAATATGTGAGACATAACCAACACAACTTCTATACAAATGACTTAATGATAGACCGAGAAAACCTGTACAGGGTACAATATGACCCTTCTTCACCACTATGTCCCTCGGTACGAGGAGGCTCCCCCACCAAAGGCCGGGGGGGCAGGGGCGGGGAAGAGGTGGAAGTGCATATTGGGGAAGAGGGAAATTTATTTTTTATAACTATGGGGAAGTAGGGCACTTCGCAGGGGACTATCTGAACCCTGCACAAAAATATTGGAGATATTGTAGAAAATTGGATCATGTGATCAAATATTTTCCAGTACTGATAGAAAAAATGCAGGAAAGACAGCAGACGCTAACGCAGAATGTGCAAAGGGTTAAGGCAGAACCATGTGATGAGGGACCCAATATTAATTTCATAATGCATTGTGGCAAGGATACTAGAGGGGCTGAGGAAAAATCTGTGGTTGAACCCCTTATCTGGAAAGCCGTTATCAAAAAGGAAATCTTGGACCTACAAAAGGAGAAAGAAACCTTCATAGAAACTCACAAATACTTTACCAAGGATTAGGCATCTTCTTCCAAGGCTCCAAAAAACCTAAAAGCAGAGGACGAATTTAAACCATTCCTACGGGCATGTATGAAGTTTCTACACAACCAAAAGGAAGTAGAAAATATTCAACTACTGATAGAAAATTGCTCAAAAAATATTAACCCTCCAACAGAATTTAAAGATGTTCACAAAATTTTCAAGCATAATAAACGCACTGGTTGGGAAATGCAGTTAACAACACAGATTGGTGATTATGAAATGGATTAGATCATCTTGGATCTGGGATTCGATGTGAATGCCCTACCAAAATAGATGTGGCAGAGGATGGGAGAAAATAAGCTGGAATGGTCTACTATATAGCTATGTATAGCTAACCAACAAAAGATCATACCGTTGGGGACACTGTTAAAGATTATGGTAGATATTGCATGGGTTAAGGTATACGCGGGTTTTGAGGTAATTCAAATTGTGGAAGATGTAGACCCTTATCATGTGCTCCTGGGACCATATTGGGCTATAGACATGGGAGGTATTATCAACTTGAAGAAAAGAAGCATGGTTTTTTAGAATGAGGGGACAAGAGTAATAGTCCCTCTAGACCCAGCGGAAGGAGAACTATATACAGAACCTGTGCGCGAAGAAGATGACATGGATCATATCTTTAAACCAACTGCCCATGATGAGGATTGGATTAATCCTACAGCTAATGGCGTTCTGTTTTGGGAGAAATAAAATGAATGCCTCTCTGAATCCGACAGGGAGATATAAAATTGGTAGAATCGGTTACATGATGTATCTGTGCTACCGTTTCTTAGGATCACAGAGAGCTTCTGCTGTATCTCCTCAGAGGTAAAAGAGTTGCCTTACTTTTATGGTTCTAGTAGTATTAGGTACTTTCAAAGATCATTCGAAGCATATGTCCCAAGGGAGCGAAGAATATGGGAACTTAACCTAGCCATGCGTGCGCCCCTGCATGGTGGTGGGAAAATCATATGCAGATGTTCCAGGATTGGGAGGAATGTCACAAGATTATGATCCTACAGTTTGAACCCCTAGTTCACCTGTGAGTTGAGACTTTCCTTGGCCAAGGGGACCTGCGCAAGCACTTGACCGCATGGATGGAGGTGTGGTGCAAAAGGAAGAGGGATGAATGGGTCCACCTGTTCATTCATGCCTTGGGACCAATCCCCACTGCATGGTATTTGAATGCAGAGCTAAATCAGCGTACCTACCATTAGGAGACCCTAAGAGAAAATTTTGTGGGAACATTCATATTGATAGGCGAAACTAAGGCATTAGACGAAGCCCTACAAGACATAGATGCCCTAGTATTTGATGAATCATGCCCTCATGTGGAGTATGGGGCACCAGCTTGGGATACGCAGATGCAAGATATTTCTAACTGCCACAATCTATCAATGGAGGAATGTGATGAATACCTATGAAATATCACTATCCCGGAATCAGTGGGAGAATGCACAATTGTTAGACCCCCACTGCAGACCGTCGATGTGACAAAGCCTCTTAAGCTAAGGGAAGTCAATATTGGCACAAAATAACAACCTAAGCTATCCAATATTGGGGAGTACTTGGATGATGATACTGTTGGGAAAGTTGTGGAGCTTCTCACGGAGTACTAGGACCTATTTCCTATGAAATTCTCAGAACTCAAGGGTATTACCAAGGACCTAGGGGTTATGCTCATCACTTTAAAACCGGATGCGCACCCTGTCATGCAACAACCTTACCACTTGAAACCCAATAATAAGAAGAAGAGTTAGGGAAGAAATTGACAAATTTATAGCCGAAGGTATCATCGAACCAGTAGAACAGTCGTATTGGGTAATCCCTATGGTGGTTAAAGAGAAAAATACTAAAGGAGAAATAAGAATCTATGTCAACCTGCACAAACTAAATGATTCTTGCCTACATGATCCCTTACACCATTCTCTGATTAAATTATCGATAGTGTGGGAGGGTAAGAAACATAATCATTCACTGATGGATTTTCAGGCTATCATCAGATCAGGATCGCACCAGATGATCGCAACAAAACTACGTTTTCCATGGAATGGGGATCCTTCCAATACATTTTCATGCCATTTGGGCTCAAAAATTCCCCTGCCATCTTTTCGCGGGTAGTGGTCGGAGTATTCAAGGAGTTCATCCACAATTTATTGGAAGTATATTTTGATTGGAAGGTATTTGGATTGGTAAAGAAGCACGTCTCAAACCTGCGCATGATGTTGGATGCCTGTTGAAAGCATCGAAATTCCATAAATATTAAGAAGTGCATATTCTACGTACCTTTCAGGATCTTGTTAGGCCTCATAGTTTGTCGACAAGGACTAATGGTTGACCTTGCCAAGGTAGTAGTTATCATCAAATTAGTAGTCCCTACAACTGAGAAACAACTGCACTCTATCCTCGGGCACATGGGCTACTACAGAAAGTTTATTCAAGGGTACGCACTGCTCACGACACCCATGGAGAGGTTGCTAAAGAAGGAGGTTTCATTTTTTTGGGATGCGAAGTGTCAGAAGAGTTTTGAGCTACTCAAGGAAAAGATGGTCTCTGCACCTATCCTTATATTTCCTAACTGGGCAAAGGTTTTCCATGTCCATGTACATGCCTCAGGGATCGCCCTGGGAGCTGTCCTTACGCAGCCCAAGGAGGGGGACATTGACCACCCAGTTTTGTTTGCTAATAGAAAATTCTCTAGTGTGGAGCGTAACTACTCCACTAGGGTTGGTTATTTTATATGCCCTGTAGAAATACCAGCATTATATTTTCGGAGTGCACTTCAATATGTTCACTGATCACTCTGCTTTTAAGTACTTGGTCAGTAAGCCTATGGGGGGGGGGGGGGGATTTGCTGATGGTTACTACTAATTCAAGAATATGACTTTGAGATCATTGTGAAGCTGGGGAAAATAAATGGTGGACCAGACTACTTTTCTCGAATTGAGAGTGGTGAAGAACTGAACCACCTAGAGGAAGGATTTCTGATGCATAACTATTTTCTATTAAGGTGGTTAATGTGCACTTTTCCAATATCATTCAATTCTTAACTACATCGATAGAGCCTGCAAAATATTTGGTACAACAGAAAAAAGAGCTGGTAACCTGCACAACGGACTTTACCATCATCGCAGGCCACTTTTATAAGCATGGGAGCTAATGAGGTACTACGAAGATATGTTCTAGAGCATGAAAGAAAAGCCATTCTAGCAGAATCCCACAGAGGCATAGCAGGAGGTCACTACGCAGGGAAAGTGACGACGCAGAAGATCTTAAGAGCTAGGCTATGGTGGCCCACACTGCATAGTGACTCTTATGACTATTGCAAAGCCTAAAAAACATGCCAAAGGACAGGAAGACAGTCGCACAGGGACAAAATTCCCTTGCAACCATAGATGGCCCTGCAAGCATTTAAAAAATTGGCCATAGACTTCGTTGGGCCCATCAACCCACCAGGGAAGAAGACAGGTGCCCACTACATCATCACTATGATTAATTATGTAACCAGATGGGCCAAAGCAAATGTTGTGAAGGATTGTACTACAGATACCGCTGCACACTTTATTTTTGAGCATATTCTAACCAGGTTTGGCTGTCTGAAGATCTTGATGAGAAATAGAGGTACGCATTTCATTAATGAAACAATAGAATCTTTGATTGAAGAATTTCGAATCCATCATGCAAAAATTACCCAATCTCACCCGCAGGCAAATGGAACGGTAGAAGCTTTTAATAAAATTCTGGAACATGCAATGACCACGATCTGTAATTTCGATCCAAGTGATTAGGACATGTGCATCTCGTCGATCCTTTGGGCATATTGGACCACCTGCAAGAAATTGGCCGAGAAAACACCATTTCGGATAGTTTATGGAAAGGAGGCAATTATGCCCATGGAGTATATTATTCCTAGTTTGTGCATCAGAACCTTTACGAACATGGTGGATCCCGATATCATGGAGGAATGCTTAGCATAGCTAGTCACCTTGGAGGAAGATTGATTCACTGTTAAATTTCATCAGCAAGTTCGGAAGGCTCTGGAAAAAGCATGGCATGATAAGAATATTTGGCAGAAGGTCTTTTCTGAAGGAGAATTGGTCCTGCTATACGATAGCTAGTTTTCGAAACATCTTGGGAAGTTCTGTCAGCACTAGCTGGGCCCCTATGTGGTAAAGGAAATCGCTGACGAAGGAGTTGTACAGTTAGCTACATTGCACAGTGATCTTATACCAATATATGTTAATGGCAGCCATCTGAAACCATACTGCATCAAAGGACTATATGGTTAGAGTAGCTGTATTGGGAGGAATATGTATAGGGAAGAGGTAAAACATTGGCAGACCCTTTATACGCACAGGGGTTGACCACAGGTCAAGAAGCTCAGGGAGGTGCACTTGGAGCGCAATGGTCGACCGCATGTCAGGAAGCTCGGGGAGGTGCACTGGATCATAGGGGTAACACACGGTTGCAAAAACTAGCCGTTGGAATAGCACCGCTGGGTGAAAAGCCAACTTTACCGTTGGAAGGCATAGGAAATAGGCAATTAATGCGGCGATTTCTGAAGATTTTTTACTGTTTCCTTGATGGTAAGTTTTGGCTAAGTGTCATTCGAATTTTTCTCACTACTCAAAGCTATAAATGGAGGAATGAAGCTTAGAATTGGATTCTCCATATCCTGAAAATATTATTCCTTGCAAATTTCCAAAAATACTCTGCTCTATTCATGTCTGGGTGTGACCCCGAGTTCGTCTTCTTAGTGAGAATAATTGTGACCAATCCCTTTGAATCATCGTAGACCATGGACTCTACTGAGAGAGCATCCGTTGAAGTATTACAAGTCAACCCTGAAGTCGAAGAAGTCATGTCCACACCAATGAAGGGGAAGCAGGTGGAGAAAAAGAAAATTAAGGGGAAAGGGCAAGAAAAATGGTAGGGCAAGGCTACAAAATGGGCTGGGGGAAGCTATACACCTCCCCCTAGAATGTGAAATCTCCCCAAATGGTGCCTAAGACATGCTCGCCTAACCCAAAAAAGCGACCTCTGTTTGCATAGGAAGAAGCTTGGATCTCTTCCCCAATCTCTTGGCTATCGCCCTATGTTCGGCCCAGAAGGTCCTCATGGCACACACCTAAGAATCTCAAAAGTCTCTTCTCCTATATGCAAATTTCACTAATTCTGGGTGAATTCCCCATAATTGGAGGAGCATATGGAAAACTCTCCTCAATTAAGTTAGAGGATCACGACATTGCCAACCTAGAGGCCTTCCCTGAATTTTTATCTCAGTTTTACCTTGAATGAGTACTAGGGGACAACGTGCTAAGAGTCATAACAATGCCATGAGCATGCGAATTAGAAAAATTTGGATTACTAAACTTGCTATGGATACCTCACTTTGGCCGATACAATGTAACTGACCAAGTCGTGCGACAACTGCTAGCCCTAATCCAAGACTACAGCTTGTGGATCCAGGACCACATTTCCATCGATGCTGCCCTAATTCACCACATCACTAGTCTCCCCATGGAGGGGTTGAATCCCATGGAGCATGTCGGCAAGAATTACGAGGGACATATCACCGATAAGGTGCGAGAACATTACCATGTCGAGCGCAACACTAGAGGATTCATAATCACCACCATTAACCACCCTGGAGTGCGCATGGGTACCTTTCAACTGAGTTACAAAATTATGTGCAAGTTCCAGGCCACAAGAGTCCCCACCTATGTGATTCAGCTGGCTGGACACTGCAAAAAATGGGTCTGCTTTAACTAGTCACAGTTCCTCAGCACTGAGTTTCTGGAAAACGTGGGTGAGGCCTAGGTTCATGAGAGGGTGTTCTGCTACTCTTTGTTATTTCTCCTAATTTCATTGGCTGCATGGGAAACCCCTGAAGTATCAGTCCTCCCTGAACCTAAACCATACATGTGTGAAGGGACGCAATACGCAAACTTATGGGACTCAAAATATGAGCAACGTATTAAGGACAACAAAGTATTTTGGGTACTATTTCAGAGCGCACTCATAGAAGCAATTCACTCTCGACCACGATTGTCACCGACGGTCTACGAAAAATATAAGAGCATCACAGCATTCTAGGTCATGATGCACAATGTGTAGATTCGGGGCTGTAGGATCCAACTTAGATTTTGTTGTCTTACATGGTGCCGATGAGGAAATTGACCGGCTCATTGCCACTTGTCCACCACACTGGAGATTTGGATTCAAATCGACCACGACTGACACTAATGGTACAAGCATAGTCCTGAAGACCCCCATCCCACCTAATAGCACAAAAATTTAGAAGGACATGGCCTATAAGGCTCCACCAGGACGAAGGACGCAACACAGGGCATGGAGCAGAAATCACAGTAAGACATGGACACAAAGGCCTTGGATGCGCAGGGTGTCGATTCCCTGCATGGCATGAAATGGACAGACGAACCACTCGAGGGCCAGTGAATGAAGCAGCAAGATATAAGGACCAATAAGGAGGCTGAGCTTACCTTAACCGAGGAAGATTTGGAGCAAATCGTAGATGTGATCACCCTTGCTTCAAAAGATAGATGGCTTGCCTTGGAAAAGTAGCAGAAGGTTGTCATCTTCACATTACATTTTGAGCTCCAAGCTCTTCAGGTCAAGGCCGATACCCTATAAAGGAGCATGTTTCAAGTGAGGCTGCCTCCAACAACCATCACTGAGTTGATCTCCGCAACTGAGAGCTGTCTCTGCCCCCTGATAGGCCCAACAATCACTCTCAGTCTCCCTACTTTATGTGCGCAAGTCTAGGCCTGCGCAGAAGTACATATGGACTTGTCCGGACTTCCACTTGAGCTGCTGCAGGTTATACACACTGCCCTCTTTGATGAAATCCAGTACAGAGACTGCCGGGTGCAGCAACAACTAAGTATAGTCGAGAAGACAATCTTTGAAAAGACTACCAAGGCATCCCGGGCACAGGCCACCTTGCTGCCGTGCAGCAGACTGAGTTGGAGTGTCTCATTATCAGATTCCACGTAGATGTGTGATCCAAATTTATGCAGGAACGCAAAAAAATAAAAATATAACCATAAATACAGAGATTCAGTGGAAATAACACTTCATTTCATTAATATCAAAGAACTGAAATTTGCTTACAGACAGAACGGAAGTAAAACTAGCTAGGGCGTTGGTAGCTATCTCTGAGAAGAGATGTGGCGGCTACAGGCCTCTGAACTGAGTTACAATGAGGCTCGAGGGAATATTTATTATTTAGAAATAATGGATAACCCTAAACATCCAAAAACCTAACCCTAGGAGATGAAGCGCCAAAACTATGGGCCCCGTTTGGGTAAATTGGTGTTTCAACTTCTCAGGGACGTAACTTTGGCATACTATCTCCGTTTGATGCACATGATACATCATTAGAAAGCTCTATTCGAGGACTATAAATTTTTCCATGAATTTCATTCTGAAATGGAATTATATTCATTGGAGGCATGATGCCCAAAAAACATCGTTTAGGGTGTCGAAACGGCTCCGAAAGTTCAGGACCCAAAAAACTGCTAAAAATAGTAAGTTATGCCAAAACTGAAAAATTAAAAGAGAAAATGGTGGGGGCCCAAGTGGAATAGGTGGGTGGCCACCAATATCCACCTGGATTATTCCTCCCCCCTTAGGAAGCAATGGTCCCCATTACGTTAAGTTCCTCCATGAGATGAGGAAATTTCTGCTGAACTTGGTCCCTGGTGAACCACTTTCCTTGGTGCAGGAGTTGGCCAACTTTGACAACCCGATATAGTTGGATCTGTTGTTGGCGAGTGTTCTTGATTTTCATGTCCATGATACAATCTTTGGTGGCCTGTTCCATGCAGTCTGGGTTTAACTCTGTTGGTGTGAGTTGTTCTGCAATGTCCAAGGTGTCCAGTAGAGGTGGGAAGTAAGGACGAAGGCGATCCACATTGAAGACTGGGTGTAGACCAAGGAATGGAGGAATACTAAGCTCGAAGGCATTGTTCCCTACAGCCTTGGTGACGGTGTACGGCCCGTATCGGAGCAGGCGAAGCTTGCGGTGGGGTCCAGTGAGGCGCTCCTTCTACAAATGTAGCCATACTTTGTCGCCCACCTGGAAGTTGTGTGGCACCCGGTGTTGATCATGGCGCTGCTTGTACTTCACATTGGCTCTGTCCAATATATCATGAACCTGTTGGCAGATGTGTTGAATGTGCTCAATGAAGCTACTTGCTTTGTCAACTTCAGACTGGACGTGCGCTGAATCGGCCTGAGCAGCTGCAAATGGCATGGCTACGTCAATGGGACATAGTGGCTGGAATCCCAAGCCCACCTGAAAGGGGCTATGGCCAATTGAACTGTGGAGAGCCTGGTTATAACTATGTTGTACATAAGGGAGGCTCTCATCCCATGTGCGTGGATGCTTTGAATTGTACATGCGCAGAATGTGTACAATCATTCTGTTGACGACCTCTGTCTGGCCATCTGTTTGGGGATGGAAAGTTGTGGACTTGGTGAGCTTTGTGTCCAACATTGACCGGAGGCTGGACCAAAATGTGCTGAGGAACCTGCTATCTCGATCTGACATGATAGACTGTGGGATCCCAAAGTGCACCCACACTCGTTCAAAGAAGAGTTTAGCAGTGGCTTCTGCTGTGATATTCTTCTTGCAGGCCGCCATAATAGCCATCTTCGAGAATCTGTCGACGACCACAAAAACACAGTCATTTCCCTGCTTAGTAGAAGGCAGGCCCGACATGTAATCCATGGAGATGGATTCCCAAGGTCGACTAGGGGTAGGTAGAGGAGTATATAGGCCTTGCTTCTTGATGGTCGGTTTGGCAATGGCACAAGCAGTGCAGGATCTAATGTGCTTCTCGACATCCTTTCAAAGGTTCGGCCAATAGAAATACTTCTGTAGTATTGCTACTGTTTTCTCGACCCCAAAATGCCCAGCGACTCGACTGTAGTGTGCTTCCCATATCATCTTGGCACGCTCGCTTGAAGGAACACAAAGGTGTCCCAGGTGACATAAAAGTTCATCTTGGAGGTGAAAATTTGGAACTTGCGTGCCCCCCAAGAGTGCCTTGTAAGTGTGGCCGAATTCTGGGTCACTCTCATAGAGAAGTGGCCAATCATAAGTCTCGTGCCCACAAGAGTTGAGCACGGTGGTGAGCGCCACGATCGGTGGTCGGCTGAGGCAGTCTGCAACATTATTGGTGCTACCCTTATTGTACTTGATGTTCAAATGAAACTGTTGCAGATATGTGGACCACTTCTGATGGCGATCATTCTGCAACTTCCCTTGTGTCTGTATGAACTGCAGGGGCTGGTGGTCTGTGTGGATGATTGTTGCCTTCCCCAAAATGTAATGCTTCCATTGTCAACAGGCTTGCACAATGGAATACATTTCTTTGTCATAGGTGGGATACTTGCGAACTGTCTCAGACAATGTCTCACTGTGATATGCCACTGGATGTCCCTGTTGAGTAAGAACTGCCCCAATAGCATAGTCGGAGGCATCTGTCTCGATCTCAAATGGCTGTTGCAAGTCTGGTAATGTGAGCACTGGGGCAGAACAGAGGCGATTTTTCAATTCTGTGAACGCCTTCTGTTGAGGTTCCGACCAAAAGAATTTTGCTCTCGCTCCTCCCTTGGTGACTTGACTCAAGGGCCAAGTGATATGAGAAAATCCCAACACGAATCTACGGTAGAAATTAGCAAGACCCAGAAAGCTGCGAAGCTCTGTTATAGTGGTTGGGGCTGGCCAATCCCGAATGACTTGGATCTTGGCTGGATCCACATGCACCCCCCTTTCATCAATAATGTATCCCAGATATTGAACTTGGGTCATGCCAAACATGCACTTCTCCAAATTGGCACACAACTTGTGTTGCCGCAGTGTTTGGAGGACTTGTCGGATGTGATGAAGGTGCTCTTCCCAAGTCTTGCTGAAGATCAGAATGTCATCCAAGTACACCACTAAAAATGAGTTGGTGAATGGCCGCAAGATGTCGTCCATCATCCTCATGAAGGTTGCGGGAGCATTCGTCAACCCGAAAGGCATGACCAGCCATTCAAAAAGGCCTTCCTTAGCTTTGAAGGGAGTCTTCCACACATCAGAGGGTTCAATTGGTACCTGGTGATACCCAGACTTCAGGTCGATCTTACTGAAATATTTTGCACCTTGGAGTTGGTCCAGAAGGTCATCAATCCATGGGATTGGGTACCTATTCCGGACAGTGATCTTGTTCAGTGCTCGATAGTCAATACAGAGTCTCCACGTCCCATCCTTCTTCTGTACCAACACGATCGGGCTCCCACAGGGCGATGAACTTGGTCTGATGTGACCTTTCTGCAACAGCTCCTGAATCTGCCTCTTGATTTCATCATTCTCCAGAACAGAGCGCCGATAGATCGGTCCATTGGGTAGCGGCGCACCTAGGGTCAGATCAATCGGGTGCTTGACCTGACAGTGCAGAGGAACCCCTGTGGGTGAGGTGAAGATGTCCCCGTACTCCTCCACAACCTTATCCATTTGTTGTTGTCATGCAGAGGAGCCCTGTCTGGAGGTCATGGCCACAATATTCTTCTTGCCCTGGGGGCGGATGATCAGGAAAATGAATTTCCTGGTTTGGGAAATGAGCTTACTGCATTGTTTCATAGTAACCAAAGAGATAGACGCAGGAGGTGGTACCTCTGGTATCCTATACAAATTATTTTCCATAGTAACAATAATAGCATGAGGTCAAGACTCATACACAGCATGACGCTTCCACAAGTATGGTTGTCCTAATAATACATCAGAAACATCAATAGGAGTAGCATCACATAATACCTCATCCGTGAAGGGCTTGATGCTATAGGGAAGGCGGCACTGCTGGCTGACGCGGAGATGCCGTCCTTGGTGAAGCCACCTGATGGTGTATGGATGTGGGTGAGCTGTGATCAGCAAGCCCAACCGCTTCATGGCATCTGCGGAAATGAGGTTCTTTTGGCTCCTATTGTCGAAAATGAACTGTACATGGGAGCCCTTTACCCACATCTGGGAGTGGAAGAGACATTCCTCCTCCTCTGGATCTTTGTAGTGGCAACAGTGGCATTGGGGTTCGCATCAATAATATGTTTCCCTTTTTAATTCCCCTTTTCAGGTTCTGATTCAGAGTTGGAGCATGCATCTGGCTCAGAAGCCCTCATCTCGGCCACTAGCGACTACTTGGCCTGACACTCACTTGTGTTGTGATTGGAGCTCTTATGGAACTCACACCACTTTCCCGTGTCCTTCTTTGGCTTTGCGGTGCTGTTCTTTTCTTGTGGCTTTGACGGGTTGTATTTAGCTGCCATGCCTTGGCTCTTTCCTTTTTTCTGTTGTTTGGAAGCACCTTTCCCTTACTTTTGATTCACAAATCCAAAGTCTCGCTTCTTATGTTTGAATTTCTACTCAATCTTGGTAGCATACCGGTATGCCGTACCAAGCGAGGAGATGTCGAGGAACTCCATTTCATCCTGAATGTATCTGTGCAGACAGCTGTGATACTTTAGCACCAAATGTTTCTCTGAATCTTTGATACCCAACTTTGTGCGCAGGGTATGGAACAGATTTGTCAGCTCATGCACATCTTGATCCCTTTGTTGTCGCAGCATGGTCCATTGTATGTACTTGTCCTCATAGCTCCCCACGGGATATTACTGTTCCTTGATGGCATCTCGGAAAGAATTCCAATTTGGTACAGCCGAGAATACAGAGGGTTCTTTCTGGTCCTTTTTCTCACAGTAGGTTTCCCACCAGTCCTTAACATGGGGGGTAGCTTTGAGGAGTGCAAAAATAATCTTCTCCCGGTCTGAAAAGTCATGAACAGAGAAATATCCTTCTAATAGATTCAACCATCTATCTATGGCATCTACGTCTATTTGAACCTCAAATATGGGGATGTCAAAATTTACTTGTACCTTAAAAGGAGTCACACCTCCAGAGTGGCTGCTGGATGCAGATGCGCCGCCGGTGGGCAACCGTTGAAGGATTTGAGCGAAGTTATCCATCATCACGTTCCTTTGTTTTTCGAGGGCCTCCTTGAGCAATATTTTGATAGGATCTCCTGCTCCCTCATCTTTCTTTTCGTCCCCCATGGTCGTTCGTCGAGGTTTGCGAGGTTGATCTTGCAAAGGTTCCGCCAGATCAAGCCCTAGCTCCTTATACCCCGACCTCGTTGGGGACATGCAAAGAAGGATCGAAAAAAAGCAGACCCCTCTAATACCACTGATCCGGATTTATGTAGGAACACAACAGAATAAACATATAACCATAAATATAGAGATGCAGTGGAAATAACACTTCATTTCATTAATATCAAAGAACTGAAATTTGCTTACAGACAGAACGGAAGTAAAACTAGCTAGGGCGTTGGTAGCTATCTCTGAGAAGAGATATGGTGGCTACAGGCCTCTGAACTGAGTTACAATGAGGCTCGAGGGCATATTTATTATTTAGAAACAATGGAGAACCCTAAACATCCAAAAACCTAACCCTAGGAGATGAAGTGCCAAAACTATGGGCCCCATTTGGGTAAATTGGTGTTTCAACTTCCCAGGGACGTAACTTTGGCATACTATCTCCGTTTGACGCACATGATACATCATTAGAAAGCTCTATCTGAGGACTACAACTTTCGTCACAAACATTATTTTAGAATGAAATGATATTTGCTGAGGCATGATGCCCAAAAAACATCGTTTAGGGCCTCAAAATGGCTCCGAAAGTTCAGGACCCGAAAAAATGCTAAAAATAGTAAGTTATGCCGAAACTGAAAAACTGAAAGAGACAATGGTGGGGGCCCAAGTGGAATATGCAGCTAGCCACCAATATCCACCTAGATCAATGTGCCAGAAGCCATTACGACCTATGCCACCCCCCAGGCCATGATTGAGGGACTCGTCGTGACCTTGAAAGCTTCTCGGAATGAGATCCAGAATGTTAAGACCAAGATGGAGCAAGATATTGCTACATTACAAGCTAAGTTGTAGTCGAAAACTCCTCCTGAGGTATGCACCCAGAGAGTTGTGCTGGTTGTAAAAGCTATGAACACCATTACAGCTCAGATCACTTAGGGAGTGTAATTTCTTGAGACAGCTATGCAAATGTGGTCCAAGGTGTAGTGTGACCCTTTCCTGCATGAATTTACTCAAGAACTATGCTAGAAGGAAGAAAAATTCGAGCAAATGGAAGCTACAATGCCCACTCTAATCCCCACTCAATGCCTCCCATGTTTTCAAGCCAACCATGCACTCAAAGATTACCAAGAAGAGCTTCTCTAGAAGAATAAAGTTCTAAGTGACCACCTCAAGCCATGGGCTGATGAAACCCTCAAGATATCTTAGGACTTGGATGTTGTGGTCAAAAAAATGAATCAGACCCTAGAAAGTGTCATTGCTGCCACTAAAGGCCCAACTTCTTAGAAGTTGGTGGAAATTGCACAAAACACTGCCACATAGAGCGAAATATTGTTTCCCCCTCTATTTAATGCAATTAAGTAGCTCCAGGTAAAGCTTCAAACCACACGGCCACTATAACTTGGGATGAGTCACAAGATTATGTTGGGGTCCTGCTGGAAAAGGGTCCCCTAGCTGCATTTTGATATATTCCAACGATCCATTTTTGATATATTTTTGTAGTAATTGGTCTTGTGCCGAGGCTTTGGGGTAGGTCAAAGCCCCCAATGGATTATAATGGGTCAAAGGGTAGACCTAGAGTCTGAAAACCATGGTTTGCGAACCATAGGATAGCGTAGGCTATGATGATATAAATAGATGGATAGTTTGAGTATTAGTGTAAGTAAGTAAGATTTATGCTACATACGAACTGTGGAGATCTTTTTTGGGTAGTTTTGGGTAAGGTCTGCTACTGGCTGTGTGTGCAGAGATCCTCAGTCTTGTTGTGTGTGGACCCCGCTGGTTGTGTGCGTGGGTTGTGACTTGTGTTTGTAACTTGGTTTTGGATTCTAATGAACATGTAATCAATTATGTTATCGGAACTGGTTGTATTTAATACTGAAGTATCTCTGTGTTATTTAGATTAGTTGAGATTGTGTTTATGGTATATCAATTAGTTTTGATTGTGTTATTCTGTGATGATAATTGTTGATGTGCGCGTGGATGCAAAGGCATTGATAATATATTTTTAATAATAGTATATTTGTTTATGTTTACATGCTGATTCTACTGTTAAGGGCTCAATAATAGGCTTGTTTCTATTCGAATCTGATAGAACTCGACAAGATCTACCTTAATTACCCACTCTCTCCCAGGGTGCATAAACCTGGTTCCAACACCCACCCATACTACTTCGGGTGAGACTTTGGCCTGAAAAAGTAGGTCATTTCCGAAAGGGACAATAGTATAGGGGTTTGTTGGAAAACCTTAAATATTAACCTAGGTAAGGATCTCTCAAGCCAACAAATGGTTCCGTTGTCAGGACCAGGAGAATTTTGAGAGAGAGATCAAGTAATGCCACGAGGTCATTGGAGACCTGAGAAATTGGAGCTCAAAGACAGGTTCGAAAGACAGATTTAGGAAATTTCTATAAAGGAGAATTGCAACATGAAGCTAACAGGGTAGAAGTGAAGAAAAAATAAAGTTTCACTAAAGTATATGAAAATTTCTTTGTAAATTTTTCACACGAGCTCCAGGAGTGGCTAGCGAGGCTAGTAGAATTGCAGACGTGTTGGAAAGAGGATCAGGTTATGCTGTGGACTCCGGAATTGATTCAAAAATTAGAGAAGGATGACAACAAAATCACCCGAGCTATGGATGTTTGGGTGGATAGTGTGCTAGGAGGATTTGTATTAGAGTTCACTGTCTATTATTTTGTGTCCTACTCTAAGGCAGAGCGGAGGTTCTTCAAAGGATTCCAAGGTAAGTTCTTGTGAACATTGCTGCTGCTAATTAAAATATTATTATGCAAAAAGGGAATTTTTTGTAGCCACACTAAATGAATGACCTTTGATCAGAGTGAGAGTACAACACGAAGTGGTAAGTACTACCGAGTGAACCGAGAAGGGGATAGATCCGTCTACATCCCATTAAGAGAGTCAGTTGTGCAAATAGGAACTACTCCTCTGGCTACACCATATTACAGTCAGCATAAGGGAAAGAAATCTGTTACACTGAAAATTGTCATCCTGACATTCTGCTATGTGTATGAGCCCATTATTACTCATACTACTCCCTTTGCAAGTCTAACATATCAGTTCCTCATGTCAAGCCTTGAAAATCAGAGAAAAGTTCCTAAGTCTCCTAAACTTTGGTATCGCACTTTCTTGCTATCTTGCCTGTGGTCCCACACCCAATGTTAAGCTATCTTGTGTACCTGAATGCGCTTTCTCTTTGTTATAGTTTCGGACCCCTGTAAGATAAAAAAGGCGCAAGTAATTTCCAAAAAGCTCAATAAAAGTGAATTCTAGAAGCTTCTAGAAAATATCTTGTGGTGATAGAATCGCTCTTATGAGGTGCATGTATCCCTTACCTTATGGAGCTAACCCCTTGATGTGAGGAGCTTATCACTTTGAAGGAGGATTCTATCCCTTCATAGTTGGAACAGAAAACCTCCTCTATTCTACTATAAAAAGAGGCATTAGGTAGCCTCAAAGGGAGTTCAAGCTTTAGAATATTTGAAGTTAAGTGTTGTTGAGATTCAGACTCAGTTGATTAAGACTTTTGTGAGGAAATATTACATACCTCTATTCATCTTTATTGGAGGAGTGCAAAGCTTATCAAAGTAAAGGAGATTCCTGCTTCAGACCCCAGAAAGTCCTGTGCAACATCAACACTTAGGTTGTAAGGATTTTCTTCTTTTTGAAATTAATACAAATATACTCATTTTTCTCAATAAGCTTTCAATCAATGGTTTATTTCATAGATTCCTTGATCACTATGATAAGCATGGTTTATGATGATTTCTATACAGGTGCTATGTAATATTTTGCTTATTTGTGACTGCAGGTTTATGACGAAAATTCCTTCAAGCGCGCGAGGGACAACAACGACTTCAAACAAGCATTGGACAAATGGTAAGTCCTTAACACCTCTATAGAGCTTTTCATAGATCGTATATGCTTAGAGAAAGATTATTCTATTTGGCTGTTTGTTGCTAGATACTTTTAATACTAGGGAGATCGGTCTTGTCCGCAAGATGGATTAATCCTCCAACAAATTGGCGACTCCACTAGGGAAGGAACCTGTTGTTTTTGGTTCTCTTTTATTTTGATTTGAGGAAACATTTTCCTAGTTTTTGATTGATAGACATCTACCTGGGTAGCTTAGGTTTTCTCTGTTTTTGAAAATTTTGAGATCTTTTATGTTTTTCTCTAATTTTTCCTGGGACCGCACTTTGCCTTCTTTGCACAGTGTGGGCAGTTTCGCATTTTTGCTTTAGTAAACAGTGCAGTACCACACCTGTTACTTCTGCAAGCCTGCGGACCCTGTTAAATTTTTGAAAAACCTTTGGATTTCTTTCTTTAGTTTATCTTTATTTTTATTTAGGTTTTTTTGGTTTCTACCTAGATTGATGATTTTTTCTGTCAAAATATTTCTGTGAATGAATCTTAGCAGTATTGGTGTTTTGATGATTTTCTAGAAGTTTTGTGTTTTGGATTGTCTTTCACTTGGTCTTTGTAGCGATTCGAAGCATTGAATGTTTAAAATACTTGAGATTACATTGGTCTTTTGTCTTTTGTTGAATCTGGCCAGATTGTGAAGTCATCCTCTATTAAGAAATAGTGTTACCTATTTCTTTGCAAACCTTCGAAAGAAACTTTGTTATTGGTTTTTGAATTTCATTTTTTATAAAAACATAATTGAGTGTTTTTGATCTGTTTTTTATTCTGAATGAATAGATCCTTAGTTTGCTGAATAGCTAAGTAAAACCTTCTTCAAAAAAAAAATTTCTTAAAGCTTTGATTCAATTAGATTATTAAAATTTGTAGGTCTCAGAATTAGTTTGATAGTTTTGAGTGTTTTTCATAGAATTTTGTAGATCTCTTTGGAAGAAAACTTGTTTTGTAGCTTCAAGTTTTTGAAAGTGAAAGGATTTTCTTATGAGCTTTGATAGTTTGTTTCATTTTTGAGTTATTTCTAAAAAGATAAAATATTTTCTTTCAATTTCTCTTAATATTTAAAGAAGGAATTGTTCATTAAAAAATTGCATTCTCCAACTTTTCCTTAATTAGAACTTCATTGAAAGGAAACGATCTGATTATCATTTTTAGGTGAATTTTTAGTGTTTTTGGAAGTCGAGTTTTCACACCATCAGAGTTTCATTTCCGCACCCATTGACTTAATAAACACCTCTTAAAATTAACGCTTAATTAAAATCCATCTAGCAATATTTTTATTTTCTAGGGCTCTTATCACCAACATAGCTTAGGCTAGTATCTTGGAGTAGGGAGTAATTAACTCTCCAAGGTAGTAAAATAGACAAGTAGACAAATCTTGCAGTAGGAAATAAACCCAATAGTAATTTTTATAATCTGGGAAGCTTCTCTTAAAGAATTCAATCACGAGATCATGTCCGAACCTTTGAGACAATCAATTCTGTTTCATTGGGGAAGATACAAGATTTTGCGCGTATTACAAACGATAAACCTCGGATTAACCATTGTCGAGGAGCCTGGGGTCACTTGTCGGTAAACCCCAGATTAACCATGTCGAGGAGCCTGCAAGGGGATTGAGCTCTGTTACTCTGCCCTTGCGCATGAGATCGGATCGTAGACTGTTCCCCCAGTTATATTTGTTGCTATTGGTAACCTTAGTGTCCACAAACTTAAGATTATTTCCTAAGGTGATGGTGAAGGAAAGATCTCACTGTACCTGGAGAAGACGTTGACTAGACTCACTTGGACTCTCTGGGGGGTTCTCTTCACACGAGATGGTTTTGTGAGGAAACTTGTGCCAGTATGTTTCATTAAGCAGGTTGTCGGGGTAACTGTTCCAATTGCCCTTTCTGTATTAAATTTATACTAAGTTGGATTTCATCACCAACTAGTGTTTTTAGTATGGGAAGATACTATTTGTGTGTGCTTTGAACTCCTAGATTTTTAAGCATGTGATTCAGCTATTTGTTTTTTAGAGGCCTTAGGTGTTTTCATTGAAATTTTCTTTGTTTGCGTGTGATTAGTTAAATATTTAATCATGGCAGAATTGCCAAGACAATCCCGGAGACTACACGGGAAACCCCCTGAATATTCACCAAGTCAGCTTGAAGGGCTTTGTGCTCTGGTATTGTCTAGTAGTGGTAGGATTAAATCAACAAAAGTTGGAACTTCATCCATAGTAGTTCATCCTGATTATCAAACACCCATAACAGAACACATTCAAGAGCTGATTTCAATTTCTGAAGTTACTGGTAGTATTTCTCTTGCCAGTGAATGGGCTAATGAACTTGAAATCTCTGAACCTAAAACTGAACCTTCTGTTTTGGAAACATCTTCGGGATTTATTTCACCAACTTCCACCGATCTTGGTTCACCTAGGGTAAGAAATATTTTCACTAACGATCTTCCATCTGGACTAATTTCTATTGAAGAACTCACTAATCCAGATGAAGAGTTATCTCTTACCAATACCCCTCAGTCATTAAATCTTAGGGAGCGTGAATCAATTTTCTACAACCCTATTCGAACCACTTCTTGGTACTTATCCTTAACGAATTTTTTAGAGAATCCGGGTCTTTCTTTTTCTCCACCTCAAGTTCCTTTTCATCCAACACCCAGAGGTTATTATCCATCATCCATTATGGCAAGAGAATCATCCATGTTTTCCCAGACACCGGAATCATTTTTACATGGTGGTCCTTCTGTTCCTTCGGGATATCAGGCTCTGTCTGGTACATTCTCGGGGGTAGCTCCTCAATCAATTGAAAGCGTGTTATCATCTGGTTTAAGAGGAATTAAAACTGAAACATCGAACAAAGGGAAAATTTTTATGATGTCTGGTAATATTCCGAATCCGTAGCCTCAAGGTAGTCAGGTACCGCCTAGAGGGAAATCTCAGGGAAATCAGTTACTGCCTGGGGGGAAACCTCAAGGTAGTCAGTTACCACCTGGGGGGCAACCTTCAGGAAGTCAATTATCACCTCGGGGTCAACCTCAAGGTAGCTTTTTCCCAGGACAAACTTTGGAATCATATTATTTTGGGGGACAACCCCAAGGGTAGTACATACCTCAGGGTTATCAACCTTCAAGAAAATACACACCCTAGGGTCAACCCCAAGCTCAATATGCTCCTCAGGGTCCTTATCAACCCCAGCTTCAGTACGCACCTTAGGGTTATCAACCTCAAGGTCAATACCCAATTCAAGGTTACCAACAACCTTCTGTTCAGTCATCTTTTCAAGGAGCCAGAAATTTACCACTTACTTATCAACCCTACGTTCAACCTTCTGTGGGACAATACCCCGGAATGAATATGGTGTGGGATCCATCCCAATATCAACAACCTATGCAGCCTAATGTGCAATTACCTTTTCAAACTGGATAGCCTTTGGTTTTTGGTCCAACCCAGCAACTTGTCCAGCCTACTATTCAAACTCCTACACCTAGTTCTGTTCAACAGTCTGTGCCTAGTACACCTCAAACTCTGCCTCAAACTGCTACAACTGCTGCTACATCTGTCCAACCTATAACACCTATTCCTGGATTATCTGTAATGCCAAGTTCGTCTATCCCTGCATCCGTGAAAATCCCTCAAGTCTCTATACCCCAGTTAGGGCCTTTCGTTCATACTTCAGTTCAGATGCTTGGAGGACAAGCCGGTACGAGTACAGTTGTCACAATTCAACCGAAATTCACGTATCAACCGTACCAGGGATATCCTCAATTCAGTCCTGCTTCACAAAATCCAAATTATCAGTATCAATCGTACCCTGGCTACACTTATCAGCAGCCTCAACAACCCCAGTTTGGTCCGGTTAATCCTGGTTTTCCAGGAGGTTACACAATTCCTAACGAAAATCCAATTCCCATTTATCCTGGGTATACACATTTTGGAACTGATTTAGCTACTCAAGGTTTTCATGACCCTAACCGTCAGTTACCATTTATTGCAACTTTGGATTTACCTGATTTGACGCGCCTTACGAATGATCCGATTTTCTATTATCTGTACTGGCCGCCAATGCCACATAAGTTTCCCAGTGATATACCTAAATTCGAAGGTAAGTCAGGAGAGGATCCATCAAATCATGTCATGACTTATCACCTCTGGTGTGCGTCTAATTCAATTATTGATGATTCAATTCGCTTACGTCTTTTCCAAAGAACTCTTATTGGTCTTATAGCCAAATGGTACAGTGAGTTACCACGAGGCTCATTTCATAATTTCAGTTAGTTAGCGACTGCCTTCTTGACTCATTTTTAGTTGCCTTTCAGATACGAAAATGGCACGGAATTATTAAATTCACTTAAGCAATCTACGTCTACGTATATTTCTGATCATATTCATGAATGGCAACGTAGAAGGCGTTTGGTGAAAGTTTATATTCCAAATCAAATTTTGGCAAAATGGTTAGTTAAATAATTGCTACCCAAGATCACTGAAGATGTAGCTAAATCCAGTGTTGTTACTGAAGAGAAAGTGATTGCTCGAGATCAGTACCTTGACCTCGTTTACACACAGTCAGGTACTTTACACGAAAAAATCCCTGACCTTCCAAAACAAGGTCAGATAGCTACTGCTCCTTCAGGGTCTCATGCTGCTGATGGCATGATTGGTACAATCAATACGAAAATTAAGAAGAAATATTCAAAGAATTATTCTCCTATTATAACCTTACCAGATTCCCCAAAAAGAGAATATTCCCCCGAAATTTCTGCCGACATTCATGTCGTAGAGACATCTACGGCTAAATCTAAATCCGGTGGTAAAAAGAAAGGGAAGAGTAAAAACAAGAAAAATTCAAAAGAGAAAACTGATAAAAATGAATCCAATGACGAAAAGCACAAACCTCATTACCCTTGTTACATTTGTGATGAGGATCACTTCACTAAGGAATGCCCACATCGTGCAGAGGTTGCGAAATTCATTAAAGGTTCACAACAGCCTGCTGTCTTGAAAGATCCTTTTCTGACTCAAGATAGCAAGATGGTTGGTTCCACTTTGACTGCTTTAGAAGAACCTATTTTGATGATGTCTCATGTAAGGATTACGATGTGATCGCAAGATTATGCTACTAATAATCCTGTTGATGGGAAAGAAGTAGAATCTTCTAATGCAAATGCATCAACTACACCTCCTCCTGTTTCTGGTCTGCTACAGATCGAGAAACAAAATCTAGACTTAATAATCAAACCACTTGATAAAGGTGTTCTTTTTAATTCATCTTTCAATCCACATGCGAGAGCTGCTCAAAATTACAACATTGTTGAATATTTAGCTATTTCTTCTTCAGCAATGTCGGCTTTGGAACTGCTGCAATCATGCCCAGCACAACGTAAATTTTTTTTGTCTGCTATAGGAGCTGTAGATGTTCAGGATTCCAATCTTATAATCTTCGATTTAGAAAATAGTACACCTCATCTACCTCATCAAATGAATTTCTAGATACCAGTGTTAGTAAAAAACATACCAATCTATCAGACTGTGATTGATGAGGGGCTTCAACGTGCATTATTTCGATTCAGTGTTGGAAATTGCTTGGTTCTCCTACACTTAACCAATCTCTGACGATTCTTAAGGCTTTTGATGGTCGAGGTTTCCACCCTTTTGGTATTTTGAAGGATTTACCCATAGGGGTCGAAGGTAAAATTGTAAATATAGATGTGGAAGTGGTTGATGCCCCTCTAGATTACAACCTTATTCTAGGTCGCAGTTGGTCTTATGCGATGTCTGCTGTTGTTTCTTCAGTCTTTCGACTCATAAAATTTCCATATCACGGAAAGATCATCACAATAGATCAGTTAAATTATTTCTCTTCCGACCCAGCCTCTACAGAAACAATCCAGCACATTGGTAAAGCGACTATCCCTTATAAGGATGTTGGAGTAGGATTAGTTAAAGATTCTGGTTTACTAGGAACTTTTTATTTTCCTCCTCCTAATGTATTGCCTGCTGTTGCAACTATTCACATGATTTTGTCAAATACTATTATGTTTGATGATCCTTGGATCATACCTTCTGATTCCGAGTTAGATTCAATTGATGGCATGATGCCTTTGAGTCCATTTGAACTTGCATACCAGGCCGTACAGTCACTTTCCAACACCTCTTCAACCATAATTGATCTAATGAATGGGATCACTGAGGAATCAATTTCTATATCCAGTCCAGCCACAACAACATTTCCGAATGTTGTTCATACTGATGAGCAGATTCGTGATTTTTTGTCTGTTGATGATTTACCATGGGAAGATCTGCATCACCGATCTTCATTTTTACCTGAACCAGATCATTTTGAAGATGATTTCTCTTCAATTTTTACTGTTGAATATGTCAAAGAACCCCAGAATCCATTGCAAAATCTTGATTCTGAGTTAAATTTGGAAAATATTTCTCGAACGGTTCCAATTGACATTTCAGTAAAACCAGGAATAATTGAAAACTTTCATATAGGTGCTTGCTGTACTGAAGATAAAATTAAAGCTTATAAAGCCCTATTTCAAGAATTTCGTGATGTGTTTACCTGGTCTTATGAAGAAATGCAAGGAATTGATCTGTCAATCATCATACATGAAATCAAGACTTACCCGGATGCCAAACCTGTTCGTCAACATTTACGTCAAATACATCCTAGAAAAGCTGCTGCTATCAATGCAGAAGTTCAAAAATTACTTCGTGCAGGTTTTATTTATCCAATTCCCTTGACGGATTGGGTATCAAATATTATTCCTGTGACTAAAAAACAAGGAATGATATGAGTATGTATCGATTATAGGGATATTAATCGAGCTTGTGCCAAAGATAATTATCCAACTCCCTATCTCGATCAGATAATCGATGATTGTGCCGGTAGCGAAATGTTTTCCTTTATGGATGGCTTTTTCGGGTATAATCAAATAAACATACTCCCTGTTGATCAGCCAAAAACAGCTTTTATTTGTCCATGGGGGACATTTTCTTGTCGCAAACTACCCTTTGGATTGAAGAACGCTGGAGAAAATTTTCAAAGGGCAATGTCTTATGCGTTTCATGACATTAAGCACATTGTGTAGCCGTATCTTGATGATTTACTTGCTCATTCATCACGTAGGGCCGACCATCTCACACACTTACGAGCTATATTTATGAGGTGTCGGCATTATAAAATTAGGCTGAATCCACACAAATGTGTTTTTTGTGTAGATTTGGGTCGTTTACTGGGCTTTGTTGTCTCGAAATCAGGGATTCGTGTTGATCCGTCGAAGGTCGAAGCTATTGTTAAATTACCTCCTCCCTTGACTTTACGCCAACTCCAAAGTTTGCAGGGGAAAGAAATTTTTTTACGTCGGTTCATTCCTAACTATGCCGAGCTTACAAAGGGTTTCACCCGGTTGTTTAAACATAACATTTCATTCTTTTGGGATGAGATCATTGATCGATCTTTCGATGCACTTAAACACGCCTTGACCCACGCACCGTTATTGCATCCTCCCTTCTACAACCAGGATTACATTTTGTATCTCGTTGCTTCTCATTCCACCATTGGGATGGTGTTAGTTCAGGAAGATGAACCTCACACTGAACATGTGATTTACTATCTTAGTCGAAATCTGCATCCGACTGAGATCAAATACACACATGTGGAGAAATTGGCATTGGCAGCTATCCAAGCTGTCCAGAGATTTAGACACTACATCTTGTTACGTAAAACCACAATAATTTCTGATTGCAACCCTATGATGTATATTTTAACCAAAAAATTTCTAGGGGGAAAGTATTCCAAATGGATAGTTATCCTACAGGAATTTGACTTGGAGTTTGAAAAATTCAAGGCAAAGAAATCTTTGGTATTTGCGGAACTGATGTGTGATTTTCCCTCTACTGATACTGAAACTGTGGGAGAAGAGACCATTGTGGAGGAATCTCTGTTTCTTATCAGTACGCTAGATCCATGGTATGGAGATATTATTTTTTATCTCTAAACCCAATCTTTTCGGCCTGAAATCTCGCAATCTCAACGACGGAAAATACGCTTCCAATCCCAACAGTATAATATTATTGGTGAAACACTCTATCGTCGTGGAGCGGATTCTATTTTCAGATGCTGTCTTGTTCATGAAGAAGCTGAAAAGGTGTTAAATGATTGCCATTCTGGAGCATGTGGCGGTCATATGTCTGGGTATGCCACAGCCCAAAAGATATTGTGCGCTGGTTATTTCTGGCCGTCGTTATTCAAAGATTGTATTTATGCAGTCCGGAAATGCCACAATTGTCAACTTTTTGATCGTAAGATGTGCGCGCCACCCGCTCCTCTTCATCCCATAATTGCTGTTGGTCCTTTCTCGAAATGGGGTATCGATTTTATTACATGTAACCCTCACTCGGCCGGGGGGCATGCATATATTATCTTAGTAGTAGATTATTTTACTAAGTGGGCCGAGACGATGCCTACATTTTCGGCTGACGGCAATACTACTGCAACTTTCATATTTAATCACATAATTGGTAGGTTCGGTGTTCCTCAAGCCATTATTACAGATCATGGAAGTCATTTTCACAATGCCATGATGACTGAACTGACAGATCAACTTGGCCTGCGTCACGATAGTTCCACTCCGTATTATCCACAAGCCAATGGTCTGGTCGAAGCCATAAATAAAGTTTTAGTCACCATGATTGGACGAATTATTGGTATTAACAAAATGAATTGGCATTCCATGTTATTTTCAGCACTTTGGGCATATCGAACCTCAGTAAAAACATCAACTGGTTTCACTCCCTTTCAACTCGTTTATGGTTTGGAAATTGTGTT
Organism: Pinus albicaulis; assembly: GCA_034641835.2. Taxonomy (NCBI): domain Eukaryota; kingdom Viridiplantae; phylum Streptophyta; class Pinopsida; order Pinales; family Pinaceae; genus Pinus; species Pinus albicaulis. Next base: position 367,449,462 of record CM076574.1, on the reverse strand, counting down.
GTCGATTGAATGCGAAATGTCGTCACTGAAATTAGCCATAGAATTAGTCCTAGCTACGTCTGAGGAGGAGAAACGTTTACTGTACTTAGGTCAGCTGGATGAGAATCGAAGAAATTCCATAATAGCAAACGAGGCTCATGTTAAAAGAATAAAAGCTCAGTATGATAGAAATGTTACTCCTTGAATTTTTTCAGAAGGAGACCTAGTCTTAGTTTATGATCAAGCCAACGATAAGCTAGGAGCTGGGAAATTCGTGCCCATGTGGCATGGCCCTTTTATTATCAAGTGAAAGCTAGCTAAAGGGGCCTATGAGCTGATAGATTTCGACGGTGTCCCTTTAGATAAACCCAGAAATGGACTTTATCTGAAGCGATACTATGCTTAAATTGGTATGGAGATATTTTTTAGATTAGATTTCTTTACTGCTGGTGTGTTTTATATTAGAAAAGCATGCTTAGTTTAGAAGTGTGTTTTTATCACTATTCCTGCTTATCTGAGTTTTACTCCTGATATTGCAGATGTCGACGTCTCTTCAAACCTACATTGGTTTTGCTGATGGTAGTTTTCGTAGTACACGGAACATTTCTTCCGCAGCTTGGGTTATCTATTCACCCTCTGATGAATTAGTATCCATGCATGGGGTAAGCTTTGGTTAAATAGCGAATAACATTGCCGAGTATAGTGCAGTGATTGAGTTATTATCCGAATCCATATCATTTGGAATTCAGAGTTTGATTGTTAGGTTGGATTCTGAACTTGTTGTATTACAATTAAACCCAGTTTATGCCATTAGAAATCCAGTGTTATTACAATTATTTTTAAGAGTTCATCTCTTGGAACGTGAATTCGATTACATTGAATATCAACATATTCCAAGACATTTAAATACATTAGCAGACGCAATTTTTTCTAGTATGATAAATCAACATTTGCAATGATCAAAGCAGTAAAACAAACAACATCCATAATATGTATACAAATAGCCGGTAAATAGTGATATATCATAGCATAGAATGTTTTCAAAATATACATCGTCTTCGATCATAGGTTGGAAACACCTTATGATCGGCAAAATGGTAACACAAAAAGTCAAAAATATGAATCTACAACACGATCATCCCATCACTGATGGTGATCATGATAAGAAACCACTGCCCGAGCCACCCTACACAGGAACCTTCTAAAAGTTCCTGGAACACCAATCACGTATCTCTACAATCTGAGTGGGATCTCATCTATGTCTGTCTCTGGAATATCTAGAGTTAGACACTCTAGATGATGCTCTAAATCAGACAAAATTTCTACTGACTAGCCTACTGGGGCTGGTGTGGCTGCAACTGGTTGTCTTCTGTCATAAGAATGGAGATGGGCTAGTTGCCGTGGACCCACATCTACATTCATAAAAAAAAATTGGTTATTAATTGATAAGACAATCAAAAAATAAAATTAGAATTTAGAATTCGTTGAAAATGTTTTTACTTGATTCATCCCATTGTTCCCCGGCTGGGAAAGTCATCTCCCGGTCACCGCAGAAATCTATCCCGGCATACAGAAAGTCCTCGATGACAAAAATTTGGTGGTCCAGCCAACAAAAATACGAAGGAGGAAATCAAACAATCTCAGTGCCCTCAACATCGTGACGGGCCATCAATGCAACCCAACGACCCATCCTAGGTTCTCGGGGTCAACCAGCATCAACAGGAATACTTTGCGGAGCTAGCATGGGTACCCACTCTAGAGAAAAAGTGACCATGATGGATCCATATCCAAAGTTATTTAGTTTGCCATTTTTCACTCTAGTTAGTTGGCCTTTTACATTGGCCAACACAGCTTTGCACCAGTTGAAAATGGTGCCTCGGAAACAGTCTACAGTAATACGCATCTGGGAACCGGTAGCCACATGCAGTGCGGCACTCCCACACAGTCTAGTAACAGTAAATTCAATCACTTTCAGCTCGATACTGATGATAGTTTTTATATCAATCCGTTTTTTCCTGGGGTCTGCTTCATCATTACAGAAGTATTGTCGAAGACTAGCGACATTTTGGCCACCTGTCCTAGTCCCAAAAAAGGAAAGTTGTTCACCCCTCCTGGACAAACCAGTCAGAAAATAAATATCCTCCAGCTCAATTTCGAGCCGGTGGCCGACAATAATGAAACACTGGTCCCGCACATTCCACTTGTTTACCAGCCATGTCAGGAGGTCTACCTGTGCCCTCATGCCCTGAATGGCCCAAAATTTATACAAACCGCATGCTCTTAAAGCCTACATTGTGGGAAAATGGAGCATCGCGTCGTCATCCACATCCTCATGGTCACGTTCTCTCCAAATCAACATCTTGCTAATCCTACAATGCATAAAAAGAAAAGTTAGAACAATCTAATTTGAAATTTTTTGGGCGGGAAATGGAAAATTTGATTTTGAAATTCAATTGCACGGGGATAGTGCTTTTCTTTCATACATGAACACACTCGTTCTATATTAAAATTGTGGACCCACGACCTTTTTCTACATAGAAAAAGGTCGGGGTCCGTAGGTCATTTGTGTTGTGCCAGCGGACCCCCACGGGTAATTTCATAAACATATTTTTCCCTTAAAAAATGAAAACTAAAGCCTAAAAAGAATTGTAAATGGATGAAAAGCAAGATTAAGAGGTCGTGGATTACCTGGGACTGACGGTTCTCGATTTTTTCAGATGGATATTCCGGAATCTTCACAGGAACTTTTTACCCAAAAGCTTCTACTTTTCACTCTGAACTTGAATGCTAAAAATGAAGTTGAAAAAGTACTTTTTATAAGTTTTTTTCGAATAGATGAATTTTTAATTTATTTATTTTTCACTTTAAAAAGGGAATTTTGAAAGAATTTTTACTTATTTTAAACAGGTATGTGTAATGTTTTAATTTTTTTTGCAGAAATTGGATTTATCAGGAGAATTGACCATTTTTCAACAAAGAGCATACTTTTATCACTTTTTCGGACTCTTTCAAAATTTTACGAAAAAGCGAAACATTGGAGTTCTCTTTAAGCCCTTTTCAGACTCTCTAAACATGAAAATATTGCTGAGTACTTGATTGTTCAAACTCGTTAAAGTAAATGAATGATCTTCCCTTCAATATAAGTTTACCCCTTTTACGGACTGAAATGGACTATTTACGAAAAAGGCATACGTTGACTAATTGCGGTCAATAGAGTTCTCTCCCGCATTATTTTATCATTTTTCAGGATTGAGAGACTAAATTTCCGAAAAATTACACCCATGGAGTTTTCTTAAGTTTTTTCTTCTGACTCCCTAAAATTGAAAAACACCAAGTTTCTCCTATACTGGACTCATTAAAATTTAACAGTAAGGGAGCTGTTTAATTTTCAACAGGAATGAACCACTCCTTCTTAGGGTTCGAATCTTAAACTAAGTTGGACTCATCCAAAGGATAAGCTTATAAACAAGAAAATGTTATCCTCCTCAAGCTTGTCAAAAATAAAGAGGTACTTGCTAGAAATGGTGGGGAAAAAGAGAGGAAAATGACTTGTTTGTGGTATTTTGATTTTTCGAAAATATAGTTAACCACTCTTGAACACGACACTTTCAATCACCTGGGTTGGGAAATCCTTTGTCTAATAGTTAATCGAACCTCATTTGAAAGTCTTCATCTTGTTTCTGGGTATTAGCTTTGGGTCAACTTTCACCAAGCCATCTGCAGTGTCGTTATGTGTTCAAGAGGATAGTTCAAATAAACCATTCAACTGCAAAATATTTGTCATACATTTATGACCATCCCTGAGTCAGTCCTTGCCAATATATTTTCAAAACCTGATCTATGATTTTGTGTTGTGGGCTTGCCTATGACAGATCACTTTCTATCGACGACAACTCATTATCTAGGAAGTTGATCCAGAAATCGTCAGTACCTTGAAATCTACATGCCTCAATGGCAGGTTTCTCGCTTTCAACGACAGGTTGCATCATTTACCTTCGGTCGAATGATTCTGTGACGTGTTCGACTTCAGCTCATTCATTCACATTTCATGGATTGTACTGGGTACTTTGAGAGACATTGACATTACTGGTGGTTACTCTCACACTTGTTAACATTTTACATCATTGACTGGTAATCAAGTGGTTTCTACCATGTTCGACTTCGACACATTTATTCACATGGATAGAACCGTACTAGTTCGAGATGCGGAAACCAAGACCCTGGATCTAGTTTCTACCATCCGGGCTGCGAGGAATTTGTTTATCATTTATACAGTAGACTATTCACAAACAGATGGCTACGTCCATACTGTGTCTACACGTGTCTATACTGTGATGTACTCAAAATCATTTCTGTATCAGAATAGTTTGAATTAGTCTCTAGTTAGTTTTGATCTGAGTATGGGGATTCCTACCTCAGTGATGATATATATATATATATATATATATATATTTTTCATTGAATGTTTTTACAGGTTCCGACTGAGGTGACCACAGGATGATCCTTGAAATGATAAAGTACTGCACTCTTCATATATGACAAACTTCAGCATCATCTATTCCAGACTTTGCACTTTAGGGGGAAATCTGTTACACTGAAAATTGTCATCCTGAAATTCTGCTATGTGTATGAGCTCATTATTACTCATACTGCTCCCTTTGCAAGTCTAACATATCGTTTCCTCATGTCAAGCCTTGAAAATCAGAGAAAAGTTCCTAAAAGTCTCCTAAACTTTGGTATCGCACTTTCTCGCTATCTTGCCTACAGTCCCGCACCCAATGTTAAGCTATCCTGCATACCTGAACACAATTTCTCTTTGTTATAGGTGCGGACCCCTGTAAGATCAAAAAGGCGCAAGTAATTTCCAAAAAAATCAATAAAAGTGAATTCTAGAAGCTTCCAGAAAATATCTTGCAGTGATAGAACCGCTCTTATGAGGTGCATGTATCCCTTACCTTATGGAGCTAACCCCTTGATGTGAGGAGCTTATCCCTTTGAAGGAGGATTCTATCCCTTCATAGATGGAACAGAAAAACTCCTCTATTCTACTATAAAAAGAGGCATTGGGTAGCCTCAAAGGGAGTTGAAGCTTTAGAATATTTGAAGTTAAGTGCTATTGAGATTCAGACTCAGTTGATTAAGACTTTTGTGAGGAAAGATTACATACCTCTATTCATCTTGAATGGAGGAGTGCAGAGCTTATCAAAGTAAAGGAGATTCCTACTTTGGACCCCGGAAAGTCCTGTGCAACATCAAGCCTCAGGTTGTTAGGATTTTCTTCTTTTTGAAATTAATACAAATATACTCATTTTTCTCAATAATATTTCAATTAGTGGTTTATTTCATAGATTCCTTGATCACTATGATAAGCATGGTTTATGATGATTTTTATACAGGTTCTATGTAATATTTTTCTTGTTTTTGACTGCAGGTTTACGAGGAAAAATCCTTCAAGCGCACGAGGGACAACAACGACTTCAAACAAGCATTGGAAAAACGGTAAGTCCTTAACACTTCTATAGAGCTTTTCATAGATCGTATATGCTTAGAGAAATATTAGTCTATTTAGCTATTTTTTGCTAGATACTTTTAGTACTAGGGAGATCGGTCTTGTCTGCAAGAAGGATTAATCCTCCAACAAACTCTCCTACACCTCTGCCACTACCAGAAGAAGATAGGGCAACACACATGAAGCTGCCCACCTTCAATGGTGTACAAGACAAAGATATGGACTGATTTTGGTTTGTAGCGGAATCAATATGGACTACCCATAATGTGGCTAGCAATGTTGTAAAAAAGGAGCAACTATCCCTTTCCTTTGAAGCAAAGGCCCTATATTGGTACATGGGGTACGTAGGCTAGCATGTGGATCCATCTATTCAAGAGATTAATAATGCTTTAAAACAACAGTTTTGGAAGCCTACGTCGTATGCTCAGCAGGTGGTTGAGTTGAAAGACTTAAGACAAGGACCCACTGAGTCAGTATGGGAGACTGATCAACAGCTAAAGAATATTATCAAAGATGGAGAATTTTAGTATGATGATTGACATCACAAGGAATGGTTCATCACCATGATATTACCTCAAATGCGTGGACCTATGGGTCAGCAAGCCATTGGGATGCAAGAGAAAGCCTTGGAGATTTCCATGAAGCTGGAAGTTGCGCTAAGAGACGATGCCCAGTTTGGGGTACAAAAAATCTAGGGATGGGTGGAGCCAATGCACCTTGAAATCCAGAATTTGTGGAAAGAGCGAGGAAAAGAAGCTATCCTGGACATATGGTGCATAAGATGCAGGGTGTCAGGCCACACCAAGGATCAGTGCCCTCTGCTGGTTGACTACATGCATGTTGGGGGGCCCAACCCATTGTGCCCTAAAGAGGTTGCAAGACCAAGAGGTCACACATTATGGTGCAATAACTTCCACCTAGTTGGACTACATGATACGAACCACTGCCCCTACCTTAGTTCCTATGTTCTAGAGTTGAAGCAACAATGGTGCCGATTTTACTCATCTGTGGGACATTAAAAAAGCAACTACCAGGCATATGACTTAATAATAGACTGAGGAAAATTGTATAGTGTAGAGGCTAACCCTTATTCACCACTATCTCCCTCAGGATGAGGAGGCTACCCCGCTAGAGGCCACGGGGAAGAGGTGGAAGCGCAGGTTCGGGAAGAGGGCAATTGATCTGTTATAACTGTGGGGAAGTAAGGCACTTCGCAAGGGATTTTTTTGAGCCCTGCACAACAATATTGTAGATATTGTAAACAATTGGATCATCTGATTGAATATTTTCTAGTACTAATAGCCAAAATGCAGGAAATACAACAGGCACCAACGCAAATTATGCAAAGGACTAAGGGCGCAGAACTGCATGATGAGGGACCCAATATTAATGTCATAATGTGCAGTCGCATGGATACTGAAGGGGCTGAGGAAAGAGCTGCGACTGAACCCCTTATCCAGAAAGCCGCTATCAAAAGGGAAAGCTTGGACCTACATAAGCAGAAAGAAACCTTCATAGAAATTCGCAAGACTTTACCAAGGATGAGGCATCTACTTCCAAGGCTCCAAAAAACCTAAAAGTAGACGATGAAGTTAAACCATTCCTACAGCCATATATGAAGTTAATACAAAACCAAAAGGCAGTATAAAATATTCAAGCACTTATAGACAGGTGTGCAGAAAATATTGACCCTCCAACATAATTTAAATACGTTCACAAACGTACAAGCATAAGAAACACACTAGTCAGGAAATGCAGCTAATAACGCAGATTGGCGATTATGAAATGGATTAGGTCATCCTGGATCTGGGATCTGATGCTTATGTCCTGCCCAAAGAGACGTGGCAGAGGATGGGAGAACCTAAGCTGGAATATTCTACTCTAAAACTGTGCATGGCTAACCAATAGAAGATCATACCATTGGGGAGACTGTCAAAGATTATGGTAGATATCACGTGGGTTAAGGTATATGTGGATTTTTAGGCAATTAAAATTGTGGAGGATGTGGACCCTTATCCTGTGCTCCTAGGACTGGATTGGGCTATAGACATGGAAGGCATTATCAACTTGAAGAAAAGGAAAATGATTTTTGAGAATGAGCGAGCGATAGTAATAGTCCCTCTAGACCCAGCAGAAGGAGAATGGTATATAAAACCTATGTGTGAAGAATATGACGTGGATCATATTTATAAAATAATAACCCGTGATGAGGATTCGATTAATCCTAGGGATGATGACGTTCTTTGCTAGGAGAAAGACACTGAATCCCTCTCTGACTTTGACTGGGAGATCGAAAATTGGGAGAATCTGTTACATTATGTATCTACGTAGGATCACGAAGAGCTTTCGGTGTATCTCCTCAGAGGTAAAAGAGTTTCCTTACTTTTATGGTTCTTATACTATTGGGGATTTTATTAGAGAATTTGAAGTAGAAGTCCCAAGGGAGCAAAGAATGTGGGCACTTAACCTAGCCATGCGTATGACCCCTGCATGGTGGTGGGAAACTCATAAGTGGATGTTCCAAGATTGGGAGGAATGTCGCAAGATGATGATCCTATAGTTTGAACCCCCGGTTCACCTACGAGTTGAGACTTTACTTCACTAAGGGGACCCGCGCAAGCACTTGGCCGCATGGATGGAGGTGTGGTGTGAATGTACCGGGGACGAATGGGTCCACCTTTTCATTGATGCCTTGAGGCCAATCCCCACGACATGGTATTTGGATGTAGAGCTACATCAGCGTACCTACCACTGGGAGAACCTAAGAGACGATTTTGTGGGACTGTTTGGATTGATAGGAGGAACTGAGGCATTAGATGAAGACCTGTAGGACATAAATGCCCTAGTATTTGATAAATCACACCCTCGTGTGGAGTATGGAGCACCATCTTGGGATATGTAGATGCAAGATATTACTAACTACCACAATCTATCAATGGAGGAATGTGACAAAGACCTGTGAAATATCACTATCCTGGAATCAGAAGGAGAATGCACAGTTGTTGGACCCCCACTGCAAACCGTCAATGTGACCAAGCCTCTTAAGCTGAGGGAAGTTAGCATTGGCATAGAAGAACAACCTAAGCTAGCTAATATTGGGGACTAATGGGATGATGATACTGTTGGAAAATTCGCAGAGCTTCTCACGGAGTACCAGGAGCTATTTCATAGGAAATTCTCAGAATTCAAGGGTATTACAGGGGACCTGGGGGTCATGTGCATGACTTTAAAACCGGATGTGTGCCCTTTCAAGCAGCGACCTTACCGCTTGAACCCCAAGTATAATCAGAAATTCAGGGAAGAAATTCCGCAGGTATCATCGAACCAGTAGAACAGCTATATTGGGTAAGCCCTATGGTGGTTCAAGAGAAAAAGACTAAAGGATAAATAAGAACTTGTGTCGACCTACGCAAACTGAATCATGCCTGCATACATGATCCCTTCCCTATGTTATTCTCTAATGAAATTCTCGATAGTATGGGAGGGCAGGAAGCATACTCATTCACTGATGGGTTTTCGGGCTACCATCAGATGAGGATCTCACTGGAAAGTCGCAGCAAAACTACATTTTCCACCGAATGGGGATCCTTCCAGTACACCATCATGCCATTTGGGCTCAAAAATTCCCTTGCCATATTTTCACAAGTAGTGGTCGCAATATTCAAGGAGTTCATCTACAAGTTCTTGGAAGTATATTTTGATTGGATAGTATTTGTATTGGTAAAGAAGCACATCTCTACCCTGCACATGATGTTGGACGTCAGTCAAAAGCACTAGATTTCCCTAAATATTAAGGAGTGCATATTCTATGACCTTTCAAAATCTTGTTGGGCCACATTGTCTGTCAGCAAGGACTGATGGTTGACCCCACCAAGGTAGAAATTATCATCAACTTAGTCATCCCTACAACTAAGAAACAACTGCACTCCATCATCAGGCACGTGGGCTACTACAGGAAGTTCATTCAAGTTTATGCACTGATCATGACACCCATGGAGAGGTTGCTAAAGAAGGACGTTTCATATTTTTGGGAAGCGGAGTGTCAGAAGAGTTTCGAGCTACTCAAGGAAAATATGGTTTCTACACCTATCCTCATATTTCCAGACTGGGTGAAGGTTTTCCATGTCCATGTATATGCCTCAAGGATAGCCTTGAGATTTTTCCTTACGCAACTCAGGCAGGTGGAAATTGACCACCCGATTGAATTTTCTATTAGAAAAATCTCTAGTGTGGAGCATAACTACTCCAATACTAAGCACGAGGGGTTGGCCGTGGTATATGCCTTGCAAAAATACTGGCATTATATGTTGGGAGGGCACTTCAAGATGTTCACGGATCACTCCGCTTTGATGTACTTTTTCAATAAGCCTGTGTTGGGGGGGAATATTTTCCGATGGTTTCTTCTTTTTCAAGAATATGAATTTGAGATCATTGTCAAGTTGGTGAAACTAAATGCTGGACCAGACCACTTGTCTTGAATCGAGAGTGGTAAAGAACTGACCAACCTAGAGGAAGGATTGCCTAATGCATAGCTATTTTCTATTAAGGTGGTTGATGTTCACTTTGCCGATATCATTCAATTCTTAACTATGGGGATGGCACCTACAGAATAGTCGGTACAATAGAAAAAGGAGATGGTAACCTGTGCAGTTGAATTTACTGTCATAGCAAGCCACTTCTATAAGCCTGGGAGCTGATGAGGTACTACAAAGATATGTTTTGGAGCATGAAAGACAAGCCATTTTAGCAGAATCCAACAAAGGCATAGCAGGAAGTCACTACGCATGGAAATGGATGGCACAGAAGATCTTAAGAGCTGGGTTGTGGTGGCCCACACTGCATAGTGACTCTTATTACTATTGCAAAGGCTGTCACACATGCCAAAGGATAGGAATACTGTCGCATAGGGAAAAAATTCCCTTGCAACCACAGATGGCCCTGCAAGTGTTTGAAAAGTGGGCCATAGACTTCATTGGGCCCATCAACCCACCAAGGAAGAAGAGAGGTGCCCGCTACATCAAAACTGCGACTGATTATGTAACTAGATGGGCCAAGGTGCAAGTTGTGAAGGATTGTACTGCAGATACCATTGTGGACTTTATTTTTAGGAATATTCTGCTCAGGTTTGGCTATCCGAAATCTTGATGAGAGATAGAGGTACACATTTATTTAATGAAACAATACAAGCTTTGACTAAATAATTTCGAATCCACCATTAAAAAAGTACCCCATATCACCCGAAGGAAAATGGAACGGTAGAAGATTTTAATAAAATTATGGAACAGGCGCAGACCAAGATCTGTAATGTCGATCGAAGCGATTGGGATGTGTGCATCTCGTCGATCCATTGGGCCTATCGGACCACGTGCAAGAAATTGACTGGGAAAACACTGTTTCGGATGGTTTATGGAAAGGAGGCCATTATTCCCATGGAGTATATTGTTCCTTGCTTGTGCATCATAGCCTTTATGAACATGGCGGAGCCTGATATCATGGAGGAATGCTTAGCGCAATTAGTTGCCTTGGAGGAAGATCGATTCACTGCTAACTTTCATCAGCAAGTTCAGAAGGCCCGGGAAAAAGCATGGCATGGTAGGCATATTTGAAAGAATATATTTTTGGAAGGATATTTCATCCTGCTATATAGATAGTTTACGAAACATCCAGGGAAGTTCCATCAGCACTGGCTAGGCCCCTATGTGGTAAAGGAAATCACTGACAGAGGAGCTATACGAGTAGCTACATTACGTGGTGATATTGTACCAATATATGTTAATGGTAGCCATCTCAAACCATACCAAGTCAATTGACTATATGGTTGGAGTAGCTGTATTGGGAGGAATACAGGTAGGCAAGAGGAAAAACAACAGCAGGATTGTTATACGCGCAGGGGTCGACTGTAGGTCAGGAAGCCCGAGGAGGTGCACTGGGAGCACAAAGGTCGACCGTAGGTTAGGAAGCTTAGGGAGGTGCACTGGGAGGGTAGGGGTAATACATGGTTGCGAAAAATAGCCATTGGAATAGTACCGCTGGGTAAAAAGCCAACTTTACGATTGGAAGGCACGGGTAGTAGGAAATTAATGCGGCGATTTACGAATATTTTTTAATATTTCCTTGATGGTAAGTTTCAACTAACTATCATTCAACCGTTGCACACTACTAAAAGCTATAAATGGAGAAAGGCATCTCAGAATTGGGTTCCGCATATCCTAAAAAAATTGATCCTTGTAGATTTCTGAAAATATTGTGCTCTGTTCATGTCTAGGCATGCTACCCCTTCTCATAGTAGTAACCCCGAGTTCATCTTCTGAGTGAGGATGACTAAGACCAATCTCACTGAATCATCACAGGCCATGGCCTCTACTGAGAGAGCATCCTATGAATTATTGGAAGTCAACCTTGAAGTCGAAGAAGTCTTATCCACACCAACGAAGGGGAAGCAGGTGGAGAAAAAGAAAAGTAAGGGGAAAAGGAAGGAACAAGGGAAGGGGAGAGCTACGAAATGGGCTGGGGGGAAGTCATGCACCTCCCCTCATAATGTGCAATCTCCCCGAAAGGTGCCTAAGGCACGCTCGCCTAACCCAGCGAACTAACCTTTGTCTGCCTAGGAAGAAGCTCGGCTAGCTACTCCAATAACTTGCCTACCGCCCTAGGTTTGTCCCAGAAGGCCCTTGGTGTGCACATCTAAGAAAATCGAAGGTCTTCACTCCTATATGAAAATGCCACTAATTCCAAGTGAAGTCCCCATAATTGGAGAATCACATGAAAAGCTCTCCTCAATTAAGTTTGAGGATCAAGACCGTGAAAATCGACAGGCCTTCCCAGAATTGGAACCTGAGTTGTACCTTGAAATAGTACTAGAGGAAGACATGATAAGATTCATACCAATTCCATGGGCACGCGAGTTAGAAAAATCTAGATTACTAAACTTGCTGTAGATACCTCGCTTTGGCCGATACAATGTAATTGACTAAGTCATGCGACAACTGCTAGCCCTGATCCATGACGACAACTTATGGATCTAGGACCGCATTCCCATTGATGCTACCCTAATCCACCACATCACTTGTCTCCCCATGGAGGGTTGGAATCCCATGGAGCGCGTTGGCAAGAATTATGAGCAATAGATCTCCTAAAAGGTGCGATACGATTACCATGTTGAGTGCAACACTAGAGGGTTCATAATCAACACCATTAATGACCCTGGAGTGTGTATGGGTAACTTTTTGATGGCTTGCAAAATGATGCGCAAGTTCCAGGCCACGACAGTAACTTCCTATGTGATTCAGCTGGTTGGACGCTGCGAAAAAGGGGTCCACTTTAACCGGTCGCAGTTCCTCAACACTGAGTTTCTGGAAAACGTGCACGAGGCCCAAGATTACGGGAGGGTGTTCTACTACTCTTGGTTATTTCTCTTAATTGCATTGGTTGCATGGAAAGCACTTTAAGCCTCAGTCTTCCCTGAGCTTGAACCAGACATGTGTGAAGGGACACGATATGCAAACTTATGGGACTCAAAAGATGAGCAACGTATTAAGGAAAAAAAAGTATTTTGGGTACTCTTCCAGAGTACACTCATAACAGCAATTCATTCCTAGCCATGATTTTCACCGAAGGTCTATGAAAAATATAAGAGCATTGCTGCATTCCAGATCACGATGCACAATGAGTAGATTTGGGGCTGTAAGGATCCAGCTTGGATGTCGCTGCCTTACATGGTCACTGAAGAGGAAATTGACCTGCTCATTGCCACTTGGCCACCACACTAGATATTGGGATTCAAATTGACCGCAAAAAACACTGCTGGTACAAGCACAGTCACAAAGACCAGGATGAAGGATGTAGCGCGGTGCGTGGAGCATGAATCACAGCAAGACATGGACATAGAGGGTCTAGATGCGGAGGGTGATGATTCCTCGCATGGAAAAAAATATATAGGAGAACCTTTCAAGGGATAGTGAACAAAGAAGTAGGCTACAAGGCTCGGTAGGGAGGCTGAGGTTATCTTAACCAAGGAAGACATGGAGAAAATCGCAGATGCAGTCACCCTCGCTTCAGAAGATAGATGGCTTGCCTTGGAAGAGCAGCAAAAGGCCGCAGTATCCGCATTACAGTCTCAGCTCTAAGCTCTTTAGGTCAAGATCGATACCCTACAGATGAGCGTGGTTCAAACCAGGTTGCCTCCAAAAACCACCACTGAGTTGATCTCCACAACCGAGAGCCGCCTCTGCCCCTTGACAGGTGCAAAAATCACTATCTGTCTTCCTGCTTTATGTGCACAAGTCTAGGCTTGTGAAGAAGTAAATATGGACTTAGCCTGGCTTCCCCACAAGCCACTACACGTTCTCCACACTTCCCTCTTTGATGAAATCCAGCACAGAGACTACCGGGTGTAGCAGCATCTAAGTACAACTGAGTAGAAAATTGTTGAAAATACTACCAAGGTGTCCCAGGAATAGGCCATGTGCATCCTTTCCATCGCACACCAGACTGAGTTGGAGTGTCTGATTAGCAAACTTTGCGCAAATGTGACAGAAGACATTCCGGCCTCTGCCACCCCCAAGCCAAGATTGAGGGACTCGTTGTGACACTGAAGGATTCTGGGACTGAGATCCAGAATGTTAAGACTGATATGGAGCAGCATATTGCTGCATTACAAGCTAAGTTGTAGCTGGAAACTCCTCCTGAGGTACGCACCGAGAGAGCTACGCTGGTCATAGAAGCTACGGAGACCATTATAGCTCAGATCTCTCAGAGAGTTGAATTTTTTGATATAACTATGCAGATGTGTTCTAAGGTGTAGCGTGACCCTCCCCTACATGAATTTACTCAAGAACTATGCTAGAAAGAAGAAGAATTCGAGCAACTAGAAGCTAAAATCTCCACTCTGATCCTCGCTCAACACCTGGCGCATCTATGAGCAATCCATGCACTCGAAGATGACCTGGAAGAGCTTCACCACAAGAAGAAGGTTCTGAGTGACCACCTTAAGCCATGGGCCGATCAAACCCTCAAGATATCTTAGCACTTGGATTTTGCGGTAAAACAACTGAATCAGACCCTAGAAAGTGTCAGTGTTGCCATTGAAGGCCTAACTTCACAGAATTTGGTGGAAATTGCACAGAACGCTGCCACATAGATCGAAGGAGTGTTTTCCCCTCTATTCGATGCCATTAAGTAGCTCTAGGAAAAGCTGAAAACCCTATGACCACTATGACTCAAGACGAGTCACAATATTATGTTGGGGGCCTATTGGAACAGGGTCCCCTAGCTACGTTTTGATATGTTCCAACGATGTGTTTTTGTTATATTTTTGTAGTAATTGGTCTTGCATAGGGGATTTGGGGTAGGTCAAAGCCCCCAATGGATTGTAATGGGTCAAAGGGTAGACCTAGAGTGGATAGCATAGGCTATGATGATATAAATAGATGGATAATTTGAGTCTAAGGGTAAGTAAGATTGATGATATGTACGAACTCTTGAGATATTTTTTGGGTAGTTTTGTGTAAGGACTCATGCTAAATGTGTGCGAGGAGATCCTTAGTCCTGCTATGTGCAGACCTCGCTAGCTATGTGCGCGGGCTGTGACCTGGGTTTGTAACTTGGTTTTGGATTCTAATGAATAGGAAATATTTTCTGTTATCTGAACTGGTTGTATTTACTACTGAAGTATCTTTGTATTATTTGGATTAGCTGTGATTGTGTCTATGGTATATGAATTATCTATGATTGTGTTATTCTGTGATGATAATTGTTGATGCGCATGTGGATGCGAAGGCGTTGATAAGATATGCTTAATAATAGTAGCTTTGATTATGTTTACATGTTGGTTATACTATTAAGGTCTCAATAATAGGCTTGTTTCTGTGCGAACCTCATATAACTCAACAAGATTTTCCTTAATTACCCACTCTCTCCCATGGTGTGGAAACTTGGTTCCAACACCCACCCATACTTCTTCGAGTGAGACTTTGGCCTGCGAAATTAGGTCAATACCAAAAGGGAAAGTATTATAGGGGTTTGTTGGAAAACCTTAAATCTGAACCTGGGTCAGGACCCCTCAAGCCAATAGGGGGTTGCTCTTTCGACATCATTTATAGTTGTGTACTGGGTCCCCTTAGCCAGAGGATATGGACCTCCTTGCTGATGGTGGTATGACTATGCCCTATTGGTCATGTTTTGTGAAGGTGCATGATGACTCTGGTAGCCGAGTTGCTAGATTTTCTGGTTAGAATCGTATGCATAACCGGGGTACTGAATGCTGCTGCTTATGTGATTTTGGGTCCATGACCCAATCAAACCATCTGCAGAGTTCGACGCACCTGGAAATTATTTGTAATTTTGCAGACACAAGGAGTTAGGCAGGATATTGTAAATATATCCCGACTGCATGTATATCAGCTTGAGCTGTTGGGCCTTCCTGACGACGTCCTCTTCGGATGTAGTTTTTTGAGTTTCTACGTCCTTTGAACCATATGTAGTGATATTTTTTAGGAACAGGTCTATCAGAACTCCATAGTCAAGTTTGAATTTGCAAAAATCACTATGACATCACTGCCATTTGTGGAGATGATCTGAGATATGGACAGTGGGTGTCTCCCTAAAATGGGTCAATAATTCAATCCCAGAATTGTGGTGGATGGGTAACTAAAAATAGGTGAGGAACGTAGTAGCGGGGGAACTAAAAGTTCCATGTGTAGCATATGGTTGATCCACATGTTAGGGTCCTATAATAATAGGATTCATAGTTTTTGAATTGACTATGATTATTTTTGTAATATTTATATACTTTTATTTCTACAATTTTTTTCCCCATATTAGAAAATAAAAAATGAAAAGAGGGTAAAAGTCCTAAAAGAAAAATCAAAGGACTTAAAAGAAAAAATATCAAAAAGAATAGAAAATGGACCCCAAACAGAAAATAGATAAGAATAAGACATGAAAGTGATGCAAGCCAAAATGCCACTCCTAGATACTTTTCACTACAAAATAAATGATTATGTGCAGCTTGTTCAAAATGCCATAATCCATGATGAGGTAAATATCTTAATCTTGACTTTTTCATGTTTTAAATTTCATGTTGATAGATAGAGAATAAATATCTTGAAAAATAGTTTAATCTTGGTAGATCAGTAGTTAAGTAGAGAATAAATAAGGAGCTCCATATTTTAATCTGAGCCCTTGGATGAAATAAGATTAGAATTAGATAGTTTCCTATTTTAAAAAGAAAAATGGATTAGGGTTTGCAAGCTCAAATGCACCCATGCAAATAAAGGAAAAAAAGGTAGAACAAATGATGGGTAGGAAGAAAGTTGTTTTACAAGGCATGGATAAACATCATTTGGCATATTACTAATTTCCCTCTCCACAATGTGTTCCAGTACTAAATCCTTGAGTCATAAAGACTCAAAGCATTTCTCTGACTTCTGGTGGGACTGGACCCACATCTCAATGACTAATTGGCACCAAGGTATTGGATTCCACTTCATTAAAGCCCTTCCCCTTCATAAAAAACCCTTCAACCTTAACATCACTCATTTCACCCTATAAAAACCCCTTTTCCTAAGTCAAAATGCATATTCACCTTTGGAAAAGTTTAAGAAAACCCCTAAAAATGCACTTGTCCTAAGTTTCAAGTGTAAAATGTTAATATTGGGCCCCCACTATGAAAATCCTGCCTAAAAACATGTTTTTCACTATCCTAAGTGTATTTTATTCCACACATTCATTTCATTATTAACATACTAATATAATGTATTAACTCCTTTATATACCCTTCAATCCCATATTATATTAATTCCTTTCATATATTTCATATCCCAACCCATATTTTACTCTTTAACCTATGCTGTATTTTCCCCACGTGGATATTATCCCACTTCACATATAAAATTTATGTTAAAAATATTTTTTAACATATAAATTCAAACCCACCACATAAAACAAATCCTTTGCACCATGCTCGTTACCCCGCATTTTAACCATTTAATCCCAGCCGTTCACTTTCACCCACTAGATCCAACGGCGCATATCTACCATCTCAAATATCATAGCGTAGTCTTTAAAAAAAATGAGATTTATGATAAACGTTGTTTAGACCCTTCCTCTCTCCTCCATGCGTCTCAGTTGTATTGGATCACATCTATTCAAGAAAAACCATATGCTATCCTTCGACGGTCCGATAAACCACTCAGTGGTAACTCATCACCCCATGCCTAAACCACTCCTGATTTGAATTGACTGATAGTTAACGTGATTACTGTTTATGCTTAAATTATTTATAAAAACACCCGAACTGCATTCATTTAATTTTTCTGTTACTTTCTGCTCATAAAACACTCCAAACTGAGAGAAAAACATTGCCACCCCTATTTGAGTGGATAAACCAATATAATTCAACCAAATTCACTATTGCAATCACTCAAAAGTCCCCAGACTACATTTAAAAGGTAACAACAAGCTTTTGAAGGCTATCAAATCCATTAAACCCTTTTCCGCAATAGATTTCCATAAAAAATCATAGGTATTCTTCATAAAAAGACCGAATAATCCATCGAAAGAATTATATTGTTGAAATTAAGGCTTTTAAAAGCTTGTGTGCCTAATAAATAGTGATATTTTGTCATATATTAATCCTTAATATAAACATAAGGATTTCACAGTTTATGAAGCTATAATTTGTTCTTTAAAACAAAATTGAAGAGAATTTAGGTTTCTGCAGACTTTAGAAGCCCTCTGAGTGATTCAAATCCTTTCTACAATGCTTAGAAACCCCTTAGCATAAGCTTTGACTTTTTTAGGATTGTTTTCATCAAATAAATTTGCAGAAAAACCCTTAATATATTTATTGAGTCCATAAAGGTTAGAGAAATTAGCTTTTAATGCAGAATTGACAATTTGAGTCAAAGTAACCTGAAAATATTCCTTTTGCAGTCCAAAATAGAACCTCTGTTATACTTAAAGACCTTCTGTAAACAGTTTAATCTTACAAAAGTGTGTTAAAGACCTAAAAACATAGTTTTTAAGATCAAGAAGGGTTAAATTGTTAAAAACAAACCTATCAATGGCATCTAAAAGCACAATTGTAATCAATCCACTACAACCTACTATTGTAGATGTAGAACATGCCCCATTGGATGATGTGGATTATAAAATCATAGATCTAATGACTCAATTTAACCTTCTTGACCTCCACTTCTAAAGCCAAGAGAAATCCTTGGACCAAGTAGATGATGTGCTTGTTTGGGAATCTAATTTGCCCAAGTATGTTGTTCCCCACACCCATCAATGCCTTGAGGCCATCAAATTGTGCCAAACTCATTATTCCCTAGATCAAAGAGCTATTTTCAATTCTCAGAAAGATGTATTATTTACCATCACTACTAAATCCATAAACCAAATGCTTCAATTTCAACGAGATCCTAATGCAGTCCCCTTGTCCATTGAAGCTCTTACAAGTTGTGTTTGGAGTTAGATTTTCCAAAAATATTTCAAATATTTCCAACATTCATGCCCTCCTATGGAGAAACCCCCAAGCTTAACCCTTCATATTCATATTCCAAATTCCCTAAAGGAAGAAGAAACATTATCTCAATATTTTATTTTATCCTTGGTTACTTCATTGATGAACATACTGGTGCATCTATACTTGGTTTTTTGTCCATTTTTGTGCCTATTCAATCCCCTGCAGTCATCTATAAGTTTTCTAAGTATATTTTTGATAGCATCCATGAACAACTTGTTAAAATACCTACTGAAGGTGTTTTTAGATATACCTCATTTCTCTTCCATATGTTCCTCTTATTTCAGTTAGAAAAATTTCGTATAGGTCTTCAAAAGATGGATGTAGAGGGAAATGCATAGTCTATCGATTTTTGGACTTCCTTGATTAGAAAGGAGTCAACTGAGTTTACATATGCATACCTTACAGACTGTTTCATTCATCCATTGGTAAATCTACTTAAAAATAGTGTGCAACCTAGCATTAGTGATGATATTAAGAGGGTTTTATAGTTGTCAGAACAAAGCAGGACAAGTGATTGGTATTTATACCAAAATCACACTTAGATCAGAGTTTATGGGACAAACCTCATTCCATAAAAGTTTCCGAAGTATTTACCAATGAGATTGTTTGCTTTAGAATATATAAGACAGATTTTTAATTTAGATTCAGTAAATTTGTCGACTGCTAAAAAGAAAACTTAGTTTAAATTGAAGAACCAAGTAGGTCCCTTTATATGCAATAATAGAGAAGTAGGTATTGAGTCAGAAAAGAAGTTTTCAGAGTATAAATTTAGCAGAAGGCTTTCTTTGGCACTATGATCCTTATGGTATAATAAGAAAAATGAGAAAAATTAACTCCCTACATTCATGAGAAAAAGCCTGACATTGGGAAATTTTCAACCCAAACAGAATGGTTGGTAAATACATTGGTAGAAGCTGTTCAGCAGAGTGATAATAGTCACACTTTACAGACTCCACCTCAAGAGGAAAAAATCACAAAAAGAAATAGGGAATAAGGCTCACACACTGTTGAATCTACCACATAAACAAATTTTAAACGAAGGTACAATAAAAAGCCAAGATAAATCCAGAAAATAAATCAAAAGAGACAGTGGATAATTTAGATACAGATATTCTAGATAAAGACATTGTGCCTCCCATGGTGATTGTAAATGAACAACAACCTGCTACATCCAACTCAAAATTGATCCAGAAATATAAGACTGTGGAAGTTTCATCATCAAAACAACCAGAGGACAAAGATATGGATATTAAAGAAAAGTATAAAGAGATTAAAGACAAAAATGAGGAAATTAAGAATGAACTTTATCCTCAATACTTGAAATAGAATCCAGGCATAAAAAACAGGCTTATTTCAACCTTTGATTATAAAGATAAGAAATTACTGATGATATTACTTCAACCTACAATGCCAGCTCCCAAAACAACATCTGATTTCAAAAAGGTTGATTTTGAAGTACCAGTCCAAGACATTCATCCCTTGGACCAAATTGAATTCCACAAACAGAGTTTAGAGATGATATATTCTACAATCACTACAAAATCAATGAGTGTTCAAAAGCTCCAGAATGCTTTGAAAAATGTGAAATATCAACTCAAGGTTGAAAAAGCTTCATCATATGCTAAAGATACCATAATCAAATCTTTAGAGGAGTTAGTTATTGAAGTGGGTTATGACCCTTCTAATGTAAAAGCTATAGAATAACTAGTAAAAAAGAAAAATGTTGATACTGCAGCACTCAGAAAATAGTTGAAATTACCCCCTCCAGAGAATCCATAGGCCAAGGATATTGTATAGGAAGGAAATCAAAAGGATGAGATGATGAATCTCATATTACAGATGACAACACAAATTAAAGAGATGGAAATAGAAATGGACAAATTAGTCCAAGAAAATGAAGCTACCAAGACACAAAATGTTCCTCCTACTATAATTATTGTGGTAACAATAGCAGTGGCATCAAATTTGGCAGAATAATTAGCTCCAAAGGTTCGATTGGCTACAACAATGCCAGTAACTTCATCTAACACTTCCACCCCCAGTCCAGAAATAAGATGAGGCTAGAAAATTAATAAACAAAATGGAGGGCATGCCCATACAACAAAATGAAATAAACAAGTTGAAGGAGCAAATCGAGAATCTTGAAGATGCCAAGAAGTTAGCACAGATGAATGCTAAAGTTGAAGAAAAAAAGGCTAAAAGTTTAAGTGAACAACTCAAAAAGATAGAAACAGAGTTGACCTTAAAAGAGCCTATGGCACGTATTAAAAATCAACTATGGTTTTTTTAGACAACAGGGTGATGCAAGGAGAGTGAGTGCACTCTACAACCTAGGGTTTCCTGGTGATCCCTACAATGGCGCAGTCTGCTTCCTCTCTGCCACGATTTTCCGTCTGCCTTCCCCCACACAATAGTAGCTTGCCGGCTTAGTACGCACTATAATGGCTGACCCTAAGGGGGGAGGCCGCAAATCCTTCCCCCTCAGCTGAGAAGGAACATCAAGCATAGAAACTGACAAGGCCTTCCAGTCTAGAACAAATAAACACAGATACAAGAGACTCCCCAATGCAAGATACGAAAAATGCTCCCACTGATCAGTCAAACAAGCGCAGTGAAGTACAAGAGGTCGGGATTGGGAAAAAGGAAATTCCCAAGATTACATCAATGACATGAAAACCCATAGCAACTGAATGACCCAAGATAGAACTTCCCAGCCATAGAATCAATGGACAAATCTAGTACATGAGGGACCATGCTCTCATTGGCAAATTTATTGGATACTGGCCAACTGAAAAAGCTTTGCAAGGATGGATCTTGGCCAAATGGAAACCGAAGGGGCATGTTACCCTGCAGCTAGGACCAAAGGGGTTTTTCACTGTGATATTCATTTGCATCGAAGATCGGAACAGGGTCATGGATGAAGGCACTTATTTCTTCAACTCCGTCGGTCTGTATTTAAGGGATTGGGTAGAGAGATTTAATCCTTACAAGGAGGATTTGAGCTGGGCACCAGTGTGGATCTGGATGTACTCGCTCCCACTGGAATACTGGGATGAATAATCGCTGAGAGACATTGGCAAGGGGCTGGGAGAATTCATAAAAATCGTTGAAGAAACGAAGTTGCGCAGATACACCTCCTATGCCCGTATTTGTGTCTTCATGCACCTGGACAAGGCCCTTCCGGATTCGGTAAGTCTCTACCATGATGACTATGAATGGATTCAACCCTTAGATTTTGAACATGTACCCTTTCACTGTCATAAGTGTCATGCACATGGTCATATTTTTTGGGACTGCCCTCTAAATGCTAAACCCCAAACCTCTTATCCCTCAGATTCATTGACCCAATATGGCTTCACCAAGGTAGCTAATTGAAAAATATCACATAAAAAACCTTCCTCCAGGAAAAAACCCCTGAAGGATGCCGCCTCCATTCCCTCCACAAGAAATAGCTTTGAGGCTCTTACTAAAACCTCAAAAGACCCACCTTAGAACACTTTTCCAATCCCACTATTGATAATCTCTACCTCTCCCCCCCCTTGGTCTGGATCTACTCCCATTCCCTCACCTCTGACTGACAACACTGGGATTTTTGAGGTGACTCGGAAGGATCCGGATTGGATACCAAATGGCATGGACATTGACTATATCCCCAGTCAGCCACTGTAATCTACATTCACCTAAGTAGAAAGTAGTCAGACGCAACATATGGAAGAAGAACCGGAAAGCATTGATTTGGGAGGTCTTGACATAAGCATTGATTTGGGAGGTCTTGACATTTTTGAACTGGAACAAGCATGCAAAAGGAAAGACTACGACAAGATTCAAGAACATCAACTCAATACCCTGGAATTCATCATCTCCAGGGCTTACCAGCAACAACAACTGGGAATACAACCAGGTAGTCAATGGGATGGTAGCTTCGTTCCTAGAGATTCCAAAAAACGTGGAAGAAAGACAAATCTTCAAAGAACTATCACAATAGGGAAAATCCTGGTGGACTTAGGAAGATATGCTAAGTTGACAAAGTACTATAAGCCCACCACTAATAGTGAATAATGAAGCTCACTTCATGGAATTTAAGAGGGCTCAATAGCCTCGGGAAACTCAAAATGATAAAAAAACATGATAAAGCAAGAGCCGCCCCAGATCTTCTTCATGTAGGAAACGAAATGTAACAGTAACACGGTTGGTCACATCCTCTCCAGAGCTTGGCCAGGTTGCCACTCGGTTGTAGTGGATGATTCAGGTGCCTCTGGGGGACTGGAAATCACCTGGAACATGCAAGCCATCACGCTCTCAGACTTTCATGCCTCACATCATATCATACAGGCTACTTTTCATATCATCGGCACCAACATCCATGGACATCTCACCAATGTCTACTTCCCCCAGGAAGCAGCCAACAAAATTTCTCTTTTTGACACAATAGAAGCGCTCAACTTCAATAGACTCCATCCTCTCTGGATCATTGGAGGAGACTTCAACATGATCACCAAGCTGGAGGAAAAGTAGGGGGGCCGAGCCAAGCTGGAACAGGAAAATAACCACTTTAAAGACTTTATCCAAAACAATCTGTTAATCGATCTGCAATTCCGCAATGCAATGCACACCTGGAGCAATCACAGGGATGGAAGGCAAAAACTCACTTCCAAACTAGATAGATTCCTCATCTCACATAATGCAGTGCATCTAGGAGGCGACATCTCAACATCAATTCTTCCACTTTCGGGCTCAGACCATTGGTCGATCTCTCTCCATTGGCAAAGACCAGGCAACTCAACTAGGCACCCTTTCCGCTTCGAATATTTTTGGCTCACCCACCCCACTTTCAACGATCTCATCAGATCCACCTGGACTAACTCCCCCTCACCAGAGGGTTCAAAAATGTATCAGTTTCAACAGAAACTAAAATTCCTGAAATCCCAAATCAAGAGCTGGAATCAAGAGACTTTTGGAAACATCTTCCATGCACAGCAAGATCTAAACAAAGAAATGAGAGAACTCCAGCAACAGATAATCGTAGAGGGCTATAAGGAAGGGACATTGGGAAAGGAAAAGCACATTAACAATCAATTAGAGGAGAGAAGAAAGCAGGAAGAAATTCTATGGAAGAAAAAATCTAGAATTAGATGGCTGAAATAAGGAGAAAGGAACACCAAACTCTTCCACATAACTACAATACAGAGAAGAATGCACAATACCATCTCTTTCATACAAAAGCGAGAGGGGGAACAAGTGGAAAGCCATGCAGAGATCGAACAGGAGTTCATCAATCACTTCCAAGAGGTCCATCAAGAACCCCAAATTGATAGACGACCTGCAATAGACAATATCACTCAAAACGTGTTGAACCCTTAGTTAAACTCAGAGGGGGGGGTGAATCAGTTTAACACATTCATGGAATTTAAAAAAAAATTTATTAACACTTGTTTACAACTTCATTTCATGTTCAACTTAACATGTGAGTAATATTAGAATGTGAGAAGAAAGAATTAATATAATGTAACAGTAGACTTAATATCAGAGAAGAAAATATTAAGCAGATGATATACACCAGATCAACACATAAACATCATGCACAGAGACACCAGATATAAGTGGAAACCCATAAAGGGAGAAAACCACATCTTATTATTGTTGTGATGCAAAGTCAAGCTCCAACTCCCTCTCACCACTCATTTTTTGTAGGCACCAAACTACAGGAGGCTCCAACCTCAATTCTGCAAGCTACAACTTGCAAAGAAGCTTCAACTCCCATCAATTTTCTATAGGCACCAACCTACAGGAGGCTCCAACCTCAGTCAGCTACAACTTACATTTTATCAATCTACAACTTGATGTGGAAGCACAAACTCCCATCTATTTTCTGTAGGCACCAACCTACAGGAGGCTCTAAACTCAGTCAGCTACAACTGACATCTATCAAGCTACAACTTGATAGGGAAGCTCCAACTTCCTTACTCTTTCAAAAGAGAAACACTTGCTAATTTACCTTAGATATCAGCTCTGTTCTGTTCCATCTGCTCTTCTATTCATCTATTCTCATATCTTCCCTGTATCATCTCTGCATCTTTTCAGATTCTCTATCATCTTCTCCTTCTTCTCTGCTCAGCTCCTCCTTCTTTGCTTCACTGCTTCATTTCTGCATTCTCTTCACTCACTCTCTAATCTCCTTGCGCATATCAATGTGATATTATATATAGATTTCATCACATGACTCTTTACATTCCTCAGGGAATTTGAAGTGAATAGTCCTGACTTTTTGCCTTCTTCCTCCTTATTTCTTTTATAGCTCATTAAAAAGATATAACAATATGTGTTAATTATAATATTACACTGGGATTATGTTTTCCTCCAGAGACTTGCCAATGCATCAAAAACAATAAGAAATTAATTACAACATTTACATTCACATTTTCAGTTACACATTTCAATTTCACTCAGCTCTTTTTCTGGATTTTGGCTTTACTGGATTTGTATTTTCTGCTGCTGTTAAGTAACTGATCTGCATACTTCTGTTCATCATGCCTACAAAATTCCCTGTGATTTTTCAGTTCCTAAATTCTTTTTTTACCTCTGTTAGGCCCACATTTTCATCCCTTTGTTTATTCACATGTTTACTGTACTTTTGTGCACCTGCTGCATATATAATTGCTTTTCCAAGTTTATCCTCAAATCAATATAAATCTAGGCAATGTCTGTTCATTATTAATCTCTATGCTCGGGCTACCTGCTTACACACTCTCTGTCCATATAATATATTTTCAAATCAACCCCCTTCATATTTTCTGGATCACTGTACATTTTTCTGCCGCCATCTCTCTCTCTTTCGTTGCAGTTGTGTAAATATTCCAAAGTCTTTTAATATAATTGTTGTGCAATTTCAATACTTTTTAATTTCTGCACTGGAAATTTGAATCAATGTTGAAGCTACTCCATTAGAGGTTAAATTCATTGTTTTAACCCAAATAATTGTACATCTGGGCAGAATATTTTCATTTCAGAAGCTCCTTAATGATTGGGCTACCCTCACTCTTCTGTTATATTGCACATTTAAAACACACATCCAAAATTTTCAATGACTTTAAAATCCATTCAGCGCATATACAGTGTTCACTATATAACTCTTCATATTATTTGTTTGTCTATATTACATATAACAGCCCAACAATAAATTCTCACTTTTCACATTGTTAACATATACAACACTTTCAACATTATACTGAACCCTTTGGTTTTGTATTTAAATCCCCAGAGAACGCTTATATAATGTCTTTGAGCTACATAGAATTTCGCACTTGTTTGTCACCTTGTAGCTTCATTCATGATCCAACGGTGGATAATTCATCACTTTTTCAACCTCTGATCCAATGGAAATCACGCGGTTAACTTGCACAAGGGTTAATATTCAATAGTTGTGCAATGGAATGGGCCCCAACATTAACGGTCGTCTCCATCCGACGGTTGTTATCGCGTCGCACCGCCTCATTTGATCAGACGAATATCGCTCGGTGAAGATGTGTGAACAATAATGCGCGATGGTGCACAATGGAGGCGATTTTCCCCGAACCTTTGGAGCCACGTGTCAGCCCTTCTATGGAATCGCTCCGAAATTTTCAATACCACTTTCGCTACAAAGGTGGTGCTATAAAAACCTCTTCTAGCCTTAACTTGCGTTCACTGTTCATCCACAAGGTTCCGCTCCTCTTCGGCACGCCAGGTTCCACCTTCAAGGTTCCGCTTACTCTTCAACGTATTATTATAATTAAACTCCGCTTCCATTTTTTGTTTTTCATTACAGTTCCATTGCTAAGTTTAATGCATTGTTCACGATTTCTTTCGTGTCTTTTAGTGATCTGGTTCCATCTAGTACAACTCCATTAATCTGCGCCATCTCCAAAAATTTCGACAGAGTTAAAGTGACTCTGTGGCTCCACCACGATTCTCCAACCACCGACTTCACCTTCTTACAAAATAAATGCGTGTCAATCTGTCTACGGGAAGCACAGGCTCAAGGGTTCTGGGAATACACTTCCACACAGGATTTAATAGCCCTCACACGGACCTTTCTTGCTCATTCCAAGGTCGAGTCATTGTGATATTAATTCCAACATATTCAATTGCTTCTGGTTCGACCACTGGCTTTCATCCTTGTTACAATTACTCAACAACACCGAATTCCTTCTTGTATGCAGCGCATTTCCATGACCCTTCACACACAGTTTCTCAAGGGCCAGAGGGATATTTTACAGTCCTCCTCTACACAGACTACGAGCAGTTGATATTAAACACAAAAATATAGACCTTGCACAAAATTAATAATTCAACCAAGAACGCATAATCCATACTAACTCTTAGAATTCAACTATTCCCATGTAATTCGACCAAGAAGACATGAAGTCACACATGGAACTTATAAAAAATTCTCCATAAACAGATATATATATATATATATATATATACAGGTGATCCATCTCAAAAGTAATCACTTACAATTTCATGGTTGGCTAGATATTCAATACAAAGGCCACTACCCTCCAGTCTGGATGTTATTCGAACTCCTTAAAAATTACAAATCATTTTACATAACTCCTTTAATGACCTCTACTGGTATGGTCTGTGCATAAGAGGTAACATTTCAACGCTCTTTTTATACTTTCATAAACAATTTCAGCTATCAATACATGTTTCCTTTTTGCCACATAACATTGAATGTTCCTTCTATAATATGTTCCCACACTCAGAACCAGTTTCTCAAATCAAATAACTCTACTCCTTGACTGATGCTGCTCCTTGCTCCTGAAGCTCCTCTGCTGGCTCTCCATATCTCCAATCAACTGACCCTTCTAAAACTGCCTCTGCTTCATGTCTCATGCTCTCTTTTCCTTGTTGTTGTTTCAAGTGCTCCTCCTTTGTCATTTCCTTTGCCATCAATGACAACATTTCCAACAGTCTCCCCCTTTGGCATTGATGGCAACCCATCCACCAATAATTCAATGCTTTCTCCAAGTCTTCCTCTATTTGGCTTCTTTTAGAAGACCCTATCTTCTGTTACTTTCTTTTCCTTCCCCTTTGACATCAATGGAAAAGGGTTGCACATTTCCTAGTGTGATTTCTATCTCTTCATTTCCTCTTTCTGAGATGTGTTTAGGCCTTTATTCTGACTTTGTACCCTGCTGCTCCAAACTAGTGTATAAGAGTTGTTGAGAGAACACTTTGATTATTGAACTTGACTGTACACTATAAGTTAATACAAACCGAAGGCATAGACTTCTTTCACTTGTATAGAGCTAAAAGTGAAGATAATGACACTTCATAGAACACATTGTACCAGCCTTATCTAATCAGATATGTATGATTGGATCAAAACTAAAATACTGAGAAGGCTTCAAATACACTTCAATCTCTAGTCTTATTTTCATAAAAAAATATATGTTGAGGAAGGTTGTAGATGGAATATGTCTTCTTCTGCAATACACATCTGTAGTACCACACCTTTCAATTATGATAATGATGCCCATATATATTTTATTGTTGTGGTACACCTTTCCTACCTGTTGGTGATGATATGAGCTAGGATGCTAACAAGGATATTACTTTTAAATACTGAGAGGTTCTTGTTGTTGATGTGAACAATGAATCAAGCCAGAGTTTACAACTTATTGTGATATTAGGCAATATCTTTCAATATGAGAGGCCGAATGACTTTTACTTATTGCACATTGTATTTTCAAAATAAACACTTCAATGTATTGGTCAATTTCACTCATTAACCATGCAGTTTTATTTATGACATAATGGGGTATGTATGTCAATAATCAATCTCTCTTTAAAGGTGGATTACTATTAAATCCTTTGTGCTGAAGTAGGATTAAAAAAATTTTGAGCTTTAGATGGTAATCACATCTAGTCCTTTATTCTTCAGATACTTTGACTGTTCTATCAGAATGAGCTTCCACAAAAGCATATTCAAGATGTTTAATTGAAAACTCGGCAAACATACTTCACACAGTTTTGTAACTGATCTTAAGAAAGAGGCCTTGAAGATATACATGTACCAACTTCAGGAAGGCATGAAATTATATATAGAAAAATATATTGCTTCAGTGCTCAATATACTACTTCAAGTGTAAGCAAGATAATGTTATTTTTGCTCTGCTACTGACCTTTTCATGCTGAATGCAGATAATAATGGGAATATTACCTTGAGGTTATTTTGCTATAATCCTTTGATCCTGAGGACCTGTACCATACTGCTGCTCCCCTGATAACACTTGATATTCAGTTGATAAGCATGCTGCTTGCACCAAGTACCAAATGATATTACCTTGATAAAATATGCAGAGATTTCACTTTAGCTTGCACATTTACCCATAATTAAGACATCCTTCATAAATTATACTATTGAGCTTTCCACTGTTCACACCAATAGTCATCAATATTCTGAAACTGATCTTATCATTATTAACTATTTTCTTATTCTGTCATTCTGGTCAAAGGAAAGCCATTACATGTATCTTTCTAGAACTGTTCGAGAATCATCGCTGCTTTATAATCAATTCAACTATTATAATATAAAGATCTTTGGGGAGGCATATTTAATTTGTCTACTTGGAATCTTCATGGGCAGATCACTCAGAGATTTATCACTTACTTAACTGCACTCCTCCAAGGGGACTTTTCATAGATGAATGATGTAATTACATAATGATGATAGGCACTCCTCTTACTCATCCTTCTTAATGTGATTCACTGTTAGTTCTGCAGGTTCATGGCTGATGTTCTCTCTACTACCATGGTTGCTTGCTGCCTTCTCTTCTTTCATCAATCTGTCAGCTAAATAATCTTCTTCCTCTATAGTTCTTTGTTAGAGGAATTTTTCTTTTCCCTTCCTGATCTTATAGCCGTTCTCATTCTAAGGTGCTCTTCTTAGACTACTTTCATGGGGTCTATATATGAACTGCTCTCCCCCTGGGATGTTGCTTCATATTTGTCACTGGATGGATTTTTGCTTTGCTTCCTAGAGCAGCTCCCCTTGAGACTATGGAGGATTCATTATGTTATTGAGATAATAGGCTCCCCCTTTCTCTTTTCCTTCCATACTTTATTGGGGTTCTTCATAATGTCTGCACTTCTTTTAAATTCATAGTTTTGTTTGATTTGCTTTGTTTCCATCATCTGTCTAGAGTTCTTTAGTATATATGGCAGTTTACAGTCCTTTGCTTTGTGGCCAAGCTTGAGGCATACATAACATCTTATTTTGTCAAAGTACATTTGAGCTGATGTATAATAATGTGTTCCCCTTCTTGAATACATTTTACAATCAACAATTTTATGTCCAAAATTATTGCATGCATACCAATAGCCATGGAAATGATTTGTGTACCTCGTGAAAGATTGTCTTTTCCATTTGCTTGCTTTAGGGGTTCTTCTCTTTTGCTGCATCCTTTGCTGGTTGGACTGGATTGGCTTTGTCTTACAATATGTTGCATTATGTCCTGGTTTATGACAAGAGAAACATGTGCTATTTTTAATAGGAGGGAGAAACCTCCCTTGACATCTTCCGAATTTGTTCAATTCATCCTTAGGAGCATATGAGCCTTTAGAAGTTGATTGTTTCATCTTCTCATTCTCTGTCCTACCATGTTGCTACTTGATTCTATTTGTTTCTTCACAAATCCTATTCTTGTTGGCTTCTATTTTTGTAGTAATCTGCTGAGCTGCTTCACTGTCCTTTACAGCTTTTACAAAGATGATTTTCTTGTTATCTTCTGCCTTGGACTTACTTGTTTCTCCTTCATATCCTAAGCCTGCCTTTAAGAGAGGAGATCTTTGAGCATTTAGCATCTTTTCCAATTGTCCAGTGCTTTTCATTAGAGGTGTATTCATTAATAGTTCTCTTTGGACTTTTTCTAAATTCTTTCTCAGGCTCACTACTTCTTCTTCCAATCTTTCACATTCCTGACTTTTCTCTCTCATTTGTTGCAGCAGAGTGTCTTCAACTTTCCTTGCTTATTCAAGGTGTTTCTTCAGGCCAACAATCTCTTTCTTATCTTCATACTCTTTCTCATCACAAATTTGCACCACTGTCTTAAGGTCTTTGTTTTCATTCTTTAGTCTTTCTATTTCAGTCAAGGCAGTGTCTAGTTTGGCCTTTTCTTTAGCTGAAATTTCTTCATGGTTCTTACTACCATTCACACTAGCAGGTACCTCATGTGTTTGAACATTTTCCTTTTGACATGAATTTTTCTTCTTCTTAATTTTCTTCTCCTTCTTGACAATGCAATCCTCAGTGTCTACTCCATGCATGGAATGTAGTCTATCCCAGATTTCATTTGCTGAAGTTAAATCCATTATTAACTCAAGATCCTTGTTATGAAGATTTTTATATATCACACATTTTTCCTTGGCATTCCTCTATTGTTATTTCACCGTGGGTGATTCTTTGCAGTA
Source organism: Pinus albicaulis (assembly GCA_034641835.2). Classification (NCBI taxonomy): domain Eukaryota; kingdom Viridiplantae; phylum Streptophyta; class Pinopsida; order Pinales; family Pinaceae; genus Pinus; species Pinus albicaulis. The sequence goes on along the minus strand of CM076574.1, from coordinate 367,417,993 downwards.
ACCATCACATACAAGCTTCCATACCTCAGGTTCATAGGCCATTAAACCTGTTTTAACCTTATCTCTCCATTCAGGAAAGTTTGTTGTATTTAACACAGGTGAATTTTGATAGTCCATGACTCAACCAGATCTCTTTCAAGCTATTAACATTACACCAAAGGAACTTGGCTCTATACCAATTGTTGAACCCTTAGTTAAACTGAGAGGGGGGGGGGTGAATCATTTTAACACATTCATGGACTTTTAAAACTTTTTCATTAACACTTGTTTACACCTTCATGTCATGTTCAACTTAACATGTGAGTAATATTAGAATGTGAGAAGCAAGCATTAATATAATGTAGCAGTAGACTTAATATCAGAGAAGCAAATATTAAGCAGATGATATACACCAGATCAACAAATAAACATCATGCACAGAGACACCAGATATAAGTGGAAACCCATAAATGGAGAAAACCACATCTTATTATTGTTGTGATGCAAAGGCAAGCTCCAACTCCCTCTCACCACTGATTTTCTGTAGGCACCAACCTATAGGAGGCTCCAACCTCAATTCTGCAAGCTACAACTTGCAAGGAAGCTTCAACTCCCATCAATTTTCTTCAGGCACCAGCCTACATGAGGCTCCAACCTCATTCAGCTACAACTTACATTTTATCAAGCTACAACTTGATGTGGAAGCACCAACTCCCATATATTTTTTGCAGGCACCAACCTACAGGAGGCTCCAACCTCAGTTAGCTACAACTGACATCTATCAAGCTACAACTTGATAGGGAAGCTCCAACTTCCTTACTCTTTCAAAAGAGAAACACTTGCTGATTTACCTTGGATATTAGCTCTGTTCTGTTCCATCTGCTCTGTTGTTCATCTATTCTCATATCTGCCCTGTATCATCTCTGCATTTTTTCAGATTCTCTATCAGCTTCTCCTTTTTCTCTGCTCAACTCCTCCTTCTTCTCTACTTCATTGCTTCATTTCTGCATTCTCTTCACTCACTCTCTAATCTCCTTGTGCATATCAATGTGATATTATATATAGAGTTCATCACATGACTCTTTACATTCCTCAGGGAATTTGAAGTGAATAGTCCTGAATTTTTGCCTTCTACCTCCTTATTTCTTTTACCAGCTCGTTAAAAAGATATAACAATATGTGTTAATTTTAATATTACTGTGGGATTATGTTTTCCTCGGGAGACTTGCCAATGCATCACAAACAACAAGAAATTAATTACAACATTTACATTCACATTTTCAGCTACACATTTCAATTTCACTCAGCTCCTTTTCTGGATTTTGGCTTTACTGGATTTGTCTTTTCTGCTTCTGTTAAGTAACTAATCTGGATACTTTTGTTCATCATGCCTAAAAAATTCCTTGTGATTTTTCAGTTCCTACATTCTTTGTTTACCTCTATTAGGCCCACATTTTCATCCATGTGCTTATTCACCTGTTTATTGTACTTTTGTGCACCTGCTGCATAAATAACTTCTTTTCCAAGTTTATCCCCAAATCAATATAAATCTAGGCAATGTCTATTCATTATTAATCTCTGTGCTCGGGTTACCTGCTTACACACTCTCTGTCCATATAATATATTTTCAAATCAACCCCCTTCATATTTTTTGGATCACTGTACATTTTTTTGCAGCTGTCTCTCTCTCTCTTTCACTATAGTTGTGTAAATATTACAAAGTATTTTAATATAACTATTGTGCAATTTCAACACTTTTTAATTTCTGCACTGGCAATTTGAATCAATGTTGAAGCTGCTCCATTAGAGGTTAAATTCATTGTTGTAACCCAAATAATTGTACATATGGGCAGAATATTTTCATTTCGGAAGCTCCTTAATGATTGGGCTACCCTCACTCTTCTGTTATATTGCACATTTAAAACACTCATCCAAATTTTTCAATGACTTTAAAATCCATTCAGCGCATATACAGTGTTCACTATATAACTCTTCATATTATTTGTTGGTCTATATTACATATAACAGCCCAACAATAAATTCTCACTTTTCACATTGTTAACATATACGACACTTTCAACATTATACTGAACCCTTTGGTTTTTTATTTAAATCTCCGAAGAACACTTATATAATGTCTTCGAGCTCCATAGCATTTCACACTTGTTTGTCACCTTGTAGCTTCATTCATGATCCAACGGTGGATAATTCATTGCTTTTTCAACCTTTGATCCTGTTAGTATCAGTATTTTCAGCCTTCCTTCAGTGATCAAACTTTCTCTTACAAAGTGATTTTAAGGTGTCAAGGTCAAATTTTGTCATTTCAGTGAGTCTTCAAGCAAAATTTGGTCACTAGGTATTAGGTCTAGGGTTTTCTTTCATTCCTTTCAGAGTTGTCCAAATTTATGTCCATGTCACCATTCAGATGAGTGTACCATCATTCAGAGGGTTTTCATCATCATGCTAGATTCCAAAGGTTCATTTTACACCTTGTTCATGCTTCAGTTGTGCCTAGGTAAGGTTCATTTCCCTCTCCTAGGGTTTTCGAGGTAATTGCCCTTGGATAGTCAAATCATCAGTAAAACTTGTATCCGGATGTTCATACACCTTCCCCTATCCTTAATGTAACTTATTAAACACTTCCCATCACTGAGATTCCCCAAATTCCTCATTTTCGCACAAACCCTAGTTTCTTGCTACAACTTGGCAATTTTCTAGGCTAGGCCTGTGTTTTGCCCTTTTAGACCCCTTCCCCTTACTCAATCTCTGAAATTACACATTCCCCTACTTCTTAACACACCTCCCTACTTCCCAAAATTTTCTGAAGAATTTAGAAGCCCCTTATCCCCTTCGTTTCGCTTCATTTCGACAAATCCCTTGTTACACATATCGGGATAAGTTTCATTCAAATGATGTTTATGAGCAATAAAAGATTAATTTGGGAAAACTGAGAGAGGTTTTTTCCCCACGCGTGCCAAATAAGAAAAAAATCCTTCAATTTTTACACAGGTATCATGGTTTTAGAGAAATTCCAAAAATACCGTTGCCTCAAGAGAATTGATGCACCTCTTACGTGACCTTGGGAAAATCACGATTTCTCCTATCGTGGTTGGCCAAATGACTTGCTTTATGATTCAAATGATACCGGAACAAAAATATCTTTCCAATGAGCTATCATGAGCTCAGTTTGGAGTTGAGGAAGACCTTCAAACTTTGACTGCAACAGCGCTCTGCCTTGAGGCAGCCTCATTTTGCACATTTTGACCAGTCTTGGGAGATTTAATTTTTGACAAGTTAAATGAACTCCAAATTTAAAAATTCATATTGGGTTGGAAATTAGACTCCATAAGCTTTCCAAATAGGTATCCCGCGCCCCATTTGGACACCAGGAAAGCCTCCAAAATCCTCCTGCAGAAGTGCACTACGCATTAGGTTGCTTGCGCGGCGCATTGAGCTGAAACACAAAAATTTTGCCATTCCTCTCCAACATAAAATTTTCTTGGTTTCTCCATGATTGAGTAAGTCAAAGCCACTCCTCTATTTCTCATAACTCATGCTTGGTGTTTATTATGAGTTTTATTATGAAGATTTGAGTACAAAACTAAACCCTACTATCTTGTTGAGAAGTGCCTCCTTAGGGTTTTGCAACTTGTTTTGGTGTCAATCATCCCACCTCTCCACCTTGTTCTTTCCCGTCTCCCATCACTGTTATCTCATCACTACACCATGCCATCTATCCCTTTAAGATAGATAAGATAGTTCATCATTCAGCTCAGAAAATCACAAATCAAAGCAAAACAGAGTTTCAAATTAAAGTGTCAAAGGCTTCAAAACTACAAAAGTGGGGTTTTCACATCAAAAATCAAGGTCCATGATATATAAGGCATTTCTAGCGTTTAAATAATACATTCACATGCCAAATACATCAGAGAACCAAAGACAAGTCGTGGAGGAGCGAAAGCATTGTTTTAGGCTGAATTGTGTGTGGAAATCAGCTGTGCGGTGCGTTGGCTGAATGGCGCAGCGCACATGGCATGTGCGGCGCATTGGGCAGTTTTCTACAGTGTAAAAATACACTGGCATGGCACACATCGCGTGTGCAGCGCGTTGGGCTATGTGTGCGGTGCACAGGGCTGATAAGTGAAATTTTCACCATATCTCCATAAAATTGCAAATGATTTCGCCTCCTTTGTTCCAAGTGAGTTTGTGATGATTTTGAATTGCAATCAGTTTGTGTTTGGTGTGGATTAAAGATTGGTTATAAAGAGTTTGAATGGTGAAAACGTGAACCCCATCATTTTGTCAAACTTAGGGTTTTAAATTGGTGTTTTACAAAACAACTTTGGTGCCAAATAATCCAACTCCATTCCCTACCTTTGGTCCCTTTCCCATTACTGTAATCTTATCACCTTCAATCTCCTATTCCCTTATAATCCCATTTATCACTTGTTCCATTTATCCCTATCCCTAAACCCTACAATTCCCCATCACTATCATTCTCCCATGTAATTTGCAAAAATTCCCCAAACCTCACATTCCTAAAACACAGTCAAGTGACGGTCCTCACATTGTGAATTTCACTTGACTGAATCACATTCCTACCACTGTACTATTTCCCACAGTTCTATACCCACTGTCCCTATTTATCACAGTCTTGTACTATTTGGCACACATTTGGCATTTGGAGAGAAATACACCAAGCCCTCATTTTTCATTTTCAACCAATCAAAAATACACTTGTCATACCTTGCAACATCATGAAAATGGACACAAATTCATCATATGATCCCACTGAACTGCATACACCATGAGGGCAATGAAATGGAGAAAAAGGCCCGATCCACTTTGAATCTTGGCCGAAGCTTCTTTGGTTCAGCATGACACGTGATGGAGGACCTTCAGTCCAAGTTTCAAGGAATTTGTAGAAAATTTTGTCAATTTTGTTTTTTTTTTTTGTCACAAAACAGATTTTCCTGCCCGACGCGTCGCGCCACCTTGCGCGCGCTTACGTTTGAGAGATATTCTGGAGGAAAACTTGATATTTTTGGGTTTTTTATGATAAATTATATATGCTCGGGAATGGCAGAGAGATTTCATCAAGTTCTGGGTGGTTTAAAGGCTCAAAAACACCTTGAAAATGGCCTTTCTACCACCTTTTGCACACACAAGGACCAGTCTTGGGAGATTGAAGTTTTGGAGGGGTAAATGACATCCAAATCCAGAAATTACACTTGGGTTGGATAGCAGACAGACAGGGATTTCCAACAAACTATCATGAGCTCAATTTTTACTTCAGGAAGTGCCTCAAAAATAGGCTCAAAGTGACGCGATGCATTGAGTTTTTGGGCGCGGCGCATAGAGGACTTTTTCCTATTTTTCACCCTTCAACTCAGAATTTCGCCCAGTTTTGACTAGTTTTAATTTATGATGTAACTCTTGATCTATATTGATGTAATTTCTTGACCATAATGTAATTTGGGCATATTTTTACTTGTTTTAGAGGATTCATTCACTAAAAAGTGAAAATTAAATGAATGAATCAGTTTCCTACCATATAGAGGCAAGTTGTTTGATTGCCTAGATTTCAGTTCGTAGTTTATAATTGGTTGAAACAGCTCCTAGAAGGATGAGCTCAACCCCTAGAGGCATGGGAAGGGGTTAGGATGGTCTATATCATGTATTTTTTGAGACATTTTCAGGGTTGGACTCTTGGGAATAGTTTGGCACCTCATTGTATATTCATTTCAGTATTTTTGGCAAAGGAAAGACCAGAGTTTTGCAGTACTTGTTGGGATCCTTCTGGATCTAAGTTTTTATGGTGTTTTTCTCCATGTAATTGTAAGTTCATTAATGTCCTATGTATGGCATTTCCCTTCTCTTTGCTTCTGAAATTAAACAAATGAGTAACTAAGGTAGAATTCATTAGTTTGCCGGTGCTCTGCCTTAAACTTTTGTTTAGTTTTATATGTTTTCACCTGTTTGAAGAGGACCCTTGTAGCGTCTTGCCCTCTTCAGCTCCTCAGCAGTCTTTTCCATCCATTAATTGAATCTAAGACATCAAATTCATTGCCTTCCCTGCCCCAACTTGAACTCTCAAGAATTTGGCCTCATCCCCAAGCCCAAAAATTGCCTTTCCCTTTTTCCAACAAAACCCCAAAAAATTCAAAACAAATCCTCCTATTTGTATATCTAGCCTAAGATTAGTTTTTTTTTCAGTCATCTCAAGCGCTATTGATTACTTATCACTGATATTGACCCGGAGAGAGCGCTCTCTTGTTCTGGTAGGGCTAGCTACCAAACTGAGCTTGGTTTGGTGTTACCCTGAATCCCGCCTTCCTTCAGCCTAAGGTGTATTTGGGCAATAACATAGTGGCGACCATACCGAGGAGAAAATGGTTTGCTTGTTGGTGTTATTTGTTTTCTAAGCTACAGACAGAGCCTGAAGTTATGCTAGGTAGCCTTCGAAACGCTCTTGCTTTGCATTAGCGAAAGTAGATAAATGTTGCTTCAGTGAATCTCCGGTCTAGCTTGTGAACATGACACTTGACTTGTGGATTATCTTGCCCCAGTACATGTATCAAGTTCAGATCTGATTGTTGATGGTGGACAACGATCAGACATAAGAAGGTTGAAATCATTCACCTGGTGACTCCAACTCAATGTAGAGACTCCACTGGAGGACTAACTCTTTCTCTGAGAAAATGGAAGGATCTTACACTAAGTTCAGGTATCCAAAGTGGAATGGTATTCAGGATCTAATCTACTTTCTGGAAAATTACTTCTTTTTTGTTCTTGAAGCTATCCTGAAACCTTTTCGAAATTTGTTGTATGATAAAGGTGATCAAAATCTTCACTTGAACTATTCAAAGAGTGTAAATACTGAGTTTCCCTTTGATCCTGGCCTCCTTAATTTTCCCACATCTCATGATGACTCTCTTCAGAGTGATGAGCCTAAAGAAAACAAAACTGATCCCATAGCTCTTGTATATACTCCTACACCTTGTATAGTCTCCGATAGGTATAAACCTCTTGTTTTACCTTCTGTTCTCCATGGTTTCCCTGCAAATTATTACCTATATCTACCAAGATTTGACGGTGAATGTAACAATGTCAACGTTGAGCAACATGTGCAGAATGTTGAGACTTTTCTAGACCTTTTTGAAGTTGATGAAGAAGATGTTAGTATTAGGCATTTTTCTCTTTTTTTTCAAGGCCAAGTGAAGAGTTGGTTCAAAACCTTGCCTGATGCAATAATCTTAGATTTCCAGCAGTTCGTCTAAGTTTTCCTTTACAGGTGGGTGATCAGACAGAATCCTTTCCTTATTATAGAAGAGTATAACTAGCTCAAAAGACTGCCATGGGAGACAGTACAACAATTTTCTGCCAGATTTAACCAAGTATATTTTTCGATGCCAGCTGATATAAGACGTTCTCCTAGATCTGCTCTCTTGCACTACCCGGGTGCCTTTGATCCGGAAATGGAGATTCAGCTGAGAGAAAAGAATATTGCAACACTTCAAGAGATGCAGAACAGTGCAGTAAATGTAGAGGCTCATTTGCTGATCCGAAAAGCAAGGTTGAAGGAAGAAGAGATGAAAAACATAGATCCGAAGAAATTGATATCTCTAGAGGTAAAGCTTGACATGTTCGTAAGTGTAGTAGAAGAGATGACGCAAAATAACACCACAAAGAATTAGTATAATGTTCAAGCCCATGGCTCGCTGATTGAAGAAGAACAAGTTGCTGATCCAAAACATTTTGTTTCTTATCCTAGTTGTCATAGTAATTTCTTTATAGATCATCTTGAAGAAGAGAGAGTTGTTGATATGACATGTATGCTTGATGATGTGTTTTATACTGATGATTTGCCTCAGTTTGATCGGTATGATGATGATTACGTTCTCCAAACAGAAGTTAATCTTGCAGACAAATCAGCAGCTAGTTTGTGCGAGGAGGAAGTTCACTTTCAGCAGCTTGAGTATAGTGATCAACCGATACATATCAGCTATGACAATGATGAGGAAAGTGCAGCAAATTTTGAAGTAAGTGAAGGATATTTGCCTTTTTGTTTTTACTCGTTTCAGTTCATCAGAGACAATTTCCATGCAATAAAAAATCAACTTTCAACAAGTCTTGATTTGGACCATCTTGAGGGCAATAAAAACCTTGTTCAAGATTTCTCATATTCAGATTTATAGTCCCCGAATGTCATTTATGGTCAAGTTGCAGATGAAAACATGGAAGTTGGCACATATGATCAAATTCTACAAGGTGACTCCGTTCCATTTTGTTTTGAATCATTCCAGTTTTTGAAGGGTAAATTACATGGTAAATTTTCAAATGAGCAGCCTATAGGAAATCAACAATCTCTGAGTGTTAATGTGGAGGATGAGACAGATAGTGAAATTCTTGAGCAAGTTGTTGATGAGAAATATTCCCCTGAAACGACTGATGAAATCATTTTGGATACAAAACCCTCACTAGCATCAAATTTACAGCCACCAAACGAAATTGAAGGTCATATTACACATGAAGTCATGGAAGCCGAAATACATGATTTAATGATGCAAGAGAATTCTGTACCCTTTTGTTTCGAAGAATTTTAGTTTATAAAGCAGAATCGTCGTAATATCCTCAAGAAAAAGATGAACAGCCAGTAGGATGTCATACAGTTTCAATGGATACATCACAGCAGTCTTCTCAAGTTTTTGATGATCCTATTGCTTGTGTGTTGGATGATGTTTGCTGTAAAATTTCCCCTTCATTAGCTAACCATGTGCCAGAAAATAATGTTGATAATAATCTTATTCAAAAGTCGCCTTCATTGTCTTGTTTAACAGATTTTTCATTACAAAGCCTATATCAAGATTTGCAGTCATATGAGGAGATTGATAAAGGAGACTTTTTTTCTGTTTGGAATCAACTCCAGAGTTTGGTTACTTACGAAATTCAGGATCCTTTTGATAGCTTGCTGTAGTCACCAAAGAAAGCCAGCACAGATGTGAGGAAAATCTTAATATCCAGCTATGAAGATTGCTTGGACCAGAGTAGTAATGTATTGATGGGAAACAATAGCTATGTTTATGAAGATCCTTTTTCAGTATTCTTGAAGTCATCCAATCAATTCATGCTTTGCAAGTTTATCAGCAGTCAACTTGATTCCAAGTTTCCATGGGAGTTGCCTTTCGATTCTTCCCTTTTCCTGCGTATCAGAAAGCATTTGGGAAGAAATCAAATAGAAGCCAGGATGCTTACATGGTTGCATTGGTTGTTCCATTTCACTTGATCAGGTGATGAATGGAACAATTAGAGTAGGTTGTATTGAATAAGCTCTATTTTGAACATCTTTTTCAGTTTTTCGGTTGTGTTTAAGTATCGAGTCAATTTTTAGTTGAGTGAGAGTCAATTTGTGTCATCAAGTCATTAGTTTCCAGTCATGCATTTCAGTTTGAGTTTTTGATTCCATTGCCCAATGGATGAAGGCACTGTCTGCTTTCCAAAGATATGTAGTTCTTGGCACCTCCAGGGAGCTACCATCCCCATTGGAGCGAATGTTATTATCAGTATTTGCAGCCTTCCTTCAGTGATAAAAATTTCTCTTACAAAGTGATTTTAAGGTGCCAAGGTCAAATTTTGTCATTTCAGTGAGTCTTCAAGCAAAATTTGGTCACTAGGTATTAGGTCTAGGGTTTTCTTTCATTCCTTTCAGAGTTGTCCAAATGTCTATCCATGTCACCATTCAGCTGAGTGTACCATCATTCATAGGGTTTTCATCATCATGCCAGATTCCAAAGGGTCATTTTACACCTTGTTCATGCTTCAGTTGTGCTTAGGTAAGGTTCATTTCCTTCTCCTAGGGTTTTGGAGGTAATTTCTCTTGGATAGTCAAATCATCAGTAAAACTTGTATCTGGATGTTCATACACCTTCCCCTATCCTTAATGTAACTTATTAAACACTTCCCATCACTGATATTCCCCAAATTCCTCATTTTCGCACAAACCCTAGTTTCTTGCTACAACTTGGCAATTTTCTAGGCTAGGCCTGTTTTTTGCCCTTTTGGACCCCTTCCCCTCACTCAATCTCTGAAATTCTACTTTCCCCTACTTCCTAACACCCCTCTCTCCTTTCCAAAATTTTCTTAAGAATTTAGAAGCCCCTTATCCCCTTCGTTTCGCTTCATTTCGACAAATCCCTTATTCCACATATCGAGATAAGTTTCATTCAAATGATTTTTCTGAGCAATAAAAGATGAATTTGGGAAAAAGGAGAGATATTTTTATCCAAATCATGCCAAAGAATAAAAAACTCCTTCACTTTTTACATAGGTATCATGGTTTTAGATAAATGTCAAAAATACCGTTGCCTCAGGAGAATTGATGCACCTCTGAAGTGACCTTGGGAAAATCAAGATTTCTCCTATCTTGGTTGGAAAAATGACTTGCTTGATGAGTCAAATGATAACGGGACAAAAATATATTTCCAATGAGCTATCATGAGCTCAATTTTGAGTTGAAGAAGACCTTCAAAAGTTGACCCCAACAGCGCTCTGCCTTGAGGCAGCCTCATTTTGCACATTTTGACCAGTCTTGGGAGATTTGATTTTTGACAGGGTAAATGAACTCCAAATTTAAAATTCCAGTTGGGTTGGAAATTATACTCCATAATATTTCCAAAGAGCTATCCCACACCCCATTTGGACACCGGAAAAGCCTCCAAAAGCCTCCTGCAAAAGTGCGCTACGCATTGGGTTGCTTGCGCAGCGCATTGAGCTGAAACACAAAAATTTTGCCATTTCTCTCCAACATCAAATTTGCTTGGTTTCTCCATGATTGAGTAAGTCAAAGACACACCTCTATTTCTCATAACTCATGCTTGGTGTTTATTATGAGTTTGATTATGAATATTTGAGTACAAAACTAAACCCTACTATCTTGTTGAGAAGTGCCTCCTTAGGGTTTTGCAACTTGTTTTGGTGTCAATCATCCCACCTCCCCACCTTGTTCTTTCCCATATCCCATCATTGTTATCTCATCACTACACCATGCCATCTATCCCTACAAGATACACAAGATATTTCATCATTTAGCTCAGAAAATCACAAATCAAAGCAAAACAGAGTTTCAAATTGAAGTGTCAAAGGTTTCAAAACTACAAAAGTGGGTTTTTCACATCAAAAATCAAGGTCCATGATATATAAGGCATTTATGGTGTTTAAATAATCCATTCACATGCCAAAGACATCAGAGAACCAAAGACAATTCGTGGAGGAGCGAAAACATTGTTTTAGGCTGAATTGTGTGTGGAAATCAGCTGCGTGGTGCGTTCGCTGAGTGGCGCGGTGCACATGGCATGCGCAGCGTATTGTGCAGTTTTCCATAGTGTAAAAATACATTGGCGCGGTGCACATGGTGTGTGCGGTGCATTGGGTTGTGTGCGCGGCGCATAGGGCTGATAAGTGAAATTTTCACCATTTCTCCATAAAATTGCAAATGATTTTGCCTCCTTTGTTCCAAGTGAGTTTGTGATGATTTTGAATTGCAATCAATTTGTGTTTGGTGTGGATTCAAGATTGGTTATAAAGAGTTTGAATAGGGAAAACGTGAACCCTATCATTTTGTCAAACTTAGGGTTTTAAATTGGTGTTTTACAAAACAACTTTGGTGCCAAATAATCCAACTCCATTCCCTACCTTTGGTCCCTTTCCCATTACTGTAATCTTATCACCTTCAATCTCCTATTCCCTTATAATCCCATTTATCACTTGTTCCATTTATCCCTATCCCTAAACCCTACAATTCCCCATTGTTAGTATGAATCCTTTGTCGAAGTGTACGAAAAAGGATCACTTTAGCTACGCATAACTAATAGCCCTAACAACAAAAGTGGCTGCCAATATCTTCAGATCTGCGGTTAGTTAGACATAAAAGAGCTGCAAAAAACCAGATCTATGCATGGAAAGACATTAAGCAGAAAAAATAAGGGTTTGCTCCATATACCAATAGACAAGACAAGAACAATTTTTGAAAGAATTTTTGTATTAATCAGGCACCTGGGAGGAAAACAAGAAGGCGTATCCAATTCTCCTCGGTGGGATGGGTTCTTGGAAGTCCTCAGCACTTCAGATCTAAAATCTCTCTCTCTTGTTGGTGTAGAAAACCCACACAAAGAATGGAACTCAAAGGGAGCTCTCACAGCAAATGGCAGAAAATGGTGACCAAGTGTATAGATCCAGAGTGATATAATAGGAAACAAAAGGTGAAGAATGGTAGGAAAAACCCTCCTATTTATAACAAATATTGGGTCATTCTAGATCTTGGTGCATGGGTTAACGAGATCTAGATCCACTTTTTATGGAATATTTTATTATATTTGTTGGAGGGAAAAGGTATTTGACTTGGGTCAAATCCCTTAATTTGTCAAAAATAAATAAATAAATGATTTATTTATCTTTCTAAGGAAGCGGTTAGAAGATAATCAAATAAATAATGATTTATTTAATTATTTAAGGGAGTGGTTGAAAGATAATTAAATAAATAGTGATTTATTTAATTATTTGTGGGTGACTTGGTCATATTTAACAAGGAATATTATCTAAATAAGGTTTAAATAATTATTCCTAGAAAATAATAAGATAAATAAGGTTTATCTAATTAATTTCTTTGATTTTGGGTTAAACATGACTGGGAATAATAATTAAATTATGGTTTAATTAATTATTCCATGAGGAAAATCAAACAAATATGGGTTTGTTTAATATTCCCTTTTGGGGTTTCCTGTTTTAACATAGTGAAAGCAGTTTTACTTAGGGTAAAACTGGTCTTACATGGTGTACTTGGGTCCATCTAATGATAATAGGTTAGATGACCAAAAAATGGTGTAACACCCATCACTATCATTCTCCCATGTCATTTGCAAAAAGTACCCAAACCTCATATTCCTAAAACGTATTCAAGTGACTGTCCTCACATTGTGAATTTCACTTGACTGAATCACATTCCTACCACTGTACTATTTCCCACAGTTCTATACCCACTGTCCCTATTTATCACAGTATTGTCCTATTTGGCACACATTTGGAATGTGGAGACAAAGACACCAAGCCGTCATTTGTCATTTTCAACCAATCAAAAATACACTTGTCATACCTTACAACATCATGAAAACGGACACAGATTCATCATATGATCCCACTGAACTGCATACACCATGAGAGCACTGAAACGAAGAAAAAGGCCTGATCCACTTCGAATCTTAGCTGAAGCTTCTTTGGATGAGCATGACACGTGATGGAGGACCTTAAGTCCAAGTTTCAAGGAATTTGGAGAAAATTTTGTCAATTTTGTTTTTTTTTTGTCACAAAATAGATTTTCCTGCCCGACGCGTCGCGCCACCTTGCGCGCGCTTACGTTTGAGAGATCTTCTGGAGGACAAATTGACATTTTTGGGTTTTTTATGATAAATTGTGCATGCTCAGGAATGGCAAAGAGATTTCATCAAGTTATGGGTGGTTTAAAGGCTCAAAAACACCTTGAAAATGGCCTTTCTGCCACCTTTTTCACACACAGGAACTAGTCTTTGGAGATTGAAGTTTTGGAGGGGAAAATGACATCCAAATCTAGAAATTCCACTTGGGTTGGATAGTAGACAAATAGGGATTTCAAACGAGCTATCATGAGCTCAATTTGGACTTCAGGAAGTGCCTCAAAACCAGGCTCAAAGTGGCGCGACGCATTGAGTTTTTGGGCATGGCACATAAGGGACTTTTGCCTATTTTTAACCCTTCAGCTCAGAATTTCGCCCAGTTTTGACTAGTTTTACTTTCTGATGTAACTCTTGATCTATCTTGATGTAATTTCTTGACCATAATGTAATTTGGGCATATTTTAATTTTTCTAGAGGATTCATTCACTAAAAAGTGAAAATTAAATGAATGAATCTGTTTCCTACCATATAGAGGCAAGTTGTTTGATTGCCTAGATTTCAGTTCCTAGTTTAGAATTGGTTGAAACAGCTCCTAGAAGGATGAGATCGACCCCTAGAGGCATGGGAAGGGGTTAGGATGGTCTATATCATGTATTTTCTAAGACATTTTCAGGGTTGGACTCTTGGGAATAGTTTGGCACCTCATTGTTTATTCATTTCAGTATTTTTGGCAAAGGAAAGACCAGAGTTTTGCAGTACTTGCTGGGATCCTTGTGGCTCTGAGTTTTGATGGTGTTTTTCTCCATGTAATTGTAAGTTCATTAATGTCCTATGTATGCCATTTCCCTTCTCTTTGCTTATAAAATTAAACAAATGAGTAACTAAGGTAGAATTCATTAGTTTGCTGGTGCTCTGCCTTAAACTTTTGTTTAGTTTTATATGTTTTCACCTATTTGAAGAGGACCCTTGCAGCCTCTTGCCCTCTTCAGCTCCTCAGCAGTCATTTCCATCCATTCATTGAATCTAAGACATCAAATTCATTGCCTTCCTTGCCCCAACTTGAACTCTGTAAGAATTTGGCCTCATCCCCATGCCCAAAAATTTCCTTTCCCTTTTTCCAACAAAACCCCAAAAAATTCAAAACAAATCCTCCTATTTGTATATATAGCCTAAGATTAGTTGTTGTTTCAGTCATCTCAAGCCCTATTGATTACTTATCACTGAGATTGACCCAGAGAGAGACCTCTCCTGTTCTGGTAGGGCTAGCTACCAGACTAAGCATGGTTTGGTGTTACCCTGAATCCCGCCTTCCTTCAGCCTAAGGTGGATTTGGGCAATAACAGATCCAACGGAAATTGCGCGGTTAACTTGCACAAGGGTTGATATTCAATAGTTTCGCGATGGACTGGGCCCCAGCGTTAACGGTTGTCTCCATCCGACGGTTGTTATTGCGTCATGCCGCCTCATTTGATTGGACGAATATTGCTTGGCGAAGATGAGCGAACAATAACGCGTGATGGTGCGCAATGGAGGCGGTTTTCCCCGAACCTTTGGAGCCACATGTCGACCCTTCTATGGAATCGCTCCGAAATTTTCAATCCCACTTTTACTGCAAAGGTGGTGCGATAAAAACCGCTTCTAGCCTTAACCCGTGTTCACTGTTCATCTGCAAGGTTCCGCTCCTCTTCGGCACGCCAGGTTCCGCCTTCAAGGTTCTGCTCACTCTTCAATGTATTATTATAATTAAACTCCACTTCAATGTTTTCTTTTTCATTACAGTTACATTGATAAGTTTAATGATTTGTTCACGATTTCGTTCGTGTCTTTTAGTGATCCGGTTTCGTCTAGTAAAAATCTATTAATCTGCGCCATCTCCCAAAATTTCGAAAGAGTTAAAGTGACTCTGTGGCTCCACCACGATTCTCCAACCACCGACTTCACCTTCTTACAAAATAAATGCGTGTCAATCTGTCTTCGTGAAGCGCAGGCTCAAGGGTTCTGGGAATACACTTCCACATAGGATTTAACAGCCCTCACACAGACCTTTCTTGCTCACTCCAAGGTCGAGTCATTGTGATATTAATTCCAACATATTCAATTTCTTTTGTTTCGACCACTGGCATTCATCCTTGTTAAAATTACTCAACAACACCGAATTCCTTCTTGTATGTAGGGCATTTCCATGACCCTTTACACACAGTTTCTCAAGGGCGAGAGGGATATTCTACAGTCCTCCTCTACATAGACTATGAGCACTTGCTATTAAACACATAAATATAGACCTTGCACAGAATTACTAATTCAACCAAGAAAGCAGAATCCATACTAACTCTCAAAATTCAACTATTCCCATGTAATTCGACCAAGAAGACATGAAGTCACACATGGAACTTATAAACAATTCTCCATAAAAAGATATATATATATATATATATATATATATATATACAGGTAATCTATCTCAAAAGTAATCACTTACAATTTCATGGTTGGCTAGATATTTAATACAAAGGCCACTACCCTCCAGTCTGGATGCTATTCAAACTCCTTACAAATTACAAATAATTTTACATAACTCCTTTAATGACCTCTACTGGTATGGTCTATGCATAAGAGGTAACTTTTCAACACTCTTTTTATACTTTCATATACAATTTCAGCTGTCAATACATGTTTCCTTTTTGCCACAGAACCTCGAATGTTCCTTCTATAATATGTTCCCACACTCAAAACCAGTTTCTCAAATCAAACACCTCTGCTCCTTGACTGATTCTGCTCCTTGCTCCTAAAGCTCCTCTACTGCCTCTCCAGATCTCCAATCAACTGACCCTTCTAAAACTGCCTCTGCTTAATGTCTCATTCTCTTTTTGCCTTGTTTTTTTTCAAGTGCTCCTCCTTTGTCATTTCATTTTCCATCAATGACAACATTTCCAACAGTCTCCCCCTTTGGCATTGATGGAAACCCATCCACCAATAATTCAATGCTTCCTCCAAGTCTTCCTGTGTCCGGCTTCTTTTAGAAGACCCTATTTTCTATTACTTTCTTTTCCTCCCCCTTTGACATAAATGGCAAAGGGTTGCACATTTCCTAGTGTGCTTTCTATCTCTTCATTTCCTCTTTTTGAGATGTGTTTAGGCCTTCTTCTTCTGACTTTGTACCCTGCTTCTCCAAACTAGTGTCTAAGAGGTGTTGAGAGAACACTTTGATTATTGAACTTGACTGTACACTATAAGTTAATACAAACCAAAGGCATAGACTTCTTTCACTTGTATAGAGCTGAAAGTGAAGATAATGACACTTCATAGAACACATTGTACACATTGTACAAAGTACCAACCTTATCTAATCAGAGATGTATGAATGGATCAAAACTAAAATATTGAGAAGGCTTCAAATACACTTCAATCTCCAGTCTTATTTTCATAAAAAAATATCTGTTGAGGAAGGTTGTAGATTGAATATGTCTTCTTCTGCAATACACATCTGCAGTACCACACCTGTTCAATTATGATAATGATGCCAATATATTTTTTATTGATGTGGTACACCTTTCCTGCCCGTTGGTGATGATATGAGCTAGGATGCTGACAAGGATATTACTTTTAAAGACTGAGAGGTTCTTGTTGTTGATGTGAACAATGAATCAAGCCAGAGTTTACAACTTATTGCAAGATTAGGCAATATCTTTCAATATCAGAGGCCGAATGACTTTTACTGCTTGCACATTGTATTTTCAAAATAAACCCTTCAATGTATTGGTCAATTTCACTCATTAACCATGCAGTTTTATTATGACATAATGGGGTATGTATGTCAATAATCAATCTCTCTTTAAAGGTGGATTACCAGAAAATCC
Source organism: Pinus albicaulis (assembly GCA_034641835.2). Classification (NCBI taxonomy): domain Eukaryota; kingdom Viridiplantae; phylum Streptophyta; class Pinopsida; order Pinales; family Pinaceae; genus Pinus; species Pinus albicaulis. Next base: position 367,400,733 of record CM076574.1, on the reverse strand, counting down.
TTTGTGCTGAAGTAGGATTAAAAAACTTTTGAGCTTTAGATGGTAATCACAGCTAGTCGTTTATTCTTCAGATACTTTGACTGTCCTATTAGAATGATCTTCCACAAAAGCATATTCAAGATGTTTAATTGAAAACTCAGCAAACATACTTCACACAGTTTTGTAACTGGTCTTAAGAAAGAGGCATTGAAGATATACATGTACCAACTTCAGGAAGGCATGAAATTATATATAGAAAAAGATATTGCTTCAGTGCTTATTATACTACTTCAAGTGTAAGCAAGATAATGTTATTTTTTCTCTGCTACTGACCTTTTCATGCTGAATGCAGATAATACTGGGAATATTACCTTGAGGTTCTTTTGCTATAATCCTTTGATCCTGAGGACCTGTACCATACTGCTGCTCCCCTGATAACACGTGATATTCAGTTGATAAGCATGCTACTTGCACCAAGTAACAAATGATATTACCTTGAAAAAATATGCAGAGATTTCACTTTAGCTTGCAAATTTACCCATAAGTAAGACATCCTTCATAAATTCTACTATTGAGCTTTCCACTGTTCACACCAATAGTCATCAATATCCCAAAACTGATCTTATCATTATTAACCATTTTCTTATTCTTTCGTTCTGGTCAAAGGAAATCCATTACATGTATATTTCTAGAACTTTTCCAGAATAATTGTTGCTTTATAATCAATTCAACTATTCTAATATAAAGATCTTTGGGGAGGCATATTCAATTTGTCTACTTGGAATCTTCATGGGCAGATCACTCAGAGATTTATCACTTACTTAACTGCACTCCTCCAAGGGGAATTTTCATAGATGAATGATGTAATTACATAATTATTATAGGCACTCCTCTTACTCATCCTTCTTAATGTGATTCACTGTTAGTTCTGCAGGTTGATGGCTGATGTTCTCTCTACTACCATGGTTGCTTGCTGCCTTCTCTTCTTTCATCAGTCTGTCAACTAAATAATATTCTTCCTCTATAGTTCTTTGTTAGAGGAATTTTTATTTTCCCTTCCTGATCTTATAGCCGTTCTCATTCTAAGGTGCTCTTCTTAGACTACTTTCATGGGGTCTATATATGAACTGCTCTCCCCCTGGGATGTTGCTTCATATTTGTCACTGGATGGATTTTTGCTTTGCTTCCTAGAGCAGCTCCCCCTGAGACTATGGAGGATTCATTATGTTATTGAGATAATAAGCTCCCCCTTTCTCTTTTCCTTCTATACTTTATTGGGGCTCTTCATAATGTCTGCACTTCTCTTAAATTCATAGTTTTGTTTGATTTGCTTTGTTTCCATCATCTGTCTAGAGTTATTTAGTATATATGGCAGTTTACAGTCCTTTGCTTTGTGGCCAAGCTTGAGGCATACATAAAATCTTATTTTGTCAAAGTACATTTGAGCTGATGTATAATAATTTTTTCCCCTTCTTGAATACATTTTACAATCAACAATTTTATGTCCAAAATTATTGCATGCATAATAGTAGCCATGGAAATGATTTGTGTACCTGGTGAAAGATTGTCTTTTCCATTTGCTTGCTTGAGGGATTCTTCTCTTTTGCTACATCCTTTGCTGGTTGGACTGGATTGGCTTTGTCTTACAATATGCTGCATTATGTCCTGGTTTATGACAAGATAAACATGTGCTATTTTTCATAGGAGGGAGAAACCTCCTTTGACATCTGCCGAATTTGTTCAACTCATCCTTAGGAGCATATGAGCCTTTAGCAATTGATTGTTTCATCTTCTCATTCTCTGTCCTACCATGTTGTTGCTTGATTCTATTTGTTTCTTCACAAATCCTGTTCTTGCTGGCTTCTAATTTTGTAGTAATCTACTGAGCTGCTTCACTGTCCTTTACAACTTTTACAAAGATGATTTTCTTGTTATCTTCTGCCTTGGACTTACTTGTTTCTCCTTCATATCCTAAGCCTGCCCTTATGAGAGGAGATCTTTGAGCATTTAGCATCTTATCCAATTGTCCAGTGCTTTTCATTAGAGGTGTATTCGTTAATAGTTCTCTTTAGAATTTTTCTAAATTCTTTCTTAGGCTCACTACTTCTTCTTCCAATCTTTCATATTCCTCACTTTTCTCTCTCACTTGTTGCAGCAGAGTGTCTTCAACTTTCCTTGCTTCTTCAAGGTGTGTCTTCAGGCCAACAATATCTTTCTTATCTTCATACTCTTTCTCATCACAAATTTGCACCACTGTCTTAAGGTCTTTGTTTTCATTCTTTAGTCTTTCTATTTCAGTCAAGGCAGTGTCTAGTTTGGCCTTTTCTTCATCTGCAATTTCTTCATGGTTCTTACTACCATTCACACTAGCAGGTACCTCATGTGTTTGAACATTTTCCTTTTGACATGAATTTTTCTTCTTCTTAATTTTCTTCTCCTTCTTGACAATGCAATCCTCAGTGTCTACTCCATGCATGAAATGCAGTCTGTCCTAGATTTCTTTTGCTGAAGTTAAATCCATTATTAACTCAAGATCCTTGTTATGAAGATTGTTATATATCACACATTTTGCCTTGGCATTCCTCTGTTGTTCTTTCACCGTGGGTGAGTATTTACAGTAACCATCACATACAAGCTTCCATACCTTAGGTTCCTAGGCCATTAAACCTGTTTTAACATTATCTCTCCATTCAGGAAAGTTTGTTGTATTTAACACAGGTGCATTTTGATAGTCCATGACTCAACCAGATCTCCTTCAAGCTATTAAGCTTACACCAAAGGAACTTGGCTCTGATACCAATTGTTGAACCCTTAGTTAAACTGATAGGGGGGGCGGGTGAATCAGTTTAACACATTCATGGACTTTTAAAACTTTTTCATTAACACTTCTTTACACCTTCATTTCATGTTCAACTTAACATGTGAGTAATCTTAGAATGTGAGTAGCAAGCATTAATATAATGTAACAATAGACTTAATATCAGAGTAGAAAATATTAAGCAGATGATATACACCAGATCAACACATAAACATGATGCATAGAGACACCAGATATAAGTGGAAACCCATAAAGGGAGAAAACCACATCTTATTATTGTTGTGATGCAAAGGCAAGCTCCAACTCCCTCTCACCACTGATTTTCTGTAGGCACCAACCTACAGGGGGCTCTAACCTCAATTCCGCAAGCTACAACTTGCAAGGAAGCTTCAACTCCCATCAATTTTCTGCAGGTACCAACCTACAGGAGGCTCCAACCTCAGTCAGCTACAACTTACATTTTATCAAGCTACAACTTGATGTGGAAGCACCAACTCCCATCTATTTTCTGCAGGCACCAACCTACAAGAGGCTCCAACCTGAGTCAGCTACAACTGACATCTATCAAGCTACAACTTGATAAGGAAGCTCCAACTTCCTTACTCTTTCAAAAGAGAAACACTTGCTGATTTACCTTGGATATCATCTCTGTTCTATTCCATCTGCTCTTCTGTTCATATATTCTCATATCTGCCCAATATCATCTCTGCATCTTTTCAGATTCTCTATCAGCTTCTCCTTCTTCTTTGCTCAGGTCCTCCTTCTTCTCTACTTCACTGCTTCATTTCTGCATTCTCTTCACTCACTCTCTAATCTCCTTGTGCATATCAATGTGATATCATATATAGAGTTCATCACATGAATCTCTACATTCCTCAGGGAATTTGAAGTGAACAGTCCTGACTTTTTTCCTTCTGCCTCCTTATTTCTTTTACTAACTCATTAAAAAGATATAACAATATGTGTTAATTTCAATATTACAGTGGGATTATGTTTTCCTCCGGAGACTTGGCAATGCATCACAAATAATAAGAAATTAATTACAACATTTACATTCACATTTTCAGTTACACATTTCAATTTCACTCAGCTCCTTTTATGGATTTTGGCTTTACTGGATTTGTCTTTTCTGCTACTGTTAAGTAACTGATTTGCATACTTCTGTTCATCATGCCTACAAAATTCCGTGTGATTTTTCAGTTCCTACATTCTTTTTTTACCTCTGTTAGGCCCACATTTTCATCCCTGTGTTTATTCACCTGTTTACTGTACTTTTGTGCACCTGCTGCATATATAACTACTTTTCCAAGTTTATCCTCAAATCAATATAAATCTAGGCAATGTCTATTCATTATTAATCTCTGTGCTCTGGCTACCTGCGTACACACTCTCTATCCATATAATATGTTTTCAAATCAACCCCCTTCAGATTTTTTGGATCACTGTACATTTTTCTGCAGTTGTCTCTCTCTCTTTCGTTGCAGTTGTGTAAATATTCCAAAGTCTTTTAATATAACTATTGTGCAATTTCAATACTTTTTAATTTCTGCACTGGCAATTTGAATCAATGTTGAAGCTGCTCCATTAGAGGTTAAATTCATTGTTGTAACCCAAATAATTGTACATCTGGGCAGAATATTTTCATTTCGGAAGCTCCTTAATGATTGGGCTACCCTCACTCCTCTGTAATATTGCACATTTAAAACACTCATCCAAAATTTTCAATGACTTTAAAATCCATTCAGCGCATATACAGTGTTCACTATATAACTCTTCATATTATTGTTTGGTCTATATTACATATAATAGCCCAACAATAAATTCTCACTTTTCACATTGTTAACATATAAAACACTTTCAACATTATACTAAACCCTTTGGTTTTGTATTTAAATCCCCAGAGAATGCTTATATAATGTCTTTGAGCTCCATAGAATTTCGCACTTGTTTGTCACCTTGTAGCTTCATTCATGATCCAACGATGGATAATTCATCACTTTTTCAACCTCTGATCCAACGGAAATCACGCAGTTAACTTGCACGAGGGTTAGTATTCAATAGTTGTGCGATGGACTGGGCCCCATCGTTAACGGTCGTCTCCATCCGATGGTTGTTATCGCGTCGCACCGCCTCATTTGATCGGACGAATATCGCTCGGCCAAGATGCACGAACAATAACGCGTGATGGTGCGCAATGGAGGCGGTTTTCCCTGAACCTTTGGAGCCACGTGTCGGCCCTTCTATGGAATTAATCTGAAATTTTCAATACCACTTTCATTGCAAAGGTGGTGCGATAAAAACCGCTTCCAGCCTTAACCCACATTCACTGTTCATCCGCAAGGTTCCTCTCCTCTTCGGCACGCCAGGTTCCGCCTTCAAGGTTCAGCTCACTCTTCAATGTATTATTATAATTAAATTCCGCTTCAATGTTTTGTTTATCATTATAGTTCCATTGCTAAGTTTAATGCTTTGTTCACGATTTCGTTCGTGTCTTTGAGTGATCCGGTTCTATCTAGTACAACTCCATTAATCTGTGCCATCTCCCAAAATTTTGTTAGAGTTAAAGTGACTCTGCGGGTCCACCACGATTCTCCAACCACCGAATTCACCTTCTTACAAAATAAATGTGTGTCAATCTATCTACGAGAAGCGCAGGCTCAAGGGTTCTAGGAATACACTTCCACACAGGATTTAACAACCCTCACGCGGACCTTTCTTGCTCACTCCAAGGTCGAGTCATTGTGATATTAATTCCAACATATTCAATTGCTTCTGGTTCGACCACTGGCATTCATCCTTGTTACAATTACTCAACAACACCGAATTCCTTCTTCTATGCAGGGCATTTCCACGACCCTTCACACATAGTTTCTCAAGGGTGAGAGGGATATTTTACAGTCCTCATTTACACAGACTACGAGCACTTGCTATTAAACACGGAAATATAGACCTTGCACAGAATTACTAATTCAACCAAGAACACAGAATCCATACTAACTCTCAGAATTCAACTATTCCCATGTAATTCGACCAAGAAGACATGAAGTCACACATGGAACTTATAAACAATTCTCCATAAATAGATATATATATATATATATATATATATATATATATATATATATATATATATATATATATATATATATATATACAGGTGATCCATCTCAAAAGTAATCACTTACAATTTCATGGTTGGCTAGATATTCAATACAAAGGCCACTACCCTCCAGTCTGGATGTTATTCAAACTCCTTACAAATTACAAATCATTTTACATAACTCCTTTAATGACCTCTACTAGTATGGTCTGTGCATAAGAGGTAACTTTTCAACACTCTTTTTATACTTTCATAGACAATTTCAGCTGTCAATACATGTTTCCTTTTTTCCACAGAACCTCGAATGTTCCTTCTATAATATGTTCCCACACTCAGAACTAGTTTCTCAAATCAAATACCTCTGCTCCTTGACTGATGCTGCTCCTTGCTTCTGAAGCTCCTCTGTTGCCTCTCCAGATCTCCAATCAACTGACCCTTCTAAAACTGCCTCTGCTTCATGTCTCATGCTCTCTTTGCCTTGTTGTTGTTTCAAGTGCTCCTCCTTTGTCATTTCCTTTGCCATCAATGACAACATTTCCAACAAAACGTGCCGAAACTCATCACCGAAGAACACAACCAACTTCTTCTTCGACCAGTACTACCTCAGGAGGTGGAACTGGCTATGAACCAGCTCAAGGAGGGAAAAGCTCCTGGTCTGGATGGCTTCACCACTACCTTCTTCCACTCTTTTTTGGGATCTCATCAAAGAAGAGGTTTGGCAAGTGGTGGAGGAATCACGCACTCTTCATTGGCTTCTGCCATCTCTGAACTCAAATTTCATCGCCCTTATCCCAAAGGAAGAGAACACCAGTACTCTGGACAAATTCTGTCCAATCGCACTATGCAATTTTATTTATAAGGTGATATCCAAAGTCATTTCTAACAGGTTGAAGCCGCTTTTTCCCCTGCTCATATCACCTAAAAAATCTGGATACGTTGAAGGACGACAGATATTGGACGACATTATTCTCACTCATGAAATCATACACTCTCTCAAGCACTCCAAACAGGCAGGTATGCTTGTCAAGATTAACCTCTCCAAAGCTTTTGATAAGTTAAGCTGGATCTATATTCAAAAAATGCTAACAGCCTTTGGTTTTTCCCCAATGTGGATTCAATGGATTCTGAGCTTAATTTACTCTACTTTTTTCTCGATCCTCTTAAATGGAATTCCCTCTCGACCTTTCAGCCCCTCCAGAGGTATTCGACAAGGAGATCCACTCTCCCCATTCCTTTTTTTTCTAATGGCGGAAGGTCTTGGACGCTATATCAAACATGCCCTCCTATCCCAGCATCTCAAGGGTCTATCTGCACACAATTGTCCAGCCATTACTCATCAACAATTTGTCGATGACAACATGTTGTTTGGGCACCCCTCTGTACAGGAAGCCTCCCTTTTCAAATCCCTTCTGATTGATTTCTTTAATGCCTCAGGAATGAGTATAAACATGGCCAAATCACAGATCTTCTTTTTTCACACCCCCCTATTACTCAACATGCCATTGCCTGCATTCTATGCTTCTCCATAGCCTCCTTACCCTCCAAATACCTTGGTGCTCCTTTAATAGACTCTGCCATCAAGCACACCTCTTGGAGTATGCTCCTAGAGAAACTTGAATCTCGTCTCACCCTATGGACTCATAGAACTCTGAACATAGCTAGCAGATTAGTGCTAATCAAAGCGGTGTTACAGGCGATGCCTCTCTATATTTTCTCTATCTTGGTAGTGCCTAAATGGGTCCTGAAAAAAATAAAATTTTTACAACGCAATTTTCTTTGGGGTGCAACAGGCACAAATTGTAAATGGGCTTTGGAAAAATGGTCCACAGCATGGCAGCCAAAAGAGAAAGGGGGCATAGGTCTAAGATATCCTCAGCACATCAATGCAATAATGGGTGCAAAAATATGGTGGCAATGGCTCTCTTCTCCCAACAAGCCATGGGCAGCCATCTGGACTGCCAAGTACGCCAATCACAGACCAATGGAAGAGCTAATTAGATTCACTCCCACTGAAAAGGGATCACTAATATGGAATGATGTCAGACAACACTACGCTCTCATCCAACAACACAGCTTCTGGGAAGTAAGGAGCGGCAGCACTGCTCGGTTCTGGACGGATGCTTGGCACCAACTACCAAAGCTCAACAACATCTATAGTCCTCCTCATAGCCAAGAGTGGGAGGAGAAACAACAGGAATCCATCCAGCAACAATGGACTCCGGAAATAGACCAGGGCTATAGACAATGGAAGCAGATCGATAGGCTGATCAGGGATGCAGAAAACCAGGTTAAGGAGGTCATGGAGCATGAGCTCCAGAATCGACGTATTAGATATTCCAAAGGCAGGGACATCCTAAGATGGGGATATACCCCAAAAGGATCCTTCACCACCAAAGAGGCTTACAAAATTATATGCAATTATCCAATGCCCCTGGACTCGATTTGGAGCAGAATTCGGTCACCAGGTACTTGGCCCAAAGTATCACTTTTCCTTTGGCTTGTGGGGGCACCGGAAAATCCTCACTTGGGATAATATTCAGAAACGAAACTTTCATGGGCCCTCCATTTGTCCCAATTGCAACTCTCAGGAGGAAACTCTCCAACACCTCCTCAACTCTTGCCCTCTAGCCAACCAACTGTGGGAGAAGGCTAGCTTCCGTTGTCAAAAGAACTGTAGAGTGTTCGACGATATAATCAACTCCATTCGACATTGGCACTAGAACCCTTATAAAAGTGATCTAATCAACCAATTATGGAGAATGATTCCCGGTATTCTCCTCTGGACAATATGGAAAGAAAGAAACAAATGCATATTCAAAGATCAAAGCACTCCTTTAGACATCATATGGGGCAACCTTTGTCTCAATCTCAAAGAGACCTTGGCACTTCAAACTTGGCATCTGGAAGATTTCCCCACTCTTGCAAATGAGAAAACCATCTGGGATAATTGGAACATACAACTTCCACAAGGTACACACCATCATAGATCTTCAGAAGGCCATAAAATCAGAAAGCTCTCTTGGACCCCCCTCCAAAGTGTACTTTCAAACTAAATTTTGATGGAGCTTCAAAGGGCAATTCCGGCAAAGCAGGATTTGGCGGCATATTTAGAGATCATGAGGGTTTGCCTCTCCTAATCTTCTTTGGAAACATTGGATGGGACACAAACAACTCGACTAAATCGGAGGGTCTTTGGCAGGGTCTACTCTTTTCCCAACGTCATGGCTTCCAACCTCTAGAGATCGAAGGTGATTCCCTAAACCTCATCAACATGACCAATCAACTCCTCAATGGGACACATGCACACAAAATTTCTAACAGTTGGAGACTCGAAGCCAGATTGGATGCTATTGAACAATGGCTCCACACCAATCGTGCCATCATATTCAATCACGTTAAACGGGAAGGTAACAAGGTCTCTGATCTGCTTGCCAATTTGGTGGTGGAAAGTGGGCACACTCTTCTCACTGGAGCTCTAGACATAATTCAGAATCATGATAAAAAACAGGAGTGAAAAATACTTATCCAAAGGGATGCAACTCTCTCGGATGCGGGTGTATAGACTGGCGTTTAACTTGATGGGACAGGGGTGCGGCGAGATGGGATGACACCTGCCTACCCAGGACATGGAGGATATCCGGCCACTATTCGACATATCCTTGCATTTAAGTTTCACAGAGTTCAAAGGCATGGATTTAATGGGTTCAGAATTTCATATCATACCCACCGCTCTGCTTTCTACCTTCGTATGCTCTTGCATGCTGGAGACCTCGGCTCTCTTCAATGTTTCAATTATGATGGGGGTTTTTCGATGCGTGAGAGGGGAGGATAAATTGTAGTGAGGTGATGGGCTTTCTGTGGAGTTGTTTTAGTCGCACCGCACCCATTTCTATCTGGCCTCCGGCCTCAATTCTGGTATCAAACTTTATGGTGTTGGTTCTATCATTCATGTTGCCTCTCTCTTCCTGGAGGGGGAAGACATTTTGGAGCCTCGCTCTGGACCTTTAGCAGAGCTGCCTCCGTTAGACCTTTGGCACTTCACTCGGGCCTCTGGCTTCCTTTCAAATTTTTCTTACCCTGCCATCGTTGTTGCTCGGCCACAATTTGTCTCCCCTATGCCTCGTCTACACCATAGAATGCAGAGCCGCAGAGGCGGCACCAGGGGTCGCCCTTCGAGCGCGCCTTCCAGCCCTTCTTTTGACTCACCGTCTCTCTCGAGCGGTTTGTTGGCTAGCCACTACCCTGAAAGCCGCAGTGGGATAGGGCATTTTCTTGATTCCCGCAATGGTTTGGGCTCCCTTGCTCCCCAACCTCCGACCACCTTGCCTCCACCCACAACGGGCTCCGCGTGCTTCACCTTCAACAGCGCTCTAAATCTCCCAAGGATTACGGCTCCCTTTACGGTGGTCTTCCATGAGGAAGCCCAAAGTGGGGAGTCTAGTTCTCATACGATAGGCCTTGGTTCGGACTTTGCCCAGACTTCGAACCTCCAAATGGGGATTGGCAGCGCATCGATGCAGGTTCCGGAGGCTCAAGCTCACAGCGTTCCTAATGTTGTGATGGAGCTGGTTGATCCTATTCCCTTAGATTCCGAAGTTGCTCTTGCTAGGGATCTGCTTGCTTCAGGTTGGTGTCGTATTGTTGAAGAACCTCGAGATGACTAGTCTGCTTTCTATGGTGCTATTATCTTACCTTGTGGCCCATACAATTGGGCATGTTTCTGTTCAAATTTTCATGTGGAATTTTGGCTTATTTTTGTTCATTTTTGGATTCATGCAAACTCTACAACATCAAGAATATCATAACTGGCTCCCCTGCGTGGGTTTTGGAAAAATTTTCCAGACTGGTTTCCCTGTCATTGGGCAGTCTCCTTATGTGTTTTTCATGATAATTCTGCCTTCTCATGGGCAGTAGTTTTTTACTATGGTCATGATGTAATTTTACTCCCTTGTTAATAGATTAATCTTATTTAGAAAAAATAAATCAACTATGGTCTAATATCCCTTCGAATCGATCAAAAATCTTGGGCCATCTATATAAGGGATTTATGAACAAATTTCTAGTTCTCAAAGCGGCTAGAGAATAAATATAGAAACCAGAAGGAGGCCAGGCACCAAACCTGAAAAAGCATTGGAAATTATCAAATTCCTCAACTCTAAAAATAAGCAAGAATTGGATGAAATGGGAAAAATTGACAGGACAGAAACCATACTACAGGTAAGAAAAGTAATTTCTAAGAAAAATATGATGAAACTATTAGAAGAAAAGTGCCAAAATATGGATATGGCCATCACAAAATTCATGGTGAAATTTGACACTTTGAGGCAAAAAAGGCCTTTTGAATCTTCTAGTAATAAATGATAAATTGATGAAACAAGAATATTATGACAAAAAGATAAGGGAATTTTCCAAAGAACAGGTGAACAAATCAGATTGGCAAGGGATTCCAATATGTAAAGTTTTGTACAGAAGCATTGAAAATATGTTTTATTTACAACATGAAATAAAACACCTTTTTGTGGTCAAGCCAACTTTTGAAAAGTACACTGAAGCTTATGAGAACTTTAGGAAACTCGTGAAGATCAAATTACCAGAGGCATAATTCTAGGAGAAGCTTACAGATTTGCTGTAAAAACAATTTGTAGTGAGAAGGGATAAAAACAAAGTTGTTGTTTTTTACACAGTAAAACAAATTGTTAACACAGTAAAGCGGTCAAAATCAGCAGTAAAAGTCTATTAGGTTAAAGACTATCCAATGAAAGATGAATTTCAAAACCGATTAAAGATCAAACTGCCAGTGTGAGGGACACCTCATTTGCCCAACTACAACCCAAATCCAAACAACAAGCTATTTAATTTGAATAAATAGGATAGCTAGCAATTTGTTAGCTAGTTGTCACTATCATTTTGTAAAAAGATATTTTATTTTCCAAGAAACATTCCTAAGACTGTTCTAGGATATTTTGTACTACTTTTTGTATAAATAATTCATCATTTGAAGTATTAGTGTGGATTAATTGCTGAAGATTTTTGTAGTCATATTTTCTGAAACTAAAGGGTTTTTGTATCAAGTTCAAGTCAAAATACTGGATCTCAAGCAATAAAGCATCATATTACTGGATTCATGTGTTGGGCCACTGTAGTGAAGTATTTTCTAAATGTTATATGTCAATTTTCTTATGTTTTTCATCCATTCATGAATGTGTTCTAAATTTTAATGTGAAATCAGGAATTGTTATATCATAACTTGTTAAAAGCACTCTGTTATTGACTGGTTTTCATTTAAATGTTTTTTGTTGATATCCAGACTAGGGAACCCTTAATTTCTCCCTAATTTCGATTGACCTCTCCCTTTTCACTCCTTATTCAGATCAAATAATCCTTAATTGCTCTTTATCCCGATTAAAACCATTTCACCATCAACCTTTGAAGATCTGAAGTGACTCTACTATCTTGCCCAGTGAAAATTTGACTTTAGACCTTGATCCTGATCTATTTGCTTGACACATTGACTCCATCTGCCCAATGGATTACAGATCCACAACTATCCATCTCATTAAGTGATTTTCCCACCAAAACAAATCAAAACCCCAAAACCAATTTTCCCTATATAACTAGCCTAAAATCAGATATAAAAACAAAGTTAAATCTTATAGAGAGAGCCCTCTCTAAGAATTAGGAAGGCTATATCCTAAAGCTTAAAAGTATGTTTGTGGTTACCTCTAATATTATTTAAACTATAATAAAAAATGTCACAACTTTGAGAATTATTAGAGTGATAACACCACATACCATTTCACAGCTAGTTCGGTTAAGGCGCACTAAAATAGTCTTAGTCGAATAGTATTGTCAATGATTTTGTTCGACGAACACCATAGGTGGAAAGTCATTATATGATTTCCAATGCCTTCCTCTTTCTTCCCTTATAACTTTGGAATGTCCAAAGAGAGCTTCATGCGCATGGGTGGCCATGTTGGGTTGTGCAAAATAGCGTCGATCATTAACTTGGTTAGATCGGGAAATTTTAACATTGCTAAGAATGGTGACTGCTAGTTGAGAGACATTGCACAATGTGAAGACACATTGTTCTAGTTAGGTACAGGGTTTTTTTGCGACTTAATTGGCTTTGATTTCACCTCACTTCCCAAATGGGTAGCACTCCTCTGCCCCCTAGGGGTTGTGGGGGGAGTGGAATGTGGTGAACCTGTGGGAGCATCCACTGGTGTGGCATTGGGTGAAAAATGAGGGTTCCCAACTAAATATGACCCAATAAAGGATGAATCTCTAAGCGTGGAAGTCTTCTGTCTTTGAAACCTAAATGGTGAAAGACCTGGAACCCCTCCCGGTAATGGGGGGAGGTCCAAAAGACGTCTAGATCGACGAGGTCTTGTTGGGTCCATTATGGTGTCAACTAGGTATTTTTTTGGAAATATTTGAGAGGATAAATATTATAATCAAAGAAAAAATCCGATCGCATACATAAAACAAAGGGAAAATGAAAGGTAAATTTTCCCTTTAGATTAATCCTATGTGACCAGTCAATCAAAAAATATGGTTTTTTTGTTTTTGTGTATGATATTCAAATCCTAGAAGACCTAATCGTCCTCACACTCTCAAATGTAACTAGGCATTTATAAGGTATCTTTTGAATGGTGGCACAATGTCCCAAAATAGTTGGTGAGGCCTCCAGTCAACCGAAGAAAATCGACGAAGATAAAGGTAGAGGATCTAGTGTTGCCTGCACCTTCACCTATGGGGAAGGATACCCTAGATTTGGCCACCAAGTACCATCGTCCCACATCAGTTTTTGAGTCTTGAGATTCTTCGTAAATTAGCCACCAATACCGAGTATTATAGGGGTTAGGTAGCCCCAAATAATACCACACGCACTGGGCCTCAGCTTAACCCCCTCTAAATTGGGTCTCTGTGGTGCTCGGGTTTTCTTTTCCATGGGTGGATAGATAGATTTTAAAGCTCCCTAAAAAGTAAACTTCTATTTTTCAATATGTAAACTTAGCAAGGTGGCTTATTGGATGCTTATTGGATGCCTACCCCCTTAGTCCTAACCTGAACTATAATTTCTCTTATGGCCCCTGTGGGGAGAGTTAATGAGTTTAATTAGGTTAGTTTAAGGTGCCTTTGATTCGCTTATGGTGTGAGAGTCTATGAGAAAGAAATGAAAAATCACATATTTTTAACATGATGATATGTGGTGATCCTTTAGAAATCCCCCATTAATCTATTTTTGGTTGTTCCTTGCCATAAGAAAACCATGTGTGGATATGGGCTGCTTACAATGTTGCATAGTTAATCTAAGTGATCAATTAAAGGGAGATGTAAAATTATCAGAAGAGAGTGTTCTCATGCTTTCCTAGGGTCAACAAAAAGTGGAAAGGTAGCAGAGATTAATTTCTCTCTAAGGATAATTAAATCCTATTCCCAACTCCTAGTGCCAAAAATTTAAACTAAAATTAATGAATTTAAACTAGGAAAAATGAAAAATTTAGCTAAGCACGTGTGGAATACGGCCACTTACTCTAGCTAATTACCTATTTGTTTTTGGTGTCTATGCTCAGAAGAAATAAGTTATTTTATATGCAAGTAAATTGCCTCCTTAAACTATGTGGTTTCTTTGTGAAAATAACCTCAAAAAATTTAAAACTAACACCTAGAACTACTCAAATGCAGCCAACAATTAGTTTTAACCAGTCATGGGATACCTCACACAATGCTAACAATTTTCTTATGGGCTTCTAGTCCCTTTACAAATAGGAAATGAAGGAAATGTCTCACACATTCTTCCTCTGGGTTCCACGCGCAAATGTCTCACACATGTACGAAACATTAGGGGAATTTTTAGTTCTAAAATGGGCCTCCTAAGAAAAATGTACAAGTAAAATAAAATTTGTAAGAGCCAATAGGATTCAAGATGATGATTTCAACCATGGGGGATGTTTCACCATTTTTGGAGTAAAAAAGTAAAAATATTAAAAAATAATAAAATAATAAAACTACTTTTTCAACTTGTATTTTCAACTTATCTTTGTAAGGGTTTACTCAAGTTTTGAGAGGGAATACTCGTTGGATGAAAAATTTAATTCCTCATCAAAGAATTACTTATGTTGTATAATTTTGATGGACCCTGCTGCACGAAAAATAAGAAATACATAAAAAAAACGTGATTCCGGTCACATTGAGTATGCATTTCTCATTTTTCACGTAGCAAATTCCATCAAAATTATGCAACATGAGTACTCCTTGGATGAGGAATTAAATTTTCCATCCAACGAGTATTCTTGCTAGAAATTTGAGTAAACCCTTAGGGAGATAAGTTAAAAATACTAGTTGAAAAAGTAGTTTTTTATTTTTTCTCTCTAAAATTTGATAATTTAATTAAACATTATTTTATTATTTCCACTATTATTTTATAATTTCTAAAGGAGTCCCATTTTATACCTCAGAATTCCCCTAATTTCTATCATGTGGGTCGGTGTTGAACGTGCATGGTCGGGCATGTCTGTCTGTGTAAAATGCGCTAGAATTTCCTACAACATTTTTTTTGGAGCTTCTGAACTTCAACATTTCACTGAGGTTGAAAAAAACATAGAAGAAGAGAAGAGGGGTTGTTCAAGCCAAAATCCAGAGCAGTGGAATAGGTTCCTGCAACAGGTGCAACCAGATTAACTAGAAATTAAAATTAGCCGAGTCGTCAATCCTGTGTTGGTGGATTTGGTGCACAAGTGTACCAATCCACACTTGCTTTAGAGGAGTGGTCGCTGCCTCTTAAGCTTTTGGCCACAGGTAGATAAAAAAGAGAGTAGTAGGTTAGTGAACATTCTATTAAAAAAAAACACTAAATAATGATATAGTATGCATATGTTGAGCGAAAACAAGACTAAACAAAACAAAAACATGAAAGCTCATATAGAGATAGATAAAACAATAATACTAATGGCAGCATCAGTGTCCCCTCTTAATTTTTTCTATTAAGGAGAAAGGTAGTACGTTTACACACTTTCCAAGGGGACCTTAGAACTATGGAGGTATAAGACCCGATACAAGGACAGTTTTACCTCCTAGATGCTTGGTGAAAGGTATGTGTCTCTACTCCAAAGGATTGAAGTTGTTAGATGGCCAACAACTGAATCCCCTCTCTAATTCTGCTCTGGATTCCATGATGTTGGATTGCTTCAAAGAAATTTTGTCTAGCATAACAATGTTCTCTCCATTTTTTCATTTCTTGGTGGCCTTTTATAGATGAAGTCAAACTCTCCTTCCCTCTCTTGGTACATTGATGGATGGTGACCCAAGAGAGGGGGTTGATTCCATTATGTGCCACTTTATTCCATTGTGTGCTCCCTTGAGGTCCGAAGGAGGGTTAGGAGGTTTTCCTTGGGCGGCCTCAAGTGTGGGATCATTTTCTTGGAATGTGCCTTGTGGTCCCAGAAAGTGACTTCTGCCACTCTCAACTTTACGCAATTTTCAAGGGAAATTAGTACAAAGGCGCATTATGCTAGTGTCTTGAGTGTGCAATTTGATTTTTCCTCTGGACCTTAGATATTTTTAAAAAAATTTAGATTCTCTAATGTGCCTTGGCCCTGTAAATCCTTCTGCTTGACATTTAATAATGTCATATTTTCTTGTTCGATTTTCCAGTGATAATAGCTAATATAGAAGGTGTTAAGGTGTTAGAATATTTTGAAGTGATACACATTGTAGATGATATTGATCCATATCCCGCAATTCTAGGATTGGATTGGGCCATTGACATGGATGGTGTTATCAATCTGAAGAAAAGGAGAATGGAATTTCAAAACAATGGAGTTCATGTCATCATCCCTTTGGATCCTATAGAAGGTCAAAGGTATACTAAACCAGTGTGAACTAAGGACAAGATTGATCACATATATAAGATAATTTTGCATGAGGAAGACTGTCTTAATCCCACAATATATGGGAATATTAAATCGAAGAAGGATAGTTCTTTCTTTCGAGACTCTGACGAAGAGCTAGAGAATTGGTAGAACCGAATGCATGAGGTGTCTACACTGCTTTAATCACATAACCCATGCTCTGCATTGTATAACATCTAAGGTATGTGATTTCCCACATTATTATGGCTCAACTAACATAAACATGTTCTTGGGAGAGATGGAAAGGATTGTGTCAACATCACAAAGTTTCCATGCTTTAGATATTGTCTTGTGCACTACTCCAACAAGATGGTGGGAAACACATAAGGAGAATATGGGATATTGGGAGGAATGTGAGCAGATGATGTGGCTACGGTTTGAATGCATATTCATTAAATAAGAGGACTTATAATATGGAAAGGAGGATCTGTGCAATCATTTGGACAAATGGAATCAGGTATGGGGTGTATAACCAAGGCCTGAATGGGTTCATATGTTTATTCATACATTGGGAAAGGTTTCCATGGAATGGTACTTGAAAATAAAGCTGTGTAGAGGGACTAGCAACTAGTCTGCCTTGCTAGAGAGTTTTATCCTTACCTTTAGCATTGAAAGTGGGATTGATATCATTAGTGATGCTTTGATAATTAGTGCACTGATAAGGGAGACTATACATTGCCAACACTTGGCACTAGTAGAAGCTATGGAACTGTGCATGCTCATAGGACCCTCCATCCCCTCCAACTTCAAACAAATGTGTTCCATGCTGAGTATTGTGGGATACTACAGAAAGTGCATTCCAAAATATGAATTGATAATTGTGCCCATAAGCATATTACTCCGAATAGGTGTGACATTTCGTTGGGATGAAGAATGTGAGAGAAGTTTGTAGTTACTAAGGTATATGATAGATACTACAAGATATACTTTGAATTACCTGGTCAGCGTTGTTGTGTTAGGGGGGACGGTCTGTCAATGGTTATGTTCACATTTGGAGTACATGCAGAGTAAGGTGTGGCACACGCATGGTATCTGTGCCATGGAATTGACTGGTGTGCATAGGTGTTAAAAACTAGCCATTCGAACAATAAAATTGGATAAGGAAGAATTATTACCATTTTTAGGGGAGTCCAAGATGCATTTAATGATGGGATTTTTCCAAATTTGGGACCATTTTTCAGTAATGAAACCTCATTAATGCCCAAGGAGTTGTTGCAGATGCACTACAAGTATAACTATGAAGCATGGGATCGCAATAGTTCCCTTTGCATTCTAAGAAATTTTTATGCTTTGAGTTGTTTATTTGTCTTTGCCTTTATTGTGTCTATGTCGGCATTGGACCCTGTGTTTGAGGAATCATTGCACCAAGATGGTTTAGGATATGTAATTCAGAGCAGAATGATAGCCACCAGACCACGAGAAGACCCTGATGCACAGGAGGTGACTGTGGTAGAGAACCCTGCGGCATCTAAAATAAATAAGAGCCAAACATATGGGACATGAAATTCCCCAAGAGAAAATACCCCCATACCTTTCCATTCTATTGGCAAGGAAGAAACCCATGCTTGAAATCATGGAAACTATCGAAGAAGGGCATGACGACGTAGTAAAAGTACCACCATTCTCGTGGCTGCCTATTTACATTTCACCGTACAAACCTACACTGAAAGCACTGAAGGACTTGGATAAGGTGTGCACAGGTATCCAAGTGTCGTTGATCCTAGAGAACGTCCCAATGGAAGGGGACGTCCTCCCCAAAAATTCCCTCAATTGTGATTCGATGACGGGGAAATCGCAGACGTGGATAAATTTATAGAGCTTGAGCCAAAGATCTAGCTTGATCCATTTCCATATGCAGGATGTCTGGTGCACCTTTAATCGAAGAGAGAAATGCTAGGTCTACACAAGGTAGTCCTCGTCAATGTTTTTAGATACCTCATTTTGGCCGCAGCCCCATAAATGATATTTGTGTTAGGAATCTATTGGAATTAGTCCATGACAATCCACTCTAGTTGGGAGAGAAAATCCAAATTGATACAGATCTAATTCCAAAAATCACAGGATTTCCAAACAAGGGGGCTAACCCTATGGCCCATTTCAGAGGGAAAGTGCACGAGAAGTCACCGGCTGACAAAATCAAGAAGAAATATGATGTTACACAAAAACCCTGGGGATTTTTGGTTGAATAAATTAACAACCCAATATTCTATTTTCGCATGGTAATTTTGGATTTCCAGATGATCTGCAAATGTAGGACAAAGGAATTTCCTATGCATGTGATTGCATTTTCCAGGAGATGCGAAAAAGGAGTCATATATAACTGGTGTGCATACCTGTATAAGGAGTTTCTGGAAAACATGCACGAAGTATAGGATAAGGGAAAGAATTTTGAGTATGCTTGGCTCTTATTGTTAATCACACTGATTAGGTAGAAGACCCTCAAAGATACCCAGTTCCCTGAACTTATGGAGCCAATGTGCGAAGCTTCACACTACACAACCCTATGGAGCTCCTCTAACCCAGTACGAGAAAAATAAAACAATATCTTTTGTGTCCTCTACGATGCAAGATTATCCCAGGTGGTATAGTCAAAGTCACACTCATCTCCCACCCTTTATAAAATGTACAAGATGGCAGCCAACTTTAAGGCTACATTCCACAATATCCGCATCCACGCGAAGGGCATTGTGGAGGGTATATGGTACGAGTTTCCTTACTTGGTGACTAAGAGTGATTTGAGGGTCATAGTAGATTGGCTACTGCCGTGGCTGACTCCACCAACACAACCACGCATCACAACATGAAAATCAATAGAGAAGGCCACAATAAATTCTTCTGAAATAGTACCACTGACTATGACAGAAAAACCTGGTGAGACAAGGCCTACACTGACCACCATAGGAAAAATTGTTGAGACCAAAAAAGTGGCAGAAAATAATGGTTCTATGCCCAAAGAAACTGAAGAAGCCACATCAAAAATTACAAATCACGGTGCAGAGACCATGGTTGCGGCAAGAAAGAAGAAGAAGGGTTCTAAGAAAATAGGACAGGAAGTTCTGAGACTTACTCAGGATGATCTCAATGAGATCACAAATACAGTGACCACTGCGTAGGAGGACCTATGGATGGACATGGAGGTCTAGTATAAAGCCACATTGGAGATTATTCAAGTTGGCCTACAATAATCGAAGATGCAAGAAATCCAAATCTAGGCGAGAGTGATTCAAGCGAGCTGGGCCAAAGAGCCTATTACCAGTGCACAGCCATTGGAAATCACCTTACAACCATCTGGGGAAGCATGATTTGTTCATATCCCTTTGCTAGCAATTAAAATGGATGTGAGCCAGTGCACACACTTTAATGATACAGTTGATGTTAATATCAATCTTGTTGTCTTGCCTACAGGAAATCTCCATCTTGCTTCACTCTGCTATTGCTGATGAGCTGTAGTACCGCAAAGAAACTGTGCAAACGCAAACCAAAGATGCATAGAAATAGGTTGCACAAGCACATGAGCAACAACGACAAAGAGAAGAAGCATATCATGAAGCAGAGGCCTAGTGATCTACATTGGAATCCAAGATCAACCATTTATTCCAAGTTATTCCAGTGGTCGTGACCACTGCTACACCCACAAAAAATTTGGATGGGCTAGCTGTTGTGATCAAAGTTGCACACATGAAATCTCACACCATCTGAGCTGAGTATGAGAAACAAATCGTAGACCTTCAGACCAAGCTACAGTTGGATACACCACCCGAGGTCCGTGCCAAGAGAGCAGTAGAGGTGAAGCAGGCCCAAGAAAGTATTACTACCGTAATCACTTAGTGTGACCAGTCTCTGGCAGAGGCCATGGACATTTGGGCCTCTGTCCAAAATGATTTGGTCATGCAGTAGTTTCATGGCACACTCAATGCCAAATAACTACAGTTTCAATAAATCTACATCGTAGCACTGACATTGGTGGTTCAATGGAGACTTTATTGTGTGCAAGAATGCGTATACTCTAGGGATAAATTGCAGATTTACGACGGAAAGAATAGGTGCTCACAGAAAAAATGAAACCATGGGAAAAGGAAGCAATGAAACCCTCTTAGACATTGTACAACACAGTCAAAATCATTCAGCACGCACATCCCATTGTGGAGATGGCCGCTGAGGTGCCTACAATAGATAATATGCTTCAGCAAGCACAGGGTGCAGCAGCGCAGAGCCTTGAGTTAATTCTCCCTCTCTATAATTTTGTCAATATGCTTAGAGACAGAACCAAGGAAACAAAATCAATGCCTCAATGACTTGGGATGAGTCACATTTTTATGTTGGGGGCCTGTTGGAGCAGGGTCCCCTGAGGCACAAGTTCCAATGTCCGTGTTGCAAAAATGTAGTCAACACATTTTTTGCCCCAATTTTGGACATAATTTAATATTAAATTTAAAATATGGGTCTCACACCATGGTTTGAGACCATAGTATCTGCGTGTTATGCGTATTATAAATATATAGTGTTTATCTAAGCTAAGTAGTCCAGATAGAGATAGTTGTGGTATGTGATATTGATATTTGGTTAATATCTGCATCTGTAAGGGTTTTTTGGGTTGGGTAAAAGGCTCATGATGGTTGTGCGCTCAGATAAGTAGCCCTAGCTGTGTGCGCGAAAGGGATTGTAAGGGTTTTTTTAAGGGTTTCTGAAGGAAATATGGTGTATTGACAGATCTGAAGAAATAGAAGGAGCAATTTTGGCAAATTCTCTTCATTATGCATATATGTTTTGTTTATGCTGACAGTGTATGCTTTGATGAGATCGCACTATATGTTTGACTATTGATGAATGCGCAGGGATAATTAATGTGTTAAGTATTACATTGAGTAGATCGAGATCTGGTTCTGATTTATTACATGCACTAAGTAAGACGAGTATTTCTGTGTATTCTATTAATTATTGTGAAAATATTTTTGATTCTATTATAAATTCACTGTGCACATATGTGGAAGATTAATTATGGTTTTGTTAACGACCACTTCATTTGATTCTTCTCAGGGTGCGGAAACTTGGTTCTAGCACCACCCACGCATACTGCTTCGGGTGAGACTTTGGTTAGCGCAAGTAGATCATTGCCGAAAGGGCTTGTAGTTAGCGGGTTTTTTGGTTTATCTATAAAATCTGAACATGGGTCAAGACCCCTCAATCCAACACATCATTTTCATATATTTGTGATCAAGCTAGGGTTTACATTGCACACACGGATAATCCTACCTCAAATTTACTTTCTGAAGACTTAATGAAGTAGAATTTGAAAAACTTGAAAGAGGCTTTTGTCAATAATGCACCAAAGAACAAAAACCTCCTTCGGTTTATTCACAAGTGTTCCGATATAAGAGAAATTCCCAAAATACAGTTGCTCTAGGTCATTTTCTACACTTTTGGATAGGTTGCCTTCAAGTAAAATTTTCAAGGGTTTAGAGCATGATTTTGCAGTGATTTATGATTCCATTATGTATTAGACATCCTAATATTTCTTACCATAAAACATTAATCCCAAAAATCCTCTAGGAATTCCTCCAAACTCCCTCTCAAAGAGCACGCTAAGCTTCTACTAAGGGCACACTATGCTTCTACAATTTATAGAGATCAACTTCAAACTTGGATTTTGAATAAATGGGAAATTATTTTTGCAAACGGGAGGAAATTTTTGTTAATAAGATACCAAATAACAAAACCCTCTCCCAGTTGTGAAAAAAACATTATGGTTAGATAGATATTGATCCATCTTTGAGCCCTATTACTGTATAAAAAATTTGGAAAATTTTGGATTTTTGGCAATTTTGGAAATTTTGGTTGGATAGAAGCATCACAAAGTTGCGCAACGCTTTTCCTTAAAGCCTCCAAATGACACTTAATCTATATTTTTATATTTATATTTCCATTTAATTTCCAAATATGTTCTCAATTTTTCATGACACCCATATTTTTCGAGAAAAACACCAAAAAAACAGTGTTTTTCATGCTTCTGCCATTGTTTTAGCCTGTGCACGACGCTTCTGGAGTAGGCTTGGGAAAATTAATTTTGAAGGCATTGAATGAAGTATTTTATTAGTTTCAATATTTGGTTTGATAGAGGAAATATATGGATACCTAGCCCAATAGTCATATCAACAGGAGGATTCCTTAAAGTCAGCTAAAAGCAACCTCAAAGTGGCACGACGCTTTTGTTGAAAGGTGCAATGCTTCAGTAAGTGGCACGCTGCTTCTATCTTCGATAATTTTTGGACCAGTGTCAACAGAAATTGGTCCAAATCTTGATGTCACAGTTGTCCTATGAGGTGTCCTGTGGATAAGGGAGTCTCTGTAATCCCCTCATTATTGAGGAATCATGTAATTACTCAAGGAGACAAAGACTCCTAGTTATTAGCTAAATCTGTTGGGACTACTTCTAACTTCCCTAGAAACTAGGAAATGACTCATAGGGTGCATTTATGAAGTGTTTTGGATCATATTTTGACCCAATGAGGTGGAATATTATCTATTTTCTATATGTACTCTAAAATCAAGCCTTTTGGGAGGTTGGATAGTTGTTATATGCAGTGTGGAGCTTATGTAAAAACATTTTTAGTGAAATCAAAGACATGTTCTAGCGGTATTCTTATTAGAATTGTTATTCCTTAGTAATCACCATCAACTTGAATGTTTATGCTTTCTTTCCATCACATGCATGCTTCTATATGATGATCTTATGAGTCTATGAACATACATATTTATTTTTATGCTATGTTTGATAAGATTTTCATAAATGTGTTTTAAATCTTGTGGTGAATGAATTCATCTAACATACTTATTCTGAATTTCTCTATCTCTTTTCAAACCCTTTACACAATGAAAATTTAAGTATGTTCTTAAGTATACCAACCTGGCCTCATCCTTATCTCTGTAGTTGTTCATTTTAAATCATTCCTAAAACCTAGACCTAGTTCCTTGAATGTCATTCATATCCAGCAAAAATTCAAAACAAACAACCCTAATTCATTGAGCTTATATCTAGTCTAAGATAATTATATCTACAGTCACTTCATTGACTATAAAAGTGACACTGAGAGAGACCTCTCTGGTTTTGTTAGGGCTAGCTACCAAACCTAAAGATTGGTTTGAGGTTACCTCCTTCAGTCTCCATTCTCAACCTTGGGAAATAGAGGGAGTGACAACAAGATGGATGTGTTTTCTTCAACAATTCCACTTGGTGATAACGTATGAGAAATTTATTTATAATAAGGTTTTTGATATGCTTTCTATACCAATTGTTAGTGCATCCATTATTCTTAAGCATAATTTCATGATGCATGAGAGCTATGTTGAAAAATATCCTTTAGATAATGATTTCAAAGATATGTATGTGACTTTGTGTCAAGGTAACCAAGTAGAGGAATTATATTATGATGTGAATGATAACTTGTTGTAGCATCTTGGTAAAAATTTTATTCCACATGGAGAGAGATTCAAAATCATAATGGAAGCAAATACTTCTCTTATTACTGGTCATTTCAGTGTAGGTAAGACAATGGCACAATTACAGAGGCATTTCTTGTGGCCTCATATTCTTGAAAGTGTCTCACGATTTGTAAGAGGATGTTCATTATGTACTATAAGTAATCCTAGAAATAGAAAATTGGGATTGTATACACCACTTCCTATACCTTCCCATCCATGGTAAAATGTTTCTATGGATTTTTTAGAAGGTATACCTATGTCTAGGAGAGGTCATGACTACCTTTATGTAGATGAGGATAGGTTTATAAAAATGTGTATTTCAATGCCTTGTAAAAGACAGATTACAATTGAACAAACTTCTCAATTTCTCTTTCAGAATGTATGTGTACATTTTGGTTTACCCACATCCATTTTTAATGATCGAGATTATTTCTTTGTTAGAAAATATTGGTTAATATTCCGGAGACTCATGGACGCCAAATTGTAAAAGAGTACAACATTACATCCACAAAAATATGGCCAAACAAAGGTGGTGAAAGAAAATTTGATACATATTCTTCATGGTTATTGCAAAAAGCATCCTAAGTTGTGAGAAGAACATTTGCATTATATTCAACATGCTTACAATCGAGACAAACATTCATCGACTCAAGCATTGCCATTGGAGGCATGCATGGGATACTTTACCAAAACTACTTTAGATTTAACTTTGGGAAGGATTTTTCTATTGATGGACATAGTTACATAAACAAGGCCAAAGGATTCATTGAACAAGTTCAATTGGTACATCAAACAGTTCAAGAACAATTGGAGAAGATTCAAGTCAATTACAAGATAAGACATGATAAGCATCATGTGGATCACAGTTTCCAAATCGGTGATTAATTTTGGCTTCACATTATCAAAGAGAGACTCCAATGAGAAGGTAAAAAGCTCAAACCAATTTGATATGGCCCATTCATAATTTTGGAAAATATGGTAATAATGCCTTCAAGTTGGATTCGCCTTCATACATGAAAATTTATGTAGTTGTTAATGTTGATAATTTAAGGTTGTACGAGCCTCCCTTGATTGAATATCAATGAGAGAATGTTTATATTCCTTCAATTGGATATTTCTCTCCTGAATATATTGAATAATTGCAGCGAGACACCATTCTTGACAGGAAAACAAGATCTTAAAAATGAGGGAACACGGAGTACCTTCATATGGGGCTCAAAGGAAAAAATCCAAGCAAAGCGAAATAGATTGAGATTGGAAGGGTGAAGGAAATGTACCTTCATCTATTTATTAACTGAAAGTAATATTTTTGGGTCCAAAAGCTTTGTGTGGGGACGAATGATCCAGTGGATCACTATAATTCTCATAATTCAAAGTTCTAAAAATGTCTCAAAATTCATGAAAAAGTGGAGATCTCGTCTCCCTTAATCCATCACAACTCATGTCACTCAAAACTGATAATGTATTCTCCCGATATCACATTATGATCGATTTTTCAAATAACTAGAATTTTGAAAATGGAGTTGCAGGCATTCCCAGTGAGAAGTTCATATGCTAACTTAGCAATGAATATAAAAGGTACATGAATTTTCATCAGCCAATGCTATGGTGACAAGTGTCACATTCTAGTTCTTTGGTGGCAGGTGTAATTATTTTGGTTCAAGGTTTGTTTGTGTGGACCAATTAGGAAGAGCCACATGGGCCAATCCCTAGCAGCCACATGGCCTCCTATTAGCTTAGTAAAATTTTGGTAGAAGGTAAAACTGCCTCCATATAAATCGAGCCATAGACCTATCCACTCCCAAAAATGAGCTCTACCATCCTACTGCATATTTTCCTTGTTATACTATAGAGTCAGAATTTCTTTAAATTTTAGTGGTAGAGGATTTGGGGGTCCAGACCGGGGTTAACCCCTGGCCGCCGATCTACCCAAGCACAATATGTGGCAGGAGGACAGGGCTCAGGGTTAACCCTGACCCAAACACCATACATTGTAATATAAGACCATATGTTATATATAATGTGTCGAATCATATGAAATATGAAACCATATGATATACATAAACCAAAGATTTGGATGGTTCTAATCTCAGTTAACCCGATGGAGGTCACAACGTCACATGAAAATGGTCATCACAGGCATGGTTAAATCATATGCTAGCGGAGTTAACACAACCCTTGATACTAACCACGATGGATACCATAGTCTAACATAGGTTTGGTTTAAGTTTTGGTGCACAAGAATTCAAACATGACCACCGGTGGCTGTAACTCGACCATGAGCCAACCCCATTCTCCAAGCAGAGTGAAGAAATTGGTGGGTAGTTCGTTCAATCTAACCCCCGATACGATGAAAATGATTGTTCCAAGTGTCACATTTTTAGTGGTTCATGGGAGCTATTGGGCCATTTAATGATTCGAAAAATTGCACCCAAGATAGCGCAAATCTCACCTTTTGGGGAAAAATTGCCACTCCACCTGGGCACAAAAGGCGTAATTTATAGAACGAATAGAAGGTTTGTGCGAATTTGAGGATAGTTAGTAGGAAAACTTCTCTAGAGCATAACTCAGTCAATTTTGGACCTTTTTGAGTGTATAAATATCCATATAGCGGTTTTTCACAATTCTACAGCCATTTGAGACATTGTTTTTTAATTTGGAAACTGTAACTTGATGTAAACACATATTTTTGGCATTATGAAAGAGGCACAACATTGGAAGCTGGACCAAGAGATGTAGCCCAGGAGGGGTGAACTCCTTCATCACTTTTTTCTTATGTATGATGTTATGGTACTAATGTATTCATTATTTTCTGCAAAAATGATTTAAAAATAATGTTTATGTGTTAATTTAATTGACATAATTTCTTAAAAAACTAAAAATTTCACTTGCAATTTTCACCATTATTAACACTGGAAAATTGTACAAGCAAAAGACATCAGAAAATGTCAAGCTTAAGGTACAGATAACGATTTACAAGGAAGGAACACACTACAGGATCTGAAAATTTTAACTTTTCCTAAGGTCAAGCAGGAAAATTTATTAAATGGCGCACATAAAGCACTGACCCCAAGTGATCCACATGGCCTTTTCTTTGATAGCAGTGAAAATCATCGCGACTATCCCTTAGAGAGCCACACAGTCTTGAGTATGCAGAAAGTCACCATCTGGGACCACTTGGCACACTTGAAGAAGAATATTCCCACTCAATCCAACCAAGTACAACTACCTTGGAGCCACCTTGAGGCCTTAGTGCAACACAGAAAGGAATCCACCTCTCACTCTTGTGTCAACATCCATCTTGTACCAAGAGAGGGAGGGAAATTTTGAAATTTGTCTATAAAATACTTCCATGGGAAGAGGAACATGAGAACACATTTTTATGATGGCCAAATTTCTTGAGAGAAAATGAGCATTGTGTTGTCCAAGTAGCAAGGAGTGGAACAATTCAACTGTTGGCCACCAAACACATCAATCCAAGA
Organism: Pinus albicaulis; assembly: GCA_034641835.2. Lineage (NCBI taxonomy): Eukaryota > Viridiplantae > Streptophyta > Pinopsida > Pinales > Pinaceae > Pinus > Pinus albicaulis. Next base: position 367,372,962 of record CM076574.1, on the reverse strand, counting down.
GAAAAAATTCACCAAGTGTCCATTATTATACCTTCTGTCAAGGAGAGAGAGAGACTTGTAAGAATATTAAAGGGAAGAAACCCCCTTTCCTTGAATATTAAAGCTCCATAGCTCTAAGAATTTATTACAAGTGATTTAGCATCATATTCTCTTATACCATCAATGACTAATAAAGGGACATAGTTCTCCATTTGAATTATTAGCATGTTTGACTCGATTGAGCTATTTATTGTACATGAGTGTTTTGTTTCTTGTTTCTTCATTAGTGTAGCATGCTATGTTATTGACTTAATTTAATACTTGTTATTTTGTTGCACTAACAATATAACAAGCGAATTGACCTGTTACATTCTTGTAGGAAAGAAACCTCCCTATTAAGCACAATGTGTTTCGTTCGCCCATGCGTCGAATACAATACAACAGTAATGGAGATTCCATGTCTTTCTTTCTTTTAAGTTAGTGGTTGTCGATTGCAAGTCCTCTCTCCTGTGTAGACTTGCTGCAATATCACTCCTTCTTCCTCTCAACAATTTTCAGTCACCCTTAGTGGGAAATTTGGCTCAGAGAAGGTGGAGTTTTTAGACACTATAAATCCGCATGCGTTCAACCCAGACAAATGTGCGAACCTCATGCTTGTGTGAAAATAAGCCATGTGGTATGTAGTGAGCACATTTTTCACTTATTTTTCTCCTTTTTAGTAGTGGTAATGTGTTGGAAACCCATAATAACTTTTTCATCACTTTTTTCTGGTGTTTTATGACTGGTTAGGGAACTTTTTGCTGCATTTTAGCTTAGCAAATAATTTGTTTATTTTTAGTTTTTTACCATTGAACATCACACATAGTTTAAGTAGGGAGGAGTAAGTGGCTTTCGATCCACAAATTCTATCTGAACAAACTATTTGCAGGTAAAAGATACCGAGCACATAGAATAATTAACAGAAAAGTAAGTGGCCCATGCATCCACACATATTTAGCTAGTTTTTTGCTTTTCATTTTTTTGGATTAGTTTGGTTCAACTTTTTGCATTAGGATTTGGGACTAGGACCAAAATATCGAAAGGAAGGAAAGTTATCTCTACCACCCTTGCACCGCTCATTGATCGTGGGTATACATATGAAAGCTTTCTTAAGATAATTTTCCATCTCCTATAGTGCAAAACTTAGTCTAACTTGGAAAATTGTAAGCGGCCCATCACGAGCACACTCTTTATTTTTTGCAAGGAACAATCACACAATGTAATTTGAGAATGATTGTAAATAATAACCGCATATGCATATCTCATAAAAATTTTGATTTTAAACTCCAAAGCACACACAGAAAATTGGTAAGAATTGGACCCAAAGGCACCTACTATGTTGGGACCTTTTTCCTCTTCTTATGGTTGATTTACCAAGCCACACCTTAAGAAAATTAAGACTCTCTAAAACTAACCACTAATTGAACTCACTAAATTCTCCCCACAAAAGCCACAAAATAAATTATATTTTAGGTTAGGACCATTCGAGGTTGGAATCCAATAAGGCTCCGTGGTCATTCTACATTTTGAAACATATATGTTGACTTTTTAAGGATCTTAAAATCAGTCTATTTGCCCATGGAACAGAATACCTGAGCGTTAAGGAGACCCATTTCAGACGGGGTTAACCTTAGGTCCAGTGCGTGTGGTACTCTTTGGGGCTTCCTGACCGATCTGGTGCTTGGTACTGGTAGCTAAATACCAAGAAGCTCAAGACTCGAACGTTCACATGGGATGACGATACTTTAGTGGCCAAATCTAGGGCACCCTTCCCTATAGGTTATGGTGTAGGCAGCACTAGATCCTCATACATTTACCTTGGTCGATTCTTCGGTTGTTGGAAGGTGTCACCATTTCCTTCAGGATGTCAGCCCCAATACCCATCATAAGATAACTTCACAAGTCCCAGTTACATTTGAGGGTGTTAGGAATATTAGGTATTTTTAGGCTTTTCACTATCATATGTAAAATAACCAAAACCATATTTTTTTCTTCCTTGATCACAAATCATTAATCTGAAGGAAAACTTACCTTTTATTTTTCGCCTTTTTTTTAATGTAGTGATCATATTTTCTTTGGTAATAATTTGACTTCTCTCAGAAATCTAAAAAAAAAATCCAAATCTAACCTATTCGACACCATAACAGACCTAACAGGACCTCATCGATCTAGACGTATTTTGGACCCCCCCCCCATTACAGGAGGAGTGACAGGTCTTTCACCATTTAGGCATCAAAGACGACACGCTGCCACCATTATAGGTTCATCCTTTATCGGGGCATATTTAGTTGCAAACTCCCAAGGGTCACCCAACACCTCACTCAACTTCGGCCACAACCCCTAGAGGGAAGAGGAGTGCTACCCCTTCTGGGAGTCAACAGAACACACATCAGGGTACTTCACAAGTTAATATTCCCTAGACACCCCACATACATTATCAAACTAAGATACCTATGATTCCACAGTGAACAATAGCAGTTGAGAATCAATTACACTTTTTACATCATTAAACCTTCCAGATATATCAAAGCTAACTAACGACCCCATTTCGCACAACCCCAACTGCCCCCCATGCCCAAAAATCTCGCCTTAGACATACCAAATTTTAACAGGAAGAAAACGAAATACCCTGGAAATAATATTATGAATTTCTTCCTATCATGTTCATCCAATAGTATTATTGATGATACTATTCGACTGAGATGGTTTCAGTGCACCCTAACCGAACCTGCCACAAAATGGTATGTTGAGCAACATTCTGCTTCCCATGGAACTTTTAGTGCCCTCACTACTGCATTCCTCACTTATTTTCAGCTACCCATCCACCATGATTTGTGGATGGAGTTGCTGAATCATTTTAGGAAAATGCCAGCCGTCCATATCTCAGACCATCTCCATGAATGGAAGCGACAACGTAGTTTATGAAAAGTGAAACTCGATGATAGAGTTTTACTAGACTTATTTTTTTAAATGTCATAATAGAGATCCCAAAATATGTGGAGACACAAGGACCTACCTCTAAGGAGGATGCCATTTGGAAAGCCCAACAACTCGAAGTTATCTACACCTAGTCAAGATACATTTACAATGTCCTGCCTAATGCCCCACGCCTTCAAACTTATAGAGAATTTAGAGGCATGTTGAATACTGCAGAGGGTTTGATCAGGTCATTGACCCAAGGTGACCTAGGAAGCAGTATCCAGTACCCGGGTTACTCTTATGATTCTAACTAGAACATGATGCAACCTGGCTACCAGCAAATTCAATAATCACCTTTGCAGAATATGAAAAATAAGGTGTCATCATACCACTATCAGCATTAAGGATTCTACCCTCACTCGCAGGGGACCCAATACTCAGATAGGAATGTTGCTGGAAGAGATTCCCCCCAACAACCTTACACCAATTAGGGACATGAGAACCTGGTTTCCTCATTCCCTTGAGTTGTCAAAATTTCCACTCAAGGAGTTACTAGGCATGTCGAATACTAGAAATGGTTTGATCGAGTCTTTAGCCCAAGGTCACCTAGGCAGCAGTAATTATCACTGAGGAAACTGAAGGAGTTACCAGGCGCCTCGAATATTACAGATGTTTTGATCGGGTCTTTGGCCCAAGTTCACCTAGGCAACAGTAATCAACACCCAGGATGATCAGGGAGTTACCAGGAATGTCTATTACTACAGGCAGTTTGATTGGGTCTTTGGCCCAAGGTCACCTAGGCAATAGTAATCAGCACCCATGATACTCAGGGAGTTACCAGTCAATTCGAATACTACAGACCGTTTGATCAGGTATTTTTCTGAAGGTCACCTAGGCAATAGTAATCAGTACCCAGGATACTCATACAATTATACCCACAATGTATCACAACCTGTATATCGCGAAAGTCACATCAACATTCATATACCAACCACGGACAAGGGAACCAATATCCCTTATTCCCTGAATAGAATTGACCACCGCCACAGCGTAATGCATCGATCAATCAACTGTAAACTTCCTGGGCTTGTCAACAACCATACAACTATTGGAAATACTAAGAGGGGGGGGTGAATCAGTATTCCTTTCAATTAGAGAATTATTTAATCTTCAATTATTATCAGTGTTTGTATAATGATAGCAGCAAACAAGAGGAACAGAAATGCACATAGTTTTTAAGGTGGAAACCCACTCCGAGACAAAAATGACCTAATGCTTTTCTAATAATTCTTTAATATTCAACTCCAATTGAAAATAAAGCTCCAATTTCCTAGCATTTAGAAAAGAATTCTTCTCCATCTCTCACTGGATGGATGCTCCAATGCCTAGGATTCTTCAGTAGTCAACTGAACGGATGCCCTGACACCCAATGAGCTAAAACTCACCCTAGCACCACCCTACCACTCTATAGAAGAATAAAAGAAGAATGGACTCCCGTACCAGGGAAAATGGTCCACTTTCCAATGATATAGAATGATGTAGAAGAAGAAGATATACTAGACCATAACCCCAACTTTGACACAACCACCTAATGATGATCCTAGACCTCCCAAGACTGCCTCTTCAACCCTTGGAAGATAGACACTAGTACAATTTTTACAATAATGTATTTACAATGACTTAGTACAAAGATACCTTTACAATGATTTAATGTAGTGATGCCCACTTGAAGAATTTATATGATGAACTTCTTTCTTCTATTATGCACCTTGGTTGTTTCTCTTTTCATGCTACCCTCTGATGCACCTTGCTTTGCTTTTCTACCATAGAAACTCTTGTCCTTTTCAACCCTTGACAACTCATGATCTAGCTATTTATTGCCTTCTAGGAGCTCAATATTGAATCTAGTGTATCTCTGTTATTTCAGATCCTCAATATCTGATTTTCAGTCCTATAGTAGTCATCTGAGTCATATTTCCAATGCCACAGGTCTAACCCAACTTGGATTCTTCAAGAGAGAGTTATACCCAATCTCTCACAATTCCCTAATTATGGACTGTTTCAGAAAAGTGAACTTGTACGACATGAAACGTGTCACTGTTTCCTTATTTGGCTTTGAAATTGATAGAGAAAAAACGAAAATTTGTGCACTATCTATCACTTTTTATAGAATTCCAATCTGATACTCAGAGAGAGAGTTATGACAATTTTACCAAGGTCACTTCTTTGAGATGAATTTCAGGAGCCTGCACAAACCCTGACTTCCACAGATCATATCTCCAAAAATATTGCGCAAATTGATCTAAAATTTTTACAGAAGCCTCCTCAGGATTTTGGATTCGCATCATAAAAATTTCATCTTCTGAACCATCATAGAAAAAGCGTTACAGTGAAAATTCCACGTTGAACTGTTTCAGATGGAGAAATCCCTTGCATAAGGAGGAAATGAGGATCACAATTTATATAAATGCTTAGGTTGAGTGGGGCTTCAACAAGTGAATGTGAGAGGGATTTTAGGAGCTTAAATAATATTAATTATGAATTTTCAATGCCCCATGCCACAACCCCATGGGGTTTTAGCCCAGTAGCTGGGGTACAAACTTCAAACATGAATATCTCTCAAATCGTGAAGAATTAAATGGCGTGTCATATATCGACAGAAACATCTCGACAAGTAGAAACCATAAAAAGCATTATTGACCTAGAGTATATTAATTTGATAGGTCAAAATTCTCATGCAATATTGGGTTAGCCCCTGGTGCTACTTGGGTTGACATCAATGATAATAACTGATCAACAATCTCCCCCTTTGGCATTGATGGCAACACAAGTACTCCCCCTGCAATCATGACACCTCTTCCTACAACATTCTCTCCCCCTTTGACATCAATGGCAAAGGGTAACTCTCCCTGAAACACAACCATCTTGCAGACGTGTACACACTTCCACTCCCCCTGACACACAACCATCTTGCAGACCTATAATCTACTTCCACTCCCCCTTTATATTCTAAAAAGGGAAAATCTAATGAGAACTTGGGAGAATCCCAAGCTTCTGGCGAAGATATTCCAATGTTGGTGAATATTTAATATGTGATTCTTTTGGTGCTACTTGGAATATTGCTAGTTGTCCAACTGCTTGCATAACATATGGTCGGGAGGTTGTTACATATAAAAGAGTACTAATCATAGATCTGTACAACCTTTGATCCACATCCTTAGATGAGTCGTCTATGCTCAATTTGCAACCTGTTACCATTGGAGTAAGGATGGGTTTGCAATCTTCCATTTTAAATTTCTTAAGAATTTCCTTGATGTACTTGGCTTGACATATAAATATTACTTTTTCTTGATGAGATATTTGAAGCCCTAAGAAGTATGTTAGCTCACCAAGTAAAGACATCTCGAAATCACTTCGCACCTTTGTAGCAAACTTCTTACTTAGTCGATCATCATTGCTACCAATTATTGTATCATCCTTTTTAGCTATTAGACATGCTTTAGTTGCTTCATCCATCACATATATGTCATTTGGAGCTCGACTTGTTGTAGCCACAATTTCACCATACATGCCTTTCCTGATTTCACATTTTGTGGAGCTGAATAGTATTGTGTGTCCTTGATCACAAATCTGTCCAACACTGAGCAGATTGTGATTCATTTTTTCAACCAATAGAACATTCTTGGCTAGAGCATCTTTGCTTCTGAGAGTGACAGTACCTGATCCTATAACATTTGAAGATCCATCATTTCCAAAGGACACAGTTCCATCCTTATTCTCTTTTAGAGATACAAATTTATTTCTATCTCCAGTCATATGCATTGAGCAACCGCTATCAACATACCACACATTTTTGTTCTTTTGAGCCTTGAAAGTGAGAGCACAATTATCATTCTTCTTCTTCTTCCATGTTCTTTCCTTTTGTGGCTTCAAATATTCTTATAGAGGATTTTCAAGTCTGCAGTCTTTGGCTATGTGTCCAAAGTTTTGACATTTGTAACATTCAATATTATTTCTTAAATATTCAAATCTATTGATGTTTTGCTGAGCCCTGGGAGGTTCATATTAGATAGATCTCCTAGAATTGTATTCGTTCCTAGGGTACGTGTGACATTCTACAACTTTATGACCAAATTTTCCACATGAATACTAGTAGCCATAAAAAATATGTTGGTACCTGGATGGAAATTTTCGTCGAGGAATTGTCTTCCAAGGTTGTTCTTGTGAATCTTGTCCAGTGAAGTCTACATGCATGTCAGATCTCATAGGTTCATTGTATTTTGTTGTAGAAGGTCCTGCTTCTTCTTCTTTGTAACTGATGCCAGTTTTGTCGTTGTAATATCGTTGATTGCTGATGTGTTCTTCAAATTCCCTTGAGCTTTTGGTATTGTTTTGGATAGTTTTTCCTTTCTTCACTTCCTCACCCAGCGAGACTACTTCGACTTCTAATTCTTCCATTTCTTGGTTTCTTTCTTCCAACTTCTTTTGAAGTGACTCTTCAATGCATTTGTGTTCTTCAACTTCAATTTTGAGACCTTGAACTTGTTCTTCAAGAGTATTGGAACGGATCTTCTCTGCCTTGAGATCTTTTATAAGCTTGATTTATTCCTTATAAAATTCTTCTATGGTCATTCCTTCTTCTTCGTTGTTTGATACCTCTTGTTTATTGTGCTTGGTCATAAACAATACTCTCTCATTGGCTTCTTCTTCATTGTCATTGTCTTCATTGGATGATGATCTATCTTCTTTAGAGAGAAAGATCCTTTTGGATCCTTGCTTGTTGATTTTCTTAAATCATTTCTTTCATTTTGAGTTGCCATCACTTCTGTTTGGACATTTTGCTGCAAAATTCCCAACGTTATTACAGCTGAAACATATCAATGCAAGTTTACCTTTGAATTTTCCCTTACCAATTTTTAGTTTTCTCCTGAAGTAAGCATATTCTTCATCTGAAAGACCTTCTTCATCATGTCCCTTTTCTTCACACTTACAGTTGTATGTATTTTCAATTGAAGGTTGTTTAACCTTATTGGTTTTATTAGATGCAATGAACGCAGTTTCTAGATGTGAAGTGCCCTTTTCTTCATCAAGTCTCACTTCATATGCTATGAGAACTCCATGTAATTCCTCTTTGTTGAGTTTTGTCCATATTTGCACTGTATTTTAAGACCGATACATTTGGGTTGAATCTCATTGGTAACGTTCTAAGAATCTTCCATATAATAGTTTTCTTGTCAAATGGCTCTGCCAATCCTTCCAAAGTATTGGTTATTTCATCAATGTATTGGAAGTATGCAGCAATGTTGCAATCTTCTTTCATTCTGAGTTGCTCAAATTTTTCTCTACAGATTTGAAGCTTTGCTTCTTTGACATTTGAATCAGCTGCATATATATTCTCAAGCTTGTCCCATACACATTTTTGGCAGTTTTACAACCCAACACCTTATGATAAGCAGATTCAATAAGTCCATTGATACTAATATTCTTTTCTTTTGCATCATTTACCAAATTCTTCTTACCTTTTTCATCCGTGACTGATATAAATCCATTTTGAATAGTGTCCCATACCTCGTAACCTTGCGGCAAGAGATAGACCTCCATTATTCCTTTCCAGAGTGCATAATTATTTTCATTGAGTAGAGGTACACCATTCTTGGTATGCTCCATGACCTCCTTCCAGCTGTTAAACTACTATTGAAGGAAGCAAGCTCTGATACCAATTGTTGGAAATACTTGGGGGGGGGGGGGGGGGGGTGAAAAAGTATTCCTTTAAATTAGAGCATTAGTTAATCTTCAATTATTATTAGTGTTTGTACAATGATCGCAGCAAAAAGAGGAACAATAATGCACATAGTTTTTAAGGTGGAAACCCATTCCGAGACAAAAACCACTTAATGTTTTTCTAATAATTCTTTAATATTCAACTCCAATTGAAAATAAAGCTCCAACTTCCTAGAATCTAGAAAATCATTCTTCTCCAGCTCCCACTAGATGGATGCTCCAACGCTCGAGATTCTTCAGTAGTCAACTAAGCGGAATCCCCAACACCCAATGAGCTACAACTCACCCTAGCACCACCCTACCACCCTATAGAAGAATAAAGGAAGAATGGACTACCGTACCAGGGAAAATGGTCAACTTTAAAATGATATAGAATGATGTAGAAGAAGAATATATACTAGACCATAACCCCAAATTTGACATAACCACCTAATGATGATCCTAGACCTCCCAACACTGTCTCATCAACCCTTGGCAGATAGACACTAGTACAATTTTTATAATAATGTATTTACAATGACTTAGTACAAAGATACCTTTACAATGATTGTATGTAGTGCTGCCCACTTGAAGACTTCATATGATGAAATTCTTGCTACTGTTATGCACCTTAGTTGCTGCTCTTGTCAAGCTACTCTCTGTTGCACCTTGCTTTGTTTTTCTACTGTAGAAAGTCTGGTCCTTTGCAACCCTTGACAACACATGATCTAGATTTTTCTTGCCTTCTAGGAGCTCTTTATTGAATCTGGTGTATCTCTGTTATTTCAGATCCTCAATATCTGATTTTCATTCTTGTATTAGTCCTCTGAGTTGTCTTTCCAATGTCATAATTCTAACCCAATTTGGATTCTTCAAGTGAGAGTTATACCCAATATCTCACAATGCCCTAATTATGGACTGCTTAGCAAAGCAAACTTGTACGAATTGCCACGTGTCACAAGCTTTAATATTTGCCCTAAAATTGAAAGAGTGAAACTAATTTTGTGAACTATCTATCAATTTTTACATAATTCCACTCCGATACTCAGAGAGAGAGTTATGACAATTTTACCATGGTCACTTCTTTGAGATGAATTTCAAGAGCCTACAACAACCCTTACTTCCACAGATCATATCTCCAAAATTTTTGTGCACCTTGATCTGAAATTTTTACAGCTGCTTCCTCGAGATTTTGGCTTCGCCTCATAAAAATTTCAGCTTTTGAACCTTCGTAGAAAAAAATTTAGAGCTAAAATTCCACGATGACCTGTTTCAGATGGCGAAATTCTCGTACAAGGAGGAATGAGGATCACAATTTATATAAATTCTAAGGTTGAGAGGGGATTCAACAAGTGAACGTGGGAGGGATTATAGGAGCTTTAAAAATATTAATTATGAATTTTCAATGACCCATGCCCCAACCCCATGGGGTTTTTTCCCAGTAACTGGGGGTACAAAGTTAAAACATGAATATCTCTCAAACAGTGAAGAATTACATGGCGTTCCATATATCAACAGAAACATCTCGATAAGTAGAAACCATAAAAAAAATTATTGACCCAGAGTATATTAATTTGGTAGGTCAAAATTCTCATGCAATATTGGGTTAGCCTCTGGTGTTGCTTGGGTTGACATCAATGACAACTGCTGATCAATGATCTCCCCCTTTAGCATTGATGGAAACACAAGTACTCCCCCTGTGATCATGACACCTCTTCCTACAACATTATCTCCCCCTTTGACATCAATGGCAAAGGGTAACTCCCCTTGAAACACAACCATCCTATGGACCTGTACACACTTCCAATCACGCTAACACACAACCGTCTTGCAGGCCTGCACACACTTCCACTCCCTTTTTATATTATGAAAAATGAAAATCTAATGAGAACTTGGGAGAATTTCAAGCTTCCGGCGAAGATATTCCAATGCTGGCGAATATTTAATATGTGATTCTTTTGGTGCTTCTTGGAATCTTGCTACTTGTCCAACTCGCTTGCATAACATTTGGTCGAGGTCGTTGAGCATATATAAGACTACTAATCATAGATCCGCACAACCTTTGATCCACATCCTTAGATGAGTCGTCTATACAGGTATCTAAACTGTTACCATCGAGATATCATTTGCAATATTCCATTTTAGATTTCTTAATAATTTCCTTGATGTACTTGGCTTGACATATAAATAATCCTTTCTCTTGCTGAGATATTTGAAGCCCTAAGAAGTATGTCAGCTCACCAAGTAAAGACATCTTGAAATCACTTTGCACCTTTGTAGCAAACTTCTTACTTGGTCGATCATCATTGCTACCAATTATTGTATCATCCTCTTTAGATATTAGACATGCTTTAGTTGCTTCATCCAGAACATATATGTCGTTTGGAGCTCGACTTGCTGTAGCCACAATTTCACCATACACACTTTTCCTGATTTCACATTTCGTGGAGTTGAATAGTATTGTGTGTCCTTGATCACACATTTGTCCAAGACTGAGCAGATTGTGATTCATGTTTTCAACCAATAGAACATTCTTGGCTAGATCATCTTTGCTTCCGAGAGTGACAGTACTTGATCCTATAACATTTGAAGATCCATCATTTCCAAAGGACACGGTTTCGTCCTTCTTCTCTTTCAGAGATACAACTATTTCCATCTCCAATATATGCATTGAGCAAATCTCTATAAACAAAATCACACATCTTTGTTCTTTAGAGTTTTTCAGTGCCAGAGCAACATCACTCTTCTTCTTTTTCCATATGCGTTCACTGCGGGTTTAATATTCTTCTCGATGATTTTGTCCAGCTTCTTGGCTGCAGGTCCAAAGTTTCAACATTTGTAACATTCAATATTATTTCTTAAATGTTCAAATCTATTGATGTTTTGGTGAGCCCTGGGAGGTTCATATTTGACAGATCTCCTGGAGTTGTATTCGTTCCTAGGGTACGTGCAACATTCTACAGCTTTATGACCAAATTTTCCACATGAATAATAGTAGCCATAAAAAAATATGTTGGTACCTAGATGGAAATTTTCATTGAGGAATTGTCTTCCAAGGATGTTCTTGTGAATCTTGTCCAGTGAAGTCTACATGCATGTCAGATCTCGTAGGTTCATTGTATTTTGTTGTAGAATGTCTTGCTTCTTCTTCTTTGTAACCGATGCTAGTTTTGTCATTATAAGATCGTTGATTGTTGATGAGTTCTTCCAATGCCTTTGAGCTGTTGGCATAGTTTTGGACAATTTTTCCCTTCTTCACTTCCTTACGCAGCGAGACTACTTCGGCTTCTAATGCTTCCCTTTCTTGGTTGCTTTCTTCCAACTTCTTTTGAAGTGACTCTTCAATACATTTGTGTTCTTCAACCTCAATTTTGAGACCTTGAAATTTTTCTTCAAGAGTATTGGAACGGATCTTCTCTTCCTTGAGATATTTTATAAGCTTGATTGCTTCCTTATAAAATTCTTCTATGGTCATTCCTTCTTCTTCATTGTTTGATACCTCTTGTTTATTGTGCTTGGGTTTATTCTACTTGGCCATAAACGATACTCTCTCAATGGCTTCTTCTTCACTGTCATTGTCTTCATCGGATGACGAGCTATCTTCTTTAGAGAGAAAGTTCCTTTTGGATCCTTGCTTGTTGAATTTCTTAAAGCCTTTCTTTCCTTTTGAGTTGTTTATCACTGCTTTGGAAATTTTGTCGTAAAATTCCTAACCTCATTACAAATAAACATATCAATGGAAGTTTACCTTTGAATTTTCTCTTACCAGGTTTTAGTTTTCTCGTAAAGTAAGCATATTCTTCATCTGAAAGACCTTCTCCATCATCTCCCTTTTCTTCACACTTGCAGGTGCATGTCATTTCAATTGAAGGTTGTTTATCCTTATTGGTCTTCTTAGATGCAAACGAACGCAGCTTTCTAGATGCGAAGTACCCTCTTCTTCATCAAGTCTCATTTCATATGCTATGAGAACTCCATGTAATTCCTCTTTGCTGATTTTTTTTCTAGATTTGCACCGTATTCTAAGACCGATACCTTTGTTGAATCTCCCTGGTAACATTCTAATAATCTTCCATATAATAGTCTTCTCGTCAACTGGCTCTCCCAATCCTTCCAGAGTATTGGTTATTTCATCAACGTATTGGACGTATGCAGCAATGTTGCAATCTTCTTTCATTCTAAGTTGCTCAAATTTTTCTATATAGATTTGAAGCTTTGCTTCTTTGACATTTGAGTCACCTGCATATATATGCTCAAGCTTTTCCCATACATTTTTGGCAGTTTTACAACCCAACACCTTATGATAAGTAGATTCAATAAGTCCATTGATAATAATATTCTTTTTTTTTTCATCATTTACCAAATTCTTCTTACCTTGTTCATTCGTGGTTGATGTAAATCCATTTTGAACAGTGTCCCATGCTTCATAACCTTGCACCAAGAGATAGACCTCCATTCTTCCTTTCCAGAGTGCATAATTATTTTCATTGAATAGAGGTACACCATTCTTGGTATGTTCCATGACCTCCTTCCAACTGTTAAACTGCTATTGAAAGAACCAAGCTCTGATACCAATTGTTGGAAATATTGAAGGGGAGGAGGGGGAGCGGGTGAATCAATATTCCTTTAAATTAGATAATTAGTTAATCTTCAATTATTATCAGTGTTTATACAATGATAGCAGAAAACAAGAGGAACACAAATGCACACAGTTTTTAAGGTGGAAACCCACTCTGGGACAAAAACCACCTAATTCTTTTCTAATAATTCTTTAATATTCAACTCCAATTGAAAATAAAGCTCCAACTTCCTAGAATCTAGAAAATCATTATTCTCCAGCTCCCACTGGATGGACGCTCCAACACCCGATATTCTTTAGTAGTCAACTAAATGGATGCCCCAACAACCAATGAGCTACAACTCACCCTAGCAGCACCCTACCACCCTATAGAAGAATAAAAGAAGAATGGACTCCCGTACCAGGGAAAATGGTCCACTTTACAATGATATATAATGATGTAGAAGAATAAGACACACTAGACCATAACCCCAACTTTGACAAAACCACCTAATGTTGATCCTAGACCTCCCAACACCGCCTCTTCAACCCTCGGCCAGATAGACACTAGTACAATTTTTACAATAATGTATTTACAATGACTTAGTACAAAGATACCTTTAAAATGATTGTATGCAGTGCTGCCCACTTGAAGACTTCATATGATGAACTTCTTGCTGCTGTTATGCACCTTGGTTGCTACTCTTGTCAAGCTACCCTCTACTGCAATTTTCTTTTCTTTTCTTCCATAGAAATTCTGGTCCTTTGCAACCCTTGACAACACATGATCTAGATTTTTCTTGCCTTCTACGAGATCAATATTGAATCTAGTGTATCTCTGTTATTTCAGATCCTCAATATGTAATTTATGGTCCTGTAGTATTCCTCGGAGTCATCTTTCCAATGACACAGGTCTGACCCAATTTGGATTCTTCAAGAGAGAGTTATACCCAATCTCTCACAATACCCTAATTATGGACTGTTTCAGTAGAGCGAACTTGTACGGAATGCCACCTGTCATTGTTTCTTTATTCAGATCTAAAATTGATAAATAAAAAACCAAATTTTGTGGACTATCTGTCACTTTTTACTAAATTCCAATCTGATACATAGAGAGATATTTATGATTATTTTACGAAGGTCACTTCTTTGAGATGAATTTCAGGACCCTGCAAAAACCCTAACTTCCACAGATCATATCTCCAAAAATATTGTGCACCTTGATCTAAAATTTGTATAGTAGCTTCCTCAAGATTTCATATTTTCCTCATAAAAATTTTAGCTTCTGAACCTTTTTCGAAAAAAAATTAGAGCACAAACTCCACTATGACCTGTTTCAGATGGCGAAATCCCATGCATAAGGAGGAAATGAGGATCACAATTTATATAAATGCTTAGGTTGAGAGGGGCTTCAACAAGTGAACGTGGGAGGGATTTTAGGAGCTTAAAAATATTAATTATTACTTTTCAATGATCGATGCCCCAACCCCTTGGGGTTACAAACTTCAAACATGAATATCTCTCAAACCGTGAAGAATTACATGGCGTGCCATATATCAATGGAAACATCTCGACAAGTAGAAACCATAAAAATAATTATTGACCCAGAGTATATTAATTTGGTAGGTCAAAATTCCCATGCAATATTGGGTTAGCCCCTGGTGCTGCTTGAGTTGACATCAATGACAACCGCTCATCAACAACAGACATGAGAATTATGAAAATCCTAAAAATGCTGCAAAAAGAAGTTGAGGAGCAAAAAAAGGGAGATAGTGGATAGGGGTCAGTAACCAAAAATGCCCCCCATGATCTCAGTCTGGGGAAACCCCAACCAAAATAAAAACTAGGAGAAAAGTAAAAACTCCCAAGGGAAAATGAGAGCTCAAAGTATCTGATCACAAAATTTTAGGAAGCATAATGATCAACACTTCATCATGGTCGATCTGGACCTCATAAATCCAAATTTAAGATAGAATTATTTTCGGGCCCCATGACCACCCTCTCCACAATATAGTTCATGCAAGCCCTCTCTTTTTTCTTTGAATTCAAGTTATTTCAAATATATTTGTATGAAAAATATGCTTCTACTTGGGGTATTTGTTGCAGGTATTGCAAGCACGCCAAATCACTATACGCCCCAGACAATAAAGGTAAAAGAGTAGGTATCATTCTACCCTTAGCATGATAGGATTCCCTCCACCATTTTTCATTTCTTGACATCATTTCTTCAAAATAAACTAGCCATAAGTTCCAGTCACCCTACCATGTTTATCATCACCTCACTTCGCATGTGATAAAAACTCTTGCAGGTCAGTAAATCATCACCCTCCATGGCATCTATCACTCATGTATACCAAACACCAAAGATCTGGAGCCATTTCCATAAAATCCAAGTCCAGGAAAAACTTCATGTTCATTCACCCATCATACAAAAAGTCATGTTTTACCCATGTCACGATAAAACCCCTTTCCCGGACTACCATTCTCATAAGCATATCGAATATGTACCACCACGTCCCACACTTGGCCTACCACACTCCCAACAACATAGCCCATATGCAACAATTTTCATCCACTTCACCACCCTCGCATCGAGAGCAACCAATGAAGCCCCCACCCTCAGGAAAAACACCCTGCTAACACCATAGTGACATATTATTTTCATGTTTATTAGGGCACCCATCTCCGTGCTATATTATTTTGGAAAGTGTATAAATATTTTTTAGGAGAGCAATCCCACCCATCCACCCACATTTCTCACCTAGAAAAAGTCCCTAATCACCCTTGGTGGAGCTTCGCATTCTTTACCGCACCCCACCATGGCATTCATAACAACCACACACCCACCGTAGACATCCTATCGAGCCAAGGGATCTCCTCACCAGTAATTTTTATGATTTCTACCAATTGGATTTACAAGCTCCAACCTTGGGCCACTTAACTTTCATCATCAGTTACAACCATCTCTCCTCATAATGCCTAAGTTAACCTATTACACCCCGTTGTGATATATCAGAGATCCTAGTCCCTTGCATCAGTAATCCTCTTGGTTGGTTGAGGCTTCCTTCTTGTTGACTTCAACAACCATCTTCCAAGAAGGAGGAAGTGAATTGGATGGCTCCTCACCTCAATAGGGGCATCCTCGGATGGCACTATGGGAGTCCTCATTTCCTATTGATGTCATCGATCCTCTTGACATTCGACTTAAACATAGACTTTCATGTCAAGATAGTATCATACTTCATAATCGTTGAACTCTATAAGAATTCGTCGAAGACTCGTGCCATGAATAAGCATCCCTTTCAGAAATGCTTACACAGGAAGGTCCCCAACAGCCAAAGACCGATACATACAATGAGAATTTGTTCGAAAAACATGCCATGCCAATATTATGCACGCGGGCACCACATTCAACCTACTTTCAAAGAAAAAATGCCCTTAAGGGCTTCAACAACTGCCATCATCAACTAACAGTAGGTCACTACCACACAAGTGACACAAATAGAACCTTTATCTTTCAAATAAGCTTAAATAGTAAAAACATCATGAGCATGGGACATCCCCACCTTGTAGAAATATTTTATTAATTCTATGTCTTGCAGGGTTCCAACATAGCACGATGTCTCTTTTGCTCATGGAAAGGGGTATCCAACCTCAATTTTCCAGCAAGTTACTCTCTCTCTCTCTCTCTCAAACAGATTATATAGAAAAAGAAAATATAATGTATTTCAGATATACAGTTCTTCCTAGACCTCATACATTAGGGGGAAACTGTTAACACTGGAAAATTGTACAGTAAAAAGACATTATAAAATGTCAAGTAGAAGGTACATATAAGAATTTACAGGGAATAAATGCACTAGAGGATCTAAAAATTTTAACTTTTCCTAAGGTCAATTAGGAAAATTTATTAAATTTCACATAGAAAGAACTGATCTGAAGCGATCCATGTGGCGTTTTCTTCTATAGTAACGAAGATCATCATATATATCCTTCATAGAGCCGTGTGGTCCTAAGTATGTGGTAATTCACCATCCGGGACCACTTGGCACACTTGAAGAAGAATATTCCCACTCAATCCATCCAAGTACAACCACCTTGGAGCCACCTTGAGGCCTTAGTGTAGCACACAAAGGAATCAACCTCCCACTCTTGTGTCAAAATCCATCTTGTACCAAGAGAGGAGGGAAAATTTGAAAATTTTCCATAAAGACTGGCATGGGAAGAGGAACATGAGAACACATGGCTATACTGGCCAAATTTCTTGAGAGCAAACTAGCATTGTGTTCTCCAAGCAACAAGGAGTGGAAGGATTCAGCTGTTGGCCACCCAAGTGAATAAGTTCACCAAGTGTTTTTTATTCTACAATCCATCGAGGAGAGAGAGAGGCTTGTAAGAATCTTAAAGGGAAGAGACCCCTTTGCCTTGAATATTAGAGCTCCAAAACTCTAAGGATTCATTGCAAGTGATTTAGCATCCTATTCTCTTATACAATCAACAACTAATAAAGGGAGAGAGTTCTCCATATGAATTATTAGTGTGTTTCACTAAATTGAGCTTGCTATTGTACGTGAGTATTTTATTTCTTGTTTCTTCATTAATGTAGCATGCTATGTCCTTTAGTTAATTTACTATATGTTATTTCTTTCCACTAATAATCTAACAAACCAATTGACCTGTTACTTTCTTGCAGGAAATAAACCTCCCTATTAAGCACATTGTATTTCATCCGCCCATGCCTTGAATATACTACAAAAACCATAAAATTTCAAGTTTACATATACGTATCAATATCACAAGGTCTTATTTGTTCATTTCCATGCATTTTTTCCTAGTTCTCCCTATGTTTCACTAGCACTCCCTAACACTTCCTACCACACATTGACACACTTCGGCACTTGGCACACCTTGGCATGTTGCATTGGCACTCTAGCATACCTTAGCACCATGTAGCATAACTTGTCACTCCTTCCTTAGCACATGTGTAGCTCACTGACACTCCCTTTCACACACTCTTATTCATTTATTTCCATGAATATTTATGTAGTGTTCCCTTATGTTTTCTTGGCACTCCTTAACACTCCTTGGAATGCATTGGCATACTCTAGCACTTGGTACATCTTTGCATGCTTCCCTAGCACTCAAGCATGCCTTGAAACTGCCTAGCATACCTTATCACTCCCTCCATAGCACACTTGAAACTCATTGACACTCCTTATCACACACTATTATTCATTAATTTCCATGCATTTGAAACTATTTCTTTCTTGTGTTTTCATGGCACTCCATAACATTCCCTAGCATGTGTTAGCTCCAGAGCATGGCACTTGGCACATCTTGCCATGCCTTAGCACTTGGCATTCCTTTCCTTGACTAAAATGCCTTGGAATTTTCTAGGATGTGTTAGAACTTTGTGGCATTCCACACCTCAACACTCCATAGCTATCACACCCTTAGAGACTAGCTTAATTTTTTTGTGACTTGGAAAGCCAACCAAGTCATTAGCAAAATAGCATTTTGCCAAAATTTCCCTTTTTCTATAACTTCTTTGTCCATCCCCTTATCGTAGTCTTATAATTTCCTCCCACAAGTCCTATTATGAACTTCTCCTTACACACTTCATTATTGGCACACTTGGAATTCACTGATGCTTCCTAGGACACACTCTTATTCATTCATTTCAATGCATTTTGACCTAGTTCTCCCTTGTGATGCCCTGAAACTCCCTAACACTCCTCAAAATGCATTGGCACTATTTGGCATATTTTAGGATGCATGTTTCATTTCTTGGCATGCCTTGGCACTCCTTAGCTATCACGTCTTCACAACTACCCTTACTTTTCTTATGAGTAGGGAACCCAATCAAGTAATGTCTCGACTAAAGTAGCTTGATCACGTTACAATTACTACAAGTACTAGACCATGCCTTGTTCACTTAAGAACTACCTATAACTCATATTAGGCTATTCATGTCCAATCTCAAATCATCCACTTAAGAATGGATTTATTAGGCTACTATATGAAATACTTAATCTTACATAGGCTATGCATTGCTGATAGATTCATGAAGAAAATTGACAAGATCAATTATAAGAAACTAGTGAAAATTTTACAACTTGCAATTTTACCTTATAAAGGGGAATCAAATATGGGAATGACTTGCAAATTATTTATTCTTGGTTTAATGAGTACATTTTCAAGATGGATCAAATTGAATTTCTTATTTTAGGTAGATAATGGAATGGGCTAGATATGATTGGAAATAAGTAAACAATGATTGTGAAATAGTGGCACTACATGAAATAAATGAAAGAACCCATGTAATATTATTATTCATGAATTCAATGAATATTGAAAATATTTCAAAGAAATAGGCATCCATTTGGAAAAGAGTGGGCATAAAGAAGAGCGACATATGTAATTGTAACATATTTACTTCAACCCTTGATAGGATCAAAAAAGAGTCACTACAAAATAAACTATAGATACATAAATCATGATTTTACTATACCTTTGTGAAGCATATCAAGAAACATGATACATTATAGTCTCAACTCCAAAGGCACAAGGATATGAAACAAGTCTTGTTTTGGCCTCACAAAAAAAAGGAGTTATATGCATGACAAGATTTTCATGGAGCATGAATGTAGTAGAATTTGGCCACATTGATAGACAATATAAAATGAGCCTTTATAGAATTCAAGCCTTATCCAATTAGCTTGGGGTTTCATATTTTTAACATGGTTCCCATATAATTCACATACCAATTATATTGTGCTACTAATTACATTTTTACTATAGCATAATTTGGAAATCCTGTCATTATAATGCCCTTTTATGGCCTTGGACATCCCTTTCTCATTCACACTTGATCATTTATTAAAAAAAATATTTTTAAGTCCCTATGCGACTCTTGTCGGGTGTCACTTTTTGGTGTTTTATCTTCACCACATAAGTATTTTATTCCTTCATTTTCATTTTACTACTTCCATGTTCATCCATAAATCCTTGAAATTAATAAAATTAGATACAATTGTTATTTATTTCAAATGATATAAATTTTGATGAAGTTTGGTTTTAAAATTAAAATTTTAGCAAACATTACGGGATGTTGCAACTTCCCATAATAACTCCATCGTTTTCATATGTGTAGGACATCTGGGTGAAATTTGAGAGTTTTTCGGTAATCCTCAGTGTACAAGTATGGTGAAACCCCTATCCTGCTCCTGGAAATGTTCAAAAACGTGCTTGTTCAACGATTGTCAAACTAGACCAGTTGTTCATAAAATCCCCTGTTTTAAGCATAAAATTTGGCAGTTTGTGATTTTAAGGGAATTTTACCAAATTTTAGTGATAGGAGTGATGAATTTGAGCTATAGCATTTATTTAAGGTTTTCATAAATGTATTTGAATATTTTTAGTTAATTTGTTACCAAAAACTTCTATAAATATGTGACATTTGAAGGAGGAAGACATATATTATATTGCTATGTTAAGTTTGATGACATTTTCAATTTGGTAAATAGAGTGGATTCAAAGTTTCTTATATCTCTACTATGCTTAATGGATGATGTTTAGTCTGGTTTTCAAGTTATTATAATTTTGTCTTCACTTAAAGTGTGCAAGAAATGCGTGGAGGGCCCCCATTGCCAAGCATGTGCACTAGTTTCTCATTATTTTGGTATGGTTTTAGTTTGTTGTACATTAATTGAGTATATTTGATTTATTTTGGTATCAGTTGAAAATTTTGTTACTGATATGCTTGATAAGAGATATTAGGAATTGACATCTTGTAAGGGAGATTAATTTTCCTTCCCATTTAAATAAGCTAGACTTGTCAAATATTTCCCATTTTGTCTATATGTGATTGAATTGTTGCAATATTAATTAATTCATTATTTAAGTGAAGAAATTGATTATCTAAAGGTGTTAATCTTGTCATTGAAATATTTTTGAATCCATCTCCTGTACGGGAGATTTAATTTTTCTTGACAATAATGCTTAAGATCTAGAACAGGCTAAGTGTTAATCTTTTAGAAAATGCCTCTAAACCATATATCTTTCTGTGCTTCTAACCTTACGAAGTCCAGATTGATAAAAAAATTGATGATCTAATTTATACACTTAAATTGCACCAATATTTTTGGTGTCGTTGCCAGGGTAGAACTTTCAGAGGGTAGAGGTTTAGTTAATTTTAGAAGGTAGAAGTTTAGTTAATTCATTTTCATTTTTATGAAAGAAAAAGAAAAAA
This sequence comes from Pinus albicaulis, assembly GCA_034641835.2. Taxonomy (NCBI): domain Eukaryota; kingdom Viridiplantae; phylum Streptophyta; class Pinopsida; order Pinales; family Pinaceae; genus Pinus; species Pinus albicaulis. Next base: position 367,351,456 of record CM076574.1, on the reverse strand, counting down.
AAAACAAATTTTAGTTTCTTGTTTAGTTATGTTTCTTTATTCCTATACAAGAAGATAAATAGGGTATATATACAAAGAAAAACCACCCAACCACTAAAAAAAAAAAATCTAACTACAAATCCATTTTCAAGATAAGAAACTTCAAAAGAGGATGCTAAAGAATTTATTCACTCAAGGTGGGTATACCACCACAAGGATTTTCTTAAATCCTTGTCCACAATTGAAAATTATTACAAGGGATGAGTTTTCATTTCAAAAGATAGAAGATGAGAAATGCATCTATGAAAAGGATTCACAAAAGGATAACTTAGAATTTTTTTCTAGTTATCATTGTAAGGAGGACAAAGATTCATTGGCCATATATGATCAAGATCAAACATTACAGCAAGAAATTGAAGAATTTATTTCTTGTCTATCACAAGATCCCTTCTGCATTCATGAATTTAATGAAAATAATTTAGAAGAACTTAAAGGTATGAAAAAAAAAAATCCGAGACAAAGCTCATATCAAAACCTGGTTCCAAAGAGTCATTAGGCCACCATACCACTCTTTTTTTCAACATTTATTGGCATCAAAATTGTATGAACAATTGATATCTCATGTCCAAGTATTTGTTAAAGCATATTTTTCAAACTTATATATGAGTTTACCTATGATCTTGTTACACAAATGGATGCATTAGAAATTCTCTTATACTTGATTTAATGTTTTCTTTTTCCAAATAGAATAGGATAGTATAGAGAAATAAATTAATTAATAAAAATAACAATAAAAATTGCATAATAAAGTTAGTTCAAAATTGCATGAATAAAACTCATTTTGAGAGGATTTTATGACAAAATGAAGACATGAAATTCCTCTTTTAGATGAACATATGGGCTCATTTTTAAAACCTGTTTCACAAAAGGAAGCCCTTTAAATCTATTTTCTAATCCATTTTGAAATTTCAATTTGCATCTAAAAAAAAATGGACAAAATAGTTACTAGGTCTCAAGCAGAAAATTCAAGAACAGAGAAAGTACAACTATTATTTGAGGGAATTAATGGAAATATTTTTACAACATATTTGTAGGGGAGATGTAACTTATAACCTACTTTCCATTTCAATTTTAATCACCTCAAAACCGTATTGTATGAAAATGTTATTCTCAAATTACTAATTTCTTGTAATAAAATCTGCATTGTGAGAATTCTACAAATTGATAGTTCATTGGCGTATTTAACATATCAAAACATATTATTTTAAAAAAATGTTTATAATGGGTATATAACTTCAAGTCTAGTGTAACCGACAAATTTAATCATCCCAGTTTGAGATCATATGAAAAATTTATGCCACATTTAGTAACTACATCTCTTAAAACCATAATGGTGAAACTTTGCCTCCTAGGTCTATTCATCAGTGGATTTGAGATATCAAATCAAGCTATATTAAAAATTTGTTTCTATTTTATGTGCTTACATGATTATAAGTTAATATTCAAGTGGAATCACATCAATCCATTCTTGAATGAAAATTTTATGCTTGAATTAGTGACTGTTGGTCTATAAAGCAATTCATGAATATTCCCATCAAGTAAGGTGTTCCTCAATAGATTCTACATGTAACTTAAAATAAATTTGAAAGCATGTTTCTACTAAAAATATCCCTATGAATCCATTTCAATATATATTTTTAATCACTTCAATTGGATATAAAATTAATATTTTGTGAAATAAATACCGTCAGGAGATCTTAGTTGGCCACCACTTTTCAACAGGTAAACAAATGCATTTTTCTTCATCTATATTATTTTGATTTGTTTTTTTTAGGAATTGTTGAATTTATTCTATGTATTTATTAGAAGAAGAGAGACTGATCACCTTTCTTCTCCCATCATCTTACATTTTATTCCATACAATGCTTAGTTTTTGCAGGTCTAAGGAAGTCCAAAGGATGAATTCTACGAACAAGTTATTTTCAAATTCAATGTTTTCGAAATTAATATATGATAATATGAAATATTGAAGTAAAATAAAGTGAAATATCATCTGACATTGAGCTCTAAATCATTGGAGATTTAACCTCCCATTGGATGACTGATAGATACTTGAAGATGAATTTAGATCAAGGAAAAAACCATAAAATGAATCGTCGAAAGATGAATTAGGTTCCATAGCATGCCAATGTCACATCAACTACTAAAGAGACCTATCAAAACCTCTACCATTCATAATTCCATTCATATGATCTCTAACCCATTTTCCTTCTTCCAAGTTTCATAATACATTCATATTGAAGTATGAATTCATCCATTTCACTTTCCATCTATTTTTCTTCACAAAATTACCATACTCCCTTAATACACACACTGTCTCTTACATTTAAGATATACTTCAAAAATTAATAATAACAATCATAATAATAAAGTGAGTTTAGTTGTGAAAACTAGGAAACTCGCACAACTCAAACTCAGAATTCTCATTGGAAAACCAAGTCACATTGGCTCATGAGAATTCACTTCATTTGTTTTATTTCAATGTCAAGTCTTCAATTGAATAAAAATAAATTTTCATGGAGAATTTAGGAGAATTCAACACTTTAGCTGAGGGGAAGGTGAAAATACGTTTTGAAGTTTTCTTACTTATATTCATGTGCACCAATCTTTTCTTGATCTTAGGGACTTGTTTTGAAAGAACAACATCAACAATATCGTTAACAAAGGGACCTGAAATACTATGTTAATAATATATTTGACAAAGGGACCTGTAGCTTACTCCAGAAATTCAGAAGAACAAGCTCCAACCATTTTAGCTTACTCCAAAAATTTCGTTTCAAATTAAAAAGAAGAAGCTTCAACTATTACAAAAACAAGGAAGTAATTGAAAAATATGTAAGAAAATTTAATTTTAATGCCTTACTTTTGAAAAATTTGGTCATTTTAAAAGTAGTGATAGTGTATTTATTTGACTAATTCATCATTCATTCATTCATTTACCCACCTTATTGACCCTACTCCATCCACCTTACTTACCCGACTTCATGTCTCACCTAGCCTACTTACCATATGATTTAGATTTATGCAGGAACGCAACAGAATAAACACATAAACATAAATACAGAGATGCAGCGGAAATAACACTTTATTTCATGAATATCAAAGAACTGAAATTTGCTTACAGACAGAATGGAAATAAAACTAGCTAGGGCGATGGTAGCTATCTCTGAGAAGAGATGTGGCGGCTACAGGCCGCTGAACTGAGTTACAATGAGGCTTGAGGGCCTATTTATTATTGAGAAACAATGGAGAACTCTAAACATCCAAAAAACTAACCCTAGGATATGAAGCACCAAAAATTTGGGCCTCGTTTGGGTAAATTGGTGTTTCAACTTCTTAGGGACATAACTTTGGCATACTATCTCCGTTTGACGCACATGATACATCATTAGAAAGATCTATCCGAGGACTACAAATTTCACCATGAATATCCATTTAAGAATGGAATGATATTCACTGGAGGCATGATGCCCAAAAAACATCATTTACGGCCTCAAAAGGTCTTTGGAAGTTCAAGACCCAAAAAACTGCTAAAAATAGTAAGTTGTGCCGAAACTAAAAAACTGAAAGAGACAATGGTGGGGCCCCAAGTGGAATAGGCGGGTGGCCACCAATATCCACCTGGATCACCATATCATTTCTTTACCTTACTTATCCTACCTCAAATTTATCCCTTTAAAACACCAATCATGAATTCAAATGTTCTTTTGAAGAATTCTAAAACATTGCAACATGGGAAAATAACAATTATTACCCAAAGTGAGGCAGAGGAAGAAAATCAGGGCACTCATTAGAAGGTATATGGAATCATTTTTAAGTACAGATAGTTTAAAAACATGATTATAAGGCATAAAGAGTTAAACATAAGCCTAAGTAATATTGACAATTACATTTGTCAATATAGAAGGCAATAATATATATATATATATATAAGAATTATAACACATGATATATATAAGGCTTATGATATATAAAAGAACTTTAAACATGATATATCTCTGCTTACAGAACTGACACCTATAGAAATTTTGAATAAAATTGATATCTCTTTGCTGAAAAAACTGGCACATGAATTTTGATGATGAAAATTTGATCGGTTAACACCTACAGGAGACAAGTCATATATGGCTTTCAAATAAAAAATTAAAAAAAACGCATAAAAATTTATAAGTGCCAAGGGTATAGGTTTAAAATCAAATGAAATTCAAATTGAGGATATAGGGTCGAGCGTGTTAGTTAATGTCGTTGAGAATGAGAGAAGCCCAAGTTAAAAATGATTGTTGAGAGAGCTATTTCCAAGAGAGTGAATGCATGTATGCCATGAATTTTTGTATGAATACATGTATGCATATATTTCGTGAATGTGGAGAGAGTTATTTCAAAGAGACCATGAATACTGACAGAGCTATTTCTGAGAGACATGAATTCTATTTTGAGGATATAGTTAAGTCTCTAGAAGATGGAGTGATGTTTTAAAATATGTTTCCCAAACTTGAAAGCTTGTACGCATAAAATGTGAGTGTGTTGACTTAAGAATTTCCTGTGGAATGCATGAATACCTATAACTGAGTCAACAAAAGTTTAATATGAGTCATGGTGAAGCTGTTGACCGAGTAGAAGTGGTATAATTGATGTGAAGCAGAAAATCACTTAGGGAGGATTTCGTTTAGCAAGGCAAGCCTCATTTCTCTGCCAGAGTAAGGGATACAAAAAAATTTGTTGAGATTCAAATATCTATAAATATAAACATCGATTTTCTACAGCAATGACCATAGAAATTGATATTACGTTAACATATTAAGTTAAATTTAAATCAAAATCTTTAAGGGTTCAAAGAAGTTAACCGAATTAAGGGTTCAATGAGGTATTTCAAAGGCATTTCAAACAGATTTTTCACACATCAATTTGAAGTGGGAAGGGAAACAACATTTATGAGCACAAAGAAATCTACAAAGCCAGTTTTTAGCATTCTAAGCACAAAAATTTGTTGAACACGTATACAAAAACTCTTTTTATGAGATTTCTGGGAAAAAATTGAATCTAGAGGTGAAATTTAAAATTTATTTTTATTATTTCATGTGGTTTTCTGGAATAAAAAAAAGAAACAATGAATTTCTAGAATGAATTTCTAGGATTGAAGAAAACAAAGTGAATTTCCAGAATTGAAAAAACACAGTGAAAATTTCAAGACTAAGTTTTCCAGAATTTTTTTTTAAAAGGGGAAATAAATAAAGGAGTTGTATTTTGTTTCAAAATGCTGCCTAGATTTGAACCAGAATAATTTGATAATTCTACAATACAACAAGAATGTTTAGAGACTTTAGAGGCAAATCATTGGACTTCATTTTTAACTAAATTCAATGAGCATAATGAGAAGCCAATTTTGGAGTTTGCAACATCATTTGATGGAGAAAAAACTATTGTAGGGAGTATTACCATCATATTATCAGAGGATATCATGGTACGGGTCACTAACCTTCATCAAGAAGGAGAGAGGTACTTCAAAACCAAGCAGTGGAAAGATAAATCATGGGCACAATTCATTAGCAGATCTACAATGTCATCAGTTAACTAAAAAAGGGAATCTATAGAAGTTGGCTCATGCATCCTTGGGATGAAATGGTATATATCATCCAGAAATTCATTACATGTGAAGGGAGGTTTAGCATAGTTTACTTGTATCATGCTAAACTTTTACAACACCTAGAAGGAGATTGAAAAATCAATATGACTTACTACCTATTACAAAGTCTCACTAAAATGACTAGAGGAGTACAAAAACAAGGCAATAATACAAAAAAAAGTCTCTATCGTTATGGATTAATTAAAATGGTCATTATGCATGAGCTTCCAATGCAGAATTCTATGTGGAATGAGTTCACAACCAGAAATAATTTTGAAGAGGAGAATGATTCAAAAGATTATTATATTTGTGTTCCAAGTAAGGATGGAGAGGAAGAAATACTGCCAAGGGAAACCAACTCAAAATCGCTCTTGGAGAAAAGAAGAAAAAGGAGTATGATTAGAGAATAAGAGAAACAAAAAGAAAAAGCATAAAATACTTGTTAAGATTCAAGAAGATGATGAGCTTAGTGAAAAGAGTCGCCTTCACTAAGTGGGCCCGCAGGCTATTTTTGGCGCAAACTCTATTTTTAGACTATCTCTATTTTTATACATGTCGATCATATTCTATGAGTTGCAGGATGCTATTTGTGGATGGTTGGTCAAGTTGGAAAAATAGATGGACTTCTATTTTTAGACATATTGGGCGGAGTCTAATTTTAGGTTGCCAGTCTAAAAGTATATATGTCGAATATTATTAGCTCTTAATAATATTTGGACTCTAAACATTCTCTTATTCTCTTGGAGCACTTCAGTTACGTGCACAGATGTGGGGTATGACAACTCAACCTTCCCTAGAGACGGCGTTGTGAGAGCTAAAGAATACGAGGGTTTGAGATGGCCTAACCTGGTTAGGGTTTCTTCCTATCCTGCAAAAGCACTGTCCTTGCAGCTAAAGATTCGCTGGTGGTCCTACAGACATGAGGTGCAGTGAGTCCGTAGTGTTATGTGCACAAACCATGGCATTCGCGCTAAGGGGAGGCGATCATATTCCCCCTACAAAGGAAGATCGAAACAAAACAGCTTCCAAACAAGGCAGAACTATTCCTTACACAGAGGGAACAGACCAGAACGAGGACACTCCCCAATCACAGGAAACCGAGTCTACTCAGAACACCCCTGCAGTGGCTCCAGTTACATGCAAGCCCATAGTTGCTGAAAGAAAAAATATCAACCTCCCAATTCACCGTATAAATTCTTAGATCCAGTACATGAAAGACCATGCACTCATCGGGAAGTTCATTGGTTTTTGGCCTACTGAAAAAGCGTTACACAGATGGATTACTACAAAATGGAAGCCTAAGGGTCACGTAACCCATTATTTAGGGCCAAAATGCTTCTTTAATGTTGTATTCAACTGCATCGAGGATCGAAACAGAGTTTTGGATGAGGGGAATTATTTCTTTAACTCTGTCAGCCTATACCTCAGAGACTGGGTAGAACGCTTCAACTCGGACAGAGAAAATTTCAACTAGGCCCCGGTTTGGATACGGCTATATTCACTCCCTCTAGAGTATTGGGATGAAGAATCCCTCATAGCCATAGGCAGAGGACTGGGTGAATTCATCAAGATAGCTGAGGAAACTAAGCTTCGAAGGTATACCTCTTATGCGTGAATCTGTGTCTACGTGTAGCTGGACAGAGCTCTTCTGGATGCGGTAAGCTTGTTTCATGATGAATTTGAATGGATTAGGCCCTTAGATTATGAACACGTTCCCTTTAGATGCCGTAGATGTCATGCCCACGGGCATCTGTTAAGGGATTTTAGACTTAACAATGCTACCAAGACCAACAAAGCTGTAGAAAAATCTTAAGCAAATGGGTTCACTAAAGTCTCAAACTGAAGGAGGCACAATAAAAAACCCCCTTCTAGTAGCAAAAATTCTAATATGTGAACCAATACCCCTACTACCAGCAACAGTTTTGAACTCTTGGCTCAACCTGATCCCTCTGGAGATCCCCCTCCTGCCGCCCCCGTCCCCCCCCCCCAACCCCTCCTCTTCCACTGCCTCCCTGAATCCCGTTGGTTCCAAGCCAAGCCCAACAAGCATGGAAAATATGGAGACTATGGGATCAAGAAATCCCAAAATTCACATCCTGATAATGGGAAGCCAAATGGTATATATATTGACAAATTCTTGCTCAACCCTAACCATACCAATCCGTAAAACCTTGAGAGTAGTCAGCCCAGTCATATGGATGAAGATTCTAAGGGCTTTGAGCTGGGAGAACTTGATCTTTTGGGTTTAGAAGATGCATGCAGATGCCAGGAATTCGACAAAATCAAACCCAGCCAGATTGATACCCTCGAAGTTGTACTCACCAAAGCTCAGCAACACAAGAAACTATGTATCCAACCAGGAAGTCATTGGGATGGTCTAAATATCACAAAAGAATCCAAGAAAATAGGTTGGAAACCAGATTGGCAATGCAACATCATATTAGGGGAAATTTGGTGGAGTCAAGACGATATCCCAAGCTCACGAGTTTTTTCAAACCGCTTCCAAACGTTTCCTCATGAAGCTAGTCTCATGGACCATAAAAGGGCTAAATAGCCCTAGGAAATACAAAATGATCAAAAGTATGATACAACAAGAAAGACCAAAAATTATCTTTCTTCAAGAAACCAAGTGCAATAGTGAGGCTCTTGGTAAGATCCTTACCAAAGCTTGGCCTGGATTCCATTCAGTAGCAGTAGATGCCTCTGGTTGATTAGGATGTCTAACCATAATTTGGGACAAGAAAGCCATAGAGCTTGGATATTTTTATGTAGCTCACAATATCATACAAGCTACTTTCCATATTATAGGTACTAACATCCATGGGCACCTCTCAAATGTCTATTTCCCATAAGATCTAGCAAGCAAGTTTGCACTCTTGAATACGATGGAGATCCTAAAATCCAACAGAATGCATCCACTATGGATTTTGCGGGGAGATTTTAATATGATAACAAAGCTGGAAGAAAAAACAGGGGGCTTCTCGAGATCGGATCCGGATAGCTATCACTTCATGGATTTCATAAGCCAAATTTGGTTGATTGATCTACCTTTCTCTAATGGGATGTACACTTGAAATAAAAAAAGCTCTGGTAGCCATCATCTAGCCTCTAAGCTAGATCACTTCTTAATCTATGATAATGCTATCCAACTGGGGGGAGACATCATTGTCTCCATTTTACCTACATCAGGCTCAGATCACTGGCCCATCGCCCTACAATCGCAGAGACCTAATCAACACTTGAAGCGGCCTTTCCGCTTTGAAGCTTTCTGGCTCGATCATCCTTCCTTAAAGGATCTAGTTTACACAGTTTGGAAAAGCTTCATCCCTCCTAAAGGTTCCAAGATTTTTCAATTCCAGCAAAAACTCCAGTTCCTTAAATCCCAAATTAAAAACTGGAACCACTCAGTATTTGGGAATATATTTCAAGAAAAGAAAGCTCTTGAACTCAAAATGGCAGAGACTCAGTAAGAAATTATCAATAAAGGCAGAACAGACTTTCTCGACATCCAAGAACAACGTCTTCAATAGCTGTTGAATGAGAGATACAAAAAAGAAGAAATCCTTTGGAGACAAAAATTAAGGGTTCACTGGCTTAAGGAAGGAGAGAGAAACACTAAGTTATTTCATCGCTACACTATACAACGAAGAATGAGCAACTGTATTTCCCCCATTACAAATCAGCATGGAGAGTGATTGGAGAACCATGAGGATATTGAGCGCGAATTTCTGGATCACTTCAGAAATGTTCATCAAGAACCTCCAATCTGGAGAAAAACAACTATCAACCAAATTACCCAACTCATTCCCAAGACGATAATGGAAGAACATAACCAAATGCTATTGAGGCCAATTTCTATGCAGGAGGTTGAAGCAGCACTGGCCCAGACTAAGATTAGTAAAGCCCCAGGCCGAGATGGCTTCACCTCAAACTTCTTTCACCATTTTTGGGATATCATCAAATTGAAATTCTGGAAATCAGTGGAAGAATCAAGATCAATGCACTGGCTGCTTCCCTCTCTCAATGCTACTTTCATAGCTCTAGTTCCAAAGAAAGATCAACCAAGCAAGCCAGAAAAGTTCCACCCCATTTCCTTATGCATCGTGATCTACAAGATAATCTCAAAAGTCATTGCCAATCGACTCAAGCCTCGTCTTCCCATGCTCATTTCACCAAAAAAAACTGGATACGTGGAAGGTCGAAAAATATTGGATGGGATTATCTTAACGCATGAATTTATCGATTCCCTAAAGGTCAGTAAAAAAGCAGGTATGCTTCTTAAAATCGATCTGTCAAAGGATTTCGATAAATTGAGCTGGACCTATATTCAAAAGATTCTGGAGGATTTTGGTTTTAATCAAATTTGGATAAGATGGGTCATGAACCTTATCTCCACTTTTTACTCCATCTTGATAAACGGGATTCCTTCTCATCCATTTTCTCCCTCCAGGGGTATCAGACAAGGAGATCCATTATCTCCCTTCCTTTTTGTGCTTATGGTAGAAGGCCTTGGGCGTCTCATTCAAAATGCTCTTCTTGCTGAGAATCTGAAAGGCATCTCTCTTCATGGCTCCCCTGCCACCACCCATCAGCAATTTTTGGATGATAATATGTTTTTTGGCCACCCTTCAGTGCAAGAAGCTCGCGCCTTTAAATCCATCCTGAACATTTTTTCTGAAGCCTCTGGAACTTTTGTTAATGCTGCCAAATATTAATTTTTTTTCTTCAACACTCCTACGCCAACCCAAGCCAACATTTCCCATATCCTCAGCTTTTCCATTTCAACCCTTCTTGATAATTACCTTGGAGCCCCCCTTATAGATTCTACTATCAAAAATTCTTCCTGGAACATTCTCCTTAAAAAGCTAGAAGCTCGTCTCTCCTCTTGGAATTTCAGAGCTCTTAACATGGCTAGCCAGCTCGTTCTCATTAAGGCAGTTCTTCAATCCATGCCTTTATACCTTTTTTTGGTCTTGGCAGCACCAATATGGGTTCTCAAGAAAATTAAAGCCTTGCAGCGCAAATTCCTCTGGGGATCTTTAGGCAAGAATTGGAAATGGGCTCTTGTAAACTAGAGCACTGTGTGCACTCCAAAAGAAGCTGAAGGACTTGGACTCAGGGATCCAACTCAAAGAAACAAAGTCATGGGAGCTAGAATCTGGTGGAAGAGGATTTCCAATCCAAGCACGCCTTGGGCCAAATTATGGACAGCAAAATACGCCAACAACAGACCCTCAGAAGAATTTATCCGACTCTCCCCTGAAGTTCCTGGCTCTCTAATATGGTCTGCTACCAAACAACATAGTGCCCTGATTCAACAACACAATTTATGGGAAATTCAGAATGGAGGCTCAACCATATTCTGGATGGATGCATGGCAGAAAAAACAAAAGATATCTGATATTTTCAATCAACTCTAAAGGGGCAACACAATCACTCAGCATGAAGATAAGGTTAATCAACACTAGCTTATGGCGAATATCAATGGGTTCAGGTAATGGAAGCAGTCTGCTCTTATCTCTCCCTAAGCTCAAGAAGATATCAGGGAAGCCCTTAGCTTAGAGTTAATGCAATGAAAGATCAGATGGTCAGAAGAGCTGGATGTACTTAGATGGGGATATTCAACTAAAGGAATGTTCTCCACGAAAGAAGCTTACACCTTGACTCTTGCTTCCATCAATCCTCTTGATCCAATCTGCTAGCATTTCTGGGCTCTAGGTATTTGGCCCATAGTATCAACTTTCCTCTGGCTTCTCAGCCATAAGAGAATACTCAATTGGGATAAATTGATTAAAATGGGATTCATTGGGCCATCACGTTGCCCCAATTGCAACCAATGCAATGAAACATCTCAGCATCTCATGATCTATTGCACTCTGGCAAATACACTTTGGGAGAAAATTAGCTTTCCCTGCCGAAAGAGAAAACCCATGGGTGAGCTAGCTTGCGCTATCCACAACTAGCCCATGCTGCCCTATTCTAGTGCACTTCTCAATGATCTCTGGAAACTCATCCCAGGCCTACTATATTGGTCGATCTGGAAAGAAAGGAACAAAAGAGTATTCAGGAACCAATTAATGCCTATAGAGACAATTTGGAGTGCCTTCAGCAATAATATTCAACAGTTTCTGACTCTTCTCAGCTGGAAGGAAGAGGACCTCCCCACAAAGCCTCAGGAAATTTCTATCTGGGAGAACTGGAAATTCAGAATCAACTCAACCTCATCCACTCCGGCAAGGAATTTCCACTGAATCCCTGATCGTTGGTCTCCGCGCCCCACAGGATTTTTTAAACTAAATTTCGATGGGGCATCTAAAGGTAATCCTGGTCAGACAAGATTTGGTGGTATCTTCAAAAACTCTAAAGGGGATACTCTAGCAATTTACTTTGGCTTGCTTGGATGGGACACCAACAACTCTACGGAGCTAGAGGGCCTTTGGAAAGGTCTCTACTTAGCTCAACAAAACAACTTCTTTCCCATTTTTGTTGAAGGAGACTCTCAGGTGCTTATCAACATTGCTAATCACCTGCTCACGAGATCCTCTACTGCCAAGGTTTCCACCAGCTGGAGGTTAATTGCCAGACTAGAACTTCTGGAAGCATGGCTCAAGATCAACAATGTTGTCTCTCTCTCTCACATCAAGCGGGATGGCAACAAGGTCTCTAACTTCCTAGCTAATCTAGGAGTTGAAAGCATAGATGCTCTCAAACATGGTCCTCTCAGCATTATCCATGAAAATTCCAAACTTCAGGAATGCAACACTCTGGTGCACAATGATACCTTAACTTCGGATGCAAATGACACCTGGGCATGATGGGACGCTCGTCTCAAGCCACATCCCAAGGACGTTGGTGTGGGGTGGCCATGTGGCCTCCCACAAAGGCGTTAAAGAGGGCATTCAATTCGCCACCCTGCGAGCCATTAACACTGCTCTCTCGAAATGTCGATGCTCAGTGCACCTCCCCTAGTTCATTATTGTTCCTGATGTGGAGTTTGGTATGTTGTATGGCGAGTGATCTATTTGCAATCCTATTTCCCTGCAAAGAAGCTCTTGTCTTCCTTTCTGAACCGAGCCAAGTGCTCGAATACAGACTGGTAGGCAGTGTGAGCTCCTTTGCTTCTTGGAAACTATCCCAGAGTTTCATATTTCGCAAAACAACTTCTGTTGCTCGAATTCCCTATTTGTCTCCTCCAGCTCCCCTGTGCTGCTTCTCCTCCGCCCATTCCACCAGCATTTCCATGTCACCATGCCAAGAATGTACCATATAATTTGTTGTCATCATGGGAGTAGTCATGTCCATGCCATCTGTTCTCGGTCCTCCCCTAGTTCGGATTCCTCCTCCGAGGAATTCTCCTGTGACCACATTCCTGAAACGCGGAGCCGCAGGGGTCGACCTCACTCCAGATAACATGCTCACCCCATCTTGTGTTCTCCACCTCCCCTTGTTCCTTATTTAGCACCTCCTGCACCTCAATTCCTCCAGTATGATGCCTCTCTTGCCCCCCTTCCGTCTACCTCCATTCCCCTGCGACGATCTTCTCAACGGGTGGAGTTTCGATTTGATTGTTCGTTTGACGAGCTGGTTATCACTGCCTATGTTACGGTTCCCATTCGGGAGGAGACAACCTGCCCTGCACCCACCTTGGTTGATGTCCATAGTCCCTCTGTCGTATTCCCTAGCCCTTGTGCTGCCCCCGTCCCCACTTCTGCAGAAAACGCCAAGGTATCCTTGGCACAACTGAACATTGCTTGTGACGATTCTATGCAGGTTCAGACAAAGGATGATGAGGACAAATACAATGCGACTCCCTCTACTGATGATGGCAGAAGCAGCGATGAGTACAGATGTAGAATCATGGAGGAACCACCTTCTCCAGCCAATGATCAGTAGCTTGGAATACCTTCAGAGAATTTTTTTTCTTATGCCCAGGTTTCCTAGGTGAGTTTTTTCTTTCCTGTTTAATTTCCCTCTGCTGGCAGAGTGGTCTGTCTTTTTACTTGTTTTTTTGTCAAAGTATTGGTCTCAAATGCTGGTTTCCCCTATGAGGGTGGAAAATATTAACTTTCAGGGACGGGTTTCCCCTCTTTGGGTAGTCCAAAATCTTGATTTTCATGGCTATCAAGCCTTGCACTCAGGCTTTCTCAGCTGAGGCAGAGGCAGTTTTGTACTTTTATGTTACATATTAATAGATTTAGTATTACTCAGAAAAAAAAAAGTGCACAGATGTGGCACAACAGCTAAAAAAAGGAATTACGCTATTCCTGAGGGTTTACTGGAGCTATTGCATGGAGGAATTTAGTTAGAACTCATGTGACAGAGCTTGGTGGAGTTGGAGAAATAGTTGGTGGAGTTGTATTTAGTTTAACTTAGTTAGACTCAGTTGAGCTAGTTGTATCTAGACTAACTGATTGATACACTAGTGAGAGTGGTGTGAATTAATTAGTTAATTAATTCACTAAATAATAACTCATTAATCAACTGAAGAATACATCAGTTAACTACAGTGCAATGCAGTTTCAGTGGAGACCAGTGGAGAGATAGGTGAAAGAGCAAGTGTGACTATCAGTTGTGACTATAGTGATGCATTGATTGCATCCAACACTCAGTGGAGATGACAATGTGGATTGCATGAGCAAGGATGGAGTAATTTTAACTCATTCAGAGCCATTTTTCAGCAGGGATTGCATAGTAGAGGCAGGCTAGCAAGTGGCAAAGATCAGTGCATGGATTTGTAAGATCGGGCCTGATTAGTGTGTAGCAATTGTATTGTATTGAAAGCTTGGTATGATCAGCTTTGTATGAGGATTGTTACATGATCTCTATGAAATATATTATATACAGATAGTTGGGGTTCTTAGCTTCAGTCTTTCCCATTAAACAACTGTGTTAATGCGTGTGAATGTTTATTGTTTCATGTGTGCATTGCAATCTTGATTTAATTTCCGCAGATGATCAATGGTGGAATAGATTATGTATTTTGCATGAAATTAAAATAGTGTGAGGTCAGGAGGATATTAGACATATAATACATAAGTTATATAATTTCTACATGGTATTAGAGCAATATTTATCATAGGAGATTGCAATTACTGAAGCGGTTGAGTTTTGTGTTGGTGGAATTCGAATTTGCTGCATTGTTTTCTTGGTGTCGAAGTTGAGCATTTATTGAAATGTCTTTCAACGGATTTCTATTGGAGTATTCACTGGATGGGATCTTGAATTAAATAGCATGGAAGGATAGGATGGAGGTGGTTCTGGATGATAATGGGTTGAAGGAGTTGATAGATGCTGATATTCCAAAGCCTGCTTCTAGCGATGTAGCCACACTTGACGCATGGCAAAAGAAGGTAGCAAAGTCTCGAAGAATTCTGTTGGAAGGTGTGAAGGACCACATTGTGTCCAGCCTTCATGGTAAAGCCACTCCATTCTTAATGTAGAAGGATTTGACAAAATTATTCCAAAGCAGAAGTGAGCAGAGGAAGTTGGCACTTAAAGATAAGCTCAGAAAAATAAAAATGGAGAAAGGCGACAGTATACCAAAATACCTCACAATGTTTTTCCACTACAAGGATGAGCTGGGAAGTGTGGGGGTTACTATTGATGAATAAGACTTGGTGAGCTTGGATCTCCTTGGGCTTTTGAAGAGTTGGCATAGCTACAAAGACTTTTTCAATGGATGGGAGAAACTGCCAGGATGGGAGCAACTTTGGTCGGATCTTGTGTAGGAGGAGATAAGGCGGGGTACCAGGGATGGATCTTTATCGAAGAATGAAGATGAAGAAAATTTCACTTTGGCTACCAAAGCTCGGAAAGGAAAAGGGAAGAAATCTTCCAAATTCGAAGCTAAAGGCAGGATGCAGGATTTGTCCAAGGTGAAGTGTTTTCACTGTCACCAGCATGGGCATTTCGCCACTAATTGCCCACAGAAGAAGAAGAATAAGCAGGCTACTGGATCTATAGCTGGAGAGGCCTTAGCCTCACAGTTTGAGCTGGATTTTTCTTTGATCGAATGCTTGGTTTCACGTGTGATGGGATCAGTATGGTTTCTTGATAGTGGTGAATCATTCCATATGATCAGAGACAAATATTTGTTTAGTGATATGGATGAAAAGGATCTTAAAGTGCACATCGAGATGGGAAATGATGGTAGATACAGTGCGACTAGTATCAGTACCATTTCCTTTGAGAGGGAGTCCGATAAACCTTTCATCTTGAAGGATGTCATGCATGTTCCAAGATTGAAGAAGAATCTGATCTCTGTGGAAATGTTGAAAGACAAGGGTTATGATGTTGTTTTTAGCGAGGGAAAAGCCTTCCTGCGCTATAAAAAAGAATGGTCAAACTAGGAGGATAGGGATTCCAGTTAAGAATATTTATCAATTGTAGGTAGATGGCTACGCAGAAATGGCAGGCAAAGCAGAAGGAGTGGTGAGCCAGGATGAGGGCGAATTGTGGCACAGGAGATTAGGCCATCTTCACCATGGCGCTTTGAAAATTTTGCAGCATATTTCTACCAAGCTTCCCAAGGGTACACTTTCATAGTCAAATCAGTGCAAGGGATGTACTTTGGGAAAATTCGTGAAGACCACTTTTCATGAGAAGGATAGTTGCACCGCGATGATCCTTGAGAGAATTCACACAGACATGTGTGGACCTTTCTTGGTTTCTTCAAGAGAAAAGCATAGGTATTATGTGATATTTGTTGATGAATTTTCTCATAAGTGTTGGATCTTCTTCAGGCAAAAGAAGAGTGAGACATACTCAAAGTTCTGTGAGTTCAAGGTGTTGGACGAGAAAGATTCGGGGAATTAGGTGAAAGCTCTAAGGAGTGATAATGGTGGTGAATACATCTCTAGCGAATTCAAAGACTTCTATAGCAAAGAAGGAATTTGAATAGAACTCATAGCGCCTCATAACCCATAGCAGAATGGGGTCGCAGAGAGAAAGAACAGAATGATCGTGGGTGCTGAACAGGCGATGTTGCATGATCAGGGCCTTCCCATACACTTGTAGGGTGAGGCATGCAACACTGCGGTTTATGTGCAAAACCATTGTCCTCATAAAGTACTTGGCATGAGTACACCTGAAGACGTGTTTTTTGGTAAGAAGCCTGATATTTCTCATTTGAAGATTTTTGGCTTACCTGTTTACATTCATGTGACAAAGGATGCCAGGAAGAAGCTAGAGCCAATCGCAGAGATTGGGATATTTGTGGGGTACAAAGAAACACCCCACAATTATCGTGTGTATTTTCCAGATAGTCGGATGACTGTCGTGCGACGGGATATCAAATTTCATGAGGAGAAAGCCATGAAGTTGTCGCTTGAGAGGGAGCTACACTTGCATGTACAGGAGGAGCTACTTGTTCCTAAATATGAGCCTCAAGATGTGGATCAGCCACAAGAGGAGGTTCATGGAGTTGAAGAAACCATTCATGCAGCGCCAAACATTAAAGGGCTGAAGCACACTACAGAAGCTGAGTGACTGAATCTTGATGCAGTGTAGAATGTAGGTGTTCCTACATCACAGCGCAGATAGAGACAGTCACCTGACCGATTTATTGGATACATGGCTCTGATGAGAAAGTGTATCGTGACGGAGCCATCCTCTTTCGAGGAAGCTATGGAGGATCCTGCATGGTTAGATGCCATGGTGAAATATTATGATTCGATTGTCAGAAACATTGCATGGGAGATTGTCCCAAGGCTGGAAGGGAAATCAGTGGTAGGTTCGAGATGGATCTACAAAGTGAAGCAAGCTACTGACGGGAGCATCGAGAAGTATAAGGCAAGATTTTTTTCTCGGGGCTTATCACAGATCGAGGGGATCAATTATGAAGAAACCTTTGCACCTATCGCAAGGTATTCTTCCATACAAACCATCCTTGCTCTCTCAGCGCAGATGGGTTGGCACATTCATCAGATGGATGTGAAGACTGCATTCCTCAATGGAATCATTGAGGAGGAGGTGTACATTGAGCAACCTGAAGGATTCGAAATCTTTAGCAGCAAGTCGCATGTGTGCAGGCTCAAAAGAGCGTTATATGGGCTGAAACAAGCACCTCGTGCTTGGTACATATGGATAGACAGTTATTTCACTGGACTTGGTTTCGCCAAGAGTGAGGGGGATCCTAACCTATACCAGATTGTGGTGGAGGGTAAGCTTTTGATCATTGTGCTTTATGTATATGGTTTAATACTAACAGGTGATGAACTGTTGATACACTCATGCAAGGTAGATCTTGCAAAGGAGTTTGAGATGAAGGACTTGGTCCTCCTTCATTATTTCTTGGGATTGAAAATTTTGCAGCGGAAGGGTGAACTATTTGTGTCTCAAGGAAAGTATGCCCGGGAGATACTGGAGAAGTTTCACATGCAAGGCTGCAAGCATATTGACACTCCTCTTCCTGGTGTTTGGAGGAAAGAGGATGCTACATCGACAGAGGTAGTGGATGGCACTGTTTATTGACAGTTGGTTGGTTTGCTTATGTATTTATTCAATACATGACCAGACATATGCTATGCTGTGAACCAGCTTTCAGAAGCGATGGTGAAGCCTACCAAGCTCTTTTGGAAGGCATACAAGCATGTCCTAAAATATCTCAGGGGAAAATCTAGGTATGGATTGTGGTACATACAGTCGAATGAGGTGAAGCTGCATGGCTTCATGGATGCAGATTGGGCAGGAAGCCCAACGGAAAGAAAGAGCATCTCTGGAGGGATTTTTAGTATTGGATCTACAACATTTTCTTGGTACAACAGGAAACAAAGATCCGTGGCACTCAGTTCATTGGAAGCCGAGTACATGGCATCAAGTTTGGCTGCATGCGAGGTTATATGGATGAGGAAGATCCTATTCGGTTTGTTCGATTCTCACTTAGATCCTACTGTGATATATTGTGATAATCAGAGTTGCATTAAACTCTCGGTTGATCCAGTATTTCATGATAGATCTAAACATATTGACATCCGGTATCATCATATCAGAGATTGTGTGCAGCGGAAGATCGTGTTGCTTTCTTACATTCCTGTGGAGGATTAGGATGTAGATATTCTGATGAAGGTGCTCACTAGGAGAAAATTTGAATACCATAGAGACAAGATCGGGGTGGCAGATATTCCCTATCTTGTTGATAGGGAGTTTTGAGATTCTACAAGATGATGAGCTTAGTGAAAAGAGTCGCCTTCACTAAGTGGGCTCACAGGCTATTTTTGGAGCAAAGTCTATTTTTAGACTATGTCTATTTTTAGAGATGTCGATCATATTGTATGAGTTGAAGGATGATATTTGTGGATGATTGGTCAATTTGGAAAAGTAGATGGACTTCTATTTTTAGACATATTGGGCGGAGTCTATTTTTAGATTGCTAGTCTAGAAATAGATATGTCGAATATTATTAGCTCTTAATAATATTTTGACTCTAAACATTATCTTATTCTCTTGGAGCACTTCATTTAAGTGCACAGATGTGGCACAACAACAGACAGAAGGAATTATGATATTCCTGAGGGTTTACTGGAGCGATTGCATGGAGGATTTCAATTAGAACTCATGTGACAGAGTTTGGTGGAGTTGGAGAAGTAGTTGGTGGAGTTGTTTTTAGTTTAACTCAATTAGAATCAGTTGAGCTAGTTGTATCTAGTCTAATTGATTGATACACTAGTGAGAGTGGTGTGAATTAATTAGTTAATTAATTCACTAAATAATAACTCATTAATCAACTTACGAATACATCAGTTGACTACAGTGCATGGCGGTTTCAATGGAGACCAATGGAGAGATAGGTGAAAGAGCAAGTTTGACTATCAGTTGTGACTATAGTGATGCATTGATTGCATCCAACACTCAGTGGAGATGCCAATGAGGATTGCGTGGGAAAGGTTGCAGTAATTCGAACTCATTCAGAGCCATTATTCAACATGGATTACGCAGTAGAGGTAGGCTAGTAGGTGGAAAAGATCGGTGCATGGATTTGCAATATCAGGCCTGATTAGTGTGTAGCGATTGTATTGTATTGAGAGCTTGATATGATCAGCTTTGAATGAGGATTTTTACATGATCTCTATGACATATATTATATACAGATAGTTGGGGTTTTCAGCTTGAGGCTTTCCCATTAAACAACTGTGTTAATGTGTGTGAATGTTTATTGTTTCATGTGTGCATTGCAATCTTGATTTAATTTCTGTAGATGATCAATGGTGGAATAGATTCTGTATTTTGCATGAAGTTAAAATAGTGTGAGATCAGAATAATCTTATACATATATCACATAAGTTATATAATTTCTACAATATTCCATACATATGAAAGAAAATATAGAGAGCACTCTCATACTCAAAGAGGACAAAATTTGGAGGAAAATGTAAAAGAAAAATAATACCAATATGATTATTTACAAGCTCTAGAAGAAAAAGAGGAAAGAGAGAAGAAAGAAGAGGAAATTATAGAAGAGATGCCAATGAATGAGCTAGAGCCCATCATTCCAGAAAAGGTAGAAGAGAAAAGTGTTTCAAAGAAAGATAAGAAACTCAAGAAATTAAAAAGGTCTATCAAAGAGATGGAGGTTCTTGAGAGGTATTTAAAAAAAAAAATGAAAGGTTGAAAGATCATATCCAAGAGATGAAAAAATAAAATGAGAAATTAAAAAGGAGAAGTGAAAGGTGGAAGGCGAGAGAAATTCGAATCTTTCAACAGGCACACAAGTGGTGTCATCAAAAGAGGGCTTTAAAAGAAAAATACCAAAGGTTGAAAGTTCTCCACATGGGACAAACCAATGTGGGCATTTTTTTGCAAGAAGCAGAAGAAGTAGAGGAATAAAAACAGAAACTTAAGGATAATTTTTGTGCATGAGGACATGAAAAGACTTCCTCTTGGTAGAAAGTTGGGTGTCACTTTTTGGTGTTTTATCTTCGCCACATAAGCCATTTTTTCCTTAATTTTCATTTCTATACTTCCATAAAATCCATAAAATCCTTTAAATTAATAAAATCAATAGCAATTGTCATTTATTTTTAATGATTTAAATTTTGATGAAGTTTGGTTTTAAAATTAAAATTTTAGCACAAATTACGGGATGTTGCAACTTCTCGTAATAGCTCCATCATTTTCATATGTGTAGGAAACATGGGTGAAATATGAGAGTTTCTAGGTAATCCTTACTGTACAAGGATGGTGAAACTCCTATCTTGCTTTTGGAATTGTTCACAGAAGTGCTTGGTCAGCACTGATCAAACTAGACCAATTGTTTAGAAAATCCCTTGTTTTAAGCATGAAATTTGGGCATTTTGTGATTTTAAGGTATTTTTGCAAAATTTTAGTGATAGGAGTGATGAATTCAAATAATATCATTTATCTAAGGTTTTCCTAAATGTATTTGATTATTTTTAGTTAATTTGTTACCAAAAACGTGTATAAATATGTGACATTTGAAGGAGGAAGACATATATTATGCTATGTTAAGTTTGATGACTTTTGTAATTTAGTAAATATAGTTGATTCAGATTTTCTTATATCACTATTGTGCTTAATGGATGATATTTATTCTGGTTTTCAAGTTCTTCTAATTTGGTATTCACTTAAAGTGTGCAAGCAAGGCGTAGAGGGCCCCCATTGCCAATCCTATGCACTTGTTTCTCATTATCTTGGTATGGTTTTTAGTTTATTGTACATTCATTGAGTATATTTGATTTATTTTGGTATCATTTGAAAAATTTGTTATTGATATGATTGATAATATATATTATGAATTGACCTCCTATAAGGGAGCTTAATATTCGATTCAATTTCAATAATCTAGACTTGTCAAAGATTTTTCATTTTTTTTATATGTGATTGAATTGTTGCAATATTAGTTGATTCGTTATTTAATTGAAGAAATTATTGATCTAAAGGTTTTATTCTTGTCATTGAAAGATTTTTGAATCCATATCCTGTAAGGGAGATTGAATTTTTCCTGATAATAATGCTTAAGATCTCAAACTAGCTAAGTATTAATATTTTATAAACTGCCTCTAAACCATATATTTTGGTGTGAAAACTTACAAAGTCTGGATTGATAATAAAATTGATGATCTAATTTATACCCTTAAATTGGACCAAAAACTCTACCCTTAAAAAAATGTGTACACATGTGGGTACCTCTATATAGAAGCCATGTATAAACTTTAAAATATCCTATTTTCCAACAGGTTTTACCAGTTTGATCGAAATCCCACCTACGGGAGCCCGTGGCCTAATTTAATTACCCAATTTCTGGTGGTATTTATACATTCCTTATATGGAATGATGTTGCTTATTATCAAGAGGTGATCTTTGAGGCTTTGGTTGGATGGATCTGGAGGAAGGTTTTGTTGGTGTCGTGGACAAATCATGTTGTCTCTCTCCACTACTCTTTTTTGATATTAATAAAGAATATTTGTATTGTTCCTCAAATGTTATGGTCTCATGTTTTATGATTCATGTTGAATATATATCATGATTTATATTCTTATGGTTTATTATCTAACATGCTTATTATGGACATGATTTGAAATACTTGTTGTATATATGCTTCTCTGAAATTTGTTGCAGGTTTGATTGCTTTGGAGGAAGCAGAGGGTTTGAACTCTACGAGATCGACATCAAACATAGGACCTATGGGCACTTATTCCAATCCCGACTTTAGTAGTTTATATAGTTTGATTGTGTGATGTATGCTTATTGTGGATTGTCTGCCTTGGATCTGTTGAGGTTGTCAACTCTTACCTTAGGGAATTTTTTCCCACCAAATGAATTGGAAAATCCATTAGGGAATACACTCTTGTATTTCTCAGAAGGGTTTTTGTTTCTTGATTTGGGTTTTTTTATCATTTTTCTTAAATTTTCCTATATTATTCAGTTGCTTACAGTCTAGGAAATCAGTCAGATATCTTGGATTTGGAATGTATTTTTATTTTTCCCTATGTTATTATATATATGAGATTTTTTTTGTATACAGACACATACATACACGTTTTTTGTCAAACCAATAAGCATATATGCTAGCTTGTTTGGGAATAGTTGTGTATATTTGGAAAATTTTGAAAATTTCAAGTTTTTACCTTCAGTCATGGGTCTAGACTGATTTTTTCTGCTTGCTTGTGATTATTTACTCTCTGGAAGAGTCTCACTTCTTGATATTGTCTCTTGTTTTATCTCCTTTTTCACAAAGACCTTGATAAGCTAGGGTTTAAATTTTTGCAAAGTTTTGTGCTTGAAGTTTGGGTTTCAGGCCTTCTCTTTTAAGTGCTTAACTTTTCTCTCCTTTTGTGATAGTGAGTTGATTTTCAAATTTCTCATTATCCAATCTTTCCATTTTTTTTCTTTGCATTCTTCAAGTTCACCTATTTGGATTATTTTCTTATCATTTGGAAAGATTCTTTGCAATATTGGTTCGATGAAGGGTTTTGGGGTCCCAGAAATATTTATATTTTTCTATATCTTTTATTTATATTTTTAGATCAATTTTTCTAAGATCTTGGTCTATTTTTCACTTTAATATTATCATCCTGGTGATTTTTGATGACTAGTGAAGTTTGGAGTCCTTTTTCTTGATATTGGTCTTGAAGTGACTGATTTATTTTTCCTTCTTGAATATTTTATTATAATTCCTTAAAAGAAAAAGAGAAAAACATTTTTTTTTTTCTTTTCTTTTCTTTGGTTTTTTTTGGGGGTCTTTTTCCTTTCCAAGAAGTGTCAAAATATTTGTTTGAAGTTGAAATTTGCTTTGTTTAGGAGAATTTTTCTTGATATTTGTTTCTCCTTGTTTATCAAATTTTGGCTTTTTATCCTTTAAAGAACACATTTTTTTTGCTTTAGAGAAATCCATAGAATCCCTCATTTAATAATTTTAGTATGCATTAATGTAGTTCAAATTTTAGGCATTTTAGTCTATTTTGATAGGTGTTGAATCTATGAGTGTGTTTAAAAAGAGAAAAAAATGTTTTTTTGAATGTCGTGTTTATTTTCATGTACCGAAGGAGAAGAGGGGCAAGTTGGATGCTTCTGGGAAGAAAGGAATGTTTGTGGTCTACATAAAAAATTTAAAGGCGTATAGAATCTATGTGCCTGGTCAAATGGAAGTGGAGATATGCCACAATGTTACCTTTAAAGAAGATGCTTCCATGAGGAAAGAAGTCAATCTTCCTAGATCTAAGGAAGATCATAAAGAAAGGCCTGAAAATCAAGAAGATCCGAAGGATGGGACAATTATCGATGTTGAAGGACTGATGGACATGATTGATCCACCTCCTTAGATGAGGAAGAGACCATCATGGTTCAGGGACACTCTCGAGGATGCTGAGGGACATATGGCCCCAAAGGGGACATTTCGTGAAAGCAAGAAGTCGAATAGATACCAAGAGCATCTAGAAACCATGAGTACTATCGTACAATCTGAGCCTAGATATTTTGAGGAATTCGTAAAGAATGAAGTCTTGAAGGATGTTACGCACGAACAATATGAGTCCATTATGAAGAATGATGCATCACAACAATAATAAGATGTGGTTTTCTCCCTTTATGGGTTTCCACTTATATCTGGTGTCTCTGTGCATGATGTCTATGTGTTGATGTGGTTTATCTAATCTGCTTAATACAAGTTTCTTACATATTAATACTGTTGTTACATAAAAAAATCTACATGATACTTGCTGCTCACAAATTAAGATTTCTCACATACTAAGTTGATCATGAAATGAAGGTGTAAATAAGTTTTAAGGGAAAATTTTAAAACTCCATGTATGTGTTAAACTGATTCACCCCCCCCCCCCCTCTCAATTTAACTAAGGGTTCAAAAATTGGTATCGGAGTTGGTTCCTTTGGTGCAAGCCTAATATCTTGAAGGAGATCTGGTTAAGTCATGGACTATCAAAATGTACCTGTGTTAAATGCAACAAACTTTCCTGAATGGAGAGATAAGGTTAAAACAGGTTTAATGGCCTATGAACCTGAGGTATGGAAGCTTGTATGTGATGGTTACTACACAGACTCCCCCATGATGAAATAACAACAGAGGAATGCCAAGGAGAAATGTGTGATATATAACAATCTTCATAACAAGGACCTTGAGTTGATAATGGATTTAACCTCTGCAAAAGAAATCTGGGATAGATTGCACTCATGCATGGAGTAAACACTAAGGACTGCACTGACAAGAAGGATAATAGAATTAAGAAGAAGAAAAATTCATGTCAATAGGAAAAAATTCAATCAAATGAAGTACTTGCTAGTGTGAATGGAGATAAGAACCATGAAGAAATTATAGCTGAAGAAAAATCCAAGCTTGACACTGCTTTGACTGAAATAGAAAAATTGAAAAATGAAAACAAAGACCTTAAGACAGTGGTGCAAATATGTGATGAGAGAGAATATGAACATAGGAAAGAAATTATTGGCCTGAAGACACAGCTTGAAGAGGCAAAGAAAGTAGAAGACACTCTGCTGCAACAAATGAGAGAGAAAAATATGGAATGTGAAAAATTGGAAGAAGAAGTAGTGAGCCTAAGAAAGAATTTAGAAAAAGCCCAAAGATAACTATTAATGAATACACCTCTAATGAAAAGCTCTGAACAACTGGACCAAATTCTAAATGCTCAAAGGTCTCCTCTCATAAAGGCTGGGATAGGATATGAAGGAGAAACTAGTATGTCCAAGGAAGAAGATAACAAGAAAATCATTTTTGTAAAAGCTATAAAGAACAGTGAAATAGCTCAGCAAATTCCTATAGAAGCAGAAGCCAACAAGAACATGAGTTGCAGAGAAATAAATAGAATCAAGCAGCAACATGAAAGAAAAAAGAATGAGAAGATGAAACAATCAACTGCTAAAGGCTCATATGCTCCTAAGGATGAATTGAACAAACTCATAAGATGTCAAAGGAGGTTCCTCCCTCCTATGAAAAATAACACATGTTTCTCTTGTCATAAACGAGGACATAATGCAGCATATTGTAAGACAAAGCCAATCCAGTCCAACCAGCAAAGGATGCAGCAAAAGAGAGGAACCCCTCAAGCAAGCAAATGGACAGGACAATCTTTCACCAGGTACACAAATCATTTCCATGGCTATTGTTATGCATGCAATAATTTCGGACATAAAATTGTTGATTGTAAAATGTATTCAAGAAGAGGAACAAAATATTATACATCAGCTCAAATGCACCTTGGTAAAATAAGATGTTATGTATGCCTTAAGCATGGTCACAAAGCAAAAAACTGTAAACTACCATATATATTAAAGAACTCCAGACATATGATGAAGTCCAATCCAATCAAACAAAACTATGAATCGGAAAGGAGTGCAGACATTATGATGAACCCCAATAGAGTATGGAAGGAAAAGAGAAAGGAGGAGCCTATTATCTCCATAACATAATGAATACATCCTAGTCTCAGGGGGAGCTACTCTAGGAAACAAAGAAAATATCCAACCAGTGATAAATATGAAGCAACATCCCAGGGGGAGAGAAGTTCATATGTAGTCCCCACAAAAAGTAGTCTAAGAAGAGCTCCATGAAATGAGAACAGCTATGAGATCAGGAAGTGAAAGGAAATTCCTCTAAGAGAGAACTATATAGGAAGAAGATTATTTGATTTTTTAATTAGCTGACAGATTGATGGAAGAAGAGAAGGCAACAAGAAGCCATGGTAATATAAAGAAAACATCAACACCTTAAATTATGATCACATTGTGCATCATATTGCTAGAATTGACAATGAATCACATTAAGAAGAATGAGTAAGAAAAGTGCATGTCATCATTAATATCATTACATCACTCATCTATGAAAATTCCTCTTGGAGGAGTACAGTCAGGTAAGTGATAAATTTTTGAGTGATCTGCTCATGAAGAGTCCTAGGAAAGAAATTGAAGATGTCATCCCTAAGATCACTATGTTAGAACAGTTGAATTTTTTGTAAAGCAGAAATGGTTTTGGAGCAGTCCTAGAAAAGAAAATGTTGTGACTTCCTCTAAACAAAATGACAGAAAAAGCAAAAGATTAATGAGGGCAAGATTAGATTCAGTATATTGATGATTGTTGTTGAACAAGTGGAAAGATCAATATTAGAAACTATGGGTTCATGTGCAAGCTAAAGTGAAATCTCTGCACGGTTTATCAAAGTAATATCAATTGGTGTTTAGGTACAATAAGAATGCTTATCAATAGATTACCAAGAATTATCAGTGAAGCAGCAGTATGATACAGGTCCACAAGATCAAAGGACTATGGCAAGAATGCATCAAGGTAAAATTCCCAGGGTTATCTGCATTCAGCATGAAAAGGTCAGTAGTAGTGCTAAAGGATCAGTATCTGGTTTACACTTGAAGGATTATATTGAGCGTTGAAGCAGTATCTACTTCTATACATAACTACATGCCTTCCGGAAGACAACACATGCATATCTTCAAGGCCTCTGTCTTAAGATCATTCATAAAACTGTGTGAAGTCTGTTTGCTGAGATTTCAATCAAACAACTTGAAGATGTTTATGTTGAATATCATCATGACAGAATAGTTGTGTTAATCTAAGAGTTGAAGCCCAAAAGTCTGTTATTGATTCATCACAAGCATACTTCAGCAGAAAGGAATTGTTGATGTTTAACCATTGAAAATAAGTTGATCATTAAAGAGAGATTGATCATTGACATACATAACCTCCTTATGTCATAAAGGGGAGTGCATGATTGATAAGTGAGACTGATTAATACCCTGAATGTATCTAGTATCAAGGTTTTTGTTTGAAAGTACATTATGCAAGAAGTAAAAGCATTTTATCTCTTCGATACAATTCTGGTTGATTCATTGATCATATCAGTAACAAGGACCTGCAGCTGTTAAGTGTAATATTATTATCAGCATCCTAGCTCAAATCATCACCAACATGCAAGAATAGTGAACCACAACTATAAAATACATATTGGCTTCATCACAATTGAACAAATGTTGTACTACATATGAGTATTGCAGAAGAAGACATATTCCATCCACAATATTCCTCAACAGAAATGTATTGGCGCACTACATCAGATAGAGACTGAATTATATTTGAAACATTCTCAGTATTTTAGGTTTAATTCAGTAATGCATCCCTGACTAGATAAAGTTGGTACAATGTGTTCTATGAAGTGGCATTATCCTCACTTTCAGCTTTATACAAGTGAAAGGAGTCAGTGCTTTGGAACTGTATCAACTTGCAGTGTGCATTCAAGATCAATAATCCTCAAAGTGTTCTCTCAACAACTCTTTTAAACCAGTTTGGAGCAGCAGGGTACAAATTCAGAAGAAGAAGGCTTAAACACATCTCAGAGAGAGGAAATGCAGAGATAGAAGCTACACTGAGATATGTGCAACCCTTTTCCATTGATGTCAAAGGGGGAGGAAAAGCAGATAGACAAAGGAAGGATTGGATTATTGGTGGATGTGTTGGCATCAATGCCAAAGGGGGAGACTGTTGGAAATGTTGTCATTGATGGCAAAGGAGATGGCAAAGGAGGAGCACTTCAAACAGCAACAAGGCAAAGAGAGCATAAGACAAGTAGCAGAGGCAATAAAGAGAGCAGCAGACATAGAAAAGAAGCAAAGAGGTAGCAAGGCAACATAGAAGGAACAAAGGCAATAGGAGACAGATGAGGTGGTGTTGCAGGGTAGTGAGGATATTAGTATCAAATGAAGGTAATTGAATTTCTTGGGGATAAGTTGGAGCATTGCCTAAATGGTAAGGAAACCATGAAGTGGTCGAAGAAACTAATAATGAGCAAAGGCACAACGAAGAGCAGAGGCAAAGGCTACGAATATAGAGGCAGAGCCATTATCATGGCAATGGAGGCAGAAAATACAGAGACAGACAAAGGAGGCA
This sequence comes from Pinus albicaulis, assembly GCA_034641835.2. NCBI lineage: Eukaryota > Viridiplantae > Streptophyta > Pinopsida > Pinales > Pinaceae > Pinus > Pinus albicaulis. The sequence goes on along the minus strand of CM076574.1, from coordinate 367,322,915 downwards.
GCAAAGAAGAAGACTGTTGAAATGTAACATTCAAAATAGTAGAAGCAGCGAAAGAAGCAATGGCAGAGACAGAAAAAGAAGCACAGCGAAGGCAGAGGCAGAGGCAGAGGCAACGAACATAGACGCATTTTTTTATGGAATGGAACCATGTGCAAACATACATAATATTCCGGGAATCGTACAACCCAAGCGGAAAGTATATATACTTATACAAATAAATTCTAAGAATTGCCTAACCCCACTGGAAGATACACTAAATATTAGAGTAGAAAAGGATACATATATATAATTCCGGGAATCATGACCCAAGCGGCAATGTATGTATATATAAAACCTTATTCTGGGAATCATTACCCAGTCGGGTGTTATATACATATAAAAATAAATTCCGAGAATCGTCTACCCCACTGGAGGATACTCTAAAGCTGGAACATAAAAGCATATATATATATATATATATATATATATATATATATATATATATGCAACACAATACATATATATGCAGCGCATTACATATTTCACTAAGGTCCAAATTTTATATAATTTAATTCATAAGGAGCGCTTAATGATCAAAGAATCAAAGTACCATAAGGTGGGACCCTTTCCCAATCGCATCGGAGATTATAAGGGCAGCAGCACATGCAACCAAAGAATTACGATTAAGCTCCGAACCCGATGGGTTTATAAAACACAATGGATATGTGTCGGAAGATGAAACCAAAGAATTGTGATTGCGATTAAGCTCCAGACCCGATGGGTCTATAAATCATGTTTAATATGTGTTTGAGTTCCAGTTCCAATCGCATCAGAAAAATGCAGTGAATAGTGGTCAATCACATCGGAAAAAAAGCAGAACATTGGAGCATGACAATAAAGGATTGCGATTACAATTGAGTTCCGGACCTGATGGGTCTATAAATTATGATTTTATTGGTTTGAGTTCCAGTTCTAATCGCATCGACACATTTAAGTGAATAGTGACTGATCGCATCGAAACATGCAAATGGAGTTTGCGATTGCGATTAATCGCAATCAGAAGTATTTGTAAAGAGATTCATCGCAGCGCATCGAATCGGAGGTAGCTCATCACATCGACGGATAGACAAAGATCGACAAGTGGGCCCAAAAGGTTGTTTCCTATGTTAAATGGGTATATTATATCGCCAAGAGTTATTTGAAGGTTTCATAGAAAAGTAAGACTTTTATTGTTGGTTGGTTATATGGACCAACATATATTATGTGGAAATGGCAGTCTATATGCTAAAACTTTATATAAGTTCACCGAGAATTGAAACTATGATATATATATATATATATATATATATATATATATATATATATATATATATATATATAAAAGGTATTGTTATAAAACATGTTAGCGATTGTATTGAAATGTGCCATGTGGTCTGTGGACCCACGGGCCTCAGCTTAAGGTGGAGGGTGATTATTAATATAAACGATTGCGATGTATGTCTGTTCCGCTTGCGGAACTGACCACATCAATAAGACACTTGTTGTATGAAAAGCGTTGGAATTTTCCCTGATTTAAAGTCAGCAGTTAAATATATATACAAAATGCACTGATATAAAAGGCACAGTTACATGTATGCAGCAGTTACACCACAGTAGAGGACAGAAGAGAAAATGGAGGTGAAAAGAGATAAAACACAGTCACAGAAAAGACAAACACAGTCAAAGAAAAGACAAATGCACAGCGATCCAAAAGGTTGTATGAGTGAGCTGGAGTTCTCATTTGTAATTTGAATGTAAATGTTTTATTTAATTTATATTGTTGTGATGCATTGGCAAGTCTCCAGAAGAGAAAAAATATCCCACTGTAATGATAAATTGGCACCTACAGTTATGTTTTCTGAATGAGTGGATAAAAGAGATGAGAAGGTAGAAGGCAAAGAGACATGGTTGTCCATTTCGAATTCCCAGTAGAATACAAACATCCATGAAGCTAGTTTGTATAAAATAGGATAATATCCAAGGGGAAAATGTTGACGAAAATAGAATGAGAGAAGAAGAGAGTGTGCATCAGAATTAAAGAAAGTTGAAGAGAATAAGCAAGCTGCAAGAGGTAGGAGAGAGAGAGGTTAGAGAATGCAGAGTACAGAAGATTAAGGCAGAAAAGATAAGAAGAAGGAGGAGCAGAACGATATGCAGAGAAGTTAGAGAATGCAGAAATAAAGCGGTGAGGCAGAGAAGGAGGAGCTGAGAAAAGATGAAGGAGGATCTGATAGTGAATTTGAGAAGATGCAAAAATGATAAAAGGCAGATATGAAGACTGATGCACAGCAGTGAAGATGGTACAGAACAGAGATGATATCCATAACAAACATGTTGTTTTTCTTTAATAATGTTGTTGGAGCCCTCAATGTTGGCCGACAGATGCCGCCAGCCGATCGAGGTAGGAGCTCGTAGGTTGTAGCCTCGCAAGGCATTGTTGGAGTAGCCCACATCAAGTTGTGTCGATAAAAGCCCATCCCAACAACAGTTGGAGCCTCGTAGGTTGGTGTTCACTCATGAGTTGTTTTTGCAAGTTGTAGCTAGAATTGAGGTAGGAGCCTCCTATACAGCCAAACCACAGAGAGGGAGTTGGAGCTTGCCTTTACATCACAACAATAAGATGTGTTTTCTCCTTTGCGGGTTTTCACTTATATCTCGGGTGTCTCTGCAGAAGTGATGTCTATGTGTTGATGGTTTATCTAATCGCTAATACATGTTTTCATAGCATACACTATTAAAGAAACGATGATACCCTGTCACTACAAATTAAGATTTTCACATACTTGTTGATTTGTTTACAGTAAATAAGTTTTAAGGGAAAAGTTTAAAAGTCCATGTATGTGTTAAACTGATTCACCCCCCCCCCCCCTTCTCAGTTTAACTAAGGGTTCAACAAGATCTTTGAAATGGTCTTAGTATGTGTTCGTTTAATGAATATATGGATATGAGCTTATGCTCTTTTCATTCTAAGCTAAAAGTTGATGTGGAATTAAGTTGAAAAGGAAATTCTCTTTCAGCACTGGATTTAATACTTGGACTTTTAGGACAGCTTAACTTGTGCATTTGGAGATATTTGAAATTGTATTAGTATTTGTTTGTGTAAATGAATAGATGGATATTAGCTTATGCATTTTTCCTTCTGAGCTCAATTTGAAGTGGAATTTAGTTGAAAAGGAAATGCTTTTCGAGTTAATGTTTGAAATTTTGGAAGAATAGATTTTGGTTCCCAAAAAATTCCCAAAGGAATTGGTATTTGTATAGGTTAACTATCTACTAGAGAAAATTTCAGATAAATTCCTAGTGATACAGAATATATTTTAGAATAGTGAAGCGGGTACTAAAAGGGCTTCTATATATTCTTCCTTTTTCTGAAGAAATAGATTTTCAAATAACCTTCCCCATATTCCCTATAATTTCCAGATGAATGGAAGATCAGCTATGAATTGCCAAGACCACTAGTAACCCCAAAAGGCCCATTGGGGGTGGATCATCAAACCTCTATGTAATTTGCGCAGAAGTGTCCTACCAATAAAGCTAATTCTAAGGGTTTAAAAGATTATATAACTTCTGTGTAGTCTAATTTTACATTCATCTCACAGTGGATTTCTTCTTGACTATCTCTTTTATCTGTCATTGATTTCTTTTACACAAAATTGAATGTTGCAGTCAGAGGGATTCTTCTCTCAAATAGTGTGATATTATTCGAATCCTAATACATTAGTTTCAAAATGCATATTGGAAACATACCAGAGCTAGACCATGACAAAATTATCTAAAAAAAACATTCATCACACTAAGGGTTGTCACATTCCCTTTTATCACTCGAAACCAGGTTGACTACATTCTGAGCATGTGGAGTAGAGGGGTCTTTTGATGGGATGTATTCTGAAGCAGAGTCGTGCATTTAATTACTAATTTATCTCTTCAATATAGGCTCATAGTGTAGAAGCCTCCCCATATACATGGAGGATAGATACTCCAAACATTGCTACCACTTCTTTCAGCTCTTGTTTAATTTCTTTAGCCATACTTTTAGTTCCCTTGAACCTCTTATTAGTTGCTAGTTTTCATATCTTAGAATGGAATACACTAGTATCTATATGAGATCTATCATTTGACGGTCCAGTTATGCTCTTTTTGGATCAATGCTTCCATCCATAACTGTAGGAAAATCTCTTTTCTGGTAGATAAGGGAGACAGTAAAGTGATACAATGGGAGTTGTGACCAGTTTGGGAAGGGAAGGTGGCTAAATGGAGGCATATGGTAGGAAGAGGGAAAGGAATAAATGGGAATGTATAGAGTATTTAAGGGGGACTTGGTAAGGTGAGAGGGACATGGATGCAAGAGAAGGGAAGGGTGATAAGATAAGATGAGGTAAGAGAGCTATGAAGTGTAAGATAAGTGAGATGAAGGCATGGCCGGGAAGGGAATGGAAGGGGGAGTGGGAGAGTTTTAATTAAAATGACCTTACCAACCATAAGATATTACTTCCCCATTTATGTGGGACAGTACCATTCAGTGTTGGGAGTGCCAATGGGAGATGACAATGCTAACCTAGAAAATTAATGACAAAAAATACCAATAGAAGATTAATGACAAAGGAGACCAAGGGTAGGATCCTTTCTTTGCTATTAGAGATCCTATTAGAGATGTAAGGACCATACCCTACATCTGTAGTTGATTCATTAGCAATTTCTCTATATCTTCCTTAGTTATCTCCATTTTCCGGTATATGTCATTTTTTGCACTTCATGATTACAAATGGAAAACTAGGTTTTTCTAGTAAGCATTCTATCCTTGGTGTTTATTTCGTGGATTACTGATAACCTGATATCTACTATTTTTCATAAGGATATCACATGTGATTTTTCATCATTCATTTAGGTAGCATAGTGATTCTAGCTTTCCAATGGTTGGGAATATGAAAATGTTTATTGGGAAGGACACTTTTGTGCCCAAGTTTCAAGGAATCATGCCAAAGTAAATGATATAATCAGATGAATATTTCATATTGTAAAACCACAGGAAAACCATGACCTATGGCATCTATGGCACTAAATAATGTTACTGATTCATTGGAAGAACATTCTTCCTCATCAAAATTAGGAATTTTACATACATTTGACTGCTCATTATTTTCAAAAGGAATAAGTAGGATCACGCTGAAATTTGTTTCATCACATGCCCTTTCTCTGCAAGGTCATTTAAAAAACATATCAAAAACACTCCCACTCCGTTAAATCATGGTCATAACAACTCTATCGAAAAAATGATATATCTGTCAACTCACCCAACAAAGGACCCCACTTAAGGCACAAATCTGGAATAACATTTGGAGCGGTAAAGAACTTCTTAAGTTCTTAAAATATTGTTGGTTAATGACCCATAAGTAACTACATTAATACTAATAATCATTGTCAAAGAGGTGTAATTGGTCCCTGCATATGTGCAACTTGTAGAGTAGCCAAAGGAAAACTCATCCTCTGAACATCACAACTAATTTGGCTTGCAAGAAACATGGTGATCTTCAAAGACAAACAACAAAATATGCATAGTGACAAAATTTCACCTTCAGTAAAGACACTGCCACATAAGGAAATTATGGCCAAAGTTATAGGGGATATTCAGTGGATGCATTACTTTTTACAGAAGAAAGAGTAGAATTAACCTCTATTTCAGTATTCTAGGTTATCCCCTCTAGGAGCACTCACCCATCCTATGAATCTAGTTGGAAATTGAGGATTGGTTCTGTGAAAAATGAAGAATGGATCAAACTTAAACACCATCACATTCTATTTTTTGATGGTGTGTCGAGATAAAATCCATGAGAAGCAGGTGAAAGAGTCATCTTTGAATCCAAATTAGAAGTAGAAACTGATATTTTCTTTAGGGTGTCAAAAAAATGACAAATAATAAATCTGAAGCCTTGATCTAGGAGTAAGGTTTCTTAGGAGAATAACACATGAGGATATTACAATTGTTAAAGAGTCTCCCTTTGAATCCCAACCTATGAAGCTCGACTGGGTAACAAGACCATTCTAGAGACAACAAGAGGAAACCACAGTTCAATGAGGGTTCAATTGATAACCACACCAAGGACTGGAATCGTGGTATTTGCTACAAAAAGCCAGCCCAATATGACACCATTGGAAAAGGTCTTATTTGAATATTTTTTATTTTACAAGCCATGTTTTGTCTAGTTCAATTCCTTCACAATATACCAGAACTGCTACCCAAAATGCTACAACTTTTGGTGCCTCTAAGCTAGTTCCTGTTTCAGAGAAGCCTCCAGAAAGTACACCAACAGAAAAAATGTCCAAAAACGTATTATAACAAGAAAAACATGGAAAAAAACCTACACAATATGTACAATCAAATGAGGCAAATTATATCTCAGGGAAAAAACCCCACACTAATATGCAGAGCCTCATCCAAATAGCCAACACGCATGTTTATAAGGTTCAATTCCCTTAAAATCTACCAGAACTTCTACCCAAAATGCTACAACTTTTGGTCCCTCTAAGTTTGTTCCTATGTCAGAGAAACCTCCAGAAAGTCCACCAGTAGGCAAAATTTCCAAAAATGTATTATTACAAGAAAATCATGGCCAACAACCGACGGAATACGTACAATCAAACAAGACGAATGATAAAAGACAAATAAATAATACAAAACCAATAATATATACTACTATCGAAAATATATAAGTAATGAGCATATACATATTTTTTATATTTATAGGTTAATGATTAATCATAAGAAACTGAAAAAATTGTACTCACACAAATGAGAAGGACAAAGGAATCAACTGTTAAGTAAATGACTTCACTTTCCAATAGCATGTAGAGTGTTAAAATATTTGTTGGATAAACTTAAGGAATTTAGGAAACTCCATTGGGATAAACTAAAATACAACGCCTTCTAGCATTTCAATATAAATGATAATGTGGTAAGCAAACTTGCTTAACAAATATCTTACTAAAGTAGTAAGTGTTCTTAAGTAACAACTCCTATATACCTAGGAGATCACAAAATGCTACAATAACCTGAGATTTTGTTGAAGCTTTTTAGGAATTGCTTCAAAAAGAAAATATATTTCCTTGAGACAAATATTAGGAAAGTGACTTGAAATGATTATCTTTTCTGCAATTTGGACAATATTTTTATTATCATCTAATAAAGTAGGGGTATTTACTATTAAGCAAGGTGACTCTAGACAATGGGTCTTCATTTTTAAGCATGGCGACTAGTAGAATAATTTGGTCTTGAACTCTATATTTTGTTGCCAATATTTTTTATCTATTGACATCTCTAATAGTACACCACTTCTTGATTTCCTTCCTTTGTATCCCATGCTAGAGCACCGAAGGAAATGCTAGATCTGTTTTCACTTTTCATCAAGCACACATAAGAGGAACTACTTTTGACATGTGGAAACTAGACATTTCTAAGACAGTTAGGGGAAATCTGCCCATTTTCAGGAGCATTTACATCACCAATTTTCTGGGATGTGGGTAACATCCCAACAGAAAAAGAGATGTCCCCAATAGTTTCCTTGTACCTCATGGATAGGGAAACACTAAAGTCTAAGCCAACTCACTTTCATTTTGGATATTATGGTGGCTAGATCCATTGAGAGTGGGATGATAATGAGCATAGATCCATTTATTGATCCATCAGCGAATGCATCCCTTAGGGGTGGGACATATCCTTAACACAACTAGGTCCCATCCAAGATAAAAGGGAAAAGGATAAAAAAAAATCTCATGCATATATGAGAATGGACTATATCATTTATCAATGACATAAATAGAATTTAGAACACATAAAATCATAAAATTATTTCATCTAACACAATTATGTATGAAGACTTGAATCTTAGACTCTTACAAAAATTGTCACGTCATTTCTGATATATGTATGAGTATTTTTCAGGGTAGTTATCCCCATGTGTGGGTGCACATCTCGCATATTTGGTAGGGAAATGACAACATATCCTCCTAGGCCAGTGGGCATCCCCAACCAATAATAAATGCATGATTGGTGGACCCTGTCACCCACCATATAGCATGAGAATTAATCTAGTTGAAGACCTCACCCAAGCAGGTTGCACTTGGAGAATTTTGGCTTTCTCACTTATTACCTCTCATGTTATATGAGGCCTACACTTGTGAATATTCTAACTACTATTGTCATTTCCACCACAAAGGGAGGTTTACAGGTTGACCTTTAGATGAACCTAGAGTCGTGATTACATTTGATGAGGTTTTGGTGATGGGCTCGTCTTAATAGCCAACAAGCATGTTTTTCTGGTTCAATTCCCTCCAAATATACTAGAACTGGTACCGAAAATGCTAAAAATTTTGGTGCCTCTAAGCTGGTTCCTATGTCAGCAAAACATCCAGAAAGTGCACTAGCTGGAAAAAACGTCCAAAAAAGTTATTACAAGAAAAACATGGCCAACAACCTACAAAAGATGTACAATAAAATGAAACGAATGATAAATGAAAACTAAACAATATGCAACCAATACCATATACTACTGTCAAACCTACTAAAGTAATGGGCATATATAGATTTGTTAGATTTATAGGTTAATGATTAATCATAAGAAATTGAAAAAATTGTATTCACACAAATGAGAAGGACAAAGGAATCAACTGCTAAGATAATGACTTCATTTTCCAATAGCATGTAGTGTGATAAAATATTTTTTGGATAAGCTTAAGGAATTAAGGAAAATCCATTGGGATAAACTAAAATACAACAGTTTCCAACATTTCAATATAAATGATAATGTGGCGAGAAAAATTGCTTAAAAAATATCTCACCGATTTAGTAAGTGTGCTTAAGTAAAAAATCCCATATACCTAGGAGATAACAAAATGCTACAATAACCTGAGACTTTGTTGAAGGTTTTTAAGAATTGCTTCATAAAGAACATATATTTCCTTAAAACAAATATTACGAAATGATTAGATTCTTCAATTTGGACAATATTTTGGTTGTCATCTAAAAACGTATTTTGATATTCCCAACAATCCTCCATGGCATGGGGTCTTTAATATTAAATAACGTGACTCTAGATAATGTGTCTTCATTATTAAGCATGGTGACTAGTAGAAGAATACAGTATTGAACTCTATATTTTGTTTCCAATATTTTTTATTTACTGACAACTCTAATAGTAAAAACACTGCTTTATTTCCTTCCTTTGTATCCCATGCTAGCACACCCAAGGGAATGCTAGATCTTTTTTCACTTTTCATCAAGTGCACTTAAGAGGAACTGGTTTTGACAGGTGGAAACTAGACATTCCTAAGACAGTTCAGGGGCATCTAACCATCTTCAGGAGCATTTACATCACCAATTTTCTGGGATGTGGGTAACTTCCCAAAAGAAAAAGATATGTCCCCAATAGTTGCCTTGTACCTCATGGACAAGAAAACACTAGAGTCTAAGGAATAAACACAAATGAGTAGGAAAAAGGAAACAATTGTTAATCAAATGACTTCACTTTCCAGTAGCATGTAGAGTGCTAAAATATTTGTTGGATAAGCTTAAGGAATTTAGGCAACTCCATTGGGATAAACTAAAATACAATGGCTCCAAAATTTCAATATAAATGATAATGTGGCAAGCAAACTTGCTTAACAAATAGCTCGCCAAAATAGTAAGTGTGCTTAAGTAACAACTCCTATATACCTAGGAGATCACAAAATGCTGCAATAACCTGAGACCTTGTTGAAGGTTTTTAAGAATTTTTTCAGAAATAAAATATATTACCTTCAGAAAAATATTAGGAAAGTGACTTGAAATGATTGGCTTCTGTAATTTGGATACATTCTTAATGCAACTAGGTCCCATCTAAGATAAAAGGTACATGGATAAAAAATAATCTCATGCATACATGAGAATGGACTATATCAATTATCAGTGATAGAAATAGAACACATAAAATCATAAAATCAGTTCATCTAACATAGTTATGTATGAATACTTGAGTCTTAGACTCTTACAGAAATTGTCACATGTCATTTCTGATGTATGTATGAGTAATTGTCAGGGTAGGTGTTCCCATGTGTGGGTGCACATCTCACATATTTGGTAGGGAAATGACAACATATCCTCCCAGGTTGGTAGGCATGCCCAACAAATTAATAAACACATGATTGGTGGACCCTGTTACCCATCATATGGTATGAGAATTAATCCAGTAGAAGATCGCACCCAAGCAAGCTGCACTTGGAGAATTTTGGCTCTCTAGCTTGTTACCTTTTATGATATAGGAGGCTTGTTATCTCTCATGTTATAGGAGGCCTACACTTGTGAATATTTTCACTACTCTTGTAATTTCCATCAAAAAGGGAGGTTTACAGGTTGACCTTTAGATGTCCCCAGAGTTGTGATTTCATTTGATGAGGTTATTGATGAAGTAAGCATATATGGCTTGATGATGTTGATGTTTGGGTTGCCTTGACGATGATTTTTTTCCTTTCATATTATTTGACTTAGTTTTGGATCCCCTGTGATCATTAGATGGTTAATGATACATGTTCTTGTATAAATAACTTGATGAAAGCCCCTTGCATTTTCATTTTTGGCCTAATCCAACATCGCTTTCACATAATCAGTTCAGTAGCTTCATGACGGTGTACAACACTCTAACATTCTCCCCATGCTATTACTTGAATTGAAATTGTTCTTGGGGTGATTGAATATGCTCTAGCATGGTTTGATATTCATGAGGTAAATACCCTTGTTCATATTGAAGGATTGTAAGCATATTATGGTATGCCATGATATAGACTACAATCATTTTCTGCTTTACAGTTCTATCTACGTAGATCCACTACATATGGGATTGGTTGGCATGATTTGAGGAATCCCCCACATCTTATTGGCACACATTTTTAGGTCACCCTTTGAGGAGTTTTCATAACAACTGTTTGACCATTTCTTGCCCACTTATCTATGAGATCCACTTATGGAGGAGTGTGATAAATTTATTGGAGGGGCATGCTAGATTGAGAATATATCTTTTGACAAGTAACCAAATTGTTGCCAAATTAGTGCCAATAAATGCAAAATTGTAGTAGAATTTTAAAATTAGGGTCATAAAAGAAATTTGGAGAAATATTTCTAGGAGCTATGGTGGCTATAAATCCATCACCTTAAAATTCTCACCACATTTTGATAAACTTTTTGATAAATGTCCAACCTTTGTTGCTTGATCTCTTTGGTTATTTGGGAAGATTGTGATTGTAGAATTCACATGGTGGAGAACAACTTGAACATAGGGAACAACTTTACGTGTTATGAGTGATCATTTTTGTGTAGCTTGGGAGGTACTCCAAGCCCTAGTGTTCAAGGGTTGGAGGTCAAAGCGCCACAAATGGGCTTGTGGGATTGAGATCCAATCTTGGGGGTTTCCCATCCATCGTGATTTGGGCCAAAACTGTGATGGATTTTTGACATGTGATAGATGACGATGATAGTGCTCGGTGAGACGATTCCAACGTAACAATAATCATCTGATTCTGAGTTGTTGTTAGAGAGAAAATATTTTTTGAAGTTGACAAGTTAATTATTGGTTATCAAGTCGTGTTGGCTTTATGTAAATAACTCCAATAGGTGTGTCTCTTCATAATTTGTTGAATCCCCTCATTATGTTTATAAAAGGAGGGTGAGCACTTGTGCTTTAGGCATCCATTGTGTGCAACACATCACAAGAAGATAGCTCCTGGAGGAGAAGAAAGCTTATGTTTTGGGCCACATGCATAAGAGGGCTAACAACGTGGAGAAGAGGGATGTTCAAGGCACTCTTGGTGACTGTTATGAAGGTCTTTTTGTTGTGCTAGAGGGTTGATGCCAAGGAGAGAATTTCGGTATGTTTTTGGGGTATACTAGGGTGTTTAGACCCTTGGAAGAGATAGTTGCATCCCTAGATGGCTGTTGTGGGAAGGTCGTGGGCCTAAAAAAACCTAAAAAAAAATTCATAGGGAAATGTTAGGGTTGGTTCATGCCTCAGACAATAGCGTTGAGTCGGAGGGTACTTCCAAAGGGTAGCCACTTTCATCTAGAGAAATTCTGGGCAGAATTGAAGGCTGGAATAAGGGATTGTGTGATGCCCTAAACAAGCCTGGATTGTAGCAATGAAGGAGACCTAGAAACAATGAGCTTAAGGTATGTATTTTAGTGAATTCTTGTAGATGCTGGATCCTTGCTTGTGGATCAGTTTTAAATCATGATAGGGTGGCATGTGGAAGTCAATGAGGAGGGGGAAGATGTCATGGTTAGATGCCCCAAACCAGTGATAGTTTCCACAGTGATTGGACAACAAACTTGGAGCGAGAATTTGTCAAGTATTGGGTCAAAGTGATGAATATTATGTGGATTAGTTTGATGGGTAGCTTGAGGAGGCCTTAGGAGTTGTTTGGATGAGCCCACATGGATTTTCTGGAGGCCTATAAAGAATCCAAGGTGACAACATGCAGATTAGGTCAGAATTCAAGAGGAAAAAAACAAGGTATGTTGCAGATGGACCCTTGTATGATGGTTTGATGGTGTCCTAGACGAGGACACATTGAGAGGCCTAAATTTGCGCAATAGCTCCTATATTGCAGGGAAAAGGGAGGTTTGATTAATTTTGTGGCAAGCCATGTGTAAGGGTATCCCAGGTGTGGGGATGCCCTAACTAGGTGCAAATTCTACAGTGTGGACTTGGTCTCTTGTGGATTGTTGGAGGGTAGCGTGACAGAGGACCAAGTGTGGACACGATTGGGCACTTATGGTCTGCTTCAAGACAATGTGATAGTGTCCATGTTGGAGCCAAAGTGTAGCACCTTGATGGACAAAGGTGGTTGCAAAAGTAGTATTTGTGGAGCCCAAGGGTTTGGCCAACCACGAGCAGGATCATGGAGCCTGATACTTGTGTATGGAGAAGGACTTCTACAATAGATGATGGGTAGTCCTCATAGCCCGTGTTCATTGTGGGAGATTGACATCTTGTAGTGATAGGTGGAAGCCCTTTGTGCCCTATGTTGGTCTTCATCGTCGCAACATAGGAAGACCATAGTGAATTGAAGTCCTTGAGTATTTGAGGAGTAACAGTGGGCAGATTGAGAGTTGTTCACAAGTGTAATTGTGAAAAAATCGATAAGAGTCTAGATGTGTTGTCACCTTGATGGACTGAGGCACAACTAGAGAGCAGATTGGATAGTCGAGATTCAATGGCCAGATGGACTTGAAGCATTGATAGAGGTAGGAGATACAGATCGGGAGCTAAAGTAATGGGCAGGTACAAGGTATGACCGAGAGGGCTGAGATATTGCACTAGGGCTAGATGGTTAGAGTATCTTGTCTGTATCTTGTACTAGTGGATGTATGAGGGACATTATCCCTGATACGGGAGCCTTAGAATATTTTATTATATGTTGTTAATATAACAAATTTTTGTTGAAAATGTGAAAATTTGTCTATATTCTGTGCATATGTGATTTACTTTTGTTTATATTCTGATGTGAAAAGTAGTTTTGTCGAGATTTTTGGTTTGGAGTGTCAAATATTTTAATACTCTCTCATAGACCCAAGCTCGTGGAAATTAAACATGGTATCATATCATCTCTGAGCTACTTTGGAAGTCAATGAATCATAGTTTGCACAACTAAGTAGTTGTGGGTGTCTAAATCATGGAGAAAAGGGTTCAACTAAAGACATGGAGATGTGGTCTTCACAGATTACATGGCGAGAGGGCCTTGGAGTTCTGGTGGATTGGTGGTGCGCCTGGTGAACAAAGTTTTTTGTAGGGAATATTGTTGATCGTGGAATTCTATTGATGTGCCATGGTTGGTTGGGACATCTCGAGGGTTTCTTTGGCATGGATGATATTAGGATGATCGAGATGGCTTCATGTGATGTGCTACAGGTTGGCAGGCTAAAGTCTTCATCACATCATGGTCTTGCATGTCCGATATTGGTGGGATTTTCATGAGTGGTATTTTATCTAGGAGGATGAGTGCTTACATGACTGAGCCAATGGAGATCATGTAGGCTCAAAGGGAGTCTAGCCTTAGATGGAGCATTCCTATGGAGTTTTGGTATCTTTAAGTTTAGGATGATGATCAATGTTGGATCAGTTGATGAGAAATTTTAGGAGGCCTTAGGAGCTATTTGGAGGAGCCTAACAATGACTGTTAGGAAGCCCTAACCAGACAGCCAAGATGGCAACATGAACATTAGTCGAGAAGTGAAGAAAGGTAAGTTTTGTGGTGTTAAGAAAGGAAAGGCACACTCATCTAGGAGAGAATATGTCCTAGCTGTAACTGTGTATGAGCTCCTCCAAGTACCACACACAACCCATCCGCTAGTACGTAGCCCATAAAGCTGCCGTTGAATGTGAGATTTGAGCCACTGTAAATGGATGAAATTGTGCCATTCATGCCACTATAAAATACGCTATTCAAAATATAACAAATGGATTAAAACTTTGAGATTAATCGAAATATAGCCACATTTAGGGTTTAGGATTAATTAAAATCGAGAAAATGCATTTAGTGGGATTCAACATTTGAGATGAATACCTTACGGTCTGGAAGGACAAAGTCTGTGATGATTACCTTAAGGTCCTGTTCTATAGGAGTCCAAACAGATTTTGAAATCATGGAATTTTAAACTCCGCCAAATTAATAATGTTAAATTCCCACCAAATTATTAAACGTTTGTTGGGAGGGAAATATAAAAACAAAAATAAAAATCGAGATCACTTTAGAAAAAAAAGAGGGAAACAAATAGTGCGGTATGAGCTCTTAATTTAGTGAAAGATGGGATAGCTAGAGCGCACTCTTAATTCAATGACAAATGTGTAAGGAAGAGAATTATATAGCTTAGAATAAAAGGAATATTTCACACATTGCATGACTTTTAAATTGTCTTTCTTTTCTTTATTCATTTTTCTAGTTCTTTGTTTTGACAAAATAGTGGTATAGATTTTTAGAATGAAACATATTATTATTTTTTTAAATAGTCTTTCTATTTTTTTTCATTTTCTTTTTATGTTTTTTTATTGAATTTTATCATTCTTTTTATTTTTGATGTTGTTAAGAAAATTTAAGTAAATAGTCAAAAAAATCTCTCTAAACTAAAATAATTTAAAAAAACAATGTTTTTTATTGAATTTTCTAATTCTTTTTATTTTTTATATTGTTAAGAAAATTTAAGCAAATAGCGAAAAAAATCTCTCTAAACTAAAATAATTAAAAAAACAGAAGACTAATAGATGTCGATATAGAGATATGGAAATAATTTCTTAGACAATTACAAGAGGAAGAAAATATCACAAGTGATATTTTAACATGAAGAGTGGATCTTAAGATACTAGCATTCATAGTGGAAGATTTATATCCCTTACACCTTGTAAATTGTTAATTTCATATAACTAGATGGAGTTATTTGATTTGTTTAATTTAATTTTATTATGTTCTTCTAGATTAATAAATTTTAATTGCGAAAACGGACCACTTCCCTACGTTCAAGTCTTTATTATGCATCAATACACATCTCTTCTAATTTTATGTATACTTGTATATTTAATTGTTAAAAAATAAATTAGGGTGAAAATGTGGTGGTGGTGATAGTCATTAAGAAGAATCATGTGTGTTTATATATACATTGAATAAATTAGGAGGCTTTGAAATCACATATGTTTCTTAGAAGTGTAAAAAGAGCACATTTAATCATGTTTAAGGGTACATTTTATACGTATCATAATGTATATGAGGGGGAAAATGGTTTTTAGTCCTAGTGATCTAGTCACACAAATGACCCCCTAAATTTGTGCTTTCGGATATCCCCAAGATTCAATACGTAATCCAAAGTGGGAGGATTCATTGTTAAGGTGAAAGCAGAAACAACCCTCTAGCATTAAAATTTAGAGAGAAAAGGGTATTCAAAATTTTAACATTGTAGATGGATTCAAAGACCCCTTTGTCTCTAAATTTTAACACTACAGATGGATTCAGAGACCCTGTAGTGAAATGTGACACTTCGGTATCAAAATTGAATTTTACATTTCTAGAGTGACACAATTAAAAATTACTAACATAAATGACTAATTGATATACTTGTTGTACTTGCTATTTGGTCATATTTTTATTCTTGGACTATAATAGTCATTTATGTTAATCATTATTAATTTTGTCACTTATTATCTACTCATATATTTTAGTCCTAGACTAAATTAGTCATTTAATTTAGTCGCCTTTAGTTTAGTCACTTATTATCTAGTCATATATTTTCGTCCTATACTAAATTAGTCATTTAAGTTCGTCATTATTAGTTTAATCACTTGTTATCTAGTCCTATATTTTATTCTTAGACTAAATCAGTCGTTTAATTTAGTCATTTTTAGTTCGGTCACTTAAAGTTTCTCAAATTTAGTAGTAATTCACTTGAAATAAATGCGGTGTCTAAATTTTTTGGTCATCTAGTCACTAATTTCATCATTTTCTACTAGTGAGAGATCACTTTTCCTTTAAGAAAAATAAGTTGCATTTCATGTAGCCTAGTTTTCTATTGGTTCCTTTTTGTGTCAAAAACATCACAAGTTACACTTCCGCTACTCGTGAATTAAGTAATAACCAATAAATTCAAGCACTTAATTTAAAATGAACTTGATTTTTCTTGTCATAGATATATCAATTAGTATAGGGAATTTAGGGCCTTGGAATAGGCATGTGAAGAGTAAACTATCCAAGGCCACTCTAACTTGAAACATAGAAGCTGATTAAAGAGTGAAATCCAACATCCTTAAGTTGTCTGGAAAATCTCCTCTAACATTGGAGTTAAGCATGAAGATGAGTGAAGATAGGGAAAGAGAGATACCCCCTATACTACGTGTTGGGTCTCATGCCCATGAATGTTCCGCATAACCTTTGTTTATGACCTGGTGACCATAGTTTCATATCCTAGGAACCGCACATGTGACTGTGGGGGTGAATTCCCGTGGTATCTGAGACAGATGTTGCATCACTTTCATAGTACTTCTAGAGGGTTCCCTTGTGAAGGTCAGGTACTTGTACATAAAAATACCATTGTCTGGAGGGCATCCTAACAGTTTATGATACCTTCGCTGGTAGTCTTTGGCCGTAATTATCTCAAACTATCTTTGGAAGGTCCTTATTTTTAATTTCCTTTATTTTGGTGTTTGGTCCTAATAACCTGGAGTGGAAATAACTAGAAGTTGCTTGTTTGGTTGCATCATTAGGGAATTTTTAGTGGATGCTATTTTCTCTTAGAGTTCCATAAGTTTTTATTTTTTGAGTCATTAAACATTTCTCTTAATATTTAAAAGTGGTTGATCGAAAAATTCGTCAGTCTAGGAGGCTTCATGGGCTTTCACGTGTGGGTGTCGAGTCTTAACCTAGATGGTGTTGGAAATGTTTTCATTGATGGAAAAGGAGGCAGAAAAGGTAGCAAGGCTGATAGAAAACAAAGGTAGCAGGTAAATCAGAAGCAACAGATGAAGCAGAGGCAGCACAGTCCAATGCGATGTTATGCGATGTAATGAAAATGCGATGCGATGCGATGTAATGAAGATGCAATGCGATGTGATAAATTTGCGATGTGATGTGATGCAGTGTGGTCGCATATCATAATTGGTGAAACACAAAAGGAATAGGCAGAGCAGATGCAATGCAAGTGCTTTATTATAATGTTCCACTTTCAAAGGTGTAATTCAGTACTTTATAGTGTAATTCGATGTATTGCCAAAACTTTTACAAAGGTATTAACGCTATGGACCAGTTAAACAATCAAAGGAAATTAGAGTGGGACCAAATATTAAAGGTGGATCATGCAATGTTTTATGTTTTCAACCAAGGTCGGAGTTTCATATAAAATTCAATGGAAAATGAACATAACTCGATGTGTTAATAAAAGACCGGAACCCTATGTAGAAGAGCGGAACCATGACCAGATGAACAGTGACGACAGTTTATGGTTTTCATCGCACCACCTTTACACAGTGGATAGTATTTGAAGAGTTGGGAGCGATTCCATAGATCATTCGACACGTGGCAAGGTGGACCCACGGAAAACCACCTCCCACTGCACGCCATCGCGCATTGATCATCGACCAAAGATGCGGAGCGATATTCACACAAGCCGTCGATCTGGAGGGAAGCGATCTGATGGTGATCACTTGCTATAGATGCGCGAAGGTTACCCAAGGTACGGTGCGCTATCGCGCATTATTTTCCATGAAAGTTGCCCGAGCGATATCCGTCGGATCATCAGAAGCCGTGCGATGTGATGTCCGCCATTGGATGTGGTAGATTGTTAGTGCTGGGCCCCAGTTTAATTTATATTGCACGTTGTTAAGGTCTGTGGGTTTAACAAAGCTACGTTATAAGTGGCTCAATTGATTTAAAGCTCGAGATATATATTCAAAATTCCCAAGGTCTGAACATTCGAGTAAGCATTATATATTTAAGGAGGGAATGTAATATAATTTGATGTTGTAAAGGTTATATAACAGTGACCATATTTATGATGGGCACAAAACAAAAGCTACAGTTTATTAATAGTTTGAATCGGGAGTATGCATACGTGACGATATATATATTGTGCTAAAATCTAAACATATATGTAATAAGATTGGGTTTAATACAAAAGCCTGAAAATTTGGTTTATTACAAGATCCTACAAGAACGAAAGAACTAGAGACAACGACAGAAATATGGTACAAAAGAAAAGTGAATTGAAATTGTAATGTGAGCTTCAAGCAATTATGCTTAAACTCATGTATGAACAAAGAATGTAGACAGGTAGCCCGAGAACAGAGATGGTAATGCACTCAAGTACAGCGAACAGATAAATAAACATAGAGGTGAAAGAAGATATATAGAACAGCCACTCAACAGTAGCAGAAGAGACAAATCTAGTAAAGCCAAGGTTCAGAAAAGGAGCTGAGTGGTATTGAAATGCATAACTGAAAATGTAAATATTTTTGTTTATATTGTTTGTGATGCAAAGGCAAGTATCCTAAGGAAAAGAGAAAATTCCACTGTAGCATGGAAATTTGTACAAATTTTTATAATTTAAAAAATGAGTTGGATAAAGGAATGAGAAGACAGAAGCCAAAGAGTCATGACTGTTCACTCCAAATTCTTTATGAAATACAAACAGTCATGTGAGGAACTCTATATATAATATCACATTGATATGAACATTAGAGATTAGAGAGAGTAAATCTAGAGAAGGCAAAATGTAGAAGTGTGAAGCAGAGAAGATTAAGAGAAGAAGAGCAGAAAGAGAAGCTACAGAACAAAGCTGATATCTGAGGTAAATCAACAAACATTCAGTTTGATAAATTGAGGAATTTGGAGCTTCCCTATCAAGTTGTAGCTTGATAGCTGTCAGTTGTAGTTGACTGAGGTTGGAGCCTCCTGTAGGTTGGTGCCTGCAGAAAATTGAAGGGAGTTGGTGCTTCCTTGCAAGTTGTAGCTTGTAGAATTGAGGTGGGAGCCTCCTGTAGGTTGGTGCCTACAAAAAAATAGTGGTGAGAGGGAGTTGGAGCTTGCCTTTGCATCACAACAATAATAAGATGTGGTTTTCTCCCTTTATGGGTTTCCACTTATATCTGGTGTCTCTGTGCATGATGTTTATTGTTGATCTGATTTATATCATCTGCTTAATACCTGATGCTCTCATATTAAGTCTGTTGTTATATTATATTAATACTTGCTGCTCACATTCTAAGATTACTCACATATTAAGTTGGATATGAAATGAAGGTGTATATAAGGTTTAATAGAAAGTTTAAAAAAGATCAGAACAAAGGAAACCCATTCACCCCCCCCGCCCTCTCATTTTAATCGCGGTTCAACAATTTGGGTATCAGAAAGGTGTTCTTATATTCTTCTAAAACTGAAGCAGATCCTAGGTTCCCAAAATGGCTAGTAAGCATGATGTCAACTAACAAAGCCCCTTTCTTCAATCGTGAAAATTATGAGCTGAAAATTTAATGAGGACATACATAATGTCTTGTGGAATAGAATTCTCGTACCATCGTGATTAGGATATGCCACAAAGGTAAATCGACACAGAAAGAAACAAAACAAGATTTTGTACACGGTAAAGCTGCGAATTCCATCCTAAATGGATTAAAAGGTAGTTAATAAAGTAATGCACAAAGACACCGCCAAAGAAATATGATACTGTAGCTATACATGAGACAAGAAAGTAAAGACTTCCAAACTTCAAGTCTATAGAGCCCAGTTTGAGAACTTAAAAATGAATGATGATGAAGACATTGCCATTTTCTTCCTAAAAGCAGCAGAAATTATTAACAATATGAAAGCACTTGGAGAAAAAATGCCAGAAAGTATAATTGTGCAAAAGATTTTAAGATCTCTTCCATCCAGGTTTAATCCAAAAGTGTCTGCAATAGAAGAAACAGTTGATTGGGAGACCTTGACCATGAACCAACTACTTGGAAATCTAATAGCCTATGAAATGAGGCTCCCACAGAACAAGCCAAGTACGAGGGAAGCAGCCTTTAAAACAAAAGAGAAGAAAGAAGAAGAGGGAGACATATGCTCTTGCTCGGATGAAGAAGAGGCAAAGTTTGTCAAGAAATTGGATAGAGGCTCAGGTAAATACAAAGTAAACTCCCCTTCAAATGCTTTAACTGTGGAAGAGTGGGACACTATGCTGCTAAGTGTCCTGAAAATAAAGTAAGGAATCATGCTCAAGAGTTAGAGAAAAACAAATCAAAGAACTGGCAGAAAGGAAAGAAGTTCAACAGAAAATCCTTCTATTCTCAACAAGACAATAGTACATCTGAAGATTCAGATGAATCCTCAAGTGAAGAAGGAACCTTTGAATTCTTATTTATGGCCATAGAAGAACTTGAAGGTCTCATGCTAGAAGATGAAGAAGAAGAAGGTGAAGTCGACCTTGAGTGGGAGCTAAGAAGTGCTCTAGAAGAGATTAATAGACTCAAACTGAAATGCAAAAAACAAAAGGACATTCTCTTCAAGTATGTACAAGAAGAACAGAATTCAAAAGTCCTTATGCAGCTAAAGATAGAGCTTGAATAAGCCAAGAAGATAGAGGACATGTTACTTAAGCAAATCAAAGAAAAAAATCAAGAACAAGAAAAGTTGGAAGAAGAAGTAGTATGTCTCAGGAAGAAATTAGAAAATGCTCAAAGGAAAGTGGTTACAAACTCTCTCAAACAACAAGCTCTAGTAAGTTGAATGAAATTTTGGTTGCTCAAAGATCCCCTATGATAAAGACTGGAATAGGCTATGAAGGAGAATCAAGTAAAGGAAAAGAAAAGTTTGACAGAGAAATTATTTTTGTAAAAGAAAAGAAGAATGATGAAGCAGCTCAAACAATTCCTACAAAAGAAGAAATATGCAATAAGGAAGACAGAGATTAGAAGAAACCACTAGTAGCAAAGAATGTAATAAATACTAAGACCCCTGAATATGTAAAATTTGGAAACCATCAAAGGAGATTCTTCCCTCCTATGAGGAATGCCACCTGTTATGCTTGCCACAAGCTGGGACACATTGCTGCATATTGTCATGCAAGGAGGAGTAATTCAAACCAGCAAAAGATGCAAACATTGAAGAGACTGCCTCAAGCAAACAAATGGAAGAGACAACCTTACATCAGGTATGCAAATAGCTTCTATGGTTACTGCTTTTATTGTAATGAATTTGGTCATAAAATCATTGAGTGTAGAAATTATGGACAAAGATTGATGTTTAACACCTCAAGAAATTTTATGAATCAAATAAATTCTGTTCATACTCATAATTGTACAAAAATTATGATCAAATGTTGTGTATGCAATCAAGTTGGACATATACCTTCCAAATGTCCTCTAAGAAGATGTAGTTCATCACCTCACAAAAGATACAAAACAAAAGGGTGCCTCCAGTGGATAAAGAAGGTGAATAAGTGTGACCTGGCTCTAACTGCTCAAGATCTGAAAAGCCAATGTTATTTGGACATTGGTTGCTCTAAACACATGACATGAGACAAAAGTAAGTTTATAACTCTTGATGAAAAGAAATATGGCAATGTTACTTTTGGCAATGATAAGTCAGGAAAGATCAAAGGAAAAGGCTCAGTTAGCATAGACAATGGCAGAGGAAAGGCCCAAGATGTACTATTTGTAGATGGGCTGAAAGAAAATTTACTAAGTGTCAGCCAGATGTGTGACAAAGGCTTTGAAGTTCTTTTTAGAGCACAAGATTGTGAAGTCAGATCAAGCACCACAGGTAAGACTCTGCTCAAAAGTGTTCGAACAGAGAGCAATGTTTACATCGTGAGAGAGAAAGATGAAGCATGCCATCTTAGAAAACTTGAGGATTCATGGTTATGGCATAGGAGATTGGGACATCTCAGCTTCGATCATATCATCAGACTGAGCAAAAAGAAAGTAGTCAGAGACATGCCAGAAATAAAAAGGCCTTCTAATACCATATGCAAATCTTGTCAATTGGGTAAACAGACCCATACAACATTTAAGGCCAAAGATGAGTTATCAACAAGAAAACCTCTACAACTTGTGCACATGGACCTGTGCGGACCTGCAAGAACTAAAACACCAACTGGATAGTCATACTTCATGCTGATAATAGATGATTTCTCTAGAATGACATGGGTTGCATTTCTCAAGAATAAATTGGAAGCTCTGGAAAAATTAAAAATATTCAAAGCTTTAGCAGAAAACTAGACAGGATGGAAACTGAAATGCATCATATTAGACAGAGGAGATGAATTCACAGATTATGACTTTGCTGACCTATGCAATGAACACGGCATAAAACAACAATTTACTATTGCAGGGACACCTTAGCAGAATGGAGTAGCAGAAAGACAAAACAGATCTATTCAACAAATTTCCAGAGCCATGATGCAAGAGAATAATATTGCTCCAACCTTCTGGGTAGAAGCAGTGCACACAGCAGTACATATCCTTAATAAATCTCACTTAAGGCCAAGCAGTGACAAGACTCCCTATGAACTGTGGCATGGAAAGCCAGCTTCAATCAAACATTTCAGAATCTTTGGTAGCAAGTGTTACATAAAGAATAATGATGAAAATCTTGGAAAATTTGATGCAAGAGCAGATGAACAAATATTTCTAGGATATGCATCCAAAAGAAAAGGGTAAAGGTGCTACAACAAGACTCTTCGAAAAATAGTAGAAAGCATTGATGTGAGATTTGATGAAGAACTTCCAAACAATACAAGGGATACAGACTGCTGCAGTCCATCAGACAACCATGAAGAAGAAAACCAAGATGGCGAGGAAACAAGCAAGACAAAAGAAGATACAGAGCTGAGTTCTAAAGATCCCTCAAGATATACTCAGAAGAACCATCCTGAAGATCAGATCATTGGAGACAAGAGAGTAGGGGTCCAAACAAGAAGGCAGCTAACAGAACAAACTGAAGAGGTATAAATAGCCATGTTGTCAAAAATAGAGCCAAAGAAATTCGAATAAGCCAGCAAGGATAAGTCTTGGGTAAAGGCAATGAATGAAGAATTGGACCAAATTGAGAAGAAAAATACCTGGGAACTAGTTCCTAGACCAATTGAGAAAAATATCATTGGTTCAAAATGGGTATTCAAAAGCAAAATGAATGAGCAAGGAAAAGTAATCAGGAATAAAGCCAGACTAGTCTGCAAAGGATATTCACAAATCGAAGGACTTGATTAAGATGAAACATTTTCCCCTGTAGCCAGAATGGAAGCCATCAGAATGTTTTTGGCCTTTGCATGCTACCAAAACTTCAAAGTATATCAAATGGATGTAAAATCTACATTTCTGAATGGAGACTTAGAATAAGAAGTCTACATGGAACAACCAGAAGGCTTCTCATTAACAGACAAATAAGACTTTGTATGCAGACTGAAAAAGGCTCTTTATGGACTGAAACAGGCTCCTCGAGCTTGGTACTCAAGACTGGATAAATATTTGCAAAAACAAGGCTTTAAGAGAGGTGGAGTAGACAAAAATCTATACATAAAAGCCCATGAAAATGAACTCCTGATTGTTGTAGTATATGTTGATGACATTATGTTTGGAAGCAACAGAGAAGAACTAGCAAAAGGGTTTGCTTATGAGATGAAAACAAAGTTTGAGATGTCTATGATTAGAGAGCTTGGTTTCTACTTAGGACTTCAAATTCAGCAAAAGAACACAGGTACATTCATCTCACAGGAAAAATACTTAAAAGAAATGTTGAAAAAATTCAAAATGGAGTACTGTAAACTTGTATCAACTCCCATGATCTTGGGATGAAAACTGTGTGCTGATGACGGGTCTGCAGATATAGATCAAAAACTCTACAGATCCATGATAGGAAGCTTGCTGTACTTGACAGCATCAAGACCAGACATCATGCTAGCAGTAGGACTAGTGGCTAGATATCAAGCAGCACCTAAACAAAACCATCTTCTGGCAGTCAAAAGAATATTTAGATATCTACAAGGAACAATACAGTATGGACTTTGGTATCCTAAAGGAAAAAGATTCACCTTGATAGCCTACACAGATGCAGATTGGGCCAGTTGTATGGATGACAGAAAAAGCACAAGTGGAGGTGCATTCTATCTAGGAGAAAGTCTGGTGGCATGGTTAAGCAAGAAACAAACATCTATCTCTCTATCCACAGCAGAAGCAGAATATATAGCAGCAGCAGCATGTTGTACACAAGTCATGTGGATCAAGCAGACTCTTCAAGACATGAATGTAAGAATTAATGAAAATATCTCAATTAAATGTGATAATACAAGTGCTATAAGTATATCTAAAAATCATGTGCTTCACTCAAAAAATAAACATATCCCAATCAAGTATCATTTCTTCCGAGAACAAGTGGCTCAGAAGATAGTAAAACCGGAGTATGTACCAACAAAAGAATAGACAACAGATATATTTACCAAACCACTTGCTAGAGAGCCATTTGAATATTTGAGAGACAGACTAGGGGTAGTATCTATAGATGCTACTCTCTAATATGAAGAGAAAGCACAATTTTAGGGGGAGAACAGAAATGCAAATATCATTCTCAGGGAAAGATCAACCAGCAAGGGAAGCATGAAAACAGGTCCTCAGGATCAAAAGGATTATGGCAATAATACAGTCAGCATAAAATAATCAATAAAAAGGAAAAAGGGTCAGTGGTGCACAAGAAGAATGGTGAAACCGACATGAACTGAACACGGAAAAATAGTGAACCCAATGTGTATCAAATCCAAAGTTTGGAGCAGCAGCGTACGAAGTCAGGAAATTTAACCTGTAAATGCATGAAATGTTGAAAAAGGATAAAAACACAACATCAGAGAATTGAAGCTTCACTAAAAATTTGAACCCCTTGCCATTGATGTCAAAGGGGGAGGAAGAGCAAACAACAGTAAGAAGAGCAAGCAACAGGAGAAAGGATCCTTTCAGGCAAACAGAGGAAGTGTATTGCCATCAATGCCAAAGGGGGAGACTGTTGAAAATGTTGTCATTGATGGCAAAGGAGGCAGCAAAGGCAGCAAGGCTGATAGCAAACAAAGGCAACAGATAAATCAGAAGCAGCAAATGAAGTAGAGGTAGCAGAGTCCAATGTGATGCGATGCGATGTAATGAAAATGCGATGCGATGTGATGTAATGAAGATGCGATAAATTTGCGATGCGATGCGATGCGGTGCGATCGCATATCGCAATTGGTGAAACACAAAAGGAATAGGTAGAGAAGATGCGATGTGATGTGATGCAAGTGCTTTATTATAATGTTCCACTTCCAAAGGTGTAATTCAGTACTTTATAGTGTAATTCAATGTATTGCCAAAACTTTTACAAAGGTATTAACACTATGGACCAGTTAAACAATCAAAGGAAATTAGAGTGGGACCAAATATTAAAGGTGGATCATGCAATGGTTTATGTTGTCAACCAAGGTCAGAGTTTCGTATAAAATTCAATGGAAAATGAACATAACTCAATGTGTTAATAAAAGTCCGGAACCCTGCGTAGAAGAGCGGAACCGTGACCAGATGAACAGTGACGATAGTTTATGGTTTTCATTGCACCACCTTTACACGGTGGGCGGTATTTGAGGAGTTAGGAGCGATTCCATAGATCATTCGACATGTGGCGAGGTGGACCCATAGAAAACCGCCTCCCACTGCGCGCCATTGTGCATTAATCATCGACCAAAGATGCAGAGCGATATTGACACAAGCCGTTGATCTGGAGGGAAGCGATTTGACGGTGGTCACTTGCTGTAGATGCGCGAAGGTTACCCAAGGTACGGCACGCTATCGCGCATTATTGTCTGTGCATGTTGCCCGAGTGATATCCGTCGGATCATCAAAATTTGTGTGATGTGATGTCCGCCATTGGATGTGGTAGATTGTTAGTGCTGGGCCCCAGTTTAATTTATATTGCACGTTTTTAAGGTCTGTGGGTTTAACAAAGCTACGCTATAAGTGGCTCAATTGATTTAAAGCTCTAGATATATATTCAAAATTCCCAAGGTCCGAACATTCGAGTAAGCATTATATATTTAAGCAGGGAATGTAATATAATTTGATGTTTTAAAGGTTATATAACAGTGACCATATTTATGATGAGCGCAAAAAAAAAGCTACAGTTTATTAATAGTTTGAATCGGGAGTATGCATACATGAAGATATATGTATTGTGCTAAAATCAAAACATATATGTAATAAGATTGGGTTTACTACAAAATCCTGAAAATTGGGTTTATTACAAGAGCCCGCAAGAATGAAAGAACTAGAGACAACGGCAGAAATATGGTACAAAAGAAAAATGAATTGAAATTGTAATGTGAGCTTCAAGCAATTATGCTTAAACTCATGTATGAACAAAGAATGTAGACAGGTATCCCAAGAACAGAGATGGTAATGCACTCAAGTACAATTAACAGATAAATAAACACAGAGGTGAGCCAAGATATATAGAACAACCACTCAACAGTAGCAGAAGAGACAAATCCAGTAAAGCCAAGGTTCAGAAAAGGCGCTGATTGGTATTGAAATGCATAACTAAAAATGTAAATATTTTTTTTGATATTGTTTGTGATGCAAAGGAAAGTATCCTAAGGAAAAGACAAAATTCCACTGTAGCATGCAAATTTGTACATATTGTTATAATTTTAAAAATGAGTTGGATAAAGGAATGAGAAGACAGAAGCCAAAGAGTCATGACTGTTCACTCCAAATTCCTTATGCAATACAAACAGTCATGTGAGGAACTCTATATATAATATCACATTGATATGCACATTAGAGATTAGAGAGAGTAAATCTAGAGAAGGCATAATATAGAAGTGTGAGGCAGAGAAGATTAAGAGAAGAAGAGAAGAAAGAGAAGCTATAGAACAAAGCTGATAGCTGAGGTAAATCAGCAAACATTCAGTTTGATAAATTGAGGAAGTTAGAGCTTCCCTATCAAGTTGCAGCTTGATAGCTGTTAGTTGTAGCTAACTGAGGTTGGAGGCTCCTGTAGGTTGGTGCCTGCAGAAAATTGAAGGGAGTTGGTGCTTCCTTGCAAGTTGTAGCTTGCAGAATTGAGGTGGGAGCCTCCTATAGGTTGGTGCCTATAGAAAAATAGTAGTGAGAGGGATTTGGAGCTTGCCTTTGCATCACAACAATAATAAGATGTGGTTTTCTCCCTTTATGGGTTTCCACTTATATCTGGTGTCTCTGTGCATGATGTTTATATGTTGATCTGATTTATATCATCTGCTTAATACCTGCTGCTCTCATATTAAGTCTGTTGTTATATTATATTAATACTTGCTGCTCACATTCTAAGACTACTCACATATTAAGTTGGATATGAAATGAAGGTGTAAATAAGGTTTAATAGAAAGTTTAAAAGATCATGAATGTGTTAAATTGATTCACACCCCCCTCTCAGTTTAACTAAGGGTTCAACTGATGGCGTAGGAGAAATTCTCTTGGTGGTTTTCACCCAGTAGAAGTGAAAACATAGGATATTGATCCTTCTCCAGGGGCTATCATTTCATAGGGTGAACCTAGTTCAACTCATAATTTGGATGGAAATTCTCTAATCCTTGCTAGGGTGTTGTTCCAATCAGAATATGAAGTCTATATTCAAGGCCTTCTCGAGTCCCACACGACTCCTACGGAATCTCTTCCTTCCAATATTTCTTACATTGTATAATACGTGGGTACCCCATTCGAGGTTAGAGATGGGGAACCCAACCTTATGCCCCTTTCACTAGTGAATATCCTTTTACGATGCCATCCAGTGGGATTCCTTCATTTCTGTCAACCTTCCCATTTGTTTTTTCCATGTCAATGACTTCTAGGGAAATTATTTTAGCATACTGTCAGGGTTTTGCTTTTGGAAGTGATCACATCCCACCTTCTAATGCATCTATGAACATAGGATTTGTGTCTTTCTCTAGACATGCTCAAAATTCTAATCCTTTCCAAGGGAGTCGAGGATGGGAAAATACTTATGTTAGTTTTTTAGGGGTTGGGAACTTATACCATATATTCAGTCAATAGGAGAGTATGTCCTTCACTTTTTTTGGGATATCACATGTATTTCCTCCATTATCTAGTGCATGGAATACTTATGAGGGGATTTCCCCTTATTTTAAGGATATGCTAGTAGGAAATCACTCTATGTATGGTCAAAATGTTATAGGGGAGGTTGGATACCCTCCGATTACTTCTGGGCCACAAGGATTCCTTATGGTCCATGTTCTTCTACAAGTAACCCATTCCAACCTTGTGCCTCTCAAAATCCTAGATACTGTTTTACTAATGTCAGAAATTCCACCCTTGGTGGCTGGAATTCTCTAGTTCCTATGCGCTTACCATTCCTCGCAACTTTGAAATTTCCAGATCTTCCAAATTTGAAAAATGATCTGATCCTTTACAATCTAGTTTGGCCTCCAGTCCCCACCAAACTTACATCTAATATTCTAAAATTTGAAGAGAAGTATCGAAAGGATCCGACTAATCATATAACCATGTTCCATTTGTGGTGCTCATCTAACTCCTTGATTGATGATTCGATCAGTTCGATACTATTCCAACACAACCTAACTGGAAATGCTACAAAATGGTACATTGAGATAAGAGGGGGTAACTTTTCTATTTCTGGTGATTTGGCTACTATGTTTCTAAAAAATTTTCAGTTTCATGTTGGATATGATGTTAGAAGTGAGATTCTATCCAATTTTGAGGACAAGGCAATTCATATTTCTGACCACATCAAAGAGTGGTACAAATGAAAGAGGCTTATCAAGGAATATATCCTTGATGAATTCCTTTTGGGATGGTTTTTGGAATATTTGCAACTCGATATTTCTAAGGATCTATCACTCTTCGGAGTTTTCACTGAAGAAGAATTTATCTTCAGATCCCAATAGTTAGAACTCATTTATTCTTAGTATGGATTCCTTTAAAATATTCTTCCTGATTCTCCTCGGTCGAAGATTGACCAAGCCAAACCTAAACTGGACTCCATGCCTATCGGATTGTAGGGTCAATCAATAGTAATATGGCTAACATGTTGAATTAATTGAAACAGTTGTCTTTACAATATGCTTCTCTAGCACAGGCTACTTCATCAGTGTCTATTCATTCCCAACCTTTAGAAATTAATGTTGTCCAATATTCAAATCCAAAAGGAAACCAACAATATTATGGGAAGAATAAGGGACATTGTAATAAAAAAAACATAAGGATGGGAAGGGTAATGCGAGAAAGACCAGTAATGATAGTAGAGAGGGAGAAAAAGAGTCGAAAAAGAAAGTAAAATTCCCATGCAAGTTATGTAGTGGGGTTCATTTAACTCATATTTTCCCTAAGATTTAGGATGCTCAAAACTTGTTAGCTCAGAAGTGTTCTTCTAGTTCCCATGTTGTCCTAACTAACCATTTTCCCCAAGGACAACAAATTCTTGTTGGTGCGAATTCTAGTACTAGAACACCCTATGGGGGAAACCAATACGGGTAAACCACATCAAATGTTTACATGGTGATATCTCATGTTCATTTTGCTACAAGATCACATGATTATATTGAGTTAGAACATCCAAAGGCTA
This sequence comes from Pinus albicaulis, assembly GCA_034641835.2. NCBI lineage: Eukaryota > Viridiplantae > Streptophyta > Pinopsida > Pinales > Pinaceae > Pinus > Pinus albicaulis. The sequence continues at coordinate 367,292,768 of CM076574.1, read as the reverse complement.
AGGTTGCTTCTAATACCCCTAAACCATTCCATATTGAGAGGTCTATAGTTAAGCCCATACCTCGAATGTCGGAAGGCTCTACAAACGTTCGCCTTACAATCCCAATACTATGTAAGATTAGAACTATTCTATTATCAAAGATCTGGCTCAGATCCATTGTGCGATGTCAGTGTTAGATGTACTCCAATCATGTCCTTCACAAAGGAGTGCATTGATCACTATGATTGGGGTAGTAGATCCGAAGAACTCTCTCGTTATTACATTTGATATATCAAGAGTTAAGAATAGACTCCCTCATCACAAGGCTTTCCAGATTAAATCTACATATCGAAAGAAGACTATCTTTTGAATTATAGTTCATGAAGGAGATTCCACATGCATCATGTCATTATCATGTTGGAAGGCTATCGAGTCCCCAAAATATGTTCCTTCCCCTACTCTCCTTATTGAATTTGATCATGATTCTCATAGGCCTCATGGAATTATTCCAACCTTTACCGTCTATTTTGGGGGAAATATTGTCAATATTGAGGTAGATATAGTTGATTCCAAATTTGATTATAATCTTTTGTTGGGTCAGAATTGGGTTTACACAATGGATGCAATTTTTTCATCATTATTTCACATCCTATGCTTCCCTCATGAAGGGAGAATTGTTATAGTTGATTAAATGGTTTATTCTCCCAAAAATCCCAACGCACCTTCTAACTCTACTATTCCCTTTGTGAAGAACACCAAGAATCCTATCGATAATTTAGGAGTTGGAATGTTTTCCTCGTTGATGGGTAATTTTGATATTCCTCCTGCTATCGCTCATATTAATGTTATTTCTACCTCCATTTTGGTTCCTCGAAAAGGTTCATTTAGAGATGATTATTTTTCTAATCCTTGGCCCTTTCCGCCACTACTACCACATTAGAAGAGGGGCAGGTAGGTGGAATGGAATATCCTATATCTATAGTGGAAATCACATATCAATATATCATGAATTATACATATTTTGGCCCCATTCCACCTCCATCAAAGGATTTAGATGGCGATGTGGCTCCTGTCTAGACTATTGAATCTATCTTAGCTATGGATTGCCTTGATATTGTATTGCCATCTCAAGAATAAATCTTAGAAGTGATGACTGGTGCATAAATATCATGGGATGATTTGCATCATCAGTCATATTTTGACCCTAATTTTCATGAGGTTGAGTCAAATTTTTCCGGTCCTTCATCAACTAGAAGTGTTCATAAAATTATAAATCCTTTGGCCCCAACGCAGATTTTTGCCGAAGGTAATACGTCTAATATCTCATAAACAATTTTAGTGAACATTTATAGGAATCCCAGTGTCATAGATAACATATTCATCAGAGCCGAATGTTCCCCTGAAGAAATCGAGATTTATACTAATCTTCTTAAGGAATTTCAAGATGTTTTTTCTTGTTTGTATGGATAAATTCTTGGAATCGATCCATAAATATTTCAACATGAGATCAAGACATATGAAAGCGTTCAGCCTATACAGAAAAATATTTGACTGGAAAATCCTAGGAAAGTTACAACCATTAAATCTAAGGTTGAAAATATTCTCAAAGAAGGTTTCATATACCTCATTCTGTTGACTGAGTGTCTCTCTAATCCAGTCGCAGTTGATAAAAAGAAAGAAACGATCCCACTATGCATTTACTTGAGGGATTTCTATAAGGCTTATCTGAAAGGTAAATTACCTACTCCTTTTATTGATCAAATCATTGATGACTGTGCAGGAAACTATATATTCTCCTTTATGGATGGTTTATTGGGGTATAATAAAATAACTATTTGTCCTGAAGATCGACATAAGACAACTTTTATTTTCCCCTAGGGTGCGTTTGGATACAAGAATATGCCTTTTTTCCTCAAAAATGTTGGACCTACCTTTCAATGGGCCATGTGTTATTCTTTCCATGACATCAAGCACATAATAGAGGAACATTTGGATTACCTAGCTTCTCATTCTCGAAATATAACTAATCATCTAATGTACCTTCGTTTGGTTTTTGAATGATGTCATTATTATAAGATCTAGTTGAACCATAACAAGTGTGTTTTTGTTGTCACGTCTAATTGGTTATTGGGATTCATAATGTCAAATGAAGGGATTCATGTTGATCCCTTCAAGGTTGAGGAAATACTTTAGTTTCCTCCCCCGTCAAATATTTTCCAACTTTAGAGTTTCCAAGGAAAAGCTAATTTCTTAAGGAGATTTATCGTAGCTTACATTGAGATTACGAAAGGATTTATGCGATTACTAAAGAAAGGAGTATCATTTACATGGGATGATTTTGGTCAACGCTCTTTCAATGTTTTGAAAAAAACATTGTCCTCTGGTCCTTTATTCAGTCCACCCAACTATATCAGGCATTTCATCTTGTATCTCACTATAGAAAATCAACCATTGGTATGGTTATGGTTCGAGAAGATGAGAATCTTCAAGAACACATGATTGACTATTTGATCTAAGGCTTAGTCGGTCTTGAACTTAGGTATTCTCATATAGAGAGATTAGATTTGGAAGTAGTTCATGTTGTCCAATGGCTCCATCATTATATTCTGATTAGAAAATGATTTTTTTGTCTGATGTCAACCCATTTCAATTTGTCCTCACTAGGCAATTAATTGGGGGAAAATATAATTAACGAATTGTCATCTTACATAAATTTGGCCTTGAATTTATGTCAGCTAAGTCCAAAAAATATTTAGTCTTTGTGGAATTGATTTCATATTTTCCTTATGAAGAAGATATTATTTATGAAGAGTCATTTATTGATGAACATCTCTTCTTAATTCTTTGCATGATCCTTGGTATGGAGATATCATAAAATATATCTAGACTTCAAAGTTCCCTCAGACTTTTTCAATGGATGAACATACAAAATTACGTCACCTTGCTAAAAATTATATTATTATCGATGATAACTTATACTGTCATGGGATTGAATCAATCCTTAGGTGTTATTTAACCTTCAAAGAAGCTAATTTTCTTCTAAATGACTGCCACATTATATCTTGTGGAAATCATTTATTTGGGCTTTCTACAACCCAAAAAATATTGCATGCAAGCTATTTTTGGCCTTCGATCTTCAAAGATTGCATTGAAGTGGTCAAGGAATTCAATCCTTGTCAGGTATATAGTAAGAAAATGTGTGCTCATCCTACTCCTTTTTTACCCATCATCATTGTCAAACCTTTCACTTAGTGGGGTATTGGTAATCCAGGTTCGACTAGGGTTCAAGTACATCATTATAGCAATATACTACTTCACAAAGCGGTTTGCAGCTATGCATACTTTCAAGGACGATGGTGAGATGACAACTTTTTTCATTTTCAACATAATAATTTCATGTTTCGACATTCCAAGGGAGATTTTCGCTGATCATGTCAGTCATTTTCAAAATAGGATGATGTCTGGATTAGCTTTAAAATTGGGATTTTGGTAGAGCATTCATCTCCATCTTATCCTCAAGCCAATGGGAAAGTTGAAGCCATGAATAAATTCTTCAAAACTATCCTACAAAGGACAATCAATAAAGCTAAATCTAGTTGGCACATCATGTTATATCCTATGCTTTTGGCATACCAAATGTATGTCAATACTGCTACCGAATTTACTTCTTATCAACTAGTTTAAGGTTTAGAATCAAAATTCCTTATGGAATGTGAGGCTCCATCCCTTAAAGTAGAACAGGTGGCCGAGCTATTCTTCAGAGAGGTTTTCAGGCTACATGGTCTTCCTAAGACCATCATCAGTGACAGGGACAACCACTTCATGGGCGGATTTTGGCAGGAGATTTTACGGTTGGTGGGGACAGAGTTGACACCGAGTACCAGTTATCACCCATAGAAGGATGGACAGACAGAGATATTTAACAAGAGGCTAGAGGGCTACTTGCGTAACTATGTCAGTGGGCAACAACGAGCATGGCTGAAGTGGTTGCATCTGGGGGAGTACTGTTACGAAACGACACATCACATTTCCATTAGTATGTCACCATTCTATGCTTTGTATAGGTATCATTCCTTATCTTTTTCTGATTTGATGTTTGGTGCTAGCAAGGCTCCAAGAGCCAAGATTTGGATCCAAGAGAGTCAGGATATTCTCCGAGCTCTTAAGGACAATATGGCAACAACGCAAAACCAACAGAAGTTGTATGCTGACAAGGGTCGGGTGGAGAGACAGTTCGAGGTAGGGGACTTGGTCTACCTATGATTACAGCCATATCGACAGTCGTCACTGAAGCAGAAGGGAGCTGAAAAGCTCAATCCCCACTTTTACGGGCCATACATGGTGATACGCAGGATTGGACAGGTTGCATATGAGTTGGAGCTGCCCCAAGGCAGCAATATTCATAACATTTCTCACGTAACATGCCTGAAGAAGGCACTGGGACAGCAGGTGATAGTGACAGATGAGCTACCACCCATGGATGATGGGGGGAATTTCGTGTTGCAGCCAGAGGCTATTATTGATACTAGGGAGAGGCAACTACGGAGCAGGACAGTCCGGGAATTCTTGGTGAGGTGGAAGAATTTGCCGGATGAGGATGCCACTTAGGAGAGTGAGAAAATTTTGCAGCATCCATCACTTTAGTTTCTTGAGGACAAGCAACATTTTGCCGGGGAGACTGTAATATTCCTAATTAGCTATGGCTAATTGGAATATTTGATTTTGCTCAATTTTTCCGTCTATAGTTTATTCTTAAATAAAAAGGCGAGTAGAGGAGACATAAATCATTTTATAAATAAAATTTCACTCCCTAGTAGCACAATGTTGTAACTTAAGTGAGCCAAGGGAGCCAAGAGACCACGCAGAGAGGGGGCCCATGTAGACACATGGAGGTACTGCGCAGGCCAAGAGGGAGCACGTGGCAACGTTGGAGGAGGTGAGCCTTAGGGTTGAGAGGGGATAACGCTATATAGAGGGGAGAGCTTCCTCATTTTTATCATTCATTGTGGATGATATTGAGCTAGTCGTTTCAACTTCTTGAGCACACTGGCTATTTACCCTGTCTGCAACACTGTTTAGTGTGTTGAGTGTCTCTGATCAGAGATCTCGCCCTTAGCCTCGAGGGACTTCGAGTGTCTTCTCGGGAAAGGTATTTTATTTAGCATTTTGTGGGAGGATTGATGTTTGGGTTTTCTGGTGGAGCTGGGCATTCAGAGACTATGCAGTCTTGAGAGGGAGGATGCAGTCCATTCTAGGGGAGCTCTGGATTGACTTTCTTGCAGGGGGTTTGAGCTTGGATATTGAGTAGAGGATCAGCCTTTGCCTCTGGGAGGATTTTGGTGGAGTTTGAGGCTACATTTCAGTGGTTACTATTCAGCCTCTACGCAGAGCCTTGGAGGACAGTGTAATTCCCCAAGGGGGTGATTTTCGGGGGTCGGCCATTTCAGATATGATTTCTGGGTTTTTTTATGGTCAATGATTAGAGGTGGATTCCATATTTTTAGCTCATTTAGGCAACGGGATCATCCCAAAATTATCAGTTCATTTCAGCAGTAGCAGCTACATGGCAGTTTTCCAGCAGCTGGGACGCAGTTCAGAGAGCAGCCATTTCTTGGATATTTTGAGAATATTTCTTCACTTTCCTTGAGCAAGCCTAGGTGCCATCACTATGATCACCTATTGTACTTCATTATATTTCACAGTATAATAAAATGGCTTAGCATTCTCTCTCTATGTTTTAGGATGATTTATCGTACATTCTATCTATGCTATTGTATGTCTGCTTTACTATTATATTTACATATTTCTGGGCATTCTAGTTCTATACCACTTGGTGTGTTTATCTCATACTCTTAGACAGAGCCTGGAAAGGGCCAGGTAGCCTCCATATCTCACCCTCTTCTCAGAGGTGAAATATCTGATAAACCCCCTCCCAGTCCTTCTCTAGTTGGAGTTTTCTTGTGTTTGAGAGATATCCCCGAAACAAGTTATTATAGTTTTGCATCCGCCTCACTCTTGGTGAAGCCAAGTCCAGTGAAATAGTTGTTGATCCAAGTTTACCAAGCATGGGGTGCTTTCTTTAGGCCATACAATGCTCTTTTGAGTCTGCACACATGAGACTCGCGACTAAAGATCTAAAATCATTCAGGATGCTCAATGTACACTTATTCCTCAATGATACCATTAAGGAATGCAGTATTGACATCCATCTAATAAATTTTCCAACCCATATGTGCTGAGAGAGCAAGGATGGTCCTTATGGAAGAATACGGTGCAACAGGTGAAAAGGTTTCTTCATAATGAATCCCCTCGATCTGTGAGAAGCCCCAGGACACAAATATTGCCTTATACCTCTCAACACTCCCATGAGTAGCTTGCTTTACCTTGTAGTTCCATCTTCAACCTACCACTAATCGCCTGTGCCATAATTTTCCCTCATACTGACTCACCACTCCTTCTTCTTTGCCCACCATTGCAGCGCAACCATCTACCTCTAGTTTGTAGATATTCTTGACTCGAATTCCTATCCTCTTGGTTTGGCCCATTGATTTATGTCGCAGGAAAGATTTTTCATCACTGAAAACAACGTCATAACCTCTGTCCTCAAAGATCGCGAGTAAGACCAAGTTCTTATTTAGACCTGGAACATGCATAACATATTTCAACATAAATGGTTTACCTAACTCCCTATAAAAGGTAATGGTACCAATTTCGATCTCTAAAAGGTAATGGTAACAATGCATAGCATCTTTCATCCATCATCGCCCATCACTATATGCATCTAAAGATATTTCTCCTCCAAGTCACTGAAAAGCTCCTTATCTCCCATCATGTGGAAGGAAGAACCACTATGAAGATACCACACCGATCCCATTACGCTTGAAACCAAGAATGTGATCAAATAGAAATTAAGTTCGAATTGTGAGGCAAGGGCCTCACCAGTTGCAGCTCCAGCAACCTTCTTGTTCTTATTTTTCTGTGGGCAATTAGTGGCAAGATTCCCATCTTCATGACAATGAAAACACTTCACCTTTGACAAATCCAGCTTCTTGCCTTTAGCCTTGGATTTTGAGTGGAATGTCTTCCCCTTCCTTTTCCTTTATTTGGAATTCAAAGCACAATCCTCTTCAACATCATGCTTTGATGAAGAGCCATCCTTGGTGTTCTGCCTGAACTCCTCCTGCACTATATCCGACCACAGTCATTCTCAAATCGATAGTTTTTCCTGTCCATTGACAGAGTCTTGATAAATGTTCCAACTCTTAGTAAGTCCCAAGCGAGCCAAGCTCACCAAATAATCATCAAAAATAGTGATTCCTACACTCCCCAGTTCATCCCAACATTGGAAAAACTTTGTGAGATACTTTGGAATACTGCCGCCCTTTTCCATTTGGATTTTTCTGAGTTTATCCTTCAGTGCCAATTTTCTATGGTCACTGCTTCTTTGGAAAAGATCTGTCAAAGCTTTACACATTATAAATGGAGTAGCTTTCCCGTGAAGGCTTGAGACAATATGGTCTCTCAGACCTTCCAAAATAATCCTTCTCGTTTTTGCTACTTTCTTTTTCCAGGCGTCAAGTAATGCAACATCTGTCGAAGTGGGCTTAGAAATATCACTGTCGATGAATTCCTTCAAGCCATTATCTTCAAGCACTGCCTCCATCATATCCTTCCATGCAATGTAGTTTGAGCTGCCCTTGAGTGCATACTCTAACTGAAAACCATTGAAAGCCATTTCGATGTTTACTCAACTGTCGCACCAAGAAATTCTTATAGCAAATTCGAATTGTTTCCACCAACAAAACTCAGCTACTACTTCAATATTGCAATCTTCTCTTCTCTGATACCATGGAGAAATTTATTAATACTGTGATGTATTTCTAGATTCTCGTGATCTAAAAATTATATCCATTGTTATTTACAAAATCCTTCTACTTAAATCTTTGCGGTAACTTAATCGCCAATTGCAAACACATGAAGAAAAATCAATCACACATAACACAAATGTTTTTACCAGGAAATCTTAAAGCTAAAAACCCCAAATATCTTATATTATGTATATCATGGATCATGAAACAATCTCATACAAAACTCTACTCCAAGAGCTCTCAGTACAATGTACAATCATCTCACACTGTCATACAAAAATGGCATAAACATGCACCAATTTACTGCCTCCTAATAGCATGCCTCCACTGCATAATCCTTGCTGATGAAGATCCCTAAATGAATTTGATATTTCCTTGCCTTAACAGTGCAATCCTAATTGGAATCTCCAATGTGTGTGTAGTTGCATTTAATGCACCACTATAGTCACAACTGATAGTGAAACAGACCCTTTCACCTATCCCTCAATTGGGTCTCCACTGGATATGGCATGCATGTAGTTAATAGTAGTATTTCTTCAGTTGCAAGTGAGATCACTGCTTATGAATTAATTAAATAATTAATTCAGTGATCTCTCACTAGTGTATCTTTAGTTACAACTAGTTACAACTATCACAACTGAGTTTAAATCACTTAATTGCGTTAAACTAAATAACAAATCACATAACTAAACATCCAACTATGTTACAACTTTGTATCACTCAGTTACAAGGAAGTCCACTCTTCATGTCCCACCAACTAACCTTAGAACTCGTAATTCCTTCAGTCAACTAGTTTGCCACATCAGTTAACTGAAATCAAGTGCTTCATGAGAATAGATTATTATTTATTGTCCAATTATTATTGAGGGCTAATAATAATTGACATCTGATCTATTTTTAGACATGTGATCTACAAATAGACTTTTCCCATGCATCTAAAAATAGAATCTCAATTATAAATATAATTTTCTCAGCCATATATAAATAGAATCCCACTATAAATATAATATGATCACCATTCTAAAAATAGACATACACCTAAAAATAGTTTTCAGCCCCCACCTAGTAAAGGTGCTTAATTTTCACTAGGATCATCATCTTCTTGAATCTCAATAGCTTTTACAAGTTTTGAAGGATGATCTGGTGTATATAGGATTCTTCGATGGTGCTAGTAGACATACTCTGACCTTAGCTTCCACTGCTTGGGTTATGTATTATCCATCTGGTCAATTTCTAGTATCAGTCGTGCCTCTAAAAATACAATTTTTTCATTTATTTACTATCTGAGGAAATATCATTTGGTATTCAATAATTAGTAGTTTATTTGGATTCAAAACTGGTGGTGTCTCAATTAAATAAAATTTATCGCGTGAGAGATCCTTTATTACATCACCAATTTATGAGAGTGCGACTATTACAAATATCATTTAATTTTATTCCTTTTATTCATATTCGACGATCAGAAAAATAATTTGTTGATTCCATAGCTAATTAAGCATTATATTGGCACATTAATCATTCATCTCATTAAAATAAAAAATATCATAAAAATGTTTGTATATATGATCAAAACATCATGAAACCCTCTCTATATAGATAGGAATAATATGTCCAAAATAATACAAAATGTTGAAAATTTTCCTACAAAATTAGGGCTTAAGCACGATTATGTATATAAAAATATGAGTCATCTAAGTCTAAATCTATGGGTCATGCCCTAGATGAGGGTCACAAAAAAATACGGTGGCATTCGCTACTCATCGAAAGATTCGCACCCACTCCTGTGGTACTCCTACCACTCATCTCTGAATTTCCATAGGGAGATCCTCTACGGCTGCCATGGGAACCTGGCGAGTAAAACTTTCCAAGTTCCTCTGGACTTCATGAAGGACTCTCTTAGGCTCGGTTTCTCCTCTCTGCCTATCTCTGTCACAAAGACCGTGCCTAGGCGACCTCTCAGGTCTCACTAGTCAAACATTTTAATAATAATCAAATAATCTTGCAATATTTTTTTCACTCAAAAAAATAATTTTAACTTCTTAAGATCATATAAAATCCAAAAAATAAAATACCATAAAAATTTAAAATTATTTTACGAAGATCACCCCATGTAGTTCTTGTGGTAAGTGCCAAATCTGGGTCCTCTCTATATTGTATGCATGTATAAGGGTATTCATCTATAGATATGACTTGTTATTCCCACCAGAGGAAGAAATTTTCATCAAATGCATCTCGAGTGACTTCGCCTCCACAATGTTGCTTGATTAAGCATGCCCATCTAGCCATCGTCGGATCCATGGGACTGCTAATGGTTGTAGAAACTCTAGGCTGAAGTCATAGAACCCTCTGAAGTAAGAATTAAAAATGTATGCTACCATAGCCATAATTATTTTCTTTTCCTTGTCCCACTATAGAAAATTTCTTCTTCATGGTGACTTCAAGGGTTGTGCATCAATCAAAGACTTTTAAGGTAAGGGACTCTATTGCCAAGACACATGACATGCTGAGAGGCATGATGTAGTGATGTTGAGCTTGCTACCCTAAAAATGGTAAAAATAAGTATTTTTATTGGTAGGCTCACTACATTTTTTATTAGGATCTATGATCTGACCTTGTTAGTATCTCATGTGCAGTAGAGTCCTATATAATTAGAAACATTAAGGCCTCTCTGGGCCCTCCCTTTCATATCAACTGGTTCCCCTTTTCGGGAAATTCTTTTGATGAAGTATATATCTTCCATCTCAATTTGCAAGGACATCTGATCAATCATATAAATCTCTTTTTCTGGATCCCAATAATGAATAAGAATCTCTAGCAATCGAGTTTTGGTTTTCATATTCGACATCATGAAAAAATTAAGTAATCCATATCCTCACAATGATTCCAATGCTAATGGATTGTTAGAACCTCATTGTTAACATCACTATGTTCCCTTTCTCTCCAAATGAATAAGATCCTGCAAGTCTAAAAGAATTCATCCATTAGAAATTTATTTTTTTCATTTCTCTCTCTGCGTACACAACTTTTTCAATAGACAGTCACGTACATATGCAGATTTTCCTTTAGAAACCCACGTGTAGGGATTTATATACATGGTTTCCAAAGGTGTAGCCTGCATACATGTATATGAAAATTTTTAAATTAAAATACAACGGTGAAAATCAATTAAATTTTCTTAAAAATGAATTAAATAATTGAGATTGCGGATATAGAATTACCTGGAAAGTTGGTTGACGATTCGGTTGAGGAAATTGTTGGAGTCAAGTTGCCCAAATTTGCTCCCAACCTCTAAATTCTCAACACTTCCATGTTAAAATGAATTTTTTGAGTCAAAATGTCTTTTTATACTAAAATTTAAAAACCCTCTTTTATAAAGTTCATATTTTTAACTTTATTATTTTATGAGGTTTTTGACTTTTTGACTTGAGGTCTGGGGGGAGGTTTTCCTCTAGGGTAAATGAAGATTTTGTGACATTTTGAAACAATTCGACTCCATGATCGCAGACCTATCATGGCAGATATTTTTTTCACCATTAGCATATAGGTTAGGACATATCATTTTTCTGTTGCATTTTGCATCTTAACTGCATACTGCGATATTTTTCCATAGGGTCGACCCCATTGTGTTGCAATTATAAAAAAAAAATCACTTTTCGCCTTATAAAATCATAACATAATGGTCGAAGCACTCCATCCATGGGATTTATACTTATATCCTCACTAGCATATGTTTCCCATGATGTAAGGACTATTTAGGCTCGAGATTCCTCTTAGGCCCACCATGACTTCGCAATGAAGCCTCATTCCCTTTCTTCTTCGCTACCTTTCTATACTTATAGCCTAGAAGATCCCATATGTTAAGGTTATGTTGTTGCATTGAATTTTGACTATTTGTACCCTTTTGGCCGTAAGATGACTTCAGTTGGACTCGTGTATAAGCCACTTTTTGCCATGACCTTTCTACAAGTTCAAACTGTGCATTCACTAGCCTCTGTGACTTCACACCCTTTATCCATGGAAAGAACATTCATTTGAGTGTTCACAACCATTTTCCACCACCTTGCATTGAGCATAGGAATTTTCCAGTCCCAGGAACTAGTGCATCTACCCTTAACATTTGTTCTTTCCACTGTACCATAGAAATTATGTTATTATTTTTCCAGCTTTAAATATGAAAAAGAAAAAAAAGGTATATATTCCAAAAAGAGTAGGAATGAGACATTTACTTCCGTATTTAATGGTAGCAAGAGTCAATTGTGTCACCCTTGAACAAATCACTCAAAACAAGTATTTCCTCCATCGGGATGAGACTTAGTTTGACTTTAAGAGAGCCATAACCATGTGTTTGAGTCATTCCTCATCCAGTTAGTTATATCTTCCAATGATATGGAGAGTTTTTTAATGCCTCCTTCATTTCAAACTTATACAAAATTTTTATATGCTGCCATACAGTCATATTTGAGTAGTGATTTCGTTCAAGGGTAGTCAACCTATCTCAGAAATTCCGCAGTGTCTCTTGATTCATTTTCAGTTGGCCATACTTGGTCTATCAGGTCCTTTTCAGTATCACATCGTCTATTTGGTACTTTTCTTGTGCTAGTTAATAAGGTATCCATTGAGTTCTTACTGGCGGGTTTGATCTTATCAAATTCAAAAAATTTCTCTAAGAGTAGGCCTAGAGCCATACCCTAGCCCTATTTACATAATTGATAGGTGATCTTGTGCTCAACATCAATCAATATCATGGGTCTTTGACTGAGTGGTTTCCCTTTTGTTCGATGTCATCTTACATTATCACACATTGGGATTCATGTAGTACCTTGGTTTCCATTTGACCCTATTGGTGGATTCCATTCCTTTTTGTTAGCTTTCATTATTGATTGGTTTAGAGGGTTTCTGTCATGCACTAGCCACATCTTGTGTATGTCAGAAACGTCCTTCAAAATGGTTGCTTCATCTCTTTCATCTGAGTTATTCAAAATTATTGGCATGCGGGTTACACTCGCATTGGTTGATGGGGGATGCCTTAATGCCTTCCTTTGAGTAGATATTTTCCCATCGACTCTAAATAATTTCTCTGGGAACAATATATAGTCTTTTTTCAGTAAATTAGGGTTTATAGTCATCAATGTTAGACTATTTCGCTATATATAGTGGGAACATATTAATTATCCTCATTGATATATTCTCTAAAGTGTTCAACTGCAACATATTTATTCACACCTGTTATATTGTACTAGGGTACTATTGGGGTTCCTGTGATTTGGCAGATTTGGCAATACAAAATGACAAGACAACATCAAACCACTTTGGGATCTCAGGATCTAGCCCTCCTAGATCGAGAGAGGGATATCTCTATATATGTAAAGAAATGTATATCTTTGATGTTCAGTTTGAGGTATTAGGCTAGTTATAGATCATAAGGGTTTTTGTTTTGTTTGTTTGGTTGGGAAACATTGACAACGGGTTTAGTAAAAGGAAAAGGACTTGAGGAATGGAGGATTCTCGGCAATGGGGAGATAATTCAAAGAGAATACAAATCCATTGGACAATGGGGTCATAAAAGGGTTTACTTACAATTCAAATATCCAAGGCTTTCAAAGGGCTAGTCATCTAAAACAGAGGATCTCTTAAGATGATAGTATGAGGTGAAACAATAAGGAAGTGAATGGGAATGACAAGGAAAACCTTCCAAGGTGACCACTTCGGAGTAAGTCAAGGGAGAAGGCATACCTTATACCTCTATGATCAATACTCCTGATGAGGCTAACTTCAAATACAACAATTCAGCAGTACTTCTGACTACTTTCAGACAGTAGAAAACACATAAGGTTTAACATAGAGTGAAGGGCTAATATCAGAGAAAGACTTTTAACCTTCTCTACTTTTGAAATTTAACTCCAAGAGATATTTGAGAAGCAGACAGTTGGAAAGAGGACCTAGGGGACAGGGCTAACTCTAAATCTCCCTATTTCCTAATTCTTTCAACTGAACCAAACAAAAACATCTAAGAAACAAAATCTAAATTCATACATCAGTAAGCATGGAAAAACCAACTTCTATAGTGGTTAAATTATGTTGAATTTGTTCTAAGATACACAATTAGTAGAAAAAATTAAAGATAATAAAGTGCAGGAAACATTAGGGTACTTGTAGCAGTATATCCTAAGCTAAAATTACTGATTCTTATCAGAGAAAATGGAACATGATGTGAAACAAAGAGGAAACAAGGACAAAGAGAGATGCATCACCAATGATGTAGATCACGATCCAGTGAACATGCTTGTCATATTAATAGAGAAAAACCAGTCACATACATTCTTGTCCAATAGCTTGATACATCCAGAAATTATCTCCCAGCCTATTTACAACAACTACTCAGAGACCTCTAACTTGAATTTGCTTACAATCAGTGATTTTCCAACAACAAACTAACATTTTCAATGTAATTTACATGGGGTATTATAGGTGAATGAGTGATAGCAGTGGTAGATAAGACTTAAAATCTTCATTAAAATAGAAGTGGAAATGTCTTCGAAGCCCATTCTGTTTAATATCTTTACATTAAATTTCAGTACCCTTTAGATGAATTAGGAGTCTTTGTCAGTTTGACAATAACTCCTAGGGTATGTTCTTTGAAATACTTTTCTGGTTGTAGTACTCTGTTTTATCTTCCGTAACAATTAAGGTGAATATTTTTTCTTTCAGGTCTTCCATACTTCATAACCAATGCACTGACAGTTCTAGGAGCTTTCTGTGAAAATAATAATTGTTATGGGCTCGATGAGGAATAGAGAATGGGTAGCAAGAATCGATCCTTTCTTTAGTAAATAAATGTTCTATTGATATGTCCTTTGCGCTGCTATAATCAATGGTTTGCATGTAACCTATTCTTTAAACTTCATTGAGTTTCCTTGATGTTCTTTATTATCTTTGAACTACGGATTAGATACTAAATCTTTAGTATCATGCACTAATCCTTCTAATCTTCTTCTAATACTCTTTAAACTTTTGTTGTACAGGTATCTAGGTATTTTTCTGAGCTGGAGGGTTTACAGGTATGATTGATGTTCATGATGCATCAATCAATCTTAGAATTCACCCTGCATGGCTTCCTATTTGTATTGATAAGTTATGGAGTCGTCACTCTGAACCGAAGTGTCACCTTCATGACTGTGGGAAGGCATTATAGATCTAATGCCATTAAACCTACAAACACAAGATAAACCAATTAAATAAAACCTTCATGTGGGGTATGATTGCAGCAGAAGCTTGCGAGGGTGGAGGAGTAGTGAGGAGATGGTGAATGTAGTGGCCAAAGGGTCGAAACCATGGCAGAGGGTAAAAACCAGGTTCAAAATTTGAATTTGGCACAAAATTGGAGAAGGGTGGTTTTGGGAAACCATTAATGGTTTTCACGCCGCATTTGGGGGGGGGAGGCGATATTAAATTTTGGAATGCGATTCCATACATTGATTGACACGTGGATTTGGGAAACCGCTTATATCACACGAAAGTAGCGCACTGCGGGGTAGGCCTAAAAATTACGTGAAATGAAATGCTCGCTGTCAGATCTTCAGGTTGAATATCTACGGCCATGGGAGAGTGCGGCGGAGGATAAGGTGCGTGGACAGAACAAATAGTGGGGTCCAGTGACATATGATGTTTATTGTGTAGTGGAAAGAGTATGTAGCGGGGTGGAAAGTTAAGTAAAAATTTAGTTTCATCGGGTTACATCCCAATCGTAGGATCCCGAGAATGAATGGCTGAGATCTAAAGATGAGGTGGAGAATTTGAAAGGAGAAAATGGACGGGAGGCGGAAAGGCAGAGGAAGGGAGGCCCGATGGTTGTTGATCTCTGTAGATCAACGGTCCAGATTTATTTAAAGCCAAAATTTCAGGACATGGCAAAATGAATAGAAGATGAGGTTTTAACGGGGGTTTTTGGCCCTTTAGCACTTGATTGCGGGGCTAAGGATATATGAGGAGAAGGGCTAAAATATATAAGCCCTTGGGGGCTTAGCACCTTCATAGTGCAAAATACTGATTTTAAGGCCAAAAATGGGAATTTTAAGGCCAAATGAAGGTTTCAGTTGTTGGAAATATGATGCAGAGTGTTGTCCTTGATGGCAACCCACGGAATGGAAATGAATACATGCGACTGTTGACATGTGTTGTCCTTGATGGCAATCCACCTGATGAAGTTATGCTTGACTTGATGGACTTAGTAAATGATGTAAATCTGATATGATATGATGTTTGTTGACAATATGATGCTAAGTGTTGTCCTTGAAAGGCAACCCACTTGATGAAGATGATGACAACTTACTTGATGAAGTTGTGCTTAAGAGAATATGTTCCTGATGAAGAAAATATGATGTTTCTACAGTGTGTACAGAAGGCTATGAAGAAAGTATTTCAGAATGTACTCAAAGTATGATGAAAAAGAGTATGTCTTTTGGTATACGCGTATTGGCCTAGGGGAAGTCGCGTATGCACGCGGAAAAGAACTTACCAAGTAGCGTATGGGCTAAAGCGCTCAAAAAGTGCAAAACCAGGGGTAACCACTATGGTATTGACCCATTGTATTGGGTAATGATCCGCCTAATTGACCCTATCCAGGTAGTTTTGGGCTCATGGTATTGTTTTGGTCCATGGTATTAAAAAAGGGGCTCATGGTATTGAAAAAGGATAAACCTATATAAGGAGAAGAAATTCATTGTGCAAATCATGAGTGTGGTGCAAGATGTCTGAGCTTGAATGAATACTTCTCTCTGAAGTAGATCTGAATGGAAAGGGTTACACTTGAAGATAATTCTGAATGTATGATTCACCTATGATGAAGAAGGGGATCTAGATCTGAAATGCACTTGTATCTACTAGATCTGATTATGGAAGGCTTAGATCTGTGATGAGGCGAGCATCTAGGCGAACATCTGTCTGAAGCAAAAGGGTGGATCTGAACTGAATATCTGATCTGATGAAGTATGCAGCTCTGTAATGATTGAAGATCTATACGCTACTTCGCCGCGGAGGAAGAGCGTATATACGCAGCTTAGCTGAAGAGAAAGCGCATATGCACAATGAAATATACACTGAGGTATACGCTGGTTTGTGTGGACGGAAGCGCGTATATACGCGACATCAGTGAAGGGAAAGCGCGTATGCAAACTAGGGTTTACTGAAGCAAGGGGTATGAAGTATCTGATCTATTCTGCTGTGTTTCTGCTATCTGATCTGTGTTGATAAGTATCTGTTGGTGATGTATATTTATGCTTAAAAGTATGGAAAGGGTCCAGTCTGAAAATATGATGAAATGTGGCCTGCAAGTTGAGTTCTATTGAAGTTGGTTGGATCCAGTGTGAAAATTGATGAAACGTGGTCCAAGGTGGTGCTGAAGGTTGTAGCCTTCAGTCAGGGGGTTGTAGCTCCCTTCCAGGTGAGGCTGGTAAACGAGATCGGGGGGTCGTAGCTCCCTTCCGGGAGAGGCTGGTAAACGAGTCAGGGGGTTGGAGCTCCCTTCCAGGAGAGGCTGGTAAACGAGCGCAGGTGGGTGCCTGCGTGCTGGTCAAGTCTGCGCCAGCACATATGTTGTAAGATGTTTTCCCTATAATAAAATATTGAAGGCTGAGCAACTGCAGCGGTGGTTTTCTCCCGATTTGGGTTTCCACCTAAAAATCCTGGTGTTCATGTGTGATGCTTTGTGTGATGGTTTATTCTGTTCTTACTGCACATGTTTACTGTTTATTGAACATCTGATGAATGAATGATTGAATAATATAAGTGAAGATTTAATGACAGATCTAGATCTCTGTGTATACGCTAGTTTCATAAAGGGGATCCGCGTATATATGCTAGTTTACTGAAGGAAAGTAGCGTATGGGTTTTAAGGAATGAAAAAGTAAAAAGATTTGATTATGCAGTAAATACTGATTCACCCCCCCCTCTCAGTATTTTTCCCAACAATTGGTATCAGAGCGTGGTCCTTCTGAAGAAGCTTGATCGCTTGAAGGAGATCCGTCGCAATGGGAAGTCAAGAAGGAGTAATGTCTATAAAGCCACCTCTATTCAATGGAAGCAATCTGATATTCTGGAAGGTACGAAAAAAAGCATATCTGCAGAGTCTTGGTGCAGATGTATGGGCAATCGTGGAAGAAGGTTATCAATACCCGGCAAGTATTCCTACTGATGCAGCTGAAAGAAAGAAGTATGAAATCAATGCCAAAGCAGTGAATGTCTTATTGGGAAGCATGTCTGAATCAGAATTTGCTAAAGTGATGCAGCTACATTCGGCATAAGACATATGGGACAAAATCATTCTAAGCTATGAAGGAGACACAAAGGTAAAAAGTGAAAAACTCCAAACTCTTAGAATTGAATATGAAAATTTGAAGATGCATAGTGATGAGAGTGTTGCCAGTTTCTTTCTTCGTTTGGATGATATTGTAAATCGAATGAGAAATTTGGGTGAAACCATAGCTGATACTACTCTGGTGGAAAAGGTCTTAAGATCATTGACTTCAAAATTTGACTCTAAAGTTTCAGCTATTGAAGAAAGGCAAGATTTGCAAACTCGTACTATTGTTCAATTACATGGTACTCTGACTGCTTTTGAAATGAGACAAGGAGGCCCTTCTCAAGTAAGAGAAGCTGCTTTTAAGGCATCTACAAAGGAAAGGAAAAGGAAGTTGTCAAAGAATCCAGCTATATATCCGATGAAGAAGAAGCGGGTAGTGAGAAAGCTCCAACTAGGCAGGAAGATTCAAAGATGGCTTCCTTCAAATCATTTAGTGGAAAAGATTTGATAATTATCTTTGCTAAATGTCATATAAAGAAAGCATGGTAGGGAAAGCAATTTGAAAAGAGAAAGGTGTGTAAAAGAAAGGTAGTGATGAAATATCCAGTGAAGATGAACAGGTCGACAGAGGTCTAAAATTTACTCGTGAAGCTTGAAGGAAGGTACTAAAGAAGAAAGAATTTACCTCAGAAGCTATAATACAGCAAAATTGAAGATGAAAACGGATACGACGAAGGTCTACAAGCACTCATGGCAAAGAAGAAAAAGGAGAAGGCCACTTGTAATACTCTTCTTTGTGCAAACAATAGTAAAGATAGTGAAAGTAAAGTTGTGGATCTAGAAGAAGCTCTCAAGATTAAAGAAGAACTACAAAGTTCATACAATAAGCAAGAAACTATCTATAAAGAGATGATCTCACAAATGAAAGATCAAATAGAAATGCTGAATGGACAGGTGGACAAGTATCAAAGGTTTCATACTTATGCATCCAATCGAATTAAAGATCTAGAAGCGGATCTTGAAAAATCAAGCAAGAAGAATGAAGGACTTGAAGCTGCAATCATTTGTCTTCAGGAAGATTTAGAAGCATCAAGTAAGAAAAATAAGGAACCTCTACAATCATTTGAAAAGGAAGGCCTTGAAGCAGAAATCATCTCTCTCAAAGAAGATCTTGAAAAATCAAATAAGAATAATGAAGAGCTGCAACAAACATGTGAAGGAAATGAAGATTGGTTGAAAGAAAAGATTCTAAATCTGAAGGATCAAGTTGAAGATGGAAGAAGAAAAGAAGAAAGCATGACAAAGCAATGTCAAGCCTTGGAGGTTGAGGTAAATATTCTCAAAGGTAAATTAGAAGAAAAGGTTAAACTTTTGAAGTTTCATGATAGTACTAACATTTTGGACAATATTATGAGTAATCAAAGGTCTCCTGCTATCAAACATGGTCTTGGTTTCCATGAAACTGTTAAAGGAGAATCTAGCTCACAAGGAAGTGCCAAAAATTCAGAGGATGTCAATGCAAAACCTGAAGTATTGAAAGAGACAAAAGCTCAACCAACAATCATGAATTCTCAAAGGAATTCATTCAAGAATGTTGAATGTTTTAAATGTCATAATTATGGACATGTTGCGGCAAATTGCAGGAGCAGATCATTTCAGCCTCAAACAAACAGTTCCTACACAGAAAGGTACTCTGGTTTCTTCAAGGGATATTGTTTTTCATGTAACAAGTATGGACACAAAGCAGCTGATTGTAAAAGGAGGAAGAATAGAAATACACATTATGATTCTTATGCTTATTTTTCTGGACACATGAGATGTTATTCTTGTAACAAGTATGGACATATAAGAAAGGAATGCAGGTCGAACAGATATGAGAAATTTCGGCACACAAATAGAAAACAAATCTGGAAGAAGATGGAGGGATGGAATAAGAAACAATCTAGAGAAGAAAAGGATGTTTTTGTGGATGCTCTAGAAAACAATGATTTTCTTGAAGAAAACACTCAATTCAAGATGAAGGACCGATCAGAAACGTAGGGAATTCTGACCCTACTGCAGTCATCTGCTTCTGAAGCTGACTTTTCTTATTGACTGCAGGAATGATGTGGGATACATTATGAGATTTAGTAATGTATCGTCACAGGGGGAGCAATGCATGATGACTCTCATAGTTGATTTGATTATTCTGGTTAGATGTATTTCTGACAGTGCATCTGGTGTGAAGAAAAGACAGGAACAGAAGGTAAATTTGCAGAAGGAGATGAAGGTGTGAAATTTTCTATATTACACTTTCCATACGTGAGTTCTATTCACAAAAGTCGCGTATACACGCGAGTTTCAGCAGACACAGTCGCGTATGCATTGATGATAAAAGAATTTATCTGATAACTGAAGATCTGGAGCAGAGGTCCAGGGGGAGCATCAGTCTTACTGCTGATGATTGCACTGTTAGCATTATTCTGGTTATACTCATAATAATGAAATGATACATGGGTTCTTGTGTTGAACATTATGGATGAAGCCTGGTTGCTTTATGATGAAGAGCATTCATTGTTGAGATGAAAGTCTTATAGTTCAGAGATGAAGACAGATCATGCAAAGATTGTTGTTGATGACTTGCTGTTGAAGGTGTCTTAGATTGCACAAGTTAAGGAAGAAGCACTGGTTTAGGGGGAGTAGCAGGTTAAATTCTAATGGTTGCATTATTGGCAATATGATTGCTTATTCTTTGGTCTTGGTGATACTCATGATCAAATGATGATGATTTGGTACATGGATTATTATGATGAGATTTTGAGCCCTGGTTGCTGATAAGTATCTTTGTGTGGTTGAGTTGGATATCATTTGTTTCAGATCATGTATAGTTTGGTTGCTATGGTTGAGATCTTTTGCCTACATATGTTACTTCATGCTACATTTTGAAGATCATGGTGATTTTGGACCACATGGATGATTGCTTGACACATATCTGAAGATGCTGTTCTGGTATGATAATCTCTTTTGGAAAGAATGTATTGATGCTGCAAAGGATCTGAAGGCTTGGTTACTAATGGGCTTATGCTACAACCATTGGATGACGCTTGAAGACACAACTACACTATTATGTTATATCTGTAGTCCAGGGAAGCAGTCAAATATCTCAGAAAGAAGCTGAACATTGTCTTTTCCTCATAGAGAATCAGATCTGCATAAATTTTAGAAGATGGCTTGGGATACGCGGGTTTCCTGAAACACAGTCGCGTATATACGCGAGTTCCTGCACATAAAACCGCGTATGTTTGGTTGCTGACAATTTTTGGTTGGTTCAGCGCTCTTCAGCACAGCTGCAGTGATGTTTGGAATCTCTGATACTGTCTGGTATCTCTGGTGGTGTTCCAGTTCTCATAATTTTGTTTCTAATGTTTTGATGAAGATGCCTTGATGATTTGTTGGTGGAAGTTTTCAGGATGCACAAACTAAGGGGGAGCCTTAGTCATTTGGAAAGATTGCTTGGTTGCACAGTTTCAGGGGGAGCATTCGTTTTGCTGAGTGTAATGCATTGTTGGCGTTATGGTGTTTCTGATTTATAATCTCTCTTGAGGTCTTTCCGGTGTTGGTCTTAAAGTCATATTTGTAATTTGATGAAAAGGTCTTGTTAAGACCCATGATGTAAAATCGTAATATTCAGTCATGTAAGGACTTGTCAAATTTGTAAACCCACTTGGTTGGGTACTTGAGTCTCATATGTAAGTCCACTTGGTTGGATATTTGTTGTAAGAATGAGTCATTGGTGATAGGAAAGTCTTTGAGTCATGTACTTTATTGAAAAATATGTTTGAAGATTCAGCATGAACTCAGGGGGAGCTTGGCCACTTCAGCACATATCAGATCTGCAGAATGTTTCTTCCACATGAGGAGAAAAGGGGGAGAATGTTGGTTTTTGATCCGCCCTTTGCCCTTGATGTCAAAGGGGGAGAGTGACATGGTGTTTGAATAAAGAGAAGATAATGATGTGACATATTTGGGAGAGTGACATGATATCTATCTGTTGTGGTAACCAAACACCATCGTGGTTGCCATCAAGTCCAAAGGGGGAGATTGTTGGAAATATGATGCAGAGTGTTGTCCTTGATGGCAACCCACGGAATGGAGATGAAGACATGCGACTGTTGACATGTGTTGTCCTTGATGGAAATCCACCTGATGAAGTTATTCTTGACTTGATGGACTTGGTAAATGATGTAAATCTGATG
This sequence comes from Pinus albicaulis, assembly GCA_034641835.2. Lineage (NCBI taxonomy): Eukaryota > Viridiplantae > Streptophyta > Pinopsida > Pinales > Pinaceae > Pinus > Pinus albicaulis. Next base: position 367,270,389 of record CM076574.1, on the reverse strand, counting down.
TTTGTTGACAATATGATACTGAGTGTTGTCCTTGAAAAGCAAACCACTTGATGAAGATGATGACAACTTACTTGATGAAGTTGTGCTTGAGAGAATATGTTCCTGATGAAGAAAATATGATGTTTCTACAGTGTGTACAGAAGGCAATGAAGAAAGGAATTCAGAATGTGCTCAAAATATGATGAAAAGAGTATGTCTCTAGGTATACGCGTATTGGCCTAGGGGAAGTCGCGTATGCACGCGGAAAAGAACGTGCCAAGTCGCGTATGGGCTAAAGCGCTCAAAAAGTGCAAAACCAAGGGTAACCACTATGGTATTGACCCATTGTATTGGGTAATGATCCGCCTAATTGACCCCGTCCAGGTAGTTTTGGGCTCATGGTATTGTTTTGGCCCATGGTATTGAAAAAGGGGCTCATGGTATTGAAAAGGATAATCCTATATAAGGAGAAGAAATTCATTGTGCAAATCATGAGTGTGGTGCAAGATGTCTGAGCTTGAATGAATACTTCTCTCTGAAGTAGATCTGAATGGAAAGGGTTACACTTGAAGATAATTCTGAATGTATGATGCACCTATGATGAAGAAGGGGATCTAGATCTGAAATGCACTTGTATCTGATTATGGAAGGCTTAGATCTGTGATGAGGCGAGCATCTAGGCGAACATCTGTCTGAAGCAAAAGGGTAGATCTGAACTGAATATCTGATCTGATGAAGTATGCTGCTCTGCAATGATTGAAGATCTATACGCTACTTCGCCGCGGAGGAAGCGCGTATATACGCAGCTTCAGCGAAGAGAAAGCGCGTATGCGCAATAAAATATACACTGAGGTATACGCTGGTGTGTGTGGACGGAAGCACGTATATACGCGACATCGGTGAAGTAAAAGATAATGCAAAACTAAGGTTTACTGAAGCAAGGGGTATAGAAGTATACGTACGTGATAAGTGTACGTTGGTGATGTATATTTATGGCCAAAAGTATGGAAAGGTCCGGTCTGAAAATATGATGAAATGTGGAGTTCCAAGTTGGGTTCTGTGGAAATTGGTTGGATCCAGTGTGAAAATTGATGAAATGTGGTCCAAGGTGGCGCTGAAGGTTGTAGCCTTCGGTCAGGGGGTTGTAGCTCCCTTCCAGGAGAGGCTGGTAAACAAGATCAGGGGGTTGTAGCTCCCTTCCAGGAGAGGCTGGTAAACGAGTCAGGGGGTCGTAGCTCCCTTCCAGGAGAGGCTGGTAAACGAGCGCAGGTGGGTGCCTGCGTGCTGGTCAAGTCTGCGCCAGCACATATGTTGTAAGATGTTTTCTCTATAAATAAAATATTGAAGGCTGAGCAACTGCAGCGGTGGTTTTCTCCCGATTTGGGTTTCCACCTAAAAATCCTGGTGTTCATGTGTGATGCTTTGTGTGATGATTTATTCTGTTATTACTGCACATGTTTACAGTTTATTGATCATCTGATGAATGAATGATTGAATGATCTAAGTGAAGAGTTAATTACATATCTAGATCTCTGTGTATACGCGAGTTTAATAAAGGGGATCCGCGTATATACGCCGGTTTACTGAAGGAAAGTAGCGTATGGGTTTTAAGGAATGAAAAAGTAAAAAGTTTTGAATATGCTGTAAATACTGATTCACCCCCCCCTCTCAGTATTTTTCCGAACATCAGTAGGCTAGAAAAAGGATTTTTAAGCCAAATAAAGGGAGATATAATTTTTGAAAGGAGTGTAGGATGATTTAGATGTTAAAATGAAGGTTTATAGAGGAATTTTGTGAAGGGAATAAGGGTGAAAAATGGAATTATTTGTGAGTGAAAAGAGAAGTGAGATGATGGAAAATGGAGCCTCATGAACAGTTTTTTCCTGGTAAACAATAGGGTCCTTGAGGGCTTTATAGTGAACAGAAGTGAAGATTAATATCAAGGATAAAGAGCACCATAAGACTTCAAGGACTCACAATTTAGCAAGGGAATTGTTTCTTGAAGGCTGAAACAGATTTAGCCACTTTTTTTCTTTGACAAATTATTAAGGATGGCTAACAGTGGCTCCACAGGGGGATGGCACCTTCTTGAAGGTGTCAAGAATCTCAAATATGATCTTTGGAAGTAGGCTAGAGGCTAGTCCTTGACCATATTTTTCTTTTTTGATCTGCTGCTACATAAGTGATGAGCACTATATCAGCAGCATAACTTTCCCAAATAGCTACCTACCCATCCTACTGTCCTAACATTTTTTCTTCAAGGTGCATTTAGACTTGAAAACCTTCCTCATCATTATTTTTTATTGAAAGAAAAAACTTATCTAATTCTACCCTTATTCCTCCATGAGACCAAATTAAACATTAGGACTCATTGCTTCTCTACCTAAACTAATATCTGCCAAGATTAAACTGTCTGGAAAATTTTCATTCTCTATATTCTAAAACATAAATTGAAAACACAGCCAAACTAGGATTAGACTGTCTAATTTGATGTGGGTTTATGGCATAAAGACAAGCTGCACATGAACTGAAACTTTTCAGAAAATTGAAACAAAATTGTGAAGGCTTGAAATTCTGAAAATTAAGAGCATCCTTCCTTCTTCTTGTGACTCAGATTTTGAGCTTTTAGAGTCACCTTTCTTTCTTCATTTCAGCTTTGATTTTGGCCATGTTAGAGATTTTTTCTTCTTCTTTTCTGGTTCAAGTTTTGAGCATGTTAGAACCAGCCCTTCTCTTTTCTCTGGCTCAGGTTTTGATTTGATTTGAGCCATTCTTTTTAGAACTCCGTAGGTTCAAGATTTGAGCTTGTCTGAACCTTTCCTTTCTATTTTTTGTATATTTTTTCTTTTCAAAACCAAAATAGAGAAATGATATTTACAATGGAAGTGAAAACGTAAACTGAAATTTAGCAGAAATAATGCTTGAGCATCCTGCCATTGACAAGACCCCCAAACATATCTGTACCATCCAATTCTTGCATAAAAAATGCATTAGGACCAATGGTAGATTGAATGATGTAAGGGCCTTACCATAAATTGTCAAACTTTCCATGCTTACCCTTATCTTCTCTCCTAGAGTCCCATTTGAGTACCTTGTCCCCAATTTTGAAATCACAGGCTTTAGACCTTTTATCAAACAACTTTTTTATGTTCTCTTTCACTTTCTGAGCGCTTTTGTAGACTTATTCCCTTGTTTTCTGGAGATGTATGGTCTGGTTGATCCTCCTTACCATGCTATCTTCCTCTGATTGTATTTCTTGGACCAATTTTATCACTGGTACTCCCAAATTGGTAGGGAAAATTTCATCTGCTCCATAAACTAGCTGATAGGGAGACATTCCAATGGATTTCTTTGTTGTCAACCTATCTGCCCATAAAGCATGCACCAGCTTATTATGGCATGATTTTTTATTATCTTCAAGCAGCTTCTTGATGATGCTCACCAAACTCTTATTTCATGATTCTGCTGGCCCATTACCTTGAGGGTAATAAGCAGTGGAATGACCAATTACAATCCGATATCTGTGACAAAAATCAATCATCTTTTGGAACCAAATGCAGCAGCATTGTCAGTGATAATTTTCCTAGGGCAGCCAAATCTAGATAGGATACGGTCTTCAAGGAATTTGATGATAATTAAGTCTATGGCATTCCTAGAAGGGATGGCCTCTATCGATTTAGTGAAATAGTCAGTGGCTGTGAGTATCCATCTATGTTGGGCAGATGAAGTAGGATGGATTTCCCCAATGAATTCTAGGCCCCATTGTTGAAAAGGAGATTCAACAGTGACTGGTTGTAAAGGTAAAGGAAGAAGTTTTCTTTTTCCCTCAAATATTTGACATTTGTGGCAGGCAACTATCATTTTGTGGACATCTTGGAAGAGGGTGGGCCAGTAATAGCTAGCTCTAAATATTTTATTAGCAGTGGTTTTCCAATAGAGATGGCCTCCACACTCTCCTTCATGAAACTCATGCTTGATCCTATCTGCATCAAATTCAGGCAAACATTTAAGTAATAAACCATTGGAATTTTTCCAATATAAACATTCATCTAAAATGAAATAATTTCTAGCTTTCAACTTCAAAAACCTTGCATTTTTCTTAGATAGATCAAGAGGAGAATTTATATTGATAAGCACATACAAGATATCAGCATACCAAGGTGAGTTTTGGAACTTTTCTTCAACAATGGGAGTTGGTAACCCTTCATGTTCATCCAAAGCATCTACCATATTTATGTCAAGGGCTTGTAAGTTAGATTTAGCCATTAATTGTGCTAGGCCTTGACCCTTGATGAGTTTAGTGGGTTTGATTTCCAAATCATAATCTAATATCACAACAATCCACTTGCCTCTTTCGCCATCTGGATCTTGTGACAAAATGTGTTTCACCACTATGTTAGGCACGAAGGCAACAACATTAGAATGTAAAATATAAACTCTGAAATCCTTCAAAGCCTTTACCAAAGCATATGCCTATTTTTCCATGATATTATATTTTAGAGGTGCATCTCTCAATGCCTCGCTAAAAAATGCAATTGGCTGCTCTTGTCCTTCTGGATTTTTCTGCAATAGGACAACAACCACAGTATGTTCTAATGCAAATGAGAATATGAGGAAATCCTTAGTAAAATCAGGACTGATAAGAACTGGTGCTTGGGTGAGTGCATGTTTTACTAGTTTAAAAGATTTTTTGGCTTCTAGAGTCCATTTAACCCCTATTTCTTTCTTTAGCATATTTTTCAGGTTTCTAAGGATTTCTGCTAGTTTGGGTATGAACCTCCTCAAGAAATTAATCTTCCCAATGAAAGACTGCAATTCCTTGATGTTTCTAGGGTGACTAATTTGCAATATACCCTCAAACCCTTTTTGGGTCTATTTTAATCCCCTTTTCAGATATGATATGACCCAAAAGTTTACCTTCTTGGAGACCAAAAAATGTCTTTTTTGGATTCAAAGATAGCCCAAACCTTATGAATTTCTCAAAGACCTTTCTCAAATGTTTAAGGTGCTCCTCATCAGTCTTGGAATAGACCGTAATGTCATCAAAATAAATTATAATGAAGTACCTTATTTCTTCTGAGAATGCAATGTCCATAGCTCTTTGAAAGGTGGCACCAGCATTAATTAATCTAAAAGGCATATTCACATACATGAAGGTACCCAAAGGAGTGGTGAAGGTTGTTTTAAGTTGATCTTCTGGGAGTACTAAGATCTGGTTGTACCCTAAAAAGCCATCTAACAGAGAAATCCTCTTAGAACCAACTACCTTTTGCAGGATGTGTTCCATCTTGGGTAAAGGGTAATTATCTTTTAATGAGGCTCTGCTTAAGTTTGTAAATTCAATGCAAAACCTAATTTCTCCTATATTTTTCCTTACATCCACAAGGTTAGATACCCAGTATGAAAAACTCATAGGGACTATGATTCTAGCCTCATACATTTTCTTAATTTCTTTTTCTACCAGGGGTAACTGTACAGGGTTTATTCTGCGCAGCTTTTGCCTAAAAGGTTTCTGGTTTTCTTTTAATGGAATATTATGCTGGATGATCCCTGTGTCATAGGCTTTCAAATCTTCATAGCTCCAAGCAAAAAAATCAACAAATTCTTTAAATAAATCAATGTATTTCAGTTTGATATGTGCTAGAAATGTTTTAGATAATTTAATCATTTTAGGCTTGTCTTTGCTGCCTATATTGCATTCTTCAATATCAGATTTGGTGGGTTCTATTTTTGGTTTCTTTGCCATGTCATTAAAATCAACGGAGTCTTCTAGACGGGCCAGCCCTCGAGGTATACCTTTGTCTTTGGACTGCAGGACCTCTATGTCTTCCTTATCTGTGTTTATGAATTCTCTTGTTTGATTTTCAAATTCTCTGGTCAGCATGTTTATTTCTGCAATTGGGAAAGGTTTTCCTTCATCAGGGGGTTCCTTATCTAGACAGTTTTCATCTTGCTTAGAGTTTGAATTTGGAAATTCAAACTCATTCCTGGAAAGCAGTAAATCCTCTATTTGTTTATCAGCCTCAAAGACCTGCCAATATTTTTCATTATATGGTACTGTTGGTCTATATTTTGTTTGTACAATGAGCTATTTGTCACTAAGTGATCTTTGACATGAACTAGCAGCACAAGCTAAACCGTTGGCAAGTATATTTTGACTTCTAGGGACAAACACCAGCTCATATTCCACAAATGTCTTCAAAAGATCCATGGCATCATTTCTATATGCCCTTAATCTAGGATGTTTGGCAGTGTATTCTCCATTTATTTGTTTGATGACTAGTTATAAGTCCCCATGAACAACTATCCTCTTAGCTCCTAGTTTTCTCAATAGATGTAATCCTAATAGGAGAGCCTCATATTCTGCTATGTTGTTCGTGCATTTGAATTTTAGCTTGAAGGCATGACTCTCAGCATAATTGTTTTCAGTATTGTGCAACCATACCCTAGCTCATGCACTCTTCCTAGTGCAAGACCCATCAAAGCTCATACTCCATAAGGGAATTTTTGCAGGGTCATTATCAGTTTCATCCTTATTGTCATCTTTTTTTCTGAGATTAGTGTGTTGATGGGTGCCCTGCTCTCTAAGGTCTTGGTTTTGATCATTCTGATTTTCCAACTTAGCAGAATTTTCGAGCATTTCTCCTTTTTTCTCCTCTGTTTCTAGAGTTTCCATTATGTTTGGGTTTGGATCTTCTACTTTATTGTTTAAATTTTTATCTTCTAGCTCTTGATCATTAGTAAACTCATCATTGTAAAGGATAAAAGAGTCTAGGTATGTATGAACAGAGTAAAGAGGGGAATTTTCTGGTTTCTCTTCACTACTCACCATGAACTTCATGTGTGCTTCCCTATAAATTATTCGAGGTTGGCTAAAAACAGGGATAGTGGCATATGTCATATCCATTTGCATTGTACCCTACAGCTTAGCACCCCATGATCTTGATAGCAACATGCAATATTTGGGAGGCACATCAACCACTACAACATCCATTACCATGCACTTGGCTGGGATTTGGGTCAAATTTACACAGAGATCTTTGATCAAGCCCAAACACTTCAATCTGCTAGAGTCAAAAGAATATAAATCCTTATATGGTCTGGTTATCTCTAGGCCTAATTTCTCCATGATTACTCTTGGAATGAGGTTATGTGAAGCCCCTGAGCCATTCATAGCATTGTGTAGGATTTTTTCATGGATATTTAGACTGACATAGAAAGGAGGCACTACTCCTTCTTGAAATTTCCCTTCAATATTTGGGCCAAACAAGAGAGTTGGTTGATCATCATTCAAGTTAACAGAGTCACTGTTTTCTCCTAGGTTTAAAGCTTTCAAAATTTGACATTTATATACATCTTGGGTGACCAACTCAGTGAGAGGGATTTTTTTTTTGATTTTGGCAATTTCACTCTCCAGATTGAAAGGAAACTGACTCTTTGAAAGGTTCATATCTCTTTTGTTGGTCACTATTTTATTAGCAAAATCAACTTGCTGATTTTTGCTATGTACATTATTTGAAACTATTTTTTTAGGGGAACTAGCTGAAATGATAGTGCTACTATTTTCTAGTCTTGGTTTATCAATGGTTTGAATGTATTTTTCCTTTTTTTTTCCAGAACTCTTAGATGTTGTTTTGTTGCTTTCAACAGTCCCTTTAGGAGTCTTTTCAAGTCTTTTCTTGATAGTGATTTCAGAGGTTTTTGGTTTGGGAGCTTCTGGGTTCTTTTTGCTTCTGAGATCATACTGTTCACGCACCTTCATTATGGCATTCTCAAATCCTAACCTATATTCCTCAGATTCTAACCCTTCCCCATCCCAATGTGTGTATGGGGTCTGGTTGTCTTATGTGAAAAGGTGTTATCTTGGTTATCCACTTTAACCATGTTTATAATAGTTCCCTCTGACTCTTTTATTATTCCCTCATCCTCATCAAGGAATTTTTCTTGGAATCGAGGCATGATTTGTTGGTCAGAGTCCCTTTGTCTATTGGGAGGAATGTTTATCCTGAAGCTCTAGTTCTGATTTTGAGTTTGATTTCTATTCTGATTATTGGCTTGGAAAACCATTTTATCCATCATTCTTTCTAGCATATCGACGTTTTTGGCTAGATTATCTAATTTGGAATCAGATGTAGAAGCTGCGGCATCCTCTTTATATGTCACTCTATTTTCAGCCCTCATCCTGGCTCTTTTTTCAATCAGATTAGCCTCTACACTAAGAGCTCCCTTCTGCATGTCTTCTAAAGTTAAGGGATCTCTTTCTCTAAGCTGGTAAGCCATTTTAGGATCAAATCCTTTAGGGAATTTGGCCAAGGCTGATCCTTGTCGAAGTTTCAAGTCTGGCGGTAGTGCATTATACACACTATTGAATCTGATGCACTAATTTTGAACACTCTCCCCAAGGCTTCTTTTTAGGTCATTGTAATCTGAAAGTATTTGGAGTGGATTCTTCCTAATTTCCCATTTGTTTGTGAATGCTTTATGTAAAGAAGGGAGATCATTGATACTGTGGGGAGCTAGACTCTTAAAACATTTCTTCGCCTCTCTTCCTAAGCTTTGGGCAAAGATTGTCATATTAATGGTATCATCTTCTATTTCCATATAATCAAATGCATCATTCATCTTGTCCACGTGCTGTTAACAAATAGTGGATTCACTTCCAGTGAAATGGGGAATTTTTTACTGATATTCATTAGGTAAGGTACCAGAGGCTGTGGTAACACTAGGGGAGCATACCATGCTACCATGATAGTGTTTTGTGGGGGAAAAGGAGTGGCTTGGACAATAGGTATGTGGATGGCATAAAGGCTTGGGCCAGCAACAAACTGTTGAGTAGATTTAGGGTGAGAGAGACCCAAGTTATGAATGAGATGGATATCAGGAGGTGTTGATGGAGGGGTTTCTCTGTTACCAATATGTTGACCGCTATGTGCTGGTGAATTTGAAGGCTCATATTCTGTCTAATCTATACCATTGAATGACTTAGTTCTTGGTAAATGAATTGGTAAATCTAAGTCCAATCAAGTATCTGATAGAGCTGCAAGGTTTTCAGGTGCTGAGTTAGCTCTATGAATGGGTCTGACAATAGTTGGATTGCTAGATGTGAGAGAATTCCAAAGAATTCTTTCTAGATTGTCAACTATTTCAGGAGGGTTTGGATCAGGATAAGCTCTGGTATGGGTTTTTCTTGAAGCTAGTATGTTAAGTTTTCAGACTCAACAAAGGAAGTTAGCCAGGTATAACAATATTTAAGAGGCAAACTATCCTTAAACAAAGAAGCTTACTCCCATGTGTTTCCTTTAGTATGGCTGATGTTGTGATGAAACTGGTCTCCAAGTAGATTATTTTGAAAACAAAGATAATCAGCAGGCCTACTATTCATCAGTGGAGTCTTTTGGTCATTTAGGAACTATGGAGTCACTAGGTGGAGGGTTTAAAATGTTTTTAAGTAGGTTGTTGTCCACCATCAACAATCTATACCAAATCGAGGCTAATTGGTCTTCTTTGAGTTCTTAGATATGTTTTAAGGAGTGTTTTACTTAGAGTCCCTAGAGGAGTCACCATTATGTTGGGGACCAAACTCGCTAACACACCAAATATTCTTGAATCAAGGGGTTTTCTGAGGTCCTAAGGGTATATCACGTATAACCTACTCAAATTCCCCCGTATGGTCGCCATTATGTTGGGGTTGCTATGATTTGGCAGATTTGGCAATACAAATGACAAGACAACATCAAAAAACTTTGGGATCTCAAGATCTAGCCCTCCTGGATCCAGAGAGGAATCTCTCTATAGAGCTAAATAAATGTCTATCTTTGATGTTTAGTTTGAGGTATTAGGCTAGTTATAGAGCACAAGGGTTTTTGTTCTGTTTGTTTGTTTGGGAAACATTGACAAAGGGTTTATTAAAAGGCAAAGGACTTGAGGAATGGAGGATTCCCGGCAATGGGGAGATAATTGAAAGAGAATACAGATCCATTGGGAAATGGGGTCATAAAAGGGTTTACTTGCAATTCAAATATCGAAGACTTTCAAAGGGCTAGTCATCTAAAACAAAGGATCTCTTAAGATGATAGTATGAGGTGAAACAATAAGGAAGTGAATGGGAATGACAAGGAAAACCTTCCAAGGTGACCACTTTGGAGTAAGGAAAGGGATAGGGCATACCTTATACCTCTATGATCAATAATCCACATGAGGCTAACTTCAAAGACAACAATTCAACAGTCCTCCTGACTACTTTCAGATAGTAGAAAACACTTAAGGTTTAACATAGAGTGAAGGTCTAAGATCAGAGAAATAATTTTAACCTTATCTGCTTTTGACATTCAAATCCAATAGATCTTTGAGAAGTTGACTATTGGAAATAGAACCTAGGGGACAGGGCTAACTCTAAATCTTCCTATTTCCTAATTCTTTCAACCGAACCAAACAAGAACATCTAAGAAACAAACTCTAAATTCATATATTAGTAAGCATGGACAAACCAACTTCTATACTGGTTAAATTATGTTGAATTTGTTCTAAGATACACAATTAGTAGAAAAAATTAAAGATAATAAAGTGCAGGAAACATTAGGGTGCTTGCAGCAGTATATCCTAAGCTAAAATTACTGATTCTTATTAGGGAAAATGGAACATGATGTGAAACAAAGAGGAAACAATGACAAAGAGAGACTCATCAGAAATGATGTAGATCATGATCCAGTGAACATGCTTGTCATATTAGTAGAGCAAAACCAGTCACATACATTCTTGTGCAACAACTTGATACATCCAGAAATTATCTCCCAGCCTATTTACAACAACTACTCAGAGACCTCTAGCTTGAATTTTCTTATAATCAGTGATTTTCCAACAACCAACCAACATTTTCAATGTAATTTACAGGGGTTCTTATAGGTGAATGAGTGATAGAAGTGGTAGAAATGGCTTAAAAGATTCATTAAAATAGAAGGGGAAATTTCTTTGAAGCCCATTCTGTTTAATATCTTTACATTAACTTTTATTATCCTTTAGATGAATTAGGAGTCTTTGTCAGTTTGAAAATAACTCCTAGGGTATGTTCTTTGAAATAATTTTCTTGCTGTAGTACTCTGTTTTATCTTCTATGACAAGTAAGGTGAATATTTTTTCTTTCAGGTCTTCCATACTTCATAACCAATGCACTGACAGTTCTAGGAGCTTTCTATCAAAATAATAACTATTATGGGCTCGATGAGGAATAGAGAATGGGTAGCCAGAATCGATCCTTTCTTTAGTAAAGAAATGTTCTGCTGATATGTCCTTTGCGCAACTATAATCAATGGTTTGCATGTAACCTGTGCTTCAAAATTCATTGAGTTTCCTTGATCTTCTTTATGATCTTAGAACTATGGATTAGATACTAAATCTTCAGTATCATGCACTAATCCTTCTAATATTATTCTGATACTCTTTAAACTTCTGCTGTATAGGTATCCTGGGTTTTTGCTGAGCTGGAGGGTTTACAGGTACGATTGATGTTCATGACGCATAAATCCATCTTAGAATTCACCCTGCATGGCTTCCCATTTGTATTGATAGGTTATGGAGTCGTCACTCTGAACCGAAGTGTCACCTTCGTGACTGTGGGAAGGCATTATGGATCTAACGCCATTAAACCTACAAACACAAGATAAACCAATTAAATAAAACCTGTGCGTGGGGTATGAATGCAGTAGAGTCTTGCGAAGGTGGAGGAGCAGTGAGGAGATGGTGAATGCAATGGCCAAAGGGTCGAAACCATGGCAGAGGGCGAAAACTAGGTTCAAAATTTGAATTTGGCACAAAATTGGAGAAGGGTGGTTTTGGGAAACCATTAATGGTTTTTGCACAACATTTGGTTGTTGGAAATATGATGCAATGTTTTGTCGTTGATGGCAACCTACTTGATGAAGTTGTCCTTGATGGAAATTGACTTGATGAGTTGTCTTTGGATAGCAACCTATTTGTTAATGATGTAAATATGATGTATCTACAGAGAAGCTTAGAAGTAACAAAGAAATAAATTCCAGTAAGTGCCAGAGTAATGATGAATAAGATATGTCACAAAGCATACGTGGGTTTGTAAAGGAAAAATAGCGTATGTACGCGTAAAAGTACGTACCAAGTAACGTATTACTATTTGCGCTCTAAATTTATAAAACCAAGGGACATGACCATGGTATTGGCTCACAGTATTGAGCACTGGATTATCTATTTGATCCCATCCAGGAATACCATCACCGGTTGAGTGGTTTTTACTCATGGTATTGACAAAGGCTAAATCTATATAAAGAAGATCATAGTGAAAAAGTGTGCATAGGTCTGGGTTTTAATGAATACTTCACTTTGAAGTGTATCTGCATGGAATGGGTAATAGTTTATTGATTAATATGAATTAATAATGCACCTATGAAGAAAATGATGAAGAGGGATCTCTAGATCTGAAATGACTATGTATTTTCTAGATCTATTTATGGAATGTTTAGATCTCTAATCTGGCGAATCTTTGCTGAAGTAAAGGGTGAGATCTGAGTTATATGTTCTGAAGAGCTGCATAGTTCTGAAAAGTTACAGATCTATACGCATGTTCATCTCCGAGAAAGCACATATATATGCAAGTTCGTTTCAGCAAAAGTGTGTATGAAATCAAAGGTCAGTTCTGAAATAGTTGCAGATCTATACGCAGGTTTGTCTCTGTGAAAGCACGTATATACGCAGGTTCAGTGAAGTAAAAGCACGTATGGAATCTAGGGTTTTGCTAAAGTGTGTGGAATTAAATCTCTGATCTATCTTGCTGTTTTACTGCTATCTATCAATGATGTATTCATACAGATCTCGGTTATTTGAATGTTGATTATGCTGCTGATTATGTTGATTAAAGATCAAGTTGTTGGTTGATTGGTTGATGATTCAATGAATGAATTGATGGGGTTATAAGTTTCAGTTTTATGTATGTTGAGCTTAAATGTGTGGAGTGGGTCCAGTATGAAAATTGATGAAACGTGGTCCGCAGTGGTGTTGAGGGTCGAAGCCTTCAATGAGGGGGTTGTAGCTCCCTTCTAGTGGTAGCTCGTAAACGAGAGCAGGGGGTAGTAGCTCCCTTCTAGTGGTAGCTGGTAAACGAGAGCAGGGGGTAGTAGCTCCCTTCCAGGAGAGGCTGGTAAACGATAGTAGGGGGTAGTAGCTCCCTTCTAGGAGAGGCTAGTAAACGAGAACAGGGGGTAGTAGCTCCCTTCCAGGAGAGGCTGTTAAAAAAGATTAGGGGGTTGGAGCTCCCTTACAGTAGTGGCTGGAGAACGAGAGAAGGTTACAGCCTTTTGCAGGTGGGTGCCTGTGTGCTAGTATGAGTCTGCGCCAGCACAAAATTGTAAGAATTTTTCTTTATAATAAATATTGAAGACAAAGATGACAGCAACAGTGGTTTTCTCCCAAATTGGGTTTCCACCTTAAATATTGGTGTTCATGTGTGTTGCTTATGTGTGATGGTTTATTCTATTATTATTTCACATGCTTACTGCTTACTAAACATCTGATGAATGAATGACGCAATGATCTAAGTAAAGAATTAAATGCATAATAATATCTCTGGACATACGCAAGTTTTCTTAAGGATATCTGCGTGTATACGCGAGTTGGGTTCAGTAAAGTAGAGTATGGTTTTAAGAGAAAGAAAAAGTAAAAAGTTTTCAGTTAGCTCTAAATGCTAATTCACCCACCCCCTCTTAGTATTTTTCCCAACAATTGGTTTCAGAGCGTGGTCCTTCTGAAGGAGCTTGATCGCTTGAAGGAGATCCATCACAATGGGAAGGAAGCAAAAGAAGAAGGCTACTCAAGGAAAGAATATATCGCAGAAATCGTGTACGACAGAAAATGAAGATGATGCAAAAGGTATTAATCCTTGTTCTTTTGATTCACTTCCTTATGCAAGAAATGGTGAAGATAGTGAAAATGATAGTGAAAGTAACAGTATGGGTCTAGAAGCAAATCTCAAGATTAATGTTGAAGAAAAATTTAAAAAGAAGGAATCTATCTACAAAGATATGATCTCTAGAATGAATGGACAGATAGGAATGTATCAAATACTACAGGATAAAGTAACCAATCGAAGTGAAAGACTGAAGCAGAAGTCATCTCTCTCAAAACAGATCTGGAAAAATCAAATAAGAAGAATGAAGAACTTTTACAAACTTTTGAAGAACAAGAAAATGGGTTGAAAGAAGAGATTTTAAAATTGAATGATCAAGTAGAAGAAGGAAGAAGGGTCGAAGAAAGTATGAAGAAGCAATGCCAAATATTTGAGGTTGAGGTAAACATTTTAAAAGGTAAATTAGAAGAAAAAGATAAACTCTTGAGGTTTCAAGATAGTACTAAGATTCTGGACAATATTCTTAGTAGTCAAAGGTCTCCTTCTATTAAATTTGGTCTTGGTTTTCATGAAACTATTAAAGGAGAATCTAGTTCACAGGAAAGTGCTAAAGATTCAAAGGATATCAATGCAAAACCTAAAGTTTTGAAAGAAACAAAAGGTCAACCGACAATCATGAACTCTCAAAAGAAATCATTCCCTCCTAACTATATAAGCATCAATCGATTCTCTCCTTTGATCAATAATTTTGAATGATTTAAATGTCATAATTATGGGCATGTTGCAACCAATTGCAGAAGAAAATTGTTTCAGTCACAAACAAACAGATTCTACACAGAAAGGTACTCAGGTTTCTTTAAGGGATATTGTTTTTCATGCAGCAAGTTTGGTCATAAAGCAGCTGATTGCAATAGAAGAAAGAATAGAAAAACACATTATGATCTCTATGCTTACTTTTCTGGTCACACAAGATGTTATGCTTGTAACAAGTATGGACATGTAGAAAAAGAATGCAGGATGAATATATCTGATAAATTGGATAATTTCCAACACACAATAAGAAATTTCAAGCAAAGCTGGAAAAAGAAGGAGGACCGGTAAAAAACGTAGGGGATAATAATCCTACTGCAGTCTTCCGCTTCTAAAGCTTACTTCTCATAATGACTGCAAGAGTGATGTGAGATACTTTATAGGAATCAGTAATGTATCATCACAAGGGGAGAAATATATGGTGATTCCCATGGTTGGTTTGGTAATTCTGGTTGTGTTTATTTCTAACAGTGCATCTAATGTGACAACAGAAGATAGGTATAGAATTTATAAATCCAGGAGAAAATGGAGCTATGAAATTTTCAGTATTTCACTTTTCATACGTGGGTTTCATGAACTAAAGCCACGTATACACACGAGTTCCGTTGGAGACAGAAGCGTATGTTTTTCTGATAAGAAAAATAGTGAGTCAGCTCAAGGACAGGAGCACAGTTTCAGGCGGAGCATTAGCCTTGATGAGAGTAATGCATTGTTGGCATTATGATGGTTCTGAAATATGATCTCTCTCTTGAGGTACTTTTGGTATTGGTTATAAAATGTCATATTTGTAATTTTATGAAAAGGTTATGTTGAGACCTATGATGTAAATTTTTATATTCAGTCATGTAAGGACTTCTTCAAATTTGTAAACGCACTTGGTTGGGTAGTTGAGTCAAAATGTGTAAACCCACTTGGTTGGGTACTTGAGTCACATATGTAAATCCACCTGGTTGGATCATTGATGTAAGTATGAGTCCTTGGTGATAGGAAAGGTCATAGAGTCATGTACTTCATTGAAAAATATTTTTGAAGATTCAGCGTGAACTCAGGGGGAGCATGGTAACTTCAGTGCACATCAGATCTACAGAGCCCTTCTTTCTACAAGAGAAGAAAAACCTTGTTTTGGTCTGCCCTTTTCCCTTGATGTCAAAGGGGGAGAGTATCATGGTGTTTTAATAATGTTATAATCAATGTATCTATCTTTTATGGTGATCAAACACCATCATGGTTGCCATCAAGTCCAAAGGGGGATATTCTTGGTAATATGATGCAATGTGTTGTCCTTGATGGAAACCTACTTGATGAAGTTGTCCTTGATGGAAACTGACTTGATGAGTTGTCTTTGGATAGAAACCTATTTTTTAATGATGTAAATCTGATGTATCTAGAGAGCAGCTTAGAAGTAACAAAGAATGAAATTCCAGTAAGTGCTAGAGTAATGATGAATAAGATATGTCACAAAGCATACGCGGGTTTGTAAAGGAAAAATACCGTATGTACGCGTAAAAGTACGTACCAAGTAGCGTATGCCTATTTGTGCTCTAAATTTATAAAACCAGGGGACATGACCATGGTACTATCCCACAGTATTGAGCACTGGATTATCTATTTGATCCCATCCAGGAATACCATCAGTGGTTGAGTGGTTTTGACTCATGGTATTGAAAAAGGCTACATATATATAAAGAAGATCATAGTGCAAAAGTGTGCATAGGTCTGGGTTTTAATGAATACTTCACTCTAAAGTATATCTGCATGGAATGGGTAACATTTTATTGATTGATCTGAATTAATAATGCACCTATGAAGAAAATGATGAAGAGAGATCTCTAGATCTGAAATGACTATGTATTTTCTAGATCTGTTTATGGAATGTTTAGATCTGTGATCTAGTGAATATTTGCTGAAGTAAAGGGTGAGATCTAAGTTATCTGTACTGAAGAGATGCATAGTTCTGAAAAGTTACAGATCTATACGCATGTTCATCTCAGAGAAAGTGCGTATATACGCAAGTTCGTTTCAGCAAAAGCGCGTATGAAATAAAAGGTCAGTTCTGAAATAGTTGCAGATCTATACGCAGGTTTGTCTCTGTGAAAGCACGTATATACGCAGGTTCAGTGAAGTAAAAGCATGTATGGAATCTAGGGTTTTGCTGAAGTGTGTGGAATGAAATGTCTGATCTATATTGTTGTTTTACTGCTATCTGTCAATGATGTATTCATATAGATCTGGGTTGTTTGAATGTTGATTATGCTGTTGATTATGTTGATTAAAGATCAAGTTGTTGGTTGATTGGTTGATGATTCAATGAATGAATTGATGGGGTTATAAGTTTCAGTTTGATATATGTTGAGCTTAAATGTGTGGAGTGGGTCCAGTATGAAAATTGATGAAACGTGGTCTGCAGTGGTGCTGAGGGTCGAAGCCTTCAGTGAGGGGGTTGTATCTCCCTTCTAGTGGTAGCTGGTAAACAAGAGCAGGGGGTAGTAGCTCCCTTCCAGTGGTAGCTGGTAAATGAGAGCAGGGGGTAGTAGCTCCCTTCGAGGAGAGGCTGGTAAATGAGAGCAGGGGGTAGTAGCTCCCTTCCAGGAGAGGCTAGTAAACGAGAGCAGGGGGTAGTAGCTCCCTTCTAGGAGAGGCTGGTAAACGAGATCAGGGGGTTGGAGCTTCCTTCCAGTAGTGGTTGGAGAATGAGAGAAGGTTGCAGCCTTTTTCAGGTGGGTGCCTGTGTGCTGGTATGAGTCTGCGCTAGTACAAAATTGTAAGAAGTTTTCTTTATAATAAATATTGAAGACAAAGACAACAACAGCGGTGGTTTTCTCCCAAATTGGGTTTCCACCTTAAATACTCGTTTTCATGTGTGTTTCTTATGTGTGATGGTTTATTCTATTATTACTGCACATTCTTACTACTTACTAAACATTTGATGAATGAATGATGCAATGATTTAAGTAAAGAATTAAATGCATAATAAGATCTCTAGACATACGCAAGTTTTCTTAAGGATATCCGCGTGTATATGCGAGTTGGGTTCAGTAAAATAGCGTATGGTTTTAAGAGAAAGAAAAAGTAAAAAGTTTTCAATCAGCTCTAAATACTGATTCACACCGCCCTCTCAGTATTTTTCCCAACATTGGTTGGGGAGGTGGTATTAAATTTTGGAGCACGATTCCATACACTGATTGACACGTGGATTTGGGAAACTACTTATATCGCGTGGAAGTAGCGCACTATGGGGGAGGCTAAAAAATTACGCGAAATGAAATGCTGGCCATCAGATATTCAGGCCAAATATCTACGTCCATGCGAGAGTGCGATGGAGGATAAGGTGCACGGATGAAACAAATTGTGGGGCCCGGTGACATATGATGTTTGTCGTGTAGTGGAAAGTGTATGTAGCGGGGTGGAAAATTAAGTAAAAATTTAGTTTCATCGGGTTAAATCCAGACCGTAGGATCCTGAGAATGAATGACTGAGATCTAAAGATGAAGCAGAGAATTTGAAAAGAGAAAAGGGACGGGAGGTAGAAAGGCAGAGGAAGGGAGGCTCGATGGCCATTGATCTCTGCAAATCAACAATCCAAATTTATTTAAAGCCATAATGTCGGGACATGGAAAAACGAACAGAAGATGAGGTTTTAACGAGGGTTTTTTTCCCTTTAGCACCCAATTGCGGTGCTAAGGATATATGAGGAGAAGGGCTAAAATATATAAGCCCTCGGGGGCTTAGCACCTTCATAGTGAAAAATACTGATTTTAAGGCCAAACATAGGAATTTTAAGGCCAAATGAAGGTTTCAATAGGCTACAAAAAGGATTTTTAAACCAAATAAAGGGAAATATAAGGTTTAAAAGGGGTTTAGGATGATTTAGAGGTTAAAATGAAGGTTTATCAAGGAATTTTGTGAAGGGAATAAGGGTGAAAAATGGAATTCTTTGTGAGTGAAAAGAGAAGTGAGATGATGGAAAATGGAGCCTCATGAACAATTTTTTCTTGGTAAACAATAGGGTCCTTGAGGGCTTTATAGTGAAACAGAAGTGAAGATTAATATCAAGGATAAAGAGCACCATAAGACTTGAAGAACTCACAATTTAGCAAGGTAATTGTTTATTGAAGGTTGAAACAGATTTAGCCACCTTTTTGCTTTGACAATGCTATCACTCTAGTAAATTCTCTATCAGAAATATTTAAAACTTTGTAACTTATTAGAGGTAACCAAGAAACACTTTTAGAATTCAGGATCTAGCCTTCCTGAGTTCCAGAGAGGGATCTCTCCATATGATTCAACTTTCTTTAGGTAACAGGTATTAGGCTAGCTATGATTGTGCAGTTAGGTTTAATTTTTTGAAAAGGTTGGTGGGAATAAAGGATTACAAAGGAAACCATAGAAATATCTACCTAACCATTGGGCAATGGAGTCAAATTATTGCAAACAAGACTAGAAAACCTAGGCCAAAAGATGCAAATATGCTAAGGGCAAGATAGATGACCTTTCAAGGGTTTTGAAAGGTAATTTTGATGAAGTGGGTGAAATCTGGACTAAGGGAAATTAAGAATCCTTATATCACAGATAAGAATATTGAAGGAGGGGATCAAACTGGGACCTAAAGAAATTAAGAATTTTATGGTCCGGTTATCAAGCAGAAAACATTAAAATGCCAACTAGTTTAAAATAGGGAGCTTATTATCACTAATCCTGTTTAATTTCTCCTTAGTTGATCATTACAGAATAGAAACACAATATATGAATGAATGTAAACTTTTTAAAGGAAAACACTGAAAACAGGAAAAAGACGAGACTTATCTTGTCACCATGAGAATCCTTAGCTATGATGTCTATTCGCTTCCGTGTCTATTCGCTTCCGTTTCCAGCCTGCTGTTTCAACTTAACTCACATAAAATCCCAATTTTTCAACAAAAAATCAATAGTAATCTTTATTATTTTATTCCACACAAAAATACTTCCAAGAGTGAAGTATTTATACAAATTCTAAACTAAAATATCTTGAAACAATATCAAGATTAGTTCACAAATATCTCCAACTGTTTTACATAAATATAACTTAAGTAAAGGACAATCAAACTAATGCATATATTTGGCACTATTTTTTATGGATAGGTGACGGCTAAGAGGATAATTCTAATTTTATCCAACTCTTAGTTGATGACGATACATCCAAGTCACTAACTGCTTCCTTTCTTTTTGCATTCTGCTCCAACAATTCTGAAAACTTGGGGTCCAATGATATCTTTTTGTTTCTCAATCCGTAATAGATATGTAAAAAATTAAAGAGGTTACTGTGGATTAATATGTTGGTGAGATAAACCTCTTTCATTTTCCGAAAATTCCTCTCCATATATGTACAATAGGCTCTGCAAAAATATGTGTAAAACAGAGTTTTACAGAGTCTGAAAAATAACCTGTAAAGATGTGCATGTATCTCTGATTCTGAAATCACTGTGCCAAAAGTGAGATAGATTTTTGTAGATGGATCTCTTAGGAACAAAACCCTCCTTCATTTTTTTATGATGCATTTCGGATTGGCCACAATATTCTCTTCAAAATGATGGCTTAACTGGAATTTTCTGCAAAAAGTGCTTTCCAACATTGTTTAATATTTCCAAAACCACAATAGCTGTTAGAAAAGTGAGAGAGACTTTTGTAGATGGTCCTCTTAAGAACATAAACCGCATTCATTTTTTCAAAATTCATCTTGCATTGATCAAAATAGTCTCTTCAAAACAATGATTATAACATGAAATTTCTGCAAAAATATTCCTTCTTGTTGTGTTTTTCATCTTTTGACTTTTTTGTTCTTTTGACTGTTTTACTTTCACTTTAGAGAAAATTAAATTTTGGTAAAAGTATTTTCATTTCTTTTACCATTTTACTGCCTCTGTATTTGCTTTTACTGTTTACCTTTGACTGCTCTGTAACTTCATTTTAACTTTCACTCTGATTTTTACCTGATACACTTTAACCACTAATACTTTTTAACTGTTATGCTTTTACTATCCCTCTAAATTTTCATTTCACTTTTACCATTCACTGTGCACATTTCATCATTATAATCTCTCTCTGAATTTGTATACAAATTGTTTGTTGAATGAATATATTGAGTTAAAATCTAAGAATTTGGAGCAAACAATTTTGTCAACTAGTATTGAAATTGTTGGTCCAAATCCATATTCTGATAGTAACCTGCAAAAATCACACAATTTGTTAATGAAATCCAGGTCTACAGGGAGGTGATTGTAGGATTTTTGAAAGACATGTGGAATGAGATCAGTCTGTGAAGGTTTAACTCTATTTTTTAGGCATTTTTGGGAACTACTGCAAGATTAGATTGTTTGTAGGAGTTATTCACTTTAATAGAGATGAAACTGAGTAATGTAGGCAAATGATGGCTTTATTTTTGGAATTTTTTTCTCAATTAGGTTTTCTGAATTGGTTTGATTGAAAATAGGGAATATCAAGTTAATTCAGAGGTTTTAGTTGTTCAGATCCTTGATTTTAATCTCTAAACTGTGAAAATTGAGGAAATTGGCTTTAAAAAGGTTCACAGTCAAAGATAGGGCTTTTTGGTCTATAACAGTCTTCAATTCAGTTGTATTCAGTTGGAAAAAGTCATAGAGATTATTTGAGGATTAATTTCAGAGGAAATTGCTCTTAAAATGGCAACTGGCTCGAAAATGGCGCTGTTAGGTTTGAAAATGGTGAAAAGGGCTCTGCGCAGGCTCTCAGGGTGTAATGGGGCACAACAGTGAAAATTAGACGAAAATAGGCTCTGTGAAGGTTTCACAAGTTTAAAGCATGAATAGGTGAAAAATTATGAAAACAATAGACTTTAACGTATTAAACCATAGTATAAACTATAGTTAAGTTACATTAAACAAAGGTTAAGGAGGAGTGGTTTTGGAATACCGACGGTGGTATTCGCATGGTTCAACGGTGGTAAGCGGTAATACACTTTTCTAATGAGATGCAATAGAATCATGACACGTCAATGCCAGGTGGTTTGGATAAACCACCCATTTCGTGTGACTTTTACAAAACATCCATCGATTACTTTGTGAGCACGAAAAATGCATTATCGTCGTCGAATCTGGCTTTGGGGAGCGAACGATCGGGACTAAAAGGGAAAGTGCGGGAAAAGTCAATTATCGGGTTCAATATAGGCCATAGATCTTGGGAGTAAAAGAAAATATGACAGTTAAAAATAGCGCGATGGGGAGGAGTAAAAATGTATTGATCCGTCGCTTTGATTTTCATTTGTTGGATCAAAAGGGATTTGGGGATCGAAGGGTCTAGATTGAATCCCGATGGGAACAGGCCTTTTGATGGGATTTATATATATAATTAGCTTTTTCCAATGGAAAGGGTGATCAGGAAGGTTAATCAAGATTTTAACCAAGGTTAGGGGGTCGGGGAAGGGAAATATACAAGGGAATGGGTTTAGAAGTTTAGTTTAAATTAAACTTCGATATTTTTTGTTTAAAACATATAGACCATATGTTCAAAGGTTTTTCATATCTTTTTTATTATATGGTTAATTAAATCGAGATGACTTAACTACCATAGGGGGCAGAATATTTATATATATAGAATACTTAGCCAAAGGGGTTATAAGGGGGGTTTTTATTTAAACATGTGGGAATAAATAACTTTGGCTTAAGTTATATTAAGTGGGTTTATGGGTTTATTATATAAAAAGGAGTTATAAAATAGGAAAATGTTATTTTTATAGGGAGTTAATATATAAGCTAAAGTTAATATGAAAATAGGACATGGTATACTCAAAACACATATTTATAATAAGTAAAGTGAGGTTTTAAAGATAATTTGCATTGATATTATCACTTAACTTATGATGTAATGTTATTTTGAGGGCTTAATGTATTTAAATGATGTAGGAAGTTAGCTAAATAGGAATTACAAATGCCTTTAGGTAAAAATGGAGTTTTACTTAGGATTATTCAAGGGAATGAGTGCATGAATGGTAAATGATGTGATTAAGGGATTAATATAGACATTTCACACTTTCAACTAATCAGTCATAGAGCCTTGGGTCCAGTCCCAAGAAAAGTCAAGGAAATGCCTTGAGCCTTTCTAACTTAGCATAGAATGTTTCATGACTATGGGAAGGGGAAGTTAGTTATTTTGTAGCCCATGATGAATGATATTTACATTGAGACTTTTCACCTTCTTCTCCCTACCCATCTTACCATGCTAACATTTTTTTCTTCCTTTGTAGTAGGTGCATTTAAGATAGCAACCTTCACAGCATTTATTCTTTCTGAAAGCAAGTAAAACTATCTAATTCTACACTTATTTCATACATGAATCCAGATTAAACTATTGGATTCACTTTATTTCTCTACCTAACTACTGAATTGTCATGATTAAACTATATGACAGCTCATTATTCTCTATCTATAACAAGGAAAATTGAAAAATGACAAGTTAAGATTAAACTGTCTAACTCATCATGGACTATGGCATTTATTGACACTCTGCCACAGTAAAAAAGTAAAAAGTAGTGGCATGTATGCTTGCACACTTTCATTTTTTCTTTTGGGGTCTTTTATTTTTTCTAAGTCTTTTGATTATTCTTTTAGGACTTTTTACCCTCTTTTTTTATTTTCTTGATTTTTTAAATTTTTTTATAAAATATGTGAATATAACTTGCAAAAGGAAAAGTATGCACAGATTTACAAGATTATCAATAGTCAAGTCAAAATTATGACCCCTATATTATAGGTTGCTATCATTGAGTTGTCTCATGTTTGTTAATGGTATACATCAATGATCGGTAATCAAACTATTTATCACATAGTCAACTTCAGATCTTTCATTACAAAAGCATATAAATGTACCATGTCCGGTCGCTGAAGGCCTCGATTTCTGTAAGCATCTTGGCTCACTTGACAAATCCTTCAGTTTTCTGGTAGTGATAGCATCCACCTTATATGTTGTAGTCCATCAGAAGAACATGTTATATGTTGGAACTCATGTTAGTGCAGTAACACTATTCCACCTATATGACTTAGTACTTTGAGGATCAATTCTGGATTATCAGTGATCATACATTGTTTGAGCATAATTTATCATACTTTATTGTATATGTGATATTGAGACATAGCTCTATTGTGATCCTTTGTAGCTATGGTCAGATGCTCCAATATGTATTATTTATTGTTATGTACACTTATGTATACATGTTGGATCTGCTTTATAATTCATCAATGAACATGCCTTATTATCTATGAGCATGGGTATGCCTACCTCAATCATGAGCCTTCTTTCTGATTTCTTCCACATGTTTTTAGCGGGCTGGAATATGGTGATCTCCTCCTAGGATCTCCAATGATGTCTCTTTATACTTAATAAATTTCAGCCATCATGTACCCCTTCTAACCTCATATATTACAAGGAATCTATTATAGCATCATTCAACACTACTATAGTTCTGATGCTCTTGTATGGCCTTGGGAAACCCTTTCCCATTCAGACTTTATCATTTATTAAAAAAAATGTATTTTCAATTCCCTATGTGACTCTACCCTTCAAAAAGCACATACGCATGCGAGTACATCTATGTAGAACTGACATATATAATTTAAAATATGAAAATAATATAAAAAATCCTATTTTTCAGGTGGGTTTTACGGGTTTCACTGAAATCCCACCTACAAGATCCCGTGGCCTAACTGAATTAACAAATTTCTAGTGTTATTTATACACCTCAAGGGAAGGCCTAATTACAACAAGGAGATAGGATAATGAAATTATAGTCATTTAGGTCTGATTTCAAGTGTGATTTCCCTTGTCCTTCCTGCACTCCACATCGTAGGAACCCCTTGCTTCATTGCATAGATGTTCATCCTTCCTTATATGACATCATGTTTCTTATCACAAAGAGGTGATATTTAACGCTTTAGCTTGACGAATCTAGAGGTATGTTTCGTTGATTCCATGGAAGGATCATGTTGTATCTCTCTAATACTCTCTATTGATATTAATAAAGAAGCTCTTTCTTGTTCCTTAAATGTTATGGTCTCATCTTTTATGATTCATGTTGAATATATATCATGATTTATATGATTATTCTTGATGATATAACATGTTTATTATGCACATGGTTTGAAATACTTGTTGTATATATGCTTCTTTGAAATTTTTTGCAGGTTTGATTGCTTTGGAGGAAGCAGAGGGTTTGAAACCTATAGGATCGAATTCAAATGTCGGACCTATGGGTACTTATTTTGAACCGTAGTTTTGTATTTTACATGATTTTCTTGCATGATGTATGCTTCTTGTTGATTTTCTACCTTCTATCTATTCAGGTTTTCAACCCCTACCTCAGGGAAGTTTTTCTCGCCAACAATTGTGCCCATGTATTTATCTAGATGTGTAGGTGACAATTCTATCCATTCAACTCAATGAAAGATAAGATGGAAAAACACATCAAAATGACATTATAATTTTTAAAATGGAAGAAATAAATAGGAATGATTTTTTCGAACATGTCACAAATGGAAATTAAAATATAAATTTTGAGACTACCATTTTATATATGTTTATGGGAGATCAATAGGGGATCTAAATGTGATAGGTAATTTAATAGGTAATATTTACAGTCATAGTGTGCATAATTTATAGTAGTCAGTAAGGGTGGAAATTCTAGTTAGTGATTTGGAGTGACTCCAAATCCAACCCCACAGACGTGATCCCTCCTTGTAGGCCCCAAAAGTGTTGCAGTGGAATATTCCTTTGTTTCATATGCATGGGACATTGAATCTTTTTGTACGATTTGATTTATTTCTAGAAATGTCAAAATTTCAAAAAATTCATGTAAGAAACATCATTAACATATATATAGGTTGGGAGATTACTATTCTCTTTGTACTAAATTATGACATTAGATTTCCATGCTTCTTTTTATGGAATTTCCTCCACGCATACCCCTAGTTAAAAAAATACTCTTTTGACTACAAGTTTGATTGTAGTCATGAAAAATAAAAAAATATGGATAAATATACTTGAAGTTGGTGATTGTGAACAAAAATACATTTCGTTACAACTTACAATGCCATGTTCAAGACCATCTCCTGTCAGTGAAGACCTCGATTTGTGTAAGCATCTTGGTTTACTCGACAACTCTTTCAGTTTTTTTCTAGTGATACCATCCACCTTATATGTTGCAATCCATCACAACAAAATCTTGTATGTTGCAAATCAAGTTGGTGTAGTACCACAATTCCACCTATAGGACTTGGTACTTTGAGGATCATTTGTGCAACATAAGCGATCATACATTGCTTGAGCATCATTCATCAGACTTTCTTCTATATGTGATATTGAGAAATAGCTACATTGTGTTGCTTTGTAGCTATAGTCAGATGATCCACTATGTATTTTTTAGTTTTATATACACTTATGTATACATGTTGGATCGGATTTATACTTGATCAACGAACATTATTTATTATATCTAAGCATGGGTATGCCTGCCTTAGTCGTGAACCTTCTTTCTGATTTCTTCCATAGGGTTTTAGCGGGTTGGAATATGCTGATCTCCTCCCAGGTCCTCAAATGATCTCTTTTTATACTTAATACATTTCGGCCATGATGTGCCCCTTCTAACCTCATATATTACGAGGCATCTGTTATAGCATCATTCATAAATCCTATAGTTCTGATGCTCTTGAATGGCCTTGGGAAATCCTTTCCCATTCAAACTTGATTATTTACTAAAAAAAAATATTTTGAATTCCGTATGTGACTCTATCCTTCAAAAAGCATGTAAACATGTGAGTACATCTATACAAAACCCACATATATAATTTAAAATACGAAAAAAATACAAAATATCCTATTTTTCGGGCAGGATTTATGGATATCATGAAATTCCCCCCTACAAAATCTCGTGACCTAACTAAATTAACCATGTTTTGGTGGTATTTATACACCTCATGGGAAGGCCTATTACACCAAGGAGATAGGATAATGACATTATAGTCATTTTGGTCCTAGATAAAGTCTAATTTCCCTTGTTCTTCGTGTAGTCCCAATTAGAGGAAACCCTTGTTTCCTTTCATAGATGTTGATCCTTCCTTATATAAAATCATGTTTCTTATCATCCAGAGGTGATATTTGAGGCTTCGACTTGACCGATCTGGAGGAAGGTTTCATTGGTGCCATGGATGGATCAGGTTGTATCTCTCCACTACTCTTTGTTGATGTCAATAAATAAACTCTTTCTTGTTCCTGAAATGTTATGATTTCATGTTTTATGATTCATGTTGAATATATATCATGAATGATATGCTTATACTTGATTATCTAACATTTTTACTATGCACATCCTTTGAACTACTTGTTGTATATATGCTTCTCTGAACTTTTTTTTAGGTTTGATTACTTTGCAGGAACAATAGGGTTTGAACCCTATGGGAGCGAAATCAAACATCGCACCTATGCATACTTATTTCATTCTTGGCCATTG
Source organism: Pinus albicaulis (assembly GCA_034641835.2). Lineage (NCBI taxonomy): Eukaryota > Viridiplantae > Streptophyta > Pinopsida > Pinales > Pinaceae > Pinus > Pinus albicaulis. The sequence goes on along the minus strand of CM076574.1, from coordinate 367,243,222 downwards.
TAGTTTACAAGGTTTGGTTGCATGATATATGCTTCTTGTTGATTTTTTGCCTTCGATCTATTAAGGTTGTTAACCCTTACCTTAGGGAATTTTTTCCCCCAAATAGTTGTGCCCATGTATTTCTCTAGATGTGTAGGTGAGAAGGCTATTCATTCAACTAAATGAAAGATAACACGACAAAACACATCAAAATGACATTATAATTTGGGAAATGGAATAAATAAATAGGAACGACTTTTCCGAACATGTCACAAATGGAAAGTAAAATATAAAATTTGAGACTACCATTTTATATATGTTTATGGGAGATCAATAGGATATCTGACTGCTATAGATGATTAGGCGGGTAACATTTACGGTCATAATTTGCATAATTTATAGTACCCAGAAGGATGGAAATTTCGGTTAGTGATTTAGAGTGACTCCAAATATAACCCCACATACGTGATCCCTCCTCATAGGCCCCAAAAGTGTTGCAATGGAATATTCCTTTGTTGCATATGTGTAAGACACTACATCATTCTGTACCAATTCAATTTGTTTCTATAAATGTCAACATTTCTGTTGGGGTTCCCATGTTTTGGCAGACTTGGCAATACCAAAAGATGACACAACATCATAACCACTTTTGGGCCCTAGGATCTAGCCCTCCTGGACCTGGAGAGGGATCTCTCCAAATGGAGCAAAGAATGATATATCTTTGAGGCTCAAATGAGATGTTAGGCTAGTTATGAAGCACAAAAGGGGGGTTTTAAAATGATTTGGTTGAAGGGTTGCTGGGTTGGTTAGGGGATCATGGACTGGGAAAGCAATGGAAGGAAAGGAACAAAATAGCAGGCTGTTTCAACAAAGAGTATAGGCCAAGAAAGTGCCATCCATTGGGCTATGGAGTCATGAAAGGTAATTACATGCAACAACTAGCCAAAGCCTCCAAAGGGCAAGTCATCTAATACTAAAGGATCTTTTAGACTAGATGGTGGGATGGAACATTAAGGAAAGAAATTGAAAGAAGGAGAGTGACCCAATTTCTATCTATAGATCAGGTCAGAGGTCATTTAACTCCAGACCTGCTTGGACATACTCAAAGACAGCTCTCAAAGAGGGACAAAGGGGCTGCTTATAGATCGGACCAGAGGTCATTTAACTCCAGGTCTGCTTTAGCAACTCCAAGGGAAAAACAGAAATAATAAGGAAACATCCAAGCAGCAAACCCTGAGTTCATACATCAGCCAGCAGGCAATAACATCCACTGCGCTGGTTAAACCACGTGGATTCACTCTTAGATACACATAAGGAAGAAAACATTAAAGGTAGGGAGAGCATGAACATATGGCACCTAACAAGGGTGAATCCTATGCTATACTTCTGATGCCTACCAGAAGAACATGAAACAACATGAAAAATGTAATGAACAGATTTAGGAAAAACATCACCAATAGTAATAGACCAGGATCCTATGAAATGTGATTTGATTAATTGATGCAAAACCAGTCATGTACAATAAGCTCAATGGCTAATACAATCCAAACTTCTCCTCCCAACCTATTACATACAAGCTACTCTGTAACTCCCTCCCAAGATTGTTCTAACAGTCAAACTGAATCCCTCTAACAGCAACGACAACAGCCAAAAACTGAACAACAACCTTTTACAATGTGCTCTTTTGAATTCTTATAGGAGAAAACAGAGCAGAAGGGGTAGGTGAAGAATTAAATACAGTATTAAAACTTCTGAAAAGAATAAGGGCCGAAACCCGTTCTGCTTGAATGCTGAGTATTTAATTCTTGACACTTCTTTGATGGAGGAATGATCTTCTTCTGGACTCTATTTACTTCTGATATGACTCTGATGTGTTCTTTAAGTCCTTACGGTGGTCTGGAACTTTGTGTTAGCCTTCTGGAATAAATGAACTGGTTGGAAAATCTGCACGGCCGATCCATACCTCCACAACTGCTGCCTGACTGTCTTAAATGAGCTTCAGTCAGAGTAATTAATCATTTCAGGGCTCGAGGAGGCATGGATATTTCTTGTAGGAAGGTGCACGTCTGGAGAAGAGTACTCTACCGATATTTAAACACAGGTAAGATTTTGACGGTGTGCTTAAATATTCAAACTGTGCCTCGATTCTTTGACCACGGGATCATAATTGTTAATATTCAATTAACCGGCCTGAATCCCTTCAAAAACCATCTCTGCTGCTTCGCTGGCGGATGTAATGGCCTCTCTGTGCTATCTGCTCAATAAAATAAACCTGTCGTGAACCGGGGTAGTGGTAGTGGGGAAATTTTGCGGAGGCCAGAGAAATGGCGGTGGAGCAGTTGAGAGCAATGAAAATAATAGAGAGCGGTGGAAGAAATGGTTAATAGTGTAAAAACCCAAATATTAAATGTTTGGGCGAATAACACAGGGAAACAGAGAAAAACAATAAAGTGGAGCTACGGAGGTGGGACCCGGTACGGAGATTGCAAATCGCAAGAGCGGAAAGTGCAATGGCGGAGAGTGGCACTAAACAGAAATCTGCGCTTGCGATGTTGCGATGGGGCAGACTTGCGATGGGAAGGAAGATGCGATCAGAGGGAGAATGCGATGGGCGATCGCATCGCAGATGTTTGCGATGGATCAATCGAATACATATAACGAAACTGCGATATGCGATAAGTGCGATATGCGATGGATGTGATATGCGATGCGTGCCTAAGGCTTTAAGCGCTTGGTCATGGGTAAGGGTTACGTGGGGAAGTGGTTTAAATGGGGCTGGCGGGAAAATGGGCTAAGCCCTGTTATAAAGTTGGAAAGTGGGTTTTAAGGCCGTTTTAAATGAAATTAAAGGCTAGAAAGGGTAACGATAGGGAGGTGAAGGGGGAATTTAAGGGGATAATGGAGGGATTAAAGGGAAACTTCAACAACGGGAAAACAGATGTTGTGATGGGGAATTTGAAGCGGAAGGCAAGGGGGATAAAATAGAGGCTAAATGGGGGTGAAATAAGAGGGATAAAGGGCCTTTTGTGCATTCTTCTTCATAACAGAGAGGCTTTATAATGGAAATCAGCAGAAAGGGTTCTGTCAAAGGAAAAGGCACAAGAGACTTCAAGGATGATGTGTCTTCAGGGGAGATGCATTCCTTGAAGGCTCAAAAACAATTTAGCCCCCCATTTTGCTCGCCAAAAATTTATGGGGGGGCTAACAGTGGCTCCACATGGGGATGGCTTCTGCTTGAAGGAGTCAAGAATCCAGAGGATAAATCTTTGGTGTAGGCCAGATGCCTGCTGCTTGGCGCATCCCTTTCTTTCTTTGCTTTTCAACTACCACAAATTATGAAGACATCATATCAGCAGTAAAATTTCTCCCAAAAAACTACCTACCCATACTAAAGTCCTAACATTTTTTCGTCTCGGGTGCATTTGGACTTGCAGACCCTTTACATCACCAATTTTTACAAACAGGAAAATAAACCTATTCTACTTCTACCCTTATCACTCCATGAGACCAGATTAAACCGTTAGTCTCATAGTTTCTCTACCTAAACTAACATCTGCTAGGATTAAACTGTCTAGCAGACTTCTTCTCTACATTCTAAGACAGAAATTTAAAACCGTCAAGCCAGGATTACACTGTCTGACTTGCTAGACTTTGCGGAAATTAAAAACAACTAACTATATGCTCACAGGCTGAGCTTATTTCAGACTCCCTACCTACCCTACTCTAACTAGGAATCTCTGATGTTCCAGGTGATACAATAATGCCAACGCAGCTAGTCAAGCAGTAACAAAAAAGGATATGAGCACTGGCTACTTGTCAGAGATAACCACAGGGTGCTCTGCGTGTGGTTCTTCAAAACTGAGGTCACCATCAGTAGTGACCATTCTTGATGAAACTGGCCCATGCTGGAGATTATCACTGGAGTATTTGAGCAAGTCAGAGCCTCCATGTACTCTGCCACAGGATCGACGAACGCATGATGTACACATTCTTCTCTCTGGCCTGCCATGATTGGTAGGCTATCTACGTCCTGGGAAACTTTGGTTATTGCATTTTCCACTGCGTCTTCAAAGTGGCTCTTGAGAACCAGATCATCTTCTTCTTTTACACCGAACAACAGTGGAATTTCCGCATTTTTAAGGGGCGGGAGACTTTCCAAGAATGCTCTGGGGTCTCTGAACTCGTATGATTTCTCTTGTGATGTCAAAAGTTCGAGCTCAGCTTCAGACCTCTCAGCCAGCACTTCTAGAAAGACCTTCTTCAGCTCAGGTTGATCATTGAATCTTGAGTTGGATCGGAAAGCCTTTGGAAGGTCTTCACTTCTGAGTTTAGCCAGTATATCTGATATTCCGCAACAAAACTCTTCAAGGGGACTAAACTTGGAGTCTTCCATTGGTGGGGTTGATGTTGTAATCCGACTGGTCTCCCAGTGGAGTCACGTGAAACCAATATAATCAGTGGCCTGCTGATCACCAGTGGAGTCTTTTATCATTCAGGAATTGTGGAGTCGCCAGGTGGATGATTTAAGATTTCACTGTCCACCACAGTGGTTTACCAAATCAAAGACGACTGGTCTCATCCCTAGTGGAGTCGCCATTATGTTGGGGTTCCCATGTTTTGGCAGATTTGGCAATACCAAAAGATCAGACAACATCAAAACCACTTTTGGGCCCTAGGATCTAGCCCTCCTGGACTCAGAGAGGGATCTCTCCAAATAGAGAAAAGAATGATATATCTTTGAGGCTCAAATGAGATGTTAGGCTAGTTATGAAGCACAAAAGGGGGGTTTTTAAATGATTTGGTTGAAGGGTTGTTGGGTTGGTTAGGGGATCATGGAATGGGAAAGCAATGGAAGGAAAGGAACAAAATAGCAGGCTGTTTTAGCAAAGAGGATAGGCCAAGAAAGTGCCATCCATTGGGCTATGGAGTAGTGAAAGGTAATTACATGCAGCAACTAGCCAAAGCCTCCAAAGGGCAAGTCATCTAATACTAAAGGATCTTTTAGACTAGATGGTGGGATGGAACATTAAGGAAAGAAAGTGAAAGAAGGAGAGTGACCCAATTTCTATCTATAGATCAGGTTAGAGGTCATTTAACTCCAGACCTGCTTGGACATACTCAAAGGTGGCTCTCAAAGAGGGAAAAAGGGGCTGCTTATAGATCGGACCAGAGGTCATTTAACTCCAGGTCTGCTTTACCAACTCCAAAGGAGAAACATAAATAACAAAGAAACATCCAAGCAGCAAACCCTGATTTCATACATCAGCCAGCAGGCAATAACATCCACTGCTCTGGTTAAACCACGTGGATTCACTCTTAGATACACATAAGGCAGAAAACATTAAAGGTAGGGAGAGCAGGAACATAGGGCACCTAACAAGGGTGAATCCTATGCTATACTTTTGTTGCCTACCAGAAGAACATGAAAAATGTAATGAATAGAGTTAGGGAAAACATCACCAATAGTAATAGACCAGGATCCTGTGAAATGTGCTTTGATTAATTGATGCAAAACCAATCATGTACAATAAGCTCAATGGCTAATACAGTCCAGACTTCTCCTCCCAGCCTATTACATACAAGCTACTCTGTAACTCCCTCCCAAGAATGTTCTAACAGTCAAACTGAATCCCTCTAACAGAAACAGCAGTAGCCAACAACTGAACAACAGCCTTTTACAATGTGCTCTTTTGGATTCTTATAGGAGAAAATAGAGCAGAAGGGGTAGGTGAAGAATTAAATACAGTATTAAAACTTCTGAAAAGAAAGAGGGCCGAAACACGTTCTACTTGAATGCTGAGTATTTAATTCTTGACACTTCTTTGATGGAGGAATGATCTTCTTCTGGACTCTATTTACTTCTGATATGACTCTGATGTGTTCTTTAAGTCCTTACGGTGGTCTGGAACTTTGTGTTAGACTTCTGGAATAAATGAACTGGTTGGAAAATCTGCACGGCCGATCCATACCTCCACAACTGCTACGTGACTGTCTTAAATGAGCTTCAGTCAGAGTGATTAATCGTTTCAGGGCTCGAGGAGGCATGGAGATTTCTTGTAGGAAGGTGCACATCTGGAGAAGAGTACTCTACTGATATTTAAACACAGGTAAGCTTTTGACGGTGTGCTTAAATCTTCAAACTGTGCCTCGATTCTTTGACCACGGGATCATAATTGTTAATCTTCAATTAACCAGCCTGAATCCCTTCAAAAACCGTCTCTGCTGCTTCGCTGGCGACTGTAATGGCCTCTCTGTGCTATCTGCTCAATAAAATAAACCTGTCGTGAACCAGGGCAGTGGTAGTGGAGAAATGTTGCGGAGGCCGGAGGAATGGCAGTGGAGCAGTTGAGAGCAATGAAAATAATGGAGAGTGGCGGAAGAAATGGTTAATAGTGTAAAAACCCAAAGATTAAACGTTTGGGTGAATAACACAGGGAAACGGAGAAAAATAATAAAGTGGAGCTATGGAGGTGGGACCCGGTACGAAGATCGCAAATCGCAAGAGCGGAAAGTGCGATGGCGGAGAGTGGCACCAAACAGAAATATGCGCTTGCGATGTTGCGATGGGGCAGACTTGTGATGGGAAGGAAGATGCAATCGGAGGGAGAATGCGATGGGCGATCGCATCGCAGATATTTGTGACGTGATCAAATCGCATCGCAAATGTTTGCGATGGATCAATCGAATACATATAACGAAACTGCGATATGTGATAAGTGCGATCTGCGATGGATGCGATATGCGATGCGCGCCTAAGGCTTTAAGCGCTTGGTCATGGGTAAGGGTTACGTGGGGAAGTGGTTTAAATGGGGCTGGCAGGAAAATGGGCTAAGCCCTGTTATAAAGTCAGAAAGTGGGTTTTAAGGCCGTTTTAAATGAAATTAAAGGCTAGAAGGGGTAACGATAGGGAGGTGAAGGGGGAATTTAAGGGGATAATGGAGGGATTAAAGGGAAACTTCAACAAAGGGAAAACAAATGTTGTGATGGGGAATTTGAAAGGTAAGAAGGGAAATAGAAGGGGAAGGCAAGGGGGATAAAATAGAGGCTAAATGGGGGTGAAATAAGAGGGAGAAAGGGCCTTTTGTGCATTCTTCTTCATAACAGAGAGGCTTTATAATGGAAATCAGCAGAAAGGGTTCTGTCAAAGGCAAAGGCATAGGAGACTTCAAGGATGATGTTTCTTCAGGGGAGATGCATTCCTTGAAGGCTCAAAAACAATTTAGCCCCCCATTTTGCTTGCCAAAAATTTATGGGGGGACTAACAATTTCAACAAATTCATGTAAGAAACATCATTAACATTTAAAAAAAACTAAATGGATACAAGAATAGGTTGGGAACTTACTATTCTCTTTACAATAAATGATTACATTAGATTTCCATGCTTCTTTGTATGAAATTTCCTCCACACATCCACCCTAGTTAGAAGAATACTCTTTTGACCACAATTTTGATTATAGTCATGAAAAATACAACAATATGGATAAGTATATACTTGAAGTTGGTAATTGTGAAGAAAAAATACATTTTTTTACAACTTTCAATGCCATGTTTAAGACTATTTGCGGTCGGTGAAGACCTCTATTTGTGTAAGCATCTTGGTTCATTCAGTAACTACTTAAGTCTTCTTCCAGTGATAGCATCCACCTTATATGCTGTAGATCTTCACAAAAACATCTTGTATTTTGGAACTCAAGTTCGTGCGGTACCACTATTCCACCTATATGACTTGATACTTTAAGGATCAGTTGTGAAACATCAGTGATCAGAAATTGCTTGAGTATCATTGATAAAAATTTCTTCTATACGTGATATTGAGACATAGCTCTGTCGTGTTCCTTTGTATCTATGGTCATATCATCCACTATGTATTCTTTAGTTTTCTGTACACTTACGTGTATATGTTGAATCCGCTTTATACTTTATCAACGAACATGCTTTACTATCTTTGAGCATGGGTGTGCCCACTTCAGTCATGAGCCTTATTTCTGATTTCTTCCATAGGTTTTTAGCGGGTTGGAATATGGTGATCTCCTCCCATATCCTCAAATGATCTCTCTTTATACTTAATAAATTTTTTCCATCATGTACCCCTTCTAACCTCATATACTACGAGGCATATGCTATAGCATAATTCAACACTCATATAGTTTTGATGCTCTTGTATGGCATTGGGAAACCCTTTCCCATCCAAACTTGATCACTTATTAAAAAAAATATGTTGAATTCCCTATGTGACTCTTCCCTTCAAAATGTGTGTACACATGCAAGTACATATATATATAACCCACATATATAATTTAAAATGTGAAAAATATAAAATATCCTATTTTTTGGGCAGGGTCTATGGGTTTCACTGAAAAACCACCTAGAGGAGCCCGTGGCCTAGCTGAATTAACCAATTTATGGTGGTATTTATACACATCATGGGGAAGCCTAATTACACCAATGATATAGGATAATGACATTATATTCATTTCGCTCCCAAATCAAGTCTGATTTCCCTTTTTCTTTCTGCACTCCCAATCATAGAAAACCCTTGCATAGATGTTCATCCTTCCTTATATGACGTCATGTTGTTTATCATGAAGAGGTGATATTTGAGGCTTTGGCTTGACAGATCCAAAGGAAGGTTTCGTTGGTGCCATGGACAGATCAGGTTGTATCTCTCCACTACTCTTTGTTGATATCAATAAAGAAGCTTTGTCTTGTTCCTGAAATGTTATGGTCTCATGTTTTATGATTCATGTTGAGTATATATCATGATTTATATTCTTATGCTTGATGATCTAACATGTTTATTATGCACATTATCTGAACTACTTGTTGTATATATTCTTCTATGAAATTTTTGCAGGTTTGATTTCTTTGGAGGAAGCTGAGGGTTTTAACACTATGGGATCGACATCAAACGTCGGGCCTATGGGTACTTCTTTAGGTCCCAAATTTTGTAGTTTACATGGTTTGATTGCATGATGTATGCTTCTTGCTGATTTTATACCTTCGATCTATAGATTTTTTCAAACCTTACCTTAGGGAAGTTTTTCCTGCCAACAATTGTGCCCATGTATTTATGTATATGTGTAGGTGAAACACTATTCATTCAAATAAATGAAAGATAAGATGAAAAAACACATCAAAATTACATTATAATTTGGGAAATGGAAGAAATAAATAGTAATGATTTTTCCGAAAATGTCACAAATGGAAAGTCAAACATAAAATTTGAGTCTACCATTTTATATATGTTTATGGGAGATCAATAGGAGATTTGAATGCTATAGATATTTTGGCATGTAGCATTTACAGTCACAGTGTGCAAAATTTATAAGGGTGGAAATTTCACTTAGTTATTTCGAGTGACTCCAAATCTAACCCCACGTACATGATTCCTCCTCGTAGGCCCCGAAAGTGGTTCAATGGAATATTCCTTTGTTGCATATTCATGAGACACTAAATCATTTTGTAGACATTCAGTTTATTTCTAGAAATGCCAACATTTCAATGAATTCATGTAAGAAACATCATTAAAATTTACGAAAAAAACTAAATAGATACAAGAATAGGTTGGAAACCTACTATTCTCTTTGCACTAAATGAAGACATTATATTTCCATGTGCCTTTGTATGGAATTTCCTCCACACATCTTCCCTAGTTACAATAATACTTTTTTGACTACAAGTTTGATTGTAGTCATGAAAAATAAAATAATATGGATAAGTATAATTGAAGTTGGTAATTGCGAACAAAAAATACATTTGTTTACAACTAACAATGCCATGTTCAACCCTAAAGTAACCTCTACAATGTGAAGTGTGGGTTCTCTTGTTGTAATGACCGATTTTCCTTATTTATTTTTTCCTACTACTACAACTCTATAAAAAATGGATGCTTGGATAAAAGTTGATTCTATGAAAGGATTTAAAATAAAATCAACTTTGGTGATATCATGTACATTTTTATTTCATTTTTACCTTGAATTGAGGGTACAACCCTATTCTAAAAAATTCAATCCAAATGAGATTATTTACTCCAATAGGAAAATTTTCCATCCTCTCATTTTTTTTTTGTATTTCAAATAATAACTCCTACACAAATTATATCTATAAGTTCACAGGAACTATTTTATTGCTTTAAGACACCATTTCCCTGTTGAGGAATCTATTCATTAGGTATGGTACAATAGATAAACATTTCATTATTAGATACAAATTCTTATTTGAAATAAAACTTATTGTACACATACTTAACATGCATCAATGAAATTTATAACATAATTCCAATAATATTTTGGGTGATATTCACATTGATTGCACTCAAAATGTATTTATTAAGTGATTAAGGCACTGTCATAGTTTCATTTATCACCTTTATATAATTGATGATCGATGTATTGGCCTTGGTAAGCCCTTTCCATTCAGATTTGGTCATTTTCTTAAAAAACGTTATTTTGAATTCCATACTCGACTCTGCCCTATCTTACACGAGTGTAGACATAGGTCCACTCATATCTAACCCACATATACAATTCAAAATATTAAAAATATATAAACTCCCTACTAAATGGGCTGGGTTTATGGTTTTTATCTGAAGCCCACCTACACCATCCCATGGCCAAATTGTTTCCCCAATAAAAAACTTGTTTGAGGAGGTATAAATACACCTCATTGGGAAGGCCTAAGGGAAGAGAGAGAAAGGCATTGATAATATAGAATTTTATAGCCCAGATCAAGTGTGATTATCGTTGTGCCTCTTCCAATTTCTAGGTTTAGGAAATCCTTGTTTTCCTCTTTGAGATGTTCACCTCCTTTATGTGACATCCTTGTGTACCTTTTGTGGAAGAATATTGTTGAGGCTTGGGCTGGACGGATCTGGAGGATAGATTCCCATTTGCTTTTGGTCTTAATTTCATGGTTTTCATCATTTTGGAGCAATTTTGTAGTTTGTAATTTTGGTCTGGTTGCTTGGTTTTGAGAGAAGTTTGGTAGTGGGCTTGTCTCTTTTGTATCAAGTTATCTTTTGCATTTTTGTGCAAATAAGTTCTTGTTTGGGCTTGTCTCTACTTGTGTGTCAAAGTGATTATCCCTTTCTTACTGAAAAATGCATTTTCTTCCCTTTGTGAGTAGTCCTAGAATATGCATTTTCCATTTGTAGTTTTGTATTACTATAGTTGCATCATTAAGCATATTTAGTCTTTTGATAGTTTTTGAGTGTGTGAGCATGATATTGAAAATAAAATAAAATTTATTTCCCTTTCTTTGTTTCGTAAAACCCAAGTACAGATCTCTTTCATCGAAGAAAAAATTGCATATTCATGTAGCAGGTTTCTATTGATTTCTCTTTTGCATCAAAACATCACAAATTGCATTCTCTATTTATCCTTGACTTAAAAAGAAAAACCATTAAAATCAAGAACTTAATTAAAATGAACTATAGTTTTTTGAGTTTTCATTAATATACACCAACTATTCTAGTTCATAGAGCCTTGGAATAGGTGAGTGGAGATTTAACTCTCCAAGGCCACTCAAAATTTCAAAAATCAAAGTTTATTAATTAGTCAAATATAGCCTCATTAAGTGGACTGGGAAAGCTCTACCTCCATATTTAAGTTCGAGCCTAGTGAACGCAGAGAAGAGAGGTACCCCCTCTCCTATTTGGTGGATCCTGGCCTGAGGTCATTCCGCCTAGCTACTGATACAAACTGGTGTACATAGTTGTTATTCCTATGTATCACATATGTGACTGCGTGGGGGAATACCCATGGTACCTGAGGCAGAAGTTGTGTCACTCTCATTAGTACTTCTAGAGGGTTCCCTTGCGAAGCTCGAGTACTTGCACCGGAAAAGTATTTTGTAAGGAGGTTAGTGTAATTGTTTTTATTACCTTCGCTAGTAGTCCTGGGCATAATTACGCCAAACTATTCTCAGAAGGTCCTTTTATTCTATTTCTTGTATTTTTGTATCTTGTCCTAATAACCTGGAGTGGAAATACTTAAAGGCTGCTTGATTGTTGCATCTTAGGGAAATTTCTATAGAGAGTGCTCTTTGATCCTAGTTTTCCATAGCTTTGTAATTTTTTGAGTCTACATAAAATCTCATAATTATTCAAAGTGGTTGACCGATTGGTTCGTTGATCGAGGAGGCTTCGTGGGCTTTCTCCTGCAAGTGCTGAGCCTTCTTCAAGAAGGCATAGGAGCAATTTTGCTGGTGATTTTCAACCAGTAGTTGCAAACGCATCGAAGAATGATCCTCTGCTTGGGGCTATTGTTTATGTGGGTGGTTCTATTACTAGTGGTGATATAGAGAGTACTCCACTCATCTTTCGAGTCCTTTTTCTGAGAGAAGAAGTTGAGGTGGAAGAAATTCATGAACCTCTAGCTACCCCTTCCTCTCCTCTTCCTGCTAGTTTTATAGACATTATTTTGTATGTTGGGCCTTCGTCTCAGAGATTGGCTAGCCCTCATATTTATCCTTCTTTTCTATCCATGGCCATAGCTAGAAACACAACTTTGGCTATGAGCACTTTTAGTGTTCATACTCCTCTTTCAATTGAGGGAGGAGGTATTATTTCTATTTCAACTGTCACTCCCAGTGCTACAAATTTTTTCTCTACCTCCATTCCGTCTATGAGTGGGGGCACCCAAGATTTTTCTTCTAATTCTAGTCCCTTTTCTTCTAGAATTCATTTTAGAAAAATTCCTTCAGTTCCTCTCATTGCTGCTGCAGCTATCTCCACACCCATTTCATTTATGGCTAGTGGGTCAGCTTCTTTTCAGGCTTTCCCCTTTGGAAGTTGTCATTTTCCTCATTCAAACCCTTCCTTAGGTTCATTTCCTTTCTCCACTCAAGGTCAAGGTTTTCATCCTTTTCTTGAAGTTCAAAGCTCTAATTATTTTCAATGCTAAAACCATACTTTTACAGGGTTGGGAATTGGGAATAAACTTTTGTATGGTCAACAAAGGAATGTTCCTTTCCCCTTTGTATGTGCTTCTCAGGGTTTCTCTCCATTCGCTAATTCTTGGAACCCTTACCAAGGGGTTTCATTTTCATTTAACACTTCTATTGGGGGAAATATCGTTGTTTATGGTAACGCTACGATGGGAAGGGGTCATAATTTGAATGCTTCTGGACCATAAGGCTTCTCTTATGGCTCAAATTTTTATACGAAAAATCCATGCCAACCTGTTGCCTCAACAAATACATCGTGTTATTTTTATAATGTTGGGAATCCTTCTATTGGTGGATGGAATTCTCAAGCTCCTTCGCACTTACCATTTCTCTCAACCCTAAATTTTGCAGATTTGTCAAAATTGACTAATGATCCTATTCGATATAGCTTGGGTTGGCCTCTGGTCCCTACTAAACTTCCGTCAGATATTAAGAAATTTGAAGGGAAGACTTTCAAAGATCTATTTGACCATGTTACCACGTTCCATTTATGGTGTTCATCGAACTCCCTCATAGATGATTCGATTAGGTTGAGACTATTTCAACACAATATAATTAGAAATACTACTAAATGGTACACTGAGCTTACTAGGGGAACTTTTGCTTCGTTTAGCGAGTTGGATACTATGTTTTCGAACCATTTCCCATTGCGTGTTCGATATGATGCTGAAACTGAGCTTCTGGCCAATTTCCAGTAGGATAAGGCAACACACATTTTTGACCATATTCAAGAATGGAGGAGAAGGAGGAGGCTTATTAAAGTCCATATTCCTAATTAATTCCTTCTTGAATGGTTCCTTAAATCCTTACAACCAGAAATCTCAAAGGATGTAACTCTTTCTGGGGTATTTTCTGAGGAGAAGGCTATCTTTAGAGCATAGCAATTAGAACTGATATATTGTCAGTCTAGGATTCTTAAGAAGATTTTTCTTAATTCTCCTTGATCCAAAGTGTATTTAGCCAAATCGAAGTTAGGTCATCATCCTAATGGGCTTGTAGGTTCGATCAATAGTAGCATGAATAACCTTTTGAATCAAATACAGTAGTTGTCTCTACACTCTTCTCCTTCTATTCAAGCTATGTCATTGATGTATACTCCTTCCTAGAACTTAATTATTAATGTTGTCCAATATTCTAACCCTAAATGAAATCAACAATTAGATGGGAAGAAGAAGCTATAGAATAATAATAAGAATAAAGATAAAAATGGGAAGGGTAATACAAATAGATCCAACGATAAAATTGGAGAGGTTAAGAGGGAGGCAAAGAAGAAAGTGAAGTTTCCATGCAATTTATGCACTAGAGACCATCCCACCCATCTTTGCCCTAAGATTCAGGATGCTCAATGCTTGTTAGCTCAACAGGTTTCCTCTATTTCCTAGGTTGTCTTGACTAACCCTTTTCCCCAAGGGCAGAAAATTCTTGCTGGCATGAATTTTACTACTGGAGCTCCTGCTGGGGTAAACCAGGAAGGGGAAAATTCCTCAAATGTATATATGATGAGTTCTCACGTTGATGTCTCTATGAGATCATGTGATTATGGTGAATCCAAGTCTTTTAAGGCAAAATGTGATCTTCATACTTCCATGTCACTCCATATTGAGTGGCCCGTAGTCGATTCTATACCTTGCATGTTGAAATGTTCTACTAAATGTTCGACAATCAACCCTAATGCCAAGGCAGCACATAACTACTCCATTCTAGAGGATTTGGCTCAAAGTCCTTGTGCTATGTCTGTGTTGGAGATACTCCAGTCATGCCCAGCACAAAGGAGTGTGCTCCTCACTGCGATCGAGGAAATTGATCCAAAGAACTCTCTTATGATCACATTCAATGTGTCAAACCTTAAGAAGAGATTTCCTGATCACATAGATTTTTAGATCAAATCTACATATCAGAAAATAAATATTTTTCAAACGGTATTCGATGAGAGTTCCTCCACATGTGTCATGTCTATCTCATGTTGGAAAGCCATTGGATCTCCTCAAGATGTGCCTTCACCTACTCTTCTCACTGAATTTGATGGCCATTGTCACAAGCCACATGGCGTTGTTCTAGATTTTCCCATCTTTGTTGGGGGTAAAGTTTTCAATGTCGAAGCCGATATCGTTGATGAAAATTTGGACTACAACCTTCTATTGGGGTGGAATTGGATTTACGATATGGATACTATTGCTTCATCATTATTTCGCATCTTGTGTTTTCCCCATGAAGGGAGGATTATTACTGTTGATCAGATGGAATATTGTTTGATAGATCCAAATTCATCTTCTGACTCTAATGTACCCTTGGTGAATTATTCCAAGCAACATGTGGAGAATTTAGGGCTCGGAATGTATACCTCATTGATGGGTACCTTTGATCTTCCACCTCCTTCTGTTCATATTAAATCTATCTCATCCTCGAGGGCTCCTCCTTGAAGAGAGTTCTTCCAAACTCATTATTTTTTGAATCCTTGGACCTTGCCTTCTCCTACTACCACATTAGAATAAGGTCAAGTGGGTGGAATGGAATTCCCTATATCTGCAGCGAAGGTTTCTTATTAGGCTATTGTCGATTCTATAGATTCTTTTCTAGCTTCTCTTTCATCAGAGGATTTAGATGGAGACGTGGCTCCATCTTGGACACTTAATTCATCTTCTGCTCAGGATTTCCTTGATACTATTCTATCATCTGAAGAGGCTATCCTTGAGGAAATTACTAGTGTGGAAATACCATGGGATGATTTGAATCATCGATCCTATTTTCTACCGGATTTGCGAGAAGTTGATTCAGGAATGTCTAGCGCTTCTGCTATGGAACCAACTCCAAAAATAGAAGAAAAGAGGTATCAACGCCTTATAAATAAGCCAATTTGAGGGGAAACATCCAATACATTACATGAATGAAAAATTCTTGGATGATACAAACTTTAAAACCTCCTTTCTATATACAGTAGTCAATGGGGCCATAATGTAATCCTAGTGGGGCCACAATGTAATCCTAGCTGACCTAACAATAATAATTTAAGGGCACAGTAATAACAATATGGGGGTTACAGGGGTACAATAATAACAATAAGGGGGTAACAATAACAAAAATAAGGGACTATACTAGTAATATAGGGACCTAACATGCCCCTCTCCTTCAAAAAAGTGTTGTCCTCAATGCTTGAGTAGATCTAGGTGCTTCTGTATGAAATTCTCATCCTCTCATGTAGAATATTTAGTGGGTAAGTTCTTCCACTTTATGAGATACTCTGAAATTAATCGATTCTGTAGCTGTCGAGTTCTTATTTCTGTGACCGCTTTATTTTCCAATATGATTTTTCCTTCCTCATCAATTTATATCAATATTGTTTGAACTGGAAGATTTTCACCTATAACCTTCTTTCAGCATGAAACATGGAAAACTGGATGCACTTGTGAAGAAGCAGGAAGCCCCAATTTGTATGCCATAGTACCAATATTTTGCAACACCTTGTAAGGACCATAGTACCTTGGTGATAATTTATTATACTTCTTAGCTTGCTTTAAGGACATTTGTTTGTATGGTTGTAGCTGTAAAAATACCCAGTCTCCTACATCAAAACTTCTCTCACTGCGATGTTCATCTTCCTATTGTTTCATTCGATTTTGTGCCAAATTCAGGTTATCCTTTAAGAGTTGGAGAACTTCTTGTTGATGCTCGATGTGATCTTCCACAGCTTGAACCTTCGAATTTTCTCTTAAAGATGATGTGATGGATGGTGGATGATATCCATAAAGTGCCATAAATGGGGTCATTTTTGCTGCAGTATGGAAGGAAGTGTTATACCACCATTCAACTAGAGGTAACCACTTGACCCATAGTGCTTGCTTATCAGATACAAAACAATGAAGATATCCTTCCAAACATTTATTCACTATCTCTGTTTGACCATCGGATTGAGGATGATAAGATGAGCTATGAGCTAGTTGAGTACCCAAACAAGAAAATAATTCGGTCCAAAAATTTCCTGTAAAAATGGGATCTCTGTCACTTACAATAATCTTTGGGTTTCCATGTAGCTTTTGAATTGTTTCCATAAATGTAGTAGCAACTGTACTTGCTTTAAATGGATGAGATAATGCAAAAAAGTGTGCATACTTGGTAAGTCTATCAACTACCACCATGATGACACTCTTTCTTTCAGACTTAGGTAAACCCGTGATAAAATCCATTGAAATCTCCTCCCAAAATTGACTTGAAATGGATAAAGGTTGTAGAAAAATCGGGGTCTTAATTGTCTCAAATTTATTTTTTTGGAAAACCAAACATTCCGCCACAAAAATTTTGAATATCAGATTTAAGGCCATCCTAAAAAAATTATTTCTTCACCCTATGCTAAGTTTTTAAAAATCCCGAGTGTCTTCCTCAAGGATAAGTGTGAAATTCCAAAAGAATCTTTTGTTTTAGTTGGGAATTCTTGCAAATATATAAGCGATCTTTGTACCATAAGGAAACATTTTTCCAACTAAATGTATCGTATGTACCAGGATCTTGCCCGAAATTTTTGAATGATCATTCATACTTATTTGTCCTTCTACCATTCATCTTCTGTTTAATTATCCAATCTAGTTGGATAATATAACGTGATCTAAAATCAATGCTTCCACCTCTTCATTCTGGTCCTTGAGAGTGCATCTGCAACAACATTAAGCTTCCTTTTATTGTATATTATTTCAAAGTCATAACCCAACATCTTTGTGACCCATTTTTGGTGCTCTTTTGAATATAGCATTTTTTCCAAAAAGTGTTTAAGACTATCATGATCAGTTTTTACCTTGAAGTGTCTTCCCATTAGGTAAGGTCGTCATTGCTTTAGTGCATGTAGTATTTCCAACATTTCCTTCTCATAAATAGGTTTCAATAAATACTTTCCTTTGATTGGACTAATTTCAAAATAAATGGGCCTTCCTTCGTGCATTAAAACCACACCAATTCCATTTCATGAGGCATCACATTCCAAAATAAAAGTTTTTGTGAAGTCTCGTGTAGCTAAGACCGGTGATTGGCACATTACCTCTTTAAGATGTTCAAAGGCCTTAGTTGCTTATGGAGTCCAAGAAAATGTATCTTTCTTCAGTAAAGATGTTAAAGGTGCCGATATTTTCGCATAATTCTTAAAAAACTTGTGATAATACCCCGTTAACCCCAGAAATCCTCGAAGATGCTTTATGGTTGTAGGGATTTTCCATTCCTTAATGGCCTGAATTTTGTTAGGGTCAATTTTGTTAGGGCTCACCTTAACACCCTTGTGAGATACAATATGACACAGATATTCCAATTCTTGTACTCCGAAAGAAATATTTGGATGTTTTTGCATATAATTGTTTCTCCCCCGCAATAGTTTGAGCACTCCGTCAACATGTTCAACATGATCCTTCCAAGACTCCGCTCGTAGATTAGTATATCATCAAAAAATACTAGCACAAATTCTTTCAAGGAAGGGTTTGAAAAATGGAATTCATCAACCCTTGAAATTTAGAAGGTGCATTGGTAAGGCCAAAAGGCATGACCAAAAATTCATAATGACCCTAATGAGTTCAAAATGTTCTTTTCGGAATATCTTCAGTCTTCATTCTAATTTGATGATATCTTGAATGAAGATCCAACTTGGTAAAATAAATTGCTCCATGTAATTTATCCAATAATTCATCAATCACATGAATGGAAAATTTATCTTTAATGGTGATTTTATTGAGCTCCCTATAATCCGGACACATGTGCCATGATCCATCCCTCTTGTGCACCAATACTAATGGAGCAAAGAAATAACTTTGACTAGGTTGAATTATACCAACCAACATTTTTGCAATCATAGGTTCAATTTCACTCTTTTGGACATATAGATATCTATAAGGCCTGATGTTTAGAGGAACACTTCCTGGAATCAAATTAATAGCATGATAGTGATCATGAATAGCTGGGAGTCTTTTGGGAGTTTCAAACACCTTGGAATGATTTTCCAAGGCTTTTTGGAGATCTGCAAAAATAGATGATTTTGATGTTGGATGTTCTAGTGAGCATAATTGTGAAACTAAACCTCATTGTTCTTTCTTCAGAAGCTTTGTCATTAAATTAGAGATTATTATCTTTCTTGTCTTCCCTGCGATACCCTGTAATTCGACTTTCTTTCCTTCTAGAAAAAATTTCAAGAAAAGTTGAAAATTAAAAGCTACCGTCCCCAAATATTGTAACCATTGTACACCTAGTACAACATCAACACCTCCCATATGAATGGAAATAATTTAACTATTCAATACATATTCCCCCATGGTTAGCTTGATATTATGGAATTTTCCGGAGAAATTTATAGTTCCTCCATTTGCAACCACCACTTGACATTATAGTGCTGGGTATAGGAAACAATTCAATTTCTTGGCTACCTTACAATGAATAAAATGATGGGTACTACCGGAATCAATCAACACTATTACCTTTTACTTCTTGATATGTCCTTCTACCTTAAGAGTTTGAGGAGTGGTAATTCTTGCCAATTCATTACACGATATGGTCGGACTAATTTCTTCTTCTTCTAGGGTTGGTTCCTGTTGTATATCCTCTTCTTTTGAAGTTTCTTGTTCATTTTCTTCCTCCTTTTCACAATCTCTATAAAATAATTTATTCTTGGCACACTTATGACCTTTACTGTATTTTCTATCACAACTGTAGCAAAGCCCTTTTGCTCTTTTTTCTTCAAATTTTTGTGGTGTCAACCTTGTAGGTTGTGGAAATTCAGGGTAGAAACACTTCCTTCTTTATAGAAGTGAGTGGTAGGCTTCCTTGTCGCCATAATTTTACATTCATTTTTTTTTGCCAACCTAAATTCCTTCTCCAATGAATCAGGTTCCAAAACGTGAACTTCATGTTGGATGTTATCCTTTAAATTTCCTATGAAGAGATCAATCCTGTGTTCCTCTAGAATATCAGTTACCTTTATATTCAATTTTTGGAAGTCGTCGATGTGCTGCCCCACTAAACGCTTTTGTTTGAGATTTATCAATTGGCTAAAGAAGGTGTTGCTCTATTTATCCTCATAATGTGTTATCATTTCCTCCGTAAAAATTGACCAAGTGAAATTTTTTTTACGGGATCAAAGCCATCGATACCATACAAGTGTATTTTGTTGTAAATGTAAAGTTGCGATGCGTACCTTTTGTGTGTTTTGCACATTATGGAGATAAAAATATTACTCCATATATAGTATCCATGTTACAGGATCCTTTCCATAAAATTTCCTCATATCCATTTTTGGAATATGGTGGTTCTTCCTACCAACATTAGAGTTTATGAAGTCACAATGAACATTCATTTTGTTCTCATCATGAGTTTCCTCTACTATCTTTTCACCATTAGGAAACATTTCTTGTATCAACTTTGTAAAAATTTCCATGTCTTCTTTTAGATCATTCTTCATGTTTTCCATGTTGTCTTTCATTTTTTCTTCCATGTCATCCATATTAGCTTCCATGCCATCCATCTTAACTTCCACGCTTTTCTTCAAACCATCCATCTTCACTTCCACGCCTTTCTTCAAAACTTCCATTTCATTTTTTGTTTCTCTTTGCGAGAGAAAAATTTGGTGCACTTGCTCTTGTAATTTTGATTGATCGAGTTGCAATTCTTCATCTTCATGAGTTATAGTAGAGCCTTCTGAAGGCTTAATGGGTGTTGAATTATTTTTACAGGGCATTTTTTTAGAACCCAATATTGATATCTATTCTACAATATGACCTTGGAATCAATTCAAATTGATTCTTCAAACAATACTTATGCAATTTGGAAAAAATTACACACCTTTTTCTTGCTTTTGAAGAGCTCGATAATTAAATTGGATTATTTTTATGGTTACATCTCTTCAATATCTGAAATTTGGCACTGAGATAGCCTTCTGAATCCTCTTTTGAATGCCACAAGTCTGAGCTGATTTGGATTCTTAAAGATAAAGTTATGTCCAATCTCCCACAATGACCTAGTTATGGGCTGTTTCAGTAGATCAAACTTGTATGAATTTCCACGTGTCACTGTTTCATATTTTAGCTCTGAAATTGATAGAAAAGAAACTACAGTCCATGTACTTGGCCAATTTTCACGGCACTCCAATCCGATGCTCAGAGAGAGAGTTATGAAGATTTTCCCACAATCACCTCGTTTAGATGAAATTCAGGAGCCTGAAAAATCACTACCTTCGACAAATCATATCTCGGAAAATGTTGTGAACCAAGATTTGAAATTTTGCAACGAGTTTCCTTAGGATCTCAGCTTGCACTAGAAATTTCAAATTATGAATATTTGTAGAAAAAAAGTTATAGTGAAAATGCCACAATGACCTGTTTAGATTAAATTGAGGAGCCTGCAAAAAGACCTAAATTCCAGAGATCATATCTCCGAAAATATTGCGAACCAAGCTCTGAAATTTTGTGACGATGTTCCTAAGTATTTCTTCTTCGTACCCTAAAAATTTTAGCTTTTGAAACTTCGTAGAAAAAAATTTATAACGAAAATTCCACGATGACCTGTCTAGAGCAACGAAACCCTAAAATCCAAAGCTCTCATACCAAATTTTATGGAACCAACTCCAAAAATAGAAGAAAAGAGATATCAATGCCTTATAAATAAGCCACTTCAAGGGGGAAACCTCCAATACATTACATGAATGAACAATTCTTGGATGATAAAAATTACAAAACCTCCTTTCTATATATATTAGTCCATGGGGCCACAATGTAATCCTAGTGGGGCCCAATGTAATCTTAGCCGACCTAACAATAATAATTTAAGGGCAGAATAATAAAAATATGGGGGTTATAGGGGTACAATAATAAAAATAAGGGGGTTACACTAACAACAATAAGGGACTATTCTAGTAATATAGGGACCTAACACCTTCGTAGTGTGGTTTTGTTCATCCAATCCTGAACCCTTTGGCTCCAACACAGGTTTTTTCTGACGGGAACATGGCTGTCATTTATAAGACTATCTCGGTGAACATTTCCATGGATCCCAACGTTATAAAGAATGTTCTCATTGGAGCTAAATGTTCCCCTAAATAGATTCAAACTTATACAAATCTCTTTAAATAGTTTCCTAATGTGTCCGCTTAGTATTATGAGGAAATGCCTCGAATTGATAGATCTATTGTCTAGCATGGGATCAAGAATTACAAGAATGCTAAGCCTATACAATAAAAGCTTCATCCAGTCAACCCTAGGAAAGCCATAGCTATGAAGGCCGAGGCTAAGAAGATGCTTAAGAAGGGTTTAATATACCCTGTTCCTTTAATTGAGTGGATTGCAAATCTAGTGCCTATGGAAAAGAAACAAGGAACGATCCAAGTTTGCATTTATCTAAGGGATTTGAATAAGGAATGTCCAAAGAATAGTTACCCCACACCATTTATTGATCAGATTGTTGATGAGTGTGCGGGGAATAATATTTTTTCCTTCATGGATAGTTTCTCGAGATACAACCAGATTACCATATGTCCTGAAGATCAACAAAAGACTGCTTTTATTTTCCCCTGGTGTACATTTGCAGAAAACAATATGCCTTTTGGTCTTAAAAATGTTGTAGCTACTTTCCAATGGGCCATGTATTATTATTTCCATGACATCAAGAATGTCAACGAAGCTTATTTGGATGATTTAGATGGTCATTCTCGAAATAGAATTCATCATCCCTCTTATCTTCGACAAATTTCTGAATGATGTCATTATTATATAATATGGTTTAACCCTAATAAGTGAGTTTTATCCGTCATATCCGGTTGGGTGTATCGATTCATCGTATCTAATGAAGGGATTCAAGTAGATCCCTTCAAGGTTGAGGCAATAATTTAGTTGCCTCCCTCATCTTCTATTCATAAACGTCAAAGTCTTCAAGGAAAGGCCAATTTCTTGAGGAGATTCATCTTTAACTACGTTGAGGTAAAGAAAGGATTTATGAGATTATTGAAGAAGGGAATTAAATTCTTGTGGGATGACTTTGCTAAATGCTCATTCGGTGCTTTGAAAAAAGCATTGACCTCTGCTCCTTTATTGAGTCCACTTAATTATAACAGAGACTTCCTTTTGTATCTTGCATTAGCAGAATCTACTATAGGTATGGGTCTGGTTCAGGAAGATTATGCTCTTTGTGAGCATGTTATATAGTACCTAAGTCAAGGCTTGTTAGGTCATGAACTACGATAATCTCCCATTGAAAAGTTAGTGTTGGAAGATGTCAATGCTGTCTAGCGACTCAAGCATTATAGTCTTCTTCAAAAAACTAATGTTTTGGCATCAGTCAATCCTTTTCATTTTTTTCTCAGCACGCGAGACATTAGGGGAATTTTGAGGTCTAAAATGGGCCTCATAAGAAAAATATACAACCAAAATAAACTTTATAAGAAACAATAGGATTCAAGATGATGATGTCAACCATGGGGGATTCACCATTTTTGGAGTGAATAATTTAAAAGAATGAAAAATAAGAAAATAATAAAGCTACTTTTTCAACTCATATTTTCAACTTATCTCCCTAAGTTTTTACTCAAATTTTGAGTGGGAGTACCTGTTGGATGAAAAATATAAATTCTCATCCAAGGAGTACCCATCTTGCATACTTTTGATGCACCCTCCTACATGAAAAATGAGAAATACCTGAAAAAATGTGATTGCAATCACGTTTTTCATGTATTTATGATTTTTCGTGTAGTAGGGTCCATCGAAATTATGCAACATGGGTAATCCTTGGATGAGAAATTAAATTCTGCATTCAACGAGTGTTTCCACTCGAAATTTGAGTAAAGACTTAGGGAGATAAGTTGAAAACATGAATTGAAAAAATAGTTTTATTATTTTATTCTTTTTTCCCTCTAAAATTTGATGACGTAATCTAATATTATTTTATTATTTCCACTATTATTTTATAATTTCCTTAGGAGGCAAATTTTAGGCCTCAAAATTCCCCTAATGGATTGGGGGAAAATACAATCCGTGGATTGTCATTTTGCAAGAGTTCGATCTTGAATTCCTATCTGTGAAATCCAAGAAATCTTTGGTATTTGTAGATTTGATCTCTGAGCTACCTTGTGTAGATGAGATTATTTATGAGGAGTCATTCCTAGATGAACATATTTTCCTCATTTCTTTGCAAGATCCTTGGTATGGAGATATCATTTTTTATCTCCAGATTTCGAAGTTTCCCCTCGCTTTTTCGAAAGATGAGCGTCGAAATTTGTGTCACTTGGAAACAAGTTATCTTATTATCGATGACCCTCTGTATTGTCGTAGGGTTGACTCGAACCTTAGACTTTGCTTAACTCTCGAAGAGGCTGAGCTTGTGATGAATGATTGCCAAAGTGGAGCTTATGGTGGTCATTTATCTAAGCTTGATACAACTGAATATATTTTGCGTGCTAGATATTTTTGGCCCTCGATTTTCAAATATTGTGTTGAGGTGGTAAAAAAATATCATCCTTGTGAATTTTATACTCAGAAGATGCATGCTCATCTAGCTCCGCTCTTTCCTATTATCACTTTTGCTCTGTTCACTAAATGGGGAATTGATTTTACTACTTGTAACCTACCTTTGGCAAAAGCTCATAAGTACATTATCATAGCAGTGGACTACTTCACCAAGTGGGCTGAGGCTATGCCTACTTTCTTGAACGATGGTGAAACTGCAGCCCTGTTTCTATTTAGCCAAGTCATTTCTTGCTTTGGTATTCCCAAAGAGATTGTCACTGACCATGGTAGTGATTTTCAAAACTCCATGACGGTTGAATTGGCTCTTAAATTATATTTCTGACAGGAGCATTCATCTTTGTATTATCCTTAGGCCAATGGCCATGTTGAAGCTGTGAATAAATCCTTAAATGTTATCCTTAAAAGGAAAATCAATAAATATAGGTCCAATTGGAATGTCATGTTGTATCTTGTGCTTTAGGCATAGCATATGTGAGTTAAGACTGCAACTAGGTTCACTCCTTTCCAACTAGTTTATGGTCTGGAATCGATCTTTCCTGTTGAGTGTGAGATTCCTTCCTTTAAACTCGTTGTTGAGATTCTTCCCGGCACTTCAAGTCTCGAAGAATGCCTTGTCTATCTAGAATGTCTCGATGAGAAGTGCTAAGATGAAACTTTAACTAGGCCCATAAGAAAATATTGAAGGTCCAATATGAT
The DNA here is from genome assembly GCA_034641835.2 of Pinus albicaulis. Lineage (NCBI taxonomy): Eukaryota > Viridiplantae > Streptophyta > Pinopsida > Pinales > Pinaceae > Pinus > Pinus albicaulis. Next base: position 367,218,130 of record CM076574.1, on the reverse strand, counting down.
AAAGAGGTCAAAACATAGGGTTTTCTCTGAAGGTGACCTTGTTTTGGTCTATGATCAGGACAATGATTCCTTGGGGGTAGGGAAATTCAAATCCATGCGGTATGGCCCTTTCATTATGAAATGATTCCTTAAGAATGGAGCTTACACCTTGGTTGAATTTGACAGAAATGAGTTGGCGAAGCCCAAAAATGGGCTCTATCTTAAGAAATGCTATGCTGAGGCAGTTGCCTAGCATTTTCTTTAGTTGTATATATTCTATATTTTTTGCATATCTGTCTGTCGATTCTGGTGTGTCCTTGATGTTTTGGATATGCTTTGGTAGGTGTTTTTGGATGATATGAATCATTTTGGCTTTGCCGATAGTGCTAGTCGACGTACTTGGAATATTTCTTCCGCAGCTTGGGTAATCTACAATCCATCCGGTCAGTTGCTAGTCTCAAGGGGCATATGTATTGGTCCTGCTTCAAACAATGTAGTAGAATATACTTCTGTGATTAATATATTTTTGGAGGCAATGTCTTTTGGTATTATTTCGTTAGTAGTGTACTTGGATTCACAATTGGTGGTTTCACAATTAAACAAAACCTATCGTGCCAGAGATATATTTTTATATCGTTTATTTCTGAGAGTGCATTTTTTGCACTGATCATTTAATTATGTTACGTAGATTCAAATTCCACATTCATAAAATTCATTTTCAGATTCATTAACTAATCAAGCAATTGATTGGCATATTAATCATTCATTACACTAAATAAAAAAAAACATCAATCATCATTGAATATGTGAGACAATCACATCATAAAGTCGATGTTTATATATAGAATAGAGTTGTGTTAAAAAATATAAAAAAAAATGGACAATTATGTCCTACAAAATTAGGGCTCATGCCTGATCATTTCCATCATCCAAAAATATTATAGTCATTTGGTCATCATAAAAAAACTATCCATGTGGTCCCTTATCTAGATAGGTGTCATGGAAGACTACAATGGTTGTAGCCACATGACTAAATAACTGCACCCAATCGCATCGTACACCAACCACACATTTCTGAACTGCCTCAAAAAGGTCCTCTATTGTAACCATAGGGACATGGCGAGTAAAACCCTCCTTGTTCTTCTAAATAGCATTGAGAACTCTCCCGAGGTCCTGTGCAGCATCCTCAAACTCTCTTCCATGAAACCTATGCCTCAGGAAGCCCTTGGGTCTGACTGGTCCAATATCTTTCACATGATCAACAAGTTTTTAAGCCAATTGTCCTATCAAAAATATTTTTTCATTTTCATACTTATATTGAAAATCCAAAAAATCATATAATCAAAAAATCATTATGCGATCTTACTAATCACTCCCCATGCTGCGCTGGGTGGTAAGGGAAATTCAACATCTCCCCTGAAGTCCATGCCAGCATAGGGGTAATCCTCCACTACGATCATTTGTTCCCTCCACCAAAGTAAGAACTTGTCATCCTAGGTAGTTCTAGGGACCTCAACACCCACTAGCCTCTCCATCACATCAGCCCAGCTTGTTATATGTTGATCACGTGGGCTGTTGGTAGTAGATATAACTTTGGGACGAAGCCGTGGAATCCTCTCCAAGAAGAATTCGCATAAAATGGTCCCATAACCAAAATGTTTTGCTTTATTCTTCTGGATAGAGATTAACTACTTCTTCAAATTTCTTAGCAAGGAAGTGCACCAATCATATAGTGTAGTCACACATTTCACTACCTAACTCATGTTACCTCATGAGTCTTGGTGAAATGAAGTCGATCCAAATACTCTAACAATGGTGAAAAGATGTATTTTAACGTGAGACTCTTTCACATCTGTAATTGGGATCTGTGTCCTGACCTTCTTAGTACACTGAACACAATATATGTGAATGTAATCTTCCACATTCAACCCTCCTGTGGGTTTGCTTGGTTAATTTACTGATTCTCCCCTTCGAGAGAGTCCAGTTATAAAATATATGCCATCAATCTCAATCCTTAATGTCATTTCATCAATCATGAAGCAGTCATCCTCTGGGTCCTAGTAATTTACAAGAATTTCAAGTAGTTTGGTGTTTATTTTCATAATTGGCATCTTAAAAAACTTGAGAAAACCACATCCCCAAAGTATATCTAAGGATAATTGGTCCTCCATGACCTCATTGTGAATTGTGCTATGCTCCCTTTCTCTCCAACTAATGGTCATCCTGAATTAATTCATCAAAAATCCATTAGAATTTCAATTTAAAATTTCACTCTGCGCATACGCGAGTTCCTTCCTACACAGTTGCGTATAGACATGAGTTCGAAATTCTAAACCTGCGTATATGGAGAGGGTTTCTTGAAAAAACATAAATCCTATGGTGAAATTCATAAACAATACTTGAATTGATAATTAAATTGATTAATAAGTTGATTTAGAAGATTACCTCGAATATTTGGGCTCACTCAGCTGAGAATTGGTGTAGTTTGAAGTTGGATTTTTTTTTTTTCTAGAGCTCTTTCACAAAATTTTCAAAGAAAAAATCACCAAATGTGAGTCCAAAAGGCCTATTTATGCCCCAAATTCAAAAAAACTTCAAAACCCACTTGTATAAAGTTTTTAGTTTACTTTTTGAATTTATCCAAGAATTTATGTCCTTTTGGCTTGTAAGTGTTGGGATAGGTTGTTTTCAGGTCCATTTGATGATTTCAAGATGATTCCTTGTCTGATTCTATTCCATGACCACTAACCTATCATGGGAGGTATTGTGTTCAGATGTGGAATATAGGTTAGGGAATTCACTTTCTGTTGCACTCATGCATAATAGCCTCCATACTATACTCTTGCTATAGGCTCGACCCCATCATGTTATGATTATTAGACCATTTTCACTCGCCAAATTATAAATCATGATATGATGGTAGAGCCATCCTTTACATGGGATTCTTAGTTAGATCCTCACTAACATATGTCGTCCATATTGCAAATTGTGTAGGCTCTGGAGTCCTATTTAGTACCGCCATGAATTATGCGATGAAGCTTCATTCTTCTTCTTCTTCGCTATATTTTATGGCTTTATACCCTAAAGGCTCCCATTTTATTGTTGAGTTGTTTTGTTGCATTGCATATTGACCATTTGTATATCTTGGACTTAAGTCATCTTCACTTGGAATCGTGTATAAGCCCTCTTTTTTACCATGTCTTTCTGCAAAGTCAACCTTGCAATCACTTAGCCTCTACGATTCGAAACCATTTCCCATGGATGGAACATTCCTCTAAGTCTCATTTACCAGTTTTGCCACCTTGAATTTAACATATATTTGTTCTTATCTCAGGAATTAAAGAATATGTTCATTGACACTCGTTCTATCCACTGTACTATAGGCATTATTTTATTCCTTTTCAGGTTTTCAATATGAAAAAGACAAAAAAATAAAATATCCCAAAAAGAGAGGGATCGGTACATTACTTCCATATTTTATGGAAGCTAAGATTCATTTGTGTCGCCCTTGAAAAAATAAAAAAAGGCTAAGTCATTTCTCCATTTTGGGATGGGATTTAGTTTGAATTAGGAGAATACATAACCTTGTTATCAAGTTACTACTCCCCTGGTTGGTTATCTCTTCCAATCATATGGAGGGTTTGTTCATGCCTCGTGTATGAAAAACTTATACAAAGTTATCATATGCTTCCATAGTCAAAATCAGCCATGATTTTGTTCAAGGGAATTAAACCAGCATCAACCTTTCTGCGGTGTATGTTGACTCATTTCCCAGTCGGCCATCCCCGGTCCGTTAGAGTCTTGTTCTATCATATCATCTATTTGGTCCTTTGTGTGTTCTGGTTTGAAAAGGTATCCACTGACTTCTTGTGGGCAGGTTTGTCGCTTATCAACTTCAAAAAATTGCTCTAAGAGTAAACCTAGAGCCGCACCCTAGCCATATTTTCATTATTAATAAGTGACATTATGTTCAGCATTTGATAAACATCATGGGTCTTCGACTGAGTGGTTTCCCTTCTATTTGACTTTAGCTTAAATTATCACATGCAAAATTTTTGTAGTGCCTTATTTTCCATTTGAACCTATCGGTGGATTCCTTTCCTCTTTGTGAGATTTCATTATTGGTTGGTTCAAAGGGCTTTTGCCATGCGCTAACTACATTTTGTGCATGCCAGAAATGTGCTCTGGGTTGGTTACTTCACTTTTATTCATCTGATTCCTTCCAAATTTTTTCCTGCAGGTTACACTCATGCTAGATTTATGTGGAATTACTTAATGCCTTCCTTGCAACAGATATTTTCCCATCGACTTCGACACCTTTCTCTAGGAATAAGGTATAGAATCCTTTTATCAGTACCTTAGGGTTTCCAGTCATTAGTGGCATATTCCTTCACTATCGCCAATAAGAATACATAAATGTTTCTTTATTGGTAGATTATATCAAGTGTTTGACTTAAACTAATTCATTCGCATTTTTTAGATTGTACTAGGGTACCTTGATTATCGTCATCATTATTGGTGAGTTGTCTCACATTTTTTAACCATATATATCAATGACCGGTAATCAAATGATTTCTCACATGGTCGACGTCAGCTCATTCAATCCCATTTTTTACAATTGTACCATAGTGATTGGTGAAGACCTTTGGTTTGCATCAACATGCTTTGTTTCACTTTGACAACTCCTTCAATTTTCTACCAGTGACACCATCCACCCTTATATGTTGCTGTTCATTGTAGCAACATTCTATATGTTGGCACCCGAGTTGCATGCAGTAACACTTCTTCCACCACTTATTATTTGGTACTTGGAGATCCAATTGTGACTTTAGTGATCAGATATCTTTACAGCATCATTGATCAGCCTTCTATATGTGATACTTTGACATGACTTTGATATAAAATTCAGGGCAATTATCAGATGATTTATGATGTACTTTACAATTTCTTCTATACTTGTATACATATTGGATCTGCTCAATACTTGTTATGCAGAAATGCTTTAATTTCATTGAGCATGGGTATGTCCGCCTCAAACATGAGCTATCTTTATGATTTATTTCACTGGTTTTTTGCGGGTAGAAATGTGGTGAAGTCCTCTCAAATCCTCGTAAAATTATTTCTTATGCACATAATACATTTCGGCCATCATGTACCCTTTCTGACCTCATATATTAGAGGGAATATGTTATAACATGATTTGTAACATTTATATACTTGATGATCTATGTACCGGCCTTACGAAATGCTTTCCATTCAGGCTTGGTCATTTTCTTAAAAAACATTATTTTTGATTCCATATGTGACTCTGCCCTATCTTGCACAAGTGCAGACATGGTTCCACTCATATTTGACCTGCGTATACAATTTAAAATATTAAAAAATATATAAAATCCCTATTAAATAGGCGGGGTTTACGGGTTTTACATGAAGCCCACCTACACCAGCATGTGGCCAAACTATTTCCCAACTAAAAAAACTGATTTGAGGAAGTATAAATACACCTCATTGGGAAGTCCTAAGGGAGGAGAGAGAAAGGAATTGATATTATAGTCTGTTATAGCCTAGATCAAGTCTGATTATCCCTGTGCCTCTTGCACTTCCTAGGTTCAGGAAACCCGTGTTTCCTTCTTTGAGATGTTCACCTCCTTTATGTGACATCCTTGTGCACCTTTTGTGGAAGAAGATTGTTGAGGCTTGGGCTAGATGGATCCAAAGGATGGTTTTTCTTGGAGCTATGGCTGATTAAAGTGATATCACCACATTTCTTTTACATACATAAATAAAATAAGTTTTGTCCTATTCCTGATGTCATGATCTTATATGTCTGTTATACATGTTAATGATATTTGTTACACGATTTTTTGGTCATCTAACCTATTACTATTAGATGGACCAAAGTAGACCATGTAAGACCAATTTTACCCTAAGTAAAACTGCTTTCAATATGAAAAATAACTCAGTAATCCATATTTATTAAGTTGTTTATGGTTTGAACAGGAAACCCCATGAGGAAATATTAAATAAATCCACATTTGTTTGATTTTCCTCAAGGAATAATTAGTTAAACAATAGTTTAATTGATATTCCTGGTCATATTTAACCCAAAACAGGAAAATTAATTAGATAAATCATAATTTATCTTATCATTTTCTAGGCATAATAATTTAAACCTTTTTTAAATAATATTACTTGTTAAGTTTGACTAAATCATTATTTATTTGATTATTACTCAACCACATCTTTAAAATAATAAATAAATCATTTATTTATTTATTATTTACAAATAAAGAGATTTGACCAAAGTCAAATTATTTTTCCCTCCAACAAATATAATAAAATATTCCATACAAGTTGGATCTAGATTTGGTTAATAATATTTTAATTATGCACCAATATCTAGACTAACTCAATATTTTGTGATAAATAGAATGGTTTTTCCATTCATTCACTACCTTTTTTTTCCTAAGATCACTCTAGATATATAATTTTGGTCTGACGTTGATCCTCTATCATTGTCATATTTTTCTACCATTTTTTTGTGATCTCCCTTTGAGTTCCATTTTTGTCTAGGTATTCTACACCATCAAGAGAGACAGATCTTAGATCTGAAGTACTGAGGACTTACAAGAAACCATCCCATTGAGGGGGACCGGTAACATCTTTCTATGTTCCCTTCCTAGGTGTCAAAAAATAAAAAATAAAATATTTAAAAAAATTCTTGTCTTGTCTATTGGATGCATGGAGCAACTCTTTTTTTTATTTACTGCTTAATGTATTTTAATACATAGATCCAGATTTTGTAGCATTTATCTTGGTCAACTAACAGCAGATCTAAATAAATTGGTAGCCATATTTGATGTTAGGGTTGTTTGTTATGCATAGCTAAAGTGATATTTTTTCGTACACTTTCGATTAAGACTCATCCTAACAACTAGCGACTCGGCAAGGGTTTACGATTATGAAATCTATCGTTTTTTAGATCCCTCCATAACCAGATGCTTCAAACCCTAGGATTTTTCTTCAACTTCTTGTTTTTCTTTTCTTGATGTTGTTTTTAACCTATAAAAACCTAAAACATTAAAAATTATAACTTCCATGTGTTTTCGGACATATTGCGCAGGTGAGAGGCATCCGCTGCAGCTGAGACGAAATTTTTTTCTGAAACCTGCTCCCAAGAGTGCCGAAAGTGCAGGTCACACTTTTTGGGCCAAAACCTGTGACCTGGAGCTTCAGGGCGCAGAAAACAGGCCAAAACCTACGACCTCTGCAGAAAACAGTTCATAAATTGCGACCTAAACTTTTTGCGGGAAATTTTCTAAGATGTTTCTGGGTTTGTCTCGGACTCTCTTTAGGGTTGTCTGACCTACATCTCCACCCATTTTGGACATGTAATTGCTCTTTTTTACTCATCAATGTGGGAACCTAGCCCCTTAGGGCTTTAGTACCCTACACCTTTATAGGAATATTTTTAGCTGCAACAGGTCGTCTGAAATTTCAGTGTGTTCAGCCATTTTTCAGATCTGATCCCTCACCTTAAGATCCACTTAAGATTGGTTATTCATGCATTCAAAAAACCTCCTTTTAGTTTCATTTGGGTCTTCCTCTAGGGTCCCCTCCGCTTCCCTGCAGGTTGTAACCTTTCGCCACCTCATTTACAACAATTTTCCCTCTGAATTTTTTGTTGTTTTTCTGCACCTATTTCCAACAGATCTGACCTTTAGATCTTTCTCCCTCCCGAATTTAGATCTATTGGCTATTTTGGTGTGTTTTGACTAGATTTTTGCCCACCCATAGACTAGTTTTTGAGAGGCCCGCCTCCTTAGGTTTATATTAATGCATAATTAGCTATTTATTTTTTTTATATTCATTTTCATTTACTGTTATCTGTAGATTTATTTACAATTATAAAACACACTTTTTCTTTTTCTCTACAAACATATACGTTTAAAAATTAAAATTTACACACTTAACACACACACCCTATGTGAAGAAGTTCCTGGTTAACACCACCAGGCAAAGACTATAACATTGTAATCAAGTGAACCTCCACCTCTCTACCCTTGTTTTGAAATTGTAATCATTTGATCCTGCACCTCCTTGCCCTTGTTGGTATCTCTTCCTTTTGTGCCATGTTTTTGATTTCATCATTGTGCATCGAAGGCATTTATCCTGGAGACTTCTTAACCTTCATCCTAAGTTTCCAATAGGAAGACTTACTCCTCCGCGTAGGATTCGAGTTAGTCCTCCACCGAGTCTGCATTCTGACTCCTCTTCTAGTTCATTGGGTTCCACTTATGGTTCCATCCCCAGTTCTCCCCTTGTCACCTTCACCATGTATGGTTCAGGACCTAACGCTGGTGGTAGCCCTAGCCCTAATGCTGGGAATACTACTAGTGGGACCGCAAAAATAACTATCCCGACTTCTCCCTTGCTCCCCTATATGGTAGGCCTCAGTATTCCCGATTTTAACCAATTGATCAGTGACCCTATACACCATGACCCTGGTTGGCCTGATATGCCAACTAATCTCCCTTATGACATCCCAAGTTTTCTGGTCTTGCTGGAGAAGATCCTACAAATCATGTTTGATATTTCCACATGTGGTGTACATCTAACTCCATTATGAATGACTCCGTCCATCTTCAATTGTTCCAATGTACACTTACTGGCGAAGCTTCTAAGTGGTATGTTGATTAGGCGTCCTCCTCTCATACCACCTTTGTGACTCTTGTCCAATATTTTCTGTCGTATTTCCATCTTATCCTTCATTATGACACTGGTATCGAAATTTTGACGTCTTTCTGTCACTCATCTGTGACCCGCCTATCCAATCATGTCTAGGAATGGTAGAGAAGAAAGAGCCTATGTCAAGTCCCTATCTTTGAAGATGGTGTCTACATGGATTAGTTCCTTAGATCCCTTTTTCCTGCTATAGGCAAAGATGTTGCATCACATTTCCCTCAAACCGAAGAAGATTCTCTCCAGATTATGTTAAAATATGACCTGATCTATGCAAAATTTGGGTATGTTTATACCGTCTTACCTGATCTCCCTAGACCTGGTGGTGCCAATGCACCAGGGTCATCCCATGCTACCGACGATATCTTTGGAGCCCTTTCTCATCCCTATTCTCATCCTCCCATGGGTTATGGCTTCCATCAGAGAGGGGCCAGCTCCTCAAGCACTTTTCCCCCTCCCAGTAGCATGTATCCAGGATACAACATGCCTCCTCCTTTTGCCCAACCTGTTTACCACAATGTTACCGAACCTCCTTATTATCTGTATCCGCAGCCTGGGGCTCTAGCCCCTCAAGCATTAGCACCCCCACCTCCCTTGCCTTCTGAACCCCCACAATAGTAGGCACCACCCCCTCAGGGGTAGGTGTATGCACAGCAGGGCGTGACCAATCCTCATACTTGCAAAAAGAAGAGGATAGGCACCCAAGATCAATATGTCCTAGGTAATCGAGGACCTATTCCCTAAGAGAATGCACCTAACACTGCTAACTAGCAACAGGGCACTTAGCCCAAGTAAGACAGCCCTGTTCACATGAATAAGCCGTATTCTTGTTGTAGTGTCTATGATAATTACAACCAAGATTGTCCTCTTTTACCACAGATGTGCTAGATGTGGGAGAATCAAGAAAAATCGCGAGGAAAATAAGCCTCCCCTTCGGTTCCACCAAATTCTCACCTATCCAGCTGGTTGTGTTTACCAATCCTTCCCTCGGCAAGTATTTGTGGCTACCCAACCACCTGAAGGTTAGGTGGCCATTCAACCTCCTCCATATGGTACCTTCGATTACCAGATTCTCATGATCAACTCTGACCAACCCATTATCGTTGACCTCAACCTTCAAACTCAGTCCTATCAGTAAAACAAGCCTCCCACTATGTCTGCCCCCAAGCCCCCTTCTGCAGGTTCTACAGAGCCTCTTCTAACAACCAATGGTCCTTTATAGATCCCTCAGCCTAAGGCTGATATTGATACGAAGATTCCCAAGGGACCGTTACACCAAAACGCTGCTTCTGGAAAAGTTGCCCATTTGTATAGTATAGTAGAAGATTTGGCACAATCTCCTGCTGTCATCTCAACGCTGGAACTCCTCCAATCATGCCCTTCACAAAAATAATCTCTACTAACTATCATGGGTGCAATAGATCCTTCAGATGATCATTTTATTTTCTTCAATGTTGACCGGTTAGAATGTCCTCCCCTTCCTGCTTCCATAGCGTTCCAAATCCCCACAAGATTTGGAATGCCAATGTCTCTCATTGTATCATTGATGAGGGGGCATCCACCTACGTGATGTCCACTTCGGTTTGGAAGCAACTTGGATCACCTGATTTGGACCCTTCCACTATCACCCTCTGAGCATGGGATGACCACTCTTCTAAGCCCATTGCCATGTTCCGCAATTGTCCTATAAATCTTGCAGGAAATACTGTTTTCGTGGATGTAGAAGTCATTGATGCCCCATTAGATTAAAATATTCTATTGGGTCGTAGCTACACCTATGTGATGTCTATTGTACCATTTGCGGTTCACCGCAAGATGTCCTTTCCTCATAATGGAAAGATAGTCATCATTGACTAGTTGACATATTACGAACTGAAGTCTCAGACCTCCCCTGAGTCCATCATCTCTTCGATGGCCAATAAGAAAACCATCGAACCTTTGACCAGTGTCTGACCTAGATTACACAAAGAATCTTCTTTGCTTGGTTCACTCCCTGGTATTCCTCCTCCTGTCTCTAATCTCAGCTCATCGAATGTTTACATGATGCAATCGTCTTGTGCTTCCCTCAAGTGGCCCGCTTCATCTAGTCAGCAGCCCCACCCTCTACAACCTTCTCCTAGCACTTCGACTCAGCTTTCTAGACCCCCCAATCCTGGCCCTTCACCTGTAGCTAGTATCCATGAGCTTCTTTACCCTCCTAGCACAATTCCTCCTAGCCTTAACCATATTAGAGCTGTCTCACCTAGCCATTACCCCTCCGGTCAGATACTGTTCCTAGATCCCCCTCCTGGAGTGTTCTCGGTACCTGTCATGACTACCTTATCCCTTCCTAACCTAACCCTAGGGATTCCTATCTGGCACATTGATCCCCTAGCCGCTACCTCGCCTGGTCAACCCAAACCTTATCTTGCTTTGACCTCGGTTCAACCAGTCTCCATGACTACTCCTGCTGTTACTGTGCCACAGCCACCTCAATAGGAACCTCCTCCCGTTGCGACAGCTTTGGGTTACGGGGTTAAAGCTCACAAGAAAGCATCTAAGGACAAGGCTGAATCGACAAACCCTACCCCTCCTAGGCCTCCAAAGCATACCATTAAGTGTTCTTTGTGTGATGTTGCCGGTCATGCCACCCATACCTGTCTAGAGCTATCTCACCTCAAGCCCATGGTCAATGAGACATTTCAAAAGTCTGGTATCCCTGAGGTCTATATCACTATACCCAATTCAATCCTGAAACTCAAATCCTTGTGCACAAGTAACCCTTATGCTTTGTGTGATTTCCATCGCCATTAAACTCACCTCTGTCCCCGCCTTGAAGAGTACCGCTCCTCTTTGGAAGTGTTCCACCAATTTGAGGCCAAGCATAACAAGTTCACCTCCCCCTTTTTTACGAGTAATGCTTCAGTAGAACCAGCGGATATACTTGCTCCCATTGACATTCCCCCTCCCAATGTCGAAATAACAGAGTCTTCAGCCACCATTTTCTACCTATCATCATCCATGAGACCCTCGATGGAAGGCCCCCTGGAGACTTCCCCTTCTGTTTTGCCTGACCTCCCTTCAACGATCACCCTGGGCTCAACATCGGTAGATCCTTTATCTACTTACTCTTCTGTCATCCCCCATGACGTTGCCCATGTGAGCCTTTCTTCACATGATGATGAGTCAGGTAGCTCTACCAGGTTAGGTATTTACCCTTCCTACAGTCACCCCATCTTCCATTCTGATGAAGATATTATGGAAGCAATGAACAACCCTAACTTTCCATGGGATGATATGCAGCACCGTACGTGCTTCCTCTTGTAGCAGTCCTATGAAAAATATGTTTTGGAAACTAAAAACTTCATTCTTGATGAATTTGATTGATTTATAAATCCCATCCCTGCACCTGATGCTTTCGAAGACGGAAATATGGACAATATCTCTCCTACCATTAAAATTGACATTTCTAACAAACCAGGGGTAGAAGAAAGCATTACCTTGGGCGCCCAATGCACCCAGGAAGAAATTGAGGCTTACACCAATCTATTTAAGGAATTTCATTATGTTTTTTCCTGGTCCTATTTAGAAATGCCTGGACTTGATCCCGCCATTGTCAAACACCATATCAATGCATGGCCCGATGCCAATGTTGTCCGTCAAAAGTTGAGACCCATTAATCCTTCCAGAGGAGAGGTTGTGAAAGCTGAAAAAAATAAGCTCAAGCAGGCTAGTTTTATCTATCTCATCGAATACACCACATGGGTGTCCAACCCAGTTCCCATTTTCAAGAAAAAAGGCACCATCCGTGTCTGCACTAAATTTCGCAACATGAACAAAGCTTGTCCCAAAGACCACTTCCCCACACCATTCATTGACCAAATCATTAATGAGTGTGCGGGGCACAAGGTTCTATCCTTTATGAATGGTTTCTCTGGATACAACCAAATTTTTATTCATCGTGATGATCAGCTTAAGACTCTGTTTATTAGTCTGTGGGGAACCTTCACCTATCAGGTCATGTCGTTTGGCCTTAAAAATGTTGGAGCCAATTTTCAGTAGGCCATGTATTACTGTTTCCATGACCCGACTCATATTGTCCTTTCTTATTTGGACAACCTCATTGCATGCTCTAAATATCAGGTGCAACGCCTTCATGATCTACGTAATGTCTTTATTTGATGTCGCAAGTATAATATCCACCTCAACCCGCTGAACTTTGTCTTTTATGTTCCTGCCGATTGTCTTCTAGGCTTCATTGTGTCTAAATATGGTATAACACTTGATCCATTCAAATTTCAAGCCATCCTTGAGATTCCTATTCCTCCTACTTTACACCAGTTACAAAGCCTCCAAGGAAAAGCTAATTTCATTTACCGGTTGGTACCTGACTATGCCACCACCGCGCATGGGTTCCTTAGACTCCTTTAATATAACATTCCATTTGTATTGGATAACTATGCTCAAAATTATTTAGATGCCCTAAAACATGCTCTCACATCCACTCCCTTGATTCGTCCCCCTGACTTTGATAGGGATATCATCATGTACATCTAAGCCTCAACCTATTTGGTTGCTGGGGTCCTTATTCAGGAAGATGACAATGGGTTCGAGCATGTTATCTATTATTTCAATAAGAACCTAATAGGTCCCCCCATATGCTACTCACATGAAGAGAAATTATCATTGGCTGTCATGTTCTCGGTCCAAAAACTTTGTCATTACATCCTCATATGTTCCACCAAGGTCATGATTAATTCCAACCTTATGGCGTTCCTATTGAGTCACCTAATCATCAATGGGAAGTACACCTGTTAGATCGTTATCCTCTAGGAATTACATCTTGAATTTGTCACACCCAAAAGTAAGAAAGGCTTAGCCCTCACTAAGCTCATTTCTGAATTACCTACCAATACACAGGATCCTCTAGTTAATGATGATTTTACTTTGAACATTTGTTTGCCATTACCACAGATGATCCTTGGTATGGTGACATGCTCCGTTATTTGTGAACCCAAAAGTTTTCCATCCATCTTGATCATGATGTTGGACGACATATCTAACAGCAGGCTCCCCATTACCTTCTTATCGGTGATGACCTTTATCGTCGTGGTGTAGATACTGTCCTTCATCGTTGTCTCACACATGTTGAAGATGAGCAAGTCCTCAATTCCTTCCATAGTGTCACTTGTGGTGGCCACCTCTCTAGCCTTTCCACTACCTAGAAAATTATGCGTATTGGGTATTTTTGGCCTTCTCTCTTCGGTGATTGCATTGAAGCAGTCAAACACTATTCCAATTTCCAACATTTCTCGCCTAAGGCGCGAGCCCCTCCGACTCCCCTCCATCCTGTCATCTCAGCTAGTCCCTTTCGTAAGTGGGCCATAGACTTTATGGAGTGTCGACCTTCATCGGATGGTAATCACAAGTATATCATCGTGGTGGTTGACTATTTCACAAAATGGGCTAAGGCCATTCCAACATTTAACAACACGGCAACTACTACAACCCTCTTTTTCTTTAACCATGTTATCGCTCGATTCAGAGTTCCAAAAAAATTGGTTTCTGGCCATGCCTGACATTTTGAAGATGAGATATGGCATGAGTTATCCTCACTATTAGGCTTTGAGCACCAATATTCATCCTCCTATTACTCCCAAGGTAATGGCCAAGTTGAAGCAGTTAATAAAATATTTAAAACCATGCTTCAACAAACGGTGGGTAAGAACAAAACCATCTGGAACCTTATCCTCTTCCCTTATTTGTGGGCCTATAGAACTTCTATTAAAACCACCACTGAGTTTACTCTTTCCACCTTGTTTTCAGAGAGGAGGAAGTCTTACTGATCAAGTGTGAAATCCCTTCCCTTCAACTAGCCGTCGAAATTCTCCCTGACAACCAACCTTTATAATAATGACTTATCATTCTTGAGCGTGCTTCCGAAGACCGTCATGTTGCATTGAAAACCATCGAAGCGGCTAAGAAACACACCAAAGATCAGCGTGACTGAAAAGTCCACCCCCGTACTTTTCATGAAGGTGATCTCATTCTGGTGTATGTCCAAGCCCATGATGTCCTCGGTAATGGGAATTTTGAATAATTATGGCTAGGCCCTTGCAGGATTAGTAAGGATTTAGTTAATGGGGCATATCTCTTATAGGATTTTGGGGGACACCCCCTTCCTAATCCTCGCAATGCACTCTATCTTAAGAAATATTACCCTTAGAATTTATTTCCTGAAATGCATGTTCTATTTCTTTTAGGTAGCCAAATCATGATTTTTTTTTATTTTTTGTGATTTGATACCTCACCAAGACACATTTTTTCCAAGAAGCATCACTTCACCACTCCTCAAGATCAAATTTCTTCACTTGCAACACTTTTACTTAGGGCACCACTTTGCCTCCATACTTGTCCATGATCAGTTCCATTTTCATCATGAATAACCATCTTGTACTCATGTCTTTATGGTCCGCATTGGACCTTTCCTGTGTAGCAACATCATCGAGTCGCCCTTGTTTAGAGCATCCGAGTTGAGTCATCATCGCCTTCATGGAGTCTATCCCGAGTCCTTTTCTATCCCTCTATAGTCCTCCTTCCTTCATTTCTTGTTTCCTCTCTCATGTTGCACATTATGGCCTTCAGTCCTACTGTCCCCTATCCCCTTTAATATTGTGTAATTTGCTGCCAGGTCATCCATGCCCTTTATGCTCTAACAAGGGAAGTCATCCATCCACTACTCAGTACCCCCCATTTCATCATAATCCCTGGTGTTAGTTTTTCAATTGCTTTGCTATTTTCTCTCGTGCCTTATTTAAGGATCCCTTATTTCACTTTGAATTGATTTTTTATGAGTTCCATCTCCTTACAACATGATCGAGATCTGTATACTTGATGGTTCAATGATGCAGCATATTGTACCAGCGATTCCTCAGTGTGTGTGAGACTTTTCAGACCTCATGAGGGGGTGGCCCTTTAGGTAGCCCCCCACATGCCCAGATGACCTCTTCATTACAGCCTTTGATGCATCTCCATAGATTTGATGATGTCAGCCTTAGCTTCTTGAGGCACATTTTAGTTGCATGTATGAGTTAGATTTTCATAGCCCTTTCTTGTTTATAGGGGAAATTTTCTTGTACTTATATCTCATATACTCGGATATTATTGTATAATTCATGGATATTATCCCAGGCACAATATGTATGTGGGATTCATTATCATGTTTTTATCTGGCTCATGTTTATGCCATCATGCACTATATAGTTCAGTCCCTTGTTTACTAGACCCATTATTCTTTGTACTTTCTCTCGGCGGGCTTAGGTATGCCTCCCCCGCCACCTATAGCACAGGTAGTCACTCATAAAAGAGAGTTGTCACACCTGTAAGTCTCGCCTCCTCATGGTCTTGTCTTATAGCGCTTCAATCTACCTTATATTTCTGTCTCTGCAACTTCCCCTTCGGTGTCTAGTGATTGAGTTCTTACAATGCACTTCGGTCATATGATTAGCTCCTAACGCTCGCACACTGGGGGGAAATTTGTTACACCATTTTTTGGTCATATAACATGTTACTATTAGATGGACCAAATTATTTGATTTTTCTCAAGGAATAATTAGTTAAACAACAGTTTAATTGATATTCCTGGCCATATTTAACCCAAAACAAGAAAATTAATTAGATAAATCACTATTTATCTTATTATTTTCTAGGAATGATTATTTAAACCTTATTTAAATAATATTCCTTGTTAAATTTGACTAAATCATTTATAAATACTTGAATAAATGATTATCTATTTGATTATTACTCAAACACATCCTTAAAATAAAAAATAATTCATTTATTTATTTATTATTTACAAATAAATGGATTTCACCAAAGTCAATTTTTTTCTCCCTCCAACAAATATAGTAAAATATTCCATAAAATTTGGATCTATATTTGGTTAATAATATTTCAATTATGCACCAATATCTAGACTAACTCAATATTTTGTTATAAATAGAAGGATTTTTCCATTCATTCACTACCTTTTGTTGCCTAAATATCACTCTAGATCTTTACTTTTTGTCTGACTTTGATCTTCCATCATTTTCATATTTTTCTACCATTTTTTCCTTGTGAGGTCCCTTTGAGTTCCATTTTTTTTCTGGGTTTTCTACACCATCAAGAGAGAGAGATCTTAGATCTAAAGTAATGAGGACTTACAAGAACCCATCCCATTGAGGGGGACTGGTAAAATCTTCTATGTTCTGTTCCCAGGTGTCAAAAAATACAAAAAATATTTAAAAATATTCTTGTCTTGTCTATTGGATGCATGGAGCAACTCTTTCTTTTATTTACTTCCTAATGTATTTTATTGCATAGATCTAGATTTTGTAGCATCTATCTTGGTCAACTAACTGTAGATATAAAGAAATTGGCAACCATATTTGATGTTAGGGTTGTTTGTTATGCACATATAAAGTGAGCTTTTATCGCACACTTGTGATTAAGACTCATCCTAACAATATTATAGTTGTTTATTTCATGCTATGTTCTATGAGTTTATATGATATAAGATACTGACATTTAGGATATATATGTTGTACAACTAGTCTATGTGCTTTTTCTTGAGTGAGTTGTAGGTATTGAAGCACACGAAGAAGTGGATTTTTTTCACCCTACAGGAACGACCTCAAACGTAGGACATACAGGTAAGGTGACCTCTCCCTAGTTTACTAGTTTAAGAATTAAGACCTTTAATTTGATTGCTTCTTGTTGTTGTATGCCTTCCTCTCTGTTAGGTGCCTCAACCTAGACCTTAGGGTTTTTTTTCCCACAGTAGGCACTTGTTTCTATTCCATGGTGTTTATGCCTACAATCTCTCTTATAAGGATAGCTAAAAAGCAGGAGAATTTATATCACTGTGGACCAATAGGCTTCCCCCTCTCATTAAATTGGAATTCAGGAAATGCAGAGCCCTCTAAAATGTTTCCAAAGAGGAATTATGTTGGTCTTCTACCCTTTATTTTCATATTCATTGTAATATTGAATTGGGTATTTCCATCTTTCCCTTCCAAACCATGTTTTTGTTGTGGTGATTTTTTCTCCACATCATGATCTTGTTGTGATTGTTTTTCCTCCAAACCATGATGTTTTTGTGATGGTTTGTTCTGAAAAATTTTTAGAAAACAAATCACACCTATTGAGACAATGACAATATGGATTTCTTAACATAAAATATTGAATAAATTATACAAGAAATATAAATTTGAGAAATGGTCATGCCTTCCAATAGTTCTTGAAATTTTGTATCAAACATATGTGCATTGGAATTATTTTTACACTAAAGAAACTAGATTCATTTTCTAATGGATCAATGGATGATGATGCTCTCTTTTGTGGGTAGTTTTTGATGATGCCATATTGAATCTGGTCATTTTTTTGTAATTTAGCCTCATTTTTTGGTTCTACACACTGTTAAAATTGATCTCTTAAGACATCTTTCAATCCTATTGGACATGTACAAATATATATTACAACACTTGATCTAAATTTGATATGATCCAATACATGGTCTACCTTTGTCAACAATTTGGGCCCTTTGTCTCAAATTATCTTATCTTCTTTGGAAAGAGGACAAAAAAAATTTGTTCTAGATATTTAAAAATGAAGCACTTTTCACCTATGTTCCTCTCCTTTATGCTACATGTGATGTGAATTCCAATTGTCATGTTCTTGACATGCCCATTCTTCTTTTGTAGATGTCACCCTTAACAATGCCATGAAAACCGTCCAAAACATTCTTAAATTATGGGAGATCCTCTTCATCGATGAAGCTAGTTGAACGTGTCATGTCATCCAAGATACCTCAAAATATTTATTTGTTCCACGGGGAATGTCAAAGATACCATCAATAGAAAACATGCATAAAAATTTGTAGCCAAGTGCCCCAAATGTGATATGATTCTACTTGTTAAGTGTTTCTTCCATATATGTGAAACAACTACAAAAAAATTAAAATACATGAAGGTCTGTCAAAATTTGAGAGAAAAAGTAAACACTTAACCTATTCTTCCTTTGTTGGAAATTTAGGCCTTTTGTGTCAAGATATATTTTCTTCTTTGGGAAGAGGACATAAAAAGGTTTTTAGATGTTTCTAAATAGAGTACCCTTAACCTATGTCATTATCATTTACGCCATGTGATATGAATGCCAATTTCATATTATTGACGACTGGGTTACTCTTTTATACATGTGACCCTTGACTATGCCATGAAATCATATAAAATATTCTTAAATGTTGGGACCTCCTCTTCATGAATGAAGCTAGTGGAATGTGACAAGTTATCCAAAATTCCAAGAAATATGTGACTTCATCCTTAGGGGTTGTTAAATGTATCCTCAATGGGAAAACATGCTCAAATATTTGTGTCTAAATGCCCTAAATGTGAGATGTTTCCACTTGTGCAATTGTGCCTCATGTTGATGCTCAAACTAACACATTAGTTGTGCAAGGATCAGAAGGTGTCACTTTGGGTCAACTCAAGGTTCTTGCCACCATCACCTTAGCAAAAATACTCACTTTGGATTACTTATTGAACACTAGGGGTATCCCAAAGTGAAAATATATGGGGTATTTTATGTGACCAGATCACTAGTAGTGAAAACCATTCCCCCCCCCCCCCCATATATGTTATGATTCGTACAACATATCAATAGAGATATGACCAATGTTCAACTAAAAATTTCCCCAATGTTTCACTATTCAAATGTCTACCTCCTTGTCTCAACCCATACATTGGTATTTTTAAAATTTTCCTTGTACACATCTTGAAATGATAGAAAATCTTACCTAACTAATTTTAGCAACTACATAAATACAATTTATCATATATAAAAATCACTTCACTATTCAAATATTGAAATTAATTTTTTTTATCTTAAAAATCAAATAAAATCATTTATTTTGATATCTTAACAACTAAATAAAACATTAATTTTACATATATTACACTAATAACTACCATATCATCTTCCAATAAAAAAATAGCATAAAATAAGCTTTGAAAAACACCACTGCCCCATTCTAAGTAAACTCTCCCTCTCCATTTCCTTCTTTGTTTTAAATCTTTCCTTCATGGGAGAATTATAACCTATCCATTTTGTGTCTATCCCAGTTTACCTCTGATATCTTCTCAAGTTATCGAAAGGAATCGTTCAAGGAATTATACAGATGAGTATTTTCCCCTTTGTTTTGATGGTTTTCCCCTCAAGTTACCAAAAATGTTTGTCTGAGGAATTCTATAGATGAGTATTTTCCCATTTTTTTGATGGTTGAAAGAGTATTCTAGACCAGGGCATGTGATTATTAACTTGAATTTGTAATTAGAAGCCATAGATAAACATAATTGGTCTTTTTTCATGGAATAATTCATGTAATTTTAGGCTATTTTTATCGAGTAAGGGCACAATATCCATTAGATCCTAATTTCAAAAAACTAAACTATAATAATTTATTCAATCCTTTTAGGGAAGGCTTTTAGATTCAAACATTGTATCCACCGAACCCTAAGTCAACAAATCCCAATTGAGGTTTTGCAATTTAAATTTAACTAAAACATCTAGTATTATTCCAAAAGGGCTTAGGAACAATGGTCCTAAAAGATATGCAATGCATTTCTCCATGAAAAATTTAGTTCATGTGTCGTTATCTACTTTATTGGAGTATATAGGGATTTTGAGAGGTCAACCACATTTTCATGAATCACAATGTGATATAAGTGAACACTAATCCAAAATAATCTGACACAATTCCATGAATGCATAATGAAAAACAACTTGAGGGTTGTGAGTACAGTTAATATGGAACAAAGATAATAATTCCCTTTTACATTAATCCCACACATCAATCCTTGATGAAAGGGGTTTTTTGGCATGCATCAAATAATTAAGGTAGAAAGAAAACCCCACATGTCTTGTTTCCATTGAAGAATGTCTGAATTTAATGAGAATTCATATGAATCTTGATTATAGTCCAAAAAATCCTAATGTAACTGGAAACAAGTTTCCATTCCTATCATGTCCCCGTTTAAGGACCACACAAACCAAAAATCTTAAAAGTAGTAGTTGTGACTACTACATGCTATATCAAAGAGGAAAAAATGGTGAATTATATCATGTGTATGTATAGGCTTAGTCTATTTTTCTTCATACTATTCTATTTAGATTGATCCCTTTTATTTGAGCTTAGGTTGGAGCAATTTTCATCCCTGACGTAAGCCTAAGAGGATGGTTATTGATGTTTAAAAAATGAAGTCTGAGTTTCTAGTGGTTATCTATAACTTCGATATATGTTTACAATATACAATTTACATGTGTATCATTCTCCTACTGTCATCACATTGTTGTAACTAGAAATCATGAATTGGATGGATCAGTTAATTTATATCCAATGACCATGAAGAATAAAATGCCACATTATTGAATTAAGGTGAAATTTTCATATTGTCTTCATGAGGTTTTCTTCTTGTTGGTAAAGATACTTTCCATGTGCGTGTGTTTTCAACCATACTTACAGTCATGAAGGGGTCCACTTGTCATAACATTTTCTAAATACACTCTTCCATATCCTCAGAATATTTGGGTGTAAAAAACTATGTAAATTTCCATTCCTTTTCATGAAAAATATGAAATGAAAATAAATTTCATTTTACAATCAAGATATTTCAGCCCTAAGTTTACATTTTTTTCATTGTACCTCAATCAATTATTGGAGCGTAAACATATTATATTTAGAGTGGTGCAAAGATGGAGTAAAATTCTATCGCTCTAGTTTTAATTTTTAATAATCTGGAAAGGAATTTGCCTCTTATTTATAATTTTTTGCTAGTAATTTTGGTCAAGTATGTTGTTACTTTGATTGGCATCCATAACATTGACCAAATGACATCTTCTGGTTACTTTATATTATCTGCATATAACATTATGGTTGAAATTATTTGGACATAAGCCATTTGATGCATGGGTTGTAATGCTATTTGGCACTTTCAATGGAAACTATATTGGAATTAGAAACGTCTTCCTATGTTTTAAATCTGTTGCATTATATCCGAGATATTGAAGAAATGTAGATTATTATCTTGTTTAAATCTTCTAAAACCATTACCCAAAGTTTTTCTAGTTGTTAGCTTTCTTCATGAGATTGAAATCAATGAGATTGAATTTGTGTTTCTTCACATGACCAAGTTGGAAATAATTTCTTGTATTGTTCTTTTGCAAACTCTACTTTTCCAAAAGAATTCCAGTCAAGTTTAAAATTGTTACTCGTATAACCTGTTGCATCCACACTGAATACACATGATGATTTGATGATTCTAATGATTATGTATTTACTGTTTGAATCCTTCTGTTGTCTTTATATTCATTACAAAGAGTGGTATGAAGAAATTTTTTGAATTCTCATGTTGTAATATACCAAATTCCTTAATTTAAAGTTGCATTTGATTAGATCCTTTGTAATTTTCCAAATTGGGAACTGCTCATGAATCCGGCAAATCATATTCCCTTTTTCAAAAACATTAACAATCAACAACTGAACTATTCTAGAGATTGACTGTAGGGGAATTTACCTAGTATGTGAACTTTAAAATAAAGGATGAGACCCAGAGGATAGATGGCCCACTAGCAGAGTCTGTCTATAGAACTATGTCGAGAGCTAATATCTCTAAGAGGGGATGCTCAACAAGCCAAGCTTGAAAAATAAATTTCTCAGAGATGTGTGCTTCAAAAACTGATATCAACTCTTGGATCCCTTATATGTGATAATATAAAACCAAATTCTAAGAGGATATCATAAAAAATTCAGAATAGGTGGGTTAAACAGTTCTCCCACACCTAGCTTGCCTTGAAAACTGCTGGAATAAGGGACTGCAACAATATGGAAGCTATATAACGGTCCTACATAGAGGAATAAGCTTTAAAAAAGATAAAATAGAAATAAATACATGTCTTGAACTACAAAAATAATTTATACAACACTTTATGAACCAAGGGATGGGGAAAAGTGAGGATTCAGGCCCTAAAACGAGTATAATTAGAGATCTGTGCAACAATAAGGTGGGAAAGTGGTTGGATCTGATATATAGGGTTATGAGGGACTTCCATGTCGAATTTAAGAAAAAAAAATATGTTTTTCTATGTTAAATAGTTCCTCCTTCCCGACTAGTCAGGAAAAACACCCAATCCCCATGACTTTGAATATGCAGAATTTACTGAAGCTCAAGTAGCGTGATTTTATGAAGTTATTAATTGTAATATGACACAATCATCAGAGAATCAGCTTGATTTCATAGCTTAAGCAAAATATGTAAGAAAAACAAAGATTTACATGAAATAATCCTCAAGATTGAGGTGTTGCAACACAGGAGATGAACCATAAAAATATTCAGCATGGATGACAGGAGGATGAAGCTTATTTTTATTAATTTAAATATCTGAAACTGATATTTACATGAAAACAGAGATCTATAACATATTATAATGCCCAAAGGGCTCTTTATTTCACTCCCCTTGGGGATTTCAACAATACATGAAAATGCCAGAGTAGATCTGAGTTTTACTACAGCAGATCTGTAGAATGATTCATAATTTCTAAAGAAAAAACTTCAGTGAATGAATCAGATCAGAAATTTACTTGGATTGGTTGGCCAATCCAAGGATAACCTTTGATGCAAGGAGGCTTCCTTCACATCAGAGATCTAGCTCCAAAATGATGCCAAAAACCCTGCAACACTGCTCCTGCAGCAATAATGCAGATCTGGGGAAGGAATTGTAGAGTATACCATGAAGAACACATTGGCCTGATGCGAAGATCTGAAATGAATCTCAAATCATTCAATACAACTCTCTAATGGATCAGAACCCTCCTCCACTGAAAAGAAGTACTGAAATGCTTTAGATCTGAAAAGATCTAAACTCCACTTGCTGCAGTTTACAAAATAAATCAAACCTTTAATAGGATCTACATTGAATTTGGAAGTAGAAGCTTGGCCAAATGCCGGATAATGGATCAATGCAAGACATCCTCCTCCAAAGATCTACTCCATTGAAGGAGAGAGGATTCCTAAATAGAAAACCCTCTTCCCTTTGGCTAAGCAGCCAAGAGAACTCGAGTTGCTCAAGCAACAAAAAATCATCAAAAACCCTTCCTTGAGCCCTCTCCTTCCTTTTTATAAAAATGGGATGTGCAAAACCCTAAACCACTTCAAATGCATTAGCCCCTTTCACACTGAATTCCTCCTTCTAGAACTGCGCTGATCACCAAGGGAGTTCAATGCACCTGGACTGTCTTGTGATTTGGTCCTGTTGAACCAGTAAAATATCTTAGCCCTATTCATACACAAGCGGTTTTTATGCAACCAACTCATATTTAATCTTGTTCACATTGAGCATGTATTTATTTTTAGATCTAAGGAGTGTTGCATGTCCTCCATTAGTCTATTATTCATAAACATGAAAAATAAAACAAAATTCTAATGTTCCAATTAGCTTAGCTAATTTAGGAACATTACAGTCCTCCCTTCCCAAATGTTGCTTGTCCTCAAGCAAATACAAGGATAGAACTCAAAGATGTCTCCTCCTCCTACTGTAGCATCCCCATACGATGAACTCCTCCAAATAAGATGTTGTATCAACAATGAATCTCCATATTTCCCCTCCCAAGCATGCAAGTTAGCTGAATAGCTATCAACATGAAATAGTAAAATACTCAAGAAGGAAATAAGGTGCTACCTAGAGGCTCCCTTGAGGCATGGAATCTAAAGTGTATTGGCAAATAACATCCCCCATGTGAGTTCTCCATCCTCAAGCAATCATCCACCAAAAATGAGTCACCTCATGACGTGGAAACTCTATGAAAATGTGCCTCCACCTTGAGCTCCTGCAAAATAGGTGGGCTAAAAATCTACACATGGTAGACAAGATGGCCTACCCGACGCTATTCTCCTCTCCACTTGGGATAAGTGTAGAGTAAGAAATAATATTGGGCTATAAGGATATTTCCCTCACGTGGCATCATGGATATTAGATCTTCAAAGATCCTTCCTCCAACGCTGCAAAACCAGATGGCCCAAGACACTCCATATGTGAGGGATATGAGATAGTCATCACATGGCATTCCATCACATACATGGCCCACCTCCAAGAGAAACAAGTTTTTGGCTATGGTGGCCACAACCCCTCTCATGTTCCCATTAGAACATGTGGTACAAAAAAAAAATGTGGGAATCTTCTTTCCAAAGGACACACCTAAACCATGTGCTTTACTCAACATCATCTCTCCCATCAAGATAGAGACAATATCAGCAATTGAAAACATGATAATCACCATAATGAAGGAAATAATAAAGGTTTTATGCAATGCAAGAGAGTACCAATAGTCTTCCAAGTCCTCATAGCGGAGTTTTTCAAACTGCTGCTTCAGAAAATTGTATGGAAAAATGCTTCCTGTGACATGGTTAATCATATGAATCAAATGAACATTCATGAAAGAAAAAAATCTTTGCCCAAGGCCACATAAGAGATGGCTATCTCCATCATTTAACTTGGCCCAATGTAGATCATGGAGCTCAATGAATAGCTTTCCCTCTTGTGGAGCAACGCACTGCCAAAAGATGGTAAGAGGATGCAAGAAAAACCTCTCACCATATGTTAGAAGCAAGAAGATACATGGATTCATGAGTGAACCCTCAAGTGTAGTTTGGCACACTTCCATGAAGAGAAATAAACCAATATTTGCATGCAAATCCTCTTCTCCATACTTGGAAACCCAAGACAAGAAAAATATGTCATCTTCCTCACCTCCTCTTTGCTCACCAAGTGCATCGGATGAGAAGTGATCCTGGGAATACTCCATCAATAAATCCCATCTCCAAAGTGACAACGCTGTTGGCCTATGAAAATAGGCTCCCATCAACACATAGCTCTAATATTTGACATGCAGAATGTGAAAGGCATCTTCCATAATGTTGCCACAAATGAGAAGTCCTTCCCATGAAGAAAGTCCTTCTCAGACATCTAAGGCCAAGGAGTGACCCCTTTGCACTATGATAGTGCCATCTTCTACTCCTGCAACATCATGAAAACTGTGAGAGAAAATCTTCCCTTTCTTTCTCAAAAACATCCCAAGTAACAAAATCCTTTGCTGCTTTCTCATACTTCCATCATCCCATCCATGTAGTGAAAACATGGTGCTTGAAATGAAAAATGTTATGCCAACACAATGTGCCCATACTCTTTTCTGCTCCATGATGCAAGTATCCTACCACATACCCTTAGAAAGAGTGTGATGATTAAACTCTTCGAAGAGCAGCCAGTGCAGCGAAGCCTCCTGCTGTCTGGTATCAAAAATCTACAAGGGGATTTCTAGCATCTTGCTCTCCATCCTCCATCTTGGTACACCTCCCATGAGGGATACCATCATCCCAATTCAGATTCCTGCACTCCAAGGGATCTTGAAATGCAAGATTCTCTTCATCACCACCTTTGTACAACACAGTGCAACTTTGTTGCTCTAAATCAACATCATGCAAAGATGTAGATCTCCTCATATAATGTGTTGAAATGAATTTAATTAATCCTTAAATATACCTTGGTAAATAGAAGAAAAACTTCTTCTGCTGTTGTGTGGCGCTCCTCCATTTATGAACATGAAGGCTGCTCCTCCAAGGTTGTGACAACGCTGGTACAAGTCTCCGCCTTTTCAATATCCTTGAGATCTTCTTCAATTCCCTTCATGATCTGAAAAGGGAGTAGGGAGATCTTCTCACCCATCATTCTTTCAAGTGGTGGAGCCATGCTCTGGTTTCTCTCTGTATAGCTCTCCTTCTTTGTGAGGATAGGAAGTGCATGGATCTTCCTCTCATTATTGAAACCTTTTGTAGGTCTCACTGCAACTTTCTGCTTTTTGAAACCATCTAGGAGTTTCATTTTCTTCCTCCTTCTTCCTTTTTTCTAACCTCTTTGAAGAGGCTTTTCTTGGATCTGAAATATGATGAGGTAAAACTCATCTCCTTCAATTTTCTGCTCTCTGGTTTTCTTCTTGCTTCTTCTGATAGCTTCATCTCACAGGATGAGCTAGAGATCATTCTCTGATACCACTGTAATGTTCCAAATTTGGAATTTCTCATGAATCCGGCAAATCATATTCCCTTTTTCAAAAACATTAACAATCAACAATTGAACTATTCCAGAGATTGACTGTAGGGGAATTTACTGGTTATGTCACCTTTACAAGAAAGGATGAGACCCAGAGGCTAGCTAGCCCACTAGCAGACTCTGTCTATAGAACTATGTTGAGAGCTAATATCTCTAAGAGGGGATGCTCAGCAAGCCAAGCCTGAAAAACCCATTTTTCAGAGATGGGTGCTTCAGAAACTGATATCAGCTCTTGTATCCCTTATATATGATAATATAAAACCAAATTACAACAAGATATCATAAACAAATCAGAATAGGTGGGTTAAACAATTCTCCCACACCTAGCTTGCCTTGAAAATTGTTGAAATAAGGGGCTGCAACAATATGGAAATTGTATAAGGTCCTAAACTGAGGAATAAGCCTTAAAAAAGATTAAATAGACATAAATTTAGGTCTTGAACTACAGAAATAATTTATACATCATTTTATGAACCAAGGGATGGGGAAAAGTGAGGATTTAGGCACTAAAACGAGTATAATCAGATATCTGTGTGAAAATAAGGTGGTAAAGAGGTTGGATATGATACAAAGGGTTATGAGGGACTCCCATGTCGAATTTCAGTAAAAAAAAATAAGTTTTTCTATGTTAAACAGTTCGTCCTTCCTGACTAGTTAAGAAAAACACCCAATCCCCATGACTTTGAATATGCAGAATTCAATGAAGCTCATGAAGCATGATTTTATGAAGCTATTAGTTGGAATATGACACAATAATCAGAAAATAATCTTGGTTTCATAGCTTAAGAGAAATATGTAAGAAAAACAGATATTTACATCAAATAATCCTCAAGATTAAGGTGCTTCAACACAGGAGATGAACCAAAAAAATCTTCAGCATGAATGACAGGAGGTTGAAGCCTATTTTTATTAAGTTACAGATCTGAAACTGATATTTACATGAAAACAAATATC
This sequence comes from Pinus albicaulis, assembly GCA_034641835.2. Taxonomy (NCBI): domain Eukaryota; kingdom Viridiplantae; phylum Streptophyta; class Pinopsida; order Pinales; family Pinaceae; genus Pinus; species Pinus albicaulis. The sequence goes on along the minus strand of CM076574.1, from coordinate 367,190,278 downwards.
TATAACAGATTATAATGCCTAAAGGGCTCTTTATTTCACTCCCTTGGGGGATTTCAGCAATACATGAAAATGCTGGAGCAGATCTGAGTTTTACTGCAGCAGATCTATAGAATGATTTAAAATTTCTGAAGAAAAAACTTCAGTGAATGAATCAGATCGTAAATGGACTTGGATTGGATGGCCAATCCAAGGATCACCCTTGATGCGAGGAGGCTTCCTTCACATCAGAGATCTAGCTCAAAAATGATGCCAAAAACCCTGCAACACTGCTTCTTCAGCAATAATGCAGATCTAGGGAAGGAACTGCACAGTATACCATGAAGAACAAATTGGCTTGATGCCAAGATCTGAAATGAAGCTAAAATCATTCAATACAGCTCTCCAATGGATTAGAACCCTCCTCCACTGAAATTCTTTAGATCTGAAAAGATCTAAACTCCACTTGCTGCAGCTTACGAAAGCAATCAAACCCTCAACAGGATATGCATTGCAGTTGGAGGTAGAAGCTTGCACAAATTCTGGAGAGTGGATCAATGCAGCACATCCTCTTCCAAAGAGCTACTCCATGGAAGGAGAGAGGATTCCTAAACATGAAACCTTCTTCCCTTTGGCTAACCAGCCAAGAGAACTCGAGTTGCTCAAGAAACCAAAAATCATCAAAAAGCCTTCCTTGAGCCCTCTCCTTCCTTTTTATAAAAATGGGATGTGAAAAACCCTAAACCACTTCAAATGCATTAGCCCCTTTCACACTGAATTCCTCCTTCTAGAACTGTGCTGATCACCTAGGGAGTTCAATGCACCTGGACTATCTTGTGATTTGGTCCTGTTGACCCAGTAAAATAGCTTAACCCTGTTCATACACAAGTGGTTTTTATGCAACCAACTCATATTTAATCTTGTTCACATTGAGCATGTATTTATTTTTAGATCTAAGGAGTGTTGCATGTCCTCCATTAGTCTATTATTCATAAACATGAAAAATAAAAAAAAATTCTAATGTTCCAATTAGCTTAGCTAATTTAGGAACATTACATCCTTATGTTAATTTTCACACTGCTCTATGTTGTTTCATTTACTTTTAGCCCAATTCACATATTTTACTATCAACTATTAAATACCAATTAATATTTCCATTCATCAATAGTAATTGAAGATAAAACAACAAACAGAACGATAAAGGATGAAATCAACACATCAACAATAGACACCAGGTTTGGTCAAAAATCATGGAAAATCCTCACAAGGGGAAAACTCTTCGAGAATCCATTTTTTATTATGTTTTCATAAAAATTTTAGCAGAGAGTACAATGAGCCAAATACAAAATTATCCAGAAAAATTAACCCGAAAACATTAAAAAATATGTTCCCAACATCAATAAATTTCATAATCAACTTTTCCTGTCTTCAATCAACTGTGGTTAGAAGTCAAAAAATTTCCCTAGTGCCTAATCACATGGAGGAGGATTTGTGGATGCAGATGAGGCCTTGAAACTGCACCCTTGATCCTACTAACCTGCAGTTATACCCAAAAATTTCCTTTGACGAGCCTGCGACTGAAACCCAAAACCTTATAATACATGCAAGCTTCAGACTCTGTATTTTCATACCTATGCAAACCACATTCCTCAACATTGCATCAAACTGATGTGAACCAATCAATGAATAAGAGAAGAAGAATATTTTTGGTGATTTACAAATGATTTTGACATACTTTGTATTTATAGGCTTCCAAGGGTGACCGATTTCATGTTAGGGTCAACTTGTCCAAATTTGCATATGTGGGTTTTTCTTCATAAGTACACTTTCCCTTGTCCAAATTGAGTGCTTCAATAGTAAAAATTGGTACTCTCAAAATGAGGAATCTAATACCATTGTTAGAATTTGTCACTGAGATTCCAAAATTAACACTTTCTCTCAGCTAGGGGCAAATTCCAACAACATCATTTCATGTCAATATTGTCGTCATGCCATGTCGCATCTCTGCTCAACTCTATCTCTTGAAACATTATTGAATCTAAAGAAGAAGAGAGGCTAAATTTATCTACTACCCTCTATAATTTCAAGGAGAAATATCAATCTAAAAACAATATTAGGGAGCACATATCAACCTGAAACTACATCGGTGATCACAATGTCTCAACCCATAATCTCATGGGGGAGATAAACATATACAACCACATATCTAGTAATAGGTGATGGCGGGGAGCACATATCAACCCATCATATTTCCTTTTGATCTTCCCAACAATGAACCTCAAGTGTCATGTGGTAGAATAATTGCATCATAATAATGTTGGGTTGTACATCGCAAGTACACTCTCAATCCTTTTGTCAAACGTGGAGAGGTGATCCCAACAAGCCTAGCTTGTGGGTATGATGCCAACTGTGGTATACTATGAAAAGGAAAATATAGGGGATAAACATACCCAACGGTATGGGTAACATATAGGGGAGAAACATATATGACCCTATTATATAGTGATCGCTCAACCCTAGGATCCCTCCATCTTAATTCCTCACCCTGGGATCCTAGATAGGGTGGAAGAGGTGGCTCAATGCTCTCGATCAATGATGCCCCTTATTAGGAGGGGTCACATCCATTCATCCAAGCTACTATCTGAAGACCAAGAAATTCTGTTTCAGAAAAAACTTGGTAAGAATGTCTACAATATTCTCATTTGTCGATATATGATGGTTTCTAACAGCTCCTCTCCACACCATGTCTCGAATGTAATGATATCGAATCTCAATGTGCTTGGAATTGTCCTGAAATATAGGATTATCTATTAGACAGATCCCACTCTTTTTCTCACAATATATTACTATAGTGTCTAGGACCTTTTCAAATAACTCCTCAAAGAGCTTACTCAACCAAACTTCTTCACATATATCCATGATAGTGGAAATATACTTTGCCTTGGTGGTACTCAATGATTCAAAATTCTGTTTCCTACTCATAAAAGATAGCATGGGAGATCTAATACTAAAACACCATCTAGATGTACTCTTCCTATCGATAACATTTCCTTCCCAGTGAACATCAGTATAGACCAGGGGTCATTGTCGCATGCAAATACCTCAAAATGTGTTTGGCAGCAATCCAATGTGCATGGAGAGGCTTGGTCATGAAATGAATCAATAATTTCACTGCATAACATATCTCTAAATGGGTGTTCAATAAGAACAACAAAGACTCAATCATGTGGATATGCTCAGATGGGTTCACCAAATCAGGTCATGTAGTTTTTCCATATAACTCTTGAAATTAATTTCCATCAGTGTGGGTAAGGACTTGCATTCTATCATTCCAAATTTATCCAACAACTTCACGACATATTTTAATTTTGAAAGGAAAATATTAATAGGCATTTGCCACACCTCAAGGCCTAGAAATTACTGCATGAGTCGAAGGCCCTTGATCTTGAAGTCAAAGGCTAGCTCCCTCTTACACTTGATCATCATGGGATCACTACCTATCAAGAATAGATTGTCAACATATAAAACCAAAATAAATAGCATATTGTGGACTACCTTAAAGTATAGGTTGGGATTTTCATTGCTTCTTGTGAATCACAACTTGACTAAATAAATATCTATGAAGGTGTACCATTCTCTGGGGGATTTATTAAAACCATACAATGCCTTCATCAACTTGCAAACATGTTTCTTTCTATCGTCAACTTCAGATCCATGTGGCTGCTCAAACATACATTTCTTCATATAATATGCCATGGAGGAATGTTGTCTTTACATACATCTTATATAGTGCCCATCCTTGACTTGAAACAAGAGAAAATATCGAATAAATGGTTGTATATCGAGCCACAGATGCCAATAGATTGTCATAATATTCTCTCTCTTTCCTGGATAATCCTCAGGCCATGAACCTTTCTTTACATTTCTCAATGAGTTGGGCCAAAATTTTAATCTATGGATAAATTATGCTTCTCTAGATAGATGCTAGTCTATAACAATAGGTGAAAGACTATACTACCATTTTTTCTAACTCATAATAGATACACATAGAGGATTGGAGGCTTACTTATTCAGTTGCTTCCAAATGACTCCTTTCTGTCGCTTCCACTACAGCTTCAAATTCAAGTGGTTTGTGAGCTTAATGCTTCCTGCAAGAAAGAACACTTAAACAGAGGAAGATGCAATAATATATATATCTATTCAAGCTATTTAGCTAAATTATTAAAGCATAAACTACATTCATCAACCAAGATATTACAATATGGAAAATCAAAGTTAACATAGATTGATGTAGGGAAAAATAAGAAGTATTTTTTATTGATGATGGAAGGAGAGATTACAACCTAGTGACTGATTTTAATTGACCTTCCAACATAGTTCCCAAGTCTCATCATAGCACAAATCTCTCCAGTAGTAGCTCCACAAATCAAACACTCAATTGTAAATTCTCTGGCATTTCTCTACTCAAATTCTTCCTTCTCAAACACTTAGATCTATGTTCAATTTATAGATGAACTGTAGGTTTTTTTGTAATCAATAGCTTTCAAAAAATAGGCAAGACATGTTTCCATTCATGTAGATGTCAAATGGACACTTGGATCTGAAGCTTGACACATGTGAACTCTTCTAGAAGGCACTGGCCAAGTGGAGATTCTGGAACAATGAGAATTTTTCTCCCAATGTGATGAATGCACCTTTGAATTTCGGGAAGTGCTTTGCAGAGAAGCCTTGAATGGGGCTACCTGCATATGTAACGCACTTAGGCCCCTTAGAGCCTGTGTTGGTGAGCTCTCATATGCTATACAATAAGCTTCAAACCATGGAAACATTTTCTTGATGAAAGTCTTGTTTGATTTTTATTGTTTTGTGTCTTAGAGCATATTGCAACTGAAATGATAGGGAATGATAGACCCTTGATCATTGGTCTTGGAGATGATGCCGAGTTAACTAGGTCATTGGGAATGGCACCCAAATTGACATATAACAATTACCCCCTAAAGCATGAGATCCAAATAATAAGAAAATTTGATTGAGATGCTTTACACTATGATGAGCCTGGAAAAAAAGAAGAATGGTCACCTGCATCAGTATTACAATAAATTACATCATGATATGTCCTCTATTGATCATAATTGTTGAGGATAGGCATTCTCATAGTTAGCACATAAACAATATAATAACATGTACATAATTCAGAAAGTCATCTACATTGGAATGTTTCCCAGATGCAGACATGCCTATAGATATAGGCCCATGTTTGGATGACAATCCGTATGTAAGGTCACCATACATATTATGTGTACAACAATCATGAAATCACAGCCCGAATGGCTGAAACTAGATCCGAGGTATTCTTATCTCATTCACTCGATCATTCAGGTACAAGTCCAGCCATGCCAATATATGATTTGTAGTCGAACATGGAAAGACATCGATTGATTACCAGCCAATGGTGTGAGCTATTAACAAACGCGAGAGAACCACCATTAATGTCAATGTCCCTCAAGGTACTGCAGTGCATTTATTAAGGCGTGAATAGATTCTTTGTTGTCGAATGCCAAAAAAAATATTTCAGTCAAAAGTGCAGAAGCGAGGATTTTTTCGATGCTATAACAAGCCTCATGGTACTAGAATCTGATGTTTCTAAGTGAAATTCCTGGATATTGATTTTTTGTTGACAGGAAGTTACCTTATTGCAAAACAGGAGTTACTAATTTCAGAGACAAAGGTATGAATTGATATAGAAATTTTCAGGGATGACGGTCATGAAAATGAAGGTTTATGAGTATTGCAGATGGATGAGTTTTTAATCACTGGATGACTTCTTTTAACAATCAGCGACACTGTCATGAGTTGGCAGCATTGACCCAAAACCGAAGTGAAGGTATGATGAACCATAGGTGTGAATGAACCGTCAAGATTATTACCCAACCCAAACAGTCAGGGACATGGAGTGAAAGAAGTGACATGTTCAAGAGTGGCTTGCTACCAAAAAGAAACTTTTCTTACTTTTCCCAAAATTTCCCCAGTCATTTGTCGACTAGTACCTCTTTATTTTTTAACAATCTTGAGGAGGATAACATTTTATTGATCTATAATTCAACCCTTCCGGCAAATAAAGTATCACTATCTAATAATTTAACGAGTCTAGCGATGAATGAAAATCTATTCTTGCCATGATCAACAAGCCTATTGCTATTTTATGTTTTAACGAGCTTAACGACGGTGATAGCCTGATCCTTTTTCATATTTAGAGAGTCTGAAAAAGAGCCTATATTTTCCATAAGAATTGAGGATGTGTATTTTCTCACAGGTTTTTCAAGGAGAGGTTTGCCCATTTCTCTCACGGGGTCTACCGTTGGAGGAGAGATAGTGAGGGATTATGTTATGCAGTATTTCTATCCAGGGTCAGAACCTAGCAAAGATGGAAAAACGAACATCTGAGATGTCAGGGATTTGGCTTTGAGAACTATCTTATTCACGATCGCTAAACTTGCTGGCACCGTTACACTCCATATAGCAAACAGATCGTATATGCAGTACGCGCTAGAGTGCTTAGAGCCAATAGTCTTCAACTGGTCTGAAGCTATTATATCTCAGATAAAGGAACAAATGAATAAAGCAAAGGGAGGAAGGAAGAAAAATTTCAGTTATGGTTCCATCCTTATCTCCTTCGCTTTGGAATAGATTCCACTTATGCAGCCACAACATGTAACATTGGATATATCTAGTCCTAGAGATCCTCAAATGCAGAGATGGGTAGAACTCATGGGTTGGAATGTAGGCCAATCTACCGTTGTGTTCTCTACTGCATTATTCACCTGGTTCCGGTGACAAATTGTCACCATCAATGATCATGCATATGCAGGCATCGGCTTTCAAGGAAATCCAGATCTAGTATTACTAGAAGGTGCTTAGTGGGGTGCAATAGGTAAGAATGATTTGACCATGTTTTTTTTTTTTCTAAGGTTTATACAATGCTTTTGTGTTTTTATTTCTTTCCAAGACTAAACTAAATTTTTGATGTAATGCAAATATCGGTCGCGTTGAACCAGTAGAGATGGCTGTTGGGAGAGCAGTCCTTCAGGACCTTGATATGGCTGAGACTCTAGCTGAGCTCTAGTAGCACATAGAGTGGTTGACCTTCAGAATTCTGGATTACCGGATCGAAGAGCTTCCCATGCGACTACAAGGACACACAATTGGGGTTCCTAGCCATTGGATGCGATCGCTTCGTAGGATTTCTAGATCTATAGCATGTTACCATGAGCACCACTAGTTTACTTATGACTTTTTGCATACATTTTGGGGTTAGATGACCAACATCTTGGGCACAAATTTTGTAAAAAACTATAACTATCTATCTATACGTTTTCATAGTTTTTCCTATGTTTAATGCGTAATCCTATTCAATGTTGTGAATATTTTCTTTACCTATGACACAAATGTCTGTCTAAAACTTGATTAGCTAATGAATCAGTTAAAGTGTTCAAATTTCTGGAAATTTGTTGATATTAAACAAAATCAAAATGTCTTTCCAAAATTCAAACTCTAAGGAAAAATCTAAGAAGTGTCATATTTCTAACAGTATAAATACTAGTAAGTTGTAATACCACAAGTTGTGAGTCTAACCTTATGATTATGCAGTTAATACAAAATGAAATGGCATCAGAGAGAAGCTCGATCAACGTGCTATACTCAACGACATTGTTTGTTGATCTATAAATACAAATCACTCGAAAACTCACTAACTCATCGTTCGGAGTGGAAATGGCTGACGCTGCAAAGGATAGATTCTGCGTACTACGGATAACACCATCAGCATATCCAAAAAATGGTTCTGAAGATTTAGACATCTGCCATAAAAATGTAAAGCGGATTACTAACGTCAAGAAAACTCTAAAAAACAAATTAAGATAGTGAATACAAATCAACAACATATAAACAAATATAATACAAAAAATTACTACGCTCATGATTATGCATAGTAACGTTTCAAATACAACCCATTTCTAGGCTGTGCCAATGGAATCCTATCGTAGTCAACTAACTTGTAGGCACCCTTAGCAAGAACTCTTTTGACAATATAGGGGCCATGCCATAATGGATCGAATTTCCCTGTACCTATTACATTAGCTTATTGGTCATACAGAAGGACCAAGTTGCCCTATGAGTAGATGCGAGGCTAGACATTTTTGTCTTATTTTGCCTTTATACATCTCTTATGTGCTTCGTTGGCCAATTGGGCTTCACGATTCATTTCATCTAGATGGATGAGGCTAAGGAGACGCGCTTCTTCTTCTGAGGTGTTAGGTAACAAGTCTATTGTGAGTTTTAACGATGAAATCTTGCATTGAATTGGTAAGATAGCTTTCAGACCATACACCAATTGAAAAGGAGTAAATTTGGTTGCGTTTCTCACTGAGGTTTGATATGCCCACAAGGCAGAGTATAGGACCAAGTGCCAGTTCCTTTTACGGACTCCTATCATTCATTGAAGCATTCGTTTAAGAATTTTGTTAAAGCCTCAAATTGTCCATTTGATTGTGGATAATAAGGAGTAGAATTATCATGCGACAGTCCTAACTTGGCTGTCAATTTCGACATCATATGGTTGTGAAAATTCTTCCCATGATCTGTAACTATGGCCTGTGGGACCCCAAACCATGCAATAACATGATTGAAGAAAAATAATGCATTTGTTTGTTCAGTGTTATTAAATGTAGGCATCGCTTCGACCCATTTGGTAAAATAGTCGACCATGAAAATAATATAACTATGCCCCCCAGAAGAAGGAGGGTTACAGGTCATGAAGTCAATACCCCATTTCATAAATGGTCCAACAGAGACAACAGGATGCATTGGCGCTGGCGGTTTTCTAATTTTATGATAAAAAATATGGCATGCATGACAACTTCTGAGTGCGAGGATGCAATCTGGAAAAATAGTAGGCCAAAAGTAACTGACACAGAGTATCTTCTACGTGGTAGCCTATCCAGATAAGTTTCCACCACAAACCTCAGCATGACAATAATTTAATAATTTTTCGGCCTCCTCATGAGTGAGGCATCTCCTTAAAATGGTATCAACACCATGATGATAAAGTGTATTTCCAACGATAAGATAAACTTTGGCTTGGTATCGAATACATCGCTAGTCAGAGCGAGAGGTATTAGGTCAAAAAGTTTGGGTTTGGAGATAAATGATAAATCCCCATACCAAAGATCATATGATCCGATCAAAAATAGAGACTCGTCTGGAATAGATAGTTCCGACATAGTAGGATTACTATCAAAGGGAAGGTCACAGAGAAGCAGCCAAAACTAAAGATTTCTTTGACTTGGATTTCATGAATTCCAAATCAAATTCCTGCAAAATGACAATCCATTTTGAATATTTTCCCCCCAGCAATTGACATGATAAGATGTAAGTCATGGGGTTTCAATCCGAAACTATTATTGTTTTTTGGAGCAGGATATAATGGCGAAATATTTGGACAACTTGAACAGCCGCCAAGGCAAGCCTTTCCATGTAAAAGTACTTAACTTCCGTATCATAGAGATTACGACTCAAATAATATATCGGATGTTCAATTCCATTTTCTACTTGGACTAGAACCATAACGATGGTCATTTTAGTTGTGACGATATATAGGAAATAATCATTTTGATAATTAGGAGGATACATTAATGACGCTAAGACAATATGGTCCTTGACAGCATCAAAAGAAGCTTGCGCAAATTGGTCCCAATGGAAGGGAACTCCTTTTATCAATAATTGAGTAAATCCTTTAGCCATTTCGGCATAGTTTGGAATGAACCTTCTCAGAAATTTATCCTTTCCTTGAAGTTTATGTATCTGAAGTAAGTTTGATGGTGCAGTAAAATCAAGAATGGCCTGAACCTTCAGTGGGTCTATTTGAATTCCTTCTTTTGAGACTACGAATCTGAGCAATCGACAAGAACCAACAAAGAACACACATTTTTGTGGATTGAGGTGCATCTTGTAGTGTCGGCAACATAAAAAAATGGCTCTCAGATGCATCGAGTGATCAATCTGATTTTGAGAATGCGTTGGTAAATCATCTAGATATGGTTGAACAATGTGCTTGATGTCGTTAAAAGCACAATCCATTGCTCTCTGAAAAGTTTCCCCAGTGTTCTTTAAAGAAAACGGAAGTTTCCTATACGTAAATGTGCCCAAGGGATAGACGAATGTTGTCTTATGTTGGTCATTTGGGTGGATATTGATTTGATTATAGCCAGAAAATCCATCCATGAACGAAAATATTTCGCATCCATCACAATCATCCATAATCTGGTGGATAAAGGGAGTAGGATAGTTTTCTTTTGGAGAAGCATGATTAACATCCCGATAATCAACACACACTCTAATGGTTCCTTGTTTTTTCATAACAGGAGCAATATTGGAAACCCACTCAATAAGCAGAACAGGGTAAATGAAGCCAGCATGCAAAAGTTTTTCATCTTCTGCTTTGATGGAAATGGATTTATGCAGATGAACAGGACAAAGTCGTTGACGCACCAGTTTGACATTAGGATACATATTAATAGTGTGTTCAACTATAGTAGTATCTATGCCTGGCATTTCCTCGTAAGACCAAGCGAATACGTTATGAAATTCATGAAAAAGAGAGCGATATGAATCAATTTCTAATGGAGAACAAGATACACCGACATGAATATTTTCTACAATGCCAGGTTTGGTCGAAATATTGATAGAAATCGTTTCTTCAACATTTGATAAGTTTCACTCAGAATCTATTGCATTAATTGGAAAAGAATTCGAAAATAAAGTTTTGAAGGATGGGTGATATAGTTCACTTAGATTATTTTCCTCATAATTTGGAAGATGGGAATGGTGATGATAATATTCGCATGGTTCTCCTTCTGACATCATAGCTTCCAAAATATTTTCATCTGTCAAAAATGTTGAGGAAAATGGATCTGATGGAGTACTAAAATCTAAGGAACAATCAACCCAATCACTCGGCAACGCTGATTTTGGATTTGCCGACCAAGCCAAATAGATTGATTGATATGCCAGCTCAATAGGGCTGGGTAGTAAAACATCATCCAACGTAGAAATATCAGAAACACTCATACTCTCCCTTAAGCCATATAGAGTGGAAGAGATCATGTAGCAGGCCTCTATACTTGCAATTTTTGTTGACGTCGTGGGTGGCGGTAATGAAAAGTTTCCCATAAGAGTGGAATCCTTTAAGAGTCCTACATCAATGTTCTGGATTTATAGTTGGGGTAAGTGAAAAAATGGAATGCTTCTAGTTACCCGCAAAGCAGGGGCAAACAAGGATAATTGATTAATGACTGTAATTGTACCTTTATGTGGAAAGGAAATCATTCTAAAATATGTAGAAACAATAGCAGTCATTTAATATACCCATGGTATTCCGAGTAAAATATTATAGTCAAGGGGTCTGTCAACAATCTCAACATCAATATTTATTATTTTCCCCCCTAATTCAACATGTAGGTTATTGATGATGCCACAAGGTTTATATGTTCTTCCATAAAAAGCCTTCGACACCATTGATTATTGTGATTATCGCAGCTAGCAAGCTTACTTCCAACATTTTAGAGACATAATGCACGTAGATGCTCCCTTATCAATAATAGTGCGATGAGCAAGGTGATTTAGAAAATTTACTTGGATGGAGAATGCCAATCCTGCTGGTAACTGTGGCACATAGCCTGTATGATTAAAGACGACAAGATTAGAATCAGTCGAATCAATTCCACCAATTGCTGACAATAAAGCCTGCTACTAGGAGGGACAATTTTGTAATACCTCAAGAGCAGACATATCTGAAGGGGATTGAGGAAAATATTCAACTATATTGTAATTATGTGCAGCTCTTTCTCGAGGATTATATGTAGATTTATGAATTACTCCCCCTGGTGGTTTAATTGTCAATTCAGGAATAACAGGAGGTGGGACTGATTCATTAAATGGATTTTTTGTCGAGGTATTAGGTTGATCAGTGGCCGGACTACCATATTCTTTATTCTGCGTCGACACCAAAATATCTGGTGAAGGTTTTGTGGTGGATGTTACATTAACACTTGGGAACTAGGAGATGGATCCGTAGCAACCAAATTTGTGTCTAGATTTGGAAATGGGTCTGTCCACATAGCTGATGCATGAGAATTCTTGATGATTTTTGAGACTTTAACATGGTGAGGACAATCCCTAACAAAATGTTCCTCGTTATAGATTATGAATGGATAACCAGGTTTTCGTGGTCCTGACAGTTGATCAGATGATATTTCTTGTGGGTTAGAAGTTTGATTTTTCTTTGATTTCCCCTTTTTCTTACCTCCTGGTTTCTTGTCACTTTTTCCTTTGTCAAATGACACGACATTAATTTCAAGCAAGATCACATGTAGTAGTGTTGTGTGTGTTTGCAGTGTCTATCAAGCCGTATCCGGCATGAGAGTCCTTTATTTGAGGAGGAACATTGAAATTAGGTCGCGGCGCATTTGGAATTGTTTCATAGAGCGTGCCAGACTGAGTGTAAATCAAGTCTAGATATTGGGCATGAGTGATAACTTGCTCTTATGTGACGACGCCACCTTTAGCTACATCCTCATTTATAGATGGTAACAGGGACTTAATAAACCATTCAGCAAGGAGGTGATCGGGAACATATGTCTTAACCATTCATCGATGACGATGCCACTCATGACTATGATTTGAAATGTGAGTAGCATTACTCTGTTTGAAATTGGTCAAGAGTTCCATTCTAGTTTCGTATCTGATCGGTAACTGGAAATGGGTCAAAAATACAGTAACTAAGGCAGTAAATTTTTTGAAAGAAGCTCTAGGTAGTTCAATATAGCATTTAGCAGCCGGACCTATAAGCGGACGCTGAAAAAGATGTAGTCGAACAAAATCATCATTCAAGGAATTAAATTGATGAACACCATAAATGATAAGTCATAACATGAGTTGAGAGATATTCTCCAAGGTTTCCATTGAATTTAGGAATTTCAAAGGGTAATTTATGAGGTATCACTTGCCACCAAGGAGCATAATTGATAGGATCATTGGTTAACCGGTTTAAATTTGGTAATTCCAAGGTTGCAACAAAAGGAAACTATCTATTAAGGTCAGGTTGAGCATAGCCAGGGTAAGATGGAATTTCTTGGGCAACAGGTCTTTGAGCACTAGCATATGGGATTTGATGTTGGTAACCCAGATAGGGGTTTTTTTGCATGGAAAATGCTTAAGAGTTCTGTTGACGAAAACCTGGATATGATACTTGTTGAAATGAAGTTTGAGGAATTTGTGCCTCTGGTTGCCAAGGGGTCTTTCCACCAAAATTATAACCCAAATTAATATAAGTTAGATTCAGTTGATATGTGTAACTAGATTGCATTTGTGACACCCCATAAAATGGTACACCAGCTTGTGAGTAAATAATTCCCGATACAGGTTGTTGTAAATTAACAAAAGGATTTTGAGTCTGTGGACCCAACATTTGATGATATTGGGTTGAAGAGCTTGCCTGATAAGGTTGATGTACAATATTTTGATTCTGTAACAGGGATATAGATGTATTAACAAGTGGTAATGGCGTGGGTGTAACAGGTTGAATTGATTGGTACGATTGGAAAATTGTTTGTGCTTGGATAGGAAGAGTTGGCTGCCATTGAAAAACATTCATGTCAACATTAGTGTGACCAAAATGTGACTGAGTACTGCTGTATTGGGTGATCAAAGTTTCCCCCCTAGCATAAGGAGGATAATAAGACAAAAAATATTGTTCCTCGAATGTTGGGAGTCCAGTTGATATGGTACTTAAATAAATTGACCCATAAGGACCGACTTGATATTGCCCTATTGATGGATGTAATGATTCAAGTCGTTTAGTACTAACTATAGGAATACCAGTTAAAACAAAAAATGATGAAATTGGCAAAGACCATGAAGATGAAGGCACACCAGAGAAAGTGTCAGATAATTATTTGTAACCTGTTGGGACAAAAGGGACACCATGCAAATATGACTCTAATGAGGATGTAAACATCAATAGAGTAGCAAGGGTAGGAGTTGATGTATTTGGAACAGCAGACCAAACTGAAGATGCTGGTTCATATATGGTTGTTTGACCAAATGTATACCCTCAAAAATTGACAGGTGATTGAATAGCAATGAAATCAAAAAAATCAGATGGAAACGATTGAGGAAAAGACTGGTACAGGTAAAGGTCTCCCCCAAAGTGGGTTTGACTTAAAGGTGTATCAGGTTGTGGGATTTCTTCAATCGCGATTAAACCAGGAGGAAGAACTGCACCGCCAGGCCCAAGATATATTTCAGATGGTTGACTGTGTGATATGGGAGTTTCAATAGCTATAGAAATTTGTGGGATGTCCAAGGTAGGAACAACTTCCAGTTGTTTGATTTCAGGATTCAGATGTGCTGGAAAAGAAGAGACAGGATCTGGATAAATTTTTGATTAAAAAACGTCAGGTCCATGAGGTATGGTCTCAGCGATTGAATGGATAATTACCACAGGTAGATGTGAAGACTCTGTTTTGAAAACAGTAAATGAACTGGGATGTGTGGAAACAATTTGAGCTAACTCTGGGTTAAAAGATGATTTTTTGCCAGAGGTACGAATTGTACTTGATTTGGCAGAGCATGATCGAATTCGCCTACCAGAAGTAACTTCTAGTGGTAAAGGTGGTTTTAAAGCTAATCTACATGGACGAAAGGGGGTAGGATTGTGTTCTTCCACGATTGATGATTTATTTTATCCAAAAACAAATAAACAAAAGTAGGGTAATGCTAGGAAAAAGGCGATGACTCAGCATTTACCGACAAAGATTGAGAAGGCGATGACTCAGCAAGCCCAGCCTGACCAGAAGAAGCAGATTGTATAGACAACTGCTGCAATTGACTAAGTAGGTTAGCTGCACCACTATTGATCGACCCAATAAGTCCGTCGCCATGAGGACTACTTTTAGTCTTTGATATGTCTAATTTGGAGCGAGGAGCATTAGGCAAATATTTATGAAGGACACCAGACTGAGAATATATCAATTCAAGCTGCTGGGCCCTAAAAATAGCCTGCTCCTCAGAAAATACCCCTGAGAGGGATACATCCTTAGAAATATCTACCTGCAGAGATTTTAAAAACCATTCCAAAATAAATTCTCCTGGAATATAAGATTTGATGAGCCTCTTCCTTCTCTGCCATTCCTGAATATGATCAGAAATGTGGGTTGCGTCGTCCTGCTTAAAATTATCTAGGAGTTCAGTCCCGGTATCATAACGGATAGGAAACTGGAAATGATTTAGAAATATAGTAGCCAGATCTCCAAAAGTAGAAAAAATTCCCCCAGTTAACTCAACATACCACTTGGCAGCGTTTCCAGTCAAGGTGCGTTGAAGCAACCTCAACCTAATCGAATCCTCGATTAGGGAGTTAGATGAACACCATAAATGGAAAGTGGTGATATGATCAGTCGGGTCCTCCCCATTCTTGCCTTCAAACTTTGGAATGTCTGAAGGTAGTTTGGTAGGAACCGGAGGCCACCCCGGACTATATCAAATCAGATCATTCATCAATTTCAACAAATCTGGCAAGTTCAACATTGCCAGAAAAGGTAAACGAGGAGGAGCCTAAGGATTCCATCCTTGGTGGGATGAATTCCCAACATTCTAAAAAGAATAACCTGGATTTGATGAGGCACCAGGTTGCCAGAAAGAACTCGTAGAAAATGTTGGGCCATAGGACTCAACATTTAAAGAAGGGCCCCCTCCCAACGTAGATTTACCATAGACTGGACTAGTTCCCCCCACCGAAGTAGTGAATAAAGAGGAAACCCCCTGATAGGGGTTCCAAGCATTAGAAAGAGGGGAAAAATTCTGATAAGAACTCGATGAAGGGAAAGAAACATTCCCTTGTTGACCAGCGAGAAACTGATTCCCTACCCCCACTGCTGTAAATACAGGGTTCCAACCTGTAAAGGTAGTCGAACTCTAACCTCCAGACCAAGGGTTAAAAATCTGAGTCTGAGAAGTAAAATGAAATGACCCTAAGGAAGGATTTGAACTAGGAATATGCCCACTTCTGAAGGGGAACCCTTGAAAAGAAGCTGACCCACTAGCCATGGAAGACATGGGTGTAGATACAGTTGTAGTAGCGGAAAAGTAAAATGAAGGAATCCCACTAATTGGCATCCAAAACAAAAGGGACCAGATTGAGAAGTTTGTGCTTAGGTGAAACCAGAGCCAAACACAGCAGTACTAGAAGCAATCGAAGATATAGAAATTGTGCCTCCTCCTTCTACTGAAGTAGGAGTCTGAATGGTTGTAGCACTCACAACCGCAGCCACGTTCCCATTCGTGGCCATCGAAAGGTATGAATGAGATGGATAAGGACTTTCTGGTCTTTCTGACTCAGGTCCAATGTAATAAAAAATAAACGGAGAATCAAAAGGAAGAGGAGATGGAAGTGACTCAGGAGACTGAGGTACTTCCTCTACTTCTACTTCTTCTTCTACTTCTCTTGGAAATAAGACTCTCGAGGTGAGCGGAGTGCTCCTCTCGAAACCAACACTAGAACCAACTATAGCACCTTCAAGCCCTAGTGGAGGATCTCTCTCCGTTGCGTCAGATACCACTGGGTGATATTCACCTGCTATATTACTCCTATGCCTTCTTGAAGAAGGCTCAACACTTTCCGGAGATAACCCCCGAACTCTCCTCGATCGACGAGGCGCTTGATCAGCCACTTTAATAGATTAATTAGACTCAAAAAAGTATAAAGCTAAGCAAGCTAGGAGCAAAGAGCATTCACAACAAAAATCCCTAAGATGCAACCAAGCAAGCAACCTTCAAGTATTTCCGCTCCTAGTGATTAGGACTTGACACCAAAATACGAGAAAGAAAAAAATAGGACCTCCCGAAAGTAGTCTGGGATAATTACGGCCCAGGCCTACTAGCGAAGGTAATAGAAATAGTTATGCTGACCTCCTAACAACAGCCTTTGTCGGTGCAAGTACCCAAGCTTCGCCGGGGCACCCTCCAGAAGTACTGCTGGAAGTGATACGACGTCTGCCTCAAGTACCACGGGTATTCCCCCCCGCAGTCACCTGTGTGGTACCTAGGACTGGCAACTAAGGGCACCAATCCGTGTCAGCAGCCGGGCGGAACGGTCTTAAGGCAAGATCCAGTAAATCGGAGAGGGGGTATCTCTCTTCTCAACCTTCACTTCCCCTCGCGCTTGACTCTCTGGAGGAGAGCTTTCCCGGTCCACCTAACAGTGTTAGATTTCGCTCATTTAATAAACTTCTATGTTTTAGTTTGAGCAGCCTTAGAGAGTTAACTCTCCACTCACCTAATCCAAGGCCCTACAACCTAGCTAGTTGATGTATGACATTTAATAAAAAAATTGCTAGTTTTTTTTAAATTAATGCGCTTATTTTAGTTGGCTGTTATATTAAGTCAAGGGAATATGGAAATGAAACTCGTGATGTTTTATGACGCAGAAAATAAATTAATGAAAACCAAACTACATGCAGATGCAGTAATTTCCTTTTGATGAAAAGAAATTTCTACATGGGTTCTACGAGACTATTTTTTCTTTTCAGATATCAAACCTCACACTCGAAAAATTTATAAAAAAGACTACAAATGTTCAAGTGCACCTAATGCAAATTACTAAGAGCATGCCAATTCTAAGATGCAAAATCTAACAAAGAAAAGAGAAATTTCCAAGAATCCCCCAGTTCTATTACTTTTCCGGTTGTCCACAAAGCTAGTTCCCAAATCAGAAACTCTCAGTATAAAGACACCAAAATATACTCGAAATAAGAGAAAGAAACCAATGAAAATTCCCTTCCCAAATCAAGTAAAAAACCGAAGGTAATAAATCTCAACAAGGCTTCAAAAGATGGAAAGAAACCAAAACAAAAATGCAAAACAAAGGCAATGGAAAAACAAAATGTTTTTGAGCTTTTGAATTTTATAAAAAGAAGATTTCAAAGAGACCAAGAAGAACTATCCAATTCCCAAGCCAAACAATCTCTGAATTTCAATAAAAACTTCAACAAAAATGCTCTAAATCTTATAGTTCCACTTAGTAGCAAGATTTATACAAGCAAAAGGAAGACAAGAAACTTAGTAACTCATCCCAGAAGAATAGCACAATCTTGCAGCAAACAAAACTTCAAAGAACCAACAATGACTCTTCAAAAATTGCAACAAGACCTAGTCCGATGAACTCAAGAAAACCAACCAAAAATCAGGAAAAAATTAAAGTGCAAAGCAAGAGATAACGTTATGAAAGAGCATATGAGTAGAAGCTCTTTGTCCTGATTAAGCAAAACAACCAAGAATCTCCAGAAAGAGATCTTGGTACTTGAACCAGAAATGCAAGCACTAAAAAAAAATTTGCCAAATGAGCCAGTATTCAACCAAACAAGAGAGAAAAATACCAATAACCACTTTCAACACAATCCAGAGACTAAAAGGACACTGCAGGAACAGGTCTCCATAGGAAGACAAGACCAAAAAGTTAAAAAATCAAAAATTTCAAAATTTTCCCAGGCATGCGCTACTTAGAAGTTTTGAAAGAAGCGTGCATAAGCGACTGTGGCAAAGGAAAAACACGTATACGCGACTTCCTTTGAAAAAACATGCATGTATATGCGTCTGTGTAAAGGAAAGATAGCGTATGGAAAAGTAAATAATGAAAAATAAAAATGATCAAGCCTGGCTAAAAAACCAGGGCTTTAGTCTGACTGAGAAAAAACTAACTGGACTGGAAATTATGATTAAAACTGTCGGAAACCTTTAAAACAGCTGAAACCACCCAACAGGGGAATCACAAGAATGCGATCCCCAGTGGAATCGCCAGTTCTGTTTCGGGAAATAACTCCCTAGAGGTCATTGGGTCAAAAACCTCCATAGACCAGGGCATGCTATTCAAGAAGGACTCACACAACCAAACTTGTATGCTAAAAGCTAGATATTATAGATTGTAGAACTGACCCGTAGATCCTACGTTTGATGTAGATCCTGCGGGGTCCAAACCCCCAGCAACCCTTCTTCCTCTTCAACCTGGAAATCAAGAAGAGACATGCACAGAAATCTAGTTGTACAGCATATATCTTTCCTAAATGTCAGTGTAATCCATGTGAAACATCATATAAAAAATAATAAATGCTTAATTAACAATATTTTCACATATGCAAGCAGATATTAACACGTGAATTTGGGAACAAGATGGTTCTTCCTCATTACGAACAACATGTACAATAATAGAAAGGTGGAGAGATCACCTGAATCCTTCCACGATCTTCGAACAGACTGTCGTCCGGATCCATCCCACCCTTGCCTCACTAGGATTCTTTCAAGAACTGTGCACACGAGATGACATATAAGCTAATGAACATCTCCAGAAAACAAAGGTTTCATGTAAAAATCTGGGAATTGCAGGAGGCACGGGAAATCAGACTTGAATTGGGCTCCAACAGAGTATAATGTCTATAATTTTCTCTGTCCCTTAGGCCATGCATATGAGGGGCTTTTATACTCGCTCAAAGTAGTTTCAATCTGTTAGAAATAGTTGGCCATGGGCTGGGGTGGTTGAATTACGGGAATAACCATCAGCCTAGCCTCAAAAATAGGGATTTTTATATATCTTTTAATGATTTTAATGGCATACGCAGAAAATTATCTTTGGACTCGCGTATACACGTGAAAAAGTCTGGGCATATCTGCGTATGGGATTTTAAAAACTGTTTTTTATGAACTTTCATTCAAGTCTGTGGGAATGGGTGCCCAAAGCCAAAGAGACAATCATGAATCACATGAGGGTGAAAAATGATGCTATAACAGTTTACCAAGAAACTGTGAACTGCAGAATACCTCCTGGAAAACCAAGAATAAGGGAAGGTAATCTCCCCGAATGTTGTGTTCGATGTATCAAAATTTCAAGGCGGCTAACTCAGTTCACTATGGATGGCTAGCACCTAAAAGTTGTCCTCCCAAATATACCCAAAGGTACGTGGAGGCCCAAGTCCATATTAGCGTTGTCTGATGCGAAACCGCATAGTGAGAGAACCCCTTTATACTTATCTTACTGTAACACTGCCCGATATACCCGAGAGTATGTGGATGAGCTACGATATAATTACGTACGTGGAGTGAGGTATCACACTCAGAATGTATCACATACAAGTTAACAATAGTTGCTATGTTTTGCGACGCTGGAACACATCTCTAGCCTAGACCTTGTAAATTTTATCGTTAATGTTCGAATGCGTTGTTAAGTAAATTGAGAATTATTTTATGTTGATCTTGCTTAACAATTTTCCTTTCAGGTTCACCACGATGATGTATATGAAATTCCTAAACTACAGCTAAGAATGATAAAAAAACCTTTCACTTTCAGTTTTTTCAATGAAGAACCTAGCTAATAAGAGAAGAGAGAAAATAATTTGAAAGCAAACAAATCTATGAGCAAAACAAAATCAATGAATCTCAAACTAAATGCAGATTAAATAATGTTCCTTTTGCAAATAACACACAATCCTACATGCAAATGTAATTTTTTCTTTTCAGTTTCCTTAATGTTATGAATGCAGAAAATAAACTAGGTGCACTAGATCAATAATTCAAATGCTTTTTACTTTTGAGAATTGAAGAATACAAACAACAATTTCTCTTTTGAAGGAAAAATGAGAATTTCAACAACAATTTCTCCTATCATGGAAACGAATATTTTACGACAATTTCCTATTTCGAAAGAAAATGATTCTTAATGCGACCATAAAAAATACTTTAAAATCAACTTGTCAATGATAAAGAAAAACTTTTCTAAACAAACATTGAACAAATTTTCAGCCAAAGGAGGAGGAAGTATATAAAGTCACTGGTCAATTGAGCATCAAAGTTTTCAGAACACAATAAGAAAAAAAACTGAAATAAGTTGCAAAGTCAAATTCAAGGTAATTTGCATACTTTCAGGAGTCAACGCAGTCTCCAAGGGGAGACAATGCTCTAAAACGTAGGCTAGGAAGGGAGACAGTGCTTTGCAAAGCACTGTGTCCAGTCTAAGGGTGCGTTGGGCACAGTAGACAAGGAAAAAGCTACTATTTAACTCGTTGTCTTTGCAAATTAAGCCCTCAAAAAGTCTAATCTTTATGTGAAACAACTACTGGGTGGATTTAGAAAGAAAATCAGACTATAACACCTAGAACTAAGAGAAATTCTCCCCAGTGGAGTCGCCAGTTTTTTGGGCCAGAATTGTAAGCTACGGATAAATTACACTTCCCTAGACAGGTGCTAGTCTAGAACAATAGGTGAGAGAGTATACTACCATTTTTCCTAACTCAGAATAGATACACAGAGAGGATTGGAGGCTTACTTGTTCAGTCGCTTCCAACTGAATCCTTTCTGTCACTTCCACTACAGCTTCAAATTCAAGTCGTTTGTGAGCTGAATGCTTCCTGCAAGAAAGAACACTGAAACAGAAGAAGATGCAATAATATATATATCTATTCAAGCTAGTTAGATAAATCAGTAAAGCATAAACTACATTCATCAACCAAGATCTTACAATATGGAAAATCAAAATTAGCATAGATGCATGTAGGGAAAAATAAGAAGTACTCTTTATTGATGATAGAAGGAGAGGTTACAACCTAGTGACTGATTTGAATTGACCTTCTAGAAATTTTCCCAAGTCTCATCACATCATAAATCTCTCCAGCTGTAGCTCCACAAATGAAACTCTCAATTGAAAATTTGTCGGCATTTCTCTACTCAAATTCTTCCTTCTCAAACACTTAGATCTGTGTTCAATTTATAGAAGAACTATAGGTTGTTTTGCAATCAATAGCTTTCCAGAAATAGGCAAGACATTTTTCCATTCATGTAGATATCAAATGGACTCTTCGATCTGAAGCTTGAAACATGTGAACTCTTCTAGAAGGCACTGGCCAAGTGGAGAATCCGGAACAGTGAGAATTTCGCTCCTAATGTGACCAACACACCTTTGCATGTTAGGAAGTGGTTTGTAGAGCAACCTTGCATGGGGCTACCTGCATATGAAATGCACTTAGGCCCCTTAGAGCATGCGTTGGTGAGCTATCATATGCTATAAAATAAGCTTCAAGCCATGGAAACCTTTTGTTGATGAAAGTCTTGTTTGATTTGTCTTGTTTGCTGTCTTAGAGTATATAGCAACAAAAATGATAGGGAATGATAGACCCTTGATCATTGGTCCTAGAGATGATGCCCAGTTAAACAGGTCATTGGGAATGGCACCCAAATTGACCTATAACACAATGCTACCATAAACTCCACGTTTTATCTTGTAGATTTTAAACCTATACAGAAATTATGTGCAAATGAATTCTTAAAAACATAAAATAAACAATAGCGAGAGCATAAAACACAAAACGGATCTACATAGATATTTTTCCCCTGGATCCCAAATGAGGACTCCCAGCTTTATTTTTTCATTATATTCCTTTTAGTCTTACAAAATATATATACATGTCGAAGCATTCATAAACCTGAATCCCACTCGATTAGAACATAACCATAGTTCCCTTGAACAGATATACAAAATACCAACAGTAGAAAACCATCATGCCCCAAAACCATGTGCAAACCCATGTACAAAACCATAGGTGGGTCCACCCACCTAAAATAGGGTCCAATTTTTTCTTGCCAACGTGCTTCCCAAACCGACCGACAGGGGGGGCTGCCTCCCCCTCTATGACCCCCCAGCTATGCCTGGTGAAATTCAAAGGGGGTTTTCACTCCCTTCTTACCCCCTGATTCATGCCTGCTTCTAATCATGGAAATAATATAACACAAACCCAACATTATCCAACTCGTTGTTTTCTTTCGATAGGGGGGCACAAGAGATATTAGTCATTGTTTTAGCCCTGAAACGCCCATTATTTCTCTATACCAAGAGAAATTATCAAAGCTCATAGAATTCGTCAATGCATCTGTAAAATTCTTCAAAGTGTCCACCTTTACCACCAACACCTTTTTATCCTCAACCATATCTCTCAAAAAGTGATACTAAACATCAATGTTCTTTATATTTGAATGATAAGCAGGGTTCTTAGACAAGAAAAAATCGCTATGGATATCACCATCTATCCTTATAGATCGTTGCACCAACCCCATACTTGAACACAATCTCTGCAACCAAATTGCACCTCAAAATAGGCTAAATGCATACCCAATTGTAGATATTATTTTGTCTAGATCTCTAGCCCAATCTACATCAGTAAAACCAGGGATGTCCAAAACTCTAACCAGTCATGGTCTTCCCTGGTAGCACAAACCATAATCACTAGTGTCACACAAATATATGAAAACCCGCTTCACTATTGTCTAATGTTCCTTCCCTAGTTTTGATATAAACCTGTTCAATACTCCCACTCCATGTGAAATTTATGGTCTAGTATAGACCATTCCATACATTAGGCTACCCACTACACTTGCATATGGAACACGGGACAAATCCTCCTTGTGTTCTTGTGTCTTGGGACAATGTTCAGTAGATAAATTTACACCTATAGGAATAGGAACCTTCACCAGTTTACTATCCTACATATTGAAACTCTGAAATATATTCTGAACATACTTCCTCTGGTTTAACCAGAGCTTCCTCTTTGTCTGATCTCTCTTAATTTCCATGCCCAAAATATATTTTGTAGCACCAAGATCTTTCAAGTCGAATCTGGAGAACAATTAGGTCTTCGATTCCTCAGTAATTTCTTTGTCATTTCCAACTAGAAACATATCATCCACATACAAGAAAAAATAAATAACACGACTACCAATTAATTTAAAAAACACACAGTGATCCTCTTTTCTTCTGGTGAAGCCAAGTCTCTGTATATAGTTATCAAATGTATGATACCACATCCTTCGTGACTGTTTTAACCTATACAAAGAATTTTTTAACCTACATACCATTTCTTTCTTAGCCTTCACTACAAATACTTCAGGTTTCTTCATGTAGATCTCATCTTTTAGATCCTTGTGAAGAAATTTTGTCTTCACATCCATATTTTCTACCTCAAGATCAAATGCAACAAAAATAGATAAATGTAATATAATATAAGTAACCTTGGAAATAGGAGAAAAAATATCACCAAAATCAATTCCCAACACCTGGGAATAACCTTTTGCTACCAACTGAGCTTTCAATTTCTCCACCTTTCCTTCTGTCATTCATCTTCTCCTTAAACACCCTTTTTCTTTCGATGAGCTTCCTTCCACCCGGAAACTCCACAAAATCCCATGCCTCATTTTTGTGCAAGGATTCCATTTCATCAACCATGGCGTCCTTACAGAGTTTTCCATACTATGAATCCACTGCCTCCGTGACAGTTTTGGGATCATCTTTAGCGATATTTATGGAAAAATTTTAACATAAACAAATTGAATATACCTTTTTGGCTACCTTATTTCCTGAACTAATCTTCTCACAGCTAGACTTTGTGGCTCTTCCTCTTCTGAATCTTGTTTTGTTGTAGAGTCTCATTCATCCTCCTTTAGCTCAAAATCTATCTTCTTAGGTTCCTTTGGTAGTAATTCATGTTTAACAACATCTTTCACCTCTCTGAACACCACATCTTGGTTGTACACAACCTTCCTTATTTTTGGGTTTCAAAGCTTGTAACGTTTTAAACCATACTTATACCCAATAAAGATGCACCTTTCATATTTATTATCCAACTTTGTCATTTTCTCATTTGGAACATGTATATATGCATCATATACAAATACCCTGAGATGTGAAAGAAAAGGTTTATTACGAGTCCATAACTCATGTCAAGCCTTATCCTCCAATGGCGATGAAGGTGATATGTTAAGCAGGTAACATGCAGTCTCCACTAACTCTAACCAGAATTCTTGTCTGAACCCAATATCACTGAGCATTCTTCTTTCCTTTTCGATCAGTGTTCTGTACACTTTTTCTGTAACTCTGTTTTCTAATGTGTGTATGGAGTTGTCTTCTGTCGTGCTATACCAAACTTCTTACAAAACTCTTCAAATTAATTCTTGTAGAACACTCCACCATTATCTATCCTCAGCACCTCTATCTTCTTTTATGTCTTATTTTTCACCAGAGCCTTAAATTCTTTAAATATGTCAAAGAATTCATATTTATTCCTTAAGAAATGTATCCATGTATTTATTTAGAAGTTGTCTATGAATGAAACATAGCACACAAAGTTACCCAGTGATGGAATGACATAGGTCCAAACACATCACTATGCACAATCTCTAATATCTTGTTCACCCGATTATTCTTCCCATATACATAATGTTCATAGAAATTTAAATACAAATATAAATTAGACATACCTTCTACCATACCATTACCATATAGCACTCAAAGGCCCTTCTATCACTTATGTCCAAGCCTTTGATGCCATAGCATGGTCTTTCCTGAAGAGACCGCTAGGCTTTCTGCTCCACTTTCAGGAATCACATAACTGTTTGCACCCATAAATAACAGTGCTACCATGATGCTTGTACACATTTCCATTCTGAAATCACTGCATTAATACCAGTGCTCCCCGAACCATCTTACATGTGTCTTTCTCAAACGCTGGTTTTACACCTGCATCTTCCATCTTGCTTACAAAAATCAGATTTTTGGCCAATGTATGAATATGTAGAACACAAGGAAGTGTTCGAATCCTTCCACCTTGCAAATTTAACTTGAATTTTCCAAGTCCAACGATTCTTGCTTTCCTATCATCCCCTAAGAATACATCACCTCCATCATACTTGTCATACTCGCAGAGCCACTCCCTATGGGGAGTGAAGTTAAAAGATCCAACTGAGTCAATCAACCATGCCTCATGATCTACATGTGTATTTGAAGAAGAAACCAAATACACATCCCCACCTTCATATGAGGTGATTTTTTCCTTTTTGGAAGGAGAATCATCGAATCCCTTTACTTTCTCAAGAGCTTTAGATCTACATTCATTTTTGAAGTTCCGTTCCTTTCCGCATTTCCAACACACCTTTACAGGGTTTCTTGGATATTTAGATCTCCCATTCAAAAAATAATTTTGTCTATATTCTAGGAGCTTCCTTGTACAGATAAGGCATCTCCATTCTGTCCATCCATATTTCTCTGTCTCATTTCCTATGACAGTAAGGTTGAGACAATTTCATCAAGATTCCAATTAGTTGTATTGCCACCTATTGCAATAACCACACTGTCCCACGAATCTAGTAGAGAACACAATAAATGAATGCAATTATATTCATATGATATTTTAATATCCACAGATAAAAAATCAATTACCACATTATTGAAGGCATTTAGATGCTCTATCACCGAGTCTCCATCCTTCATCCTCAGGTTATACAAATTTTTCCACATGAACAATTTATTCACCAGAGACCTAGATTGGTATGAAGTCCCTAACATGACACACAAATTATTCATTGTAGCTTCCCCATATACTTTAATCAATAACTAATATAATATACACAACCGTATTGTGCTATTTGCCTTCCAATACAACTTCATCCAGTATTCATCTAACATTTTCGTTGGTTTAGTACCCATATCTACTGGAATCCATTGATCTTTATCCACCAGCAAATTCTCCATCTTGAGCTTCCACAAATAAAAAATCTGACCATTAAATTTCTTGATATCTATCTTTCCATTGCTAGCCATCTTCTTTCACAACAATATTGATCTCGTGAATCTCCCACTAAACAGGGTCTACCCCTTAGCATAAAAGGCATCCCATTGAAGCTAAAACAACTTTGATACCAAATGTAGGTTTTAACCTTGTGCATAAATGATCTTCAAACGAATTATTAAAAAAATAAATAAACAACAACGAGAGAATAAAATATAAAATAGATATACAGATATATTTTTCCCATGGATCCAAAATCAGGACTACCAGCTTGATTTTTTCATTATATTCCTTTTAGTGTTACAACACACATATATATACATGCTAAAGCATTCATAAACCCCAATCCATTAAACCTGGATTAGAACATAACGATATTTCCCTTGACCGGATCTACAAGATACCACGGGAAGAAAACCGTGATGCCCCAAAACCATGTGAAAACCCACGCACAAAACCATAGGTGGCTCTTCCCACCTAAAATAGCATACAAAATATTTTTCCTGGGATGTTTCCCCTAACCCCATGCAGGGGGCCTACTGCCCCCCAGTGACCCCCCTACTGCACCTGGCATAAGCGAAGGGGGGATTTCGAGCCCTTATTACCGCCTTCTAGTAGTGGAAAGAATATAACACAAAGGAAATAGATCTTGAATAGCCACTTTGAAGTCACCATCAAATTCCCTTCCAATCTCAGCACAACTTACCATACATTAGTCTTCATGATTAAAAAATATATTTAAGCCATAAGATTCTTCCAAACTTGATATTTTATGAATTTTTCAATGGTAGTAGGTTTGTATTAAATCATAGTTCTCATGGATGCAATATATCTCTAGTACATGCATGGCTTCTTTGTTTCCATAAATTATCTTCGAACACAAACATGTCTCTCATCATCCTACAATATGTCACAGAGCCAAAGTGGCATCTTCCTAGTATTAGGATCACCTGGATGAGGATCTAAGGGATACATGGGCTCCATGGGCTCCATGGGATAATCAATTATATTTTTCTCAGATTCAAGCATGGAAGGAGCATCTAAAATATCCATAATATAATCATTCTTCGTCTCTAGAGGAGGAGGTGCATGAATTTTGATTGCTTTCCCAAGGGAAACATCTTAACCGGACATTACATCCATGCTAATATCAACCTTCCTTTGACCAGGAATATATATTTCAAAAGTTTTAGAGTTTTCACAAAATCCAAAAAATGTACCTTGTCTTCCCCTATCTTCCAACTTGTTTCTTTTGTCCTTCTACACATGGAAATATAAGGGGCCACTAAATATGTGGATATGGCTGTCATTAGGCTTGGAGCTTTTGAACACTTATTTTGGGCTACTGTTGTCCAATGCTTAATGAGGAACCCCATTTTGAACATATACGGAAACATTTGTTGCTTATCCTCCAAGGAAATTTGACAACTTTTGATCGTGACTGAGCATGGCACGAGTGACTTCTACAATAGACATGTTCTTTCTTTTACCTACTCCATTTTTTGTAGAAGTATAAGGAACAATTTTTTCCTTCTTGATACCTTCCTTCTTGCAAAAATCGATGAACTCATTCTAAATGTACTCTCCGCCATTGTCAGACATGAATATATTCAAGTTCTTCCCTGTTTGATTTTCGACCAAATCTTTGAAATCCTTGAATATTTCGAAGGCTTCATCCTTGTGCTTCAAATAATATAACCACATTTTTCTTGATAATTCATCAATGAAGGTGATGTAATAGATATGGCCACCAATAGAATGTACATTAGAGGAAATTTCATCCTAAAAGTGGCCTCTTAAGGGAAAATAATAAAATAAGAGTTATGAATTCTTGAGGGAAAATATGAAAACTACTTTTTTTAATTGTATATTTGGCTTATATCCTTATAGTTTTACTCAAGTTTCAAGTGTAGATACTCGTTGGATGCCTAATTTAATTTAATTATGCATCCAACACTTACCCATCATGCATACTTTTGAGAAGACCCACATTGATAAAAAATCAATATACATTAAAAAAATGTGTTGAACATGCCTTTTTAATGTATATTCATTTTTTTATCAATGTGGGTCCTTTCTAAATTATGCATGATGGGTACTCATTGGATGAAAAATTTAATTATGCATCCAACGAGTGCCTACACTTCAAATTTAGGTAAAACTATAAGGAGATAAGCTAAAAGTACAATTGAAAAAGAATTTTTTTTCTTATTTTCCCTCTAAAATATTTACATGTACATCTTTTTAAATTTACAATATTTTGATTGGTTTGAATATTATAACTTGAAAATTACGTGAAAATTTCATGGGCACTTTTAGGCTAAAATTTCCTCTACTGAGGGCATCCGACCACATAATTCGGAATGAATGACATGGAGGATGCCATTTGTCTTGTTCTCACTAGAGGGGAATGATCCGCTTGTATTCATCCACTGGCACAACCTATACATAATCCATCATGTTTGGATTCAATATCGAGAATACTAGAAAAAAAATTCTTCCACTTTTAGAAGAGCATCATAATGTAAATAGGTCAATATTATGTGCCATAGCTCACTTATATTATTTTTATCATGGAACAATGCTAGAAGATGTCTGCTAGTAACCCTATAGAGTACTTCAAATCTTGATTCCAATGTGAATGCTTATTTCATAGGTGATCCAAAAGGACAAGTAAGAACCTTTCCCCTGATGACAGTAACCCTTATCCATTTGTCTTACAAAGAAAATATTGATACCAAATTCTTATTCAATCCTTGGAAATACGTCACATCATGGAGCACAACAAATTCCCCGAGATTTAAATGGAATTTAAAGGACCCAAAGCCTTTAACGATATGTGTGGAATTGTATCGAAGCATGATTTTAAAATTTGAGTCTCTCTCTATAAAATTAGAGAGGAATTATTTATACCCAAAGAAATTATGAGTGGCCCAACTACCAGCCAACTATCTATCCCATGAATTTGGAGGAGAGGAACTAGAAACGGTAAAAGAAATAATATATTCATATTTTTTTCCAATATTACTTTAATACCTAGAGTATCTTGACTTATTTTGAGGACGATGATCTTCTTCTTGACAAATTCGAGAACATCTTCTTCTTCTTTCATCTCTTCCATTGTGATCATTAATATTTGTACAATTACTTCAATATATGTTTGCATTGTACAATTTGCATGTGTATCATTATTTTACTGTTATCACACTATTGTAACTAGAAATCATGAGTTGAATGGATTAGCTAATGTCTATCCAACGACCATGAAGAAGAAAATGCCACATTGCTGAATTAAGGTGAAATTTTCATTTTGTTTCATGAGGTTTTCTTCTTCTTGAAAAAGTTACTTCCCATCTCAGTTTTTAACCATACTTACAGTCATGATGGGGTCCACTTTTTATAACATTTTTAAAATCCCCACTTCTAGATCTTTAGAAGATTTCGATGTAAAAAAATATGTAATTTTCCATTCCTTTTCATGCAAAATATGAAATGAAAATATATTTCATTTTACATTAGCGAGATTTCAGCCCTAAGTTCACATTTATTCATCATACCTTAATCCATTATTGGAGTGTAAACATATTATCTTTAGAGTGGTGCAAAGAGGGAGTAAAATTTTATCACTCTAGTTTTAATTTTTAATAATTTGGAAAGGAATTTGACTCCTATTTCTAATTTTTGGTTGGTAAATTTGGTTGAGTATGTTGTTAATTTGATTTTCATCTACAACATTGACAAGCTGGCATCCTCTTGTTGCATCCACACTGAATAAGCATGATGACTTTATTATTATAATGCTTATATATCTAAAGTTTGAATCATTTTGTTGTATTTTTATTCGTTGGAAAGAGTGGAAGACATAAAATATTTGAATGCTTATGATGTAATATACTAAATTTATTAATTTCAAGTTACATTTGATTAGATCCTTTTTTTAATTTTCACACTAATATATGTTGTTTCAATTACTTTAAGCCCAATTCACTTATTTTATTATCAATATATTCAATAATAATTAATCTTTCCATTCATCAACAATAATTTAAGATAAAAAAATAAATACAATGATAAAGGAGAAAATAAACACTTTTTTCATGTGGAAAAGAAAAAGAAAAGGGATAAATTCAACACATCAACAAGAGACGGTACATTTGGTCAAAGAGCAAGGAAAAGCCCCACAAGGGGGAAAACCCTTTGAAAGTTATTTTTCTATTATATTTTCAGAAAATGTTTATTAGTGAGTACAATGAGCCCAATACAAAATCATCCAAAAAAATTAACCCAAAAACATTCATAAATATATTCCCAACATTAATAAATATCAAAAACAACTTTTCCCGTCTTAAATTAACTGTGGTCATAAGTAAAAAAATTTCCCTAGTGCTCAACCACATCGAGGAGCAGTTTTGGATGTAGATGAGATCTTAACACTGCACCCTTGATCCTGTTAACTTGTACTTATAGCCAAAAATTTCCTTTAACAAGCTTGCGGCTGAGAATGAAAACCATATCACACGTGTGAGCTTCGGACCCTATATTTTTGTACCTCTGAAACCACTTTCCTCAACACTACCTCAGACCTCTGTGAACCAATCAATGAAGAATAGAAGAAGAATATTCTTGGTGATTTCCAAATGATCCTGACATAACTTGTATTTATAGGCTTAGAAGTGTGACCGATTTCCTATTAGGGTTGACTTGTCAAAATGTGCATATGTAGGATACTCTTCATAAGTGCACTTTCCCTTGCCCAATTTGAGTGCTTCAATAGTAAAAATTGGTACCCTTGAAAAGAGGAATATAATACCATAGTTGTAATTTTTCACTGAGATTCCAAAATTAACACTTTATCTCAGCTAATGAGAAATTCCAACAACATCATGTCATGTATGGCTCGTCATCATACCATGTCCCATATCTGCTCAACTCTATATGTTGAAACATTATTGAATCTAAATAAAAATAATTTGGGAGAATTATATACCACCCTCTATAATTTGAGAGAGAACATATCAATAGAAAAATATCAGGGAGCACATCTCAACCTGAAACTCCACCAGCAAGCACATCTCAGCCAATAATCTCATGGTGGAGCTAAACATCTACAACCACATATATAGTAATAGGTGAAGTAGGGGAGCGCATATCAACCATCATATTTCCCACTGATATTCTAAAAAATTACCCTCAAGATTCATGTGGTAGAACACCTACATCATAACCATCTTGGGTTGTACACCCCAAGTACACTCTCCACCCTTTCCCAAATACGGAGTGGTAATTAAACAAGCCTAGCTTGTGGGTATGATGCCAAATGTGGTATACTCTACAAAGACCAATATAGGGGAGAAAAATATTTAACCCTATGGCTAATTGATAGGGGAGCAACATATATGACCCTATTGTCTAAATATCCCTCAACCTTGGGAGCCTTCCATCTCAATTCCTCACCCTGGGAGCCTATAAAAGGCAAAGTGTTGGATCAGTTTTCTCGATAAATGATGCCCCTTATAGGAGGGGTCACATCCATTAGTCTAAGCTGATCTCTGAAGACCAAGAACTTAGCTTTTGGAAAATCCTTGCTCAGAATATCGAAAATTTTCTCATCTCTCAATATATGATGGTTTCTAATAGCTCCTCTCTAAACCATGTCTCGAATGTAACTATATTGAATCTCGGTGTGCTGGGAATTTTATTGAAATACAAGATTATATATTAGACAGGTCCCACTCTTTTTGTCACAATATATTATCATAGTTTTAAGGACCTTCTCGAAGGTCTCTCCAACGAGCTTCCTCAACCATACTGCCTCGTAGCTATTCATGATAACGAAAATATACTTTGCCTTAGCAGTACTCAATTATTAGAACTTATACTTCCTACTCATCCATGATACCATGGCATATAAAATACTAAAATAACATCCATACATACTCTTCCTATCAATAATGCTTCATGCCCAGTAAACATTAATATATCCATGAAGGCGAACATTTCTAAAAATATATCTCAGACCAAGGGTTAGCGTCCCATGAAAATATATAAAAATGTGTTTGGAACCAATCCAATATGCATGGAGAGGATCAGTCATGAATTAAATCAATGTTTTCATTGCATAGCATATGTATGGATGGTTTTTCACTAAGAAAATTAGAGCCCCAATCAACTATCTATACTCAGATGGATTCACCAAATCATCTCATGCAAATTCTCCATATAAATTCTTGAAAATCATTTCCATTATTGTGGGAAAGGACTTGCATTTTGTCATTCCAAATTTCTCAAACAACTTCATGACATATTTTCCTTGTGAAAGTAAAATCTTACTAGGACTTTGCCACACCTCAAGGCCTAGAAATATGTGCATGAGTCCAAGCTCCTTAATCTTGAATTAAGAGGCTAGCTCCTTCTTACACTCTATCATTAGGGACTCCCCACCTATCAAGAATATATTGTCAATATATAAAGCCGAAATAAATGGAATATTATGGACTACCTTCAAGTAGCGGTTGTGATTGCATTTCTTCTTGTGAATTACAGCTTCACTAAATAATTGTCTATGTGGGTATACCATGCTCTGGGGGCTTGATTAAAACCATACAATTCCTTATTCAACCCACAAACATGTGTCTTTCAATCCTCTACTTAAAATCCATGTGGCTACTCAACATACACTTCTTCCTGTAGCATGACATGGAGGAATGTTGTGGTTATGTCCATCTTATGTATACTCACCCATCCTTGACTTGCGGCAATAGAAACTATTGAAAAAATTGTTGTATATCGAGCCATAGGTTCAAAAATATCCTCATAATATTATTCCTCTTTCTTGGAGAATCCTCGGACCGCGAACCTTGATTTATATTTCTCAATGCTACCATGATATCCATGTTTGATTTATAATAGCCACTTTGAAGTCACCACGTATTTCCCTTTCCATCTCGGCAAAACTTCCCATACATTAGTCTTCATGATTGAATCATATTATTTAGCCACAATATATTTCCAAACTTGATATTTTACGAATTCTTCAAATGTGGTAGGTTTAGCTTGAAACATAGTGCTAATGGCTACAATATATCAATGATACCCACATCACTTCATTGTTTCTCTAAATTATCTTCGAATGAGAACACGTCTCTCATCATCCTGCAATGTTTCACAAAGCCAAAGTGGCCTCTTCCTAATATTAGGATTACTTGGGGGAGGATCTAAGGGATCCACTCCCTCCACGGGATCATCAACAATGTATGTCTAAAATTCAAGCATGAAAGGACCATCTAGAATATCCATATCATCATTCTTCTTCTGAGGAGGAGGAGGTGGAGGAAGATCGATTTCTTTCCCAAGATAAGTATATTCATTTAACGTTACATCCTTGATAATATCAAGCTTGATATGAGCAGGAATATATATTCTAAAAGATTTATATTTTTCACAATATCCAACAAACATACCTTTTCTTCCTGTGGTTTCCAACCTGTTTCTTTTGTCCTTCGGCACATGGAAATATATGGGGAAGTTAAAAATGTGGAGATGGTTATCATCAGGATTGACACCTGTGAACACTTTTTTTGGGGTCCTTTTGTCAAATTATTGATGAGGCACCCTATTGTGAACATATATGGCAACATTCATTTATTCTCCCCTAAAGAATTTCGACAACTTTCGATCGTGGAGCATGGAATGGTTGGCTTATACAATAGACATTTTCTTTCCTTTAGCTACTCCATTTTGTTCAAAAGTATATGACATAATCATTTCCTTCTTTATACTTTCCTTCTTGCAAAAATCTATGAACTCATTCGATATTTACTCTCCACCATTATCAGACCTGAATATCATGATTTTCTTCCCTATTTGACTTTCGACTAAATATTCGAAATCCGTGAACATTTAGAAGGTTTAATTCTAGTGATTCAAATAATGTATCCACAGTTTTCTTGACAATTCATCAATGAAGGTTTTGTAATAGAAATTTCCACCAAAAATATGTACATTAGAGTAAATTTCATCCTCTAAAGGAAAAATAATAAAATAAGAGTTAAAATAATAAAATAAAAGTTATGAATTTCGGAGGGAAACGATGTAAACTTCTATTTTTAATTGTATTTTTGGCTTATCTCCCTATACGTTTACTCAAATTTCATGTGTACACACTCATAGGATTCATAATTAAATTATACATTGAACGCATGCCCATCATGCATAATTTTGAAAACACACGCACTTATAAAAAAAGGAAGATATATTAAGAAAACATGTTGAACATGTTTTTTAAAGTATATTTAATTTTTATCAATGTGGGTCCTCTCAAAAGTATGCATGATGGGTAATCGTTGGATGAAAAATTTAATTCCACATCCAATGAGTGTCTACACTTAAAATTTAGGTAAACCTATAAGGAGATAAGCTAAAAATATAACTGAAAAATGTAGTTTTTCTTCTTTTCGGTCCAAAATATTTAGATGTATGCATTTTTAAATTTAAAGGATTTTTATTGGTTTACATATTATGACATGGAAATTACATGAAAATTTCATGGGAAATTTTACGCTAAAATTTCCTCTAATGATGGAATCAAACCACATATGTTAGAATGAATGAGATGAAGGATGTCATTATTCTTGTTCTTGCTAGAGGGGATGGTCCCCTTATCTTCATTCCACTAGAAAAACCTATACATACTCTATCATGTTGGGATTGAACATCGGGAATACGAAAAACCAATTTCTTCTATTTTAGAAGATCATCATAATGTAAATGGGTCAATCTTCAGTGCTATAGCTCACTTAGATGATTTGTATCATGGACCAATTCTAGAAGAGGTATGCTACTAACCTTGTAGAGTCCTTCAAATCTCGATCCCAATGTGAATGGATCTAACGTAGGGGATCCATTAGACCAAGTAAGAAAATTTCTCTTGATGAAGGTAACCCTCATCCCTTTGTCTTCTAAAGCATATATTGATACCAATTTCTTCTTCAATCCTTGGAAAAACATGACATCATGGAGAACAACAGATTCCCCAGACTCTAAATGGAATTTAACGGACCCAAAGCCTTCAATGATATGAGCATAGTTGTATCCAAGAACAAT
Organism: Pinus albicaulis; assembly: GCA_034641835.2. Lineage (NCBI taxonomy): Eukaryota > Viridiplantae > Streptophyta > Pinopsida > Pinales > Pinaceae > Pinus > Pinus albicaulis. The sequence continues at coordinate 367,154,492 of CM076574.1, read as the reverse complement.
TTCAAATTTGACCCACTCTCTACCAAATTAGAGAGAACTTATTTATACCCAAATAAATAATGAGTGGCCCACTATCGACCAACAAGAAATCCCACGAATATGGAGGAGAGGAGCTAGTAGGGGTAGAAACAAGAATATATTCAGATTGTTTGCCAACATTACTTTCATACCAAGACTATCTTTAATTATTTTGACATGGAGTATATTTAATTCTTTTGAGGATGACGATATTATTCATGGTTGTTACACCATTTTTTGGTCATCTAACTTATTATCATTAGATGGACCCAAGTACACCATGTAAGACCAATTTTACCCTAAGTAAAATTGCTTTTTTTATGTAAAATAACTAAATAAAACACATTTATTAGGTTGTTAATGGTCCAAATAGGAAACCCCAAAAGGAAATATTAAACAAATATTTATTTGTTTAATTTTCCTCATAGAATAATTAATTAAACAATAACTTAATTATTATTCCAAGTTATGTTTAACCCAAAACAAAGAAATTAATTAGATAAATCCTTATTTATCTTATTATTTTCTAGGAATAATTATTTAAATCCTATTTAAATAATATTCCTTGTTAAATATGACTAAATCATTTATAAATAATTAAATAAATAATTATTATTTAATTATCATTCAACCACTTTCTTAAAATAGTAAATAAATCATTTATTTATTATTTACAATTAAAGGGATCTGACCCAAGTCAAATACCTTTTCCCTCCAAAAAATATAATAAAATATTCCTAAAAGGTGGTTCTAGAATTTGGTTTAATAATATTTTATTCATGCACCAAGTCCTAAACTACCCTAGTATTTTGTTATAAATAGAAAGGTTTTCCCATTCATTTGTCACCTTTTGTTGCATATTAGATCACTCGAGATCTATACTCTTGGTCTGACTTTGAGCCATTATCATTGTCACATTCTCCATTATTTGTTTTGTGAGCTCTCTTTGAGTTCTATGTTTGTCTGGGTTTTCTACACCAACAAGAGAGATAAATTTTAGATCTGAAGTGCTGGGGACTTTCAAGAACCCATCCCATTAAGGAGAATTGGAAACACCTTTCTTGTTTTCCTCTCAGGTGCCTTTTAATATAAAAAATTCTTTCAAAAATACTGTTCTTGTCTTGTCTATTGGATGCATGGAGCAAAACTTCAATTTTACTGCTTAATGTATTTTTATGCATAGATTTGGACTTGTGCAGCATTTTCTTGATCAACTAACTGCATATTTGGAGATATTGGTAGCCATAACTGATGTTAGGGCTATTTGTTATGCGTAGTTAAAGTTGTCTTTTTCCGAAAAAAGATTCATACTAACAATTGGCGACTCCACACATTTTTTCTTTTGCGACCACTGTCGTTTTATATATGCCTGCATATCCAGCTATTTCAGACCCTAGGGTTTCTCTTCAATTTTCTGTCTTTCCTATTTTTATGGTGTTTTTCACCTCTAAAACCCTCAAACATTAAAATTTTTAACTTTTGTGTGTTTCTGGCCCTATTGTGCAGGTGACAGACATCAGTCGCAGCTAAGACGACAAATTTTTCTGAAATCTGCTGCCGAGAGACCCGGATCTACAGGTCGCACTTATTGGCTCAAAATTGGTGACCTGGACTGGAGGACACACTTTTCTGCCAAAAAACTGCGACCTGGACTGAAAATAGGTTAGATCCTGTGACCTGCACTTTTTTATGCAATTTTCCAGCCAGTTTTATGGGTTTGTCTACAGCTTCTGTCAGGGTTTTCCAGCCTCTGTCTCTACCCATTTATACCTGTTTCTGATCTGTTTTACTGAACTAAGTGGGAATCCTACCCCTTAGGGCTTTAGTACCCTCCACTTTTTCTGGACAAGTTTTAGCTGTTTCAGACATTTGAATTTTCAGAGTTTCAACCTTGTTCTTTTCAGATCTGATACCTCATTTTCAGATCCCTTTTAGATCAGCTCTTCTCCCTTTCAAATCACCTCATATAGTTTTGTTTGGGTTTTCCTCTAGCGTCACCTCCTTGTCCCTTCTACCTTTAGCTAATTTCCTCTTTTATTGCAGCAACCTTACCTCTACCTCTTTGCTATTTTCTGCACCTCTTTTCAGCAGATTTCTACTTTAGATCTTTGTCCCTCTCGACCCTAGATCTATTGGCCCCTTTTTAGTGTGTTTTAACTAGATTTTTTCCCCACTTTTAGACTAGTGTTGAGAGACCTGCCTTCTTGGGTTAGATCAATGCATTGTTAGCTGTTAATTTTCTATTATTTCAGCCTTATTTACTGTTCTCTGCAGATTTATTTTCAGTTACGCAGCACACCTTTTATTTTACTCTCAAAATGTCTAGGTTTAAAAATTAAAATTAACACACGCAACACACTGACCCTAACTAAAGAAGAGCCTAGTTAACACCACCAGGAAAATACTTTAAAATTAATTGACACTGCAACTTTTTGCCCTTGTTTCGACATTGACATCACTTGATTATGAACCCCCCTACCTTTTTCTTCTTCCCTTTGTGCTGTCATTATTTTTCCCCCAAGGCGTATATCCTGGAGACTTCTTGGCCTTCACCCTCAGTTTTCAGTTGGTCAACTTGCTCCTTCCTGCCATCGCCGAGTTAGTCCTCCTTTGAGTCTGCACTCTGAATCCTCTTCTGATTCTTTGGGTTCTCCCCCTACTTCTGGTTCTCCCACTGTTACCCTCACCATGTCTAGTTCAGAGACTAACGATAGCAGCAACCCCGGTCCTATGGTTGGGTCTGTTACTAGCAGAACCACCACGGGAACTACCTTGACTATCCCTTTGCTCCCTTATATGGTAGGTATCAGTCTCCCTGATTTCAATCAGTTGATCAATGATCCTATCCGCCACGATGTTAGTTGGCCTGCTATGCCAACCAAGCTCCCCTCTGACATTCCCAAGTTTGAAGGCATTGATAGTGAAGATCCCTCCAACCATATCCGATATTTCCACATGTGGCATTCATCCAATTCCATTACTGATGATTCTGTTTGTCTTAGATTTTTCCAATGAACGCTTACAGACAAAGCTTCTAAATGGTATGTTGATCAGACTGCTTCTTCCCATAGCACCTTTGTGACCATTGCCCAAGCCTTCTTATCTTATTTCTAGCTCCCTATCCGATACGACACTGGTAACAAACTCTTGACTTCTTTCCATCAATCATTTTTGACACGCCTTTCTGCTCATGTCCAGGAATGGCGGAGAAGAAGGAGCTTATGTCGAGCTCCCACCTTTGAAGATCGGGTCTACATGGACTGGTTCCTTCGCTCTCTCTTACCTGCCATCAGAAAATATGTTGCATCCCAGTTCCCTCAAACTGAAGAATCCGCCCTCCAAATAGCCTTGAAATATGACCTCATCTATGCTCAATCTGGTTATGTTTATATTGTCCTTCTTGACCTCCCCAGACCCAGTGGCGCTAACACCCCGGGGGAATCTCACTCTACCGATGGTATCATTGGATCTCTTTTGCATACCTATGCTCAACCTCCTATGGGATATGGTTTCCCTCCGGGAGGGGCCAGCACCTCCAGCATTTTTCTCCCTTCAGGTAGCATGTATCCAGGATACGACATGCCTCCTCCTTTTTCCCAACCTCCTGCTTACCTCAATTTTTCCCATCCTAACCATTATCTTTACCCATAGCCTGGTGTCCTAGCTCCTCTAGCATTTTGACCTTCACCTCCCTTGCCTTCTCAACCCCCACAACAACCACTACTACCCCCTCCAGGGCAAGTATTTGCACAGCAGGGCGCGACTAATCCTCCTTCTTCTCAAAGAAAGAGGAAAGGAAATCAAAATCAATCTGTCCCTGGTAATTGTGGATCCAATCATTCAAGTATTGATTCTAACACTGCTAACCAGCAATAGGGCTCTCAGCCCAAGCCGGACAGGCCTCTCCGCACCAATAAGCCCTATTCATGTTGTAGTGTTTACGGTCATTACACTCACGATTTTCCCCTATTACCACAGATGCGGAAGATGTGGGAGTCTCGGGATACATTGCGTGGATAGCATGCATCCCCTACTATTCCCCCCAATGTGGCTACCTCTCAACTAGCTGTGTTTACCGATCCTTTCCCTCAGCAAGGATTCATGGCTACTCAACCACCTCATGCCCTGGTAACCACTCAACCTTCCCCTTCTGGTTCCTCTGATTACTAGTTTCTCATGATGAATTCTGACCCACCTCTCACCATCGACCCTAACCTTCAAAATAAGTCTCATCAGTATCCCAAGCCTCCCGCTCAGTCTATCCCCGAGTCACCTTCTTCAGGTCCTATAGAGCCTCTTTTGACACCCAATGGTCCTTTGCATATCCCTTAGCCCAAATTTGAGGTTCCTATCAAGGTTCCTAAGGGCCCATTACGCCAAAACACTACTTCTGGTCGAGCTGCTCATTGGTATACCATAGCAGATGATTTGGTGCAGTCTCTTGCTGCCATTTCAACACTGGAACTCCTCCAGTTGTGTCCTTATTAAAGAAAGGCTCTACTATCCACCATGGGTGCTATAGATCCTGCTGATGACCAATTGATTGTTTTTTACGCCCATCAGTCAGATCATCCTCCCCTTCCTGCTTCCGTCACTTTCCAAATCCCAGTCAAAATCCGGAATGCTAATGTTTCTCAGTGTATTATTGATGAGGGGGCATCTACCTCTGTGATGTGCGCTTCAGTTTGGAAACAACTCAGATCTCCAGAGCTGTCCCCTTCCACAATCACCCTTCATGCATGGGATGGCCATGCCTTCCAGCTCATTGGACTATTCCATAATTTTCCTATCACCCTTGCTGGCAAGACTGTTTGTGTTGACGTTGAATTCATCGATGCCCCTCTTGACTATAAAATTATTTTGGGGAGTAGCTACACCTATGCCATGTCTGTTGTCCCATCTGCGATCCACCACAAGATTTTTTTCCCTGACAATGGAAAGATAGTCACTATTGACTAGTTGACATATCATGAGCCAAAATCCCAGACCTCCCCTGAGTCGACCATCTCTTCTGTAGCCAATAAGCAAACCGTTGATTCTTTGACCAATGTTTCCCCAGGAATTTACAAAGACTCCTCCTTGCTTGAAACCTTCCTTGGTCTTCCTCCTCCTCCTGTCTCTGATCCCAGCTTAGCGACTGTTTGAATGATGCAAGCATCTCGGGCTGACCTTAAGCGGCCCACTTCGGCTAGTCAGCAACCTCAACCTCACCCACCGCAACCTGCTCCTAGCCCTTCGCCTCAGCTGGCCGATCCTCTTCCTTTTGGACCTTATCATCCAGCTAGTACCCATGAGCCTCTTTACCCTCCTGGGTCAGTTCCCCCAGGTCTCAACCATCTTGGAGCCATCCCTCCTGGCCATTACCCTGTCGGTGAGATACCTTTCCTTTCTCCTCCTCCCAGAGTCTATTCGGTCCCCATAATGGCCACCTTTTCCTTCCCTAATTTGACCCTGGGAATACCCGTCTGGTATCTTAACCCTCCAGCCCAGACCCTACCAGGTCACCCCAAACCTTACTTTTCTTTGACACCAGTTCAACCGATTCCCTTAGCTTCTTCCGTCATTACAGTGCCACCAACACCTCAACAATACCCTTCTCCGCTTGTGACAGCTACGGGAAAGAAAGGAAAAGCTCACAAGGGGGCATCCAAAGACAAGGCCACCCTGACTTACCCTACCCCTCCTACACCTGCCAAGCCTTGCGCCTTGTGTGATTGCGTCAGTCATGCCACCCATACTTGTCCCAAGTTGCCCCATATTAAACCCATGGTTAAAGTCGCGTTCCATGAGTCTACGGTCCCTAAACCCTCTATTTCTTCCTCATCTACAGCCAAGAACCCAAAGACTCTTCGCACCAACAAACCATGTGCTCTGTGTGGTGTCCATGGTCATTATTCTCACCATTGTCCTCACCTAACACATTACCGAGCCTCTTTAGAGGTCATTCGCGAGTATGAGATTGAACAAAATCAATCCACCTCTCCCATCCTTGCGCAGTATGTGTCAGGCCAACTCGAGGATCCCCCTGCTACCATTGACATTCCCCCTCCAAATGTTGAGATGACGGAACCTGCTGCCCCCATCCTATACCTATCATCATCCATGCAACCCTCAGAGTACATTCCCTCTAAATCCCCTCCATCTGTTTTAATTGATCTCCCTTAAGCGACATTCTTGGGCTCCACATCATTTTACCATATTTTTACTTGTTCTTCTATCATCCCCCATGATGATTCGTATGTGAGCCTTCCTTCCCATGCTGATGAAATAGGTAGCTTTGCAGCATCATGTGGTTTCCCTAACCTTTTATTTCCCACCCATAACCAGGTTGATACAATCCGTATCTATGATGTTCTCCGCAGCATGAGCTCCATCTATTCCTCCCGTAGCCTTCATACATCACCATCTAGTTGGTATATGAATCATAGCCATCCTATCCAGACTACTCCCTCCCATAGTTTTCATTTGATGTCTACACTACACTCACGCTGCCATCATTTTTCTTCCTCCTCCCATTTCTTATCTTGTGACACTATTTTGCAGGACCTCCCGTCCACACATTATATTGGCTATGCCAATGGGGCAAGTCGCTATTCTTGAAATCTAGCCTCGGCATCTTGGGCCATATCTACACCCTTACATATCCTCGTTCTCTCTAATGGGGTCTGCATTGGTAATGCCACCAATAATCATCCCGAATATGATGCAGTACGTGGCCTCTTAGCCAATGCCCTCTCTCATCACATCCTCCACCTGCACGTTCGTTTAGATTCCTTGCTTCTTGTCTTGCAACTCAATGGTGTATATCGTATGCCTAATCCTATCCTGTTTAGATGATATTTATGAGTGAAGCTTCTGATATGTAAATTTAGATTCATTACTTTCAATCATGTACCTAGAAGACAAAATCACCACGTAGATAGCATTGCAAACCATGTTCTCGATTGGCATTTATCACACACAATAAAATAACATTTAAAACCATAAAAACAATGCATATTCATAATATATATCATACAACATGTTTTTAGAGTCCATCTACTATGATACATCTAACATGCCCATAGCATGTTACAACAAACACATCTCAAAACTGGGGGACGACACTTGCCCCTCCATACACACTAGGGGGCACCACTGGACCCACATCTAATCACTCTTTGGAGGATCTTCAGCCAATGGCTCTACTCCCACAGCTCGTAGATCACGCATAGTCTGACAGGCCATTACCATGCGCCACATGACACCTCACCATTCCAAAGGAAGACCAATACATAGCTCTATGTACTGGTCGTCTAAGTCTTGCCATCACTGCTCTGAAACACGACTAAGAATCCCCTCACATCTACTACGTATTTCCTCTAGGAGGGTGGCCATGTCCTCATTCTGTGCCATTCTCGAGCCACTAGCACCTGTAGTCCATGCTACTACAAGTCATCCCATATATCCTGTCGGTTTCACCAGAGCTATATTTGCATACCAAAAGTATAAGAATCAGTACCATATATATTATTCAAAAACTTTAACATGCACATAAAATATTAGTTACTTTTCACTTACCATCAGGCCCCCATACACAACCAGTCAGAAGTGGCGAGTCCGGATCTCCACAATAACTCATCCCACTATAGGGATAGTCGTCTATGTACAACGACATCTAATCCCAATGGGAGAAAAACTCAGGTCGGAACACCCGCCCGACCGCCCCTCCTCCTCCTCTACACAGTAAATGCCCCCACCGGTGCATCCTGGGTCTCGGACCCCCATCTGGTAGCTGTACCAGAGGTCGCAAGGTCGAGACCTTCTCGAAAAAGAAGGAGCACAACATGGTCCCATATGAGCAATCATGGTTCAATTTCCACTTGAAAAGTGACAACTGTCATTTCATTGACACCAACATCATTTGGGCCCACCCATAGTAGGTCCTTCTCAACACTGATTCCACAATCATCATCTACCCTCCAGTGATGTGATGGAGCACCTGGTTGCCTAGGATCCGCAACACTACTGTCACTACTACACGGGTCTCTAACCTCTCTATGTCCCTAATCGGTATCTGAGTCCCTTTAACTCAGAGGCCTGGTTGACAATGTCACTCTACAAACTCCATAACGTTACGCCCCCGCGGTCACACTGGCTATGTATTTCCCATTATCCCTAATGGTGGGAGACCAGTCAAGAAATACAAATCCTAGACTGTCAAATCGATCCTGTGCCCCTGAAATATAAAGACCTCATGATCTGGATCCCAATAACTGACAATCCAGGCCAACAAGGGCTCCCCAGCTCTCATCAGAGGGTTCTCCACAATTTTCAGAACCCTAAACCTGGAGAGTGCACGACAGACACCCTGATCTTCTTGGATCTCTGTCCATAATGAACCCAGGTATCTCTCTCTCCAGTTGATCCATATATCTACCATATCTACCCAAAAATATCATATTTTTCAGTCTACAGATAGGAAAAACTATATCCAATTACAAAAAACCCAAATCTCAGCCCACAGCAGCACTGAAATCACCTTCACCTGACAGGTCGCACTTTTTGGCCAAATTCTGGGATAGGTCGCACTTTTTAGGCCAAAACCTGCTTCGCAAGTTGCATTTTTTGGTCCAAAAAGTGTGACACAGCTGTAAAGATGGGGGAGGGGTTGTTCCTGAGATTTTGGACCCTAATCTAAACTTTTAATCCATCAAAAACAAAGAGTAGGATTAGGCCTCTTACCTGCAACTAACGGATCTCGATTCCAACAGTTGGTTTTTCTGCTACAACCGCCACACGATTTAGGGCCTCCTCTCCTATCTACATTCACCACAACTACACAAGCAAATGAATGCATTTGGAGGGAAAATGCCTTATTAGAAGAAAAACCCCTGATTTTTCTTTCGCCCGCTGCGACCAAACTGTAGCCCTGTTTGGCACACCGTCTACACCACTGGAAAGCTCTCACCAAGCACTCAAATGGGTATCTATTAGTTTTTCATGATTTGATACTTCACCAGAACACATTTTCTCCATGAAGGGTCTATTCACCTCTCCTTCAAATCGGATTTCCTCACTTACAACACTTGTATTTGGGGCACCACTTTGCCTCCATACTTGTCCTTGTTTGTGTTTATTTTCGTCATGAGCTACCCTCTTGTACTCATCTTTTTATGGTCCCCCATTGGACCTTTACTGTGTGGAAGCACCATCGAGTCGCCCTTGTTTAGAGCATCTGAGTTGAGTCATCTTGCATTCATGGAGTCTATCCCGAGTCCCTTTTTACCTCGCTATAGTCCTCCATCCTTCATTGCTTAGTCCCTCTCTCGTGTCGCACATGATGGCATTCATTCTCACTGTCCCCTATCCCTCTTGATATTGTGTCAGTCGCTGCCAAGTCATCCATGCCCTTTATTCTCTAACAAGGGAAGTCTTCCATCCGCTACTCAGTATCCCCCATTTCATCATCACCATTAGTGTTAGTCTGTCAGTCGCTCTACTATTTTCTCTTGTGCCTTAGTTGAGGATCCCTTATTGCCTCACCTATGGCAGACCTCCTTCTGTCGACATCATATCCTTCACTCTAGAAGACAGGTCTAGAGGGCAGTGTACCTTGGTTCCAACTTCTCCACTTGTTCGGTGCCTCGGATCAGGCAAAGGGATTTCTCATTACCCTTTGAATTGATTGTTTCTCCACTCCAGCTCCTTCTAGCATGATCGAGATCTGTATACTTGATGGTCTAGTGATGCAGCAACAACTATTGGTGACTCCTGGGTGTGTGTGAGATGTCTCAACCCTCATGAGGGGGTGGCCCTATAGGTACCCCCCCACATGCCCAGATGACCTCTTCATTACAGCCTTCGATGCAGCTCCATATATTTGATGGTGTTGGACTTAGCCGCTTGCAACACCTCTTTTATTTGCATGTATCACTCATATTTTGCGATCCCTTCTCCGTTTATAGGGGGTATTTGGGTTGTATTTGTATCTCATTTACTCAGATATTATTGTATAAGTCCTCGCGCTTATCCCAAGCACAGCATGTATGTGGGATTCCTCATTATATTTTTTATCTAGCTCATGTTTATGCCAGCATGTACTTTATAGTTCGGTCCCTTGTTTACTAGATGCACTATTCTTTTGTACTTTGTCTCGGTGAGCATAGGTATGCCTCCCCTACTGCCTCTAGCACAGGTACCCTCTCATAAAACGAGACTTGTTGTGCCTACAAGTCTCATCTCCTCATGGTATAGTTCTTTGACACTTTAGACTACCTTACATTTCTCTCTCTGACTTCCCTTTTGATGTCTGGTGATTGAGTTCTTACAACGTACTTCGGTCATACGATTTTCTCCTAACACTCGCACGCTGGTGGGAAATTTGTTACACCATGTTTTGGTCATCTAACCTATTATCATTAGATGGTCCCAAGTACACCATGTAAGACCAATTTTACCCTAAGTAAAATTTCTTTTGCTATGTAAACTAACTTAATAAAACACATTTATTAGGTTTTTTATGGTCCAAATAGGAAACCCCAAAAGGAAATATTAAACAAATCTTTATTTGTTTAATTTTCCTCATAGAATAATTAATTAAACAATAATTTGATTATTATTCCAAGTTATGTTTAACCCAAAACAAGGAAATTAATTAGATAAATCCTTATTTATCTTATTATTTTCTAGGAATAATTATTTAAATCCTATTTAAATAATATTCCTTGTTAAATATGACTAAATAATTTATAAATAATTAAATAAATCATTATTTATTTAATTATCATTCAACCACTTTCCTAAAATAATAAATGAATCATTTATTTATTATTTACAATTAAAGGGATCTGACCCAAGTCAAATACCTTTTCCCTCCAACGAATATAATAAAATAATCCTAAAAGGTGGTTCTATAATTTGGTTTAATAATATTTTATTCATGCACCAAGTCCTAAACTACCCTAATATTTTGTATTAAATAGAAGGGTTTTCCCATTCATTTGTCACATTTTATTGCATATTAGATCACTCTAGATCTATACTCTTAGTCTGAATTTGAGCCATTATCATTGTCACATTCTCCATTATTTGTTTTGTGAGCTCCCTTTGAGTTCTATCTTTGTCTGGGTTTTCTACACCAACAAGAGAGAGGAATTTTAGATCTGAAGTGCTGAGGACTTTCAAGAACCCATCCCATTGAGGAGAATTGGAAACACCTTTATTGTTTTCCTCTCAGGTGCCCTTTAATATAAAAAATTCTTTCAAAAATATTGTTCTTGTCTTGTCTATTGGATGCATGGAGCAAAACTTCATTTTTACTGCTTAATGTCTTTTTATGCATAGATCTGGATTTCTGCAGCTTTGTCTTGATCAACTAACTGCAGATTTGGAGATATTGGTAGCCATAATTGATGTTAGGGCTATTTTTTATGCGTAGCTAAAGTGGTATTTTTCTGACTACATATCCATACTAACAATTGGTGACTCCACACGGGTTTTCTTTTGCGACCACTGTCATTTTATATATTCCTGCATATCCAGATATTTCAGACCCTAAGGTTTCTCTTCAATTTTCTGTGTTTCCTATTTTTATGGTTTTTTTCACCTCTAAAACCCTCAAACATTAAATTTTTTAACTTTCGTGTGTTTTTGGCCCTATTGCGCAGGTGACAGACATCAGTCATAGTTGAGACGACAACTTTTTCTGAAATCTGCCGCCGAGAGATCAGAATCTACAGCTCGCACTTATCGGCTCAAAACCTGCGACTTGGACTAGAGGATGCACTTTTCTGCCCAAAAACTACGACCTGGACTGAAAACAGGTCAGAACCTGTGACCTGCACTTTTTTCTTCAATTTTCCAGCCACTTTTCTGGGTTTGTCTGAATGTTAGGGCTATTTGTTATGCATATCTAAAGTGGTCATTTTCCGACAAAAGATTCATACTAACAATGGTAGCTTTAATCATATCTTCGTGTTCTTTCATCTCTTCCATTGCGATCATTCCTTCAATCATCTCATCTTCGCCGATCATCAAATCTGTTGTTGTTGCTACTAGTGTTGTAGCATGGACCTTAATTATTCTTTAGGAAATATCAAACAAAATGACACTTCTTGTGAAAATTGTAGCATTAAGTGAGAGATGATGTTCTAACATCCATTTTATTTGCATTTCTTGGTGGAGGACTTTTTGAATTCGATAGACCTCCCTCTTCATGGTTTTTAATCCTTCCTCCATATATCATCCTTGATTCTTCTTCAGTGGGATTTCCAACAATATCATCAAATAATAAGAAGGAATTGTTGTCTCTTCTAATAGTAATGAGGGTTTACCAAATGGGAGGGATACCTATGAGAGTTACGATCACCAATTCCCTATATGACACACTTTCTTCAACTCTTTGCAATTGATCTTTCAGACAAGATATCCTCATAATGTAGGATTGCACAGACTCTCCCTTTTTCATATTCATGTCTTTGAGCTGATATTTCAAGGAGATGATTTCATTAAATTTTTGACTTCATACATCTCAAATATCTTATCATACATGTCCTTAGACTTCATTAAATTTTCAGCATATGGAAGTAAATTATCTTGTAAACCATCATCCATAATTTTCTTAGCTTTTAACTCACATTTCTTGTTCTTGTTATTGATAGAAGCATAAGAATTCTCCGGAGGCTTAGGTAATTTTACTTGAATGTATTCCAAAACATCATTTTTTTCAGCTATTATCTCCAACTTGATATTCCATGTAGAAAAGTTAGATGAGTTACCCAACTTCTCATGGAATCGATCCATAAATATTCAAATAATATATCCAAAATTTTCTTAAGAGTTCATAAATGAAGGTGTTGTAATAGAAACGTCGACCAATAAGATGTACATTAGAGTATTTTTCAGCCTAAAAGTGGCCTCTTAAGGAAAAATAATAAAATAATAGTTATGAATTTTGGAGGGAAACGATGAAAACTGCTTTTTTTTAATTGTATTTTTGGCATATCTCCTTATACATTTACTCAAATTTCAAGTGTAGACACTCTACATATTTAAATTATACATTGAACACATACCCATAATGTATACTTTTTACAAGAACGACACTGATAAAAATTGAAGATACATTATGAAAACATGTTGAAAATGTTTTTTTAACGTATATTGAAATTTTATCAATGTGGATCCTCTCAAAAGTATGCAAGATGGTAATCATTGGATGAAAATTTTATTTCCACATCCAATGAGTGTCTACAATTGAAATTTAGGGAAACCTATAAGAAGATAAGCTAAAAATATAATAAAAAAAGTAGTTTGTCTTCATTGAAATTTTACACTAAAATTTCCTCTAATGGTGGAATCAAGCCACATACGTCATAATGAATGAGATGAAGGATGTCATTTGTCTTGTTCTTGGTAGAGGAGATGTTCCCATTATCTTCATTCCACTGGCACAACCTGGACATACTCTATCATGTTGGGACTAAACATCAGGAATAGAAAAAACCAATTTCTTATATTTCAGGAGATCATCATAATGAAAATGGGTTAATCTTCGGTGCTATATCTCACTTTTATAATTTGTATCATGTACCAATTCAAGAAGAGGTATGCTAGTAACCTTGTAGATTCCTTCAAATCTCAATCCCAATGTGAATGCATCTATCGTAGGGGATCCATCAGGGAAAGTAAGAAAATTTCCCCAGATGAAGGTAACGCTCATCCATTTGTCTTCCAAAGAATATATTGGTACCAAATTCTTCTTCAATCCTTTCAAAAACATCACACCATGGAGCTTAAAAGATTCCCTGAACTCTAAATGGAATTTAATAGACCGAAAGTCTTCAATGATATGAGTGGAGTTGTATCCAAGAAATTTTTTCAAATTTTACCCCCTCTTTACCAAATTAGAGAGAATTTATTTATACGCAAAGAAGTGATGAGTGGCCCCACGATCGATTAACTAGAAATCCCATGAATATCGAGGAGAGGAAATAGTAAGGGTAGAAACAAGAATATATTCAGATTGTTTTCCAACATTACTTTCATACCCAGAGTATCTTTAATTATTTTGACTTGGAGTATATTGAATTCTTTTGAAGACGATATTACTCATGATAACTTGGAGAATATATTCGTATTCTTTCATCTCTTCCATTGTGATCATTCGTTAAGTCATCTCTTCTTCACCAATCATCAAACCTGTTGTTGTTTCTTCTAGTGTTGTAGCATGGATCTTCATTATTCTTTAGGAAATATCGAAAAAAATGACACTTCTTGTGAAAATTGTAGCACTAAATGTGAGATGATGTTCTAAAATCCCTTTTATTTTTGTTTTTAGGTGGAGGCTTTGTTGAATTTGATGGACCTCCCTCTTCTTCATTTTTAATCCTTCCTCCATATACCATCCTTGATTCTTCTTCAGTGGAATTTCCAACAATCACATCAAATAGCGGGAAGGCATTGTTGTTTCTTATAATAGAAATGAAATTTCACCAAATGGGAGGGATACCTCTAAGAGTTACAATCACAAGTTCCCTATTAGACATAATTTCTCTGACTCTTTGCAATTGATATCTAAGACGGGATATCCTGATAATGTGGGATTGCACAGACTATCCCTTTTTCATATTCATATCTTTGAGATGATCTTTCAAGGAGATGATTTCATTAAAAATTTTGACTTCATACATGTCAACTATATTATCATACATGACCTTAGACTTCATTAAATTTCCAGCAGATGCAAGTAAATTATCTTGTAAACCATCATGCATAATTTTCTTATATTTTAACTCACGTTTTGTGTTCTTTTTCTTGATACCAGCGTAATAATTCTCTAGATACTTAGGTAATTGTCCTTGAATGTATTTCAAAACATCATTGTTGTCAGCTATGATCTCCAACTTGAGTTCCACATACAAAAGTCAGATGAGTCACCCAACTTCTCGTGTTCCTTGAAGAAAGAGGAAGATATAATGGGGAATGATGCTAGAAATGTATCTCAAGTTCCACACACCTATATTGTGGTAGTCACTTAGGCTTTTGTAACACCCCTCTATATTCACGTAGAAAATTCCTAATGTATTTCTTGTTGTCTTTAGTCCATCGCACCGAGTATATATTTAAAATTACCAATTAAGCTCATATTTGATTATGTATTCATAAAAGTAACACATTTTTCTTTCTTAAAATAGTCAATGTATTTCGTACGTTGGCACTTACTAGTGAAATAATCAATTTAGATATTCTTTGTGCTAATGATGTACGATTTTGGATGCTCAGATAGGTGGTAATAGTTTCCTCTTTCCATAAATATTTCATCCCTCATAAACCATAGGGGATAGAAAATATTGCACCATAGATTTCAAGGTGTACTAAAAATATGGTAACTTCATGAACAAATTCTCATTGATAGAAAATATGATATTAAAATGTTTTGGGAACTTAATTTCTACATACTTTTTGAACCAAATAAATGGGTATGGGAATGGATTATCATTTACCTGAAAACTAATTTTTCTCACTAGTACAACTTCTATGATATTAGATTGCAAACTAGAATTAATTAATTTATATACCTAAGAATTCTTGACATGGATATTATTATGGAAAACTATTGTCATCTCCTTCTATTTCTAACGATTAAATATATTCATATTCACCTCATTCAACACTGAAGTGTTAACAATTTTATGTTCCAAACATGGGATTATTTCTAATTAATTCCTTGAATTTGTTTCTAGAAGGTTCCTCTTCTTCGCATCTTTCTTAGAAATATTAGGGTTAATAATTAAATGTAGTTTCCAATATTTTTTATTAATATTCTCATTTATATTTCAATGGTTGTATTTTTTACTTGGATCATTTCAATGGTGTGCAATAGCTAATATTTTCATGTCTTTCTCTTTCAACTTACCATTTTCCTCCTTGGAATCATCAATGCTTGTTTTGTTTGGAGCCACTTGGTTTCCTTATTTTATGATATATAGTTTCAATATGTTGTTATTGTAGATATGTCTCATCAAATATCCTTGGATTAAATAGTATCACTTTCATTCACCAATGGCTATGTAAACCCTTAAAAAAAATTAGGAGTACATTTGGGTTCTCAAGATAAATACCCAACATGATAGTCATATTTATAAATTCAGTGATGTGATGTTACATAATCTTACCTTTACTTTTCTTATAGTAGTGCAAATGGATCCATTTCTCCTTTGCATACCCAATGGGGAAGAAATAAGACTTGGTGATGCCTTTTATATCCTCCAACCCAATGTTTGGAAACCCTATAAAATGAGTGTCTCTATGAGATTTTCCATTTTCCCACCAATTTAATGGATGGAAGTAAAATTTTATTTTGGAAAAAATAAATATATTTCTCTTACTATATATCTCGAATAATAACATATACCTATACTTATTTCACCATATGATTTGTATTTAGTGCATCAATATCACCTTAGTATGCCCTGACATCCACTTTCACTTCCATTTTAAATATGGAATATGAAGGGGTTATGGGAGTAGAAGTTGTCTTCTCTCTCTCAACATTTCTTATTGATTCCTTTATTACCTCTTAGTGATCTCCTTATTTCCTTCTAGTATTATATACGAGGTGGAGCCTTTATCTCCCCAAATATTCAAGGATTTCCTGCAAGAGCCACCAAAATGAATACCACATTAAAAGAAATATCACTAACATGATCTTTCAGCCTCATGAATCACTCTTTTGTCTTTTTTTGAGGATCATTATGAAAAAAATCATCCACCATAGATACGTGTTTGTGATTTTTTTCTTTATGTCATTGATAGAATGTATAATTTCTCACAAATACACTAAATAAAATCTCCATTGATACCCATATGGTGTATAAAGTTCCACGAATATTCTCCTCGAATAGTTTGTCATAAAATTATTTATTAACAATATTTTCAAAAATTTGGAGTAGGAAATGAAAATAATATGAACATAAAGGAACCATATACATAAATGAAAATAATATTTATCACGAGAAACCAAATACAAAAGAAAACATGGTAATAATTTGAGGCCCGTCCTCTTCTCTCCTTTCTCTAGTTATAAAAATGCACATGCAAAGTAAGGGGAACTCCTATGGAGTTACCTTTTACACTATAACCTAAAATATATCACTCCTCTATTATGCTATGAAAAGAGAACTCTCGAATTATTTTTTCAGCTATGAAATAAGTACGATTCAAAAGAAATGAGCTCATTTCCTATTGGTGAACAAGTATTAACATAGTGTGATAGCCATTTAGGGTTACAGTTTTGAATTTATCAACCTTCAACAAGAAAAGATTTTGGAATTCATATAATATTCCCTAACTTCCTTGCATGTCTAGACACATATATTTTATTAACATGGCATGATGCCACACCTAGTCATACCATAGTTTCCAAGGAGATAAATGAACTTGTGGGAGGAATAACTTTTTTATACGAGATATAATTGAGGTGAGCTTTGGATAGTTGAATGGTATAAAAATGTAGTATAAAATCATGGGTGTGGATCTATCCTCACAAAATTTGAATTAGGAAAATACCATTTATTCGTTGAAATGGCACTAGAAGGATCCAAAGCCCAATTTTTCAAAATAGGACTTACCACTAAAATTAGCCCTATAGGTTATTTCCTCTAATTTTCTACCTAGAAAGTGTCAAGATAGTTTGCATGTAGTATGCTGATCCAATCTAAATGAAAATAATATAAAACAAAGAAATGAATACCACAGTCATAGGGAAATTTCATAATAATTAAGGACACAAGGGACACCTTATTTACCTTGAAAAACCAAATAATAAAATCATATTTAAAATATTGCTCAAACTATTTCAATAATATCTGGATTATAATGCATCTAATTCCTCTTTGTGCATCCTCTTATCCATAGCCATAATAAACTTTAAGAGTGAAATTATAGGAAGGAGTAGGGAGCGATAGGGTAATGGGAAGACCAATAGTCATGAAATTTCATGCCCCATTCCTTAATTTTTTTTCTCTCCTATTATGATTTTTATTTTCCATTTATCTTTTTTTTCCTCACCTTTTTTTTTCTCACCCACTTTTACATGCACATTTTATTTAATCATTTATCTAAGTTTACATAATTGTTGACATATCTTACAAGTAATGAATCTCATAGTCATTAAATTGAACAAATTCATTTTGGATAATCTTATTCACAAGGGTCCCTTGAGAAACAATGGGTTGTATGTGAAGAATACAAAGATTGTCGCATAGAATGTGTGGCTCCTTTAAAGCATATAAAATTACCACGTCCATCATACTAGAGCATAATTTATACCATACACAAAATATAGCTTACCAGAAAAATATTGGGAATTAAAACATCCATCTATCATTAAGGTTGAAAATTCTGAGCTCTCAAACCTATTCTTGATTTTTTCTTAATATTTGGAGGCTCATGTCACTTGTTCATCTCATAGAAAATAGTTATTATTTTCATTACTAATTTATATTATTCGCCCACCTAGCTGTCACACTGTATTCCCAAGTAATTATTTGACTTAAGATGAAAAATAAGGATTATTAATCACATCCCAACTTCTTCTCCTATATTTACTCTCAGATGTTCCTTATGTTCTTTTTCCTTTTCTTAACTAAGGAAATGTACATTAAATTCTTATTTTTTATTTAAATAAAATCACTTTATTTCTATTTAGGTCACCATTTTGTAAATGCATTTCAATATCCAGTTATAAAATTAAGTTTCACTTCACCTTAAAAGAAAATTTCCAAGTCTATATTATTAATCAAAGCACCTATGTAATTTTGTGTAATTATTCATTATAAAATAAAATAAATATATTGAAGGATAATTTTCTCTAAAGTGTACATAAACGAAATAAAATTCAGTACCAAGGGTTAGAGAAAGTTAACTCAAATTATTTAAGTACAATACAATTAGGACTACATTTTATAACTGCATGGTACTAGATGTTTCATGAACCGACATGCCCTTCAAGCACTACCTACTTTTATGTACCATGGATTTAAAGCTTATGGATTACCTTCAAGTATCACTTTTCAATGGTGGGTAATGGTTTCATGGTTGGGATTTACCTAATCCAACATCTGAGAGACAGAAGGTCACTAAGGTTTAGTGACTCAGACATTATTACAAATCCCTCAATTAGACCTCATAAGTGACCAAATTTATAGCTTATCCATATGGAAATATGGGACCTTTAATGTGAAATGGAGATAATATGTTTGTTATCCCTTTATAAAACATAAAGTCTAATAAATATGAATTAGTAACTTAAACATCATAACCCTAATGAATTTTATGAAGTCACAACATTTTATACAACTGTTTGGTCACATGTAAACATATTTGGAAAATGTTTCCTTACCTTTCATACATCTAGAGATAAGCATGTGAAATAGTATTGTCTACAACCATGAGAACATAATAAATAGTATCATTCGCATGTCAACTATATATTATCTAATCCCATTTTTCATCCACATATTGAAATTTAGTTAATTTAATATTCATATGTACCTATGGTTTTCCTATCAACCTTAACAAGCCATTAGTGGCATTATATAGTAAAATATTATTAAAAAATAAATCATGAAATATAAATGTACATGAAACCTCTCTTTCAGTATAGGTACTCATTTTTTTTTTGAACCACACTATTTGAAATCATGAAATGGGTGCAATATATGGTTGTATAAGGCCATGGGAGATGAAGTGATTTTTTTTTTCCTAGTATCCCTTCAATCGGTAATCGGGATTGATATTCTTATTTTCATCCTCATGGTGCTTATTATTATTTCTTTGTTTCATTTACCCCCATGGTTGATAACTTCGAGCCTTGATGGACATCCTCATGTCCTAGATTATTATTGATGCATCATGTAGGTGGATCTATTAGTACATCTGGATTAAAATAGGACTTGTTGTATTATGTGTAAAGATTATCACAATATATAAGGATGGAAACACTCATTTTTAATTTAGTAGAAAACATATATATATTTCCACACATACCATTTATCTTATGTATGCATACCCCTTTGGCGAAGGCCACATTTTTTAATGCTAATATCACAATCCACAATGCATTTTCATTCCCTAAGGCAATTCTCCACATCCTTTAAGGAAAAAGGGAGGTCCTTTGAACTCTCCAAGGAAGGAGAACCCATCTCCAATTCAAAGCACTACAATTTCCCCTCTCAACCTACCATCGCAAGCATTTTTTTTCATTAAATGGTGGCCAAATTCTCTTGCCGCAATAGCGAGGGGAAAATGATAAGCATTTTTGTACATATAAGGAGAAATACAGATTTCATATCAAGTAAAGATCAATCCAATGTACCAAGGTTAAGGTACAAGAAATTTAAGTAGTCTTAAATCATAAAGCGAGTAAAATTTAAACCAAAAGGTGAAAAAAGGAGCTATCAATATTTTCTTAGCCATTAGGATCTAAAAGATCAAAATCATGGGAGTTTTTCACCTTTAAATAAAATTGGCCCCTCCTTGAAGCAGGTTGAGTCTCTCCATGTAGGGTGTCACTATATTTTTAAGGATTTTAAGCAATGCAAAATCAAATTATTGTAGTGAATTAGTCTCCACGCCTTTTGTGGACAATAATTCAACCTTTATTTAAGGATTATTAGAAATTTCCACAGGATAAAAGTGGGGAGAGATGTTGATAGCCTCGTTTATAAATGTACAATGAGATCTCCTCCCAAATCATCGTGAAATTTTTTGATCATTTGTCCATAACATAATTATTTTCATGAAACTTTGGTATCAACATTGAAGTATCATTTTATTGGCTATACTCAACCTTTTTCAATGAAAAATTATTTTAATTCATCACAAATGCAAGGCTATCATGATCAATCTTGTTGAAGGTAAAAATATTTCATTAGATAGAGAGGTCTTGGGAAAATCTCTCACTTCTTCTTTGTTGGAATGATATAATGATTGAAACTCCTAGTTACTACATATCCAAAGTTTCTTAAACAAGGGTTTTATTTATTTCATTTCATAGTTGATATTATGTTTGAAGTATTTTCCGATAGAGGAATACCTTCTAGTAGAGATCGTTTACTTTTCTTGATTGGATAAAGAGGTATTTTAACCTCTCATCCCCTACCTCTTCCCCAAAATACACAAGAATTAAATAACCAACTTAATAGGGTCATTAATATTAATCCCAAGAGGCCTAGTGGAGATAAGATGATCAAGCCCTAATGCGACAACAAACAAAAGAAAAAAATAAAATTAATGAATGTAAAAAAATTGAATCATCAAAAAATAAAATTAAACTATTAAAAACATTTTATTTATTTTCTAAAAGAAATTTAAGATATATGGTTTTGATCTAAACAAGTTTCTTTAGATTTGTGGCATATTTTCGATCTAGATGAAAAAGTAAAATGAACTTATTTTTCTATGATTTGAAGGTCTATATAACATTATTTTTAAGTTTTTGAAGTGTCTTCATAATTTTTAAATTTGGTTGCATTAATATCTTCTCAAGGATAGGTAAGGTTCCTTGCCTACGGTTTTGTGAGATGGGTCATTTCTAACCCCTTAAATCCATAGTTACATTTTTTAAGTTTCTTAACTATGCATTCTCAATATTTGGAAGTGACTACAGATTCCCTAAGTTTTGCAAAAAGTATTACGTTGATTGAGGATATTTCAATTTTTTTACCTTAAGTGGATTGCATCCCCATTTTATGCGTATTTGATAAAATTTCTATATATTATAATTTACTTGCATTTTATAATAGCTAGGTTGTGCTTTCACTTATATTTCGGCACCGAAGCTAAAATATCCAAGGATCCATAGTATGTTTTTCCACAATATCAAGTCACTAAAAAGACACTCCAAAGTTAGCATTTTTGTATTTTTTATTTATTTTACATATCTAGAAATATGAGACCATAGAAATATTTTCTAAATTAGGTTATAATTAAATTTCCTCTAAGGGACAAGTCACCTCACTTGGTGTATGTACCCTTCCCTCACTCTTAAGCATCCCTTATAAATCAACTTACTTGGTGTATGTACCTTTTCCTCACTCTTAACCATCAAATATAGCCATTTATTTGGTACTTTGAATGAACTTTGTATGTGGGGCTGTATTTTTTTTTTTTTTTTTTTTTTGGATTGGGATAAACCCAATGCCATTACAAGAGTAAGAATAAAATAAAAGGAGATTCGATTGAAGGGGAATTGAGTGCATCTCTTTTGTGCCTAGTGCTAAACACCTTGAGCCTAGTGCTAAACAACTTGAGTAGACATTTTTTAGGTTGTTCATATATCTGATAATGATACACGTCAACCAATATCAGATATATCAAATCAAAAGTCCAACTTCCATCATCCATAAATGTGCGTGCCAAACCATGAAAACATTCTTGTAAATAGAATGCCCTCAAACAATAACAACACATAATTTAAATAAGTTAAAAGCTAAAGAAAACTACGAGTTAAATATATCTATATTTCATTTATTACACTAATATTCAAATAAATGTTTTTAAATCCAAATTGTTTTATTTTTCTACAAAAAAATATAAAATTATTTACATATTTTGTGTTTTTCTTTCAAAATTGATGGCTACCTTAATTTTTTCTTTCTACAAGTGTCAACATTTTAGACAATGCACTTACCCTACTTACTAAACACAATTGTACACTTCATATTGCAAAGTATACTTATACGTGATTTTGACAAATGAACATATCTCGTATATGGAAAATTATTTTGGTAATAATTAGACCAAGCATTATGATTATTGATAGAAACTTGACGTCTAAAATATTTAGCTTTTGATACATTATATAAATAAATAAATAAATCATCATTTAATTTCATGCTTCTGAAGTTCAAATGTTTATGTCTTGTGTGTAAACAATATAATAGGCCTTATGTTGTATACTTCTTACACGATTCAGTAGGGTAAGTACATTTTAGACAATGCACTTACCCTACTTACTAAACACAACTGTACACTTCATATTGGAAAGTAGCATACTTATACGTGCTTTTGAAAAATTAACATGTCTCGTATATGGAAAAATATTTTGGTAATGAATTAGACAAAGCATTATGATTATTGATAAAAACTTTACATCTAAAACATTTAGCATTTGATGCATTATATATAATTATATATATAAAATCGTCGTTGAATTTCATGCTTCTGAAGTTCAAATGTTCATGTCTTGTGTTGTAAACAATATAATTGGCCCTACGTTGTATACTTCTTCCACGATTAAAAAGTGTTTAAAATTTTATCATGGTCTATATAATATTTGTGTAAAATTTTTATCAGGATTTGTATAACAAGATCTGCGAGCAGCGGTAGTCCCTGCCAGGACTAAAATATTTATGATTATCTATTATTGATCTAAACCCTCTAAATTCTAGTAGTATTTTTATGTTGAATATAGTATTTTTATGTTGAATATACAAGTGCATTTTGTAGTTTGGAATAGGATTTGTAAAAGATTTTGAAAATTATGATGAAAAATATTATATGTTGTAAATAAATGTGCTGAGAGTGATGGAGATTGTTTTGCTGTTGGAATTGGGAAAATGGGAAAGTTCCTCTGGCATACAGGTCAGTCCATTTGAACACTTTGGATTAGGAGGTGGAGAGGTTTCCTCCAAAAGCTCTCGTATATTCATACTTTAACTTCCATTTTTTTTCCATACCATCTAAGAAGCTTCCATGTCATTCCTTACATGTCACAATGTAGGTAGAGTGGTCTTGGTTAATAAATAAATTTGAGAACTATATTTGCAATAACAACCCAAGAAAGATTTTGTGCATTTATCATAGTTTGCAAGAAGGATTTTTCCCATTTATCATAGTTTGCAACTAGTATGGGAAATTATTATGGCGAAAGGCTTGCAACTACTATTCTGTGCATTTATCATAGATTTCACAATTCAGGTAGAGTGGTCTTGGTTAATAAATAAATTTGAGAACTGTATTTTCAATAACAAACCAAGAAAGATTTTATGCATTTATCATAGTTTGCAAGAAGGATTTTTTTGTGTTTATCCTAGTTTGCAACTAGTATGGGAAGTTATTATTATGGCAGGCTTGCAGCTATTGTTCTGTGCATTTATCATAGTTTTCAACTAGTATGGGAAATTATTATGGTGGCATGCTTGCACCTATTGTTCCCCAATTACGTATGAGAGTAAATATGCTAATACTGTTGAATATTTGTAAGGGAGATGCACACTAAAAGAGTTGAAATACTACTGCTCCCCAATTATGGATGGGAGTAAATATGTTGACATTGTTGAATATTTGTAAGGGAGCTGCAGTGAAAGAGTTTTGGTTTCATGTGTGAGATTTTATAGCAAAATTATGGATGGGAGTAAATATGATGATATCGCTGAATATTTGTAAGGGATTTGCACACCGAAAGAGTTGTGGTTTCATGTGTGAGATTTTACAGTGACGTTTTCAATGTTGAAAAGCTATGACTCTATTTCACAATTAAATTCTGGTTGGCAGTTAATGAAACACAATTAATGAAAAGATATGACCCTGTTTAATAATTGAAAGCTATGATTGGCTCCCAGTTAATGAAACACAGTTAATTAAAAGCTATACCCTTGTTTAATAATTAAATTCTAGTTTCTAGTTAATGAAACACAATTAATGAAACACAACGGGCATTATTTTAAGTTCAAATGGTTCAGATCACTATGTCACATTATTTTTAGCATGTTGATTATACCACACTTAATTTTTGTTTCCATTCTCAGTTTTTTATTGAAAACACTGAGTTTGTTATTTGTTATTGAAAACACGTTATTGAAAACGTATATGTGAGTATCTGTATATGTATTTATTTTAACTTCATTTATTATAAAATGTGTATATGTATTTATTTTAACTTAGTTTATTGGAACCAGTTTCACTCAAATCAATTTGAATTATCTGCTTTGAAATATTCTCTAGTGCAGAATGCCCAAAAAAAAGAAATTACCATCTATCTAGCAACTACACCAGGCCAAACAAAGAATGCTCTGCCTACGGCTTCGAAGCCTTGAAACCTCTTTCTTATAGAATGAAAATGACAAGGAATATGTAGTTGTTTAAGAAATTTATTATGTGCCATAGGAAATTGTTTAAGCCATTTATTAAGTGCTTTATTATGTTGTTGCTTCTTTCTTTGGTAGTTTTTTAAGCCATTTATTAAGTGCTTGATTATGTTGTTGCTTCTTACTTTGATTTGGTTTCTTCAGTGAGACTAATAAGTAGGGAAAGACGACCCTCAAGGAGGGTGTGAGACCAGAGTTGGGACATACATATTTCATTAATCATCTAAGAGTGTTAATTCAAGGTAAGCATTAAAATGAAAGGAAGCCGTAAAATTAAAATGTATGGAAGCCATAAAATTAACATGATGTTGCAATGCAGTTTTCCATGTAGCTAAAATAAATAATAAACAAAATTGAAAACAAGAAAAGGATGTGTAGGGTAGGCACGCAAGGCTTGCATGTAGCCCACCTGCCCCCACCCCACTTAGCCAAGCATCTAACCAAATTATGTTTTTCATTTGCGTGGAGTGCATCATATTGGTTGTTTTTCATTTACCTAGAGTGCATCATATCAGTTTTGGAATAGAAAATGTGTTGGAATTGGAACGAGATATTTCACAAGATATTCTATGGGCTTTCGATGAAACCAATTCAAATGCTCTTGCCTCTGCATAATGGCTAGGAGATATAACTTTTGTCAGAACATTACCAGGAGCACATTCTAATTTTGGAACAAGGAATGTTGGTCGAGAATGCATCGTATAAAAGGTAAAGCTACTCCAAAGCTTAGATTATTATGGTTGTTTCCTTTTTGACCAGCCCGAGCGGATTCAACTGTCAGCCATGGGTTTCTTATAACTGGGTTCTGTTCCTCAAGCGTGAAAGCACGATGGGTTTCTTCCAGTTGGTTTTTGTTCCTCAAGAATTAAAGCACGCAAGCCATGCCCGGGGATTCCATTGCCACCTATTTCATTTGTTCAGAGTCATTTGCTACAACTTTTTCTCATTACTCGTGTAGAGTTTTTTCCATTCTTTCTAGAATTTGAAGACTTAAATTTTTGATAAATTTCCATATGTGAATGATCTATTCCACATGCAGAGTAGTTTAAAATGCAGTGAAATCCCTGGACAAAGGTTTTCCACCATTCACACCTTGATCATATAAAATTAAAATATGGTCAAATTCCAAATCAAATCCTTTCCTGCAAAATTACCATGTTGAACGAACAAGAACACCAAGTTCTTTATCCCTTTTTTCAATAAAGAATAAATAGAACTCAAGAATAAGTATCCATCATTTGAAAAATAAACCGCTATAATTTGACGAAACAAAACATCAAAATATAAATTCTCTGAATGTAACATTAATAATGAAAAATATACTTAATATTTTATTTTATAAATTATGTTAAATTATAATTTTGAAGATGTATTGTATTGTTAAATTAATCGAAATTAAATAATAAAATTGAAAAATTAAGGTTGTAATTTTCATCACATAACATTTTTATAATATGAGTTTACATCTATTAATCAAAAATTAAAACATAAAGTTTTATCTATACAATATATCAACCACTATATCAACCACATATAACATGTAGTTGCGCTAGTTTTTACACATTGTAAAACCCAAGAATAACCTTCTGTGAAATCACCATTGTCCGTCAGCCACGGCCTTGAATTTTCCCACATATGTTGCAAAGGAATCATCCTCAATTCGATCTGGAACTATACGCGGTACAGATTCTTTGACTTGATCAAAAGGTACTGAAATAGTGCTTGCTTCATCTTCCTAGATATGAATCTTCCTTTACTTGGTCAGGATTTGGAAGGCTTCAATCCTTTCATTATTTTACTTGTTAGAAAAGAGCCCGATAAAATATGGTGATGGCGCCCTACCCGTCAGAAGCTCAAGAACGAGGATTTCGAGGATGCCGAAACTATAGAAATCTTCCTTAAGGCTAGAGCCCTGACCAGATCCCTCCGTATTCTTCGTTAGTGACTTCCAATCAAGATCTGTGTACGCAGCAAAGGAATACGAACCCCACCCTCTTCCTCGCCATTTTTGGAATGGAAGAATATTAAAGACACAAATCACACAAAAATTTCACACAATAACACAAATGAGTTGTGGCCCTTTATTAATCACACAAACTTCAATAACACAATCTTACTTGCTTAATATAATGCACTCGGTGAAGGGTATTTATCCTAAATCACTTGACATGCACACACCTACCAAACTCATCTATCACATAATGCAACTTGTTCAACGCTCACTTAACTAACTCTCTAACTCACTCACCAAACACAACTCAACACTCACTTAACTGATTGTATAACTTTGCATGCAGGAGTTAATTACATATTTTCGCACTCCCACTTAATTATGACCGCTAAACTAAAACATAACTCATGATAACTCTAACATGCATGCTGGTCTATGTCTCAGCTAGGCTTACAACACCCAAGTTTATGTTTTGAAATTCAAACACATCTATCACTAATGGCTTTGTAAATATATTAGCTAGTTGATCACTAAATTTACAAGGCTTCAAGTGAACTTATTCATTGATCACAAGTTCTCTAATAAAGTGATATCAAGTATCAATATGCTTTCCTTTTTTATGAAACACACTATTCTTGGATAGTGCAATTGCTGAAGTGTTGTCACAATACAGTGTTGTTGATCCTTCTTGTTTTTTCTTGAGTCCATCCAATATTCTTCTTAACCATACTGCTTGACATGATGCTGAAGTTGTTGCTACATATTCTGCTTCTACTGATGATAGTGTCATAATGGGATGCTTCTTAGATGCCCATGATATCACACCTGAACCAAGATGGAACACATAACCGAATGTGCTCTTTTGATCATCTAAACTTCCTGCAAATTCACTATCTGTGTACCTAATCAAATATTTCTTTTCAGTACTTGCATACATTATGCCATAATCTCTAGTTCATGCCATGTATCTCAAATTATTTTTCCTACACTCCAATGCATGTCTTTTGGATTATCCATAAATCTGGAAACAAAACTCATTCTTTGCATAATATCAGGTGTTGTAGCTGTGAGATACATGAGACTGCCAACCAATATTTTGAATAGAGTTGGATTGACATATGTTCTTTCATCATCCTTACTTAAATTTTTACCTATTGCAACTGGTGTAGGTATAGGTTTGCAATTATCCATCATGAATCTTTTCATTAAAACTCTAGAATATTTATTTTGGAAAAAAAAAAATTCTTTTTCAGATTGCTCAACTTCAATTCCATGAAAATATTTCATGAGACCGAGATATGTCATCTCAAATTCTTTCATCATGGTTGCTTTAAATTCATCTAACTCAAGATCACTTGTAAAAATAATATCATCAGCATATAAGAAAAAAATCAAAATATATCCATGCTCATTTACCTTTGTGTACAAGGTAGGCTTAATGATACTTTTGCAAAATCCGTTCTTAGTCATGTAATTGTCGATTCTACTATACCATGCTCTAGGTGCTTGCTTCAGTCCATAGAGTGCTTTCTTCAACCTGTAAACTTTATATTCTTTACCTTCAACTTCGTAGTTGGGAGGTTGCTAAACATAGATTTATTCTTCTATAATTCTGCTCAAAGAAGGCTGATTTGACATCCATCTGATATACTTTCCATTTTTTCTAAGCTGTTGTGGCTAGAAATTCTCTTACAGTATCCAGTCTAGCTACCAGAGAAAATGTTTCTCCAAAGTATATCCCCAGTTACTGTGAGAATCCTTTTGCTACAAGCCTTGATTTAAATCTGTCAATTTCACCTTTCCCATTCAACTCAGTCTTGCACACCCACTTCACACCAATGAGGTTTTTATCCTTTGGAAAATTAACTAAATCATGTGTATCATTCTTTTCAATAGAATCAATCTCTTCATCCATGGCTTGCACCCAATTTTCATCTCTGATTTCTTCTTCAAACGAAGAAGGTTGGAATTAAAACAATGAAAAAATTGAACTAACATCTCAATCATCATATATATCTTTCACAGTTCTCATATTTTTCTTACAATTGCTTGATTCATTACCTGATTGGCTGCTTGGACAATTCTGATATGTTGATTTGTTTGAAGGTCCATGCTTCTCTGAAAATCTTGGAGTCTTTGCTGGTGTAACTTTTTCTGGTTTTTGATCTCTTGATTCTTGCTCCTCCATTTATGCTACATCATCCTCTTCCATCAACGGTGCTTGTGCATCGATTGTTTTGTCTATAGTTCCATTCCATGACACTTGTTCTTTGAACATAACATCTCTATCAATTATTTTCTTCTTGGTGACAAGGTTATACAATATGTAAGCTTTTGACTACCCACTATAACCAATAAATATGCATTTTTCACTTTGATCATCCAATTTACCTCTTATAACAATATTACCGATGAAACGAGAACTATTACCTCAAAACAGGAACACTAGCCCAAAAAGACTCAAAGAACATGAAAGAACGCCCCAAAAACAAAAGTGTGTATTCCAGAACGCATTTGTTTTTTTCTCAAGGTCAAATTCCACCTTTTTATAAAATTATGCTGAAAACGAAATTGTTTCTTGAAAAAATGATTGAAAAAACAGTCGCAAAAAAAAATGAGTTGATTTTGGAATAACAAAAAAAAAACATTGTGTTACACTTTTGACACATTGTAACAATGGAATTAAAGACAACATATTAGGACATTGAAAAATCATAAAATTCTAAATTTTTTGATAGATGATGTTAAATATAAACAAAATCATGTCTGAAGGGCTTATCATTTTGACAAATTTTTATCCATGTTATTAAACAAAAAATATCTTGACTCTAAACAACTCTAAAATTGTAATTATTTTCAACCATAACATTAATGATAAAATCTCGCACCACATAAAAATATTAATGGCAAGTTGTAAATCTCAAGTTTTTAAATCTTAAGTTTTCAATATACTTGAACCATGAAATTATGGAGAAATTACATGACTTGAACAATTTTTAAAATTTAACAAGTAAATGAAAAAGTTATTATTCATATATTTGTTTGTTTATATATAAAACATTTTTTTTAATTTTTTTTATTGTTTTCTATATTTTAAATTATAATTGTTTTAGTTTTAAGAAAATAAAAAATTAAAATTAAAATATTCTTATATATGTTTGTTTATATTTTAAAATATATTTAAATTTTTTTTTAATTTTTTTTTATATTTTAAAAAATAATTTTTTTAATTTAAAAAATATTAAAATTAAAAATTATTATTATTATTATTATTTTTATATTTGTTTGTTTATTTTGAAAACATATTTTTTAATTTGTTTTTATTATTTTTTATATTTTAAAATTTTAATTCAATAGTTTATATATATATATATATATATATATATATATATATATATATATATATATATATATATATATATATGTTGCACGGGGACCCGTCCCTACCATAATTTTATGTTGTTCTCTCCATTCCGACATTCTGGGGACTTTGGAACTCATCGGAAACGTTCCGAATTTTCTAGGGACTCCATCGGGGACTTGGAGACTTCAAGGCCGTCCCCTAGCCATCTCTCGAAAATTGAGGGACATTTTGGGGACTTCCAAAAAGTTCCTCGATAAATCGGGGACTTATCGATGTCCCCAATCAAATTTAAAATCATAAGTTAAAAAAGTATAAAAATATTTCATTTTTATAAAAGAAAAAATTAAAACAAAATTTCAATTTAAAAAAATTGTAAATTCCTAAATTACATTTACCCTAAGCTAAAGGCTAACGCATATACCTATCAAACTTAAAACATTTATGATTTATCGTTTTACCATTTGGCACCTACACTAGTGACTATATTGTTTTTAAATTTTATTTTTTGTCATTTTGGTTCTTGGACTATAGTCTATTACTATAATTTATAAATTTATAATCCATGGTTTTCTACTTCTAGACTCTTAATTTGAGATTTATATTTAAATTTTAATGAATTGTTCATGTTTACATCTTTATTAAACTTTAGTACTATTTACTTTTACATTTTAGCTACTATTTAAATTTTGAAATGATTCATCATGCATCAATAATCGTAGAATGATTATGTAGATATTAGAATGATCATAGAAAGATTATGTAGATTTTAGACAGTAGTAGATTGTAGGTTGTAATTTGTATGAAACTAATAGTACTTATGTTATGCAATGATGACAAAATTTGTTTTTGTGATGCAGAATTCTCAATGACGATTAGATACTCTTAGACTATTAGTATTATTCTTTAGGTTTATAATTTTGGTATCTTATTTTTTTTATTCATGTTTAATTTACTTAATTTTAATTTTTTAATAAATAATAAATATAATAAATAGTTGCCGCAGTTGCCGTCCCCAACCCACCGTCCCATGAAAATTTGGGGGTGCACTCTTGCCGTTCCGGAAAATCGTCACCCCGTCCCCTTCGTCCCCCCATCCCCACAACCAGTGCAACATAGATATATATTAAACAATACATTTTTTTAATTATAATAGTTTAAAAAGAAAAAAGAAAAAAATTTAAATAGTTTGCGTTTGAAAAAAATAAAATAAAAGAAAAATTAATTTGCCGCCCGCCGGGGGCTAGAGGCAGGCTGGGTAGCCCTCGATGGCACCACCCGGTTAGGAACTAGAGGCAGGATGGGTAGCCCTCGACGTCGCCGCCCAACTGGCCTCTCGCCCACAGCTAGGCAGAGGGTGATTCTGAGAATCACCCCCAGCTGGGTGGAGGGTGATTCTCGGAATTGCCCTCTGCCCAGCCAGGGGTGATTCTCGGAATTGCCCTCTGCCCAGCTAGGGGTGATTCTCGGAATTGCCTTTCGCCTAGCCGGGGGTGATTCTAGGAATCTCCGTCCGCCCAGCCGGGGGTGATTCTCAGAATCTAAATTTTCCCAACCGGGGGTGATTTTCGGAATCACCCTCTTCAAAGCCTGAGGTGATTCTTGGAATCGCCCTCCACCCAGCCGGGGGTGATTCTTGGAATCGCCCTTTGCCCAGTCGAGGGTGATTCTCGGAATCACCCTCCACCCAGCCGGTGGTGATTCTCGGAATCACCCTCTGCCCAGCCGGGGGTGATTCTCGGAATAGCCCTCTACCCAGCTGGGGGCTGGAGGCAGCCTGGGTGGCACCGTTGAGGGCTGCCCAGCTTGCCTCTAGCACTCGGCTGGGTGGAGGTAGGCTCGGTAGCCCTCTATGGTGCCACTCGGCTAGCCTTTGGCCACCGACTGGGAGGATCCCATCCGGGTAGCACCGTTGAGAGCTGCCCGGCCTACCTTCGACCCCCGGCTGGGTGGAGGGCACCTAGGCAACCCTCTACAGTGCCACACAGTTTTCCTCCAGCCCCTAGCTAGGCGGAGGGCGATTCCCAGAATCACCCCTGGTTGGGCAAAGGGTGATTCCGAGAATCACCCCTGGCTAGGTGGAGGGCGATTACGAGAGTAACCCCCAGCTAGGCTGAGGTCAGTTCTGAGAATCAACCCCAGTTGCATGGAGGGAAATTACGAGAATAACCCCCAGCTGGGCAGAGGTCGGTTCCGAGAATCACCCCCTGCTGGGTGGAGGGCGATTCCGAAAATCACCCCCAAGTAGGTGAAGGGAGATTATGAGAATCAACCCTGACTGGGCGGAGGGAGTTTTCAAGAATCATTCTCCGCCCATCCAAGGGTGATTATCAAAATTTCCCTCCACCCAGTCGGGGTTCGGAGGCAGGCTGGGCTGTCGTCGATGCTGTTGCCCAGCATGCCTCTAGCCCCTAGTAGGAAGGAGGGTGATTCTAAGAATCACCCCCAGCTAGGCGGAGGGTGATTATCGAAATCGACCTCTGCCTAGCCAGGGGTGATTCTCAGAATCGCCCTCCACCTAACCGAAGGTGATTCTTGGAATCGCCCTCCTGCCAGTCAAGGGTGATTATCGGAATTGCCCTCCGCCCAGCCGAGGGTGAATCTAAGAATTTCTCTCCACCCAGCAGGGGGTGATTCTCGAAATCGCCCTTCGCCCAGTCGAGGGCCAGAGGCAGGCCGAGCGGCGCGGTCGAGGGATGCCCAGTCTGCCTCTGACCTACGGCTGGGTGGAAGGCGATTACCAAAATCGCATTTGCCTAGCCAGGGGCCAGAGACAGGTTGGGCAGCCCTCGACGGTGCTGCTCGGTCGTCCTCCGACTGGGCGGAGGGTGATTTTGAGGATCTCCCTCCATCTATCTGGGCGTCGGAGGCCAGCTGAGTGGTGCCATCGAGGGCTGCCCAGCCTGCCTCCACCTAGCCTAGGGCCGGAGGCAGGCTAGGCAGCCCTCAACAGTGTCATCGTGCCTGCCTCTGGCCCCCGGCTGTGTGGAGGGTGATTCTGAGAATCACCCCCAGCTGGGCGGAGGGCAATTCCGAGAATCGCTCCTGGCTAGGCAGAGGATGATTCCGAGAATCACCCCTGGCTGGGTGGAGGGAAATTCGGAGAATCACCCCCGTCTGGGAAGAGGTCGGTCCAGTGGCCTCGTCGAGGGCTGCCCAGCCTGCCTCCGGTCCCCGGCTAGGCGGAGTGTGATTCTCAAAATTTCCCTCCACCCATCGACGGATGGAGGCAGGCTGGGTGACACCGTCAAATGAAGAAGATAGGGTTTTGGATCTATTTTTCGGTTCATGCAAGTTTTATTATACAAATTTAAATTTAAATATTTTATTTTTTACTTTTTATGTCTTTATACTGATTTTCTTATTTATTTCTTTTATACTTGATGATTAGGTACAACACTAGCATGTTGCCTACCAAAAGGAAGAAATTTCATTTCCAGTGAGAAATACCTAGCGCAATACAAATTTATTCAACAAATAATTAATGCTTTTGAATTCCTTCGAGATGCGAAGCAAGAAGTTGGTTTGAGGAAAGGGGATTTTAATGAATCACCTGTGGCAAAAAAAGCAAAGGAACCTCAACCACCATTATATGGAATGATTGGAAAGGTGCACTTTGGAAGATTTGCAGACATGAAAGATCCATAGGAAGATGACAATGACCAAAATGAAGTAGAAAATGTTGCGAAAGAAGCCATCAATGATGTTCTAGATGATGTTGAACATGTATTAGTTGATATTGTTGAGGATATTTAAGTTATGCTTGCAAACAATGCTCATTTTTGAGATCTATTAATCAGTTTTACTTGTAATGTTTAGACTTTGATATTTTATGAGAAGAATTCTTATTTTTTGCAAAAAACATGTGATTACTATTATTTTTTGACATAAAATTCAATAAAAATGCTATTTTCTTAATTTTTTTTGTTAAGATTTTCCCAAAAATTAGTTTATTTAACATGTTTCTTTTAACAAAAAGTCTCTAAAAGTGTATTTTTTGCATTCTATTTGTACTGAAAATTTGTATTTTTTTGTCATATTCTTTAAAATATTGGTTTTTTAGCAACAATTATTTGATGTGCATTCAAAAATTAATTAGAAATACATAGACTTGTAGAAAATATAAACTTTATAATATTGACCCTTTTTTCATTTTTTTATCTATGTGAAAAAGTGAAGATATCATTACAAATTTTTATTTAAAAAAATATATATATTTTATTCTTTTTAAAACACAAGTACATAAATGCACTTAAAAATTAACATCTCACGGAAGAAGAAGACATTATAAAATGTATAGTGTCAAAATAAATCCTCTAAAAAAACGTTGGTGATGATATTCCACCACTATTCAAAATCGACATAAAAAGCATCACAGGAAAAAATAAAAAAAATAAAAAAAATTAAAGTGCCAAAAACATGCTGAAAAAGAAAATTTTGATTCTGCATCACCACTTTTCAAAATCGAGTGTTTTTCTTGCTATGTCAAAAAGTAGGTACCAGTGCAGTTACCTATTTCATTGGTAACAATGTTTTATCTACTTGGGTACATGTGCATAGGCTACACATCCAAAAACTCTAAAATGAGATACACTACATGACATACCTGACCATGCTTCTTCTAGAACTTTTTTCATCACACTCTTTGTAGGTGATTTGTTTATCACATAAACAACGCATGCAACTACTTCTTCCAAATAATCATTAGACAATTTTCTTGCTTTCAACATGATCCTTGGCATGTATATGATTATTTTGTTTGTTCTCTCTACTACACCATTCTGTCGTG
The DNA here is from genome assembly GCA_034641835.2 of Pinus albicaulis. NCBI lineage: Eukaryota > Viridiplantae > Streptophyta > Pinopsida > Pinales > Pinaceae > Pinus > Pinus albicaulis. The sequence continues at coordinate 367,119,240 of CM076574.1, read as the reverse complement.
GTGTGTATCTGGTTGTAAATTGTCTTCTGATTCCATGTTGTTTGTAATACTCATGGAATGTTTTCGAATCATATTCTCCACCACAACTTGATCTCAATACCGTGATTTGTCGATCACTTTGGTTATATGTTAAGGTTTTGATCTCTTTGAACTTTGCAAAAGTATCAGAACATCATCCTAAGGTTCTGCAAACCCAAACTTGACAAGATCCCAAACATTAGGCACTTTAAGAATGGTATCCATTTTAATGTCCCACACATCATAAGATTTCCCTGTGAAAAAAAGACCTTGTGGCTGGAAGCTTCTTGTGGCCATCTTTCTTCAAATGAAAATTCACTTCTGAAACCCTAAAAAAAAATGTATACTTTTCTAAACTCCAAAAAACAACCTTCTAATAAAACCTTAGGTTTTAATTTTTTGTATATAAAAAAATTCTTTTAAAAATAAATATTATATAATAAGCCCTTTTAAAAAAAATGTATTATAATATCCACTTAAAAAACCTTTCTCAAAATTCCCACTTCAAAATTCAATAAGAAAAATCCTTTTAAAAAAAATCTCTCTTCATGTGCTTTATGAAGAACATTTAAAGAAATCAAACCCTTTAAAAAAAATCCTTTCAAATACTATAAAAAATTCCTTTTGAATATTTTGAAAGAATTATCAAATCCCTTTTAAATCATTTGTATCAAATTTTAACACAAAATTTTCAAACCTTTTAAATTTTTGATACGAACTCACTAATGCGTCGTTGCTTAATACAGAAGTGTGCTAACACTAGCCTTAAACCAATGTGCTGCATTAGTTCAATAAAGCACTGTGAAAACGTGTGCATGCAAATCGTGGTAGGTATATCACTACGAAATGCTTTATAGTGGAAGTAGGTGGAAAAAAAAATTCCTCTTCTCACACATGGCTGATTGTTAATCTGTGTTTTTCTGGTTCTTTGTAACTTTACTCTGATACCAATTTGTTGGAATGGTAGAAAATTAAGGACACTAATTACACAAATATTTCACACAATAACACAAACAGGTTGTGACTCTCTATTAATTACATGAAATTCAATCACACAATCTTGCTTGCTTAATAAAATGAACCCGAGGAACGGTATTTATCCTAAATCACTTGACATGCACACACTTACCAAACTCATCTATCAAATAACTCAACTTGTTCAACGCTCACTTAAATGACTCTCTAAATCACTCACCAAATTTACCTATCACACATCTCAACGCTCACTTAACTGATTCTCTAACTCTGCATGCAGTGGTTAATTACATATTTTAACAACCGTCACCCATATTGTTACAAGTAGTATCAAGTTCTTTTTATGAAATAAGAATTAAGAATAAAAAGTTGTTCTTTTATAATGGAGTCGTTTTTCATAGTTTTTGAATTAAGGAAAGCTTCAAGAATCACCATATGAAAGAATTATTCGAGCAACTATTTTGTCATCATATATATGATAGAGATAGAGAATGTGGTAGTTTATGTTTTTGACAAAGAAATTTATTACTGAAGCAACTATTTTTGTGTAGTATTTTCCGTTATTTTAATAATACACAATAGTTACACTCTAAACATTACCTATAACCATATGTTTGATAGAGAATGCAGTGGTTTATGTTTCTAATAGCGAATGAAATAATTTCTAACTTGGAGTTTTTGTTTCTGACAGAGAATGCAATAATTTCTGACTTGCAGGACTTATTGCTCTTATTGCTTCATTTTTCTTCTTCGTAGTAGCTTCATTTGGCTATGCGACTCCATCTTTGCCTTCATCCTTGCCTTCATATTTTCCTTCCACTTTATGCTACTCTGCTACTCTGGTCCGGTGCGCTCATGAGGGTCATGAGTCGACCTTTCAGAGAGGCTTCAGAGGAGACACAACATTCAACATTCAGATGAGATGAGTCGAGCCTTTAGAGGAGACAAAGCTAATGAGTCGAGCCTTCAGGGGAGACAAAGACTTGAGGGTTAATATGGGAAAAGCAAAGGAAAGTACCGAGTCTACTGCAAACTGACACATGGCTAACATGCCAATAGATAGTTACACGACACTCTTTGGGTTTGGCTTATGTTTTAATTTAATTGAAAGTATTCAGAACATTAAATGTTTTGGAATTAATGCTTAGTTGAAATTAGCATTAAAATAGCACTGAATAGAAGTACAAAACTTTTTATTGTATGTTTTAATAGAAATTACAAAAACCATGTCGTCTTCGCTGCAATAAGACTTCGAAACTGAAACTTTAAATAAAAATGTATTTTGAGTATTTTTTTTAAAACATCATTATAAACATGGTATACAATGGTGGGTCCAAAAAAAAAGCTAATGCTAGGTCAACAGGAAACAAACACTATAGTCCCTGCAGTGCCGAAGCAAGGACTAATAAGTGAACAAGTTATGGTCCAATTTCGATGTGGCTTTTGAGCTCTCAAGTGTTCATGTCATCACATTAATAATCGAAATAGGTGCATCCCAATTCTCTAATAAGTTTGACAAATGGACTAGGCTAAAAAATGATTAATCTAATCAATTTACTTTACATTGTAGAACACTCCAGCTATCATTACTAACCATGGAGGTAAGCACAACGACTTTGAAACCATAAAGAATGGAATATTAGTTGCATACAATGTAATATATTGTATCAAAGTCACAAGCTTCCATATGAAGGACAAGGAGAGGGAATATGCTTGAAAACACACTTTATTAATATTTAAAAAATTAAGCAACCAACCCATAAAAACTTTAAAGATTAATTAGCATTTATGTTGTTTTCTTTGTTTATATTTATGGGTTTCAACATTGTGTTCATAAAGAATGTTGATAAGGTGAGCTGGGATTACATATTCATAGGGAATTGTACATGTCCATTTGCATTTTCCTCCCAATCATTATAGCTTATCGACAAGATGTTGTTACCTGCTTCACATTGAAAATTTTGGTTTTGAAAGAATTTTGAAACACCTACTCAACAGACTGCTATTTCTTAGTTTACATTGGAAATTATTATTAGTCCCTGCCGCCTGTGGCATGGCAGGGACTATAGTAATCGTTATTAGTCTCTGTATTAGTCCCTCCACAAAAACCAAGTCAAAAAATTTTCTTATATTATAAAGTTTGCTATTTATATTTTAAAAACACTTTTTCATCTGCCAATAAACTTCACGTAATTAATTGTTTTAACCAATAGGAAAATTAGAGGTCTTATTTGGCCTCATATCGAGGCAAGACTTATTAAAACTTAACTTTCCATTGTGTAATTTTCTTTTATGCCATTTGTTTTCCTGACCGCTAGACTAATGATGACATTAATCTTATAATATGAAATGATAGGCTCAAGCCAAAGGTATTACTTACTAAGATAATGTCAATGCCAGTGTGGGTGACTTGTCAATTAATTCTAAAGGTTGAAGGCTATGTTGAACATTTGTACAGGGTGTTGAAGGCTTTGCGAACATCTGTACAGAGCTTAAGGCTTCATGTCCTTACAGTGATCAGGCTTACTCCGTTCTGTTGGTAGTGTGCCCCTTTGAGGGGCAACTTGGTCCAAATTTGAAGTAGAAATATTCCATTCACTTGCAAAGCTAAGCTATAACCTAGTCTAATTCCTTGTTTTGTAATTGGAATTTCATTTGTGAGTGTTTACATTGAAGATAATGGTTAGTTTCAGTATTCATGAAAAAATATGGAAAATTTGTTTTCTTTCTCTTATCATTAAATTGGTGAACACGTAAGTCACGTCACATGACACCGGACAAGACTGCATGTAAATACGAGTATGACACGAGACACAATGATGTAGGAAGTTGTGTATATATATATATATATATATATATATATATATTGTGAATATTGTGCCTAATTCAAAAATTATAACATTATAGATTTGTATGGTGATGATATTTATACTTACGCTTAGCCTCAAGGATGAGGCAAGAAGTTGGTTTAATGGATTGAGAAGAGATGTTCCAACAAATAAAATGATATTATCATACTATAAGACACATTGAAAAAACTTCCACACCACTCTAGCAATACTGCAATATGATAAATCAAGAAGAACAAGACAACTACGATCATCCTATTGAAAATGGGATTGAATCAAGTCTTGAAAATACTGAACTGTGTGTTAAATTATATAGGATGGACATGTAGGAAAAAACATGGATTCATATTCTAGCAGCCTCTAGATTGCTCTGAGGAAACAGGTCCAAGCTTCATTCCTGTCATAATTAAGTTACAGGTAAACAACCTAGAAATACAGAGAGCCAACGCTACCCAGGACAGGTTAAGAGCATTAAAACAAAAAGACACATCTAAGAAACTTCAAGTGTATTTTGCAGAGCCTGTTGTACCTGTACTAACTTTCAAGGAAATAAAACCAAGCAATGTGTTATTAGATGTAGACATGGTTGGCCATGTAATAGATTTTTGGATTGCAAAATTAATTGGTGCAACTTTCAATGATTCACTTACTTCAACTGTTTCTTTAAAAGGATTTGTGGGCTGCATTCCTCCAGGTATGGATTTTTTAAAACCTTATGTTTATTTGTATTTTCTTAACAACAATCTTGAATAGACTTGTCTGTAATTTTTTATCAAGGTTCTCTTGAATGCAAAGTATGGATTGGGTGAGAGGGTTTCCAGTGAAGAGGATGTTTATAGTTTTGGCATTTTGTTATTGGAAATGATTACTAGAAAATGACCGAAAAGTGACATGTTTGTAGGAGACTTGAACTTGCATAAATGGGTGAACTTAGCATTTCCAAATAGAGTCAAGGAGGTAATTGACAATGATCTCTTGATCAAAATTGATGGAGATTAAATTGGGGAAAATGATGCATATAAGTGCATACTTTTGTTGAGGTATAAAAGGTATCTTTTTAACACCTATTTATCCTACATTAATTATCAATCTAGGAATGACTTTTTGTTTCAAGAGTGTACTCTGTCTAAGGCTGCAATTCAAACTAAGAGTAATGCTTTGTAAGATGTAGCAAAATGTTCTAAATACAAGAGTAAATGGATTCTTGGAAAAGAAATCTAATTACAATAACATGAACCCAAATCCTCTGAAATCCAACTATTCACTCAGCAAACATCAATCAAGGATACAGTAGCAATAAGTCATTCCTCTAGAAATTGATGTAATTAAAATCAAACTGGAACAAGACAATCAATATTGGAACTTGGAAGCAACAACAAGTGTTCTCTACAGTTGACAATCTTGCTTTAAAGCAATTGAAGGGAAATGGAAATTGAACTAGAGCTTCTATTGAAAGCAAACTAGAAAATCTCTTTGAAAATAAACTCCTTGCAACTTGTAAATTAATGAACTGGAAATGAACAACGCACTAGAATTGAAGAATAATGTAAATAAGAAGCAAACTGTATCTAAAAGAATTGAAAAACTAATACTAACTAATGAATCTGAACAACAAAACTGATCTTAATGGAATCGAATAGGAAATTCTATTAAACACCAAACCCTGTCGACAACACACATTGTTAAACATCAATCGAAATGAACAACAATCCAACGGAACAGCTATCAATTTGAATAGAACATCTAATGCTGAACAACAAAGCTCTGTAATGTATGGAAAGATAAGTACAAGAATTAAGGTCCTTGTCAAAACAGAACAACAATGAAATTCATTAACATAACGAATTCAATTAGTAATTCAACAAAAAACTAATTAACTTGCAAATGTAATAAAAACAACCACAAACTATCACATGAAAATAAATTGAAAGATAGAGATACAAACAACAGATCAATCCACTAGGGCCGGGCCCTTAGCACCAGTGAAACACTACTAGGTTACTGCAGAGCCTGAGAAATGGAACGAAAATGAGTCTTTTTATTAATCAAACATAAACAGTGTTTACAGCGATCACTCTCCGATTACGAGAGTTAATAAGAAAATACAGAGTTTGACAGAGAATTATTAATCAATTAATTTGACTCTCTCGATCTCTAAAGGAATTTCCTTTTATAATAGTTTCCACGAATAACACAAGGAACAAGATAAGACTGAACAGCGATCCCTCAGGATCGAAATATCCTGAGGGATTCACTCCTTTTCTCTCTTTAGCTAGCGCTTGATCTTCTTGAACTGTGGTCGTGTTGTTCCCTATCTTCTTTTGGAAATGCGTTCGGATTTCCTTCCCTTTGACTGGATACAGTCTATCACTGGAGGAATAGTGGTTACTCCCGCTTTAGCCTTTCCTTTCGAATAATTTTTTACTCCATTTTTTCCTGTTTTTACAATAAAATGCAATTTTCAGTGACTTTCACAATAAACACAAGTCTTTGCAATTCTATCATAATTCTACAATAAATCACCTTTCTATAATAAAAAGAGTTATGTTTAAAGGAAAAAGAAGAGAAAATACATGGTGAATTCATACCTTTTCCAGTGCTCAACATACCCCCCTGCTTACGCTTTTTCATGTCCTCATGAAAACCATAGTTTACATGTAAAGCAGTTAGAGGGTATGTTGGAGAGGGTTTTTCATTAAGAGGTATAAAACCATGATTTGCAGCTAAAGATTCAAACACATGCCTTGTCTCTCCTTCAGGTAATTCATAAATGGATTTATAATATATTTCAGGATACCATAGAATGGGACTTCGAAACCTACACCCTAGCCAGAATGGACCTTCCCTTAAGATGATATTGCTAAAGAGAACCAAGCGGTCAGCAGCTAATCCAAAATTTCTATGATTAAATGGCTCTCGGTTTTGAATATTCCGATTGGAAATCTCCCATCGGACTTTAGCTACTGTATAGGCTTGGTTTCTAATGGAGAGAAAATATTCTACCCCATCCAAGAAAATTTCTTTATGGACAAGCCCTAATGCTTGGATAACACCCTCTCTTGTCATTAGGCTCTTCTACCTAGCCCATAATTGTAATGGGTGTTTTGGCTCACTCCTAACCCATAGGTATAACCCATTTTCTTGCCTTTGGAAAGTATTATAGGCCTTGAGCCATTTAAACTGGTTTACAACAAATGAAATAAATGCTTGATATTGGATGCCACCCACAAAAGGGCTAGGATTTATCCCAATTTCATCCTCCAATATAAGATTGTTCAAGTAGAAATCACAAACGAGGCATTGTACCTTAACCCCATAGAGTTTGAAACATTTCACAAAATCATCTACAGTTTTTAATTCTATAGACTTTCGTGCCCTAACTGATTTAATTTTTAACTGTAAATATCTCTCTAATAAAAACAAAGCATAATTCTTGGCAGGGCATCTACAAGCTAGAACATATGTGTATAAGGAGTAGAGAGTATCCATTTGATTCTAGCCCATTTTTAATTTATTCCTTACCTTTTCAGCCTTCTCTTCTACCTTTCGATACTTCTCATAGGCTTCAGCCTCTGCTACATGGATGTTCCTCATTTGCTGCTGCAATTCCTGGTATTTTCCTTTAAGCACAGTATCTTCTTCAAGTCTTTCTCTTTCCTGTCAAGCCTGTGCCAACTCCTCTTGGAGTTTGGCTATAGTAGGATCACTAAAAGCATTTGGACTATAGGCCTGTGCATTCTCATTTGAGGCTGATGTATTTGGAACAGCTTCTTGCTACTCCATGTCTTCTTGATTGGGTTTAGCTTGGGTTTCCATAGTCTCTGCAACTTGGAGCTTTTCTTTGGTCGCTACTTTCCTTTTCTTTGGTGTACATTTGGTGGCTATGTTCCTTTGTATTCGAGTGCGATTGGGGGCTGTCTTCATTATGAGAACCCTAATACTTTTTCTGAGTTGTTCCACTAGCTTTTGAAGCTTCTGTTGTTCCTTGCGAAGTTTCTCAAGTTCAGTTACTTTCTTTATCCTCCTAGGAGGAACAGTTGTTCCTTTTTATAAACCCAATTGTTCAACTGGGGTTTATTTTTCAGTATCTGTGCCTTTTATCATGCTAGCTTCTCTGTTTTCTTCTTGTAACACTTCTTCATTGTTGATATGCTCCTGGCTACATTCTTCAGGGGTAGTAACCCTAGCTAGTCTTGTTGTTTCCTGAGGCTTTTCTTCTTCTATTTCATCGGGAATTCTCTTAGCTATGTCTTTACCGGCAGCAACTTGTTCTTGTAATTGGTTTATCTCAATACTTAAGTTCAATGCGCTACGAGGTTGTATGTGTTCACTCATATTGGCAAAAATTTGGGCCAATTGGTCCTCTTGCAAAGGGATTTGCGGTAGACTTGCAGTGGTGGTTTTGGGAGGTTCTGCTACCTCTTTTTCATTCTCACTACTGTGGTTATCTTCTTCCCCTTCACAGGTATGGTAACTTCCATATTCCTCATTAGAGTAGCGAATTTATTCTTCTACACTAGTATGAGGACCTCCTTCTTCTTCCTCATGTCCTTCTTCTTCATCATTCCCTTCTTCTGCACTGTTTTGGTGGCTTTGTTCCTCACCACTGCTGTGCTGATTATTTTCCTCATCCTCCGAACTGGGAAATTCTAAGGGTTGGATAATGCTATCCCAAAAACCCTATATCATTCCCCTACTTCTCCTTAACATGGAGGATTTTCTGCGTTTTGATCTCTCTACTATTGTGCTAGTCATTCTCTTACATTTTGGGGCAGGTAGGGCTAATCCTCCATCAATTGAAAATATCAGTTCTTCCCAACTGGTCTATTGTTGGGCAAGGCTATAACTTACTATCAATATGATTAAGCAATGGTGGCTCACTACGATGTCTGGATGATGAGCTTTTCTTAAACTTCAGGCAGCATCATGTAATAAGAAATTTAAAAATGCAGGGAGGTTTATGGTACATTTCTATTTTAACACTGCTAAGAGCTTAAGGTGGCAAGGTCTTACAACATATTTTCTCCCATCGCATGTTATGTAGCTTTGTACCAATTTTTCCAACTTTGTCCATGGTTCTCCCAATGACGCTGACTGAAATCCTTTCCTTTTAACAGCTAGGTTCTGTCCTTCATCTCCGAAAAGGCTTAGGGCTTCTCGAAGCCTCACCTTCTTATGGGTCCATATGGTCCCTTCCACTGGCATGCCCGACACCTCAACAATTATTGAGTCTATTACTGCTATCTTCCTACCTCTAACCATGGAGTAACCTTCCTACATATTTTGTAAGGTAGTTAATTCACTCTTCTCTCTCCATAATCTCCCGTGCTGCATTAGAAACGGCTAGCACCTGTGGCTCACTACGAATTAGTCGTCCTCCCATCTTCTCTGCACACTATTAATTCTTCACAAATGCACAGTGATGTAATGGAACAACACAACACAATATATTGGAATAATATCGTTAAATTTTTGTTATTATAGAGAATATAGCTATTTGATTTGCATGCAGGCATAATATAAAGATTTGACCTGCATGCAGGCATCTATGCCCCCCTGAAGAATGATAGTTTGTCGTCGACCGTCAAATGAGCGAGGTATTACACAGTAGATGTACTGTCATTTGAACAACATACACACTTATGATACGATCACAAATTATTACATCACTAAAATCGATGCATATTATTAAATTGCGAATAGATATGGAAACGTTTATGCAATTATTTTAAGATAATGGAAAGGGATGGATGATGTAGAAATAAGTAATCATGTGGTCATTACCCACAAAAACTAGTATGATCGAGTTATAAATAATTTTCATGTATAATAGGTTCAAAACAAAATTTTTAAGGGTATAATCTGATTTGATCTTATATAAAGATATAAGAAAAAGGTTCATCATTACTATTGATTTGAAAAGTGTGACTCCAATACCATCAGCAGAGCTCTGTTCCCCATAGGTGTCCATAACCTTAACAAAGTTGTTTTTTCACCCTTGGAACCATTATCCTTTATTTATGCCTAGGGAAGTGCTTTATAATGTCATTATGGATGCCACTATGCTGGCTTGGGAACTAGATGAGCCATAATGCCATTCACCAGGAAGGGGTGAAAAGTGGGCAGGTCGGCTCGTGATGAGACCTCCTGTTCGAAAGACTTTTTATTATTTTTTCTGAGTTTCCCATTAGAACATATCCCTGGTTTTGTGGCCATAATGGGAATGCCACTTCACTTCTTCCTTATGATCATGGTAGGCTGGCTCTTAATGAGACCCCCTATCCTCCATCTTCCATATCATAGAATTGTTAGCAATCATATTGGTATTTTTCTTTTGTCTTGTTTTTCTTTTTTATATATATAGCACTTCCCTAGTTATATATAGAGGATGGATCAACACTCCTTAATATTAGGGATGGTGGAAGAAGTCTGAACATATCAATAGAGAAAATATGACTTTATTCTTTATTCAATAAATAAAAATCAAAGAGAGTTATGAGAGTTTAGGGAATAACCAACATGATAAAGATACCCGATCATATTAATTTAAATGTGAATAAGGACAAAAAAGTAATATAAATAGTTGTGTCCTTTCCTTTTCCTTATCATTGCAAAACAATTTCTTAAAAATGACAATTTCTCTTGATTTGCTAATTTCAGTAATCTCTAATTTTTGTATCCTTGCATAAATTATATGTTTGATTTTCAAGGAATCATGAAGAATTCAGAAAAACTCTCAAAACGTTGTTCAAAATCAAGAAAAATGCACTCAAAAAGTGTTGTCCCTTTGGAAAGGAACAACAAAAACAATCTACGAAAATGTTGTTCCTTTTGAAAGGAATAGCAAAAACAATCGGCCAAACTGTTGTTCCTTTCGAAAGGAACAACAAAAACTATCGAATGTTAGTAGCAGTTTTCAAATCACATGTAAAAGAATGAAATGACGTTGTTAACCAAATTAAAGGTGGTTCATGAACCACACTGGTTGGTTTGAAACGCGTCGACCACGTTCTTTTACATGTGATTTTTACCGAAAGAATTTCTACTAATTTATATTATGGATCACAGAAGCTTAGATTCCAAAAAAGAGAAAATGTTGTTCCCTTTTAAAGGAACAACGAAAATAAATGACAAAAACTATTGTTCCTTTGCAAAGGAACAACAAAAACACTCACAACAATGTTGTTGTTCCTTTCGAAAGGAACAACAAGAAGTGTTGTTCCTTTGGAACGGAACAACAAAAATAAATAGCAAGAAAAGTTAGAACAGCTTAAGAAAAAAAGATTTAAAAAAAACAAGCAAAGTAAAAGAAAAAAGCTTTATGTACAGGTTTCGAATAGATAAATGATTCAATGAATGGGTGCCGAGGAGGATTTATCTCCCTCAGCAAGAACTTGCATGGTAGAATCTTCCTGTAATTGTTGGTAAGAGGATTCTCGAGTAAGAGGTTTATGGTAAAGTCATACTCGATGACCATTTACTTTGAAGGAATGTCCAGATCCATCAATGGTGGTTAATGTAATGGTTCCATTATCATGGAGCTTTTGTATCTCATAAGGTCCAAGCTATCGTGTCTGGAGTTTTCTTGGGAAATCCTGAAACCTGGATTGATATAGGAGTGCCCAATCTCCTTCGTGGAAGATTTTCTCTTTGATGAGGGCATCGTTCCATTTTGCTCTCTGTTGTTGAATTAATGTAGTGTGTTGAAGAGAAGAGAGCCTAATTTCATCCAACTCATTTATTTACTGTAATATTCTAACTTGGGCTTCATTTAAGTCTAAACCCACCTCCTGAGCTGTTATTAATGTCTAAATGTCAAACAATATCGAAAAGATGGGCTCTTTTCCAAATACCAATTGATACGATGAATACCCCATGTTACTTCCCCATGTTGTCCGGTATGCCCACAAGGATTTTGGAAACCTATAAGCCCAGTCACGTCTGTGTGAGGAAACTGTTTTTGTCAGTATAGATTCGATCACTTTATTCGTGCTTTCTACCTAGTTGTTTGCTTGTGGGTGGTATGGATTTGTGATTTTGTGCTGAATGTGGTAATTCTCTAATTTTTCAGCAAATTTATTACCTACAAACTACGGTCCTCCATCTGTAATTATGTCCCTTGGGAGGCCTTATAGCATAAATATCTGGAAAAGGAATTGTATTACAGAGTCTTCTATAGCTTTAGAAAGTGCCTCTACTTCAACCTATTTAGTAACATACTCAGTTGCAACTAGGATGTATGTTCTTTGATTCGATGGTGGGATAATGGGATGAACAAAGTCAAATGCCCAGTGTTCAAATGGCTTGATTACTAACTGCGGGTTCAAGGGAATTTAATTGGACAATCCAGGGCGACCCGCCCTTTGGCAACTATCACAAGCCTATACAAACTTTTTAGCATCCTTAAAAATGGTAGGCCAATAGTAGCATGTTTGTAAAACCTTGTGAGCAGTTCTACGATCTGCAAAATTTCCACCACATGGCCCATCATGGCATGCTTTCAGAGTATCAAATACTTCGTCCTCTCGGACGTATCTCCTAATTTTCATATCTGACCCTGTATGAAACAGGTAGCCCCTAATCCAAGAGAATCGGGTACTACGCTGTATTATCAGCTTTCGTTCATTAAGCGTTAGATGTTTAGGTAATTTACCTATTGCCAAATAATTTTCTATATCATCATACCTTGGTATTCTAATAGTAACAGCAAACAAATGCTCATCTAGGAAGTGATCTTCGACTGCTGCTACATTTGTTGGTTTTGGCATCTGTGACAGGAAGTCAGCTAGAGGTTTCTCTTTTCCAGGTCGATATTTTATTGTGATGTCGAATTCCTGCAATAAAATCAACCATCTTGTTACTCTACCATTTATAATAGGTTTATTTGCTAAAAAATTAATGGCAGAGTGATCGGTATATAAATATACAGGATACCCAGTTATATAATGTCTAAACTTATTTACAGCATGAATTACAGCTAAAAATTCCTTCTCAGTCATAATATAGTTTAATTTAGCAAGAGATAGATTTTTGCTGATATAATAGATTGCATATGGTTTCTTATCCTCTTCCTGCCTAAGCACTGCTCCAATAGCTGTGTCTCAGGCATCAGATGAAATTTGGAATGGAAAACCCCAATTTGGGCCCCTCGGCACTGGGGTTTTTGATACAAGCTTTTTCAGATCCTCAAAAGCATGGTCACATTTATCTGTCCAAATAAAATCAACATTTCCTATTAGTGCATATAAAGGTGCAGCTATTCGAGAATAATGTTCTATGAATATTCTATAATAACCTGAAAATTCGAGAAAGATACGTACCGTTGTTTGTGTGGTAGGAGTAGGTATTGACAAAATTATCTGAATTTTAGTTGGATCTACCTAAATTATAGCTGTTGAAATATAATGACCTAATATGAGTCCTTTGGTCATCATCATATGAAAATTTTCATGGCTTAAACAAAGCTTGGTGTCAATACATATTTGCAACACCTTTTCTAAGTTTTCTAATGCTGGCTCAAAATCATCTCCGTAAGGTGTGAATTCATCCATGTATACTTTGAGCCCTTCATTTATTAAATTTGAAAAGATGCTTAGAATGGCCTTTTGAAATGTAACAGGGGCATTGCATAGGCCAAAGGGTAAGACTCGATAGGAAAATGTCTCCTAAGGACAGGTAAAATTGGTTTTGTCCTGGTCTTCAGGGGCAATCTTGATTTGATTGTACCCACTGAAGCCATCTAGGAAAGAAAATAATTTCTTTCCTGCCAGTGTGTCTAACACCTGGTCAATGAAGGGAAGGGGAAAGTGGTCTTTCTAGGTTGCTTTGTTCAGTTCTCGGTAATCTATGCATATTCTCCACTTTCCATTCTTCTTTGGCACCAGTACTAATGGAAAGACCCACTTGATATGAGATATTGGGTAGATGAAATTAACATCCAACAGCTTTTGTAATTCAGCTTTCACAATATCTTTAAGGTGAGGGTTTAATCTTCGTTGGGGTTGGTGAATGGATCTAGCATATTTTTCTATATAGATGTGGTGTGTACATAACTGGGGGTCAATTCCCTTCATGTTTGGATAATCTCATGCAAAGGCTCCCTTATATTTTCATAGTAATTGGACCAACTTCTCTTCTTGTTTAGCAGTCAGGTTTTTGTTACTGTTTAGAGTTTTTCCCAGTTCAATTTCCACAAATTTTCTATTTTAAACAGAGGTAGTGGGTATTGATTGATCATGTATGTCTTTCAGAAGATCTTCTTCTTCTTTATTATCAAATGTTGCCTTAATCATGTGAAATTGCAGATGGGATCTGATTTCTGTCTTATTGATGAAACTGTTAACAATATCATCCTCTGTTTGGTCTTTAAAATTGAGGACATGTTCTATGGTTAACAGTGATCTCATATTTTCCATGAGATATGATACAGGTTGTTTCCTTGTTTTGATTATCGATAGGCTTGGTTGGGGTGGGGGATATAAAGCTAAGTTCTTGACATAGTTTCCCCTTGTTATAGTCATGTTTCTTTGTCGGCAGCCAATGTAAGCATCGGAAATTGCCAACCAAGGTCTACCTAGGATTATCAAGTGTCCATATAGCTGTTTATTTGGATTAATAATCAGGAAGTTAGCAGGGTACTCCCAGGAATCTACAGATACAATTACATCTTGTAGTGTACCTTCTGGTTTGACTACCGATCGGTCAACCAATTCCAATAAGGTTGTTGTTGGATCTAATGATGTAATGCCAAGTTTTTTACAAGTGGTGATTGTTAGGATATTAATTTCAGCTCCCAAATCAACTAAGGAATTTGGAAATGATTGCCCATTGATTTGCACCGTCGCTTTCGGATTTCCTGGGTCCTCATATTTTATAGGTGTTTCCATTCCTGTTAATAAGTGAGATAGAGTACTGACTACTTGGACAGCTGGGTTGGTTGTTGTTCTCCTCTTTGGCTTCTTTATACATAATTCCTTGATGGTATTTGCATAAATAGAAATGTCTTGGATAGCTTGGAGGAGAGGGATTTTTACACACAAGTTTTTTAATTCTCCCAGAAGATCAAAATCAGGATATTCTATTGGGCGAGGTATGATTAATCGTTCTGGGAATGGTGGAGAAGAGGTGGTTACTTGTTGTTGAGTTTGTTGTTTAACCATATTCTCCTTTTGCAATGTTTTTTCTGCAAGTAACAGATCTTCAATTTGAACATTTTGGTCTCCCTTTGTTTCTACTATGTGCCCAGATCTAAATTGAAGGTCATTGCACTCCCTCAGTTCAATTTCTAGTTCTGGTGGTTCCATTATTTGAACAGCCTAAACTAGCCTATTGTTTGGGTTTGGGTTGGGTTGGGCTAGGAGATGTGGTCTTAAAGGGTCTGGGGGTTTTGTGGCAATGTATAGAGAGCTGGTAGTGTAGGTTGAGAGAGAGGTATTGTTCTAGCTAGTTGATTTGTAGTTCTTTTCCAGTTTGACTACCAGGTTTGACTCTGCGAAGTGGAGGGGGACCATTGTGTTGGATAAGCACTGTTTTTCAGAAAGGAAAATTTGGCCAATTAGTTTGGTTTGTTTGATTTGACCATAGTGATGTAGGAAATGGCTGTTGTGACCAATTGGGGAATGGTGGCTGATTTTTCCACATTCCATTATATTGTTGAGCATTATATTCAGGAAGCTGAAAAGAAGAGAATGGATCAGTTGGCATACCTGATTGTCATGGCTGCCATTGTCGGCGGTGATTAAGTAGGCACACCACTTCTAATTATTCTTCTGTGTCTTTATAGACTGTTTTTAAACCAGGAAGCGAGGGACATCCTTCTGTGGGGTGATATTTTGTGCAGATGGCACAAAATTTGATTATATCCAGTGGGCACTCTTTATGGCTTTGTTTCCTCCTGCACTTAGGACAAAATATTGCCAAGTTTTGTTCTTCTTCTGCTTCCTTTTTTTTGGCTTGCATAATGTCGAACTGCATTGTTAGAGTCCCTAGAATATTAGTTTTAAAATCTTCTAGCAAATTTCCAATCTCTGCGCGGGTTACACCTTCACTGGAGGTCTTATTCTCCCTTGTGATCATGTCACATTCTGCTGATTTTAGCCTTGTGCCGCCTCTCAAACTCCTGATACACAAATCAATGATGTTCACATAGCTTTCTTGATATATATCACCTTTTCCCATAATATTTAATGTTTCAACCCATTGATCCTTCATCCCCCTAATTAATGTAGTTTTCAGCACATTATCAGGCAAGGGTAAAGATGCATAAGGAGATCTCTGGAGGTTGTATTGAAATTGTTCCACATATTCTTGCAAAGTTTCATTAGGTTTTGTTGTCATTTGAAATATTTCATCTTTTAGTTCATGGGACCTGTAATAATCTTGATATTTCTTTATAAAAATATCTTTCATCTGATCCCAATCATTTATAACAGCTCCATCTAATCCCATAAACCATTGTAGAGTTGCTCCTTTTAATGTGGAAGGAAATAATTTTAATTTTTGGGGATCGGTGGTATAGTCATACCCCCTCCATAATACATCGAATTCAAACAAAAATGCGTCTGGATCTTCCAATGTTAAGCCATGAAATGTAGGGATATGGTGAAGAGGAATGGACTTCATAGGTGCATTAACTGCAATATCCACAATGGGATATTGTAGTGTGGAAGTTTGTTGAGGTGTTTGCTGGTTTTGATTTCGGTTCTGGTTCTGAGCCATTTGATCAAATATGTGCCAATGTCCTTCTGGGATTTCAAGGGAATTCCTAGGTTGACTAGAAGGGATGGGAATGACCTTGACAACACTCCCTTGATCTGGAATAATAAGTGTTCCTTGCTGGCCTACTATCTGAGGAGATTCAGGTTCTTTGTCTTGAATGATGTTGACAACACTTCCCTTATCTGGGCTACTTACTGTTTCGATTACTTCAATAGGATATTTTGGTTCTTATGTTTCCCCCGTTTCCCCTTCTCTTTTGTGGAGATTACTAGAGTTCCCTTCTTGTGGAGAAATTAGGTGGGAATTCTCAATTTCTTGGGAATCTTGCTCAATTCCTTCCATTTCACTATGCACCTCAGCAAAGGCTACAGATGGTGACTTTGTGGCCTAAAGTGAACTAGTAGGTTGTCTAGAAATAATTTTTCTAGGTCTTACCGATGGCTGAGATTTAGTTCTCTTAAGGATTTCATCAATGAAAGTTGTTTTCCCAAGGGTCACCGATCCCTTAGGTTTTTCGGGTTTAGGAGGAATTTTGTTTTGTTTATCTTTTCTATTCATTCAAAAAAAAAAAGCCTTCATTCCTACCTAAGAAAAATAATTTACCCAATTCTGCTATGAAGCGGGCCGTGAGCAAGTATGTTTCTTGCTCGGTGCGTAGGTTCTTACCCTGCATATTTAATACCCAATTCTTCCCAAGCAGAAAAAAATCAAAATGTGCATCACTCCTCCTAAATGGCATACACTCTCCCCGGCAACAACGCCAAAATGTTGAGGTATAAAAGGTATCGTTTTAACACTTATTTTTCCTACATTAATTATCAATCCAGGAACAACTTTTTATTTCAAGAGTGTACTCTGTCTGAGGCTACAATTCAAGCTAAGAGTAATGCTTTGTAAGATGTAGCACAGTGTTCTGAATACAAGAGTAAATGGATGGTTGGAAAATAAATCTAATTACAATAACATGAACTCAAATTCTTTGAAATCCAACTATTCACTCAGCAAACATCAATCAAGGATACAGTAGCAATAACTCATTCCTCTAGAAATTGATGTAATTGAAATCAAACTGGAACAAGAAAATCAATCTGGGAACTTGGAAGCAATAACCAGTGTTCTCTACAGTTGACAATCCTACTTTAAATAAATTGAAGGGAAATAGAAATTGAATTAGAGCTGCTATTGAAAGTAAACTAGAAAAGCTCTTTGAAAATAAACTCCTTGCAACTTGTAAACTAATGAACTGGAAATGAACAACGCACTGGAATTGAACAGTAATGTAAATAAGCAGCAAACTGTAACTAAAAGAATTGAACAAAAAATACTAACTAATGAATTTGAACAACAAATCTAAACTTAATGGAATTAAATAGGAAATTATATTAAACACCAAACCCTGTTGACAGCACATGTTGTTAAACAGCAATCGAAATGAACAGCAATCCAACAGAACAACAATCAATTGGAACAGAAAATATAATACTGAACAAAAAAGCTTTGTAAGGTATGGCAAGATAAATAATTCCAGAATTAAGGTCCTTGTCAAAACAGAACAACAATGCAATTCATTAACCTAATGAAATCAATTAGTAATTCAACAGCAAACTAATTAACTTACAAATGTAATAAAAACAACTACAAACTATCACATGACAATAAATTGAAATATAGAGACACAAATAGCAGATCGATCCACGAGGGTTGGGCCCTTAGCACCAGTGAAACACTTGGGTTACTGCAGAGCTTGAGAAATGGAATGAAAACACGTCTATGTATCAATTAAACATAAACAGTGTTTACAACTATCGCTCTTCGATTATGAGAGTTAATAAGAAAATAAAGAGTTATACAGAGAATTCTTAACCAATTGATTCAACTCTCTTGGTCTCTAAAGGAATTTACTTTTATAATAGTTTCGACAGATAAGAAAAGGAACAAGATAAGACTGAACAGCGATCCCTCAAGATTGAAAGATCTTGAGGGATTCGCTCCTTTTCTCTCTTTAGCTAGCGCTTCATCTTCTTGGACTGTGGTCTTGCTGTTCCCTGTCTTCTTTTGGCAATGCGTTCAGATTTCCTTCCCTTTGAATGGATACGGTCTATCATTGGAGGAACAGTGGTTACTCCTACTTTAGCCTTGCCTTTTGAATAGTTTTTTACTCCGTTTGTTTCCAGTTTTTACAATAAAAGGAAATTTCTAGTGACCTTTCACAATAAACACAAGTCTTTGCAATTCTATCATAATTCTACAATAAATCACCTTCCTAGAATAAAAAGAGTTATGTTTAAAGGAAAAAGATGAGAAAATACATGGTGAATTCATACCTTTTCCAGTGCTCAACAAATTTCCTTCCTAAATGTTGGTTTGTTATACTCAAAATATTCAGCTAGAGAACGTCCAACTATGAGATATGTGTCAACTATGTGATTTGGTGGGAAATAGAAACTATGACAGATGTATCAACTATGTTGGAGAGTTTTAGAGAGGATTTGGTGGGAAATAGCAACTATGAGAGATGTATCAACTATGTTGGAGAGTCTTAGAGAGGATTTGGTGGGAAATAGCATTGCTTCAAGGAGTTTAAAACAAAGCATATCTGATTTTCTTACCAATAGTAACTACAATGAAATAAGGGATAATGCAGTGGCATCAAATGATTCTATTTGTAAATTTTAGTTTTTAGAGATGTCAATTGCAAAAGATTTGTAATCTTCCAATTGCAAGTATGTATATTATTTCAGTAGTTGAAGTATTTTGACATTAATGTACTACTTGAGCAATATTTTTCAACATGAAAATTACATGCTTTTGTAATTCCATATTTTTAATGAGATTGCAGAACTATATAGGTCTTCATGTATTTCAATAGTCCATCCATTAATGAACTCAAGAAAAGGTTGTATAGATTCATCTCATGAAAATTCATTTTGATATTCTTGAGCATCTCCTAAATTGGTGGGAGTTGTCTATGAAATTATTGCTCTTTGAGGCTTGTTTTCTGTCAAATATTTTACATATTCCATATAGAATATGTATCCATCCCTTAAATCTTCATAACGTAGAAACTCATGAAGAAATAAAAATAAATAAATAAAAACTATGTTGGAAAAATTCAAAAGGTTCACGTGAATGTCGTGCATGATTCATATCTACTTGACTTGCATACCATGCAATCTATTCTTAGCTCCTCAACACTGTATAAGTATGACAACCAACACTAAGGGAGAAGAGTGTATATTTTAGCACCCTTAAATTCTAGGTAGAATATTTGGTTATGAGTCTATTCTGAGTATTGGGCATCAACATTAGCATGACCAAAGCTTAGGTGAGAGCTATTACCTATTCACTTGGTTATTTTACCACGATACAAGTTCGGATTATCCTTTTTTTTTATAGAGGTGGACTTGCGACTATAGATAACATTAGGCCTTGGAGATAGGAATCTAACAATATACCTCAAGTTTATTATTAATGTTGTCACGAGTTACTAAATGTAGATCTATATTCTCCCCTGCACAAAAATAAAGTACAATATCTATGCTTATGGATATGTTTTTCATTCTTAATGAGATTTTTCATTCTAATTAAGGTTGAGTTATTATATTGATGACTAGGCCTTGGAGCTAGAAATATAACAATATACCTCAAGGTTATTATTAATTTTGTTACTACTTACAACATACCTCCTCCATAATGGAAATTTTCACTGTTTATTCTTGCCTTAGCCTAGAAAGGACTGTGGAAGCTATATAAGTTACATAAGAATGGCTAAACACTTGATGGAAAGATGAATAACTTATTATAATCATGGTTTAGCCACTATGCAAAAGATGATAAATAATAAACATGTGCAACTCTGAGATCCATTTTGTGTATGGTGCCCATATTAAAATGTGGAATCTTATTAGCACACATTATATGCTAAATTACAAGGCTCCTATTAACTATACTAGTAGATTAGATCCCTAAAGTTTGATATCAATTAATCAAAGGCTACTACATAATGGTAGCCTTTACTCCTGCCTTGGCCCATAAATTTTTTTGGAAGCTAAATAGGTTACATAGAAATGGCTTAACAATACCTGGTGGCAAGATGAATAACTTATTATAATAATGGCTAAGTAACTATGACAAATATGCTCACTAATAGGCCTGTACAGCTACTTAGTACTAATGTTTTTAAATCTACATTTACAATTTTGCAAGATTTATAGTACTCCATGTGATTTGGAAGTCCTCCCTTCATTGCAAATAATCATGTCGAGAGTTTTTAAGCCCAAGTACTTAAATTCATCTGCGAGCTTTAATGGACACCAAACACAACTCTCTATAGAATGCACATTCTAATTGACATTATTTAAATGCAAATAGCAAGAAACATAAATTCTCCTAATTGAATTTAAACGCAAATAGCAAGAAACATAAATTCTCCTAATTGAATTTAAACGCAAATAGCAAGAAATAGAAATTCTTGTAAAGGAAAAATATAAGTTACCGAGGCTTTCGCCCCTTTGAATTTTTTGCACCTTATGCTTAGCCTCAAGGATGAGGCAAGAAGTTGGTTTAATGGATTGAGAAGAAAATTTCCAACAAATAAAATGATATTATCATAGCATAAGACACATTGAAAAGACTTCCACACCACTAATTATAGGGACTAGACATGTTTATTGACTAAATAGTCTTTTGTCTTTTCTCTGTCAAGCTCAATAAAAAGTTAAAACATATAAATTGCTGTGGGAAATTCATAAATACCCTCAATTATTAATCAAGTACATATCTTTTTTGGATGTGAAAATGTTGAACTGTGTGTTAAATTATTTTGTTAATTAGCCCATTCATCAAGGAGGACAGTTTTTATATAACAAGCTCCTCTTTATACTAGATCTGTAATCAATGAACTGGCAGCTTAGTAAAACCCCATAAGATTTAGCTAATGATAATAGCCTAAGTGAAAATATGCGTGGAATTGGTTATCCAAAGGTCTCGAATGCATTATAACTATAATCAATTATTGCTTCCCAAAAAATATTTCAACTATTGATAACAGAAACTTGCAAAAGCTTGAGCACAAGTCCAAAAATATGGTTTCTATTAGGAGTCTTGAGAACATGTTCTTAAAAGTCGAAGGGAGGCACCAAAAACATCGATGTGCCATCGCTAAACTATCAACATGCTTTATATCTGAAAAATGATGCAGACAATGTTGTGGGGAGTGTTTCCAAGTGAGGTTTCTGCACATCTGTGTTTACAAATCCAAAGAGAACTTATACAACATGAAAAGAAGGATACATGTTTATTGCTATAAAAACATAGAAGAACAAGTTCTAAAATCACATTCAACACTAACTAACCACTAACTAGCTTGAAACTGTAGAGACAATTCGACCAAAAGTAACCCAACAGCTACTAACCTATGCCTTCTTATAAATGCTCTAAAGGATTTTCAAATGCCATATTAGCCCATTCATCAACGAGGACACTTTTTATATAACAAGCTCCCCTTTATACTAGATCTATAATCAATGAACTGGCAGCTTAGTAAAACCCCATAAGATTTACCTAATGATAATAGCCTAAGTGACAATCTGCATGGAATTGGTTATCCAAACGTCCCGAATGCATTATAATTGTAATCAGTTATTGCTTCCCAAAAAATATTTCAGCTGTTGATAAAAAAAACTTGCAAAATCTTGAGCACAAGCCCAAAAATATGGTTTCTGTTAGGAGTCTTGAGAACATGTTCTCAAAAGTTGGAGGGAGGCACCAAAAACATCGATCTGCCATCGCTAAACTATGCAACACAAGCCCTATTTTTGCAACTCAGGTACTCTAGAAAATGGGAGTTCCCATGGAATATTTCTATTCATATGAGGTCCTGGCCAGTAGAAAAACTCTGGCAGCTATTGACAAAGGTGTTAACTGGCATCCATCGCATGGACATTATAGCACTAAAGCTCTCTCAGCGGAACTGTTCCAGGACAAAAGACTAACTAGATAATAAAAGTACTCAGACAGAATGCAACCAAATAGGAACTGGTGTTTTCCTTTCTAATATTGAGCATAATTATGTCTATGCATAACTGCGGAAAGAAAATGCAAGCAATAACTGCAGAAAGCAAATGCAAGAAATAACTGCTATGAACTCAGATACCAAGACCAAAGTGCTAGTTAAATCAGAAATAGAGAATTCACATACCAAGTGTTAGTGTCAGTATTTGCAGCCTTCCTCCAGTAATCAAACATGCTCTTACAAGGTGATTTTAAGGTGTCAATGTCAAATTTTGTCATTTCAATGAGTCTTCAAGTAAAATTTGGTCACTAGGTATTAGGTCTAGGGTTTGCTTTTACTCTTGTCAAAGTTGTCCAAATGTCAGTCCATATCACCATTTAGCTAAATGTACCATCATTCAAAGGGTTTTCATCATCATTTCAAGTTCCATTGGGTCATTTTAGACCTTGCTCATCCTTCAGTTGTGCCTAGGTAAGGTTCATTTCCCTCTCCTAGGGTTTTGGAGGTAATTTCTCTTGGATGGTCAAATCATCAGCAAAAATTGTATCCTGGTGTTCATACACCTTCCCCTGTCGTTAATTTATCTTATTAAACACTTCCCATCACTGAGATCCCCCAAATTCCTTATTTTCACACAAACCCTAGTTTCTTGCTACAACTTGGCAATTTTCTAGGCTAGGCCTGTGTTTTGCCCTTTAGACCCCTTCCTCTGACTTAATCTCTGAAATTTCACTTTCCCCTACTTCCTAACATTCCTCCCTAATTTCCAAAATTTTCTCAAGAATTTAGAAGCCCCTTATCCCCTTCATTTCGCTTCATTTCGACAAATCCCTTGTTCCACACATCGGGATAGGTTTTACTTCAATGATGTTTCTGAGCAAGAAAAGGTGAATTTGGAAAAACTGAGAGAGGTTTTTGTCCGCAATAGGCTGGGGAAGAAAAACCTCCTTCACTTGTTACACAGGTGTCATGGTTTTAGAGAAATGTCAAAAATACATTTTCCTCAGGAGAATTGATGCACCTCTGAAGTGACTTTGGGAAAATAAAGATTTTTCCTAGCTTGGTTTCTCAAATGACTTTCTTGGTGAGTCCAATGATAACTAGACACAAATATATTTCCAATGAGCTATCATGTTCTCAATTTTGAGTTGAGGAAGACCTTCAAAAGTTGAATGCAACAACACTCTGCCTTGAGGCAGCCTCATTTTGCACATTTTGACCAGTCTTGGGAGATTTGACTTTTGACAAGGCAAATGAACTCCAAATTGAAAAATTCTAGTTGGGTTGGAAATTAGAATCAATAATATTTCCAGCGAGCTATCTCATGCCCAATTTGGACACCGGTAAGGCCTCCAAAAGTCTCTTGCAAAAGGGCGCTACACATTGAGATGAATTTTGGAAATTTTTCCTTTAAAAACAGAGTTTTCAGCCCAATGCGTCGCGCCACTTGGCGCACGCTTCTGATGGGGGGCTCCTTCTGGTGAAAACTTTACATTTTTTGATTTTTCATGGAAAATTATGCATGCCTACTTATGGCCAATATATTTTGATAGGTTTTGGGCTTCCAGAAGGGTCAAAAACACCCTAAAAATGAGCTTTCTACCCCTTTTTGGACACACAAGAAGCAGTGTTGGGAAAACTAATTTTTGGAGGGGAAAATGAAGACCAAATTCAGAAATTCCACTTGTGTTGGAAAGTAGACAGGCAGAAATTTCCAAAAATCCCACTTGGAGAAAATTTGGACACCGGGAAGTCCTTCAAAATTAGCTCCAAACTGGCGCGATGCATAGAGAAATTAGGTGCGACGCATTGGGGATTTTTGCTCATTTTTGACTCAGTAACTCTGTTTTTCACCTAGTTTTGGATAGTTTGAATTTCTTATCTCCAAATGTTAAACTAATGATTTAATTTGATGTAATTTTATGGGTAGGGTATTGATGTAATTTTTGCAAATTTTTACTCATGGAGGTAGATTCATCCATCAAAAGGTGAATTGCGACTGAATGAATAAATTTTCTATCTTATAGAGGCAAGCTATTCCACTGCCTAATTTCCAGTTCTTAGTTTAGATCTTTTTGAAACAGCTCCTAAACTTGTGAGCTCGACCCCTAGAGGCTGGGGATGAGTTAGTGTTTTCTATATCTTGTAGTTTTTCAGTCATTTTCAGGGTTGGACACTTAGGATTGCTTTGAGCATCATTGTACATTCATTTCTGTAGTTTGGCAAAGGAATAGACCAGGGTTTGCAGCACTCCTTGGGATTCATGTGGCTCTTTGTTTTGATGATGTGTTTCTCTCTATTATTGTAATTTTACTGGTGCTTTATGTGTATCATCTTCCCTCTTATTTCTTCTTAAGTTAAACAAACAAGGATAAAGGTGGAATTCATTAGATTTGCAGTGCTCTACCTTGAGTTTTGTTTATTTTTCTATGTTTTCAACTATTTGAAGAGGATTCCTGAAATTTTCTTGCCCTCTTCAACTCCTCTCTGATCTGAGCTATCCATTTCCTTCAAAATTGAAGTGTCAAAACAATTTCCTACCTTGCCCCATTCAGATCCCTGCAAAACTACTCATTCCCCAGACCCAAAATCTGCCTTTCCCTTTCATCCAACAAACACCCTTAAAATCAAATAAAAATCTCTTACATATATATCTAGCCTAAAATCAGCCTTTATTCGAGTCATCTCAAGCCTCGCTGATTATTTTTGCTGAGATTGACTAGGAGAGAGCCCTCTCCCGATCTGGTAGGGCTAGCTACCAGGTTAAGCATGGTTTGATGTTACCCTAGACTCTGCCCTTCTCAGCCTGAGGTAGATTTAGGCCATAACATAGTGGCGACCATACTGGGAAAGAAAAGTTTTTTGTTTTCTTTGTAAACTACAGATGGAGCCTGAAGTTAGCCAGGTAGCCTTAGAAACGCTCTTGCTTTGCATTAGCAAAAGTAGATGAATGATGCTTCAGTCAATCTTTGGTCTAGTTTATGAACTGAACATCTAGTTTCCTCAGTAAGATATAATCAAGTTTAGCTCTGATTGTTGATGGTGGACAACGATCAAACATAGCAAGGCTGAAATCATTCACCTAGCGACTCTAAATCAGTTTCGAGATCAGATCCAAGGACTCCACTGGAGGATGAACCTGATCAATAGAAACATGAAAGGACAATATGGAAAGATCAGGTATTCAAGTTGGAATTTCATCCAAGACATTTTGTTCTTTGTCATAAATTTTTTCTTCTCTTTTCCTGAGAATGTCAAGAAGGCTTTGCAAAGTATATTGTATTTGAGAAAAGATCCTCGGCCTGCATTTGATTCCTTCCCTTTGAATATTGTAAATACCAAAGATTTGCATGCCTTTGAGCTTGATCAAGACCTTTCTTCTGAATCTTGTGATGACCGTCTTCAAACTGATGAACTTGAAGAGACCAAGACTGATTCTGCAGCATTTGTACATACCCCTATACCTTGTAAAATTCCAGATTGATACAAGCCTCTGATTTTACCTCCTATATCCCATTATTTCCCTAAAAATCATGACCTATATCTACCAAGATTTGATGGTGAATGCAACAACATCACTTCTAAGAGAAATGTTCTAAATTTTAAGTCTTTTCTTGACCTTTTTGAAGTTGATGAAGAGGATGCCAGTATTAGGCTTTTTTCTCTTTATTTTCAAGGCAAAGCCAAGAGTTGGTTCAAAGCCCTGCCTGATGCGAGCATCTCAGATTTCCAGCAGTTCGTCAAAGTTTTCCTCGA
Organism: Pinus albicaulis; assembly: GCA_034641835.2. Lineage (NCBI taxonomy): Eukaryota > Viridiplantae > Streptophyta > Pinopsida > Pinales > Pinaceae > Pinus > Pinus albicaulis. Next base: position 367,092,912 of record CM076574.1, on the reverse strand, counting down.
CAGGTGGGTGATCAGACAAAACCCTTTCTTGATTATAGAAGAGTATCAAAAGCTAAAAATACAACCAGGGGAGACAGTACAACAATTTTCTGCCAGATTTAACATAGTATATTTTTCAATGCCAGTTGATATAAGACCTCTCCTGGATCTGCTCTCTTGCACTACCCGGGTGCCTTTGATCTAGAAATGGAGTTTCAGCTGAGAGAAAGGAATCTTGCAACACTTGAAGAGATGCAGAATAGTGCAGTAGATGTAGAGGCCCATTTGCGGATCTGAAGGGCAAACTTGAAGGAAGAAGAGATGAAAAACATAGATCCGAAGAAATTGACATCTCTAGAGGTAAAGCTTGACATTTTGGTAAGTGAAATGGAAGAGATGATGCAAAATATCACAAGGAATGGGTATAATGTTCAAACCCATGGCTCGCTAATTGAAGAAGAAAAAGTTGTTGATCCAAAAATTTTTGTTTCTTATCCCAGTTGTCATAGATCTGATAATGATTGTTTTATAGATCATCTTGGAGAAGAGAGATCTATTGATATGACATGTATGCTTGATGATGTGTTTTATGTTGATGATTTGCCTCAGTTTGATCAGTATGATGATGATTATGTTCTCCAAACAGAAGCTAATCTTGCAGATAAATCAATAGCTAGTTTCTGGGAGGAAGAAGTTCACTTTCAGCAGTTCGAATACAATGTTCAGCCATCACATATCAGCTATGGAAATGATGAAGAAAGTGCATCAAATTTTGAAGTAAGTGAAGGATCTTTGCCTTTTTGTTTTGACTCGTTTCAGTTCATCAGAGACAACTTTCATGCGATCCGAAATCAACTGTCGACAAGTCTTGATCTGGACCATCTTGAGGGCAATGAAAACCTTGTTCAAGACTTTTCATATCCAGATTTGTAGCCCCCGAATGCCATTGATTGTCAATTTGCAGATGAAGACTTGGAAGATGGCACATATGATCAAATGATACAAGATGATTCTGTACCATTTTGTTTTGAATCATTTCAGTTTTTGAAGGGTAAGTTGCATAGTAAATATTCAAATGAGCAGCTTGTATAAAATCATGTAATCTCATTAGAAACAATAGAAAATGGGTTGCAACAATCTTTTCAAGTTTTTCATGATCCAATAGCTGATGTGTTGGATGATGTCTGCAATCAAAGTCCTTCTCCATTGACTATATGTAAGATTGAAATGTGTGTTGATATAAACTTGATCCGGCAGCCGGTCTCTTTGTCATTTTCAGTAGGAGCCTTGTCACAAAGCTCAAAACAAAATTTTCATTCATGGTATGAGGAGAAGAAAATTAATCCATTGGATGAGCTAAGTCCTAGTGTGCATGAACTTCAAGATCCTTATGCAGTGTTTTTCAAGGTGGATAGAGAATCCATAGTATTCAACGGATTTGTTTCCAAGTTTTCATGGGAGTTGCCTTTCAGTAGTTCTCTCTTGTTTTTCATAAGCGAGCACTTGTGGAGAATCCAAACAGCAGCCTAAATACTTACTTGGTTGCATTGGTTGTTTCATTTCACTTGATCAGTTGATGAATGAAATTGTTAGAGTAGGTTGTATTGAATAAGCTTCATATTGAGCATATTTTTTAGTGTGTTGGTTGTATTTAAGTATCGAGTTAGTTTTTAGTTGAGTGAGAGTCAATTTGTGTCGCCAAGTCATCAGTTTTCAGTCATGCATTTCAACTTCAGTTTTTGACTCCATTGCCCAATGGATGAAGGCACTGTCTGCTTTCCAAAGATCTGTAGTTCTTGGCACCTCCAAGGAGCTACCATCCCCATTGGAGCCAATGTTAGTGTCAGTCTTTGCAGCCTTCCTCCAGTGATCAAACATGCTCTTAAGGTGATTTTAAGGTGTCAAGGTCAAATTTTTTCATTTCAGTGAGTCTTCAAGCAAAATTTGGTCACTAGGTATTAGGTCTGGGGTTTTCTTTTACTCCTGTCAAATTTGTCCAAATGCCAGTCCATATCACCATTCAGCTGAGTGTACCATCATTCAGATGGTTTGCATCATCATGTCAAGTTCCATTGGGTTATTTTACACCTTTTTCATGCTATAATTCTGCCTAGGTAAGGTTCATTTCCCTTTCCTAGGGTTTTGGAGGTAATTTCTCTTGGATGGTCAAATCATAAGAAAAAATTGTATCCTGATGTTCGTACACCTTCCCCTATCCTTAATGTATCTTATTAAACACTTCCCATCACTGAAATCCCCCAAATTCCTCATTTTCGCACAAACCCTAGTTTCTTGCTACAACTTGGCAATTTTCTATGCTAGACATGTGTTTTGCCCTTTTGGACCCCTTCCTCTCACTCAATCTCTGAAATTTCACTTTCCCCTACTTCCTAACATCCCTCCCTATTTTCTAAAATTTTCTTAGGAATTTAGAAGCCCCTTATCCCCTTCATTTCGCTTCATTTCGACAAATCCCTTGTTCCACACATTGGGATAGGTTTTACTTCAATGATGTTTCTTAGCAAGAAAAGGTGAATTTGGAAAAACTGAGAGACGTTTTTGTCCACAATATGCCAAGGAAGAAAAACCGCCTTCACGTTTTACACAACTGTCATGGTTTTAGAGAAATGTCAAAAATACAGTTGCCTTAGGAGAATTGATGCACCTCTGAAGTGACTTTGGGAAAATCCAGATTTCTCCTAGCTTGGTTTGCCAAATGACTTTCTTGATGAGTCCAATGATAACTAGACACAAATATGTTTCCAATGAGCTATCATGAGCTCAATTTTTAGTTGAGTAAGACCTTCAAAAGTTGACTGCAACAACACTCTACCTTGAGGCAGCCTCATTTTGCACATTTTGACTAGTCTTGGGAGATTTGCCTTTTGACAAGGCAAAGGAACTCAAAATTGAAAAAGTATAGTTGGGTTGGAAATTAGACTCAATAAGATTTCCAAAGATCTATCCCATGCCCAATTTGGACACCGGGAAGGCCTCCAAAAGTCTCCTACAAAAGGACGCTACACATTGAGATGAATTTTGGAAATTTTGCCTTTAAAAACTGTGTTTTCAGCCCAATGCGTCGCGCCACTTGGTGCGTGCTTTTGATGGGGGTCTCCTTTTGGTGAAAAATTTACATTTTTTTATTTTTCATGGAAAATTATGCATTCCTACTTATGGCCAAGAGATTTTAACAGGTTTTGGGCTTCCAGAAGAGTCAAAAACACCCTAAAAATGACCTTTCTACCCCTTTTTGGACACACGGGAAGCAATGTTGGTAAAACTAATTTTTGGAGGAGAAAATGAAGACAAAATTCAGAAATTCCACTTTTTTTGGAAAGTAGACAGGAAAATCTTTCCAACAAGCCCACTTGGAGAAAATTTCGACACCAGGAAGTCCTCCAAAATCAGCTCCAAACTGGCGCGACGCATTGGGGATTTTTGCTCATTTTTTACTCTATAACTCTGTTTTTCGCCTAGTTTTGGACAGTTTGACTTTATTATCTCCAAATGTTAAAATCATGATGTAATTTGATGTAATTTGATGGGTCTTGATGTAATTTTGGCAAATTTTTACTCATGGAGGTAGATTCATCCATCAAAAGGTGAATTGCAACTGAATGAATCAGTTTCCTATCTTATAGAGACAAGTTGTTCCACCACCTATTTTCCAGTTCTTAGTTTAGATCTTGTTGAAACAGCTCCTGAACTTGTGAGCTCGATCCCTAGAGGCTGGGGATGAGTTAGTGTTGTCTATATCTTGTTTTTTTTCAGTCATTTTCAGGGTTGGACACTTGGGATTTCTTTGAGCATCATTGTACATTCATCTCTGCAGTTTGGAGAAGGAATAGACCAGAGTTTGCAACACTCCTTGGGATTCATGTGGCTCTTTCTTTTGATGATGTGTTTCTCTCTGTTATTGTAAGTTTACTGGTGCTTTATGTGTATCATCTTCCCTCTTATTTCTTCTTAAGTTAAACAAACAAGGATAAAGGTGGAATTCATTAGATTTGCAGTGCTCTACCTTGAGTTTTGTTTAATTTTCTATGTTTTCAACTGTTTGAAGAGGATTCTTGAAAGTTTCTTGCCCTCTTCAACTCCTCTCCGGTTTGAGCTATCCATTTCCTTCAAAATTGAAGTGTCAAAACAATTGCCTAACTTGCCCCATTCAGATCCCTGCAAAACTTCTCATTCCCCAGACCCAAAATCTGCCTTTCCCTTTGATCCAACAAACACCCTTAAAATCAAATCAAACTCTCTTACATATATACCTAGCCTAAAATCAACCTTTATTCGAGTCATCTCAAGCCTCACTGATATTTTTTGCTGAGATTGACTAGGAGAGAGCCCTCTCCCGATCTGGTAGGGCTAGCTACCAGGTTAAGCGTGGTTTGATGTTACCCTAGTCTCTGTCTTTCTCAGCCTGAGGTAGATTTAGGCCATAACACCAAGTAAAATTCTTCTCACCAACAGAGTACCTCTTGACTTTCAATATTGTCTTCACGAATTGCAAACATAGTATTGAAACATTAACGATATGGAACCTGATCATCCCACTATACTATATAATAAGGTACATTGACCATTTCACTATATTATATAATAACAGCCGTGTATGTAATATAACCAAGTGAAATGTGTTAATAAAAAAATTAGCATATCACACGTACTCAAAAATCGTTATATATCATGTGATTTGTGTTTACCTCTGTCAAATCACCTTCACCAGCTTTTATGTATATCAGCCTTCCTAACGAATGTCATATGTTTTAGACACATGTCCAATCTGTTCCCATCTGTAACATTCTCAGCTATATTACATCCAAGCCCTGGTCTTACGAAGACCATGATACAGACAATCGCCTTGTCTCCCTAGCCCTTGTCTCCATCATACATCCTATTACTCAACTGTAAAAGGGACTGAAGAGTGAAAAAGTAGAGCCTCGAACACCAATGACTCGTCCATCCGAGAGGGTCTTTCTTTGAATCAAAACTCAACTGCAAAGGAGACGGGAAGCTGGAAGCTAAGGAACAAAAAAGTAGAGACTCGAACACAAATGATTCTTCCATACGAGCCAGGTTGGGAAGCTGACTGATAGTGATCTCCACTTGGTCTTCGATTCACCCTGCAACACACTGGGACATCCAGACTAGTTTACTTAGCAGTAGGGTCTTGCAAAAAGGCCCTACTAGAAGCTTGGTCAGTCCTGAATGGTATACCGGCCCTACTCAGCCCCTTCTACTGGCCAGTGACTAGCATCTCGGCACTAAACTCTTATATCGGCCGCATATTCTTCAGCCCCTAGTTCCCTACCAGTCTTTTGCTCTCTTTCGCTCAACCCTACAATGTCATTCCAAACAAGTTATGCACTTGATAAACAATGGAATACCGTAGCTCCCAACAGCACGAGGGATGCACCTCTCTCATTGCCCAGTTCGATAAGAATTATATCCTCATATACATGCTGTAAGAGTGTTCTGGTGCCTAATCGATGCTTGTGATTCTTACAGGATCTGCCTTCCGAGTTCTGGCTTAGGGGTTCAGCTTCTGGCGGCTGCATTAGCAAGGGTTTACTACATAAAAAATCCAGTATGTAGGTTTCTAGATAGATTCATAATGTGTGCTTCTAAGCGACCAAAATATGAACTAAAACCCCCTTGTGTTGACTACTGGCTTGTATGCCCTTAATACACTTGTTCTAAGTAGTAACCTTCACCGTGTTCTTTGTCTCTGATGCTGCCATTTTCCCTTTCACCGTTGTTGTTGCAATGGAGTTTATGGGATGGGATGGATTTTCGGTCGACCCTACAATGGAATACTGTAGCTCCCAACAACACAGGGGATGCACCTCTCTCATTGTCCGATTCGATAAAATTATATCCTGATATACATGCCGTGAGGGAACCAGAATTTTTCTTTGGGAAGCTGACTTGGTCTTTGATTGAACCTCCATGCAATGGATGAAAGAGATCTCAAGCCCGCTCATCAATCTACATCTATAACGCACTGGAAGTTTATCTTTGTAGTGCTTTATTAGACGCCCGTAGATAGATACTCCTTTGTGGGCAGATCATTCCCCACGAACAGGAGAAAGAATCAGAACCAAGAACCACCTGGTTTGTTGATTCTGAGTTTGATTCTGTATATGAAGTTGTATATGAAGCAGTTGTTGATCCAACAGTAGCGGTAGAGCCAGAAAGTATATCCACTAGCAGCAGTCGATCCAACAAGTCATTATGTGGGTTCGACACTGGAAAAGCACTGGCAAAGTTTAGCCACATGAAAGTCTGAACCACCACAGGGCTCTACGGCAAAGAACTTGAACAGCTTTGAAGAAAATACCTAGCCCACTGTGTTTGGTTAAGCTAGTGGATCCAGGCTACATTATCTATGTGAGCATGCACTTTTAGTAGCTCCAGGTGTTGAGCTAAAAACAAGCTTGCTAACAGATGCTGGTACCACTATTCCCTTCAAGGTACCGCTATGACTTGGATCTTGGATTTCATACGAGCCCCAATATGATTAAGTGATTAGAACCTACTCTATCGCTAACATTTACAAACATTTTATGTTTTTTAATTAATGTTAGTATTTTCTAACAAAAATTGAAAACACCGTGAAATTTTTTGTATCAATAGACATTTAGCCTAAGTTTCAATAGGTATTTCCTCAATATGAGGCCAAATAAGACCTCCAGCTTGCGTATTCGTGAAGAAAAAAATTTGGTAAAGGTTCATTGGTGAGCTAATAAATTATAAATCCCATTCTTATTTTGTAATTGAAATTTCATTTGTGAGTGTTTACATTGAAGATAGTGGTTATTTTCGGTATTAATGAAAATTTATGGAAAATTTATTTTCTTTATCTTATCATTAAATTCGTGAGCACGTAAGTCGCGTCACATGACACCGGACAAGACTGCATGTAAATACGAGTATGACATGAGACACAATGACGTAGGAAGTAGTATATATATATATATATATATATATATATATATATATATATATATATATTGTCAATACTGTACCTAATTCAGAAATTATAACATTATAGATTTGTATGGTGATGATATTTATTTAGTAATTTTCTAATTTAGTATTTACAATTAGATTATTAATGTGCATTGTTCATCATGTTATTAATTTTTTTTTAATTATATATAAAATCAGAAATTTACAAATATTATGATTGATAAAATAAAGCTAGATATTTAGAAGTGGAATTTAGATATTGAAACTATAAATTATAAAAATTTTATTAAGTTATCAAAATCAAGATGTATTATATAGATATGAAGGGAATATCAAAGTTCATAAGTGACACTCGTCGTGACTCAGTAATCAAAATTCTATCAATAGTATAGGTCCTCCTCCATGTCATAATCACTATCACTTACAGTTTCATCTCACTCTACTCCATCCTCCTCCTCTACCCCCAATCCAAGATCTCCTACTACATTTGCTAGTGTGGAGGATGACGACCTATAAGATAATCATCATCAAAAGTCTCTAGCTCTAGCAATGGGGTCATTAAGATCGATGTTGACTAATTCCTCACAAACAAAGATGAAATTGACAAAAAAAAATAAAAATAAATAAATGAATAAGATGCAACACTTTTTTATTTTGGGATTTTAGTGAAACACATATCCTAAAATCAAAACATGTGAACGAAAGTGTCCACGTTGAAAAATGAGTTATATCGTGTCTAACAAGTGAAATATAAGATATTAGACCCAACTTTTTTTTCCTGGTGATTTAGATAAACAAATATGTAATTGGATTAATTTAATTTATATAAATCCATTTGAATTATTAATTTATTAAATTATGAGAATAATCCATTTTTAAAAATGTAAATCTATTATATATTTTATTTCTATTTATAATTATGTATCAAGTTATAATAACAATAATTAAATTAATACAATAAAAAATAAATTATGTCTATGCCTATTTATAATTATGTATCGAAGTTATAATAATAATAGTAATTAAATTAATACAGTCAAATAAATTTATTAATATTTTAAAATATAGTGAATATTTTGTTTTATTTTAAATAAAAACATACAAGTGATCCTACTTTAATCATGGCATCTCCCTCCTATGAGCTGTATGATTATGCTTTAGCACATTACTAATGAATACGCGTGGGCTGGAATAATGATGAGCCGAAAGGAAAATATAAAAATTGCATTTTTAGGAAGGATGCTATGACTTTGGATACCGTCATTCATGCGCTTGCTTGATAAGCGTAGTTAATCTAATCATTGTGCGCTGATTTATTTTTTTTAAATAATTATTTAATTTGTTTTAAAATTTAAATTTATAGATAATATTTTGGTTAAGATAAAACTTAACATTTGACCATTATGTTAATTAAACTTATAGCAAAAATAAAGTTAAAAGAAATATATTGAATTTTAAATAATTTTACATTAAATATCATTCATGAATCAAATTTGAAAGGAAGAGGTATATTTCAATTTCAAGGATTAATTTGAAAAGTTAAAATAAACCATTTATTTGATATGATACTGAAAATAATTTTTTAATTGGGAATTAATGATCATTACCTATAAAGTTTTAGTATAATGTTCTGAAAGTAGCAAGAGATACTCTTGTGCATTGATGAAATGTAAAAGTAGATGATGAATTTGATTGATATATTCTTGATGGTGGTAAAAAACTTCTAGAATTGGTTTTCTCTATTTCCGAAAAAAGATCCCATCCAAGTGGATTCTCTATCTAGATATATATATATATATATACACATGTTAGTGATCTTGTCCAAGTGGATTCTCTATCTAGATAAATGTTTTTCCTTTCTTTTTGTTACATATGTTAGTAGCATTATGGTTTCCATATTAAGTATTGATGGCTCTAAGTTTGTTAGTAAAATGTTTCACTTCTATGTATTGTATTATATTATTCATTTTACCAAAATTGGTTTTGTTACTATGCTACTAGTCTTGCTTCTCCAATGGAAAACTAGTAAGTATAAAACATGATATGTGTTTATTTATGAATAAGTAATATAAATGTTCTTTGAATTAAAAATAATAAAATAAAAAATAATTTAAAAGTTCAATACGGTCATTTACTCTTTCATCTCCCATTCCTCAATACAATGAAATTGTCTAGTGTTTTTCTTTATTATATGTTGATATAAGGTAACTAGTATAATTTCTTAAACAACTAAATTGAATCTTTTAAAATAAATCTTATATATTATTATTTTATGGACAGAAAATAGATACAGGCACAACATATGAAAAAGACCACGTAAATAAAATTATTTCTTTCTAACAAAAGTTGTGTAGGTAGTAGATACAAGCAAGTGCAGGATGTAGAGAGAAGATGTAAATGCGGAGTTATGGAAGATTAGATTAGGAGGTAACGATGGAAAATCTTAGTAACAAAAGGGTGGGCAGTTCATTCTAATTGGAATTGTTTATTCTATGTGAGTCGCAAAAGGATTCACCACAACCAAATTTTGATTTTCAATTCTCACTACAAAGTATAATTTTAAAAAATGGGTAATATATGCATGCATGCCTAAGCTTCATAACAATATAATTCTATTACATAAAAATGATAATGTTTCTTTCTTTCAACTATTTTGATATGAGAAAACGTTGTTAACATTCTTCTTTCTTTTATTTTAATTTTTGATAGATTAGAAAGAAAAAATTAAGTATTTAAATAAAAAACCATAAAAACATGACACTTAAAACATATTATAAAAATTTTCATTTAAAAAAATTGAAAATAATTTTCAATTTCAAAATTGAAAAATAATCTTTTATTTTCATATTCATTTAATAAGAAAAAAATTTATGTTTTTTTATAATAAAATAGAGAATACATAAATGACAAAGACTACTTCAGTTTTTTAAAGAAATATTAGCATTTAAATTACTCTCCCTATATATATTTTTAATTTTTAATATCTATTTTTTAATTTATTATTTTTTAATAATTTAATATTTTTATAAATAAATTACTTTTTTAATACAAAATATAATAAAACAATTATGATTTTATAAAACTTCAATTACCTTTTGTAAGATTTTTTTTTTTCCCTCCAACCTTGAAGAAAGTTAGAAAAATAGAACTCCAAAAACGTTTAAAGGTGGTGAGTAAACTCCGGTTGAGAACTGCGAAGATTGTCGTAATATCATCTGGCCTCTAAATTATATTAAATATAAGAAGTAATATTAATTTTTACTCTACTCATTATTAACGATTTAGTGAAAACATAAAGTTGATTTGACTCATTGGTTCAACGCTACTTCGGATAGAAACCGCTTGCTCAAAGTGTACTCGATGTAGTTATTTGTAAACTCTTTCATATGCCATGGGATGGATACCATAGATTAATCTTAAATCAGATAAGTACATCTGTTTTCTTGACTAATCAATTTGCACGGATTGTTGGGCTTCCGTGGTAGAAGTTTTTTTAAGTAAGAAAACTACCTTGTTTTGTTTTATATTATGTACGAGGAACATACATCAAGTACATTACAAAAGCGCTAAAAGCTTGGTCCTTCATAATCCAAAAACACTGTTTATGACAGTTTGACAGAAATTAAAGTCTAACATAGACTTTTTGAAAAAGTACTATCTATAAGCACAACATTACATTCAGAAAATTACTTTTATCCCCACCACCGAAGTGTCAAAATGTGAGTGTAAGATATTCTACATATCCACCCAAACAAAAATGAAAAAACATTGTTAAAACTACCATTGAAACATAAAACATCAACTCTGAATACTGAAAATCACAGTAGCAATGATCCCCATTGTACTCATATAATGGGAACAGAGCCTTCAGTTTGTAGTCCCTGCATGTTATGAAGCTAGTAATGAATATTTCCATAGTCAGCCTTTAGCCCCTGCTTTGACAATTCATCTGCAACAATGTTCTTTTCACGAAATATATGATGATAGGAAATACCTGCAAAAACAGATTTTAAAGTTTCAATTCTGCAAAGCCAATGTGAAAGAGAACCCGGATTAATTTTTGCTTTGTGATTCAGATGGTCAATCCCAGTTCCAAGTCATCAATATTTTTGGAGTTAATATTTTATTAATGCACTGAATTAGTATGTGTTAATTTTAGATTTAAGCAAGTATAAAATGTAAAGATTGATTTATAAGGTTCTAGTGCATTAATAAAGTTATAATTCCAAATTCAAAAAATATTGATTTCCCCAATACGGTCATTGGTTTCCAACATCAGGGAAGATATTGCGTTTCTAAACTTTTTTTTAACATAGAGAGGTTTCCAACATAGGGAAGATATTGAGTTTCTTGACATTTTTTTTAACGTAGAGACAAATCACCAGCTGCATTCACTCATCACTGAGGAAGCTCATTCTCGACAGGAATAAGCGTAGCAGTTCCATCGAAGGGTCTCCGGAAAATCTCCACGTTTTCTGAGAGTTGCATTTCTTGGTTAATGGTGTCAAGCGTGTTGGAATATTTCAGAATTCCAAAATAATAAAACCGCCTTCCTTAACAAAGAGAAAAATTCTAAAATTCACTCACAGACAGAGTGTCAACTCAGAAAAATTTATATTCCATATATAAAAAAAATTGTTGTTACAATTCTTCCTCAAAAGAGGGATTACAAAATAGTTTAACTGCTGCAAACACAGTGTAAATCTATCTCTCTGTTATTTAAAAATAACACTCTATCTCACTAAAACATTCACTGCTGTGAATACTCTGTTTCTCTGGAAAATACACTGCTGTGCAATTCCAAATTCACTCTCTGTTTTTTTAACAACAACACTCTGCTGTGTAAAAAAAACATTACAATTCTCTGTCTCTGTGTTTTTAAAAATACGCTGATGTGTACATATAAAAACATTACATTACAGATGACTCTGTTTCTGCATATTACAACACAAAAATATCTGTGTCATAAATTGACTCAACCACTAAATTTCACTGCTTGAAAAACATTAATGGTCTCCATTAACTTCTGTCCGCACCGCTTAATAACGCATTGATCACAGCTTTGACTTGGTGGCACTTAGATTTTTATTCCAGCACTGTTGTGCTTTCATAAAAAAAATTGTTCTGTGTATTACAAATAACACAGCAACCCTTTGCCTCACGGGCCTTTTTAATATATAATTCACATATATTAAAAATAAAACATATAACTTTTAAAACAATAAACCAAACTATTGAATTAAAACAAATGCTGTGTTAAAACATTTGACCTGCAATTATTTGTGAACGCATAAGATGTGGACCCCGCTGACGGATGATGTCAGCAGTTCCGAGGGGGTTCGCTCCTCCGTTGGTCTGGCTTGCCGGACCCCCGCGGAAATGGCTTTCCACCTCATCTCTTCACTGTACCTTGAACCGCCTCTTAAATTGTGTTGCAGTCTTAACACTGTGCTGCCGCCTGCTAGTTTGAACCGGGAAGTTGGAAATTAATTCCAACACTCCCCCTTAATTTCAACTGCTGGGTTTTCCTGCATACCCATGCATTTTCTGAAATGTTCAAAGCTTTTCTGCTGAAGTGGCTTTGTGAGGATGTCTGCAAATTGATCCTCTGTTCTGCAATGCTGCAAAACAATCTCGCCATTGCTTACCAATTCTCGTATGAAATGAAACTTGGTGTCAATGTGCTTTGTCCTTTTATGAAAAACAGAATTTTTAGACAATGCAATAGCTGAGCTATTGTCACAAAAAATCACCATCCCTTTTACCTGTTCTTGGCATAAACTTCTCAACATTTTCCGCATCCAAACTGCTTGACACACTGCTGCTGTAGCTGCCACATATTCTGCCTCTGCTTTAGACAATGCTACAATAGGTTGTTTCTTAGAAGCCCATGAAATGGCTCCTTAACCCATGTGAAAAACATAACCAGAAGTGCTCTTCCGATCATCAACACTTCTAGCCCAATCACTGTCAGTGTATCCAACTAAATCTGAACATTCTGAAGTAGTATAAAAAATACCAAACCTTTTAGTACCTTTAACATACCTCAAAATTCTTTTTGCTGCTTGCCAATGTGCATCTTTTGGCTTTTCCATGAACCTGGAAATCAAACTAACAGCATGCATTATGTCCGGCCTAGTTGTAGTCAAATACATGAGGCTGCCAACTATGCTCTTGTATAAACTAGGATCAAAATCCTTGCTGCTGTCCTCTCTGCTGAGTTTTAATCCCGTCACTGTGGGAGTGATCGCTGCTTTGCATTCCTGCATGTTAAATCTTTCAAGCACTTCATTAACATACCTTGCCCGTGAGATAAAAATCTCATTTTTATCTTGCTCTACTTCTATTCCCAAGAAGTATCTCAGCAAACCCATATCAGTCATTTCAAATTCTTCTTTCATGACAGTTTTAAAATGTTCAATAAGATAATCATCATTACCTGAAAAAATAACATCATCAACATACAAGACTACAATCAAGATTTTACCATCTTTTTCTTTGATGTAGAGGGTGGGTTCTCCCTCACACTTTTCAAAACCATTTTCTAGTAGATATGAATCTATCCTACTGTACCACGCTCTTGGCGCTTGCTTCAGCCCATAAAGAGCTTTCTTCAACTTGCATACTTTGTTTTCTTGGCCTTTCTTTTCATAGCCGAGAGGTTGTTCAATGTAAACCTCTTCCATTAACACTCCATTCAGGAATGTTGACTTCACGTCCATTTGGTAAACTTTCCACTTGTTTTGTGCTGCTATGGATAACACTGCTCTCACGGTTTCCATTCTTTCAACCGGTGCGGAAGTTTCCTCATAATCTATCCCATGCTTCTGCTTATACCCTTTGACAACAAGCCTTGCCTTGTGTCTCTCTATTTTTCCTTCAGCATTACTTTTGGTCTTGTAGACCCATTTAACACCAATGACATCTTTACCTTTTGGGAGTTCAACCAAATCCCAAGTTTTGTTTCTCTCTATGGCATTAATTTCCTCATCCATAGCTTCTATCCATTTCCTATCCTTGATAGCTTCTTCGAAATGAACAGGATCATCAACATGACAATATAAAGCAAACAAACAATTGATACCTTCATTAGCTAAATCTTGTTCATAAATTTCTTTCAAACTTCTGAATTTCTTACCTCTTTCAATAGGTGTACAAGTACTTGAAGAAGCACTTGAATTTCCTCCTTGTGGTGTGCTTGGAGAAGCACTGTCATTTCTCCTCAAGGGTGTGCTTTGCTGCTCTCTTGTTGGTGTTGGTGTTTGGGGATGTATTTCAGCCAACTCATCATCATTTTCATCATGAGATAAACAGTGTTTAACATTCACTGTTTTCTCTATGCTTCCATCCCAAGCTTCCTCTTCAATAAACTGAACATCTCTGCTCACAAGAAACTTCTTGCTGGATGGGTTATATAACTTGTATACCTTGGATTCCTCACTGTATCCAATGAAAATATATTTCTCCCCCTTGCTGTCCAACTTCTTCCTTAGCTGATCCGGAATGTGTGCATAAGCTACACATCCGAAAACCTTCATGTGTGTGACACTTTGTTTTGTGCTACTCCATGCCTCTTCCGGCACTTTGTTCATAACTACTTTTGTAGGGCACCTGTTCAAAATATACGCTGCACAATGTACAGCTTCAGCCCAATAATCATTAGGCAAATGCGTTGCCTTTAACATGCTCCTCGCCATGTCCATTATGGTTCGGTTCTTCCTTTCGGCTACTCCATTTTGCTGCGGAGTATATCTAGTTGTAAACTGCTTTTGAATACCATTTTCTCTACAAAAACGTAGAAAATCTTTAGATATATACTCACCTCCTCTATCAGTCTTAAGGACTTTGATATGCAACCCACTCTAGTTCTCAACAAGTGCTTTGAAATTGCAAAAATTTTCAAACACTTCACTTTTGTTTTTCAAAAAGTAAACCCAAGTTTTTCTTGTAAAATCATCTATGAATGTTAACACATAGTGGCTGCTTGCAAGCGATGGAGTTTGCATCGGTCCACATACATCTGAGTGGACAATCTCTAAGGGTGTTTTTGCCCTTATGCTTTTCCCGGAAGGAAAACTTTCTCTGTGTTGTTTCCCAAGAATACAACCTTCACAAAGGCTGTCTGGTTTCTCTATCAATGGTAAACCACTTACCATCCCTTTTCTGTTCAACAAATTAAGACCTCCAAAGTTGAGATGTCCAAATCTCAAGTGCCATAACCAATTATCATCTTTTGGTTCGCTTTGGAAAGTCTCTTGTGCAACTGCTGCTTTCTCTTCACCATTCTTCAAATATGCTCTCATTCTGAGAGGGAACATCCTGTTCCTTGTCATCTTTACTTCAGCAATACACTGATTGCTGGGTGGTTTGTCCATGATGGTACAAACATCATCCTCAAAGAAAACATTATATCCCTTATGGACAAGTTGTCCAATACTTAAGAGATTACATTTCATTCCTGGAACATAATAAACATCTGCTATGGATTTCTTTGCACCTAATCTTGTTAAAACATTTACATCTCCTTTTCCCATAACAGAAACTTTGCTATCAGTTCCTAGTGTGACTTGTGACTGCACACTTTCATCTAACATAGAAAACATTTCTAAGTTTCCTGTCATATGGTTACTACAACCGGAGTCTAGAAACCATAAATCCTCATTCTTTTCTTCAGCCATATTACAAGCTAAAAACAAATTACTTTGGCTGCTATTTTCTTTTGTGAAATTTGCACTAGTTTCACTTCTCATATCATTCTGTTGCTTCTTTCTACATTCATTAGCATAATGACCATATTTTTTACAATTGTAACATTGGACATTGGATTTATCATACCTTTTTCCTTGATCATTATGCTGTCCACTTTGTTGGCTGCTACCTTGGCTGTGGCTGTGACTTTGACTATTGCACCTTCCATGTGAATGTGAAGGGCTGTTCCTTCCACCTCTGTTTTGGCTTCTGCCTCTTCCTCTCTTGTTTCATCTGCCTTGCCCTCTCCCTCTTCCGAAAGACATATGGGTCTTAAAGGCATGCTCAAGAGATGAGTTTTCACTCCTACCCAATCTCTGTTCATGGGTCATCAATGATGCATGTAGCTCATCCACTGAAAACTTTGTGAGATCCCTAGTCTCTTCTATGGTGGTGACAATCACATCAAATCTTGAGGGTAAACTTCTCAAGATTTTTTCCACAATCCTCTTGTCTTCAAGAGTCTCTCCATGAGATCTTATTTGTGTGACCATTCCAATCACATGAGTGAAGAATGATTCAATAGTGTCTGACTCTTTCATACAAAGAGTCTCAAATTCTCTCCTCAGCAACTGAAGTTTTGTTGTCTTCACTCTTTCCATGCCTTGATAAGCTGTCTTGAGAGTTTGCCATGCTTCTTTGGATCTCTTAGCTGCTGCTATCCTTGAAAACACACTCTCATGAACTACTTGATACAAAAAGAAAAGAGATTTGGAGTCTTTCTTCTTATTGCTCTTCAGCATCTCTCTTTCTGCTTGAGTTAAAACATAAAACTCTGCTTCATTTTCTGGCTCTTCAAAGCCATCCTCAACAAATTCCCATAAGTCTTGGGAGACAAATAAAGCTCTCGTAGTTATTGACCAGTAGTCATAATTTTTCCCATTAAACATTGGGAGATGGATATTTCCCATACCCATACCAGTGCTGGCTCCAACCATTCTGCACTCTTAACTATGATTCAAAAACACTTGACTGTGTGTTTAAAATTAACCGACTATTCTGCAACAGTAACACAAAACTGTATATAGAGAAATACCTTTGGATTCTTTTGGCTGAGTCTTCACACTGCTGGAGAAGCTGCTGCAACAAAGAACTCCTTTCCTTTAGCTTATTTGACCTTCAAATAGCTTGGATTGGCTCTGATACCTTGTTCGAATATTTCAGAATTCCAAAATAATAAAACTGCCTTCCTTAACACAGAGAAAAATTCTAAAATTCACTCACAGACAGAGTTTCAACTCAGAAAAATTTATATTCCACATATAAAAAAAACTGTTGTTACAATTCTTCCTCAAAAGAGGGATTACAAAATAGTTTAACTGCTGCAAACACAGTGTAAATATATCTCTCTGTTATTTAAAAATAACACTCTATCTCACTAAAACATTCACTGCTTACTCTGTTTCTCTGGAAAATACACGGCTGTGCAATTCCAAATTCACTCTCTATTTTTTTAACAACAACACTCTGCTATGTAAAAAAAACAATACAATTCTCTGTCTCTGTGTTTTTAAAAATACGCTGCTGTGTACATATAAAAACATTACATTACAGATGACTCTGTTTCTGCATATTACAACACAAAAATATCTGTGTCATAAATTGACTCAACCACTAAATTTCACCGCTTGAAAAAAATTAATGGTCTCCATTAACTTCTGTCAGCACCGCTTAATAACACATTGATCACAGCTTTGACTTGGTGGCACTTAGATTTTTAGTCCAGCACTGTTGTGCTTTCATAAAAGAAACTATTATGTGTATTACAAATAACACAACAACCCTTTGCCTCACGAGCCTTTTTAATATATAATTCACATATATTAAAAATAAAACATATAACTTTTAAAACAATAAACCAAACTATTGAATTAAAACAAATGTTGTGTTAAAACATTTGACTGGCAATTATTTGTGAACGCATAAGATGTGGACCCCGCTGACGGATGATGTCAGCAGTTCTGAGGGGGTTTGCTCCTCAGTTGGTCTAGCTTGCCGGACCCTCGTGGAAATGGCTTTCCACCTCATCTCTTCACTGTACCTTGAACTGCCTCTTAAACTGTGTTGCGGTCTTAACACTGTGCTGCCTCCTGCTAGTTTGAACCGGGCAGTTGGAAATTAATTCCAACAAAGCGTTCTAGATTTATTTGGGGTAACAGGAATATCTTCATTTTGCGTTTATTCACCAATAAATTGACGGGTCCAATCTTCACTTCAATAAACCATTTTTGCAAGCTCATTGCCGTCAATCTTCATGGCCATTGGCGAGAAATAGAGGTAACGATCGCTTCTGCTGAAGATCTAGAGGATGTTCAGAGAATCTGCAAGATAATATGTTACACAGTGGAATGGGCCGATATTCAGAACAAGGGCGCTATTTTCATTAATGAAGACCATGGAACAAAGCCCACCTAGTAATCCCCGCAGACCGCTTGATTCTCTAGTTTATTGTGTCGATGGCCATAATGGTAGAAATTTACATCCATAGTCATATTAGGGCCAAAGCTGGAGGGCATACTAAGGATCTATCATCTACGATCATCTCGAAGGTTCAAACCCCATTAAGCTCGCCGGAAACCCTAATCAGTGCATGATGCATCGTCTTTCAGGTTACCATTCGGGCATTCCCTACATCTTCGTTCCTCTCACTGTTATATTCCTTTAGTACAGGAGTTCTCTCTCTTTCAGCCGGAAGAATGAGGAGGTTACTCTTCTGCCAACGACAAACAAGATCAGAATACTAAGAACAGCCACTTCAAGGAAGAAAACGATAAAGGAAAAAGGTAATGTGGAAGTAACATCGATTTTTTATGTAATTCTCCCTTGTGTTTAACAACTGTCACAATAAGTAAGAAACACAATTGTCACAATAAGGAAGCAAATGCAATATTAAGTTTAGTTTTTTTTTCCCTTGGTAAGTGGTGGAAGTATGTTTTCTGAATCTATTTTTTTCTTTGTAAATAGCAATTTTATAATCACCTTAACTTGAAATTTGTCCCTACCATTATTAAATTGAAGTAAGATGTGTACACTTATTTTTATTTTTAGCAAGTTTATAACCACTTTAACTTGAAATTTGTCCATACCATTATTAAATTGAAGTAATATTTTTATACTTATTTTAATTTTACACAAATTTCAATTGTCACAATGAAATCTTTTTGCATAACATTTATCTATATAAGTATACTGATATTTTTCAATTTTAAAATTTTTTAAATGATCCATTCTTTCTTGGTGTACTTTTGTTAGTGGTAACTTCAATTTGAATTGTAGTTTCAACAACATTCTAGTTTCAACAACATATTGTTGGTGTTTACATTTTTCTACTTACATGTTAAAACTGCAAGTTATAAACTATTAAGTTAAATGGCTCTCCAGGTGAGATACCTGGAGAGTCTACACACACTCACACACTAATCATTGAGTCAGACGAGCCTTAATTATATAGGCTTTCACACTAACGGGATGGTTTCAACCACTCCCGAGATATCAGGGTTTGAGATCTAATCTTAGCATCTCAATCCTATCATCATCATAAAAACCCTCTAAATCTAGCATTCTCCATTACTTCCAACACTCCTTCTTAACTGAGAAAGGGTATTGAACAATAACATACACCTGCTAGTCTAGTCTCAGCTAGGCTTACAATAAAAAACATGAGAAACTTGGCAACAGAAGTTTTCATTTTGGTCTTTATGCTCGTGACTCCATACATGTCATTCCAAGGTGAGGCGTCATCTTCACTTTCCTTGCCATGAGGTAGTGATGTGTTTGAACCTCATTTCTTCCCCAAAGATGGAAAGCTTGAATGCTTATCCTTGTCCTTCTCAAAGTTATGACAAGCTTAATAGGAGAATGTTTTCTCTCACTATTTCTGGTGTCACGCTTGTGAAATTTTGCAAATTTGTCTTCAACATTTATGGATGCAACTTCTGTGTTGATTTCATAAAGACACGGTGTTTCAAGCCATGCTTCCTGAAACTTTAATTCCTCTTCAATATTCATTGTTTCTTCCTTGTTGCTGTTAACATCTACACACACAAAAATATTCATGAGATCATCACATTTTAAATTCTTTCCAGCTCTGTCTTCTTTTGCCACGTCTTCGCAATCAGCTTCGTGTGGCTCGTCCAATTGATGTTCAACACTTTGTTCCTCTTTACATCCTTCCTGAAGATCAACTCGCGACTCTTCAATATCAGGATCTTGCACAATAGATTGTGCCTCTTGATTTTTGTGGTCATCAACATAACCACATTATTTTTCTGAATTTTTTTCAGACTTAAAAATATTACTCATGCTCATGCCTACAAATGTCCACATGAGAATATCATCATCATCATCATCAAAATCAAAAATATCTAAAAATATAGACATGTTGTTAAAGGTCCATCTTGTCTGGTTTTGTCTTGTTTCCAGATTTCAAGTCCACTCAGTCCTTTGACGAGCTCCAACAACCTCGTTACCACGCAGGCGGGAAACCTCCCTTTGGCAGCTCTTCAATAGTAGAACCTTGTAGATTGTGGCTTCTATGCCACGCAGGTCTTAGTTCCCTCACCTTTTGCGACGGGCAACAAATGACCTCTCAACAAGCTGGAAACATTACTAATATCGAATTGTGATGCATGTGATTAGCAATTTCTCATATCACCCATATTTATGAAGGAGAAAAAAATGCAACAAATCAATTAATATTGTTTTTAATAAATGCTTTTCAACCAACCAAACTAAATAATTGGGCCTCAGCATATAATTCTGGAAGAAGCCTCTGTGCTCTCCAGATAAGGAAGCCAATCAATAAGTCACCCCAGGCACTTGGATCTCCCCCACTCTGCTGCTACTTCCACCGCCAAGCCTCAAACAACCTTACGTAGGGAGCAGATCTGCTCTAAATCTCTCAAGCTACATACACGAGATTTAATTCGCCCTCTCAACACTCCATGACAACCACCATAAGTGACGCAACAACTAATTTAAACCATAAGTGACCTGATCATGAAACCCACAATTTAACAATCCAACTGATAACTTGAACTGCGTGATAAAAACACGGCTTTAAAAAATGTAATTTTTGTCCACCATCGCTTAATCATTGAAGCATGTGTATGTGTACGGGAAAGAAAAAAATGATATTCTCAGGCTATCATCATATTTGTGAGGAAGCGTGATAGAATAGAAGCCACCAGTAGCACTACTCGCACGCTCTTACTCTCCCCACAACTCCATGGAGAAGATCAATCCTCAACAAAAAACTAGTTGATCGAGGTGGATATTGGTGGCCACCCATCTATTCCACTTGGGGCCCCACCATTGTCTCTTTCATTTTTTCAGTTTCAGCACAACTTACTATTTTTAGAAGTTTTTCGAGTCCTGAAATTCCAAAGCCATTTTGAGGCCCTAAACGACGTTTTTTGGGAAAAACAGGAACAACATGTGTCCATGGATTGATTTTTCTCACTCAAAACTTGTAGTCCTCAGATAGATCTTTCTAACGATGTACGATTCGCGTCAAACGAAGATTTTATGCCAAAGTTACGTCCCTGGGAAGTCGAAACACCAATTTACCCAAATGGGGCCCATAGTTTTGGCGCTTCATCTCCTAGGGTTAGGGTTTTGGATGTTAAGGGTTTTCCATTGTTTCTAAATAATAAATATACCCTTGAGCCTCAATGTAACTCATTTTAGAGGCGTGTAGCCGCCACATCTCTTCTCAAAGATAAGCTACCAGCGCCCTAGCTAGTTTACTTCCTTTATGTTTGTAAACAATAAGAAAAATTCAGTCCTTTGATATTAATGAAATGAAGTGTTACTTCCGCTGCATATTGGTATTTATGTTTATATGTGTATTATGTTTCATTCCTGCATAAATTCGGATCAGTGATATTAGAGTGGTCTACATTTTATCAATCCTTGTTTGCATGTCCCCAACGAGGTTGGCGTATAAGGAGTTAGGGCTCAATCTGGTGGAACCTTTGCGAGATCAGCCTCATAAACCCCGACGGATGCACATGGGGGATGAAAAGAAATATGGGGGAGCAAGAGATCCTATCAAAAGGTTGCCTGAGGAGGCCCTCGAAAAACAAATAATGCGATGATGGATAACTTTACCCAGATCCTTCAACGACTACCCACTAGCGATGCATCTACATCCAGCAGCCACTCTGGAGGCACGAATCCCTTTAAGGTACAAGTAAACTTTGAAATTCCAATATTTGAGGGTAAAATAGATGCAGATGTCGTAGATAGATGATTGAATCTATTAGAAGGATATTTCTAGATTCATGACTTTTCTAACCGGGCGAAGATTATTTTTTCACTCCTTAAATTTATCCCCCATGTCAAGGACTGGTGGGAAACCTACTGTGAGAAAAAGGAGGAGACAAAACCCTCTCTATTCTCAGCCATACCCACTTTGAGTTCTGTCCGAGATTCCATCAAGGAACAATACTATCCCATGGGGAGAAATGAGGACAAGTACATGCAATGGACCACGCTATAGCAAGAAAGGGATCAAGATGTGCATGAGCTGATGAATCTATTCTATAGCCTATGCAGAAAGTTGGGTATCAAAGATTCAGAGAACAATTTGGTGCTAAAGTATCACAGTTGTCTACACATATACATTCAAGAGGAAATGGAGTTCTTTGACATCTCCTCGCTTGGTACAGCATATTGTTATGCTACCAAGATTGAGTAGAAATTCAAACAAAAGAAACAAGAATTTGGATCTGTGAATCAAAAGCAAGGGAAAGGTGCCCCAAAACTACATAACAAAGGACAAAGCCAAGGCATGGCGACCCAAGAAAACTAGCCAAAGACATAAGAAAATAACAACACTGCAAAGCCAAAGAAGGACATAGGAAAGTGGTGTGAGTTCCATAAGAGCTCCACTCACAACGCAAGTGAGTGTTGGGCGAGGCAGTGGCTGGTGGCCCAGATGAGGGCTTCTGAATCAAATGCATGCTCCAACTCTAAATTAGGACCTGACAAGGGGAATGACAAAGGGAAATAGATTATTGATGTGGAGCCCAACACCATTGTTGCCACTGTGAAGATCTAGAAGGAGGAACCAGAAGATGTAGAGGAGGCAGAGCGTCTCTTCCACTCCCAGATGTGGGTAAAGGGTTCCCCGCTACAGTTCATTGTCGACAATGGAGCCAAAAGAACCTCATTTTAGCAGATGTCGTAAATCATTTAGGATTTCCGATGAAAGTGCACCCACAACCATACACCATTGGGTGGCTTCACCAAGGACGAGATCTCCACGTCAGCCAGAAGTGTCGCCTTCCCTATAGCATCAAGCCCTTCACAAATGAGGTATTGTGTGAAATTGATCCTATTGATGTTTCTGATGAATTATTAGGCCAACCATACTTGTGGAAGCAACATGCTATGTATGAGTCTCGACCTCGTGTTGTTATTGTTACTTTGGGAAACAAGTTGTACAGGATACCAGAGGTACCACCGCCTCCCAATATCTCTTTGGTTACTGCAAAACAATGTAGTAAGCTCATTTCCCAAACCAAGAAATTTGTTTTCCTGGTGATCCACCCCCAGGGAAAGAAGAAGATTGTGGCCATGACCTCTAGACATGGCTCCTTTGCACGACAACAACAAATGGACAAGGTTGTGGAGGAGTACGGGGACATCTTCACCTCAGCCACAAGGGTTCCTATGCACTGTCAGGTCAAACACCCCATTGACCTGACCCCAAGTGCGTTGCTACCCAATGGGATGATCTATAGGGGCTCTGTTCTAGAGAATGATAAAATCAAGAGGCGAATTCAGGAGCTGCTGCAGAAAGGTCACATTCGGCAAATTTCATCGCCCTATGGGAGCCTGATCGTGTTGGTATAGAAGAAGGATGGGACTTGGAAACTCTATATTCACTATTGGGTGTTGAAAATATCACTGTCCGGAATAGGTACCCGATCCCACGGATTGATGAACTTTTGTACCAACTCAAAGGGGAAAAATATTTCAGCAAGATCGACTTGAAGTCTGGGTATTACCAGGTACCCATCGAACTCTTGGATGTGTGCAAGACTTCTTTCAAAGCCAAGGAGGGTCTTTTTGAATGGATCGTCATGCCTTTCGGGTTGACGAATGCTCCCACAACCTTTATGAGGATGATGGATGACATCTTGCATCCATTCACCAACTCATTTGTAGTGGTATACTTGGATGATATTCTGATCTTCAGCCAGACTTGGGAAGAGCACATCCACCACATCCGAGAAGTCCTTGAAACATTATGGCAACACAAGTTGTGTGCCAATTTGGAGAAGTGCACTTTTGGCATGAACCAGGTTCAATATCAGGGATACATTATTGATGAAAGGGGGGTGCATGTGGATCCAGCGATGATCCAAGTCATTCAGTATTGGCCAGCCCCAACCACTCTAACAGAGCTTCGCAACTTTCTAGGTCTTGCTAAACTCTACCGTAGGTTTGTGTTGGGATTTTCTCATATCACTTGGCCCTTGAGTTAAGTCACCAAGGGAGGAGCAAAACAAAAATTATTTTGGTCGGGATTTCAACAGAAGGCATTCATAGAATTGAAACATCGCCTCTATTCTACCACAGTGCTCAAATTACCAGACTTGGAACAACCATTTGAGATCAAGACAGATGCCTCTGACTATGCTATTGGGGATGTTCTTACTGAATAGGGGAATCAAGTGGCATATCACACTAAGACATTGTCCGACAAAATTCGCAAGTATCCCACTTATGACAAAGAAAGGTATTCCATTGTGCAAGCTTGTCGACAATGGAAGCAATACATTTTGGGGAAGGAGGCAATCATCCACACAAACCACCGATCCTTGCAGTTCATACAGACAGAAGGGAAGTTACAGAACGATCACCATCAGACGTGGTCCACATATCTACAACAATTTCATTTGAACATCAAGTATAAGAAGGGTAGCATAGATAATGTTGCAGATTGCCTCAGCCAACCACCGATCATGGCCATAACCATCATTCTCAACTCTTGTGGGAACGAGACATATGATTGGCCGCTTCTCTATAAGAGTGATCTAGAATTCAGCCACACTTACAAGGCACTCTTGGGGGGTACGCAAGTTCCAAATTTCAACTCCAAGATGCAATATTATGTCACCTGGGGCACCTTTTTTTCCTTCAAGTGAGCGTGCCAAGATGATATGGGAAGTGCACTATAGTCGAGTTGATGGGAATTTTGGGGTTGAGAAAATAGTGGCAGTACTATAGAAGTATTTATATTGGTTGAACCTTCGACAGGATGTTAGGAAGTACATCAGATCCTGCACTTCTTGCGCCATTTCCAAACTGACCATAAAAAAGAAAGGCCTCTATACCCTGCTACCTACCCCTAGTCAACGTTGGGATCCATCTCCATGGATTACATGTCGGGCCTTCCATATACTAAGCATGGAAATGACTATGTTTTCGCGGTTGTCGACAGATTCTCGAGGATGGCCAATATGGCGGCTTGCAAGAAGAATATCACAACAAAAGCCACTACTAAACTCTCTTTGAATGAGTGTGGGTGCACTTTGGGATCCCACAGTCTATCATAACAGATCGTGATAGCGGGTTCCTCAACACATTTTGGTCCAACCTCTAGTCAATTTTGGACACCAAGCTCACCAAGTCCATAGCTTTCCATCCCCAAACTGATGGTCAGACAAAGATCGTCAATAATATGATTGTACACATTCTGTGCATGTACAATTCAAAGCATCCATGTACATGGGATGAGAGCCTCCCCTATGTAAAACATAGTTATAACCGGGTTCTCATCATCTCAACCGGCCACAACCCCTTTCAGGTGGGCTTGGGATTCCAACCACTATCTCTCATTGACATAGCGATGCCATTTGCGCCTACTCAGGCCGATTCGGCTCATGTCCAGTTTGAAGCTGAAAAAGCGAACAACTTCATTGAGCTCATTCAACACATCTGCCAATAGGTTCATGACATATTAGACAGAGCCAATGCTAAGTACAAGAAATGACATGATCAACATCGGGTGCCACACAACTTCCAGGTGGACGACAAAGTGTGGCTACATTTGCAAAAGGAGTGCCTCACTGGACCCCACCGCAAGCTTCGCCCACTCCTATATGGGCCGTACACCATCACCAAGGCCGTAGGTAGCAATACCTTCGAGCTCAGTATTCCACCATTCCTTCGTCTGCAGCCTATATTCAATGTAGTCCTCCTTTATCCCTACTTCCCACCTCTATTGGACACCTCCGACATTGTAGAAGAACTCACACAAAAATAGTTAAACCAAGACGGCATGGAACAGGCCACCACAAATTTTATCATGGACATGCAAAGCAAGAACACTCGCCAACAGAAGATCCAACTGTATCGGGTTGTCAAAACTGGCTATCTCCTGCACCAAGGCAAGTGGTTTACCAGGGACCAAGTTCAGCAGAAGTTTCCTCATCTCATGGAGGAACTCAACGCAATGGCGACCATTGCTTCCTAAGGGGGTAGGAATGATCCAGGTGGATATTGATGGCCACCTTCCTATTCCACTTGGGGCCCTACCATTGTCTCTTTTAGTTTTTCAGTTTCAGTACAACTTACTATTTTTAGCATTTTTCAGGTCCTGAACTGCGAGAGCCGTTTTGAGGCCCTAAACAATGTTTTATGGGAAAACTGGGAGAAACCTAGGTCCATGGATTGATGCTACTGACTCAAAACTTGTATTCCTTGAATATATATTTCTAACGAGGTATGGTTCACGTAAAACAAAGATCGTATGCCAAAGTTACGTCCTCGAGATGTTGAAACACCAATTAACCCAAACGGGGCCCATAGTTTTGGCGCGTCATCTCCTAGTGTTAGGGTTTTGGATGTTTAGGGTTTTCCATTTTTTATAAATAATAAATAGGCCCTCGAGCCTCATTGTAACTCAATTCAGAGGCCTGTAGTCACCACATCTCTTCTCAGAGATAGGCTACCAGTGCCCTAGCTAGTTTATTTCCATTCTGTCTGTAAGCAAATTTCAGTCCTTTGATATTAATGAAATGAAGTGTTATTTCCATTGCATCTTTTTATTTATGTTTATATGTGTATTCTATTGTGTTCCTGCATAAATTTGGATCACTAGTCAACAACGTTGGATCTATAACAGAGGGCACTGGTGGAAAAAAAAAAACCTCTCTCTGCACTCTCCACGGCTTCAACGATAACACGATCTCTCTGCACTCTCCATGCTGTTGTTGTAAGTTGTGCTCCACGCTACAACCAATCCATGTAGCCATGAATAACTAAAATAGGCACGACTGTGGTGGTATGCCATGGATAATGGTAGAGAATTCAAAATTTTGTTGACAGTTGGGTCGTTTTATAATGCACCCACTGAACAAGCATGTTATTTCTTTGTAGATTGGATACAGGTCGGACTAGAGATCTAAGAAGGCACACAAACAGGACCTCCTCTAATCCTGTAGGAGATCATGAGGATCACTACAACGATCCACAGACACAACGCCAAATCACTCACAGGCTTATCGTCTTACAGAGCACTCTGAGCTGCTCTCTGTTGCAAAGTTCTTTGTTCCTTTGCTTAAGGTTACCACAGATCTTCTCTAACGCACCACACATTAGGCAAAAAAAAAAAAAATCTCTCAGCCTCAATTAATAAATAACATAGGCCTCTAATCCTATGCTCCGATACCATGTTAAAATTGCAAGCTATTAACTATTAAGTTAAATGGCTCTCCAAGTGAGATACCTGCAGAGTGTACACACACTCATGCACTGATCATTGAGTCAGATGAGCCTTAATTATATAGGCTTTCACACTAACAGGATGGTTTCAGATACTCCCGATATATCAGGATTTGAGATTTAATATTAGCATCTCCATCTTATCATCATCATAACAAACCTCTAAGTCTAGCATTCTCCAGTACTTCCAACATTACAAATTTCAATACTTTTTAGAAGGAGTTTCTATACATCTTGACTATCATCATTTGGTTACTCATGAAATATATTGCACCTATATATAAATACTTGATAGATAATAGGATGATACATTTTTCATTTTAACAGTTAAAACAATAATTGATGAATATACATTTGATTGGTTTTACACCAAGTTTTTTTCTATTTTTTATTAGGATGGGGGAAACTATTTTATTCCCTCAACCTCACAAATGATCCATTAAATGCTACATGAGAGGTTCTATCCTCTAGAAGCTTGGCCATGCACTTCTATTTTATAAATACACAATTGTACTTAGAGCTTCAACCCAAAAAGTATTGGGGGGCTCTTACCTTTGTGTGTGCTTCTTGAACACAATACTATAATTGTTCTTCTTTCTCTTATCCACACCATTTTGTTTAGGTGTATCTCTAAGAATACACCATTTTGTGTGGGTCTATCTCTAAACATCCACCATTTCAAAATTCCATTATTTTTCTAGTACTTTAATAATTCTTTTGAAATGGATTCCCTCCCTTACTTGATCTATGAATCTTCATGTGTCTATTTAGATTTTCTCGTCAATGATATTGCTAAACCCTTTGAAGTATTCCAAGGAATCACTTCACTTTATTATGAAATACATAGATGTGAGTCTGCCTATATCATCAATGAACCTAAGAGAATAAGAATTTCCCCAAGTTCCCTAGTTTTCGTTAGCACACACACATGAGTATACAGTAAGTAAAAAAAAATAGATTTTCCATTTATTTATACTCTCAAGAAATTCATTCCAATATTTCTTTCCTAGTGTGTAACCATCAGATTCAAAATTCTCATTCTTTCACCATATATTTTCTTTGAAGAAAAACATACCCACAATAAATGGTTTGTGAACTCTTTACGATATGTAACATATCTCTACATATCAACACTTTCCCTTTCCAAGGGCTTAGTAAATATATCATCCATATTATAATTTTTTTCTAATACATCTAATCAATTTATTTCGATTGAATAATTTTCTTATTAAATGATGATTTTGAATGTGCTATGACCTTGCATGATAAAAGGCCTTTTTCCATCTCTTCAAAAAAATAGGTCCTAGAAAATTTGTATTATAGGTAAAAATGAACAATTTTTTGTACTCAATTTCAGTAGAGTACAATTAAATGGTTGAATGTGTTATTAATTCAATAAATAATCCTATAACCTATACCAAATACATGTATAGTGCTTCAGTTTATACTATTTGGATCACCTACCTGCTTAAAATCTAAATAACGAGCCAACTCATCATTCAAGTCATTAGTGTATTTAATGCTAAAATCAGTAGTTCCTTTTAAGTAAATAATGAATATCTTGGCATTCTTGTAACGGTTCTCATGTGCCTTAGCAATGAACTCACTAAGTATGTTGTTCTTGTTGGATTACAAAATATTAGGTCTTTTTATGGTTAATTAATTTAAACTTTCCACTAGTTGTATATATAAAGTACCATTTACTTCTTTTACTTTATCTTTGATGTAGATGTTAGTGTTTTTCTCAAGGTGCAGTAGAAAATTGTTGTAATAATTCTTATTGAATTTTTGTGTAAGTTCCTTGTATATTTACATTGAGTGATAAAAAATTTACCATCTGCCCTTGATGCCCAAAAAATAATCCATCTATTCAAGATAATTTACTTCAAATTATTATTAGATGTGACTTTTGATTTCAGTGATTAAAATTGTAACACTTCATGTAAATCCCTCCTCCCTTGTAAATCCCTTCTCCATTCCTCAAAATCGACTCTGCAATTTTTCCAGTTTTTCACCTCTGTCATACTATTGTATTTTGCTGTAGTTGGCTACTACTACCTCTTGATTTTTTGTATTTAGTGTATTTTTTTATTTTCTATATTCTGCTCCATACTACATCTCATATCACTACGTGCTCACTCCCACCTCCCAACTCCTCTTTATCCTTCGTCCCCCTCACCTCCCAGCTCTGCTCCATTCCCCGTCCCCCTCAGCTCCCCCTCAGCTCCCCCTCGACTCTCCCTCTCCCACAGTCTCGCTCACTCCTCCTCCCCTTCACTGCTCTCCCCCTCCCACAAAATCTCCCTCTCCCTCGTTCCCCTCACCTCTCCCTCTCACCCTCTTGTAGCCCCTCCCCCTCACCACAACCCCTCCCCTCATCATCACGCTTGCCGCTTACTACAGCCCCTCCTGATTCTTGTTCCACTCCCCACTTTCACCTTCCCCTAACCCACCTCCCCTAGGTCGACCTCCCCTAGGTTTGACCCTCCTCAAGTCGACCTCCAACAGGTCTGACCTTCCCCAGGTCAACCTTCCCAAGGTCTGACCACCAAAAAAAAAAATCACATAATTTTTTTTTTTTTTCCAGAACTGGTTTTCATTACAGCAATTAATTTTAATTTTTTTTACACCAGAGTGCATTTTCACTCAAGAATTTATTTTTTTTGCAGAAAAGTATATTTCACACCAGAATTGAGTTTTTTTTTCCTCTAGAAAATTTCTTTCCCAAGAGTCACAATGCATTCTCTCATATCTATTGTGGGATTTTTTCTCTCTGCTAAGGATAAATATCCTAAATGGTCTCAGAAAATCGAGCACATTCTAATTTTTAATGAGTTGTGGAGAGTAATTTGTGAATGAGAAGGAAACAATCGACCGATAAAGCCCACCTTAGACAAGGAGACCGCCATTTTGGAAAAAACGAATTGTAATGCCTAGGCCTTGATTGCAGCTTTTGTAAATGAAGAGGTGAGTCTCCATATTACACTATTTTAAAATGCCTATGAAGCCTTCAAAAAGTTAAAATAACTCTATGACTCACATTTAGAACTGAAATTGTTCATTTAATGATTTAGTTATTCAAATTTTAATTGAAAAATGATGACCCTCTTGCTTTAGCATCAGAAGTAAGATTTATCATGCATGACACTAAGAATATTGGTGTAGAAGTTCACATACCTCTCATAGATTATGTTAATTCATTGTATCCCACTTACTCACATTACCTTGAGTCATTGCAAGCAAGTGGAAACCTCATGAAGATCACCTTTGATTTGCTTGAGAAAAAGTTTGCAGAAAGAGAGAAGGATTTTGGAAAGATGATAAGCCCTCTGTCTTCTGAAGAGGCTGTATGTTTGACACATAGAGAGAAGAACAATTCTCAAGATTCTTCCAGAGGAAGAGGTGGCCAAAGAGGAAGAGGAAGAAGGAATTTTAGAGGAATGGGGGGCACACAAACTCAAACTAAAAAATATAATATTCATTGCATACGCTGCAATAAAGATTGTCATGATGCATCTACATGTAATTTTCCTTGGGATAAAATTGAGCAGCAAAGAAATCAAGAAAAAAGGTAAAACTCATGACAAAGACAACGGTAAAGCACCTGAATCCACTCATTATGTTGGAGCACATTGTAAAATTGGAGTAACTAAATACTTGTTTGGTTCTTCATTTACTTCTTGGAGAAATCATTGGTTGCTAGATTCACGAGAAACATGTCACATGACTTTTATAAAATATTTTTTTGAAAAATTTACTGACAAGGTAGATGGAGTAGTATACTTCGCAGATAAATCTAAACTGAAGCCATGTGGGCTTCGCACAATTGGGCTTAAGTTTCTTGGTCTTCGAGATCATCTTGTACATGAGGTTCTATACCTCCCTCAGTTGAGGAGAAACTTTCTGTCCGTGGTCCACATCTTCCAGCAAGGACACTCCATTCACATGTTTGATGGCAAGGTTGAGGTTAGAAAAGCATTAGATTTCTCACTTTTCATGGAGGGAATAGGAGAAGGAAGACTTATAATGCTGCAAGGTACCTCTACTCATGCACAAAAAATTGCATTAAGTTCTCATCATGATGAAGGTACATTCCCATGAAATATTTTATGGCATGCTAGATTTGGAAACTTAAACCATGACAACCTTCGATTGTTGAAGAAAAATGGCGTGACTGGATTACCTACAATTCCTAGAAAAATTAAGCAATGTGATTCTTGTATTATAGGAAAGCATAACAAGCAGTCCTTTCATGATTCACATTATAGAGCACATAGAAAACTTGAGCTTAGTCATTCAGATTTATATGGCCCCATGCATGTTGCTTCTAAAAATGGAAAATAAATATATGATGACATTTATTGATGATTACACCAGAGTGTTTTGGGTTTAATTATTGAAGAACAAATCTGATGCTTTTCAAAAATTCAATAATTTTCATGCATGTATTGAAAATGATGCATAAAATCATATTGGCTCTTTTCACACTGATAATGGAAAATAATACACCTCAAACAAATTTGAAAACTATCTTCGTCAACATGGGATCAAACATCAAACAATTGTGCCCTATAATCCCCATCAAAATGGTGTAGATGAATTAATGAACATGAAAATTTTAAATATGGTTTTGTCCATGATGTTTTTTAAGAATGTAAAATTGATGTTTTGGGTTGATGCAATTCTATGTGTTGTGTACATAGAGAATAGGTGTCCTTCTAATTCAATCAGAAACAAAAATCCTTCTGAAATGTGGCATGGACACATTCCTTCGGTAAAGCATTTCAGGGTCTTAGGTTCCACCTGTTATGCTTTGATACCTAAGATACAAAGAAATAAACTTGGTGGTAGAAGTAAAAAATGTATCTTCATGGGGTATTCCAATACCTCCAAACGATATCGTCTCTATGATGAAGTCAGTAAGAATTTTATAGTATCCAGAGATGTCATATTCCTTAAATATTTCAAGACTAAAAATGTTGTTGAACGACAACTTGATCGCTTGGATAGATTCGCACGTGAAAAGTCATTTCAAGAATTTGATAATCAAATTCCACATCTTGAGGGGGGATTCATATACCGAATCAATATGTGGAATCTTGCTGAGGCACTCTCTCCCCCATATGAATAACCAACCCTAGATGACACCTTGAACGATGTGATTAACATAATTGGGAGATTTAATCTTGATTCAATTCCAAATTAGTCGAATGAGAAACCTGGGCCATCTCATAAAGGTCCCCCAAAATGGCTGACAAAAACACTAAGAAAATATTCATCCATATGAGGTTGGAAAGATAGGAAAAACAAAGTTCCACGAGACAAAATGGGGGTGACATAGATAACTCCGATTCACCTATTGATATGGATATTGCTTATAACTATGAAATGAATTTGTCTACAAATCTTGAACCAAATTCCTTCAAATAATTTTCTTCTCATGATGGATGGAATGAAGAGATGTAAAAGGAGTATGATGCCTTGATAAAGAATGGCACTTGGAAGCTAGTTGTTCCTCCATTAGGAACCAAACCAATTTCTTGCAAGAGGGTCTAAAAGAAGAGGTACAAAGTGGATGGCTCACTTGACAAGCACAAATCTAGTCTTGTGGCAAAATTTTTTGCATAGAAAGAAGGGGTCGATTATGAGGAAAAAAATTTCCCACAGAAAAATGGGCCACCATCTAGACACATTTTTCCCTAGCAGCTCAGAAGGGTTGGAAGGTCCATAAGATGGATGCAAAAAATACCACTTTTAATGGAGATCTAAAGGAGAAGGTTTTTATGTTCTAGCCAGACGGATTGGTTGTGAAGGGACAAGAAAACAAAGTATGCAATCTTATAAAATCCGTGTATAGCCTCAAGAAAGGACCCTGAGCCTGGTATGACAAATTAAATGAGCATCTTCTGTGTATTGTCTCTCCACACCAAAATATATATATATTTTAAAAATATTTTTAGATAGGAAAATTCTCATAATCTTCGCTTAACTATTTTTCTATAATTAATAAGTACTACTCTGGTAATAGTACATCAAATTTTTATCTTGTCCTTGAGATACATGACTTTACTTCTTACTTCCTTCTATATAATCATATATATATGTCCTTCAATAGACTATACTCTATTAAATAGACTATACCTTCTATTTGGTCGTTTTGGGTACCATTCTAATACCCTTATTTAAATTTTATAACCTTTATAAAACTCTTTTACAATACCTTGTTACATTACATATAACTCTCCACGAATCATGTTATTTCATGATAGTGTTGTAGCTCCTACAACACCCTCCAAAAAATACATAAAGTCATAACACACACTTCAAAATTTTTTGGAGCCCCCTTAAAACCAAAGAAGGAAAAAAGGCCAAGTAAAGTTCTAAAGGCAAGTCGCTAAGTCGCATATGCATTATTTGTGACCCATGCGACCTATGCGACTCTGCGACCCTAAGGTCGCATAGGTCGCCAGGTCGCAAGAGTCAGAATTTGATCAATTTTCGACTCAGCGACCTAGCGACCTTGAGGTCGCAAGGTCGCAAGGTCGCAAAATGAAGTTTTAAGGAAATTTGCGACTCAGCGACCTTGTGACCCAGCGACCTGAAGGTCGCAAGGTCGCAAAATTGCGCCTTGCGACCTCATTGAATGTCCGCACGTGCGACCTTTTTATATAAGGTCGGGTCGCTAGGTCACATTTGTGACTCTCAGCGAAATTCGTGGAATTGCTCTGACAGGTTGACTGGCGCGTTTTCTTCCGGGTAAGTTGCCTTTTCCCGCCCTCTACGGGAAACTATTTGGTCAGGACACCCCCTGCATGTCTTGGAGAGCAATGGAAACACTAGGTGAGGTGGCACACTGGTTCCCATTCGCTGAATTCACAATCATCCGAGTATTTGGCTCGTTTAAAGCACCACACGCTCTACCTAAGTTTGTTACCGACAAGGTGCTCATACAAGAGGTATGTTTTCAGATGACCTTGGGTTTCTCTAACGTCCTTACCAAAGGTAAGAAGAAACCTTGGCCTGCTCTACCTCTCACCGTTGGTGCCTATACGGTCAAAGACTCCAGAGAAGTCGCACGTGAAGGGGAAGAGGTGAAAAGCTATCACTTCAGAAATCTGGGCAGCCGAACCTACGATCCAGTCAGGATAGTTCCTGAACATTGTAAAAGGGCCAATTTCAGATGGAGCTATCAGCATGTCGAGTGCCCGGATGAGGACGAGAGAAGAAATTGGTATAATGCAAACCGGCATCTCGCGCCAGGACTCGACTCTGACCGAGAAGGAGAAGAGCATCAGAATTTAGAAGAAAGGAGCCAGAAGCTTGGAGGTTCTTCCTCCTCCAAAGATAAAAGAACACAGACCGGTACAGGACCTGACACCGCAGATCAGCAAAGGGAAGCAGAAGCCCAAGCCAAACTGGAAGAGGAGAAGAAGAAGAAGGAAGAGAAGAGAAACGCAAGAAAGACGCCGCAACGTAACGAAAAAAGAAAAAGAAGTTATGAGAAAGAAAGAAGAAGAAGGAGGCACAAAGGCTGCGTAAAAAGGCACCGAAAGAGGAACTCGATTGGGCAGTCGATCGT
Organism: Pinus albicaulis; assembly: GCA_034641835.2. Classification (NCBI taxonomy): domain Eukaryota; kingdom Viridiplantae; phylum Streptophyta; class Pinopsida; order Pinales; family Pinaceae; genus Pinus; species Pinus albicaulis. The sequence continues at coordinate 367,057,892 of CM076574.1, read as the reverse complement.
CAAAAGAAGGCAGAACAAGCCGCCGCGGCAGAGCGAAAGAGAAAAGCTGAAAAGGAAGCAGAGGCAGAGACAGAACGCAGGAAGAAGGAGGAACACGACAAGGCAGAAGCCGAGCGCCGGCAAAAGGAGAAATAAAAGGGTCAAACGCAGGATGAGGACGACGAGCTAATAGACGACATTGACATATCTCCCCTGGAGATCCCTTCAGGTGGCGCGAAAAGTACCCTCAATGTTGATGATTTTCCCGGGGAGCAAGAAGAAGAAGTCTTCGACCTGACCAGATTGACATTTGACCAATTCTCTTTCAAAATACGGCAAGAGAAGAGGAAATCCTAACGTCGCCACTCCCGCCATCCCACGGCCCCACCTAGAAGGACATAGTCCCGTACACAAGGACCAATCCAAGCTTATGATAGCTGCCGTTTAGGCACCGCCACGTTAAATTTAAGAAAATGTCATGAGATGAGCAGAGAAATTATTTTTGATGAATCGGCTAAAAGTGGCAAAGAGCAGAGAAATCAAGGCTAGAAAATGAGATGCTCCAGCTCCAGGGTAGGCCCGATCAAGTGAATGAGGTCCCACTGGCGGTCAAGAAGGAATGTGATGTGTTGGAGATGACAATGAGGCAAGTATACCAGGAAATGTTCACCCTGAAACAAACAGTGGCCCCATTGGCAGAGGCACGAGAAGAAACCAAGCAGAAACACGAACAACTCAAGGAAGCCTCGACAGCCTTGGACAAAATGATGAATTGGACAGCCCAGTATCAGCAAGCTCCCGAACACGTGCCTCGGAAGGATTGGAGTCATACGCAAGAAGCCAAAGTACAAATTCGGATGAGTATGCAATCCAAAGACAAGCTGTCCAAAGATCTGGACAAAGTAGTGTCTGCGTATAACCACCTAATCAGTGGTATCGACTCCATGAACGCTCTTCATCACATTCCATCATTAGGGGCACTAAATGAAACTAAAGGCTGGGAGTAGGTAGAGCAGGAAATTCAGTCTTTTCTGCAGCCCGTAAGACAAGCTGCTGCCGCGCCGGAATTCGAGGCATCACAAGAGAATCTGAACCGGTTGCTTGTCACCCCAGTGCAAATCTACACCAAGCTTGCTTCTCTCTGAATGCTGATCTCCCAGAAGAAGGAGACTCTGGTGCCGAATGCTCTAGAATGTATGCATCGGATAAAAGAGGAAAGCCCTCTTGTCGCTCCTATAACGGCAGATTACCAGACTTGGAAAGACTTCATCACAGGCAAGAAAGTCGACGCTCCAGAAACCTCAATTGCGCGACCACCTTCATAGTTTCAAACGCTGGGTCGCAGGTCGCATCTGCGACCAAGTCGCAGGTCGCATTTGCGACCAGGTCGCAAGTCTCATTTGCGACCAGGTCGCAGGTCGCAATTTTGACAAACAGGAAGTTGAACCGTCGGAAGGCCATAAGTGCGGCTGTTGAATCTATAAATACCCCTGTAGGGAGCATTGTGAAGGGCTGCTCTTTTGTGGACTGAAAAGCAATATTGCATTGTAACTGAAAGATCATACTCTTGATATATGAAATACAATACATGTTAAAACCCCTTTGATTGGATGATGTGTTTAGCTGAGACAACATTGTGTGTATTCTGCGTGCAGTTTCAGAATATCTTCTGATTAATGAATGTGTGTTATTGTTAGTATCATTCATGCACCATAGCTATCTGTGATTGTGTTGATGATGCTCAAGTTTATTATTCACTTTATGAGGAATGTTAATGAACTGTTTTATTAGCATTTCGTTATATATTTCGGAAAGTTAAGGGATATTCTTGCCGTAAAGAACTGTTTCTTCGGCGGTCAGATTATCCTGCATGCATACCCCATAGATGTGTTGCTAACGACACTTCCTGAGTGTATGCATTCTGTCTATTACCTTGCTACGCACAATGTTATATATTGGTTTTATACATCAGTCATGTATGTTGTATCGTGTGAATGAGTGTATGTTTGCAGTCTCAATCAGGTTGCTCGAAACCGAAGAGATAGTCATTTAAGTGGTAGCCGGACCCACACCCCGGACGGGATCCCTATTCCAAACGGTTCAAAGTCTAATTGGGACTTTCTACCGGGGAGATCCCCTACTGTTGGCCGGACATATTTTCCCGTCAACAGATTTGGCGCTAGAAGGAGGGCCATGGCATCCTCCCAGCATACAACAGACATTCCATCCCAAACTCCCCGCCGGAAGGTCATAAATAACGAAGTTGCCCTTCCCCCTTAGAAGATATTCCAACGGTGGAAGCCCGATACTTCGAAATCACTAACGAACAGCTGAGAGCCTTACGCCCAGTTGCCCGTAATCTCATCAGGGATTTACGGTATACCCCTATCATGGAATTCCTAGCCCACACTAGGACCCCTGCCGATAACATCACTCGCAATGGCGTGCTAGTCCGTACCGTACCCGAACTTGTAAATACCATGATTGAGGACCTCGCACGGGCTGTCCAGGAAAATGACCCCGTTACCCACGATAGTGAAGGTTTCCCTGATACTGAACCTTTCCCCGAACCACAGCCTGACTTACATCAGTGGACCAACAACCAAGTGTATTCCCCACGAGAAGGAGAAGGGGAAAGAAGAAACGAAAGAGAAGGTAACACAGCCCGACGGAATGCAGAGGAAGTCAATAGGCCTCGAAGAAATGAAGGTGGAGCCAACAGGGGTCAAGGTCGTGGTGGTAGAGGGAATATCATTCACGACCTGAGACACCATGCCAACCATAATCACCACCAAAACCAAAATAGGCCCCCCCCTTACAACTGGGAGTTGCTTAGAAACGTGAATAACCGTGAAAGACACCGAGATGAACACTCTCGTCGTCATGAAGGAACATCGGTGTCAGGGACGGGAAGTGAGTCTAAAGCAGAAACCCGACACCATCAACGCCCCAGGAGGGTGCAGCCTCTGGCCTGGATGGCTCAATCCCCTTTGGCCCTCTTAGGTCCTCTCCATGATATGCCCAGACACCCAGAGAAGCATCTTCCTAAGTTCGATCCAGAGAAAGGTACATCGGCAGAAGACCATATTAGTAGTTTTTATCTGTCTCTACAAATCATGAGAGTTCAGTCCGATGATGTTGCATGTCGTCTTTTCCCACACACTCTTGTAAGCCAGGCAGCCACCTGGTACCGCTCCCTACCCAGTGCGTCTATTACTTCATGGGACCAGTTCCGTCGTGTGTTCCTGCAAAAGTTTGCAGAAGATAAAACACCCTCTATGCTCCTCACAGAACTAAGCACCATCAAGTGTCATAGAAAAGAGAAAGTTAAAGACTTTAACCAACGCTTCGCAACCATATTGCAAAAATTTCCTCCAAACTTAGCGTTGGACGATTCTATCACCATCGACTACTATACCAAAGCCCTCCCTAGGGATATTGCAGTTTTCGTCAAACGTGAGGCCCGCGCTACTCTTACAGCAAATTACGCTGCTGCTCTCGTGGTAGAAAAAGACATGTTGTCAATAGGAGTCATGGATCATGACGGAAAGGATGATCACAAATCAACCACTAAAAAGGGTCAGTCTTCCACCCCAAATAGAGAGAGAAATTTTCGATTTCGAAAGTATGGCCAAGACCCTCAAACTACTAACGAATGAGGTCTCTGACTTAAAGAGAAAAGGCGTTGAAACCTCAACTACAAATAAACCTCCCAAACCTTTTTTCAAGAAAAGCAATCCCAACACCAGCAAGCCTCCGTCAAACACCAGTGCCGCTCTCAACGTGGAGGAGATAGGGAAAGACAATTTTTTCTCTTTTCACCAAGCTGCCCATTCTGAAAAGACGTGCCCGCAATGGATTGGCAGCATGACCGCAGTGGTTAACCAACTTTTGGATGATCAAACTCCAGGAAGCCTGACAGAGGATGAAGTTTCTGATCGAGACGAATTTTCGCTCCTAGATGGGGAATCGGGAGCCTCTGTCTTAACTTTTGATGTAATCCGCGGGGGAGAGAGTCTTTCTCCCATTGATATTAACATGGCAGGAAGTCCCAAGGCTCAGCCCACTCGAAACTATAGTCTTAGAAGCAAAGGATCTATTCCCGAACAATCATATGAAGACAAGAAAAGGGCTTTCCTGAGGAAAATTCTTCCCCCTAGCAACGAAGGACCAGCTACGCTGGACAAGCCTACCAATAGTAATGGCAAAGCAAGTCAAAAGACCAAACTCCCAGTGGAACCATCGAAAACCACTACCGAACCTAGTCCCCAAACTGATACTAGCTACAACATAGTGGAGGACATGAAAAAGACCAGGGCTAATATCTCGCTCTACGAGTTGGCCCGCATCACGAACCAAAAAGAACTTATCCTAAAAGCTTTCGCTAACAACCAAAACACGAAGAACGTCAGCAACACGTCTGCACAAACCAGTCCAGATATCCAATCTATAGTGAACGCTGTCAACACGAATTCGAGAGGATCCACCCCTCCATTTCTCTTATCGTTTGAGATGTTTAATTTCAACGTTCACAATTGCCTCGTTGACTCTGGTGCATCCACGAATGTCATGCCTCTATCTGTGTGCAAGAAACTCAACATCCTCCTAGAGAAAACTGACACAAAAATCATTCAACTGGACAGATCACAAGTACCAGCAGTTGGAGAATTAAACAATGTCATCATCCGCCTCTCATCCGACTCTAGGGTTCATCAATGTATTGATATTGTGGTGGTTGACATCCCAGAAGCCTATGGTGTACTGCTTAGTAGAGACTAGTCTAGCAAATTGCAAGGATATTTCGCCACAGATTGGTCTCACTTATGGCTACCTTACAAAGGGAGAAACAACCAAATCAGAGTCGAGAGTGAACCATACATGAAACACACTGTAACTGATTTGGATGCTACGAATGAACCCATCAGCTTCGCCCAAGAGGAACTTGGTATGTGTTTTCTAGATTCCATTTTTGGATGTTACCAACCTCCCCAGTCTGTAGTAGGCCCCGAGGTCCTTTCTGAAATGACTCTCGTCGCAGAGGAACAACCCAAACTGTATCACACCAAGCCGAAATTCCTCCGCAAACCGCCACCCCAAAGGACCCGGAAAATGATATATGGACATTGTATTACGACGGTTCCAAGAATCTCAATGGTTCTGGCGCCGGCTGCGTTTTGCTTGATCCGCATAAGAAAAAATTCTTAGTCTCTTGTCGTCTCGAGTTCCAATGCACTAACAACACTGCCGAGTACGAAGCTTTGATCCTTGGGCTTAAAAAGGCGCTGGATTTGAAGGTAAAATGCTTACGGGTCATTGGAGACTCCGAGATTATCACTCGGCAGGTACGCAACACTATTCACTGTTTGTCTCCACATTTGAAGGCGTATCAGCAAGAGGTATGGCGATTAATTTCTACTTTTGACGCTTTTGGAATTAAGTCTGTTCTAAGAATGCATAACGCAGCAGCAGATACTCTAGCTAACGCTGCCGCCAGGTTTACCCCCTTGAGGGACGGGTTTTCTATTGAGGTTATGTATAAACCATCTGTGCCAGACAATATCACTAATTTGCGTGTTTTTGATGATGATCAACAGGTGCTGGAATTTATGTGCAACTCAGAGATATTCAAAGACGCTGCTATAGATGAAGATGAGCACGACCAAGCTATGCAAAAGGAGTACGAGCAAGTCAAAGGGAACCCCATGCCTAAAGGGGTGGTATCACTTGAAAAGCTTTTCGATCTGCAAAACCGTTTCCGTGGGCCACCAAATGCAAAAGTACAGAGCTCTATTTTAGCTCATCGACAAGTGAATTTGGGATCAGAGGATAATCCTAAATTCGTCAACCTCGGGAAGGACTGCACCCCCCAAGAGGCCCAGGATTTCACTCAGCTATTTCGCAAGTATCGCGACGTGTTCGCTTGGACATATGAGGAATTACGCACATACGATACTCGAATCATACAACACGTGATACCGATCAAAGAAAATGTCAAACCATTTCAACAAAAGATTAGGAAAGTACACCCTACAATGGAACCACTGATTCTAAAAGAACTCAAGAAACTTTTGGATGCCCGCATTATCTTCAAAGTTCGCCACTCCACATGGGTGTCAAATTTGGTTCCGGTACGGAAGAAGTCAGGTGAAATCCGCCTATGTGTAGATTTCCGAAACCTAAACCGGGCCTCGAGTAAAGACAATTACCCAGTTCCCCCTATGGAGCAAATATTACAGGCAGTGTCCGGGTCAGAGATGTTCTCTCTGTTGGACGGATTCTGTGGTTACAATCAGGTACTGGTGGCCGAACCAGATAGGTTAAAGACTACATTTCGGACTAAGTGGGGAACTTTCGCTTACAGACGCATGCCTTTTGGATTAATCAACGCAGGAGCAACATTCCAAAGAGCTATGGATATAGCATTCAGGGGCCTGATTGGCCAAAGTGTGGTAGTCTACTTGGATGATGTTACGGTGTTCTCCAAACACCGAGGGGATCATTTGCGTCACCTCAGACAGATCTTCGAAAGATGCAGAAAATGCGGTATCTCGCTCAACCCAAAGAAAATCGTTTTTGCCGTAGCAGAGGGAAATCTACTAGGTCACATCATAACTAAACAAGGCATTGTCGTTGATCCAGAACGTGCGAAAGCCATTGCTCATATTTCTCCCCCCAGCAGTAAGAAAGCGATGCAGTCCTTTTTGGGAAAGATTAATTTTGTACGTAAGTTCATATCAGATTTCGCCCAGATAGTGAAACCACTGCAGGGAATGATAAAGAAAAATGCCACTTTCAAATGGAATCAACCCGAAAAGGAAGCTTTCGACCAAATCAAGAAAGCTATAGCCGAAGCGCCTTCCCTCCAGAGCCCAGATTTCGGCAGAGATTTCAGCCTGTACACGTTTGCTTCGGATTCATCCCTGGCAGCCGTACTCACACAAAAGGACAGAAATAATGACGAGCGTCCCATTTCGTTCATGAGCACTGGTCTACAGGGAGCTGAATTAAATTATCCTGAAATCGAGAAACAGGCTTATGCGGTGTACAAAGCGGTCAAACATTTCAGACCATACATCTTGAAAAACCATGTCACAGTTTATGTTCCCCATCCAGCTGTTCGCTCACTATTCATGCAGCAAGAGTTGGGCGAGAGGAGAGGGAACTGGGTTGCGTGTATGCAAGAGTACGACTTAGAGTTTAATCCGGCACGCACGGTTAAAGGACAAGGTTTATGCCAAATGGCCGCGGAGGCCGCAGGTTCCCAAAAAAGTGAAGAAGATAATTGGGAGCAAGAGATTGACATGTACCAAACTGACGTCATGCCCCAGGAAAGGAACCCGTCTTGGTACTCGGATATCTCGGGATATTTGGCGCACGGGGTATTGGAACAAAATCTAGATGCCCGGCAGAAACGTGCAATCAGACTCAAAGCCGCGTCCTACCGGTTAATCCAAGGGAAGCTCTTCAAGAAACATTCCAATGGAGTAATGTTGCGCTGCCTAGAACAGGATGAAGCTCAGAAGGTCTTAACCGAGCTGCACGATGGACCAGCAGGAGGTCATTTCGCCGGGGATACCACTGCCCATAAAATTATGCGTGCAGGTTATTATTGGCCAACCCTTTTTAGAGATGCTCACGCGTATGTTCGGAAATGCATTCAATGCCAGAAATTTGCAAGCTGAGAAGCGCGTCCGGCTGCTCCTTTGTTGTCAGTAGCAGTAGAAGAACCTTTTCAACAATTGGGTTTGGACGTCATTGGTGAGATTTTACCCCACTCTTCTAAGCAACACAGGTACATTCTGACGGCCACTGATTACTTCACCAGGTGGGTTGAAGCGGTACCATTACGCCAAGTCAACGATCAGGAGGTAATGCAATTTGTCACTCACTCCATCATTACCAGGTTTGGCGTTCCAACTTCCTTAGTGTTTGATAATGCAACGTATTTTTCATCTTTTAAATTATATGATTTTGCATTAGAAAATGGCATTGTTCTCAAACACTCTGCAAAGTACTATCCCCAAGGAAATGGTCTAGCATAATCAACAAATAAAAATCTGATCCGCATCGTCAAAAAGACCCTTCTGTCTCACCAACGAAACTGGCATAATGCTCTCCAAAACGCACTTTGGGCTGATCGCGTCACCCCTAAGTCATCAATAGGCACCTCACCATATTTTCTCGTGTATGGGAAAGAAGCCGTCCTCCCGCCCAATTTGTCTCTCCCCGCTCTACAGTTGTCTCAAGAGTGCCACGGTACCCCTTGTCCCGCCTTGCAAATCCGCATTGACACCCCGCTGAAACTAGAAGAGGAAAGGGCAGAAAACCCGGGAGAAATTCGCCATCCACCAGAGTCGGATCAAAAAATGGTTCGATAAAAAGTCTGCAGGAGACAAAAAATTTGAAGTAGGAGATCTTGTCCTAAAGTGGGATAAGGCACACGAAGAGAAAGGAAAACATGCAAAATTTCAAGCACTATGGATAGGTCCCTTTCAGGTTAAAGAAAAGATAGGTTCCCATACTTTCCGACTGCAAACTCTGGAAGGAAAAGCTGAGGTCCTCCCGGTAAACGGGCATGACCTCAAACACTACTTTACTTAAAACCCCCCTAAAAAAAAAAAAAAAAAAAAAAAAACTCTTTCTCCAGCTCTGCAAAGAAAACCTTGTCTAAAGCTGCCCGCAACTGACTCACTCCTTGAAGAGGTTCTATGCTGATGAAAGGCCCTTCCCGCCAAAATACGTGGCAGTCGAAACTCGCTTGTGATGGGCACCTAAAAGATAATACACGGTCTTACTAGAGTCTTCTAGCATAAGGAACCACCTAGCGGCTTAAAGGGGTGCAGGTAGAAGAGGTCTTGCATAGCAGCGACCGGATCGTGAGGGAACAGGGTTAACTCAAAAGAATTGCAGGTCATCTGGGAAAAACCCGAGTCCTCACATGAGACCAGGAGCAACCTCTCTGCAAGCAAAATAAGTCGGGATCCCTCATCCGCCCAGGCAAAATATGCCCATCTAAATAAGTGCCACACGCACATTCTCAAATAAGTGCAATCGCACACAAATAAAGGGTAAAGGATTGAGAAAGGCTTCCTGCGCAGAGAGGTGTTGTAACGACTCCGCCGGGGTACTGACCAGGCTCGCTGGCAGCGGAGCAACATTCACGACTCCTTAGGCAGTGACTCCGCCGGAGCCGAGAGGTTCGCTGGCAGCGGAGCAACACCATGAGGACGAAATAATTGTACCGGACCCTGCAGTGGCCCAAGGTTTCCCCGACCCTCTCGATCCTGGAAGCGCGAGGAATTAAAATTCGGTTGATCTGCACCCAACAAGCCAAAAGGGCTGGTGACTACGCAGGGTGGCAAAGGAAGGAAAGTGTAAACTCTGAGGTAAAAGAACAAGCAAGTACTAGACCCCTCCCTCCTCCCTCATCGACCCTTCATCAGCAGAGACTCTGAATTCATCCAGTGAATCGCCATTTGTTGTAGCTCCTACAACACCCTCCAAAAAATACATAAAGTCATAACACACACTTCAAAATTTTTTGGAGCCCCCTTAAAACCAAAGAAGGAAAAAAGGCCAAGTAAAGTTCTAAAGGCAAGTCGCTAAGTCGCATATTCATTATTTGCGACCCATGCGACCTATGCGACTCTGCGACCCTAAGGTCGCATAGGTCGCCAGGTCGCAAGAGTCAGAATTTGATCAATTTGTGACTCAGCGACCTAGCGACCTTGAGGTCGCAAGGTCGCAAGGTCGCAAAATGAAGTTTTAAGGAAATTTGCGACTCAGCGACCTTGTGACCCAGCGACCTGAAGGTCGCAAGGTCGCAAAATTGCGCCTTGCGACCTCATTAAATGTCCGCACGTGCGACCTTTTTATATAAGGTCGGGTTGCTAGGTCGCATTTGTGACTCTCAGCGAAATTCGTGGAATTGCTCTGACAGGTTGACTGGCGCGTTTTCTTCCGGGTAAGTTGCCTTTTCCTCCCTATGTTTCCCTCTTAAGCATTTCTTGCCATTTCTGAGCCTCCCCACGGTCTTATTTATTTTCTAGAAAGGATGGGGGGTTTTCTTTGGATTTTTACCGTCGTTTTCTTTCCCACAAACCCCAAGGTCACCCGTCTCTTACCTAATTCCCCATGGCTGTGCCTTATGGTCAGTTTAGGCCCTTTCAAACCGCAGACTTTTCCCATTAAAGAAAGTTTGGCCGCAAGGTCGCGCGCGCGCGAAACCCCCGTGAGTCGCAAGCGCGACCTGCGACCTAGCGACCAGGTCGCAAGGTCGCAAGGTCGCAAAACTCCCACTCAGCGACTCTGCGACCCTGCGACCTAGTCGCGAGGTCGCGAGGTCGCGGGTGAGACCTTTTATAGATCAGCGACCCAGCGACTCCCAGAGAACAGTCAATTAAATCTTTGCATGTACAGACTCTATTTAGCCATTATCATCATGTCTTTCTTATCCTGTGATTCTGTTCTAAATGCAGCAGGTGAATTCAGAGCAGACACAGTACCGGTCCTCTCCGACTCTAGCAATATGGCACCCCGGGTATCCCGAAGGAGAAGCAGGCAGGTGGTGGAGGAAGAATCAGACACAGACGTACAAATATCTCCACCGCCAATATACAGAGACACCCTTTGCACCTTCGCAAAGGAGGATAGCCTGAGGTGGTATGAAGTATACCGTGAGTTCGCCATGCTAGAAGAAGATTTCCCTGAAGATCTCCCGGACCGTGAAATATACCTGAAAGTCAAAAAGTCCAAATTACATCTAACTGGGTCGCATCCTGCCATCTTTCCGTGCCCAGAGATGTTGGACTGGATCATACAGAAGACGGATCCGAAAAGCTTCGCAATCCGAGATAGTGCAGGGAAAGCTTTCGCAACATTGGAAAGTTCAAGAGCACAGGTCTACTACTCGCTACCCAAAGCAGAGGTGAACTTCACCCCAAGATGGTTTGCTGCAAATGAAGTGCCGATGGTTGACACGATCAGAAGATGGTGGGCAGAACCGGACAAATTTAAGATCAAAAAGGACCAAGAGTACCCGGTGGCCAGTCTGAGGAAGGTCTATAAGCTAGTGGCCGCCATGCTGTGCAGGATATACGGGCGTTCGGACGCCACCACCTTCAACGGAACATGGGCAACCATCATAGAACACGTAACAGTCCACGGCACTCGGTTCAATTGGGCTGGGATATTAATGGGCTCCATGCACACAAACTTGGCTTCAGCTTTAGCCCCAGATGAGGGAGCGCCATCAGAATTCTACATGGCTTCGTATCTATTAGATGCTGTCTGTGCCCAGATGCATGTGGAGGGATGGCCACATAATTGGGACCCCGAACAGACCCAGGCAATACACTTGCAGACCAGGGTGTTCTGGGAATTTAGGTACAAGTCGGACATCGAGCAAATCTCTCACATATTCATGCCCGCCCTCTACGGGAAATTATTTGGTCAAGATGCCCCCTGCATGTCTTGGCGAGCGATGGAAACACTAGGTCAGGTGGCACACTGGTTCCCATTCGCTGAATTCACCATCATCCGAGTGTTCGGCTCGTTTAAACCACCACACGCTCTTCCTAAGTTTGTTACCAACAAGGTACTCATGCAAGAGGTGTGTTTTCAGATGACCTTGGGTTTCTCTAACGTCCTTGCCAAAGGGAAGAAGAAACCTTGGCCTGCTCTACCTCTCACCATTGGTTCCTATACGGTCAAAGACTCCAGAGAAGTGGCGCGTGAAGGGGAAGAAGCGAAGAGCTATCACTTCAGAAATCTGGACCGCCGAAATTACGATCCAGTCAGGATAGTTCCCGAACATTGCACAAGGGCCAATTTCAGATGGAGTTATCAACACATCGAGTGCCCGGATGAGGATGAGAGAAGAAATTGGTATAACGCAAACCGGCATCTCGCACCAGGAATCGACCCTGACCGAGAAGGAGCAGAGTATCAGAACATTGGAGGTTCTTCCTCCTCCAAAGATAAAAGAACACAGACCGGTGCAGGACCTGACACCGCAGATCAGCAAAGGGAAGCAGAAGCCCAGGCCAAATTGGAAGAGGAAAAGAAGAAGAAGGAAGATGAAGAGAAACGCAAGAAAGACGCCAGAACAGAACGGAAAAGGAAAAAAGAGGAGGAGAAAGAAAGACAGGAAAAAGAGGCACAAGCGGCGGCAGAAAAGGCACTGAAAGAAGAGCTCGATAAAGTCGATCATCAGAAAAAGGCAGAACAAGCCGCCGCAGCAAAGAGGAAACAGGAAAAGGAAGCAGAGGCAGAGGTAGAACGCCGGGAGAAAGAAAAGCGTGACAAGGCGGAAGCAGAGTGCCAGCAAAAGGAGAAAGAAAAGGGTCAAACGCAGGATGTAGAGGACGAGCTAATAGATGACATTGATCTATCTCCCCTGAATATCCCTGCAGGTGGCGCGGGAAGTACCCTCAGTGTTTATGACTTTCCGGGGGAGCAAGAAGAAGAAGTCTTCGACTTGACCAGATTGACCTTTGACCAATTCTCTTTCAAGATACGGCAAGAGAAGAGGAAATCCTTAATGTCAGGCTACCCTGCCATCTCCACGGTCTCCACCGGAAAGGACATAGTCCCAGACACAAGGACCAATCCAGTTATGATAGCGTCAGCAGGCACCGCTTTTGCCGCAGCCACAGAAGAAAATGTCACGAGGATGAGCAGAGAAATTATTTCTTTACAGAACCGGGTAAAAGCGGCAGAGCAGGAGAAATCAAGGCTAGAAAATGAGATGCTCCAGCTTCAGGGTAGGCCCGCTCAAGTGAATGAGGTTCCACTGGCGGTCAGGAAGGAATGTGATGTGTTGGAGATGACAATGAGGCAAGTATACCAGGAGATTCTCACCCTGAAACAAACAGTGGCCCCGTTGGCAGAGGCACGGGAAGAAACCAAGCAGAAACACGAACAGCTCAAGGAAGCCTCGGCAGCCTTGGACAAAATGATGAATTGGACAGCCCAGTATCAGCAAGCTCCCGAACACGTGCCTCGGAAGGATTGGAGTCATACGCAAGAAGCCAAAGTACAAATTCGGATGCGTATGCAATCCAAAGACAAGCTGTCCAAAGATCTGGACAAAGTAGTGTCTTCGTATAACCACCTAATCAGTGGTATCGATTCCATGAACGCTCTTCATCACATTCCATCATTAGGGGCACTAAATGAAACTAAAGGCTGGGAGCAGGTAGAGCAGGAAATTCAGTCTTTTCTGCAGCCCGTAAGACAAGCTGCTGCCACGCCGGAATTCGAGGCATCACAAGAGAATCTGAACCGGTTGCTTGTCACCCCAGTGCAAATCTACACCAAGCTTGCTTCTCTCTCAATGCTGATCTCCCAGAAGAAGGAGACTCTGGTGCCGAATGCTCTAGAATGTATGCATCAGATAAAAGAGGAAAGCCCTCTTGTCGCTCCTATAACGGCAGATTACCAGACTTGGAAAGACTTCATCAAAGGCAAGAAAGTCGACGCTCCAGAAACCTCAATTGCGCGACCACCTTCATAGTTTCAAACGCTGGGTCACAGGTCGCATCTGCGACCAAGTCGCAGGTCGCATTTGCGACCAGGTCGCAAGTCTCATTTGCGACCAGGTCGTAGGTCGCAATTTTGACAAACAGGAAGTTGAATCGACAGGAAGTTGAACCGTCGGAAGGCCATAAGTGCGGCTGTTGAATCTATAAATACCCCTGTAGGGAGCATTGTAAGGGGCTGCTCTTTTGTGGACTGAAAGGCAATATTGCATTGTAACTGAAGGATCATACTCTTGATATATGAAATACAATACATGTTAAAACCCCTTTGATTGGATGATGTGTTTAGCTGAGACAACATTGTGTGTATTCTGCGTGCAGTTTCAGAATATCTTCTGATTAATGAATCTGTGTTATTGTTAGTATCATTCATGCACGATAGCTATCTGTGATTGTGTTGATGATGCTCAAGTTTATTATTCACTTTATGAGGAATGTTAATGAACTGTTTTATTAGCATTTCGTTATATCTTTCGGAAATTTAAGGGATATTCTTGCCGTAAAGAACTGTTTCTTCGGCGGTCAGATTATCCTGCATGCATACCCCATAGATGTGTTGCTAACGACACTTCCTGAGTGTATGCATTCTGTCTATTACCTTGCTACGCACAGTGTTATATATTGGTTTTATACATCAGGCATGTATGTTGTATCGTGTGAATGAGTGTATGTTTGCAGTTTCAATCAGGTTGCTCGAAACCGAAGAGATAGTCATTTAAGTGGTAGCCGGACCCACACCCCGGACGGGATCCCTATTCCAAACGGTTCAAAGTCTAATTGGGAATTTCTACCGGGGAGATCCCCTACTGTTGGCCGGACATATTTTCCCGTCAACAGATAGTAATACTTCAAATCATGGATATACTGCCTCGAATTCCTCTCTAGTACTCTATTGGTTACGTGGCCAACACTTAAATCCTTATGTAGTGCAACAAATCCTTCATTTATAACCCTCGATTGGCTCGTAGCTTTGAGTACCATGAAATTAAATGCTTTGCGTTGAAATTGTAGCATTGTGTGTGATATGGTTTTGTTTATATCTGTTGATGTGAGAGGTCGATTGTATGGGATCCGGTTTATTAAATTTTTGTACTGGAATATTTAAAAATGATTATACGATTTGATATTCAGTACATTCCAACTGTGGTTAGGTTTAACCTAACATCTCATACTCTGCCTTACGCCTCGATCCCCAGAAGTTACTCAAGATTTGGACAAGTGTAGGGTTATACGTTGTTAGGGTTTTGATATTTCTAAGTTTTTAACTGTGGAATTTTCCAGAATAGTATTATTTCCCTCTTTAGCGTTCTCTAACTTCAACGCCTATCCTCCTCTACAACTCTCATGGTGTCAAAAGGTCATTTAACTCCCGCATGGGTTTTAACCATCAACAGATTTATCTCAACCTTTCAATGCGTTCACGTCTAAAGAGTTTTCCCACAATTTCTCTCAGTAATATTCTTTTGTCTTGCCTAATTACCATTTATTTCATATGTATGTAGATTTTTAAATCTAGAAACTGAGATATCGATTATTGTATATATATAGTTCGGACTTTAATACATTTTACATCGGTGGTTCAGTTTTGGCTTTTGGTGTCATGGTAGCGAGGGAGATTTTTTATGGTGAAATTTCGATTCTCACAGGTAATCATTTTACTCTGTCCCCTTTCAAGTCGTTTATTTGTTTACTACTGGTTCCACTCTTCGTTACTGGAGTACGACCTGGTTGAATCGAACTTTCCAATCTTGTTGCATAGGAAGGTCGATATATAATTTCTTTTCAGAAGTCCTCTATGGTTTCGAATGGAATTAAAATTCTTTCTTCTTTTGTTATTTTAACTCAATTTTAATTTTATATAACTTTGTTGTCTACAGGTAAGCGTTTGTTCAATATTTTCGATATTTGATGCAATTAAACTTCTGCAATACCCATATATTAATATAAACGTTTTCTCCAGGTCGGTAATGCTCCATGATTTTTGTTTATATACCAGAGATTCGTGGTATCACTACAATGGCGTTTATGAAACTCAAAGACATTTCTATTTATCTCATTGAACAATTTCGTGGTTATTCTTGTATAAATTTTCACTTGATACCTGGGATAACCATCCCTAACTGAAATTAGCCTACTCGTTTTCCTTTAATTTCACTTTAGACTTGCCTTCGAGTTCCCGAGCATTTTACTGTCTATTTTATTCGACAATTATATATTTTTGCAAATGGATTCTTTTTTTTCCAGTATTATACAACAAATTGATTTTAGTTTCCTAGATTTTATATTATCAATACCTATTCATTTCGTTTTTCACTAATAATTCTATGATAATTTTCGATCATGTTATGATCTGAGTCTGCCAAGTAAATTCGAATTTTTCTGTAGATGTGGGTTTTATAACTATTAAAATGAAGACTGATATTGGTATAGAATTTTGGAATACATTAGTCTATTTTTCCTTATATTTTTGTTCACATATTTTAATACTCTCTCGGTTATCCACATATTTTTTTTTAAATAATTCCTACTTGCATAAGTTTCATTTTCCAGTTACTATATATATATATATATATACAGATAAAAAAACATTAATGATTTTTATAATGTGTACGGAAACGTATACTCCTGTTACATTTCCCCAGCTAATCAATAAGGTAACTTTTATTTCACTGTGTGTATTTGTACCGCAATACATTTGAACCTAAAGTGTATTGTGCATCTCCTTTTCCAATTATATATCTAGTATAAAGATTTTTTTAGTATTTTTTGATTTGCTCTCAATCGGTCCTGCATTATTCAACCTACATCTAGTTAAATTTAAACTCAATAGTAATTTAAAGGTGTATCTTACCTAGAAAATAGAGGATTTCATACTTGACACTTTGATAGGGTTTATGTATATTGCAGTCTTCTTTTATTTCTGACAGAACCATCTACAATTCCATCTAATAATTTTTAATACAAAACATTTCGTTTTAATTATCCATAAAATTGTTAAGTAGAGAGCATAAATTTTTATTCCCTATAGATATATCAGGGACATCTATTGTTCCCATACAGATATATCAATGACCTCTATCTTTCTAATATGGCATTTAGATTGTTCATAATAGCATAGAAATCTGTTTGGTTCATATTAGAATTAAAATTGTTCACTAAGTATGTTGTTGCGATACAGTATAGTTTATTATTGTCACTAAGTTAACAGAACTATAGGATCTGAATTCTGATGTACCAAATATAGTTGAATTTTTATTCTTTCTACACGATTATACACAGCTTAATAATGCAAATTCAATAAATTCTAGCCTTCATAGAAATTAGTAAAATTTCTATATATGAGTCTATCCATGTAACTGTAGATTCTAGCAGTAGATTTATGTTATAAAAATTAACCTGAATTATGGGAAAAATATATGTATCTCTAGATTTAGACCATTCTCTGGTTTAGAGATTCTGGTTGATAATTTCCCCATAACTTCTATCCCTACAACTATATAGATTTTAGAGATTCATTTCTTTACTGAAGAGTTTGTCGGATTATCCACAGTCTCATGAAACACTTGTCAACGTTTCGAATCCCAACGAGGATCCATTCCAATGGATCCATTCCAATGTCCTGAAGATGGATCCCCGTTGGGATTCAAAACGTCGACAAGTGTTTCGTGAGACTGTGGATAATCCAGCAAACTCTTCAGTAAAAAATAACCACAGGAACTTGAAAACCAAGATTCATTTCTCCTAATGAAATCTGTTAAATGGAAAGAATAATAAAATTTTAAAAACATTAATTTATACTTGCAGTTATAAAATTTTGCACCATTTCATAATATCATTTATAATAAAATTTTATAAAATAATTGTACATGCCAGTCACCTATGACCAATCCTCCCAACGTTAGAGTTGTTCTGTCTCCAAAACTCACCCTCGAGCTGAGATCTTCTCCAAGAACATACCCCCCTCAATCTGTTCTGGAGCAGCTTATTTAATCTATGCTATCCCCAAAGCTTGTTTCCAATTCTGCATCTATAATTTCAGGATTATTTATTCCTGTTTGCCTAGGCTTCCCTTATTTAGGGATTTTTAAAGCTTCTTTATGCTTTTCTAGCTTTTTTTACCTCTTCCCAACTACTTTCCTCATCATTGGAGAAATTTATATTTTTCAAAAATCTAAATTAGAAATAAATTATTTCAAGATTTTTTGAAAGATTTTGGGGAAAGTCTTAACTTCTTTCCATAACCTCATGGATTAGGTAAGTGATCTCAAAATCTCATTTGGTCATAGTGCACACAAAACATTTTATTTATTTTTCATAAATAATTAATTACCTACATCCACACAATATTTATCCATTGGGGTCCACTCCCCTTTTGACTTAATTTCAAATGTCTAACTTGAAAAACATAATACTAGGGGTGTTAAATATTCCCCCTCTGAAAACAAACACCGTCCTCGGTGTTAACAGTTAACTACTAGAGTTTATTTTAAAAATAAAAATGGATAATTTTCCATCATCTCAAATTTTCTTTCCCACGTAGATTCTTCAACAGTAAAGTGCTTCCACTGCACCTTTACTCTGGCTATTGTTCTATTTCTCAATTCAATTTCTTCCCGCTGCAAGATTTGAAGCAGCTTTGGAATTTTGGTTCCCCCTGAATCACATTCTAATCAATAATGTGAGAAGCATCATGTACATATATTTTTTTTTCAATAAAGAGACATGAAACACATCATGAACTTTAATATGTAGAGGTAAGGTCAGTTTATAAGCCACTAGTCCCATCCTTTCTAGGACTTCAAAGAGTCCACAGTATCAAGGAGCCGATTTTACACAACTACCAGTATGCAAAGTGTTCTTTTGGTTTTAATACACCAATAAACCTGATCACCCAAATCTCTTCCTGTCAGCATATCTTTCATAATTTGATTTTCCCTTCTACTTCATTGCAAGAAGGCTATCTGGACGAACCCTATATTCCACGTTCTCTCTGTCCACAATTCATACCAATTTATGTAAGTAATATCATATACATATATTGATAATCACAACTACATTCCGAACTTTAATAATTTCAATAAATTCAGTGGTTAGCCCAAACCGTTCAGGTTGATGGTAGTTTTAGTGCCCTTTTTGCACAACTACTTATCATTTCTTGTCTTTTGATGAGATTCCCTTGTCACGTAAACTTAGTCTAGTTCGGCTTTTCTTGATTTTCCAAGAGATTTATCTGCACTTATTTCCACCATTTTCCCTTGTTCCAGAGTGGATAATTTTATGTTACACACTTGGCTAAACAAATTTACAACTTTGCATTAGTATTTATGAATGAAAGAAAACAAATTGTATCATATGGAGGGTTATAGTTACCCTTTCTCAGTTTGTAGCTGTTCTACCAGTACTTTCACATTGTTTTCTTTTGTTAGCAAATCAATTTAATTTGTAATAACCAGACTCACTATTACTATTTCTTTTCTGAATTATTCATAGTATATCAGATCTTTGTTTGATACTAGGGTTCATTTTCTTGAACTTAGCTCGAATCCTTTGTCTATTTGAATAAAAATGTATATATATATATATATATATATATATATATATATATATATTTCCTAGTAAGTTCTTTCTCATTTTAGAAATTTCTTTAGAAATTTCTAAAGGTAATTTAATACCTTATTACTTGAGCATTACTCAAATTGTTGAGATATTCGAACCATCACAACACACTTTTTTTCTTTTTTCTTTTTTTTCTTTTTATGGGTTACAAAGGAGATATATCCATACTGCAACAAATTTTACTCTTCTTGAGCTTTACTACTACCCCTCTAGGCTTGTACCAATTTATATCCCACTTCTTTATATTATGATTTATTGGATTGGTAAAACAAGATCAGTTGTCCTAAAAATTCAATTCCATTTTTTTTTTTTCAGCACTTTATGCTTTTCTTTTGGGTTCTATCTCCCCTTTGAACCAACATGACCAGAATCTACATAGTCTTACATAGATTTCATAGATTTTAAATCAGTAGTACTTCTTATGGCTTCTATTTTAACTCCCACCAATTTTTCATATAACACTAGTTTTTATCTTTATCTTATAACTAACTTCCTTATTTGGAACTAATTCTAGAATTTCATCCACAACTATCCTCTTACCCTCTTTGGGTCGAGAATTTTTTTAATAGGCAGCATTACTCCATTCTTGGAACTTTGAGAGGTTTGTGGTTCTTCTACCCTACACCACTTATTGTTTTGTTTTGGTTTTTTTTTTTTCCAGTTTGTTGAAGACAATTCTCCTAAAATTTATCCACTAGCTTTAATTTATTTATTTTTTTTATTTTTTTTTTCGTCACAAAGTTTTGATCTGATGGGTTTCCTACACACCCCAAATCCAAATACAGCTCAACCTCTTTTCTCTAGGTTTTCAGTTGTCGGATGTAGTGCTATTATACTATCCACAAATTTAATAATCAGGGAAATTAGATTTTATAACAACAAAATTTTATGGGTGTGAGTACCCATAATTCAATACTTTCTATTTGATAGTGCACCAAATGTAGCTTCTTTACGTCCAATTCTTCTACATACAATTTTTAAATCAAATCATTTCTCTGTGACTTTTTCATTTTATCATCTTGAACCCCAGAATTTTTTATGTATATATATCAATCATTTAATTCTCTTCCCCGCCTACACTGCATTCCCATTGTACACTCATTTCTCATTCTTAATGGATGTAGAAATTGATTTGTCATTTTTGAAATTATATTGGTATGCTTGACTGGTACATTAGAAGTTAAAACTTCCTCTCCCATAAGTTATAAGTTCAATAATCCCTCTGGCTGTATTTATAGTATTCATTTTGATGGTTTATTGTTTCGACTATATATGTCTCTGTGTGTGTATATATATATATAGGCATATTTTTCCATCAAGATTTTTGATACTTCTAACTTACATACGCGATTTAATTAAAACTGAAATTTTGCATTACTTCAGTTATAATTACTTCTTTTGATTCAACTATTATCCTTTCATCAAAGAGGATATGTTAGTATACCCCATTACTATATAGCTCAATTTTTTCTTTTCCACCCATATATTACGAATTTAATTTTTTCTGTTCCAATTAGGACATAAATTTTAAGTACATGCTGATATAGACCTGGTCTCTAATGCAGATAGAGATTCTTGTTTTTCTCTTTTTCCCCATACTTTCTTTTAACCATGTCTCTTTTTCATGGTTTGCAATTTCTTTTAACTAATTAAAGGCTGATGGTTTCTAACCCATATTTTCATTTCTTTTATTATTTTATCTGATTGCATTTGAATTTCTGGTCCTACCCCATAATAACCGCTGCATCTCGAGTTGGAGTTTTGGGATTGGGACTTGGCCTTTCTCTGGTTCGAGCTATTTCATTCTGTTTGTATCATAGCTCTGGTGTATTTATTATGGTTAACAAGACCGTAGGTACTACTTTTATCCTATGGATTTATGAAAAACATATCGTATTACTATTTTCACTTTTGTTCCACTTGAACTTCCTCTGATAATAGTTCTATTATCATTTTCTCATAGAATATTTTAACCCATATCGGTTACTGATTTCTTTCATCGAAACCCAAGGTAATACATTCTAACAACATTTGCATAATTTTATTAATTTTAATGTAACTGGGTTATGAGCTTTTGTTACACAGTTGTATATAACTTCTTTACGTCATTTTTTCTTCTTTTATGATGGTCTATCAGCCGAGCATATGATTTGCATCGCTCTACAAGGTATGAAATTTAATTACAAAGTCATGTTTATTCTTCAGAATTCTCAGGATTTTGTTTTTCTAACTTTTTAATTTTTCTACTTCCAGGAAATCCCACCATCTGTTGTAGATAACCACGGTTACTTCTTAATACATAGAATCAATTTCTAACTTCCATTTCTCCCCTATGTAGGTCTGAAAATAATTTTTCTTCGTTGTCTTTAGCCTTAGATGGAAACAGCCTATATTTAATTTTGTAAATATCTTAGGAGTTTTTCCCACTTTCTGTTAACCCTTAATATTCCATTAAATATTTTGAAACCTATAGAATGATCATTATTATAGTAGAAGGTGAACTCATATTCAATTATTACCTTAAATTTACTGCTACTAATATTGGTATATGAGTAAGCACGAAACAAGTTTATCTTGCTTCTCGCTAGTGAACAATAGCCCCTTCTCATCAGTTATCATTCGCAGGTCTAGACTGCGGTACTATTTATATACAAAATTTTACATTAGTAAAATTTAAATTTCATACAGAAGCATACCATTTTTGTGTGGTTAAATAGTTTTTCCAGTGTTTTAACCTTGCTCTAATTTTATATATGCTAGCATGTCATTGTGGTTTTCAAGCTATACCATTCCTCGTTGCATTCATGCAACATAGCCTTCAAAGGAGCGTTGGGATCTAGCGTGTTATCTCCACCACCCATATCAACATAAATTTCATCTCCTTCAACCATTTAATTTTCAGTTTCAGTACCTTTGTACACTAAAACAAAACAACATCTGTAACAATATAATTTTTCAAAAAAATTATTTTATGCAGTGAGCACAACAACAGCCCAGTTTTTCTAACATGGGCTCTGATACCATTTGTAATGTCTCTCCACACCAAAAAAAAAAAAAATATTTTATTTTTTAAATATTTTTACATGGGAAAATTCTCATAATCTTCCCTTAACTATTTTTCTATAATTAATAAGTACTACTCTAGTAATAGTACATCAAAATTTTATCTTGTCCTTGAGATACATGACTTTACTTCTTACTTCCTTATATATACATATATATATATATATATATATATATATATATATATATCCCTCAATAGACTATACTCTATTAAATAGACTATACCTTATATTTGGTCATTTTGGGTACCATTCTAATACCCTTATTTAAATTTTATAACCTTTATAAAACTCTTTTACAATACCTTGTTACATTACATATAGGTCTCCATGAATCGTGTTAAGGTATAATTTCATGATAGTAATACTTCAAATCATGGATATACTACCTCGAATTCCTCTCTAGTACTCTACTAGTTACGTGGCCAACACTTAAATCCTTACGTAGTGCAACGAATCCTTCATTTATAACCCTCGATTGGCTCGTAGCTTTGAGTACCATGACATTGAATGTTTTGTGTTGAAATTGTAGCATTGTGCGTGATTTGCTTTTGTTTATCTCTATTGATGTGAGAGGTCGATTGTATGGGATCCAGTTTATTAAATTTTCATACTGGAATATTTAAAAACGATTATACGATTTGATCTTTAGTACATTCCAGCTGTGGTTAGGTGTAACCTAACTTCTCAAAATTTTCCTTACGCCTCGATCCCCAAAAATTACTCAAGAGTTGGACAAGTGTATGGTTATACATTGTTAGGGTTTTGATATTTCTGAATTTTTAACCGCGGAATTTTCCGGAATAGTATTATTTCCCTCTTCAGCATTCTCTAACTTCAACGTCTATCCTCCTCTACAACTCTCATGGCATCAAAAGGTCTTTTAACTCCCACATGGGTTTTAACGGTCAGCAGATTAAGCTCAACCTTTCAATGCGTTCACATCTGAAGAGTTTTCCCACAATTTCTTTCGGTAATATTCTTTCGTCTTTCCTAATTATCAATTTCTTTTGATATGTATGTAGGTTGTTAAATATAGAGACTAAAAGATCAATTCATGTATTTATATAGTTCAGAATTTAATACATTTTACATCAGTGGTTCAGTTTTGGCTTCTGGTGTTGTGGTAGCGAGGGAGATTTTTCATGGTGAAATTTCGATTCTCACAGTTACTCATATTACTCTATCCCCTTTCATGTCATTTATTTGTTTACTACTGGTACCACTCTTCATTACCAGAGTACGACTTGGTTGAATCAAACTTGCCAATCTTGTTGCATAGGAAGCTCGATATATAATTTATTTTCAGAAGTCCTCTATGGTTTCGAATGGAATTAAAATTCTTTCTTCTTTTGTTATTTTAACTCGGTTTTAATTTTATATACCTTTGTTGTCTATAGGTAAGAGTTCGTTCAATATTTTTGATATTTGATGCGATTAAAATTCTGCAATACCCATATATTAATATAAAATTTTTCTCCAGGTTAGTAACACTCCACGGTTTTTTTTTCTATACCAGAGATTCATGGTATCACTACGATGGCATTTATGAAACTCAGAGACATTTCTATTTATCTCATTGAAAATTTTCGTGGTTATTCTTGTATAATTTTTCACTTGATACCTGGGATAACCATCCCTAACTGAAATTAGCCTAGTCATTTTCCTTTAATTTCGTTTTAGACTTGCCTTCGAGGTCCTGAGCACTTTACTGTCGATTTTATTCGATAATTATATATTTTTGAAAATGGATTTTTTTTTTCCAGTATTACACAACAAATTGATTTTAGTTTCTTGGATTGTATATTTTCAATACCTATTCATTAGTTTCTCACTAATAATTCTATGATAATTTTCGATCATGTTATGATCTGAGTCTGCCAAGTAAATTTGACTTTTTCTGTAGATGTGGGTTTTATAACTATTAAAATGAAGACTGATATTGGTATAGAATTTTGCAATACATCAGTCTATTTTGCCTTATATTTCTATTCCCGTATTTTAATACTCTCTCAGTTATCCACATATTTTTTTTTAAATACTTCCTACTTGCATAAGTTTCAGTTTCCAGTTACTATATATATATATATATATAGATATATATAGAGATAAAAAAAACATTAATGATTTTTATAATGTGTACGGAAATGTATACTCCTGTTACATTCCCCCAGCTGATCAATAAGGTAAATTTTATTTCACTGTGTGTATTCATCGCAATACATTTGAACCTAAAGTGTATTGTGAAATTCCTATTCCAATTATATATCTAGTATACAGATTGTTTTAATATTTCTGGGTTTGCTCTCAATCGGTCCTGCATTATTTAACCTGCATCTAGTTAAATTTAAACTCAATAGTAATCTAAAAGTGCATTTTACCTAGAAAACAGAAGATTTCCTACTGGACACTTTGATACGGTTTATTTATACTGCAGTCTTCTTTTATTTCTGACAGGACCATCTACACTTCCATCTAATAATTTTTAATACACAACATTTCGTTTTAATTATCCATAAAATTTTTAAGTAGAGAGCATAACTTTTTATTCCCTATAGATATATCAGGGACATCTATTTTTCCCATATAGATATATCAATGACCTCTATATTTCTAATATGGCATTTAGATTGTTCATAATAGCATAGAAATCTGTTTGGTTCATATTAGAATTTAAATTTTTCACTAAGTATGTTGTTGTAATACAATACAGTTTATTGTTGTCACTAAGTTCACAGACCTATAGGATCTGAATTCTGATGTACCTAATATAGTTGAATTTTTATTCTTTCTACATGATTATACATAGCTTAATAATGCAGATTCATTAAATTCTAGTCTTCATAGAAATTAGTAAAATTTCTATATATGCTTCTATCGATGTAACTGTACATTGTAGCAGTAGATTTATGTTATAAAAATTAACCTTAATTATGGGAATAATATATGTATCTCTAGATTTAGACCATTCTCTGGTTTAGAGATTCTGGTTGATAATTTTCCCATAAATTCTATCCCTAAAACTATACATATTTTAGAGATTCATTTCTCCTAATGAAATCTGTTAAATGGAAGGAATAACAAAATTTTAAAAACATTAATTTCTACTTGCAGCTATAAAATTTTGCACCATTTCATAATATCATCTATAATAAAATTTTATAAAATAACTATACATACCAGTCACCTATGACCAATCCTCTGAACTTTAGAGTTCTTCTATCTCTAGAACTCACCCCCGAGCTGAGATCTTATCCAAGAATAGAGCCCCCTCAATCTGTTCTGGAGCAGCTTATTTAAGCTATGCTCTCCCCAAATCCTATTTCTAATTTTGCATCTAGAATTTTAGGATGATTTATTCCTTTTTGCCTAGGCTTCCCTTATTTAGGGATTTTTAAAGCTGCTTTATTCTTTTCTAGCTTTTTTTACCTCTTCCCAACTACTTTCATCATCATTGGGGAAATTTAGAATTTTCAAAAATCTAAATTAGAAATAAATTCTTTCAAGGCTTTTTGAAATATTTTGGGGAAAGTCTTAACCTCTTTCCATAACCTCATGGATTAGGTAAGTGATCTCAAAATCTCATTTGGTCATAGTGCACACAAAACATTTTATTTATTTTTCATAAATAATTAATTACCTACATCCACACAATAATTATCCATTGGGGTCCACTCCCCTTTGGACTTAAGTTCAAATTTCTAACTTGAGAAACATAAAACTAGGGGTGTTACATTTTGAAACTCAAATTCAGACTTTTTAATCTTGATGATGCAACTTTGTTTGTTAATAAAGTTGGGAAAATAATTTTATATCTTTTGGTTTATGTAGATGATATTTTGATGACAGGGAACAATGAGAGTTATATTACATCCATAAAGAAATAATTCAAGAAATTTTTTGAAATGATTGATGTGGGCTATGTTCACTACTATCTTGGTATTGAAGTAACTCAACATCCTAAATTTATGTTCGTTTCTCAAAAGAAGTACATTGGAGATATTTTGAACAATTTTGGCATGGATAAATCAAATCCTTTGACCACTCCAATGGAACAAAACTTGAAGCTCACATCCATTGAAGGGAAGGAATTTGAGGATGCAACGAAGTATATACACCTTGTAGGAAGTCTCATCTACCTGACTACTACCAGACCATACATCTCATTTGTTGTTAGAATCCTCTCCAGGTTTATGAAAAAACCTTGTGAAGGACATTGGTCTACTGAAAAAAGAGTTATAAATTAATTTAAGGGGAATCAAGACTTTAGACTCAAATATACACAAGTGGGCAACTTCAGCTTGATCGATTACTCTCATTCAGACTTTAATGGCGACAAATAAACTCGGTATCTACTTGAGGTTATACCATGAGTATTGGATCAGGAGTTGTCTCTTGGAGATCATGCAAATAGTCAGTTCCAAAATATTCCACAACTGAGGCAAAATATGTGGCAATAGCTGAAACAACAAAGGAAATTGTGTGACTCAACAAAATCCTAGAAGATTTGCATATGAAACAAATGCGGTCAACTCCACTCATGATTGAAAACAATTCTGCAATAAATTTGGCCAAGAACAAAAAGTTCCATGATCAAACGAAGTACATCGATACAAAATGCCATCTAATTTGACATCATTTTGTGGCCAAAACTATCCATCTGTGTCATTTTTCCAGAAATGAGCAGACTGCAGACATCCTCACCAAAGATCTTGGAAGAGAAAAGTTTGAAAAATTTAGAATGATTCTTGGACTCACCAACATCCCTTTATATTAATGGGGGGAATGTTGACACCTAATCCTAGGGGATTGGGTGAAATTGTATAATAGTGTAAATTAGGAAATAAGGAATTCTAAGAGACATTGGGAAATGAATCACAACAGTCTCACCTCCATGTATAAATTCATGCACACTCTCCATCAAATTAATATTATGTTTTGTGCAGCTACCTCCTCGCCTGACACAATGATCTTGTAACTTTTTTGATACCATATAGTGCTCTATTTGACTTGCACATAAGCCTTTATTGTTCTCTTTTTTATACTTTAACATACTAAACAATTTATTTTTATTCATCATTAAAAAATACTTTTATTCATCATTAAAAAATATTGATGTGACACGACTTTGAATAAGTCACATTTGTTCCTAACATATAATTTGATGATAACTCTAATGATGTTAATGTTATTCATTTTACCTATAACTATGTTCTCATAATGGGTTCCATCTTTTTTATATGTAGAATTTTATAACAAATGTATCTTTAACTTATCTATATTATACCTAGAGTTGAACTTAGATTTGTACACCAATTTTGATCATGTTAGACTCCTATACCAATAGGTGTCATTTTTCATGACTGTATTGATTGAACTATGCAATATGTTCAAACCTTTTTCTTGTGCAAAGGTGTTCCATATTCTTGAAAATTCAAAAAATCGAAAAATTTTAAAAATGTAAAGAGGGTATACCCTAAAAGGAAAATCAAAGGGTAAGAAAAATAAATTGGTCAAAAAATTGAAAGAAATGAACCCCAAACAAAATTAGACCAAGGAAAGTGTGCAAATCCAAGTGCCACTACTATTTCATTTTCTGTAACAAAGCAATTGTGTGCAGCTTGTCAAACTTTTGCCACAATTTGTGAAGAGTCAAACTGTTTAAACTGGACTCATTCATTTTTCAATTTCATGTTGTAGAATAGAGAATACATATCTGACCAAACAGTTTAATCTTGGCAGATAAGTAGATAGGTAGAGTTAATAAAGGTGCTCAACAGTTTAATTTGAGCCCTTGGATGTAATAAGTGTAGACTTAGGTAGATTTTCCATGTAAAAGAAAATAATATTGATAAGGGTTTGCCAGTCGAAGTGCACCCTAATAAAGAAGAGAAAATGGTAGTGTAAAGTAGATAGGGTAGGTAGATGGTGTTGCAAAGTTTCATGTGATGAGTGATGGTGCTAAATGTGTTTAATCATTTACTTTCATCACAAGTACTGAAGCAGAATATACATTGGAAAATTCACAGAAAGAAAAGTCAAAATCATTAACTTCCCACATCACTTTCTCCCTAAAAGTTTTACTAATTTCCCCAAAGTGCTAAGGAATTTGAAGATTAAAGGGGCTCAAGGCATTTTCTTGACTTTTGGAGGGAGTGGACCCTCGGCCTAATGATCAAAAAGACCTAAGTACTTGAAGTTATTTATCATTATAATCATTCCCTTTTAATCTTTTCCTAAGTAAAATTCTATTTTACTTAGGAAAATCATGCAAATTTCCATAATAATCCCTCAAAATTACTTGCTATTCTATGTTTAAGTGTTGAAGTTGAGATGATACAATTTACTTCATAAATCTTCACTTTCCTAGTTGTGTAAAGTATTTTGAGTTTCCCTTTTTTCCTTTGTCATATTAACATTTAAATTTAAATATTAAATCCTTACATAAATTACCTTTCCCTATATGTATAACTCCTCCTATGTAATATCCCCAAAGCCCTCTTACTATAGATTTTTAGCCAAAGTATTTAAACCCATATAATAAACTCAAATTCCCACATTATACACCCTTTGGCTAAAAACATATCTTTATAGACTATTACCGCCCGCTATGTTAATTAAATTATTTTAATTTAATTACCATATAATAAAAATAAACGAGAAAAAGGGTTTTGAACATATATTTATATGTTTTAAATGAAAAAAACAAATAACCCATCCCCTTGGTATTTTCCTTTCATCCGACGCCCTAACTAGAGTTAAAGTTCTCAAGTTCCAAGTCTAAACTCTGGTTTAAAAACCAAATCCCCGATCCATTGCCCACATAATACAGGGATTAATTAATCACTCGGATTAATTAATAACCAACCTTTTCACCAATCAAAAGCCGCCCGGAATAATTAATTAAATGTTAATTATTTTGAAAACCTGTCGGGCCCGTACATTAACTCCCATGCCCTGTCCCCGTCCCGTCGTCCGTTGGATCATTCCATCGAAAATCCACGGCGCACATCCTTTCCGCTGGCCATCTCCAGTCTAAAGATTAACGTGCCAAATGCCGACGGTTTCCAAACAGTGCACCAGCTACGTGTCAATCGCTGAATGGATTCGCTGCCATTTCGTCTAATACCGCCAACTCCTGAAAGTGGTGCGGAAATTACTGCTTACCGCCCCACCCCGGTGACGTGTCCTCCCGTACCCTGATGACGTCACTCCCAAAAATAATAAAAAAGCCCGTTGACTTTGTAAATAAAACAAAACTCTGCGTATTTTCTATCATTTCGTCTGGTGAAAGTGACTGCGTCCTCCACTGAAAATTTGAAAAATCCGTTGTTAAACTGCTGTCGACCAAAATTGCTAAACGCTATTGTTATACCAATGCCCGAGCATTCATCCGCCATTAACCAGTGCCTGTAAATCTCGACATTTTCTATAAACCAGGTATTTATCCGATTTCTTGTTGGAACTCTTTGAAAAATCCGCATTCCAGTGTTAAATTCACGCCATAGTCTAAAGAAAAGGTTAATATTGGTCTGTTTTAGTTCCTGCAACTAAAATCAAACTTCCAAAACTAAAATTGCGCCTGTTCCGTGAAAAACCCCCGAAATTTCTACTTTGAATACACAAGAACCAAAATGGAAGTTCCGGTAGCCCTGAGTGTAGCCCCATTAAACACCCCTCACAGAGAATTGGAATACTTGCCACTAGTGGATAAAGATTTTCAAATTAAAGACTTAGTTTTCAATGAAAATCCCCTTCGAAGTTATTGTCGCTGCAGAGATGATTATTCGAAAGGTTTGGATATCATTGGGTTATGGAAATCCAATTTTCCAATATATCTCATCCCCTCAGTCCTTATTTTCCCAGAAATTATCCATTACTGTCATTCCAATTATGATCCAACTCAAATAGCAGTGTTATCCCTGGACCAGAGTATCCTTTTCCCCATTACTCCTCAAGCTATCAATACAATGCTCCATTTTGAACCTGATCAAAATCTTACTCCCTTGTCCATGGAAGAACTACTTGAAAATTCTACCCAATTGTCCCAAGAAAAATTGAAATGCATTTGCTAGACCTTTATGTTACCTGAACATCAACCTAAGGGCCCTCCTCCCTATGGTTTTGCTTATTTTACTAATTTAGGCAAGCTCATCCTGAATATGATATCCTTTGTACTGGGTTTTAATACTAGTGAGTATGTTGATGAATTAACCCTAGTATTATTATCCATCTTCACTCCTGGACAACCTCCTGCTGCGAAATATGACTTTGCATCTTTCATTGCAAATAAAATCGATGACCAGTTCATGAGGTTAGATAATGAGAAAGTGTTTAAATATTCCTCAATTATTTACCATCTCATCATCTATTATCAATCAGAGAAGTTCCCTTTTCCTGTTCAAAAGCTTGATGCCAAGGGAAACCCTAGATCTGTTATATTTTGGTCTGCCATAACTCACAGTTCCTATAATTCTCCCTATTCTTATGCTGAGTTCATTGATCTTTTCATACATCCTGCAACTACCTTGTTGACAGGAGTTGCTCCTCCAAGGCTCAACAATGAGATTAAGAAAACTTTACAGCTTTCAAGGACATACAAAGTTGGAGACTGGTATTTGTACCAAAATTATTCAGAAATCAGAATATATGGATGTGAACTTTGTCCATTCAAGCTGCCTAAATATGTGCCTATGAGACTTTTTGCCTTAGAGTATTTTAGGCAAATGAATAATTCTGATGTTATTCATTTTTGTAATGCTAAGAAGAAAGCCCAACTTAGAATCAAAATTCAGTTAGGTCCCTTTATATGCAATTCTAGGGATGTTGAACAAGAAGCAGAAAATATATTGCAAAACCATTTCAAGTTACAAAAGAGTTTCCATTGGATTCCCTATGATCGATTCAGTTTTATTTGTGACAAAAGAATGAAGAACAAATCAGCACCCTACTTTCACCATAGAATTCCAGAAATAGAACAGTATGCTAATCAAGATGAGTGGATGGAAGGAACATTAGTTAAACAGGATAGTGAAGAAGTCAATATGAACAAAATTATGAAAGATCTTGAGAAAAATTTTGACCTAGAATCTTTTGGGCAAGTGCAGGTACCTCATATTGGCACTTCTTCAGCTGGAAATCTTCAACAGGGATTACAGGAAAACATCCCATCAATTTCAGTTGAATCTAAAGGAAAAGGGAAAGAAACAGAAGTACAAGTCATTGAAACTTTCATCATGACAGAAAAGCCTCAAACTTCCAAGGCACCAGATCAAACACAGGTTTCTCCTATTCAAGTTAATCATCCTGAAGTTTCAGAATTTCAGACTCCATCTAATATGGAAATAGGCAAGAAAAGATAGGTTACAAATCCCACTCCTCCCAAAGAATCTTCACAACAACATCAGGCTAAAAGGCAGAAACTGAATCCACTTCCAGAAGTGGAATCTATAGATGAAATCTTTGATGATGAAAGAGGGGATAGTCAAATAACTGGTTCAGTTAGTGAAACACACATAGGTCATAAAGGAAAGGAATTACAAAGATAGTTGAGCATTGAGGTGTCTTCCTTTAAACAGCCAAATACAGATGCAGGTGATATAAAGAAGACTTTCATTAATATAAAAGCAAGGAATGACCCATTGAGGATGCAGGTATATGATTAGTATCTTAGAATGGCTCCACACAATCAAGAAAGATTAATGTCAGCTTTTGACATTCAAAAAGGGAAAATGATGATGAGCCATTTCAAATCCAAAGTGCCAAAACCCAAGACATCATCTGATTACATTAGGACCAATTTTGAGGTCCTAGCAAAAGACATTCATCCATTGGACCAGATAGAATTACATAAAAAAACTGGGGAAATGATATATTCTACCCTTACTGATAAAGCAATGGCAGCCCATAGATTGCAAGATTCTTTAAATAATACAAATACCCAGTTGCAAATTGAGAAAGCTTCTTCTCAGGCAAAGGATAACAGAATAAAATCTCTGGAGGAAATAATCATCAGTTTGGGTCATAATCCCAAAGATATAAAAAGCATTGAGGCACTAATTAAAAAGAAGGATGATGATATTGCTGCACTGAGAAAGCAATTGAAATTTCCAGCTTCAAGGCATCCCCAAACTCAAGAAGTTTTGAAGGAAAATTCACAAGAAGAAATGATGGAGTTGCTCCTGAAAATGACTGAGCAACTGAGTGAAACAGAAAAAGAACTGGAGCAGGCATTGAAAGAAAAGCAATCTATCATGCAGACATCCACAACAGAGGTTAATACAGGTACAACAGCAGCAGATCAACAAACAGATCCATCATAGGTGAATACTTCTAATTTAAGTTCTGATGAATTAGCAAAACAAATGGAAAGTTTAAAACTCAGAGTCACAGAACTTCAATCTACAAAATTACAGCTAGTGAATTTGGAACAAAAATATGATATGTCAAAAAATATTATTGCTGATAATACAAGAGAAATCAAAAGGTTGGAGAAATTGGTTAAGGCTTTAGAAAAAGATCTCTCATTAGAAAAGCCTTTGAGAGAAATTAATGAAATTCTTTGGAATAATATTATTGATTCAATAAAGAGTATTTGGTCCTTTGTTCAAATAATCTTTGAACAAAATAACTTGGTCAAAGTAGCTATGGAAGAAATTGACAAAACAAGAGAAGAATTAAGAGACAGACCTGAGCAAGCAAATCAACTTATACAATTTTTGAACACCCAGACCAAACAGTAGCTTGCAGAGCTTGGAATTGAGGACATGACAGGTACTATTTTAGAAATAAAAAGAGTTTTTACCAAGAGAAATCTTATGCAAAATCTGGAAAGAAAATGCTCAGATATTCAGGAAGAGATTAATACCTTCAAAGAAAAGTTTCAAGTTTTATTGAATAGTGGGTTGCCCGGTCCTGTGATTTCAGAAGACAAAATAATGGACTTGGGAACTTATGTTAACAGACTGGATATACATGCTCATAACACAACTTCTCACTCTATCAGTTCGTCAGAATCAACATTGCCAACAGGGAAGAATCTCTACGATAGGTTAAAGAATTTGTTTCATATTGAGTATGAAATAAGGTATTTGTTCCCAAACCGGCCCACTTTCTTCAGATACACAGAGGCCGATGAAACATTAAGAAAACTCAAACGAACCATAATAGCAGAAGACAAATGGTGGGAAGACCTGTTAGAGATTTTGTAAAATTCATCTTCAGATAGAAAATTTTGCCTTTTTTTTATTATGAAAAGGATAAATAGATGAATAAAGGTTAAAGAGTATCAGCTTGGTAGTTGAAAGTGTATCAGTAGAAATGAAGAGTATCAGACAAGCAAGGCAGTTAAAAAATAATTACTCAAAAGGATAGCATCGAGCCATATTGTAGGACCTGCCTCTAGCACATGCATAAAAGGAGGAAACAACACACCAGCAGTTATCTTTTGTCCTATCTTCGAGACCATCTGTCTCCCTTTTTGTTGTAACTTATTCATTAGTCACCCTAGATTATTTCCTAGGTTAGTGTGAGATATTTTAAATCATTTTTTGTATAAATAAATCCTCGAATGAAGTATTAAGGGGGGGTTCTACTACTTTGCTGTGACATTGATGTTTTTGGAATAAAAGTGTTTTGGAGAAATTTATTTGTGGCTTGCTGGATGACAATTTGAAGCTCAGGACTTTTTGCAGGATTCATGTGTCGGACTGCAGTTCAATAAGTCTTTCTATCTGATGTCTTAAGTTTTATATCTGTTTATATTATCATCGTGTCCATTTCTGAATAATTGACATAAAAGAATAAATCAGAATTTACTTAATTGTACTCTGATTTCAATTGTGATTATTCTAAATGTTTTCCTCTAAATTAGTTATAAGCAACGAATTCTTAATTGCTCTTGCTTCTCTAATTTAAGCATATTGATTACTATAGTAAAGAATTATTCACTGCTCTTTATTTGTAATCATTCCATTTCTTTCTTTTGAACGTGTTGAAAGATTCTTCAGTGCCTTTCATCCCTTCAAACCCATTCCATCCACTTTAATTCCTAAAAATTGTTCTATGTTTGGCTATCTTGCCCTGCAAAGCCATCTTGTGTGTAGAAGATTAATCCAGTAAAGCCATCCTTTGACTCCATAGCTCAATGGCCTGAAAATATTCAACCTTGCCCTTAGTTGGCGAATTCCACCATTTTCAAACAAACTCTTGGATTTATAACTAGCCTAAAACTTTCTAAGAACAAAGATAAATTATAAAGAGAGAGCACTCTCTGGATGCAGATTGGCTAGATTCTGCATCTGAAGGTTGGTTTGTGGTTACCTCGGGTATACTTTCCTTTTCTTACAACTTCAAGGAAAACTTGAGTGATAACAGATCATATAATGACTTTATTTTTAGGTCCTTTAGTTACTCTTGAAATGATATTTTTCATAATGAAATCAAAATCCTCTTACATTTAATTCATCTATTATTTATGATCCTTTTCTTTCTTATAATTTAAAGGCATTTAACACTCATGAAGTATGTGCCATCTTGATTTTTCTAATTATTCTTAATAATTCCCCACTACTTGATGGAGTAGTTGTTCTCCTTCTTCGTGTATTCCCATAATTTGTAATTTTGATAACACTCTAAGGTGCAATATAATTTTTTTGATCTTCAATTTCTTATACTTTTTCATTTTTAGTTCCTTATTCAATAAGTTTCAATAAGTTTCAATATCATTAACATACTCATGAAATGTAACATGCTTACTTAAAAATACTTTCTACTAAATTTCAATCAAGTTTCCTTTTATTTTACTTCTCATTGTGGTAAAACGATTTAGTGCCAAAAAAATCTAGTAATTAATGACTCGATTATATCCATTGAATGCTTCATAAGGAGTTTTATGCTCTAAACATTTCATTGACCTTCTATTTTTTAGAACTTGTTAGGGAATATTTTTTAGAACCTATTAGGGATATTATTACCATTGAGCCTGATTCTATCACACTCTATTATGCTTATATACTTCATCTTAGCCACATCATTAGGGTATATAGCACTTCCTAATTCCATTGTATTGATAGCATTTTACAAATTCTCTTAGAGTGTAGCTCTAAGTTTATCGTATCTAAGGACATTGATATTTTTACATGTTTAGAATTCAACTACATTTATAACCTCTTTGAAGTATTGAAAAACACTGTTTTTTCCTTATGAAATAGCCCTTTGGAAACATATGTTGGCAATATGATGCAGAGTGTTGTCCTTGATGGAAACCCACTGAATGAAGATGAAGACATGAGATTGTTGGCATGTGTTTTCCTTGATGGCAATACACCTGATCAAGTTATTCTTGACCTGATGGACTTGGTAAATGATGTAAATCTGATGTGAAATGATATGATGCTGAGTGTTGTCCTTGAATGGCAACCCACTTGATGAAGATGATGGCAAATTACTTGATGAAGTTTGTGCTTGATAGAATATGTTCTTGATGAAGTAAATCAGATGGCAATTCAACATGTGCTAAATCTATGGTGAAAAGAGTATGTCTCAAGGCATAAGCGGATCTGTCTAGGGGAAGTCGCGTATGCACGCGGGAAACAACGTTCCAAGTCACGTATGGGCAAAAGCGCTCATAAAGTGCAAAACCAGGGGTAACCACCATGGTATTGACCCATTGTATTGGGTAATGATTCGTCTAAATGACCCCGTCCAGGAATACCATCGGAAGTAATGTAGTTTTGGGCTCATGGTATTTTTTTGGCTCATGGTATTGAAAAAAGGGCTCATGGTATTGAAAAAGGGTAAATCTATATAAAGAGAAGAAATTCATTGTGCAAATCATGAGTGTGGGTACAAGATGTCTGAGCTTGAATGAATACTTATCTGTGAAGCATATCTGTATGGAAAGGGTAAAGGTTTGATGATAGATCTGAATCTATGATGCACCTATGAAGAAATGATGAAGCGGGATATCTAGATCTAAAATGTATTTGTATCTACTAGATCTGTTTATGGAGTGATTAGATCTGTGATGAGGTGAACATCTGTCTGAAGTAAAGGGTTGAATCTGAACTGAATATCTGATCTGAAGAAGTATGCAGCTCTGTAATGGTTGAATATCCATACGCTAGTTAGCCGCAGAGGAAGCGCGTATATACGCGGCTTCTCTGAAGAAAAAGCGTGTATGCGCAGTGAAGTTTATGTGCAGATGTATACGCTGGTTGATGTGGACGGAAGCGCGTATATACGCGACATCAGTGAAAGAAAAGCGCGTATGCAAACTAGGGTTTGCTGAAGTCTGTGGTAAGAAATGTCTGATCTGTTCTCTTTTAGCTATCTGTTGTTGATGTTTGACTGTGCTTAAATGTATGGAGAGGGTCACAAAATATGATGAAACATGGCCTGCAAGTGTTCTATTGAAGTTGTTGGATCCAAAAATTGATGAAACGTGGTCCATATTGGTGCCGAGGGTTGTAGCCTTCGTCGGGGGGTCGTAGCTCCCTTCCAGGTGAGGCCTATCGTAGCTCCCTTCCTGGGAAGGTCCGAGCTCCTTCCGGAGAGGTCAAACGAGCGTGGGTGCCTCGCGTCTTGGTATCGCACTTGTATGTTTTCTCTATAATAAAATATTGAAATAGCAATGCGGCGGTGGTTTTCTAGACTTGGGTTTCCACCTAAAAATCCTGGTGTTCATGTGTGATGCTTTGTGTGATGGTTTATTCGTTTTTTGCACATGTTTTTTGTTAACTTAACATCAGATGATTGAATAGTGCAAAAGAACTAAGCTAATAATATCTGCATATTTAGATCTCTGCTAATACGCGAGTTGTATGAAGGATATCCGCGTATATATGCGAGTTTACTAAAGGAAATTAGCGTATGGGTTTTGGAGAGTGAAAAATTAAAAAGTTTTGAATATGTTGTAAATACTGATTCACCCCCCCTCTCAGTATTTTTCCCAACAATTGGTATCGGAGCGGGTTCTTCTGCAGAAGCTTGATCGCTTGAAGGAGATTTGTCGCAATGGGAAGTCAAGAAGGAGTGATGTCTATAAAGCCACCTTTATTCAATGGAAGCAATCTGATATTTTGGAAGGTACGAACAAAAGCATATCTGCAAAGTCTTGGTGCAGATGTATGGGCAATCGTGGAAGAAGGTTATCAATACCCAGCAAGTATTCCTACCGATGCAGCAGAAAGGAAGAAGTATGAAATCAATGCCAAAGCAATGAATGTCTTGTTAGGAAGCATGTCTGAATCAGAATTTGCTAAAGTGATGCAGCTACATTCAGCAAAAGAAATATGGGACAAAATCATTCTAAGCTATGAAGGAGACACAAAGGTAAAAAGTGAAAAACTCCAAACTCTTAGAATTGAATATGAAAACTTGAAGATGCATAGTGATGAAAGTGTTGCCAGTTTATTTCTTCGTCTAGATGATATTGTAAATCGAATGAGAAATCTGGGTGAAACCATAACCGATACTACTCTGGTGGAAAAAGTCTTAAGATCTTTGACTGCAAAATTTGACTCTAAAGTTTTAGCTATTGAAGAAAGGCAAGATCTGCAAACTCTTACTGTTGTTCAATTACATGGTATCCTGACTGCTTTTGAAATGAGACAAGGAGGTCCTTCTCAAATCAGAGAAGCTACTTTTAAGGTATCTACAAAAGGAAAGGAAAAGGAAGTTGTCAAAGAATCCAACGATATATCCGAAGAAGAAGAAGCAAATTTCGTGAGAAAACTCCAACTAGGTACTGGAAGATTCAAAGGTAAGCTTCCCTTCAAATGTTTTGAGTGTGGAAAAGTTGGTCACTATGCTGCTAAGTGTCCTTATAGAGAAAATCATGTCAAGGGGAAACAATTTGAAAAGAAGAAAAGTTATTATGCAAAAGAAGATGATGATGAAGTGTCCGGTGAAGATGAAGAAGATTCTGACCATGATCTGAAAGTGCTCATGGAAAAGAAGCAAAAGAAGAAGGCTACTCGAAAAAAGGAGATATATTAGAAGACATGTATCGCAAAAATTGAAGAAGATGAATCAGATAGTGATTGGGGTCCTAATTTTCTCATTTGTACAAAGAATGGTGAAGATAGTGAAAATTATGCTATCGACCTAGAAGAAGTTTTCAAAGATCAGCAAAAATCATCTAAGGAGAATGAATCTATAGACAAGTATCAAAAGTTTCATACTTATGCATCCAATCGAATTAAAGGACTAGAAGCAAAAATCAACGATCAAAATGCAGATCTCGAAGAATCATGCAAGAAGAATGAAGGACTTGAAGCTGCAATCATCTCTCTACAAGAAGATCTTGAAGCATCAAGTAAACCTCTACAACCCTTTGAAAAGGAAGGCCTTGAAGCAGAAATCATCTCTCTCAAAGAAGATCTGGAAAAATCAAATAAGAAGAATGAAGAGCTGCAACAAACATGTGAAGAAAACGAAAATTGGTTGAAAGAAGAGATTCTAAATCCGAAGGATCAAGTAGAAGATGGAAGAAGGAAAGAAGAAAGCATGACAAAGCAATGTCAAGCCTTGGAGGTTGAGGTAAACATTCTCAAAGGTAAATTAGAAGAAAAGGTTAAACTTTTGAGGTTTCAAGATAGTACTAATATTTTGGACAATATTCTGAGTAATCAAAGGTCTCTTGCTATCAAACTTGGTCTTGGTTTCCATGAAACTGTTAAAGGAGAATCTAGCTCACAAGGAAGTGCTAAAAATTCAGAGGATGTCAATGCAAAACCTGAAGTGTTTAAAGAAACAAAAGGTCAACCAACAATGATGAAATATCAAAGGAAATCAGTCAATGAAATTGAATGCTTTAAATGTCATAATTATGGGCATGTTTCAGCAAATTGCAGGAGCGGATCTTTTCAGCCTCAATCAAACAGTTCCTACATAGAAAGGTACTCTGGTTTCTTCAAGGGATATTGTTTTTCATGTAACAAGTATGGACATAAAGCAGCTGATTGTAAAATGAGGAAGATTAGAAATACTCATTATGATTCTTATGCTTATTTCTCTGGACACATGAGATGTTATTCTTGTAACAAGTATGGACATGTAGAAAAGGAATGCAGGTTGAACAGATATGAGAAATTGGATACCTTCCAGCACACAAATAGAAAGTTCAAACAAATCTGGAAAAAGATGGAAGACCGATCAGAAACGTAGGGAATTCTGACCCTACTGCAGTCATCCGCTTCTGAAGCTTACTTCTCTGATTGACTGCAGGAATGATGTGGGATACATTATGAGACTTAGTAATGTATCGTCACAAGGGGAGCGATGTATGGTTATTCCCATGGTTGTTTTGGTGATTCTGGTTATATTTATTTCTGACAGTGCATCTGATGTGAAGAAGACAGGTACAGGAGGCATAAGTTCAAGGGGAGATGAAGGTGTGAAATTTTCTATATTTCACTTGCCATACGCGGGTTCGATGAAACAAAGTCGCGTATACACGCGAGTTCCAGCAGACATAGCCGCGTATGCATTGATGATAAGAGAATTTATCTAATAGCTGAAGATCTGGAGCAGAGGTCCAGGGGGAGCATTAGTCTGATTGTTAATAACTGTATTATTAACTCTGTATCAGCTTAATTTCTCAGTTTTAAATAATGATGATATGATACTTGGTTTCTTATGTTGAAGATTGTGGATGAGTCCCGTTTGTTTCTTGACGAAGAGTATTCATTGTTGAGATAGTAAGTCTTTATAATCTGAGATAAGGTGTCTAAGTAGATTGTTCTATGACTTAATGATGAACGTATTCAGTTATGGCAAGTTAAGAAGGAGCAGACTGTTCGTGGGGAGAAGCAAAGTTGAATAATGATTGTATCATATAACATACCCGTTTATTCTTTGG
This sequence comes from Pinus albicaulis, assembly GCA_034641835.2. Lineage (NCBI taxonomy): Eukaryota > Viridiplantae > Streptophyta > Pinopsida > Pinales > Pinaceae > Pinus > Pinus albicaulis. Next base: position 367,017,831 of record CM076574.1, on the reverse strand, counting down.
TTCTTGTGATACTCATGCTCAAATGATGATGACTTGGTACATGGTTTATTATGATGAGATTTTGAGCCCTGGTTGCTGATAAGTATCTTTTGTGCTCACACATGGATGAGTTGGATGTCGTTTGATTCAGAAATAAGAATAGATCATGTAGAGTTTGTTACTATGGTTGAGATATTTTGCCTACATATGTTACTTCATGTTAAATCTTGAAGATCTTGATGATATTGGACCACATGGATGATTGCTTAACACATATTTGAAGATGTTGTTCTGATATGATAATCTCTCTTGGAAAGATTGTATTGATGCTGCAAAGAATCTGAAGGCTTGGTTACTAATGTGCTTATGCTACAACCGTTGGATGACGCTTGAAGACACAACTACACTGTTCTATCTATCTGTAGTCTAGGGAAGCATTCAAATATCCCAGAAAGAAGCTGAACACTGTCTTTTTCTCACAAGAGGATCAGATCTGGTTAAAATATAGAAGATGGTATTGGATACGCGGGTTTCCTGAAACACAGTCGCGTATATACGCGGGTTTCCTGAAACACAGTCGCGTATATACGCGAGTTCATGCATAGAAAACGGTGTATGTCTGATTGCTGACAAATTTCTGCTTGGAGTCAGCTTTCTTCAGCACAGCTGCAATGCTGTTTGGTATCTCTGATACTGTTTGGTACCTCTGGTGGTGTTCCAGTTCTCATAAATCTATTTATAATGTTTTGATAAAGATTCCTTGATGATTTGTTGGTGAAAGTGTTCAGGATGCACAAACTAAGGGGGAGGCTTAGTGATATGGAAAGGATGCTTGGATGCACATTTTCAGGGGGAGAGTGGCTTTGCTGAGTATAATGCACTGTTGGCATTATGATGGTTCTGAAATATGTTCTCTTTCTTGAGGACTTTCTGGTGTTGGTCTTAAATGGTCATTTTTGTAATTTGATGAAAAGGTCTTGTTGAGACCCATGATGTAAAATTGTAATATTCAGTCATGTAAGGACTTGTCAAATTTATAAACCCACTTGGTTGGGTAGCTGAGTCAAATTTTGTAAACCCACTTGGTTGGGTAGCTGAGTCAAAATTGTAAACCCACTTGGTTGGGTAGTTGAGTTGAGATATGTAAACCCACTTGGTTGGGAATTTGAGTCTCACATGTAAATCCACTTGGTTGGATATTTGATGTAAGTATGAGTCTTTGGTGATAGGAAGTTCATAGAGTCATGTATTTCATTGAAAAATATGTTTGAAGAATCTGCAGAACGCTTCTTCCACATGAGGAGAAAAGGGGGAGAGTATGTTGGTTTTTGATCCGCCCTTTGCCCTTGATGTCAAAGGGGGAGAGTGACATGGTGTTTGAATGAAGAGAAAGAATGGTGTAAAAAATGGGGAGAGTGACATGGTGTCATTGTATTCTTAATGTACCTATCTGTTGTGGTAACCAAACACCATCGTGGTTGCCATCAAGTCCAAAGGGGGAGATTGTTGGCAATATGATGCAGAGTGTTGTCCTTGATGGCAACCCACCGAATGAAGATGAAGACATGCGACTGTTGACATGTGTTGTCTTTGATGGAGATACAATTCCGAGAAGTTATTCTTGACTCCGATGGACTTGGTAAATGATGTAACCGATGTGAAATGATATGATGCCGAGTGTTGTCCTTGAAAGGCAACCCACTTGATGAAGATGATGACAACTTACTTGATGAAGTTGTGCTTGAGAGAATATGTTCCTGATGAAGAAAATATGATGTACCTACAGGCAATGAAGAAAGGAATTCAGAAAGTGCTCAAAGTATCATGAAAAGAGTATGTCTCTATGTATACGCGGATCTGTCTAAGGGAAGTAGCGTATGCACGCGGAAAGGAACGTTCCAAGTCGTGTATGGGCAAAAGCGCTCAAAAAGTGCAAAACCAGGGGTAACCACCATGATATTGACCCATTGTATTGCAATTGTAACATTTATTGCAATTATCTGTCTAAAAGGCCCCGTCTGTGAATACCATCTAAGCAATGTAGTTTTGGGCTCATGGTATCAAAGGCTCATGGAATTGAAAAAGGGTAAACCTATATAAGGAGAAGAAATTCATTGTGCAAATCATGAGTGTGGGTGCAAGATGTCTGAGCTTGAATGAATACTTCTCTGTGAAGTATATCTATATGGAAAGGGTAAAGGTTTGATGATAGATCTGAATCTATGATGCACCTATGAAGAAATGATGAAGCGGGATATCTAGATCTGAAATGTATTTGTATCTACTAGATTTGTTTATGGAGTGATTAGATCTGTGATGAGGCGAACATCTGTCTGAAGTAAAGGGTTGAATCTGAACTGAATATCTGATCTGAAGAAGTATGCAGCTCTGTAATGGTTGAAGATCCATACGCTAGTTAGCTGCAGAGGAAGCACGTATATACGTGACTTCTCTGAAGAAAAAGCGTGTATGCGTAGTGAATTTTATGTACAGATGTATACGCTGGTTGATGTGGACGGAAGCGCGTATATACACGACATCAGTAAAAGAAAAGCGCATATGCAAACTAGGGCTTGCTGAAGTATGGGGTATGAAATGTCTAATCTGATCTGCTCTGTTTTAGCTATCTGTTGTTGATGTTTTGTATGGAGAGGGTCCAGTATGAAAATATGATGAAACGTGGCATGAAAGTTGTGTTCTATTGAAGTTGTTGGATCCAGTGTGAAAATTGATGAAACGTGGTCCATAGAGGTGCTGAGGGTTGTATCCTTCAGTCAGGGGGTCGTAGCTCCCTTCCAGGTGAGGCTGGTAAACGAGAGCAGGGGGTCGCAGCTCCCTTCCAGGTGAGGCTGGTAAACGATATCAGGGGGTCGTAGCTCCCTTCCAGGAGAGGCTGGTAAACGAGTCAGGGGGTCGTAGCTCCCTTCCAGGAGAGGCTGGTAAACGAGCGCAGGTGGGTGCCTGCGTGCTGGTCAAGTCTGCGCCAGGACATATGTTGTAAGATGTTTTCTCTATAATAAAATATTGAAGGCTGAGCAACTGCAGCGGTGGTTTTCTCCCGACTTGGGTTTCCACCTAAAAATCCTGGTGTTCATGTGTGATGCTTTGTGTGATGGTTTATTCTGTTGTTACTGCACATGTTTTCTGTTAACTTAACATCAGATGATTGAATAGTGAAAAAGAACTAAGCTAATAATATCTGCATATTTAGATCTCTGCTAATACGCGAGTTGTATGAAGGATATCCGCGTATATACGTGAGTTTACTAAAGGAAAGTAGCGTATGGGTTTTGGAGAGTGAAAAAGTAAAAAGTCTTGAAGATGCTATAAATACTGATTCACCCCCCCCTCTCAGTATTTTTCCCAACAACATAGCTCTATCATCAATGTTATAATTAAAAAATCTCCTGAAAATTTTAGTTTTCACAAGTCCACACAAATCAATATTTTCTACTTCATGAAAATATGTTTTCAATTTATATATCTTCATTGAAAAATATTTTCTTATTACACTAACAATCGGCATATTCAACTTGCTCTTTCTCAAAAATTACAAGACCTTTCACCTTATATCTGCTTTGAATTAGAACTAGATATTTGAGGCTTAATTGCCCATACCGTTAATACGATAGTTATTTCATAGATGCATTTGTAGATAAAAAATATTGATGAGTCTCAATAGTAACATAATGTTCTTATATCCTCCTCCTTTTCTTCCTTGTGCTATGACTTTGTAGTGATATTCACCTAAGTCCACATATTCATCTTTGAAAATTTGGTATGCGATTGTTTAAACATGGGTTATATTTTTGTTAATCCATTGTATGTAAGCTACATATTTTATTTTTTTCACATGATAATTCAATAAATTTATAGATACATCACCATATCCATTTATTTTAGGAAAATTCTCATTAACTATATAAATTTTAACACCATTAATTTGTCATGAGAGGTTTTAAAAATTATATGAAGAGATGCACTTGAATCTATGAACCATGCTTTATAATTATTAATATATATTTTTATTAATAGGGCTATATCTAAAATAAAAAATTTTGGGTTTTTGAGGTCACCATCTAACATTGCTTCTCTATTAATAGTGTTGTCTAATTTATTCTATATTTGGACTCATTATACATTTTTTCTCCTAAATTCATAAACAATTGTCTAAGCTTATCACAATAATTATAAGTACTATTCTTTTTCACAATGATAACTAACTTTGATGAAATAACACGTTCATGTAGCTTGACATTATATTTTCCTCCGTTGTCCATTACCCATGGTTTTCCTTTGTATGGTTTCTCACCTTTAGCTACTAATTCCAAATTGATATTTTGAAGCATTCTGTCCACTCTTTCTCCTATATAGAATTTTTTCATCTCATCAAGTAACTTATCAAACAAAATTTGTTTCTCTATTGCTAAGACAATAGTGACAAATACTTGATATTCATGCAACATACCATTTAATGTGACAATAATTGTATCACTATTTTTTACTTTATTACCAATATAACTAATTATAGATAGATAATTAGTAATCTGTCCATTACCTTCCATTTTAATTATAATAAGCATGCTTTTAAAAAATATCACTCCATGGGTATTACTATTTCATAAGCCTCTCATGTTTCAATTGATCTACTGCATTACCTTATATGATAAAAGATAATTTGTTCCATAGACATTCTCAATAGAAACATTTCACTATATTCTTTTTTTTCTACCAAAATTGAGCTGAAATTAATTAAGGTGACAACCGTTGTTGCTTTAGCTTTAGCTATACTAGTAATTTCTCTTGTATTGTATTTTTCCATCAAATTCTACATCTCAAACTTCTAACTGAGATAATTCAATCCATTCAGCTTATTGGCTTCATTTATATTGGAATCAACTAGACTTCAGCATAGCTAAGAATAAAAATAGATAAGAATAATTTATATGAAAAATAAATTTTGGTATCACGCAACAATTTTCACAATCTTGTTACAAACACATAGTTCGACATAGAGTGCACATTTCATAATATTCTCAAGTGTTTTCACCCATAATTATTGGTTGATTATTTCACAAATGGAAACTTGATTTCTCAACAACTCATCCTATTCTTCGGGGAACCCTTTGATATTAGTGGGTCCTCCACACAACACGCAACACTTCACATTAACATTTATCACTCCATGCTATCTTGTATCACTATCACAAATATTGTGTCATTTTCTTTGGAAGCATATCTTCCTTAGCGTAAGCCAATCTCTAATACAAAATTATAAAATAGACATAGAGAAAAAAATGGAACCCTACTAAAAATTAGTTAGTTTTCTATTTAATATATTGAATAGGGCAATAAAGATCCATATCTATAGGTTTTCTGGATCAAAAATAGAACTATACATCTATAAATATTTTAAAGATTAATGGATTTCTCAAATAATCATATCTCAATTAGACAAATAAGTATATATGTGACCACTTATCTAGTAGACTATCTATTATCTTTTTCCACTTCAACAACCACAAAATTTGTGGAAAACTCTAACAATATAAAAAAATATATATTGCTTCAGCTATTTCTAAAAATCACAACTTCATAAAATCCCAAAGTAGTCCAATGCCATTGATTCTTCTCTACCACTTATTTTTCTCCTCTTTTTTTGGTAAGAAAACACAATTTCTTTTACCCGTATTAAGCAAGACAAATGATCTCCACTTCTATAACTTGTATTATATCTATATGTCCATCTAAAAGTAATATTTTTATCTATTATTTCATTTTTTATATGCAATTCTTGTTGGGAACCTATGAGAATGGATCTCATTTACCAATAGCCACCCACAGAAAATGTGACTAGCTACCCACTAAATATGATGTTGTTGTAGTGGAGGCTTACTAATTCTTGCAAGTTTTCATATCATGGAAAAAATTGCATGGTATATATATTCCCATCAATGTTGTTTCCTCCCCTTCAATGGGATGGTGTTTTATTGACCACCATATCTCTTGGAGACCATCTTTTGACTAATTTTCACATTGGTAAAATCATAATATCTAGCTACTAAAAAACATATTACTAATTTTATTTTTTACTAATACCCATTTGTTTCGTTGTATTTTCAAGTCTTTATAATTTTCATTTTAAAATCTATATACAACAACTACAAATCCTCCTTTCCGTATTTTTCAAGATAAAGTGTTTCAATAGATGATAACCGAATGAAATCATAAGTGAATAATTTTTTATATATGAAATCATAATCCTATATAAAGTATTATAAACTCTTTATATTTATGGTTTAAGTTTAAAATTGAGATGTAACATTTATATATAAAATTCTTATAAACTATGTAAAAACATTTTTATGGTTTTCAAGATTTTCTAGTTATTATTTATTGAAGGAATCTCCATATTATCTATAATGTCAAAAAATAATGGTCGATTGTGACAACCTCATTAAGAGTTAACTAGTATTAACTGGTTAAAGACAATTTTCTTATTTTATTTTCTGGCAAGAAAGACTTGAATTGTTATTGTTCATAAATAAAATTATTATTATTTTTTTTATTGAGTTATTAGAAGAAACCAATTAATGAAAAGAAATCTTTTAAGCTGTTGGTAAAAAGGTTTCCAAGAATAGGAGGTGGTTGGGGACAGTTGGAAAATAGTTACCTACTCCTCTGAGGATAAAGCTGAATCCCAAAGGAGGAGTAGGGGTTCTGTACAATTTTCTTTGGTAAAGGAGAGTATTTTATAGAGTTGGTTATGATCACTTGAAAATAACTCAAGAAAAGCCTTCTAAAGTCAATATTTCTGAGTTTGAATCGATTGGCCATCCAGAGGTCATAGCAAAAAGAGAATTAATCCATTGTCAACTCGTGGCACCATCTAGATTCTGGAGCTAGGGGGCAAGCGGAAGACATCATAGCCTCCCTTGATGGTTGGGTGGACCACAGTTTGAGAGATTGAATCTAGATAAGTAAAAATAATGTTTAATTTCTGAGTTACTGGTATTATCATTTTATCAAAGATGGTTGTATTATAATAATGTATTATTAATACAGTAGAGTTAAAATCTGTAACTCTGTATATAGAAAGATGATAATTTCTTTGTGTAAATGGTAAAGAATAAATATTGTAGGATGTAGTGTAATGCTTAGACTACCAGTATATGATTCTGTACAAATCATACACTAAGAAGAATGCATTTGGGTTTATCTTTAAGAAATAGTTACTCATGAAAAAGCAGAGAGTGACAAAACAGAAATATAAAGGGACTGGAGTATTAACATTAAAACATAGTTGAGTACACAGTAAGGGAATTTTTGATTTAAAAATTGTTCAATCCTGTTGAAACGAATTGAGAAGTTGGGGTCTTGGGTTTGGGTGAAACCCTACCCAGACTCCCTATTCAAAACAAAAGTTGCTATACACAGACATTTTAACGATGGTCCGGTCATCGTTTTAACCTATCAATAAGATTCATAATTAAACAATATAAAGACTTTGGTTAAACTTCCAATCATGCATGAACTGTTTACACACGTTAATGCGAAAACCTTAAGAAGAGAAGAATAATTACAGTGAAACACTTGCATGCTATGTTAAACCATCATACAAGTCTGTTAACACCTATCATTGCTTTTCAAAATAATCTCTATGTAGAATAATGCATGCTAAATATATGAGAAAATCAGAAATTTATACAAGAGCGCAAAGCTTAAATCCATATATATATATATATATATATATATATATATATATATATAGCAGAGTAAAACTACAGTAGTTAGTATGGAAAGGTTATAACTGTGTCCATTCCCAGTTCTGGGCAAACATATATATATGCGAGTAGGAATCCAAAGTAAAATTTAAACAAATATTCTTTAAACCCTGAGTTATGGGTATAACCTTGTTATCATTGCAACAAGAACAATAACAATACTTCCCAGCCTCTATCGGTCTTGGGCCATAAACATAGTGTTCAAACCATTAATAAAATGTTCAGAGTTTACAATACAAACTTAAGGATAGACAAGTGCAAAAGAGTCCGTAGACTACAGAATTAAACTGGGCAAATACAAATAGAATCGACCTTGAGTCGATTGTGGGAAATAAATGAAACTGGAACCTAGGGTTTTGATTGCCATTTGAGTATAGAGTACTTGTGCATTAGAAGAGTAGAGTCAGATAAGTCGTGAACCATGAAACCCTCTTCAACAGGTAAATCGAATGTGACAAACCTGTAAGAGTTTTCCAGAAACAAATCAGAGGTAGGATTACAACAAATGGTAACATTAAACCTCTGTTAAACAAATATCTTGCGGAAATTGTAAACCTGAAACCCTCTTTGAATAAACAAGAGTAGTAAAGCTAGGTTTTGAACCTGGTATTGAAGGCTTCGAGCTCCCATGCCCTGTAACACTATTTAAAATACAAATATCAGCAAGAGCAGCATAGAAAATGCATATTTACTTCTAAACTTTGTAGCTGAAGAATTTACCAAATTTAAACATCAGTTTTCTGAATAGCTTCAAGTATATTGCATAGTATTAGAAGACATTTCTTGGAACTCAAGCTCACAGTAAGAGAAATGAATGTATTTGAGTTTATACCTGAGCATGTAGTCCGAGAGACATTTCATGCTGAAGATCCTTCTACCCTTTGACCAATAAACTCAAATAAAACCCTTGGCATCTGGAAAGGAGTTCATATACCAGCTCAAAGATAAGCTAACAGGTTTCCTTCTAGATTTCAAGTCAAGTAAATCAAGCTCAATACTGTTTGAACCCCAGATGGTAGCAGAACAGCAAGGAAAATTGATTTTAAAGTGTCAAGGGCGGAAACAACAAAGATACTTAGGCAAAAAGGGAGAAAGAGCCAGAGTTCCTCCCCCGCCAAGCTCAAACAACACTGGCAGACCGATTTCGAGAAAAATCAATAAAAACATTACCAGATTCTAAGGAAAACCCGGTGAGTAATTGCAGCTGTTCGAGAGATTTAATGCCCATTACAGTGGTTCAGTCCGAGTTGACATCCAGCTCATAGGTTCAGTTAATGCACACCAAGGGGAGTTCAAAATAATGTTAAATATATCAACTATAACCTATGGATTGCCATTGCAAATCACATCTTCCGTATTGTATATTGATTCAATAATAATGTAACTCATATGATAGGTGCATAAACATTCAACGATGCAAAAATAATATGTGACCATGCAGATTAGAACTTACAATGATTATATGTGTTAATAATTTTTATATTATATGTTATAACTTTTCATTTATTTCACTGTGATATTTATATGTTTAATGGGTTACGTATATCAAATGGTAAGTCTATTCAATAACATATATATGTTTATATATATAAGTGGTGGAATAAATATTTTTTTTTGTTTTACTATGGTAAATGTAGTTATTAATAGGTGTGACAAGTAGTATCAGAGCTGATTGCTAAGCTAGGACCCTAGGGGTCATCTAACGGTGAAGCTGTGTATGTGAATAGTGCACAGAGAGAGAAAGAGAGAGTGAGCGATAATGAGAGGAGCGATGGCTTCACAATCGCAACCAGAGGAAACTCAAGCACAAACAGTTATGAATATGGAGATGTGGGTTCAATTAACTGTGGAACATCATCAAAAGACCAGCCAGTTACTTGAGGAACAACAACATCAAACTAGTTTCTTGTTAAACACAGTACAACAATTACAAGAAGAAATGCTAAGACTCCAGAGGGACAGTGAGAGAATATTGCTAGACCAAGAGAAAATTCTAAAGAGTTTATCCGACAAACAGAATCATGAGGTAGATCATCCAAGTGATGAAAGGAGTTTATCAGCCGATGAAGACCAGCAAACAAGAAATAAAACTATGGACAGAATTGAAAAGAGTCCCGCTGAGAAAAGCAAAAATAGGAATTACAATGAAGTAGAGTCAGGAAATTTGTCTGACCAACAAGATACTAAGAAACAGAAAGTGGAACTGTAGGGGGAATTCCACAAAATTAAGCCACCAACATTTGATGGTGAGGCAGAGGAGGTGGCTGAAGCCTAGTTAATCAATATAAAAAAGTACTTTCAAGTATATGAATATAGCATAAATATGAAGGCTAGAATGGCTATATACCAGTTACGAGAAAAATCCACCCTGTGGTGGGAAGAGGTGCAAAATGTACGCAGCATTGACGAACAAGATATTAAATGGGAATTGTTTCAGCAGTACTTTAAGGACAAGTAATTAACAGAAAGGTTTTATGATGAGAAAGCTAAGGAATTCCATGATCTTCGGTTGGGACAAATGACCATGGATGATTATGTTGCAAAATTTACTCCCCTACTACACGACATTCCTTACCTCCGAGAAGAAAAATCCAAAGTGCAGAGGTTCTTAAGTAGTTTACCTACTCATATGAGAGAATGGATAGAATTTGTTAATCCTCAGACCAAGGGCGAAGCCATTCGTAAAGCACGAATGTGTTATCAGCAGGCCAAGGCCAAGGGTGAAGGAGGAAAAAGCTGGCAGCCAAAGAAAAATCAGAAAAATAAATCTAATTTTAAAAGCGGTAAAAGTAGCAACCTTAAAGGCTCAGCGTAGAATTCTATCAGAAAACAATTTGGTAGGAATCACCAAAGAACCAAGTGGCCAGCGGAAGAGAAACCCACAAAAGTATCTAGTAAGCCAGATCAAGGATAGATTTCTAAGCCTCCCCTATAGTGCTGGGGCTGTGGGGAAGCCCATTATTATAAAAATTGTCCCCAACGAAACAAAAATGAAGCTGTAAAAAATCTGCAGGAAGCATCTACAGTGGGGGACGTGGCACGCAATATATCTCGTATCAATGCAGCCTTGGAAGACCGACATGCTTATTTTCAGCCCACAATGATTGAGCTAGAAGGTACTTTACTAACTAAACGTGTTTCAATTTTAGTAGATTTTGGAGAATGTTTGAGTTACATAGGTCATAAAATAGTGGAAATGTGCAAGTTAAAAGAACATAAATTTGAGAATTCCTAGTTAGTTCAGCTAGCTACCAGGGCAAAACGAAAGGTAACTGCAAAAGTTCCTAACTGTATATTGGAAGTAGCAGAACAACAGTTACAAGTAGATTTAAATATCTTACCATTGGGGTCTTATGATGTGTTATTAGGTATGGATTGGTTGGAGAGACACTGGACCCTAGTGGACTGCAAAGAAAATATTATTTACTTCAGAATGCAAGATGGCACACGAAAATAAATTCAGGGAATTAAAAAGCCTGTGCAATTATGACCAATAAAAACATCCTAAATTGGTAAGTGTATCAGAAAAGGATGTCAACTGTATTCAATTCAAGTAGGATATGCATACTTCAAGGAAGATATTAAAGATGAAGATATTTGCAAAACAACATTTCGCACTCATTATGCGCATTATGAATTCGTGGTGCTGCCCTTCAGAATGAAAAATGCACCAGCAACCTTTATGAGGTTGATGCATAGCATTTTTCATCAATTTTTGGATAACTTTGTGCTTATTTTCATAGAAGACATATTGATAGATTCTAAAAGTGAGGTGGAACATAAAGAGCATTTGAGAATAGTTTTGGAAATGCTGAGAAAGCATCAGCTTTATGCTAAGTTTAGCAAATGCGATTTCTTTAAAATAGAAATCCAATATCTGGGACATGTTATATCAACTGAAGAAATAACTGTTAATCCAGAAAACATCAAAAATATTATGGAATGGCGAGTACCTCAGAATGTGGCTAACATTAAATCGTTTATGGGTCTAGCTGGTTATTATAGAAGGTTCATAGAAGGATTTTCTAAAATTTCTTTTCCTATTACATCTTTGCAGAGGAAAGGCAAGATTTTCAAATGGAAAAATGAATGTCAGAACAACTTTGAAAAGCTGAAACAACTTCTGACTACAGCACCGACACTGAGGGTAGCTAACCCTAATAAAGACAATGAAGTTTTTATTAATGCCAGCAAATAAGGAGTGGGAGCGATATTAACTCAATAAGGTAAAGTGATAGCCTACGAGTCTATAAAAATGAAATATCATGAACAGAAATATTTTTCTTATGATCTAGAGCTTACAGCCGTGGTGCATGCTCTCCGGGTGTGGAGGCATTATCTGCTGGGTAAGAGGTTTGTACTTAAAACAGATCATAGCAGTTTGACTAATTATTTTAAGCAAGCAGATTTAAATTCTAGACAGGCAAGATGGAATTCCTTTTTGAGTGAATTTGACATGGACATACAACATGTTAAGGGAAAGGAAAATCGAGTTGCATATGCGTTCAGCAGAAACCTACATGGTATTTATGCATTATACTATAATCAACTAGAAATCCAACTGTTGGAACAGCTAAAAGAAGAAGCACAGAAAGACTCGAAGTATAAATTCTTGTGGTAGCAAATGGAGGATGATAAGAAGCAAGGCAAGGCATTCGATTATGGAAAGAATGAAGATCAAGTGACTTTTCGAGGAAAAATTTGCATGCGTAATAGTACAACTCTAAAGGAGTTAATACTGAATGAGTACCACCGCAGCAATTATGCTGGTCATTCAGGATATCAGAAAGTTCTTACTCCAATAAGAAAGGTATATTATTGGCCAGGTATGCGTAAGAATATTGTTGAGTATCTAAGAAAATTTTTGGAATGTCAGCAGGTAAAGGTGGAGCACCAAAATCCTGTAGGAATATTGCAGCCCATACCCACTCCTGAATGGAAGTGGGAGGTTATCTCCTTAGATTTCATCACGGCACTACCGCGAACAAAAAGACAGAATGACTCAATCATGGTAGTGGTAGAAAGATTAAGTAAGTCTGCACATTTTATACCTGTACAGTCTATGTACAAGACTGTACAGATTGTTGTCATATTTATGAAGGAAATCTTCAGGTTGCATGGCATACCAAAAACTGTGATTTCAGACTGGGATGTTAAATTCACATTTGCATTTTGGAAAACCCTGTTTACGGGTTTGGGAACACAAATACATTTCAACATTGCATATCATCCTCAGACTGATGGGAAAATGGAGCAGGTAAACCAAGTACTGGAAGACATGTTGCGCATGTATGTGATGCAACAGCCAACTAAGTGGGAGGATTACTTGCACCTTATTGATTTTTCCTATAAAAATGGGTATCAGGAAACTCTGAAAATGAGTCCGTTTGAGGCATTGTATGGTAGGCAATGTCGAACACCTATAAACTGGATCAGTCCAGAAACAAAATTATTGTGGGACCTTAAATGTTGGCTGAAATAGAAGTTGAGGTAAAAAGAATAAGGCAAAATATGAAGGCTGCGCAAGATAGACAAAATATTTATGCAGATACGAAAAGGTCTTATCGTGAATTTGTGATAGGGGACCATGTTTACGTGAGAATTAAGCCCAAGAGGAGTACCCTGAGATGGAACTCTTGTGCCAAATTGGCTCCCCGGTACTGTGGACCTTTCGAAATACTAGAAAGGGTCAGACCAGTAGCCTATAGGTTGGCCTTAGCCAGTCATATTCAAGTACACAATGTGTTCCATATGTCTTTGCTGAAGCGATATGTACATGATGAAAAACATGTGATTGACTGGAAAAATATTCAGGTAGGAAAAATATAAGAATCCTAACTTGAAGTTCTAAATAAATTGATGCATACTAACTTGAAACACTTTTGTTTTTCAGGTAGAACTGGACAGAGAGTTTCTGGTCGAGCTGCAACGCATACTTGACTGAAGAGAAATTGAACTCTACAAACGATTATTTATCCAGGTGAAAGTGCAATAGAAGCACTTTGGATCGGATGAAGCTACTTGGGAAGATGAGAAATTTATGCGGGAAGCTTACCCGAAGCTCTTTACAGAGCTGGGCTGAAACACCGAGGACTGTGTTACTTCCAAGGGGAAATTTTTGATAGACTCATTAAGAGTTAACTAGTATTAACGAGTTAAATACAATGTCCTTATTTTATTTTCTGGAAAGAAAGACTTAAATTGTTATTGTTCATAAAACAAATTATTATTATTTTTTTATTGAGTTATTAGGAGGAACCAATTAATGAAAAGAAATCTTTTAAGTTGTTGCTAAAAATGTTTCCAAGAATAAGAGGTGGTTGGAGACAGTTGGAAAATAGTTACCAACTCCTCTGAGGATAAAGCTGAATCACAAAGGAGGAGTTGGGGTTCTGTACAATTTTCTTTGGTAAAGGAGAGTATTTTCTAGAGATGGTTATAATCAGTTGAAAATAACTAAAGAAAAGCGTTGTAAATCCAATCTTTCTGAGTTTGACTGGATTGGCCATCCAGAGGTCATAGCAGAAAGAGAATTATTCCACTGTCAACCCATGGCACCATCCAGATTCTGCAGCTAGGGGGCAAGCGGAGGATGTCATAGCCTCCCTTGATGGTTTGGTGGACCACAGTTTGAAATATTTAATCCAGATAAGTACAGAGAATGTTTAATTTCTGAGTTACTGGGATTATCATTTTATCAAAGATGGTTGTATTAGAGTAATGTATTATTAATACAGTAGAGTTAAAAGCTGGAACTCTGTATATAGCAAGATGATAATTTCTTTGTGTAAATGGTAAAGCTTAAATATTGTAGGATGTAGTGTAATGTTTAGACTACCAGTATATTCTTCTATACAAACTATACCCTGAGAAGAATTTATTTGGGTTTATCTTTAAGAAATAGTTACTCATGCAAAAGTAGAGAGTGCCAAAAGAAGAATACAAAGGGACTAGAGTATTAACAGTAAAACGTATTTGAGTACACAGTAAGGGAATGTTTTATTTAAAACCTGCTTAATCCTGTTTAAACGAATTGAGAACTTGGGGTCTTGGGTTTGGGTGAAACCCTACCTAGACTCCTTGTTCAAAACAAAAGTTGCTATACACGGACATTTTATCGATGGTCCGGTCATCATTTTAACCTATTAATAAGATTCAGAATTAAACAATATAAAGACTTTGGTTAATCTTCCGATCATGCATGAATTGTTTACACAAGTTAATGTGAAAACCTCAAGAAGATAAGAATAATTACAGTGAAACCCTTGCATGTTATGTTAAACCATTATGTAGGTCTGTTAACACCTATAATTTCTTTTCAAAAGAATCTTTATATAGAAGAACACATGCTACAGATAAGAGAAAATTAGAAATTTATACAAGAGTGCAAAGCTTAAATCTGTATATATATATATATATATATATATATATAGCAGAGTAAAACTATAGTAGTTAACATGGCAAGGTTATAACCATGTCCATTCCCAGTTTTGGGCAAACATATATATATGCGAGTAGGAATCCGAAGTAAAATTTAAACAAATATTTTTTAAACCATGAGTTCTGGGCATAACCTTGTTATCATTACAACAAGAACAGTAACAATACTTCCCGGCCTCTATCGGTCTCGGGCCATAAACATAGGGTTCAAATCCTTAATAAAATGTTTAGAGTTTGCAATACAAACTTAAGGATAGACAAGTGCAAAGAGTCAGTAGACTACAGACTTAAACTGGGCAAATACAAATAGAATCGACCACGAGTCGATTATGTGAAATGAATGAAACTGGAACCTAGGGTTTCGATTGACATTGGAGTACAGAGTACCTGTGCATTAGAATAGCAGAGTCAGATAAGACGTGAACCACAAAACCCTCTTCAATAGGTAAATCGAATGTGACAAACCTGCAAGAGTTTTCCATAAACAAATCAGAGGTAGGATTACAGCAAATGGTAACATTAAACCTTTGTTAAAAAAATAGCTTGCGGAAATTGTAAACCCGAAACCCTCTTTGAATAAACAAGAGTAGTAAAGCTAGGGTTTGAACCTAGTATTGAAGGCTTCAAGCTCCCACGCCATGTAACACTATTTAAAATACAAATATCAGTAAGAGCAGCATAGAAAATGCATCCTTACTCCTAAACTATGCAGCTGAAGAAGTTACCAAATTTAAACATAATTTTTCTGAATAGCTTCAAGTATATTGCACAGTATTAGCAAACATTTCTTGGAACTCAAGCTCACAGTAAGAGAAATGAATGTATTTGAGTTTATACATGAGCATGTAGTTCCGGAGATGTTTCATGCTGAAGATCCTTCTACCCTTTCACCGATAAAATCAAATAAAACCCTCGGCATCTGGAGAGGAGTCCATATACCAGCTCAAATATAAGCTAATAGGTTTCCTTCCAGATTTCAAGTCAAGTAAATCAAGCTCAAGATTTTTTGAACCCTAGATGGTAGCAGAACAGCAAGGAAAATCGATTTTTAAGTGTCAAGGGCGGAGACAACAAAGAGACTCGGGTGAAAAGGGAGAAAGAACCAGAGTTCCTCCCCCGCCGAGCTCAAACAACACTGCCAGACCGATTTCGAGAAAAACCGATAAAATCATTACCAGATTCCAATGAAAACCCGGTGAGTAATGGCAGTTCTCCGAGAGAGTTAATGCCCAATAGATTGGTTCAGTGCGATTTGACATCTAGCTCAGAGGGTCAGTTAATCCATGCCAAGTGGAGTTCAAAATAATGTTAAATATATCAACTATAACCTATGGATTTCCATTGCATATCACATCTTCTGTATTGTATATTGATTCAATAATAATGTAACTCATATGATATGTGTATAAAGATTGAACGATGCAAAAATAATATGCGACCATGCATATTAGAACTTACAATGATTATATGTGTTAATCATTGTTATATTATATGTTATAACTTTTCATCTATTTCACTGTGATATTTATATGTTTAATGGGTTACGTATATGAGATGGTAAGTCTATTCAATAACATATATATGTTTATATATATAAGTAGTGGAATTTTTTTTTTTAACTATGGTAAATGTAGTTATTTATAGGTGTGACATCGATGTTTCGAATCTTTATTGAGATCCATCTTCAAAACAAGATTATTAAATGAAGAATGAAAGAAAGATAGAAATTGAAGGTTTATATAGTGACAGAAGGAGAAAAAAAGCTGACAGAACCAAACTAATTAATAATCTATTAATTTATTTAATAAATTTTTATTTTATTTTAGTAAATAAATAATTTATAAATTTTAATAAATTATGACAAAATATTTAAATAAATATATATATGATATCATATATTTATTAATTTAATAATATTTATTTTATTTTATTTTAATAAATAACTAAAATGTTCTAATAAATCTTAAGAAATAAATAACTAATCTATTCTACTGAATATTTAATAATTTTTTATAAATTTTTTATTCTAATAAATAAATTATTTATTCTAGTAAATTTATTTTTTAATAAATTTTTTTATAATAAATTAAAAAAAAAGTAATAATTATATTAATTATTTATTTATAATGATAAAACCTAAATGTTTTATTTTTATTTATTTATTTATTTATTTTTTTCTATATAATGCTAATTCTGTTTATATTACATAATGATACAAAACTACCTCAGCTTCAGCTGTGTGAGCCTGAAAACTGGGCTTGATAGTCATGAAATACGTAATTCTTGACTGCCCTGTGAGGGAAACCAGTCCTTTATGGATAATTATTGTCACCCACACATGGGAAATTGGCACATTGTTCATACAGTTTAACAAAAATAAACATGCAAAAATTGCATTCAGCTCTTTCAGCAGAAGAGAGTTTAACAAAAAATAAAAAAACATCCCAAGAAGCTTGAGCTGCAGTACCGAGGTATGCTGAAGGTTGTTGTGTTCACTTGTCATAAGCTAGAGAAGGAGGTTCCTCCATGATACGACACTTGTACTTGGTGCTACTGCGATCATCTTCTTCAGTGGATGCGCAGGTAGTTTTGACAGCATCCTCCTGCATTTTTTCTTTTCTCTGATCAGCACGAGCAATCTCCAATGGCGCCCCAAAGTCCATCGCTACATCCTTTTACAGAGGGGGTTGAAGACCGGGGCCAGAGGAGGGGTTAGGGCTAACCGTTTCCTCCCTGAGGGTGACTATGAAAAATGTAGTGATTATTGGCCTATCTAAGGAGCACTCAAAGAAAAATTCCACTCTTTGAGAGGATTGGTGAAGGGGCAAACGAGTCGATGCTTGGGATGTACGGGAAACGAAGGAATGGGTGACAGGGTGCAGGGGAGACTCAACGTCAGGAGGTGGGGATGCTTCAGAAAAGTGTACATGCCCTGCTTGGTGAGCTCTGCCTCTAAGACGACGAATTTCCGGGTAGTGTCCCCAAGAGATGTCCTCAAAGGAGGAGTCGGTGCTGGTGGAAGGTCGAGAGTGGGCCACACGACCCCTGCTGCTACCACATTGGCACCTCATTTTGTGACAGAGCCGTGGCATGGTTGCAGAAGCAGGTTGACAAGGTCGATTGAGGGGGGGACAATAGAAATGCAGAGGCGGCAAGAAGGACACGGCGGACTAAACACAAGATTGAGAATTCGAGCAGCAAAAGTCACTCTGATAAAAATGGTGACCCAGCAGAGTCTCGAGGCAGTAGAGAAGCATGCAGTGGCACCCATTTTGCATGCGAGTGCTCGGCTCAGCACAGGCGGGAGGGCAAGCGCTGCACAGTGGGATAGGACAACTGCAAGTAGTGTGAGAGCAAGTCAAACGAAAGTGCGCAAATGCCATAGAAAACCAAGCAAGCAGAATGATATGGAAAAGGATCAAGGTGAAGCTGCTAATGGATCGCAGGCTGGTAGGAGTAAATGTGGAGTAAATGAAGTTTTAAGTGGCCATATGGCCAACCCACGTGAGCTACATCAGGAGTCGGCAAGGGACAGACATCCCATCCAACTTAACTAGCATTCGCATCTCGAACCGTGACGTATTTGTGCACCAGCATGGTGCAGTTCTGCAATATGGAACTCTCATGGATGGTGTTAAGGGAGCCATGATTGAGAGTGTTAACACTATCCAATTTAATATTGGCCAAGAAATCTACAACTTTGTTACCATCCCATTTGATGTGAGTGAACAAGCCATCCTTGTTATTTTTTAACCATCTACTAATCATTTCAAGCCTTGCTGCCAGTCGCCAGCTGGTAGCCACATTTGCAGCATTGGTGCCCCAAAGGAGTTGATTGGCCATGTTGAAAATAACTTGTGAGTCTCCTTCAATTATGATGTGGAATAAATTATAATGTTGGGCTAAACGTAAACCTTGCCATAACCTTTCCAGTTCGGCTGAGTTATTAGTGTCCCATCCAATTGATCCATAGTATATTGCCAGAGTATCGCCCCTAGAGTCTCTGAAGATGCCTCCAAATCTTGCTTGTCCTGGATTGCCCTTTGAAGCTCCATTGAAATTCAATTTTACGAGCCCTGTCGGTGGAGGAGACCATCGATGAGGAATTTCTGGAGAATTATTAGTTTTAGAGGTTAGAGTAGGAGTGATTTTAAGTTACCAGTTCTCCCAAATGGAGATTTCCTCTGGCTTTCTGGGGAAGTCTTCTTCCTACTAGGTGTGAAGAGCTAGATATTCTTGTATATTGCTGGTGAAGATGCTCTAGATAGTCTCCAGTGGTGTGGTTTGGCTTCTAAAAGTTCTCTTGTTTCTCTCCTTCCATATTGACCAAAGGAGCAGACCTGGTATGAGTTGCCAAAGGGTGTTGAGTAGAGCACTGCTGTAAGGTTGCTTAGGCCAGTTGCGAATGATATTGGTTATGTCCCTAGCTGGTTTGCTTCTTTGGCATCGAAAACTAATTTTCTCCCAAAGTGTATTAGCAAGAGTGCAGGAGACCATGAGGTGCTGAATTGTTTCATTTCTTTGATTGAAATTGGGGCATCGGGAGGGTCCAAAGAATCCCCTTTTAATCAGTTTGTCCCAGCTGAAAATTCTTTTGTGAATGAGTAGCCAAAATAAGGTGGAAACTTTAGGCCAGATTCATGGAGACCAAATTAACTGCCAGAGTGGATCACGAGGGAGAGGCGCTAGATGCATTAGAGTATAGGCCTCCTTAGTAGAGAACATTCCTTTTGTTGTGTATCCCCACCTAAGAATGTTTGAATCCTCCGAGCATCTGATTTTCCTTTGCTATATCGCTTCGTTGAGGGCTTCCCGGGTGTCATCCTGTGCTTGGGGAGAAATTTGGGTTGAGTGTTTCCATTGCCTGAACTCATTACTTCTTGTGGGGAGCCAATACTGATTTACCTTGTCTTCCATGGAGTTGGTTGGATTTCTGATGTTTATTTGTTTGAGAGAGTCAACTATCTTGGGCTTCTGCTTCCAGGAGTCCACCCAGAACCTAGCTTTATGACCATTGCGAACTTCCCAGAAGCTGTGTTGTTGTATCAATGCGTTGTGTTGTTTGGTAGCATTCCATATTAGTGAACCTGTTTCCTCAGGGGAGAGTCTTATCAGTTCCTCTGGAGGTCTATTATTGGCATATTTTGTTATCCATAATCTGCACCATGGTGTGTGTGGGTTTGATAACAATTTCCACCATATTCGTGCTCCCATGACTTCATTTCTATGAGTCGGGTTTCTGGGTCCAAGTCCCCCAGCGTCTTTTGGGGTGCAGATCATGTTCGAATTGACCAGAGCCCATTTTTTATTATAACCAAAGGAGCCCCAAAGGAACTTTCGCTACAATATTTTTATCTGTTTGAGGATCCATTTCGGAGTAGCTAGAACTGAGAAGAGATAGAGAGGCATGGATTGCAGCACTGCTTTGATGAGAGTTAGTTTGCTAGCCATGTTGAGAGCTCTAAAGGTCTTGGAGGAGAGACGAGATTCCAAATTTTCAAGGAGAAGGTTCCAAGAGGAGTGCTTGATGTCGAATTCAATGAGGGGGACTCCTAGGTACTTAACTATAAGAGTGGTGATAGAAAACCGCAGGATACGAGAAATGTTTGCTTGGGTTTGGGAATGGGTTTTGAAATAGAAGATCTAGGATTTGGATGCATTGATGGACATACCGGAGGCTTCAGAGAAGAGGTTCAGGATGACTTTAAATAAGCAGGCTTCTTGTACATAAGGATGTCCAAAAATCATGTTATCATCCACGAATTGCTGATGAGTGGTCGCTGGGGAATCATGAAGGGAAATACCCTACAATTGTTGGGTTTGAAGAGCATTTTGAATCAGCGTTCCGAGACCTTCAGCCATGAGAACAAAAAGGAAGGGGGATAGAGGGTCCCCTTGTCTAATACCTCTCGAAGGAGAGAATGGATGGGAGGGGACCCCATTGACCAAAATGGAGTAAAAGGTCGAAGAGATAAGATTCAGAATCCATCTTACCCACATTTTATTAAAACCAAAAGCACCCAGAATCTGTTGAATGTAATTCCAACTCAATTTTTCAAAGGCCTTGGACAGATCAATTTTAAGGAGCATACCTGCCCTTTTCTAGATCTTTAGCGAATGAATGACCTCGTGCATTAAGATTATTCCATCCAAGATTTGACGACCTTCTACATAACCAGTTTGTTCGGGCGAGATTAGAAGCAGAAGAAGAGGCTTGAGTCAATTAGCGATGACCTTTGAAATCACCTTGTAGATCACATTGCACAGAGCTATAGGTTGGAATTTGTCTGGTGTGCTTGGTTGATCTTATTTTGGAACCAGAGCAATGAAATTAGTGTTGAGGGAAGGGAGTAGCCAATGCATTGATCTTGATTCCTCCACTAGTTTCCAAACTTATAACTTAATGAGATCCCAGAAATGGTGAAAGAAGTTAGAAGTAAATCCATCTGAACCTGGAGCCTTGCCATCCTTGGATTGTGCCATTGCAGTTTCGACCTCCAGTAGTGTGACAGGCCATAGCAGCATTTGATTGTGCTCATCCGTTATTAGCTTGGGAATGAGCTAAGTTATTTTGTCGATGGATGACTGTCTGTTGATTGGGGGACTCTTGCTTTAATCTTTTAAAGTGTTCCAGTAGAACATGCTCAATGTCTTCATGTTTCTCCAGTCGCTCTCCTTGCTGATTAGTGATGTGGTTAATGTGGTTATGCATTATTATTTGAATAGTGGAGCGGTGAAAGAACTTTGTGTTTCTCTCACCCTCCTTTAACCAGCGAATTCTAGATTTTTGCCTCCAGAGAATTTCCTCTTGTTTATATCTTTCATCCAACTGCTTCTGGAGGTATTGTTCCTTTGATGCAAGGAGTTTTGTTCTTCCCTCATTGATAATTTCCTACTGAATTTCTTCCATTTTATGCTCAAGGACCTTTTTCTCCTGAAAGATGTTCCCAAAAAATGAATGGTTCCAAGCCTTGATTTGGGATTTGAGGTGTTTGAGCTTTTGCTGGAAGTGGTACATTTTGGAGCCTTTGGGCGGGATGAAGCTCTTCCAAGCAGAGTAGACCATGGTTTTGAAGGAGGGGTTGTCAAGACAGAAGGCTTTGATTCTAAAAGGCCATTTCATATGGATACAGGGGCTTTTCCACTGAAGAGAAATTGGCCAATGGTCCGAGCCCACCAGAGGTAAGATGGAAGCAAAGATGTCCCGCCCCAAATGTATGGCATTGCCCGAGATGAGGAATCGATCCAGATTAGAAGCTATCTACTTACTTCTAGTTCTTCTATTGTTCCAAGTGTACATGTTGTTTGAGAATGGTAGGTCAACGAGCCAACTTTTGTTGATGAAATCTCTGAAGTGTGAGCATTCAGGTTCCATTCTTGACATTCCTCCTATTTTTTCTTCCATCCTGGTCATTATGTTGAAGTCCCCTCCAATTTTCCATAAGGGGTGAGTCCTATTAGAGTTGAGGGCTTCCATAGTGTTTAAGAGCGCTATCTTGCTAGCCTGATCTTGGGGGATGTAGACATTTAAAAGGTGCCCATGTATATTGGTACCTATGGGATAGAAGGTGGCCTGTATGAGATTAGGCACAGCATGGAAGTTTGATAGCATTATAGAGTGAGTATCCCAAGCTATTGCTAGGCCTCTCGAAGAGCCAGAGGCATCAATTGCTACTGAATGGTAGCCAGGCCAAGCTTTTGATAAGATTGTGCCCAAAGTCGTGCTATTACATTTGGTTTCTTGAAGAAAAATGACTTGTGGTCTTTCTTTCTGAATCATGTTTTTGATCATCCTGTATTTCCCAGGGCTGTTTAGCCCTCTAACGTTCCATGAGATTAGCTTCATGGAGAACAATTTGAAAGTGGTTTGAAAAACTGGGTAACTTGGGGTATCGTCCTGACTCCACCATCATCTCCCCTAAGGTGGTGGTGCGCTGCCAATCTGGTTTTATACCTCTTTTCTTAGACTCTTTTATAACCTTCAGGCCATCCCAGTGACTGCCTCGCTAAATACCCAACTTCTTTTGTTGTTGAAATTTGGTGAGGAGAACTTCAAGTGTCTCGATCTGTCGAGGATTGATTTTATCATATTCCTTTCGTCTACAGGCATCCTTTAATCCCAAAAGATCAAGCTCACCCAATTCGAAGCACTCAGAGTCCTCATCCATGTGGCTCGGTTGGCTGCTTTCCGGGTTTTCCTTGCCAGAGAGATTAGGGTTATGAAGAAGACCATCAATATCCATGCTATTGGGTTTCCAAGTGACAAGATCTGTTTCTGTGGTAGGCTTAGGATTGGAAGACTCTACATTTTGAGCCTCGTTCTGAACTGGTTTAGGGTTAGGTGGGTTTAGAAAGCCAGAGGAGACGGAGGGCTTGAGATTAGGATCAGGGCTGGTTGAGGGTATTTCAGTCATGGGGTCAGACTGAGATAGGAGGGTAAATTTTTGTTGGTGGAGGGGGTATTAGCAGGCGGACTAGGTTTTTTTCCTGATGAAGAGGGTTTCTTGTTGTGCTTTATGCAGGGAGGAACTTTGGTAAACCAATCTACTTCGGGCTTGTCTTCTGCCTCTTTATTCTTGGGCTGAGAGTTGAGAGGGAAATATCTGAACAGATTTCCATGGGCGTGACACCTACGACATCTGAAAGGGACATGTTCATAATCTATGGGCTGAATCCATTCAAAATCACCATGAAACAGACTTACCACATCTAGAAGAGCTTTGTCCAAGTGCAAGAATACACAGATCCGTGCATAAGAGGTATATCTTCTAAGCTTTGTCTCTTCCGCTATCTTGATGAACTCTCCCAGTCTTCTACCAATCTCTTGGAGTGATTCTTCATCCTAATATTTGAGCAACAACGAGTATAAGTGTATCCAGATCGGAGCCCAGTTGAATTTTTCTTTGTGTGGGTTGAATCTTTCTATCCAATTCCTGAGGTATAAACCAACAAAATTGAAGAGGTAAGGTCCCCCATCCATTACTTTGTTTCGATCCTCAATACAGTTGAATATGGTGTTGAAAAATCCTTTCAGCCTAATTTGTAAGGTGACATGTCCTTTGGGCTTCCATTTGGATGCAGTCCACGCCTGCAACGCTTTCTCAGTTGGCCAGAAGCCAATGAATTTTCCGATAAGTGCACGATATTTCATATACTGGATCTGAGCATTTATGCAATGGCTTGGAAAATCAATCTTGGGTCTTTCAGCCGTGATGGGTTTGTACGTGGAAGAAGTTGCAGTAGGTGTATCAGAAGTTTTCTCTGAGGCCTGCGCCTGTGATACGTTATTCTTCTATTACTTATTAGCAATTTTTTTTCCTTGGTCAGAGGTCGTATTGTTCCATTCCTCGTTTGCAGGGGGAGGTAGGCCACCCCCCCCCCCCCCCCCCCCCGCCCCGCGGTGCAAATGCCATGCGTACCGCAGAACACCATTGCGTCACTTGGCCTGGCGACGTATATAGGCACGAACATCTTTTAGATTAGCGATTAGGGTATCTTAGTTGGAAAACCAAACCCTAGCAGAGCTCGATAAAACCTAAATGTTACTAAGAAAAATTTTAATTTTTTTTTATTAAAATGTTTTATGATGAATTTAAGAAGATAAATCAATTAATATATTAATTAATTAGTTATAATTAACAAAACCTAAAAGTAATAATTCTAATAAGGATCGAGCTTCAACAATATTATTGAATGAAAAATGAAAAGAAAAGATAGAAATTTAGGGTTTATATAGTGCGAAAAGGAGAAAAACTGATCGAAAACCAAACTAATTAATAATCGGCTAATTTATTTAATAAATTTATATTTTAGTAAATAAGCAATTTATAAATCTTAATAAATTATATATATATATATATATATATATATATATATATTAATAATTTTATTTTATTTTAATAAATAACTAATATATTCTTATAAATTTTAATAAATAAGTAACTAATCTATTCTAGTAAAAAAGTTTATAAATTTTTTATTCTAATAAATAAATAATTTATTATAATAAATTTATTTTTTAATAAAATGTTTTATAATAAATTTTAAAAAATTAAGTAATAATTATATTAATTAATTAGCCATAATGATAAAACCTAAATGTTATTAAACATTTTTTTTATTATTAAAATGTTTTATAATAAATTTAAACAATAAATAAATAAATACATTAATTAGTTAGTTATAATTAATAAAATCTAAAAGTTACTAAACAGATTTTTAATTTTTTTTTATTGAAATTAAAATATTACTAGTTTGAATTATCTAATAAAATAAAGGTGAATTCTTAATCTTTAATTTAGTGAGAATATATAATATAATCTCCTAAATGGTAATAATAGTAATAATAATAATAATTAAATTATTTACAAAATTAATTAATAAAAATAATAATAAATAATAGCTCACTTAATTAATATTAACATATATTTATTCAAAAGATTAAATAAATGTTAATAAAAATAAGTTTTATTATTTATAATTATTATTAATTAATTTTATAATCAAAATTTAATTAATTATAATAAATTTGAAAGATTAATTATATTTTATAATTTTATTTTTAACTTTCATTTTTAATTCTATAGATATTGATAATAATTCTTAATTAATTAATTTTTATTAATAAAAATAAAAATTAATTAATAAGGATAATTATTAAAAGTAACTAATTGAAATAGCTGTTAGCACCAATCAAACTCTAAAATTTTTTTAAGGAAGAGAAGCAAACCTCTGATACTATACTTTGGATGATGATAAACTCTGAGAGCACATTTGTCAAATTAGAAGTTGCCAACTGTCATTGATATTGTATCCTTCATCTCTGTTAATGTTATGCAGGTGTTTCATTCTTCATTCAATAATCTTGTCTTGAAGATGGATCCCCATTGGGATTCGAAACGTCGACCATTTTTTTAATACAGTAGAGTTAAAAGCTGGAACTCTGTATATAGCAAGATGATAATTTCTTTGTGTAAATGGTAAAGCTTAAATATTGTAGGATGTAGTGTAATGTTTAGACTACCAGTATATGCTTCTATACAAATTATACCACGAGAAGAATTTGTTGGGTTTATCTTTAAGAAATAGTTACTCATGCAAAAGTAGAGAGTGCCAAAAAGAAGAATACAAAGGGACTAGAGTATTAACGATACAAAACGTATTTGAGTACACGGTAAGGGAATGTTTTATTTACATGTTTAATCTGTTTAAACGAATTGAGAACTTGGGGTCTCGGGTTTGGGTGAAACCCTACCTAGACTCCCTGTTCAAAACAAAATTTGCTATACACGGACATTTTAACGATGGTCCGGTCATCGTTTTAACCTATTAATAAGATTCAGAATTAAACAATATAAAGACTTTGGTTAAACTTTCGATCATGCATGAACTGTTTACACAGGTTAATGTGAAAACCTCAAGAAGATAAGAATAATTACAGTGAAACCCTTACATGTTATGTTAAACCATTATACAGGTCTGTTAACACCTATAATTTCTTTTCAAAAGAATCTTTATATAGAAGAACACATGCTACAGATAAGAGAAAATTAGAAATTTATACAAGAGTGCAAAGCTTAAATCTGTATATATATATATATATATATATATATATAGCAGAGTAAAACTATAGTAGTTAACATGGCAAGGTTATAACCATGTCCATTCCCAGTTTTGGGCAAACATATATATATGCGAGTAGGAATCCAAAGTAAAATTTAAACAAATATTCTTTAAACCCTGAGTTCTAGGTATAACCTTGTTATCATTACAACAAGAACAGTAACAATACTTCCCGGCCTCTATCGGTCTCGGGCCATAAGCATAGGGTTCAAATCCTTAATAAAATGTTTAGAGTTTACAATACAAACTTAAGGATAGACAAGTGCAAAGAGTCAGTAGACTACAGACTTAAACTGGGAGAATACAAATAGAATCAACCCCGAGTCGATTATGGGAAATAAAAGAAACTGGAACCTAGGGTTTCGATTCACATTGGAGTACAGAGTACCTGTGCATTAGAAGAGCAGAGTCAGACAAGCCGTGAACCACAAAACCCTCTTCAATAGGTAAATCGAATGTGACAAACCTGCAAGAGTTTTCCATAAACAAATCAGAGGTAGGATTACAGCAAATGGTAACATTAAACCTCTGTTAAAAAAATAGCTTGTGGAAATTGTAAACCCAAAACCCTCTTTGAATAAACAAGAGTAGTAAAGCTAGGGTTTGAACCTAGTATTGAAGGCTTCGAGTTCCCACGCCATGTAACACTATTTAAAATACAAATATTAGTAAGAGCAGCATAGAAAATGCATCCTTACTCCTAAACTCTGCAGCTGAAGAAGTTACCAAATTTAAACATAAGTTTTTTGAATAGCTTCAAGTATATTGTACAGTATTAGCAAACATTTCTTGGAACTCAAGCTCGCAGTAAGAGAAATGAATGTATTTGATTTTATACCTGAGCATGTAGTTCAGGAGATGTTTCATGTTGAAGATCCTTCTACCCTTTCGCCGATAAAATCAAATAAAACCCTCGGCATCTGGAGAGGAGTCCATATACTAGCTCAAAGATAAGCTAACAGGTTTCCTTCCAGATTTCAAGTCAAGTAAATCAAGCTCAAGATTTTTTGAACCCCAGATGGTAGCAGAACAGCAAGGAAAATCGATTTTTAAGTGTCAAGGGCGAAAACAACAAAGAGACTTGGGTGAAAAGGGAGAAAGAACCAGAGTTCCTCCCCCGCCAAGCTCAAACAACACTGCCAGACCGATTTCGAGAAAAACCGATAAACTCATTACCAGATTCCAATGAAAACCCAGTGAGTAATGGCAGTTTTCCGAGAGAGTTAATGCCCAATACAGTGGTTCAGTGCGGTTTGACATCTAGCTCAGAGGGTCAGTTAATCCATGCCAAGTGGAGTTTAAAATAATGTTAAATATATCAACTATAACCTATGGATTTCCATTGCATATCACATCTTCCGTATTGTATATTGATTCAATAATAATGTAACTCATATGATATGTGTATAAAGATTGAACGATGCAAAAATAATATGAGACCATGCATATTAGAACTTACAATTATTATATGTGTTAATCATTGTTATATTATATGTTATAACTTTTCATCTATTTCACTGTGATATTTATATGTTTAATGGGTTACGTTTATGAGATGGTAAGTCTATTCAATAACATATATATGTTTATATATATAAGTAGTGGAATTTTTTTTTTTTTAACTATGGTAAATGTAGTTATTTATAGGTGTGACATCGATGTTTCGAATATTTATTGAGATCCATCTTCAAAACAAGATTATTAAATGAAGAATGAAAGAAAGATAGAAATTGAAGGTTTATATAGTGAGAGAAGGAGAAAAAAGGCTGACAGAACCAAACTGATTAATAATCTATTAATTTATTTAATAAATTTTTATTTTATTTTAGTAAATAAATAATTTATAAATTTTAATAAATTATGACAAAATATTTAAATAAATATATATATGATATCATATATTTATTAATTTAATAATATTTATTTTATTTTATTTTAATAAATAACTAAAATGTTCTAATAAATTTTAAGAAATAAATAACTAATCTATTCTACTGAATATTTAATAATATTTTATAATTTTTTTATTCTAATAAATAAATTATTTATTCTAGTAAATTTATTTTTTAATAAAATTTTTATAATAAATTTAAAAAAAGAAGTAATAATTATATTAATTATTTATTTATAATGATAAAACCTAAATGTTTTATTTTTATTTATTTATTTATTTATTTATTTCTATATAATGCTAATTCTGTTTATATTACATAATGATACAAAACTGCCTCAGTTTCAGCTGTGTGAGCCTGAAAACTGGGCTTGATAGTCATGAAATACGTAATTCTGGACTTCCCTGTGAGGGAAACCAGTCCTTTATGGATAATTCTTGCCACCCACACATGGGAAACTGGCACATTGTTCATACAGTTTAACAAAAATAAACATGCGAAAATTGCATTAAGCTCTTTCAGCAGAAGAAAGTTTAACATAAAATAAAAAAAGATCCCAAGAAGCTTGAGCTGTAGTACCGAGGTATGCTGAAGGTTTTTGTGTTCACTTGTCATAAGCTAGAGAAGGAGGTTCCTCCATGATACGACACTTGTACTCGTTGCTACTGTGATCATCTTCTTCAGTGGATGCGCAGGCAGTTTTGACAACATCCTCCTGCATTTTTTCTTTTCTCTGATCAGCACGAGCAATCTCTAATGGTGCCCCAAAGTCCATCGCTGCATCCTTTTCCAGAGGGGGTTGAAGACCGGGGCCAGAGGAGGGGTTAGGGCTAACCGTTTCCTCCCTGAAGGTGACTATGACAAATGTAGTGATTACTAGCCTGTCGAAGGAGCACTCAAAGAAAAATTCCACTCTTTGAGAGGATTGGCGAAGGGGAAAACAAGTCGATGCTTGGGATGTAGGGGAAATGAAGGAATGGGTGACAGGGTGCAGGGGAGACTCGACGTCAGGAGGTGGGGATACTTGAGCAAAGTGCACATGCCCTGCATGGCGAGCTCTCCCTCTAAGACGACGAGTTTCCGGGTAGTGTCCCCAAGAGATGTCCTCAAAGGAGGAGTCGGTGCTGGTGGAAGGTCGAGAGTGGGACACACGACCCCTGCTGCTACCACATTGGCACCTCATTTTGTGACAGAGCCGTGGCATGGTTGCAGAAGGAGATTGACAAGGTAGATTGAGGGGGGGACAAGAGAAATGCAGAGGTGGCAAGAAGGACACGGCGGACTGAACCCAAGATTGAGAATTCGAGCAACAAAAGTCGCTCTGATAAAAATGGTGACCCGGCAGAGTCTCGAGGCAGCAGAGAAGCATGTAGCGGCACCCATTTTGCATGCGAGCGCTCGGCTCAGCACAGGCGGGAGGGAAAGCGCTACACAGTGGGATAGGAGAGCTGCAAGTAGTGTGAGAGCAAGTCAGACAAAAGTGCGCAAATGCCATAGAAAACCAAGAAAGCAGAGCGATATGGAAAAGGAGCAAGGTGAAGCTGCTAATGGATCGTAGGCTGGCAGGAGTAAATGCGGAGTAAATGAAGTTTCAAGTGGCCATATGGCCAACCCACGTAAGCTACATCAGGAGTCGGCAAGGGACGGACATCCCATCCAACTTAACTAGCATTCGCATCTCGAACCATGACGTATTTGTGCACCAGCATGGTGCAGTTCTGTAATATGGCACTCTCATGGATGGTGTTAAGGGAGCCATGATTGAGAGTGTTAACACTATCCAATTTAATATTGGCCAAGAAGTCTACAACTTTGTTACCATCCCATTTTATGTGAGTGAACGAGCCATCCTTGTTCTTTTTTAACCATCTACTGATCATTTCAAGCCTTGCTGCCAGTCGCCAGCTGGTAGCCACATTAGCAGCATTGGTGCCCCAAAGGAGTTGATTGGCCATGTTGAAAATAACTTGTGAGTCTCCTTCAATTATGATGCGGAACAAATTATAATGCTGGGCTAAACGTAAACCTTGCCATAACCCTTCCAGTTCGCCTGAGTTATTAGTGTCCCATCCAATTGATACATAGTATATTGCCATAGTATCGCCCCTAGAGTCTCTGAAGATGCCTCCAAATCTTTCTTGTCCTGGATTTCCCTTTGAAGTTCCATCGAAATTCAATTTTACAAGCCCTGTCGGTGGAGGAGACCATCGATGAGGAATTTCTGGAGAATTATTAGTTTTAGAGGTTAGAGTAGGAGTGATTTTAAGTTGCCAGCTCTCCCAAATGGCGATTTCCTCTGGATTTCTGGGGAAGTATTCTTCCTACCAGGTGTGAAGAGCTAGATATTCTTGAATATTGTTGCTGAAGATGCTCTAGATAGTCTCCAGTGGTGTGGTTTGGCTTCTGAAAGTTCTCTTGTTTCTCTCCTTCCATATTGACCAAAGGAGCAGACCTGGTATGAGGTGCCAAAGGGTGTTGAGTAGAGCACTGCTGTAAGGTTGCTTAGGCTAGTTGCAAATGATATTGGTTATGTCCCCAGCTGGTTTTCTTCTTTGGCATTGAAAACTAATTTTCTCCCAAAGTGTATTAGCAAGAGTGCAGGAGACCATGAGGTGCTGAATTGTTTGATTTCTTTGATTGAAATTGGGGCATAGAGAGGGTCCAAAGAATCCCTTTTTAATCAGTTTGTCCCAGCTGAAAATTATTTTGTTAATGAGTAGCCAAAATAAGGTGGAAACTTTAGGCCAGATTCATGGAGACCAAATTAATTGCCAGAGTGGATCACGATGGAGAGGCGCTAGATGCATCAGAGTATAGGCCTCCTTAGTGGAGAACATTCCTTTTGTTGTGTATCCCCACCTAAGAATGTTTGAATCCTCCGAGCATCTGATTTTCCTTTGCTATATCGCTTCGTTGAGGGCTTCCCGGGTGTCATCCTGTGCTTGGGGAGAAATTTGGGTTGAGTGTTTCCATTGCCTGAACTCATTACTTCTTGTGGGGAGCCAATACTGATTTACCTTGTCTTCCATGGAGTTGGTTGGATTTCTGATGTTTATTTGTCTGAGAGAGTCAACTATCTTGGGCTTCTGCTTCCAGGAGTCCACCTAGAACCTAGCTTTATGACCATTGCGAACTTCTCAGAAGCTGTGTTGTTGTATCAATGCGTTGTGTTGTTTGGCAGCATTCCATATTAGTGAACCTGTTTCCTTAGGGGAGAGTCTTATCAGTTCCTCTGGAGGTCTATTATTGGCATATTTTGCTATCCATAATCTGCACCATGGTGTGTGTGGGTTTGATAACAATTTCCACCATATTCGTGCTCCCATGACTTCATTTCTATGAGTCGGATTTCTGAGTCCAAGTCCCCCAGATTCTTTTGGGGTGCAGATCGTGTTCGAATTGACCAGAGCCCATTTTTTATTCTAACCAAAGGAGCCCCAAAGGAACTTTCGCTACAATATTTTTATCTGTTTGAGGACTCATTTCGGAGCAGCTAGAACTTAGAAGAGATAGAGAGGCATGGATTGTAGCACTGCTTTGATGAGAGTTAGTTTGCTAGCCATGTTGAGAGCTCTAAAGGTCTTGGAGGAGAGACGAGCTTCCAAATTTTCAAGGAGAAGGTTCCAAGAGGAGTGCTTGATGTCAGATTCAATGAGGGGGACTCCTAGGTACTTAACCAGAAGAGTGGTGATAGAAAATTGCAGGATACGAGAAATGTTTGCTTGGGTTTGGGAATGGGTATTGAAATAGAAGATCTAGGATTTTGATGCATTGATGGACATACCGGAGGTTTCAGAGAAGAGGTTCAGGATGGCTTTAAATAAGCAGGCTTCTTGTACATAAGGATGGCCAAAAATCATGTTATCATCCACGAATTGCTGATGAGTGGTGGCTGGGGAATCATGAAGGGAAATACCCTGCAATTGCTGGGTTTGAAGAGCATTTTGAATCAGCCTTTCGAGACCTTCAGCCATGAGAAAAAAAATGAAGGGGGATAGAGGGTCCCCTTGTCTGATACCTCTCAAGGGAGAGAATGGATGGGAGGGGACCCCATTGACAAAAATGGAGTAAAAGGTGGAAGATATAAGATTCAGAATCCATCTTACCCACATTTGATTAAAACCAAAAGCACCCAGAATCTGCTGAATGTAATTCCAACTCAATTTCTCAAAGGCCTTGGACAGATCAATTTTAAGGAGCATACCTGCCTTTTTCTAGATATTTAGCGAATGAATGACCTCATGCATTAAGATTATTCCATCCAAGATTTGACGACCTTCTACATAACCAGTTTGTTCGGGCGAGATTAGAAGCACAAGAAGAGGCTTGAGTCGATTAGCGATGACCTTTGAAATCACCTTATAGATCACATTGCACAGAGCTATAGGTTGGAATTCGTCTGGCGTGCTTGGTTGATCTTATTTTGGAACCAGAGCAATGAAAGTAGTGTTGAGGGAAGGGAGTAGCAAATGCATTGATCTTGATTCCTCCACTAGTTTCCAAACTTATAACTTAATGAGATCCCAGAAATGGTGAAAGAAGTTAGAAGTAAATCCATCTGAACCTGGAGCCTTGCCATCCTTGGATTGTGCCATTGCAGTTTCGACCTCCATTAGTGTGACAGGCCATAGCAGCGTTTGATTGTGCTCATCCGTTATCAGCTTGGGAATGAGCTAAGTTATTTTGTCGATGGCTGACTGTCTGTCGATTGGGGGACTCTTGCTTTATGCTTTTAAAGTGTTCCAATAGAACATGCTCAATGTCTTCATGTTTCTCCAGTCGCTCTCCTTGCTGATTAGTGATGTGGTTAATGTGGTTATGCATTCTTCTTTGAACAGTGGAGAGGTGAAAGAACTTTGTGTTTTTCTCACCCTCCTTTAACTAGCGAATTCTAGATTTTTGCCTCCAGAGAATTTCCTCTTGTTTATATCTTTCATCCAACTGCTTCTGGAGGTCTTTTTCCTTTGATGCAAGGAGTTCTATTCTTCCCTCATTGATAATTTCCTACTGAATTTCTTCCATTTTATGCTCAAGGACCTTTTTCTCCTGAAAGATGTTCCCAAAAACTGAATGGTTCCAAGCCTTGATTTGGGATTTGAGGTGTTTGAGCTTTTGCTGGAAGTGGTACATTTTGGAGCCTTTGGGAGGGATGAAGCTCTTCCAAGGAGAGTAGACCATGGTTTTGAAGGAGGGGTTGTCAAGACAGAAGGCTTTGATTCTAAAAGGCCATTTTAGATGGATACAGGGGCTTTGCCACTGAAGAGAAATTGGCAAATGGTCCGAGCCCACCAGAGGTAAGATGGAAGCAAAGATGTCCCGCCCCAAATGTATGGCATTGTCTGAGATGAGGAATCGATCCAGCTTAGAAGCTATCTAATGACTTCTAGTTCTTCTATTGTTCCAAGTGTACATGCTGTTTGAGAATGGTAGGTCAACGAGCCAACTTTTGTTGATGAAATCTCTGAAGTGTGAGCATTCAGGTTCCATTCTTGGCCTTCCTCCTATTTTTTCTTCCATCCTGGTAATTATGTTGAAGTCCCCTCCAATTTTCCATAAGGGGTGAGTCCTATTAGAGTTGAGGGCTTCCATAGTGTTTAAGAGCACTATCTTGCTAGCCTGATCTTAGGGGAAGTAGACATTTGAAAGGTGCCCATGTATATTGGTACCTATGGGATGGAAGGTGGCCTGTATGAGATTAGGCGCAGCATGGAAGTTTGCTAGCATTATAGAGTGAGTATCCCAAGCTATTGCTAGGCCTCTCGAAGAGCCAGAGGCATCAATTGCTACTGAATGGTAGCCAGGCCAAGATTTTGATAAGATTGTGCCCAAAGTCGTGCTATTACATTTGGTTTATTGAAGAAAAATGATTTGTGGTCTTTCTTTCTGAATCATGTTTTTGATCATCCTATATTTCCCAGGGCTGTTTAGCCCTCTAACATTCCATGAGATGAGCTTCATGGAGAAAAATTTGAAAGTGGTTTGAAAAACTGGGTCAGCTTGGGGTATCGTCCTGACTCCACCAGCATCTCCCCTAAGGTGGTGGTGCGCTGCCAATCTGGTTTTATACCTCTTTTCTTAGACTCTTTTATAACCTTCAGGCCATCCCAGTGACTGCCTGGCTAAATACCCAACTTATTTTTTTGTTGTAATTTGGTGAGGAGAACTTCAAGTGTCTCGATCTGTCTAGGATTGATTTTATGCATCCTCTAATCCCAAAAGATCAAGCTCACCCAATTCGAAGCACTCAGAGTGCTCATCCATGTGGCTCGGTTGGCTGCTTTCCGGGTTTTCCTTGCCAGAGAGATTAGGGTTATGAAGAATACCATCAATATCCATACTATTGGGTTTCCAAGTGACAAGCTATGTTTCTGCGGTAGGCTTAGGATTGGAAGACTCTACATTTTGTGCCTTGTTCTGAACTGGTTTAGGGTTAGGTGGGTTTAGAAAGCCAGAGGAGACGGAGGGCTTGAGATTAGGATCAGGGCTGGTTGAGGGTATTTCAGTCATGGGGTCAGACTGAGATAGGAGGGTAACATTGTTGTTGGTGGAGGGGGTATTAGCAGGCGGACTAGGTTTTTTTCCTGATGAAGAGGGTTTCTTGTTGTGCTTTCTGCAGGGAGGAACTTTGGTAAACCCATCTGCTTCGGGCTTGTCTTCTGCCTCTTTATTCTTGGGTTGAGAGTTGAGAGGGAAATATCTGAATAGATTTCCATGGGCGTGACACCTACGACATCTGAAAGGGACACGTTCATAATCTATGGGCTGAATCCATTCAAAATCACCATGAAACAGACTTACCACGTCTACAAGAGCTTTTTCCAAGTGCACGTATACACAGATCCGTGCATAAGAGGTATATCTTCTAAGCTTTGTCTCTTCTGCTATCTTGATGAACTCTCCCAGTCCTCTGCCAATCTCTTGGAGCGATTCTTCATCCCAATATTTGAGCAACAACGAGTATAAGTGTATCCAGATCGGAGCCCAGTTGAATTTTTCTTTGTGTGGGTTGAATCTTTCTATCCAATTCCTGGGGTATAAACCAGCAGAATTGAAGAGGTGAGGTCCCCCATCCATTACTTTGTTTCGATCCTCAATACAGTTGAATATGGTGTTGAAAAATCCTTTCAGCACAAGTTGTAAGGTGACATGTCCTTTGGGCTTCCATTTGGATGCAGTCCACCCCTGCAACGCTTTCTCAGTTGGCCAGAAGCCAATGAATTTTCCGATAAGTGCACGATCTTTCATGTACTGGATCTGAGCATTTATGCAATGGCTTGGAAAATCAATCTTGGGTCTTTCATCTGTGATGGGTTTGCACGTGGAAGAAGTTGCAGTAGGTGTATCAGAATTTTTCTCTGAGGCCTGCGCCTGTGATACGTTATTCTCCTGTTACTTATTAGCAATTGTTTTGCCTTGGTCAGAGGTCATATTGTTCCATTCCTCGTTTGTAGGGGGAGGTAGGCCACCCCCCCCCCCTCCCCGCGGTGCAAATGCCATGCATGTCCGCAGAACACCATTGCGTCACTTGGCCTGGCGTATACAGATCACAACATCTTTTCGTTAGTGATTAGGGTATCTTCGTTGCAGAGGAAAACCAAACCCTAGCAGAGCTCGATAAAACCTAAATGTTACTAAGCAAAATTTTAAAATTTTTTTATTAAAATGTTTTATGATAAATTTAAGAAGATAAATCAATAAATATATTAATTAATTAGTTATAATTAACAAAACCTAAAAGTAATAATTCTAATAAGGATCGATCTTCAAGACAATATTATAGAATGAAAAATGAAAGAAAGATAGAAATTTAGGGTTTATATAGTGTGAAAAGGAGAAAAAGAGCAGTCAAAACCAAACTAATTAATAATCTATTAATTTATTTAATAAATTTATATTTTAGTAAATAAGCAATTTATAAATCTTAATAAATTATATATATATATATATATATATATATATAATTTAATAATATTAATAATTTTTTTTATTTTAATAAATAACTAATATATTCTTATAAATTTTAATAAATAAGTAACTAATCTATTCTAGTAAAAAAAATTATAAATTTTTTATTCTAATAAATAAATAATTTATTATAATAAATTTATTTTTTAATAAAATGTTTTATAATAAATTTAAAAAAATTAAGTAATAATTATATTAATTAATTAGCCATAATGATAAAACCTAAATGTTATTAAACATTTTTTTTTATTATTAAAATGTTTTATAATAAATTTAAACAATAAATAAATAAATACATTAATTAATTAGTTATAATTAATAAAATCTAAAAGTTACTAAACAGGTTTTTAATTTTTTTTTTTATTGAAATTAAAATATTACTAATTTGAATTATCTAATAAAATAAAGGTGAATTCTTAATATTTAATTTAGTGAGAATATATAATATAATCTCCTAAATGGTAATAATATTAATAATAATAATAATAATTAAATTATTTACAAAATTAATTAATAAAAATAATAATAAATAATAGCTCACTTAATTAATATTAACATATATTTATTCAAAAGATTAAATAAATGTTAATAAAAATAAGTTTTATTATTTATAATTATTATTAATTAATTTTATAATCAAAATTTAATTAATTATAATAAATTTGAAAGATTAATTATATTTTATAATTTTATTTTTAACTTTCATTTTTAATTCTATAGATATTGATAATAATTCTTAATTAATTAATGTTTATTAATAAAAATAAAAATTAATTAATAAGGATAATTATTAAAAGTAACTAATTGAAATAGTTGTTAGCACCAATCAAACCCTAAAAAATTTTTCAGGAAGAGAAGCAAACCTCTGATACTATACTTTGCATGAGGATAAACTCTGAGAGCACATTTGTCGAACTAGAAGTTGCCAACTGTCATTGATATTGTATCCTTCATCTCTGTTAATGTTATGCAGGTGTTTCATTCTTCGTTCAATAATCTTGTCTTGAAGATGGATCCCCATTGGGATTCGAAACGTCGACCATTTTTTTTTAACACTATAGATAATCCATAGATTTCTAAAATAAAAATATTTTTATTTACTCCTATATTGATCATAGTGCGGTAGATATATCATGGTGTTGTATGCATTTTTTCTTTTAATTTTAATAAAGTCAGGATAAATCATCCATGACTATAGGGATATGATACCACAGGTAGGGAATGTTAAATGTTCCTAAGGCACTTATTTGTTCTTCCTTCTAACTATCCCAACCTATTCACTTTATTAAGCTATCGATATTCGAGAAAGATATTTTCTAGAGTTAAGGCATCACTCCTACACTTTAGCAAGGTGACTTTGGCTACATTCATGGAAAGGGAATACATAGTGGAAAAAAATATTTAGTGAGGGTGCATGAAATTCCAATGCAGGGAAAAAAGGAAGTGTTTTGGAGATGACCATGGTAAGAAATACTGTGCGGAGATGATATAGATCAAACCAAAAATAAAAATATGCCATATATTCATACATAATATCAATGCACACAAATCCACTATGATGGTTCATTGTTGCTCATAGCAAGAGCGGGATATGGCACTGAATATATTCCTCTACCATCTGCTTCAACTTCGAGGTGGATTCAAGTACTTGGGATACCATTTAAAACCATACAATTACCGCATTGTAGATTGGTCCTAGCTCATTGAAAAAATGGAAAATCATATCTTCATTTGGTACCATAGGTGGTTATCCAGGTCTGGTCGACTCACCTTGATCAAATATGTATTGGAGGCCACCCCTGTGTATTGGATGTCATTAGCATGGATCCCCTGAGGCATTATGTCCAAGATCCAACAAATTTGTGGCAAATTATTATGGAAAGGAAGTAGGGGTGGACTCACCTTTTCTTGGAACTGGTGGGACAAGATTTCTCTCCCCGGGAAAAGGGGTGGATGGGGCATTAAGAACCATGAGGTTTTTTCTAAGGCATTGGTGACCAAGCTTGGGTGGCAACTCATGACTACACAGAACCTCTGGACTCTGGCCATATCTCTGAAATACATTCGACCCATTAATCTCATTGAATGGATTAGATGATCCTCTTGGAAATGAAGGAACATCTCCACCATCTAGAAGGCAGTCCTATACTCTATGATATATATTCGAAATGGTCTCACTTGGTGCATAAGATGAGGGAACCAAGACAGAATCGGATTAGATCCTTGGTTCGGAAGCGAGAATGCTTACCTCCTCCCACAAGAGCTACTCCACCACTTATCATCCTGTGGCATTAGGTACATATCAAAGATTGTTGATCCTATGGCTTCAACTCTTTATTTGCAGCGTTGGAAAACAGTTACCGAATTAGAAATTATGGCTCCTCTGCACAATGCATGGAAATCATTTACAATTGCACTATTAGAATTACATTTTCATATTGTCCCTGGTGATGATGAATTAATCTAGTCCCATGCAAACCACGATCTTTATACTCCAAAGGAAGGCTACTCATAAATTTACTTGGACCATTGTTCCCAGCTGATCAATTGGTGGTTGAGCTCTCTGTGAAAGCTTAAACATCTACTTTGGACTACACTATTCATGTGATTTATTCTCCAATGTATCGCACCCACGACAGACAACCTGTACAAGCGATATTTTCAATGTCCAGCATGGTGTTTGTTGTGCCGGGAAGACTCAGAATATTGTGAACATTTATTCCTACAATGTCACTCTTCCAAGACCATATCATCCATGATCCTTCAATCCCTTCACATCAATGCCTAGTGGTCAATACAATCTATTTTGGATGCATGGCAGAATTGGTGGACCTTTGTCTTACCTAACAAAGCCCACAATCTCCCCCTTCTCATTTGTTGGGGGACATGGCTACTCTGAAATGGCTCTATGTTTCATGACAGAATCCCACATTGGCAGAATGTTGTTGCTCATATCATAGCCATATACCACAGCCTTCTAGATGATGACCCCCCATGCTCCCTGCAGTCCATAGCTCTTGAATTCATCAATTGTAATCTTCCATGGGATTATTTTGATGGTTCTTCGCAGGTTCATGGATGTGGCAGTGGTTCTATCCTACACTTCAATCATCACCACTTTTTCAAAATTAAGATGGGTCTGGGTCCTGGGACTAATAATTTTGCTGAAATCATTACTCTTCTCCACCTTCTCCAATTTTCATTAGAGCATGGATTTCATTAAATTTAGATATATGGGGACTTTAAAATTGTTATAAGTTGTTTAAATTAGCCTTATGAATGTCACGGACACACATTGTGGAGTATTTTGG
The DNA here is from genome assembly GCA_034641835.2 of Pinus albicaulis. NCBI lineage: Eukaryota > Viridiplantae > Streptophyta > Pinopsida > Pinales > Pinaceae > Pinus > Pinus albicaulis. The sequence goes on along the minus strand of CM076574.1, from coordinate 366,977,838 downwards.
AGGATTTATGGCTTCTCAAATCACAGTTCACATCTATTTCTTGTCATCACATTTACAGGGAACAAAATCATATTTCTGATGCATTATCCAAGGAGGTCGTGGTCCAGCATTGCAGGCTCTAGCACATAGAAGAACATAAATAACATCAACACTACAACTACTATCATATGCCTTTCATGGACCTATATGCATCATGAAACTAGGCTATCTGATCATGACTGAATGAGATTTATGTTGCGACCTAACCTGGAGTATATTTTCAGTATTTATTTTGAATATGTATATATTCAACTACTCTGATGGACACTATTTATATAACCCCTTGGGGTATTTTGATGATTTTTTTTTTTTTGAGTGACTGCGGTCATAATTACACAATATGCTCAAAACATATACAACATGTAATTTTCAACATTAATGAAAATTATGAATTTTCCTTGGGAAAAAAATAATATCAATAAAACCAATAAATTGTGCAATGATGTTTTGTGACACCATTTTAAACTTTGTATTGCATCACTACAATGCATTAGAAGGAAAAATATTTGAAGGATTAAGAATATCGAAAAATTATTATGACGTGGGAGGATACTAATGTGGCTGCCTAAACCTCTCTATCTATTGCAAAATATGGAAATGGGAACTTGTTGCAAGTGCATCGTGCCAATTTTAACGGAGATAATTATTTGAGGAATTTGGGTTCCTCATGTCAAATTTTTTTATTATAGAACATTAATCTAGCTAAATTAGTTGAGTACTTTTGGTTCTCAAAACTAGTTTGCTAAAATAATGGATCAGATCCGTTGTTTGTGGATCTTGATCCCATGATGGATTTGGGATGATTTTTATAAATAAGGAAGAGTGAGAGTGTGGTGGGAAGAGAGGTTCAAGTAAGGTGCACCCATCTATGTATGATTCGAGCCAATGAATTGTAAACATGCATTTGTAATGAATATTTACTAAGTATTGTTGAAAATTATTGTGTATTATATCACTGTGATGAATTACTTGAAAGTATAAATGTTGGAAATTTTTGTAACATATTGATTTTATGACTCATTATTATTGGATGGCTTAATACCAATGATTCATCTATAGAAATAACACCTTATTTTATTTCTCTATTGATCAAAAGAGAAAGATGCTCTCAGTAAATATTCCTATGTATGTTACACCATAGTCTATTTCCTTGGAGTACATGAGGGAATAAAGCAAAATTACAACCTATCGTGAATTACCTTGTGGAATTGTACCATGAAGGTGAATCAAGTTTGAATGTCGGTAAGTTGTTCATTCCTTGTGTATTCATTCCTAATGTCTTACCAAGGAATCAGTTGCTTGGAAGAATGAATGCCATTTAATTATCAAATTAAAATGCTTAAGAATTTAATTTCCCTTTCGTAATTGTATGAATTGGAACATTGACAAGGGGTAACACTTGGTCCAATCATGAAGGAAATATAATCATGGAAATTGTGTTAGATGTGAAACACTCAACATTTAGAAATTGAGTTTTTTCACAAGAGTATCTCTTCCAATTATGTTGATTACTTCTCTTGAAGCCTGTGTGGAGGCAGAGTGTTCCTTTGTCTTTTTTAGTTGATAAATTGGTTGGAGATGGATTCAAATTTCACATGGAAAAATGGTTTGAGAGGGAGACCTGATGAATATCAATGAGATCACAAGTACAATTTAGAATAGGTGATATTGTGAATTATGGAAATTGTTATAGATTTCCATTTTATTATGTGAGATTTAAATCGCCCATTTGAAGTGCTTTGGAAGGAGATTGTCATCATACATCAGATCGAGCACCCATAATAGATTGCAAGAGATATTGAAATTTCAATGAATTTTATTATGTTGGATATTTATATTAATTTGTGATAGGATTTTAGTGATGGTGTTGATAATGGAGGAAATCATAGCATATAGATAATCGATCTACTCATGTGAAACTCTATGTTGAACATATTTAGTTCAAAATTGAGTTATGGGTTATGTATTAATGAATTTAATGTTGTATTCTATCTGTACCTAAATTGATTTAGTAAATTTCCACCCATAAACTTAGAAAAAATGTAATTTTCCTCTATCATTTGGTATCAAAGTAGGAGAATATGCTTAATTGTGTTTTTAGATAGTAGCAAAGAAATAATTGGTCGCATCCATTACATAAAGAAGAGATGTAAAAATGGAAGAAGAACATGAAAGGCTCTTAATGAAGGGAATCACGTGACAAAGAAACTTGATGAAGACGAAGAGAACAAGTGAAAGTTCTTAGTAATTGAGTAAGTTAATCTCAATAGCCAGAGGAGTGAGGAGTTCTTAGAAATATGGTTCAAATGAAGTAAATGATTATCCAGGTTCAAAGGAGATAGTTTGGTTAGGTGTTGGATTTTTTGTAGCTCACATATGGACAAGGAGAGTTCACAAAATAAATAAGTGGGAATGACTACCGATATTCATCTCAAGGGTTGAGAGAGAAATTACAATCAGATGAAAGAGAATTCCAAAGAGGTTGGCATGAGGAACATGAGGGATGAGTTGTTGAGATTCAACAATATGATGACCTTAGTGAAAATATTCGCCTTCACTAAGTGGGTCCATACTCTATTTTTGGTGCAAGTCTATTTTTAGACTATGTCTATTTTTCGACATGAGGATCATATTTCAGAAGTTGCAGGATGCTATTTGTGGATGGTTAATCAAGTTGGGAAAATAGATGAAATTCTATTTTTAGAATATTGGGCGAAGTCTATTTATAGATTGCTAATCTAAAAACAGATGCATGTCAATTATTATTAACTCTTAATAATAATCAGACTCTAAACGACAACTTATTCTCTTGGAGCACTTTAGTTTAGTGCATAGATGTGGCACATCAACTGATAGAAGGAATTACACTATTCTTAAGAGTTTACTGGAGCTAATGCATGGAGGACTCAGTTAGAAGTCAAGTGGAAAAGTTATGACACAGTTGGAAGAAGTAGTTATGGAGTTGTATTTAGTTTAACTCGGTTAGGCTCAGTTGAGCTACTTGTATCTAGTCTAAGTTATTGATACACTAGTGAGAGTGGAGTGAATTAATTAGTTAATTAATTCAGAAATAATAACTCATTAATCAACTGAAAAGTACATCAGTTAACTACAGTGCATGGAATTTTCAGTGGAGACCAGTGGAGAGATAGGTGAAAGGGCAAGATAGACTATTTGTTTTTACTATAGTGATGCATTGTTTGCATCACACACACAGTGGAGGTGCCAATGAGGATTGCATTTTCAAGGATGGAGTAATTCAAATTAATTCAGAGCTATTCTTCAGCATAGATTACACAGTGGAGGTAGGCTAGCAGGTGGCAAAGATCGGTGCATGGATTTGCAATATTGGGTCTGATTAGTGTATGACGATTGTACTGTACTGAGAGCTTGTGATAAGCTTTTTATGCTTATATGAGATTGTCATATGATCTCCATGTGACATTATATATAGTTGGGGTTTTCAACTTTAGGATTTCCCTGTTAAAAATTGTGTTATGCACGATTGATAATTTTGTTTATGCTTCACATGTGTGTGCAATTAATTTTTCCACAAAATATTAACAAGTGGAATAGATTCAGTATCTTTCATAAAGTTAAATAGTGTGAGATCAAGTGGATCTTCGACATATGCATGCTTAGTATAATTTCTACATGATTAATTTGAGAAAGAGATGGCTGAGATGAATATATAATTGAATGTGCTTATGGAGATTCTAAAAAAAATGTTGAAGACAGGATATGTGGATGGGGCCTACGGAAGAAGGTACAGTCGTACAAATTGCTGGTGAAGCTAAAGTAGAAGTTTAACATTCAACAAAGGAAAAAATAGCTCAAGGTAGAAGAGATGGATGTTTTCATTTGAAAACCAGAACAAGGACTACTCATTGGTGAAGAAGGGGGTTAAGCAATAGATGAGCCTCAAATTTTTAAAACTAATGAATTGTTTGTGCATATGGGTATTGAGGAATGTGAAGATGTGCAAGGAAGTGAGAGTAGGCATTGGGATACTTCAATTGATGAAGTGCAAGAAATATTGGAAGAATCCATGTAGTACTACAATGAAGCAAGCATGGAACTTTCTAAATAAGGAGTGACACTGAAGGTTGATGGTAGTACAAATGATCACCGGGGTAAATCCATGGAAAGAGGTATACCCTATTTACTAAAAATCTTCCACTTTAATAAGGTGCAAGAATTGAGTTTGGTGGAATAGTCATGTAGACTGAATTTTCAAATTAAGGATATGTAGCATTAGATGAAGGATTTTATTGAGGATGAACAGATGCATGAATATCTAGAAATGGCAGTGGCCATAATTTTTTTTTGTGAAAAAATATAACATAAGCCTTATGCGAGTAATTTATACTAGCAAGTCAAAGAGATGGAAAGAATTTATGAAATGTGGGAACTAATGGAGGAGGTAACCTTAGAGAGTTTCCATGAAATTGGAATAATATTCAACCACATGTTATTGTTGGTTGAGAGTGATTGCATCAACAAGGTGTTGAGAAGACAGCGAAGTAAGATATGGGATCCTAGAAAGTTGCAGAGAGTGAAGCAAGATAATAAAATAGAAGAATGTTGTAGTAAAATGAATGGACAAAAACAACACAAAGTATGTGATCCAGGAAAATGTATCTGCAAGGCATCCTTAGGTATTTGTTGCAATGTTACAAAGAATAAATAGTCCATTGGCGACCTCATTTTGAACCTTGGGAATATGATGAAGGGGCATCATGTTAATTTTCATGGAAATCATTGTTTGGGGAAGTTTGGCTCTTGTCAATTATTTTCGATTCTAGAAAGATCGGATAGCTGAATTAATAGAGTAGTTTTGGTTCTCAAAACTATTTTCCTAAAATAATGGATCGGATCTACTATTTTTGGATCTTGATCCTACTATGGATTTGAGATTATTTTTATAAATTAAGAAGAGTGTGAGTGTGGTTATATGAGAGGGCTAGAGTAGGTGCACCCAACTATGCATGAATAAGGTAAATGAATCATAATCTGTATTTGTAATGAATTTTTAGTGAGTATAGTGAGTATAGTTGAAAATTTATGTGTATTATCTATGTGTGCTGAATTAATTGAATGAATAAATGTTGGAAACTTATTCAATGAATTCATTGTATCATTCACTATGATTTAATGGCTTAATAGTATAGAAATAATACCTTATATTATTTATATGTTGATCACAAGAGAAAAAAGTTCTCAATAAATATTCCTATGTATGTTAAAGCATAGTCTAATTCCTTGGAGAAAATCTGTGTATAAAGGAAGACACTGGCATATGGTGAATTCTGTTGTGCAATTGTAACATTAAGTTGAATCAAATTTTAAATTTGGTAACATCTTCATTCAGTAGGAATTTTTTGCTGGAGTGTTACCATAGAATTAGTTTCTTGGAGGAATGAACCCAATTTCAAGATAAATTTCAAATTCAAATTCTTAAGAAATTCTTTGTAATCAGATGAATTAAAATGTTGATGAGGGGTATCACTTGGTCCAATATTTAAGGAAGTCTAATCATGGAATGTCTACTAGATGTTAAATTCTCAATAATTACAAATTGAGGTTCTTAACAGAAGTATCTTTTCCAATTATGTTGATTATAACTCTTGAAGCCTGCATGGAGGAGAGTGTTCCCTTGTTTATTTTAACGATTGGTTGGAAACAGATTGAAAATTCACAAAACATAATTATTCGAGAGAGATAATTGAAAAATATAAAGGAGATCATAGGTACGAGTTTGAATAGGTGATATTTTGAATTATGGAAATTGTTATAGATTGTTGTTTTATTACATGAGATTTAAATCACTCATTTGAAGTTTTTTGAAAGGAAACTATCATTATACATCTGCTTGAGAACCCAGAACATATTGTAAGAGCTATTGAGATGAAAATTAATTGAATTATGTTGGATTTGGGTAATAATTTATGATAATATTTAAGTGATTTCATTGATAATGGAGGTAAACCTAGAAAATAAATCATCGATCTTGTCATGTGACGCTCTATGTTGAACGTATTCAACATGGAACTGAGTTTTGGTTTATGTATTGATGAATTTAATCTAATAGTTAGTGTGGACCTAAGCTGAGTTAGTAAATTTTTACCCATAAACATAGAAAAATGTATTTTCCCTCCATCAGAATGGCCTCGGTGGAATCCCCTATAAGATGAACACATAATTGATATCCTGCTTCACATCTTGGCTATGGGTGGATTTCTACAATCATCTAACTATGGTTCGATGGAAATCACTCAGTCTACTTGGTTTTTCTTGAAAAATCCTTTCTCATAGAATTAGTACGTTATATTGTTTAGTTAATTTTTTATTTAATAATGTTCAACTATAACTATTTTTTCTTATGTTTAGTGAAGTAACATTTTGAAAATATCATCTAAGTGTTATCCATTTTTAATGACCTATAAATTTTGGTTAATTACTTAAAAAATAAACTTAACTATTAAGGAATATAAACCAAAGTAGTACCCTTGAGTATTTTTTTCACTTCACTTAGATTATATTCTACCTTTTTGTGAAATTGTTTCCCAGACCATATGACCTCGTTCAGTCCTTTGATGAAGACCATGATTCCATGATCATTTAGGCTCACTCCTCGCAGCTTCTGGCATTCAAATACATGTAAGAGATCAAGAGACAAAAGCAAGAAACATGATAAGATACATAGCATGCATCGAATACAAACTACTTAACAGATCAAGTAGCATTAGGCTACTTGCATAGATATATATACAAATATGGAAAGTGAAACACCAGTTGTATTATTAATTATAGAAAGAGGAAGCGTACAACCATGGCCCTAATGTTGTAGGCCTCCCTTTGGTGATGTCCAAGTCCAAACTGAGGCTCTTCAAACAATCCTTCTCCCAAGTGGAAAAGTAGCCATAATCACAACATAGGGATGCAAAGGATTAAGATCAGGCAAGACCAACTAGTAGTGGAAGGATGGGATTAAATATATAGGTAAGGAGAGGGATTTAGGGATCCATAAATGAAGGAGGAAGTCCCACTTTTGAAGATGAAGTTACCTAATTATAAGATCAAGAGCTCCAAATGATAGAGCTTGAGAATATCAACATTGAACCATATCCACTCTCTGTTCTGGAAGCTTCTAGTGCACGAAACATCTTCTCCATTTGAGAAAACACTACCATAAATAGTTCAGAGTGGTTTTTTCCATAAAAATCATGTTAGAGGCACTAGGTCAAAGTGTGGCAACTTGCCATATTCATTGGGAAGAAAATGGAAAATAGTGCTGACCCAGAAATTTAGGTTTTGAGCTAAGCTTCTCCAAAAAATCTTCAAGGAAAATTTTTGTTTGTAATCAAGGGATATCATGATGTATTTTCTGTGGTGGATATATTACACATGAGTCATCTTAGGGAAATTTAGTATCATGGACATGAAGTAATCAGGGTGAAAAATTATTTTTTAATAGATGCCCCCTAAAGCATGAAGGCAAGATAGGGAGTGATGAGTGAAATGCTTTACGAACCAAGGGAAGGACTCAAAATACTACCATGAGACCTGCCAAATCAAGTGCAATACAATATGTGAAATCTACGATATAAACATGAATAATAACATATCTTTGAATAGGCATAAAATAACACATGAACCCATGGCATGGTTGTAGCCATCCATATAGAAATAATCATGTGTACAATCATGAATAGTCAACAATTCCACGTAGCCTAGATAATGACAGATGTGATGCATGGTATTTTTCTCTATCTCAATCTACCCACTATACGAATCTAGCCATGTGAATAAATGTATTGATGTCAAAAATGGTAGAAACAAGCTGATTACCCATCAATGATGTAAATTGTTAACATGTACACGAGAAACCACCAATGATAACGATGTCCCTTAAGGTACGACAACACAAATTACAAGTGAAAATGAATGAGTTGAATTTGAACACTTGTAGAATCACCTAATGCAAGGCCAGTGATGTGAACATGTCATCAAACACAAAGAAATTTCCATTGAGGCATGCAAGCTCGAAGGTGCTGAAAAATAAGTTTCTAAATCGTCTTCGTGGATAATGAGATGAAGTCGACATGAAGTGCTCTGTCGAAGGAGGGCCATAATTATTCCCACATCATCGACATGAAACAAAGGATTTATGAAGATGATAGGAGGGATTCAAAAATGTGGCATAGAGGGTCAAATAAGTAGAGGATGTTTAACTGTTACAAGAAGAACTTCTCTTGAATATATTAGCGACATGACTTCATAGCGTGGCATCATTTGACTCAACAATGGGATCAAAGGTCATGGTGACAAAAAATAATGATAGAATTAGAGACAAAAAAATTTCGAAAACCCCAGAAGGAAAGTGACTAATTAAATCTATGCCCAACCTGACATGAACTGCTTACGAGTGTCATGTTCAAGAGCGACATGTTGCCTCAAAAAACATAGGAAGTTCCACTTTAAATTTTCCCCTGTTATTGCTAATGAGTACCTCTTTATTTTTTATAGCAATCCTAAAGATGATAGGATATTCTTAGCATATATGTTAATTCTTCGAATGAATCCATCCTAGTAAGTTTAACGAGCTCTAGGAAGGAGGAACTAGACTGTTAAGTCCCTATATTAATAGTGTAGCCCCTTATTATGTTAGTGTAGCCCCCCTTATTGTTATTATTGTACCCCTGTAACCCCCATATTGTTATTATTGTGCCCTTACATTATTATTGTTAGGTCGGCTAGGATTACATTGTGGCCCCACTAGGATTATATCATGGCCCCATGGACTCCTATATATAGAAGGAGGTTTTGTTCATTTGTATCATCCAAGAATTGTTCATTCATGTAATGTATTGGAGGTTGCCCCCTCGAAGTGGCTCATTTCTAAGGCGTGAATATCTCTTTTCTTCTCTCTTTGGAGCTTGTTACACAACATTTGGTATCAGAGCTTTGGGATTCTAGGGTTTCGCTGCTCCAAACAGGTCATCGTGGAATTTTCGCTATAACTTTTTTTCTACGAAGCTTCAGAAGCTGAAATTTTTAGGGTGCGAAGCTGAAATCTTGAGGAAGGTTTTCTAAAAATTTCAGATCTTGGTTCGAAATATTTGAGGAGATATCATCTGTGGAAGTTAGGTATTTTTTCAGGCTCATAAACAGGTCATCGTGGCAATTGCGCTATAAATTTTTTTGTACGAAGTTTCAGAGTCTGAAATTCATATGGTGCGAAGCTGAAATCCTAAGGAAATTTTTCAAAAAATTTCAGAGCTTGGTTCGCAATATTTTTGGAGATATGATCTGTGGAAGGTAGTGCTTTTTCAGGCTCCTGAATTGCATCTCAAAGAGGTGATCGTGGGAAAACTTCAATAAATCTCTCTCTGGGCATTGGATTGAAGTACCGTAAAAAGTGGTCGCAATTACACAGACTGAAGTTTCTGGGCTATCAATTTCAGAGACAAAGGACAAAACAGTGACACGTGGCAAGTCGTACAAGTTCGCTCTACTGAACCAGTCCAGAATTAGGTCATTGTGGGAGATTGGACACAAATTTGTCTTTGAGAATCCAAATCAGGTCAGACCTGTGGCATTTGAAAGAAGCTTCAGAGATCTACTACAGAGCTGAATTTCAGATATCGAAGATTTTCAAATACAGAGATAATTCAATTTCAATATCGAGCTCCTAAAAGCTAGTAAGGTGTGTATTTTTTTTTTCCCAAATTGCATAAGTCTTGTTTGAAGAATCAAGTTGAATTGATTCCAAGGGCATATTGTAGAATAGATATCAATATTGAATTCTAAAATGGCCCCTAAAAAGAATTCAACACCCATCAAGCCTTCAGAAGGCTCTACCATGACTCATGAAGATGAAGAATTGCAACATGATCTATCAAAATTACAAGAACAAGTGCAACAAATTTCACTCGCGCAAAGAGCAGCAAAAAATGAAATGGAAGTTTTGAAGAAAGGTGTGGAAGTGAAGATGGATGGTTTGAAGAAAGGCATGGAAGCTAAGATGGATGGTGTGCAAGCTAAGATGGAAGCTAAGATGGATGGCATGGAAGTGGGCATGGAAGCTAAGATGGATGACATGAAAGACAACATAGAAAACATGAAGAATGATCTAAAAGCATACATGGAAGGCTTGATGACAAGCTTAAAACCAGAAATGATTCCTAATGGCGGAAATATAGGAGAAGAACCTCATGATGAGAACAAAATAAATGTTAATCATGATTTCATAAACTCGAATGTTGGCAGGAAGAACCACCATATTCCAAAAATGGATATGAAGAAGTTTGATGGAAAGGATCTGGTAACATGGATACTACAGATGGAGCAATATTTTGATCTCCATAACGTGCAAAACACACAAAAGGTACGCATTGCAACTTTACATTTAGAACAAAATACATTTGTATGGTATCGATGGCTTTGTTCCCGTAAAAATATTGTCACTTGGTCAATTTTTACGGAGGAAATGATAGCACATTATGAGGATACAAAGAGCAACACCTTCTTTACCCAATTGATAAATCTCAAACAAAAGGGTTTAGTGGGGCTGCACATTGAGGACTTCCAAAAATTGAGTATAAGGGTAACTGATATTTCAGAGGACCACAGGATTGATCTCTTCTTAGGCAGTTTAAAGGATAACATTCAACATGAAGTTCGTGTTCTGGAACCTGATTCATTAGAGAAGGCATTCAGGTTGGCAAGAAAAGTTGAATGTAAAATTATGGCAAAAAGGAAGTCTACTACTCAATTCTATAAAGAAGGAAGTGTGGCTACATCTAGATTTCCACAACCTACAAGGTTGACACCACAACAATTGGAAGAAAAAAGAGCAAAGGGCTTTGCTACAGTTGTGATAGCAAATACACTAAAGGTCATAAGTGTGCTGAGAAGAAATTATTTTACATAGATTGTGAAGAGGAAGAAGAAAATGAACAAGAAGAGGATATACACCGGAACCAGCCCCAGAAGAGGAAGAAATGAATCCAACCATATCGTGTAATGCACTGGCAGGAATTACCACTCCTCAAACTCTCAAGATAAAAGGACAAATCAAGAAGAGAAAGGTAATAGTGTTGATTGATTCGGGTAGCACCCATAATTTTATTCATTGTAAGGTAGCCAAGGAATTAAATTGTTTCCTATACCCAGCACCAGAATGTCAAGTGATGGTTGCAAATGGAGGAACTATAAATTGCTCTGGAAAATGCAATAACATCAAGCTAACCATGGGGGAATATGTGTTGACTAGTCCAATGCTTTCCATTCCTATGGGAGGTGCTGATGTTGTACTAGGAGTGCAATGGTTACAATCTTTGGGGACGGTAGCTTTTAATTTTCAAGAACTTTTCTTGAAATTTTTTTCAGAAGGAAAGGAAGTCGAATTACGGGGTATTGAAGGGAATCCAGGAAGGATAATAAGCTCTAATGTCATGACAAAGCTTCTAAAGAAAGAACAACGAGGCGTAATTGCACAATTATGCTCACTAGAAGTTCCAACATCAAAATCATCTATTTCTGCAGATCTCAAACAAGTCTTGGACAATCATTCCAAGGTGTTTGAAACTCCCAAAGGACTCCCACCTATTCGTGATCATGATCATGCTATTCATTTGATTCCCGGAAGTGTTCCTCCAAACATCAGGCCTTATAGATATCCTTACTTCCAAAAGAGCGAAATTGAACGTATGATTGCAAAAATGTTAGAGGCGGGTATAATTCAACCTAGTCAAAGTTCTTTCTCTGCTCCTTTAGTATTGGTACACAAGAAGGATGGATCATGGCGAATGTGTCCGGATTATAGGGAGCTCAATAAGCTCACCATTAAAGACAAATTTCCCATTCCTGTGATTGATGAATTATTGGATGAATTACATGGAGCAATTTATTTTACCAAGTTGGGTCTTCGTTCAGGATATCATCAAATTAGAATGAAGACTGAAGATATTCCAAAAACGGCATTTCGAACTCATGAGGGTCATTATGAATTTTTGGTCATGCCTTTTGGCCTTACCAATGCACCTTCTACATTTCAAGGGTTGATGAATTCCATTTTCAAACCCTTCCTTAGAAAATTTGTGCTAGTATTTTTTGATGATATACTAATCTACAGTAGGTCTTGGAAGGATCATGTTGAGCATGTTGACAGGGTGCTCAAACTATTGCAGGAGAAACAATTATATGCAAAAAAATCCAAATGTTTCTTTGGAGTACAAGAGGTGGAATATCTGGGTCATATTGTATCTCACGATGGTGTTAAAGTAGACCCTAACAAAATTAAATCCATTAAGGAATGGAAAGTCCCCACAACCATAAAGCAGTTGCGAGGATTTCTCGGGTTAACAGGGTATTATCGCAAGTTTGTTAAGAATTATGGGAGAATAGCAGCACCTCTAACAACATTATTGAAGAAAGATGCATTTCATGGACTCCTGAAGCAACTAAGGCCTTTGAACATCTTAAAGAGGCAATGTGCCTAGCACCGGTCTTAGCTACGCCAGACTTCACAAAAACCTTTATTGTGGAATGTGATGCCTCAGGAAATGGAATTGGTGCAGTTTTAATGCGGGAAGGAAGACCCATTGCTTTTGAAAGTCGTCCAATCAAAGGAAAGTATTTACAGAAACCTATTTATGAGAAGGAAATGTTAGCAATCCTGCATGCACTAAAGAAATGGCGAACTTACCTAATGGGAAGACACTTCAAGGTAAAAACTGATCATGATAGTCTTAAACACTTTTTGGAACAAAGAATATCTTCCGAAGAGCAGCAAAAATGGGTCACAAAGATGTTGGGTTATGACTTTGAAATAATCTACAAGAAAGGAAAGCTTAATGTTGTTGCAGATGCACTCTCAAGAAAGAATGAAGAGGTGGAAGCATTTCTTTGTGCCATTTCTATTATCCAACCAGATTGGATAAATGAAGCAAGAGATGAATGGAAGAAGGACAAAGATGTATGGACACTCATTCAAAAGTTGCAGCAAGATCCTAGTACATCTGATACATTTAGTTGGAAAAATGATTCCTTATGGTACAAAGATCGCTTATATCTTTGTAAGAATTCCCAACTAAAACAAAACATTCTTCTGGAATTGCACACTTCTTTTTTAGGAGGACACTCAGGGTTTTTAAAAACTTACCACAGGGTGAAGAAAGAATTTTTTTGGGATGGCCTTAAATCGGATATTCAAAAGTTTGTGGCGGAATGTTTGGTTTGCCAGCAGAATAAAGTGGAAACAATTAAGACCCCGGGACTTCTACAACCTTTATCCATTCCAAGTCAACGTTGGGAGGAGATTTCAATGGATTTTATCACAGGTTTACCTAAGTCCGAAGGAAAGAATGTCATCATGGTGGTAGTTGATAGACTTACCAAGTATGCACACTTTTTTGCATTATCTCATCCATTTAAAGCAAGTACAGTTGCTACTACATTTGTGGACAGAATTCAAAAGCTACATGGAAGCCCAAGGGTTATTGTGAGCGACAGAGATCCCATTTTTACGGGAAATTTTTGGACGGAGTTATTTTCTTCTTTGGGTACTAAATTAGCTCATAGCTCATCTTATCATCCTCAATCTGATGGTCAAACTGAGATAGTAAATAAATGTTTGGAAGGATATCTTCGTTGTTTTGTATCTGATAAACAAACACAATGGGTCAAGTGGTTACCTCTTGTGGAATGGTGGTATAACACTTCCTTCCATACTGCAGCAAAAATGACCCCATTTATGGCACTTTATGGATATCATCCACCATCCATCACATCATCTTTAAGGGGAAATTCGAAGGTTCAAGCAGTGGAAGATCACATCGAGCATCAGCAAGAAGTTCTCCAACTCTTAAAGGATAACCTTAATTTGGCACAAAATCGAATGAAACAACGGGCAGATCAACATCGCAGCGAGAGAAGTTTTGATGTAGGAGATTGGGTATTTTTACGGCTACAACCATATAAACAAATGTCCCTCAAGCAAGCTAAGAAGGATAATAAATTATCGCGAAAGTACTATGGTCCTTACAAGGTGTTGCAAAAGATTGGTACTATGGCATACAAATTGGAGCTTCCTGCTTCTTCGCGAGTACATCCAGTTTTCCATGTTTCATGCTTAAAGAAGGTTATAGGAGAAAATCTTCCAGTTCAAACAATATTGCCAGAACTTGATGAGGAAGGAAAAATCATATTGGAACGAGAAGCGGTCATGGAAACAAGAACTCGACAACTACGGAATCGATCAATTTCAGAGTATCTCATCAAGTGGAAGAACTTACCCACTGAAGATTCTACATGGGAGGATGATAATTTTATACAGAAGCACCCAGAGCTACTCAAGCGTTGAGGACAACACTTTTTGAAGGAGAGGGGCATGTTAGGTCCCTATATTACTAGTATAGTCCCTTATTTTTGTTAGTGTAACCCCCTTATTGTTATTATTGTACCCTGGTAACCCCCATTTTGTTATTATTGTGCCCTTAAATTATTATTGTTAGGTCGGCTAGGATTACATTGTGGCCCACTAGGATTACATTATGGCCCCATGGACTCCTATATATAGAAAGGAGGTTTTGTAAATTGTATTATCCAAGAATTGTTCATTCATGTAATGTATTGGAGGTTGCCCCCTCGAAGTGGCTCATTTATAAGGCGTGAATATCTCTTTTCTTCTCTCTTTGGAGCTGGTTACACAACATAGACCTTGTCATGGTGACAAGTGTTTCGACGTTCAAGTTTTACGAGTCCAACAGAAGAGTAACTCGGTGTCTTTTTTATGTTTAGAGAGTTTGAAAAAGAGACAAAAAATAAAAACTCCATTAGTTCCATTTTCATAAATATTCCCTCGAATCTAAAATGGTAGAAAACAAGATCCGATAAAACCTCTTGACCATGTTCAATCAAGGTATCCATTTTTCGTAAATAGACAATCCCAGCCCAAAGAAGGGGTAAATGTATAATGATACCATGAAAATTCAATTAATTTAAAGAGTTTGAAAAAAAAAGTACTCGATGAACTTTTCATTTTTTTAGAGTAAGAAAATAGCTTGAAGGTGATTCCAATAGGTTCCTTTTTCATTTATTTTTAAAGAGTCCCAAAAAGAGATAAAATAAAACTCGTTGCATCAGTAAAAAAATGATCATTGTAACTATTAAAAAAGACCTCGTCGTTGCAAAAACAGAACCACACATCATTGATATCGAGAAAAATAAGAAAATATTCATAAAAATATGTTCAAAACTTATAAATAGAGAGAAAATGAAAAAAATTTACCATTTCAGTTTGGGTAAGTTGAAGAAGGACATTTTACCCCATTTTCCTCTGATCTTCAGACAAGCAGTGCAACTGATCTAGGACACCATTTGACAACCCATCATTTGTAGGTAAGAGCTCTATCTCTTCTCATCATTTTCATTCAATTTTTAAGCCATTTATTTTGAAACTTTTTTTGTTAAGAGGAGGATTTAAAATTTTTATGTTGCAGGCATTCAACACGGGTTTGACCTATCAGACTCACATTAATCGCTCATAGCCCGTTAGGCCAGTGCACTTTCTATGTAGTTTTTAACTCCGAAAAATGCGCCGAGCACAGAGAATAATTTTAAAATTGAAATTTCTCATTTCTAATTATTCCTTCCAGTTTTGGTTGGTTGAAAGCTCCTAAAATATCATTTGTGGATGTTTTGCATGTGATTTTGATGAAGATAGTTATTGAATGGAACGAATGAGGCCATGAGGTAGAATATCATGAAGCACTTCAAGATCACAATGCCTTGAGAAACTGTGGTTTTCTCAAGTTCTTTCAAACCTTATGACTCAGAGCTCAACTTGAGCTACTAGAATATCTCATTGGCATATGGGATGTTGATCGTCAAATTTTCATCATTGGGGACCAAGAGCTCGAAATAGATATATCAGACATCCATTTCATAACTGGGTTGGCTAGGAGAGGACAGAGAATCCACCTCTCTGGAGCTCTTACTGGAGGCGAGATCATGGGTATACTCATTGGGAGACATTTTCCTTATGCTAGAAAGACTTCAAGTGGAAAGGTATATATCAAAACTATCACCAATCTTCCTTTGAGGATGATTTTACACACTATGGACCTTGTAGTTGGGGCCCAAGCATTGTATAAAAAAAAAAAGTCTCAGTTTCAGTACGTTTTATATTGTCTTTCTCCCACTATGTTCAACTAGTGTGAGGGACTATTGGCTAATGTGAAAAACCAACCTACAAGTGAAAAAATGGACGACTCAAAAAATTTGCGTATGGACCCATATTGGTCACTTTTTTATTGGACTGATTGCCATTATTTTAGTACCAATGGATAGAGGTGTATTATATGGTCCTGAGAGATCCAAGGTTGCTCAGATGGTGTGATCTGATGCCTCGCAAGGAAGGTGGCTAGCCGATGCATTTCCTGATGGCATTTTTCAGTTGGTTATGCCGTCAGTTGATCATATTAAATGAATACACATAGGCTAGTACAAATTTCTGAGGAGATCCAGATCTTCCCTTTCCACCTAGTGCACAGTGGACCGATGCAGGTAAAAACTCATTTTTGGAATTTTTTTTTTATTTTTTAATGTTTTTTTAGTTATGTTTTCTGAGATTTAAATTTATGATCATCTTGCATATTTTGGACCAGAGAGGCCAGCAGGGATGTCTTTGATTGCAAGGAGGGTAGTGAGATATATAGAGGATGCTCCTTACAATGAGGGAGGATACCTAATCGTAGAGGTTGAGCACAACCTGAAGGGCCTGACTAGAGGCATTTCAGAGTACGAGACTTTTGATGACATACCGCTGCACTTTCAGAGGCATCCCGTACGAGTCTCAGGCAGAATTATTTGGTTAGTAGTTCTAGTTATCCGGGTGGTCACTTTCGATCATGAGCACAATGTGAGCAGATAACTGCCTTTATTTTTACTTTTCTATACCGATGTAGGCTTGTGGAGCCATTGTGTCACAAAATACATACTTTTTTATATTTTTAAGGGGAAAAAAAAAATTTACGTACTCGCATATATATATATATATATATATATATATATATATATATATATATATATATATATATATATATGTATATATATCTCGTGTGTGTGTGTGTGTGTGTGTGTGTGTGTGTGTGTGTGTGTAGATATATGGATGTTTCTATTGTTACTAAGTGTGCTGATGTGTTTGGGTTTTTACATATGACCTAAATGTCGATCTAATACATAATTTTCCAATGCATCTATTAATGTATTCAAATTTCATAGAATGTATTGATATGTGATATAATCAAAATGTCTTTCTAGTAATTCAACATGTAAATACATGGGAAAAATCTAAGGGTTTCTTATTGAATAATGACCATTTAATTGTAACACATCGACTTTTGAATCTAGCTTGACAACTAAGTCTCTAATACCAAGATCAATTTCATCTGATAATAGCTCTATCACCACACTATAATCAGCAATATTATTAGTTGTTTGACCTAGCAAAATACCTTGTAGATTAACCAACTCGCCATCAAGGGAAAAAAGTGCCCATGCTGTGGAAGATAAGTTTTTTTGCTACAACAAAAACCATCAATAGAACCAACATACTGGTTCGATGACATCTGTAGACCAAGTGGAACATGAGGTAAGCCAAGGAAACATGTCTGCAAAGGAAACAATCACACCAAAAAATATAAAATCACACTAATGAATCACAAACCAATGTACAAAGTATTGTACTTGCAATCAAGAATAATACTTCTTAAGATAGACCCTGTTGTGGGGCTCATCCGACTGGTTACCCATATAATCGACTAGCTCATAAGCACATTTTCTTAATACATGTTGAACGATGTAAGACCCATGCAACATTGGCTCGAGCTTCCCGACCCCTAATTTGTCATGAGATGGATCATAAATCAGGACCAAGTCACCTTCACAGAAAGCACAAGGATGGACATACTTATCGTACTAGACTTTAATTCGTTTCTTTTGAGCTTCAATGGCTAAAGAAAAAATTCGTTGAGTCTCATCGAGACACTTGAGGTAAAGTAGAGATTACTCTTCTGGATAAGTATGAGGAAGTAATTCGATAGCTAGCTTTAGAGAATGGATTTCACATAAATTGGGATTTTAGCTTCCAGACCATACACTAGTTGAAATGGTGTGAATCTGGTAGTAGTCTGAGTAGAAGTTCAGTAAACCCATAGAGCCAAGAATAGCATGCGGTTCCAATCTATTTTGTGTGTCCCAATGGCTCATTGAAGCATCGTTACCAAATCTTTGTTGATGAATTCGACTTGGTTATTGGCCTGTGGATAATATGTAGTGGACCTATGATGGCACAACCCCAGTTGAGTAGTAAGCTATGTCATCATATTATTGCAACAGTGAGAGCCATGGTCACTGAAAATGGATTTCAGGACACCGAGCCAAGCGATGACGTGATTAAAAATGAATCGCACCATAGTTAGACCTTCATTAGCACATGTAGGAATTACCTCACCCATTTTACAAAATAATCAACGACGATGATAATATAACCATGCCCCCTAGCCGAGCGAGGGTTACAGGTCATGAAATAGATGCCCAATTTTTTAAATGGCCTGGCGGTCAGAACTAGGTGCAACGGAGTAGGTGGGTTGAATTATTTCCAAGAATAAATTTGGAAATTATGACGTTTGTGGATGACAAGAATACAATATCTAGAAATAGATGGCGAAAAATATCCTTCTCAATTGATTTTCTACACGGTAGCATAATTGGACATATGACGACCATAGGCCCTAGAGTGGAAGTCATTAAGTAATTTCTTAGCTTCCTCAAGAGTAAATCATCAACGAAGGATGGAATCGACACCATTGCAATACAAAGTATATCCAATGATGCAGTAGGGTTGGGATTGGTAACAAATTTGATTCTCTCAAAGTGAGATAACTGTGGTCGATATATTTGGGTCTGGAAATAAACAATTATGTCTCCATGCTACAGATCGAGAGTACTAATGAGAAAGAGTTTTCAATGGGAATCAACTCATTGAAAGTGGTAGGATAAACTGCAGTTGGGAGATTGCAGATCAATTAAGTAAAGATGAGTGATTTCTTAGACTTAGCCATAGAAAAATCTAAGTCAAACTCCTAGAGAATGATAATCCATTTGGAGTATTTTCCCTTGAGTAACTGATGAGTAAGAATTTATGTCATGGGGTTACATTCGTAAATCACAATTTTCTTACGTAGGAGAATATAATGGCGGAAGCAATGAACAATATGAAAAAAAAATTGGATATATTTTCTACGTGAGCATAGTGAGTCTCAATGTGAAAGAGATTTCAACTCAAGTATTAAACAACATGTTAGTGATCAGCATCATCATCTAGAACCAACACCATAAAATTAGTGTTGTTTGTGGCTGCTAGATAGAGGGAATAATCACGATGATAATCGAGAGGATGCAATAAAGGAGCACTGGCAAGGGATTTCTTCAAAGCATCGAAATAATTCTAAGCAATCTTATCCCAAACAAATGGGACTCCCTTTTTCAATAGACGGGTAAATCCTTTAGCAAGCTCCACATAATTTAGGACAAATCGACAGAGAAAATTGGCTTCCCCCTCGAAGATTTGTAGTTTAAGTAAGGAGGATGGAGGAGGTAGATTGACAATTTCCTCGACTTTGAGAGGATCAATCCATATGCCTTATTTAGAAACCAAAAAACTTAAGAGATGACCTGATTCAACGCAAAAAACAAATTTATGAGGATTCAAGTGTATAATATAGTGTCGGCACCGAAGGAATATCACTCGAAGATTTCCAGGGTGATCTTGATGCTTCGCAGAATGAGCTGGAAGGTTGTCAAGATATGGCTCAAATATGTGCTTAATATTGTGAAAATCATAGGACATAGCCCTTTGGAAGGTAGCCCTGAAAATTTTCAAAAAAAAAAGGGAGCTTATTATAGGAAAAGGTTCCCCAATGATAGATAAAGGCGGCCTTTTGTTGATCATAAGGAAGAATTGATCTTGTAGTGGCCTGAAAAACCATCCATAAAAGAGAACATCTCACTCCCGACACACTCGTCAATAATTTTATCTATAAAAGGAGAGGGGTAGTTGTCTTTAGGAAAATATCGATTTATATCATGGTAATCAACACAATCTCAAATGGTCCCTTTCTTTTTTATAACAGGAAAAATATTAGAGACCCAACCCGCCAATGGTATAGGATAGATGACGCCAAACTTGACAATTTTTTCAACTTATCCCTTAATGGCAGCTTCCTTTCTTGGGTGTACAAGACGAATCCATTGATGAACATACTTTGAGTCCTGGTATGTGTGAATTTTATGCACCACAATACTAGGGTCTATTCCAGGAATTTCTTCATAATACCATGTGAATACATTGCAAAATTCTTTAAAGAGAACAGTGTAAATATTGACGTCATTGGGAGAACAGGATGCACCGATATGGACATTCTAGACAACTCTTCATTTAATACAGATTTCTATAAAAATGGTGGAAGACATGTTACCCATGTTTCCTTCTGACAACACTTCATGAACTAGAATGGGATGCTCAAGTGAGCCATCCAGTTCATATGAAACACAAGTTTCTATACAACTAGAAATTTCATCTAGACTCGGAAGCGTTAGCGCAATGACTCACTCGTTGACTGCATAAGGATTAAGCCTCACATTATAGTTCATTTCAAATTTTAAAGGGGTTACTTGAGTGGTGGGATGGTTTATCAAGTATTTTGAAATTATTTTATGTTCTTTAAGACTTTAATGCATTTCACAAGTTGTCTCTAGTAATATATTGTGTGGGTAAAATGTAGTATAGGGAGAAGATTGTATAAGTGGAAGAAGATGGATAGATGGTACCTATTCCAGGAAATATTCCTATCCTAAATTAGTCACATAGCTATGGTGATGGCTCTTTACACAAAATAAGTTTATGTAAAGTAAACAAGATTCAGGAAATAGATTGCATGTATAGATTATTCCACAAATCCTTTATGAAATCTTCATTGACATGTTCTACAATACACATATAATTTGTAGAAAAATGAAAGAAGATAATTTATTGTTAAATATTTTAACAAATTATCACTCACACCTTACTAGTTGTTGCAATTCATATTTTAGAAGAAATTAACAATGAAAAGACACATACCACACATTAGATGTTCCTTGAGTCAAAAAATCCTCCAACATGAAGAGAAAAGGTTTTTTATTATACTTAGTCTTCAGGTAGACCAACATCCAACCTGGAAATAGTATTTACAAGTGGTATATATAGCAAGAGAGGCACCAACTCCATATATTATAAAAATAAGGAAAAATGAATTCTAACATTACATAGGTGTTAAAAGACATTACAACCTTATCCCATCTAAATTTCACTGAAAGGAATGATGCAGAAGAAAGAAAAGAAGAAATATGGGTTGGAATGCTAAGTGTGTTGTCATGGTGCCCCTTTTTTTGCTGATTTATCTCCTTGTGTCTTGGGTCTTTAATAGGCATGTAGGTCCATTTAATAAGACCTCCAACGACCTCATAACCACCTCTAACCATCACTTGTATTATCCATTTGGTTATCAGTTCTTATCCATCCTTAACTCACTCAGAAAAGTTTGGTGACATGTGTCAAAATTCAATTAATACATGTGCTAATGAAAATTCCGATAAAAACCTTTAACTGTGCAAAATATGGAATGATACCGGAAATTATGGTAGTGCCCTAATTCTTTTTCAAAAATACACAGAAAATGCTGAAAATTCTGTGCTGAATTATATTCCATGACACCTAAGTTGATGTTCAAAATTTTACCTAATAATAAAAAGCGTACTTGTATCAAGAACCTTTTTACCTTCCCTGTATGTGTGTTGTAGCTTCAATGAGCTTATCTAGTTTTTTTTTGCTACCAGTAGCTGATTTGGATATGGTTGCTCTTGTGGTTGCTTCCTTGAGAGGGAATTCCTCCTCCTTAGAACCCTTTTGTGTGTTTCTTCTCTTTGAGGGATCTGAGTATTGTTTTGAAGGGGTTGTGTTCTTGTTTTTCGTCATGGTTTTCTTTGTCTTTGAACCTTCATATTTTCCTTCGATATCAATGACCTCTATCATTAGACAACTAGTATCATTAAACTTGGGTTATGTAGAGCCTTGGACTTAAGCCTACACTTTTTGTTGTCTCTGGTATGCCTCTTTCTGTTACCAGAAATAGGTTTAGATTCTTCCTTTTTCTTCTTCTTACTGCTGATTTCATATCCAAAATCAATGAGGACTTCTTCATTTAATGGCGTAGGCTGATACTCTTTCTGCAAATTTTGGTGAGTATGTGCTACCAGAATTTCCGGTAGAGCCTGTGCTTTTGATTTATCTGCAGTTGCAGAACTTCCTCTTCTGGCTCTAGTGTAAAAATTAGGAAAAGGAAGAACAGGGGGCACTATTTTCATAGATTTTGGTTTTCTTGTGGAGGAAATCTCTCCTTTTTCCAACCTTCTTTCAGCGTTGACTGCAGAAACTTTCTTTTTTTTTCCCTTGGCCTTCTTATGAATGTTTTCTTTTTTTCCCTTTCTCTTTATTCTTCTTTTTGCAGGTTGAGGGTTTGGTTGTGAAACTGGAGGTGTAGCTGCAAGATGGCCTACCCTATAGAATAAAAAGTGGTCCCAAGTTTGGTTTCTCTTCCCCAACTCTTATTAAACTAGAACTTTGATCAAATCTTGATGGTATAGGATATACTCAGAAACATTAGTGTGATTTTAAACTGTTGCTGACATATTTCTCATTATTTTCAACAAGAAAAATGGCAAATTTAATATCTTCATCCCTGCAATATGAAAAGAAACCTCATGTGATAGAGGAACACAACTGTATACCTCCTTTCACAAGTGAGTTATATATTGATAAGCTTGATAGCTTTTGCCCAGTATTTCTTAAAATAACTACTTCGAATTCCCTTTTCCAAATTTGGATCTTTATGAGCATCTTTGAGGAAGCTATTGAGATCTATTCTTGTAATGACTTTCCCTTTGAACCACCTTTCTCCTTCTTGGGGAAGGTTAAAAGCTTCAGCAATGGAGTCTTCAGAAACCTGAAATGTAAGGCCATAAATAGTAGCTTCCTGTCCATTAAAAGAGTTAGAAAAATCTTGGGCTACTCCTAAGTGAGAGCTCCCTAACCTCGTAGAAAGATAATACCATCCTCACTGAATAAAAAAACTTCTTACCCTCAAATTGGCATCAACTAGATCTACACCATATGGATATATTCGATTTAATTTTCCACCTGTTTTAATCATCTTCAGAAAATAAATGACTTTGTCTCTTGCAACAGATAGGTGGTAGAGTAGGAATATTTTTACCTTAAAAGTGTCACCTATATTCACATTTGGAAATTTTGTGTGAAATCTAGACTCCTTCTCAAACTATAAATCTTAGAAATTTGAACTCCAATAGCTAAAACTTCGAATGACAAAGTTCCTACTTTTTAGGTGGTTTTAAAACCAATATTTGGTTCATCACCCCATGAAAATCAACTTTCATCATTGAAAATATTCCTCACCATGATGTGCACCATGTGATAATCCATCATCACCTTCAGTTGGCTACGTTTTTCCATATGAAGTGCTCGAGATGTCTTGAGAAAAGAAAATCTGTGACAAATAGTCACCTTTATAGTCTTTTTTGTTAATTGGGCGAAATTTTCCGTAGCACTGTTGTGCAGCTAGCCAAACATTTATGGCATTGAGTGTAATAACCACGATCTCATTCGTTCAGATAAACACATACGTATAACTGACTTGGGGTTGACAAGTAGGATGGGGTAACGATTAAGTTCATAATTGTGGGTGACACATGGGTTCAATGTATATTATGACTTGAATTAAAATAACTGACTGCAGTACAATAGCTATCATGATATATGAAAATATTTAAAAAATATTTGAGGCGTATTTGCACTACAACATGTGGATTAGCTAAAGTGGATGCACTTTTTCATGCATTTTTTTAAAAACAGAGTATGCTTTAGGAAATTCTGGCAGCATCGGAATAAAAATAAAAAATACAGAAACATGAAAATAAAAAACTACCCAAAAAGGCTAAAATCGGTGCTTCCAGAAATTCCGATTTTAAAATTTTGAAAATTTTAAAGTTTAATCCTAAAACTAAAACTATGGAATGGATTCATGATTTAGAAAATAATTGTGCTAATAGGGAGAAATGAGGAACGATGATGACCATCATCCCAAGGGGTTCATTTGAGAGAAATAACTTCCATGAGACTCTTCTCAGTGGGAAATATCTCATTCAAGGGAAATCTAAATCCGAAGAACCAAACTAGGAGGACTATGAATATGTGTCCAGAGATGAAACCAGGGTATCATTGTCTTCTGAAGAAGTCCCAGAAGCAATAATAACGCTTTGATACATTTTTTCTACAGGGCTAGGGGACATAATGCCACCAAAAAATTCAAGCTAGTCGACACTAGGAATAATTCATGGATCATGACCATATGATACCATGTTAATAGAGGCAATATTAGGAGGCGTGAGTGGAAAAATTCCCATCAAGGATGAGTCCTTGACAATACCTGGCCCAACACTCTCATAAGGAGTAGAGGTATCCCCAACGTACTAGACATTTCCAATTCAATAAACTGCTGAAAAAAATAAAGTTGATAAAAAATGGCTATCTTCCCCTGATGAGGAAAGAGGAGAACGTAGAAACGGGTAGAGACCATACAAATCATCGCATGAGTCCAACTACGTCCAAGAATAAGGTTATAATTGAGGTTGGAATCTACCACCTCTACTTCCAAGTTCACCATTTTACGCTCCAACTAAATTGGCAAGGATTTGAGAATACCATACGGCCGAGAAACTTTGTCATCGAAAGCTTCTAGAGTGTTAGGGGACTGACTTAATGGAGGAGAGATGATAGATTTCCAACACGAAGCATACATGATATAGATGGAATAACTTTCATCAAAAACAATATGATGAATGGTTTTACCCATCACAGTGACATAGATAAGGAAAACCACTTGTGATGGGATCCAAGGAACATGATTCTCGAGATCGAAAGTAATAATACTTGAATCCACTGAATCAATCCCCCTAATAAAATATAATAATGGCTTCCATTGTAATGGGCACGACTGAATAATTTCCAAGGCCAACATTTTCGAAGACACTTGAGCTAAATCCTCTACGCTGTTATAGTGTTGGGAAACTCATGGGTTCATATTATAAGATGAATTCTGAAGAACACTCTTGAGAGGTGGTAGGAAAACAGAATCAATATTAGGTCTCTTAATATGGAGAGGAATATAGCTAGGAGGAGTGGAAGAGGAAGGAATATCTGAAGCGTCCTTATCCATGCAAGCTTTTGAAGGATTTAGGTACTCTTTCGATTGGGTAGCAAGATAAATAGGTTTTGTGTTAGCCATAAAGACTTGGGAGCTTCCGGATGCAGAATACTAGGGTTCATCAATCATTTTCACATGATGAGAAGGAAATGTTTCTTTCAAAGCAACTGGTGTCCTTGGTGCATCTTTAAGAACATGGGAGACTTCAGCACACCAAGGACAATCCCTGGTTTGATGATCTTTATCACATATCAAGCAAGCATACTTGGGCTTATGCCTGGAAGCATCATCAGTAGACGACTTAGAAGAATCTTTTTTGGGGTTTTCAGATTTGGATTTACCTTTCCCGTTATTTTTACCTTTCGAGGATTTGTTTGCTACAGTAGATTGAACAAGATTAACCTCAGAGGTTTTACCAGGATTATTCGAATTTTTCGAAGGAGGGGCAGGTGCAGTGGAAGAACTAGACTTAGACTTCAAAGAAGCCTTTGGTGTACTATTATAATTATGGTCAATTTTCCTAGTGATGCCATCAATAGGTGGTGTATCAGTATATTTGGATGATAATGGGTCTGTTGAAGTCCGTGGTGCATCCGGTAAAATCTCATATAGGGTTCCAGATTGGTAATAGACCAAATCTAGATATTGAGCATGGGAGTTGACTTCCTATTTCATCACAAAACCACCCATAGCGAGATATTTGGCTATTTTTGGAACAAAATATTTTTTGAACCACTCAGTCCAAAATTGATGATGGATCTCAAGTTTAAAAAGATGGTGCCTAAACCTCCTTGCGTGAATATGGTCTAAGATATGATTAGCAGTTGACTGCTTCAAATATTTTCAGATATGGGTGTCAGTCTCATACTAGAAAAGAAACCAGAAATGGGTGAGGAAGGCCATGGATAAGGTATTGAAATCATAAAATACACCTCGAGGAAGTTCATCGTACCACTTGGCAGCAACACTCGTCAAAGCACATTGGAAAAGACGCAGACAAATTGAATCTTCAACCCAAGAATTGGAAGATAAGCATAAATGGTACATCATGATATGGGCTTAGGGGTATTCCCCATATTTTCCTTCAAACTTTGGAAAATCTTTGGGAATTTTAGTTGGAATTGGAGGTGAATGCAACATGTGTTTGATGGGGTCATTTTTCAATTTAGAAACATCTAGGAATTCCAACGTAGCTAGGAATGGAAATGGAGGGTGATGAGGAGAAAAAGGTCTCTAGAAGTTACCCATTTGAGGGTTCCCACCTTGCTATTAAGAATTTTTCCCCCACAGGGATTGATTCTTATCATACCTGCCAAATTTTCCCCACCAATGTTGATAAGGTACATATTTTTAGATGTAAAACTTGGAATCTCCACAGTCATAATTTTTAGTCTACGTTTCGAGTCTAAATCAAGATAAGGTACACATTTTTGATAGGGACCTTGTTGTGGCTAGGGTTGATGGTAGGTACCTTGTTGCAGTTGTTAATGAATGTAGATTCCTTTCTGGGGTTCTTGATAAGGCCCCTACTAAACATAAACACCTTGTTGGGGCTATTAATAGAGCCCTTGCTAGATATAAGGTCCTTGTTAGGGTTGTTGGAAATGACCTTGATGCATTTGTTGGTATTGAAAACCAGGCAGATTGGGGTAAGTTCCAATTTGAGCTAAAGGAAGGTTTAGACCAGTTTCAATTTGAAAGCCGAACTAAGGATTAGTTGCAATCACACCTAATCAATTATAGGGCTGTGAGATATACTATTATGAGAAATTGGGTTGCTGAACATACTGATATTGTACATTGAGTTGTTGAACCTGCTGAGATTGTATCTTTTGTTGTTAAAAATGGTGTTGATGAAATTGAGGGTACTAAACGTGGGGTTGTTGATAAACAAACTGAGCCGAAGCAAGATGGGAGGTTGCTATGACTAAAATTTTCAACTATGGAAGAAAATCTCCACTAATACTAGCTATACATTGTCCTACCCCCGATATAGTTCCAAATTTTACATTCCCCCCACCCAAAAGGGGAGGTAAATATACAGGATGTGATTTCACCCTAGGCATAGACAAACCCATAGATGGTCCACTCAATATTGGGATGATAGTGGTTGTGCATAGTGACATAATAGGAGATTATATGAGAGAAATGATCATTTGAAATACAGAAATTACAGGTTGAGCAAGAGGTTGTGAAATGGAAGCCGCATCTAAAACAAATGGGTCAGAAGATGGGGAAACAAACATTGAAAAAATGGGGTTATGAAACAGAGATGTGGCCCCAGAAGTCCCTGAAATAAGGTTTCCGAGAGAAGTATACCTCGGTGGAAGCATATACGTGACCTCACTAGGCGGTATACCCATCCCACATCCTATATCATGAGCAGTGGAAACATACGGAAAACCTTCCAGAGGGAACATAGATTCGATGTCAACTTCCGAAATATGGGTCGAAAAAGTTTCTGGAGGAATAATCTGAGGAGTACTCACAAACAGAATATCATCGTCATTCGATGCCATGGATGGTGGAAACATTAATGAGTAGCAGTACGAGACACTACGAGTGAAGCTCCAAAAGGAATGCTAGGACCATCAAAAGTACTATACGAACACTTGGGAGATACCACAAACAGATATTAGAGGTGATTTGGAGGAAAGAATGTAAAATATGGAAAAGGTTCAGGACTTTCCAGCTCAAGATTCTCAGATGATGGTGAAAGCGAGTCACCAAGTTGTGGTTGAGATGACATCGGTTAGACACATGACAATTCCAAGTTCAACACCTTGAGCTTCAAGAGGCCCAGGTGTAAACTCTAGAATCTTAGGAGGAGGTCCTTGAGATCCTTCAGAGAAGGATTGAGTCAAATTTGAAGATTCAGCCACGATGACCTTTAGGAAAATATCAACGAAGGGAAATTTGAATCACTTTTTGAGCAATTAAGATTTATAATTAACTAGGAAAGATGAGGCCAGGAGTACTACATAGCTAGGATGTTATCATGGGAAGCAAATTTTAGAATTAAAAAAATAAATCATAAAGGGAAAATCTAGGAATAAATGATTACCACGTATCCTTTAATTGAAATGTACACCTTGGAAAAAGGAATTACCAAGGATTTAACGTATGACAGCCAATATCCCTGAATAATGTGTTCAGTGTATCACATTTACAAGGTGGCTGACTCAGTTACCTATGTGTTGAAGCCTCAAAAATCATTGCTTCAAACATTGGGGGAAAACCACCCAGTCGGGACCTTAGGACAGCTCATTTTCCGTTTGGTATGGTGGCTCCGACTGGATTGATAGGACCAGTTTCGTAATAAATTAAATGGGTTGGTGATGGAATAATTGGATGAATCGAAAATGGGACTAAATGACTAAAATAAACTATCTAATATAATCTATAACTTATAAATAAATCTAGAATTAAACCCGGGTATCAAATATGAATACAACTTTAAAATTGTTTCAACTAAATCAATAACCATGAAAATGTATTATAGTTTAATTGAAATATGCAGTAACAAATAAAGATAACTCTGGTTAAGAAAATAAACAGAGTTAAAATAACATATTGTATTCATCATTTTATATATCATTTTCATATGTTGTAAGAGATGAATATTTCTACACACTCAGAAATGATATGTATAAAGAAATATTGTAAAACAAGTACACATAAATGATAGCAACTTTTAAAGAGAATATATCATAACATAAGAAAATTAACAATGAATAGATAGAAATACCGTATTCATCTTGATACTTTTCCTGATGAAATTCAATATCCAAATCCAGCACTTCAATGTAAAATAGACTCCAAGATACCTAAATGAAATTCTTAAAGACAATTTTCCATAAAAAAATAGATGTGATCCTTTATAAAAATATAAGAGTCAATAGAGTAAAAAAATGTAACATTTAAGTCAAAATATGACAAATTCAAGACCCCTTTCTAAATGCATGAAAGGGGTTTAAATAAAAACTTAAAATAAAACAAAATAACTAAAACTACTACTACAATATATCTCATTGGAAATCTGTAAACATAATTGCAATATTGAAGTGAAACTAATTCATTGATTATCTTTTGCGTTCAATGTGCCCAGATGGGAAATTTTGAGCATATCTTTGACTTCTGTTGGATGACTTAGCCTTGAATGTAACTGCCCAATGTACGTGGCATCAGAAAACTCTGGAATGATACAATGAATGGCATTTGAAAGGAATTTAATGACCATTTGTTGACTATGTGGCTTGATTAGATAATTCCACATGATATCCCATGAAATTCCTTGAAGTTTGATAATTTTTTGATTCTTATTGATTATCTCTTCCTTCCATCTGGAATCAACCTCTTTTACTTTTGGTAATTTGTGTGGGGTACAATCTGAGATCAAGTTAGTGGCATACAAGCTGTCATTAACCAACTATGTTATATTATTCATCATACTTTTAGCTCTTTATGTGGCTCTTTCTGCTTTCATTAGCTACTATTCCCATTCTTCAAAAAAAAATTTCTTTTTTCTCTCCTCAATTCTAGGAAGATTAGCTTTTCTTCCTTGCTCTGTATCTTTCCATGAAAGGAATTCAAAAATTTTCTCATCAGCATCATCAATTTCTTGCCTGAGAGTGACTACTTCATCTATTAAAGATGATGTTATTTCACAGAAGGGCTCAACTTGTGCCATCTTTAGATAAAATTCATTCAACTGCTGAGATATAATTTTATTCATTTCAAGAGCTTCAGTTTTTAATTGATCTAATTTAGGGTAATCCCTAAATTTTTCCAATGCTGATTGGAATTTTTTCTCTTGTTCATTTTTTTTCAGTTTTCTCATTTTGCAGAATATTTTGTAACTTTGACACTTCTTGACTTAACTGTTTTTGTTTGTTCAAGGCTTGTTCATCAATATTCTTATTTTCAATGCCAAGTTTTTGTTCCAGCTATTTAGATCTAAGCTCCTCATCTTGCCATTGTTTTTCCTGCTGAACAATCTTTTTTTGATTCTCTGTGACCTGTTTCTCCAGCATAGCTATCTGTAAGTCTTTTTGTTTCATCAACTGGGCGACTTCAGAATCTTTTTCTATAGTTGTAGCACAATAGGCACCTGCGTATTGAGATAATTTGGTGAGATCCTCTCACGGATTCACCTAAGCGTTTTTATAAACAATGTTCATAAATTCCACTTGTGATGTTGAAAGTGAATCCTAGTCAGTTCTTCTCGTCTTCCTCTACTTTCTAACAACAGCCCTATGCTTAGGAATGTAAAATATTTCTAGAAGAGAAATTTCTTCTACTTTCAACATAATTTCACTTGTATGATGTTCAAGAATAACTTCCATATTTTGATCTTCCGGAAATTTAACTTGGGGATTATTTTGTTGTCCTATTTGCTGGGAAAATTATTCATATTGGCTCAGAAAATGGGAAGAAACTATAATTTCAGAAAATTCCACTACTTTCTTAGTAGTTTTTTCTCTTCCAAGTTGAGAATATGGATTATTTCGCATATCTCCTTTTACTACTAGTACAATAGCCTTACTGCCTGTGTTTTCTTTCTCAGTATGCACATTAGTTTCAGTACCTGTGATTTCCTTTTCTGTCTGAGCTGTAGATTTCTAATCAATATGTACATTGAGTTTACCATTAATATTCTCTTTTGTCACATCGGGTTTTCCACTTGTGCTTACCTCGTCAATCTACACATTGATCCTGCTAGTAGATGTTTCTTTAGCTGCTTTGCCAGATGCATCCTCTTTTTCCTTTTGTTGTGTTTCATACTCTTGCACAGGAATTCTTAATTGATATAGAGGAGCTTTGAGAAGTCTATGGATTCTAAATAACATGAATTTATTCATATCTTTATTCTAAAACTTAGACTTGGCCATGTTATAGACTTGGGAAAAATTATCAACAGAAATAAACAAATCATTGAAATCATCTGGTTCATGCTCAAATCAAGCGATTGAAACTGAAGTGGTGAAATCAAAAGCCACCTTCTTTGGGTCATATTTCCTTCCTGAGACTGTTGAGAGCTTGAGATCCAGTATTTTAATAACTTCTTTTTCAGCATGAATGAAGCTATTGAGAGTATAATCCCCAAAATGGAAGGGAAAATTAGGCCACATTAACTTCTTATTATTCTTCAAAGACCTGGACATGCCTTCTACTATTAACTGATAGGAAATATCTTGTGCTAACAGTTTATCAGGAACATACAGAGGTAGAATATGGGGCTCTACAATGCTCCCGAAGACTCTGATATAAGTAAATATTTCTTCTCCAAACCAGTCCCCAATCAAGGATATATCAATTTTAGCTTTTTCAGAAAGCATGGGAGGGAATCGCTTAAAAATGGTTTAATAAACAGGGATGAGGAAACCGTGAAATTTTCTATAAACATGGTTTTTAAAATGAACTTTCCAAAAGAACTTATGATATATATGAATAGGAGCAGGATCTTTGGGGGTCCATTTCCATACTAAAATGGGAAATTCAAAGTTGAAACATAGGGCATCTACAATATAGGCAGAAAAGTAAAATGGGGTTGTGTTTCCTGTGTCCTTTTCATTTCTATACTTGAGGATTCTATTGGCTATCTTATATGAAAGGATGACAGCCTAGTCCATGATTTCAGAATTTATAGCAGAGTGGATTAAAGGTACCATTTTTATAAAAAACCTAGCTGAATTATCATTTCCAAATAGCTTGCACATCGTTGCGAGAGCGTAATAGTATGGAGGAGAAAGGGAATCCACAGAGTACATACCTAATGCCTCATTTTTTTCTTCTCTGGAGCTCTTCTCCATCCTCTGATTGGCTCCGAATGAGTCTGATTGTTTGTAGCAAATTCCTTGATGAAGGCTTTGTTGTAGATTTTCTGCGGGTCCGGAAGGTGCTACATTGCTTTAATGTCCTCTGCTTTAAATGACCCAAATGTTGTCCCAGTAGCTGAAACAAACGTCCTGTTTCTGATGGTCACATTGTCAATTACCCACCTAATTACATCATTATAAGGGAAATTTTTTTCCCGATATGCAATTCGGTGTAGGAATGAATTCGGAAGTGCTTGAAGAGAATTTTCTGAATTGGAATCTTAGTCATCTTCATCAAGAACTGTTTCCTTTTCCACAATGACTTTACGGTTTTCCCTTTCAATCAGGTTATATACCTCTTCCCAAGAGAGTTTTTCAAGACCTTCGCACGATGTGTTTGTAACCAGCTTAATTCTGGCTGGTTTCTCTTTAGGTACCATGGTGAAAATAGGGGTCTTTGCAGCGGCAGTGACCTTTGCTTTCCTAGATATCTTATACATTTCATTGTCTGGTAACGTTTCCCTTGCTCAACGAATGAAAGCATTAGGTGTTCTGTAGTTCTGCAATGGAAAAAAGCTTTCAAATGTGGTAAAAAAGAGAATAAAGAGGACAACTACATGAAATATCTATTCATTGATTTTCATTTATTAAATCTGTATCTTAAACTTAAATGCTCTCTTTAGAAGTCACACTCAACGTATTTGAAATAGAATCAATAACCATCATTCATTTGATTTTCTATTAATAATAAACGTACAATCGGAGATCAGTGGTTTTGAAATGAGAACCTAAAACTTTCCCTTTGAATCATGTGATTGCGATGAATAAATTTCATATGCACAATGCAAAATATAAAGATTAAGTATTAACCGCATCGGGGATTTTCAAGAGGGACAACAAATAATATTTTATGATCTTTGCCGATTTTCGATTGCGATGATGGTGTATCACATCGATATTTTAGTATCATGAGTGAATATAATGTTTGTTCCTCTAAAATGCGATTGCAATCAATCACATCGCATCAGAGTTTTGCGAAGGACTGAATGAAGAGTTTGCATTTTCTTTTTTCGATTTGCGATTTGCGATGGGGCCAATCGCATCCGAGATTATAAAACAAGTGCATATTGCATTGCTTTTCCAAAATGCGATTGCGATCAATTGCATCGCATTGAATTTTTATAGAACAAATTTGAAAGCTTTAAAAATTTTGCCATTTCCGATTGCGATTGGTTCAATCGCATCAGATTTTTTGCAAAAAAAAAATATACAACTTAAAGATATCTACGATTTGCGATTGCGATTACTGTATCACATCGGACTTTGTTCCAATTGAATACTTTTATGTATTATGTTAATGTGATAAATTATTTATATCTCATCGGATCGAAATTTTTTCAATGTTACATTTGTTTATATACACTTGCTATTAAAGATATGCAATATATATGTCTTTCTAACAATGAACCTTTATTGTTTTATTCAAAATGATCGAATTTCCTCTAAGTCTTTTATTCCTATCTAAAAAAGAAAGCGGACCTAATTCTAAATGAAATTTATACTAAAAATTTGAAATGGGGAGGGTTGTTGTACCATACAACAATTGGAAATTCACTGGAAGAAACAATTATCTCTGAAAAAATAAAATGAATACTATATTTCTAGTAAGTAATTTTTTTTAAAGATAATGAAAACTACCTTAGGGATATTTAAATAAAATCTATCTCTGAAAAAGAATAAAAATCACTTACAATTTCTTTCTAATTCGTTAAGAATAAAAAACATTTTTGGGTTTTCTCAAGCTTTGACTGGTTGATAATAATGAAGTAAGGGAACCTTTCTTAGTTTAGCTTTTGTAATATACTCTATTGTCATAGGGATTGCCTCTGGTGCCTACAAACATTTATATTCATGACAGGGTTACCTTTTAATCATTAACCATTCATTGTCCCATCCAACTAAGATTATGAATCTTTAAAAGATAAACTCATAAGACATATTATCTCATTTTTTTTGTCTTTTACTTATTTTTTATTTTAAAATCCATTGTTCTGGTTTGGTAGCAAGTTAATAACAATGCCACTCACTAGTTGTAATTAAACTGAACAAGTTGTCTCGTGATGAGACCCCATGTCTTATATTTATAATCCATTACCCTATTTTGGTATGCAGTGTTGGTAATGTCAGTTTTATTACTTCTTATGATCATGGTAAGCAGGCACTTAATGAGACCTCTTATCTCTTAAATTATATATATAATTTCTTGGAATTTCATTCTAAAAAATCACAACCTAAATGGATGGGGTGAAATATTTTTATCCTTAAGAATCAATGGATGACAATTTTCAGAGTTTTTTGAGTGCCAAAGCTTGAAAAAGTCTTTACTTTTATAGATAACCTTTCTCTGCTCAATAGACTTATAATGATTTACATTTTCCTCAAAGTTTCAAAATATCATGCAAATGTTTTGAAAAAAATTTCAAAGTATAACATTTTATTTTAAACCATCCAAAACTGTAATCATTTCCCCAAAAATTATTATTTACACAAAATAAGTATTTATAATATTCTTCCTAAGACATTTTCTAATAGCAAAAAGTCAATTAGAGACTTATTAACAACCTTTATTTTACAAAACAAACAAAAATTGCAGAAAGGAATATGTACAAGTAAGAAGGGGTTACCTCCTTATGAAAAGAATTTCTTTAAGAAAATCCCATATATAGGAAGAGATTCTCTCTTTCCTGTTAAATCTTGGAGTATGAATGTATATGAGCCTATATTTTCAACAATCTGAATTGGTCCAAGCCACATTTTCTGAAATTTGGTATGCTTACCTTTTTCCTCGTGTGCTTTATCCCATTTTAGAACAAGATCACCAATTGACAAATTTTTTGAGCTGGTGGAACTTGAATCAAAAGAAGATTTTACAAGTTGTTGATGTTTTTCATGAATACTTTTTTCTTTCTCTCTATCTTCTTCTAATTTAAGGATTTGATCAAATCTCAACTAAATAGATGAGGAAGGATTTTCTTCAATATATTGCACTAGAGCTAATGATGGGAGAGCTAGATTTGATGGTATCACAGCTTATTTTCCATAAACTAAATTGAAAGGTGAAGTTCCTATTGAATCTTTATGAGTAATACGATCAGCCCATAATGCAAGGATTAAAGACTTGTGCCAATTCTCTTGATTTTGATCAATGGTCCTTTTAATGATTTTGATAAGATTTTTATTAGTAGATTCAGCTAAACCATTACCTTGTGGATAATAATTTGTTGAATATTTCAATTTGAAACCTCTTTTGATTGCAAATTCCATTATATTATTTCCAGAAAAATAAGATGCATTGTCAAAGTCAAGAGCGTTAGGCACACCAAACCTGGTAATGATGAATTGATCAATGAAATCAATAATTGCATCAGAATTGGCTACCTTTAAAGGAATTTCTTCTACCCATTTTGTGAAGTAATCTGTTGCTGTAAGGATGTATTTGTGCTGTTTGGAAGAATGAGGTACTATCTCACCAATAATATCAAGCCCCCATTTTTCAAATGGTTGCTCAATACTTACTAGTTGCAAAGGAAAAGTTGGCTTCCTTTGTCTTCCACTAGCAGTTTGACAAATTTTTCACGTCCTCACATAATCATGTATCTTTGAAAAGAGTAGGCCAATAATTTCCAGCATGGATTATTTTGTGAGCTGTGGTATCACCTCCAAAATGACCTCCTGCTGGTCCATCATGTAATTCCTACAATACCTTTTTTTCTTCAGTCTTTTCAAGACATCTTAATAGGATTGAATCATAATTATTTTTGAATAACACATCATCAATGATTTCATATTTAATAGCCTTCAATCTTAAAGCATGTTTATTTTTATAGCTGATATTAGAAGGAGCATACCCATTTTTCAAGTAAAAGATCAGATCAGCATACTGAGATTCAGAATCTGTAACACTTATCTCACTTACTTGAACAACATTGTCTAGATCTTGATTGTCTGGTATGTTATGAACTCCTGCTAACAATCTGCAAAAACCTTGTCCTTTAAAAATATTAGCTGGTTTGATATCAATATCATATTCTTGCAAAGCTACTACCCAATTAGCCCTCTTTTCTCCTACTTCATTTTGAATTAATAAATGTCTCACTACAGAGAATGAGAGAATAATTTTTATATGTGTTTTTAGGAGAAAAGGTCTAAAATGTTTGATTGACTGAAATGCAGCGAAGGCTTGTTTTTCTACATCGGAATAATTAAGCTCAGTTCCTTGCAGATTTAAGCTGAAGAAAGAAATTGGTGCTTCTATTTGTTGTTCATTAGCTGTGTTAAAACAACAGCATAGGATGTTTCGGTGGCCAAACTATACAAAATAAAATCTTTAGAAAAATCAGGAGTATTCAATGCAGGTTCATTAATGATTGCCTGTTTGTTTGCATTAAAGGCTTCTTTCTCTTTATACCCCCATTTGAATACTGAATTTTTCTTAATCATATTCTACATAGGTAAAACAATTTGAGAAAAATTGTGAATGAATATTTTTTCAAAATTGATTTGCCCTAGAAATGATTGCATGGATTTTTTGTTATGAGGTAAAGAAATATCAGAAATTTCTTTCACTCTGTCTAGGTCAATATATATACCATATTTTGACACAAAAAACCCTAATATTTTTCCTTCATTAAGAGCAAAGAAGGATTTCTTTGGGTTTAAATAAATACCAAACCTTCTACATCTTTCAAATATTTGTTTCAGATCATGTACATGATTGGCTTTCTTCTTTGAAAATATTGTTATGTCATCAAGATAAATAACAACTGATCTATTAATCAGACCCTTAAATGCTATGTCCATGGCTCTCTGGAAAGTAGCTCCTGCATTTATTAAACCAAAAGGCATTTTCTGGTAAGCATAGGTTCCCCATTTGGTTCTGAAAGTGGTTTTCAACCTATAATCTGGATGTACTATTATTTGATTATAACCTGAAAATCCATCAAGGAAGGACATGAGTTTAGAACCAGCTACCTTTTGGAGTATTTTCTCCATGGTTGGTAATGGGAAATTATCTTTTTGACATGCCTTGTTTAAATTTCTAAAATCAATACAGATTTTAATATCACCATTCTTCTTCCTGACAGGTACCATGTTGGAAACCCAATTGGAATGCCTTATAGGAAAAATGATTTTCGCTTTCAAAATTTTGTTGAGTTCTGTTTTAATTTGACTTTCAAGATTTGGATGAATATTTCTTAACTTCTGTTGAACAGGCTTGACATCAAAAAGCATTGGAATTGTGGTTGAATAAGAAAAGTATCATAAGTTTTTAAGTCCTCATAATTCCAAGCAAATACGTTTTTATACCAGCTCAGAAGTTTGATGAAAGAATTTCTTTTCTCTGGAGTTAAATTGAGTCCTAGATTAACATTTTGAGGTTTAGAGTCAGAGCCAAGATTTATTAATTCAAACTTTAGAGTAGAACTTTGAAGTTTAGCATTAGTAACTTTCTTGAATCTGTCTTTAATATCATATAGATCCTCAAGTTTAACAACAAATTTAGGAATATGATTTTCATTACTTTTTGAAGTAATTTGCAGATCATGATCGTCTTCATCAATAATTTTTTCATCATAGGATTTCTCCGAAGTCAAGAAATTAAATATATCTTCATCATGATAGAATACTCTTCAGTTTGTGATATTATCGGGAACAGATGGGCGAAAAATCAATTCTACTGAAAATCTATCAGGACTGCAATCTTCAGTAGGGAGGAGTTTGGATGCAACATTACCTAACAAATCAGCTGATGCGTTTTGATTTCTAGGGATAGAAGAGATATTAAATGCTAAAAATTGAGTGGTAAGGTCTTTCACAAGGGTTTGATAATGTTTGAGATGTCCTGAAAGACAATGGATGGTATTCCTTACTTTTCTTATGAAAATTTCAGAATCATCATATACTTTCAAGTATTTTACATCTAACCCTATATCTTTATAAAGCCCTTGGATCAAGGCTTCATATTCTGCAGTATTGTTTGTGGAATAAAATTCTAGTCTACATGATAGCATGGTTTTCTCTCCATTTGGATCAATTAAAATGCATCCTGCTCCTGCTCCCTCACTATATTTTGATCCATCGAAATATAATGACCAAAATAAATATTTATCTACAATTTTATCTAAGATGTATCAGAAAAATTAATAATTCTAGAAGAATCAGATTGTGAAAAATTTTCAATTTGCGAAATAAAAGTATTTACAGAAAAGGGTGATTGTGGTGCAGTAAAATTCCCAAGGAATGATTTAGCAGAATAAACTCCAAGGATATTGCTATTAAAAGCTACAAGTTCATTTGCTTGTTCAAATTTGTCACAGTATGCATCATGTGTTTTTCTCGCTCGATTTCGATTTGATTTGGTTTTCTCTTATAGGGAAGCCACATATGTGAATAATAGGTTGCGATATAAACATTAAGCTTTGCAGACCAATCCCTGCTTAAGACTAATGCATATAATTCAGGAATATCTGCGACCAGAATATCAATTATTTGGACAATTCTAGGATCAGAAGCTAATCGAATAGTAACTGAATTGATTTCTCCTATAACTTGGACTTTAGAGCAATCCAACTGTACAATGTAAACTGTAGAATTTTTTTGTTAAATATTAAATTTTGCATAGACTGAAGTAGGCATTATATTGGAGGATGCTCTGGAATCTATGAAACAATTATGCAAATTCTTGTTATAGATTTCATCAGTCAAAAGAAAAGGAGGTGTTTGAGAATTTGATCTTTCTCCAATAAGAATAGTATCTGTGGCATCTACTTTGTCTGCTGGTTTACCGGTCCCTTTAGTTTCTTTGACAACTACACCACTTGGTAGAGGAGTAATAGGTGTAGCATTTAATTCTTTTAATAGAAGCTTTTGTTGATGTTCAAGTTTATTGAGTTCATGTAAAGAAATGTTCGCTCTAGTCTTTTTCATGTCTTCAACAATGTTATAATCCATAGGATCTGATACCACCAAAGTCTTAGATGTTGATGTAGGAGGATTAGAAGATGATGGTTTATTTTGAGTGTGTAAGGGAGAATCTTTCTTTGCAGGAGATTTGTCTTTGGTACTTGGAGTTGTAGTTTTCTTCTTAGGAATAGATTGAATAGGTTTCGATGTAGATTTTCTCCTTGTACTTACAGGCATAGCTTCTTGTTCTATTTAACTGCCTGAGTTAGGGAGAATGAAATCCCACATTCAATGTAATTAAGCTATTTCTTCTCTTTCTTCTTCTTCATCTGATACTGGAGGAGTATCTTCATCTTCTTCCTCTTATGATTCTGCATTGGAGATTGAATTGGGAGGTTTAGATTCAGCTTGATTTCTCTTGAAAATTTTGAATGGTCTCCTGGTAGAATTCTCTGCTACTTGTTTTTTAATCTCAACCATCTCATTAGACATGGTTTTTGAGAAATTTCTGTAAGCCTTCCATGTCATATGGTTCTCTGGGTGTCTTTTTCTTTGAATCATCCTTAAATA
Organism: Pinus albicaulis; assembly: GCA_034641835.2. NCBI lineage: Eukaryota > Viridiplantae > Streptophyta > Pinopsida > Pinales > Pinaceae > Pinus > Pinus albicaulis. The sequence continues at coordinate 366,938,060 of CM076574.1, read as the reverse complement.
TAACTTTCTTGGATTTTCTTTCCTCAATGACATTTTTCTTATCCAAAGCAACAATCCTTTTTTCCACTACAATTTCTTCTTTCATGTTCTCAGCCAAAGTCGATTTAGCAGCTCTATCAACAAAAATTGCTATATTTGAAGGCAGGGCTGTTATATACCATTCACTTCAGACCTGCTCACTGGGCTTTGATGTTTTAGGGGTTTTATTCAAGAGTTTATTGAATCAAGAATTAAAATATTTGATTGGTTCTTTGGGTTCTGTCTTCAAATTGGAGAGATCATTGATTAGGGTAGTTATTGATCTATCATCTCCATAGTTGGTTAAAAAATGCTCTTGGAATATTTTCCAACTTGTAATAGAACCTGAAGGTAATGAAAAATACCAGGATCCCGTTTCTCCTTGAAAATTATAAGGAAATAACCTAACCACAACATATTCATGTTCTACTGCATTCAAATTTACAGCAAGAATAAAGTTATTTATGTGTTCTTCAGCTTGTATGTTGATGTCAGGACTGAATTTTGGTAGCCACTTTTCAGCATGATCTGGTAAATCATGTAAAGGTGCAGCCATATTAACAGCTCCCGGTATAGTCCATGGTTTTTATGCCATTGTTGTGATGATGATTGAAGAACTAGAAAAGATAGATGTTTCTTGAGCAGATGATGTTGGAACAGATGACGTTTGGGCAGCTGATGATTGAATAGGGGATGTTGAGACAACTGCACTTTTCTAAGTTGGATTTTGGAAAAAAGATGATTGAATTTGCGATGAAGAACTAATCTGACTCTCTAATTCCGATGGGGTTTTTCTTGTTTTAGCTCTACTAGGTAAAGGAAATTATTTTGGAGGAATACCAAGTTTTTCACTGTGTGACCTAGTGAGAGGTCTGGAAGAAACAAATTGTGAGGTAACACTACCTTTAGATATTTCAGACTATTCTAATGATAATGAGAACCCTTGAATTTTATGAACTAAAGCTTCAATTTGAGGAGACTCAGGAGGTTGATTGTCTGATTGGTTTGAGACTTTGGTAGTGGGTGTTTGAATATTTCTATCAATTTCTTCCCTAGTGATTTGAGATGTGGAAGAAATTGAAGAAGTTAATGAGGGTGAGTCACTCTTAGAATGGCCTGTAGATTTTGATTTATCTTCCATTCATAGCTTAGGCCCTCCTTCTAGCCCCAAAAATGTTGAAGCCTCGAAAATCATTGCTTCAAACATTGAGGGAAAACCACTGGTCGGGACCTTAGTACAGCTCCTTTTCTGTTTGGTATGGTGGCTCCGACTGGATTGATAGGACAAGTTTCCTAATAACTTAAATGGCATGGTGATGGAATTATTGGATGAATGGAAAATGGGACTAAATGACTGAAATAAACTATGTAATCTAATCTATAACTTATAAATAAATCTAGAATTAAACCCGGGTATCAAATATGAATACAACTTTAAAATTGTTTCAACTAAATCAATAACCATGAAAATGTATTATAGTTTAATTGAAATATGCAGTAACAAATAAAGATAACTTTGTTTATGAAATTAAACAGAGTTAAAATAACACATTATATTCATCATTTTATATATCATTTTCATATACTGTAAGAGATGAATATTTCTACACACTGAGAAATGATATGTATAAATAAATATTGTAAAACAAGTACACATAAATGATAGAAATTTTTAAAGAGAATATCTCACAACATAAGAAAATTAACCGTGAATAGATAGAAATATCGTATTCATCTTGATACTTTTCCCGATGCAATTCAATATCAAAATCCAACACTTCAATGTAAAGCAGACTCCAACATACAGAAATGAAATTCTTAAACACAATTTTTCATAAAACACCAGATGTGAACCTTTATAAAAATATAAGAGTCAATGGAGCATAAAAATGTAACATCCAAGTCAAAATATTACAAATTTAGGACCCCTTTCTAAATGCATGAAAGGGGTTTAAATAGGAACTTAAAATAAAACAAAATAACTAAAACTACTGCTACAATCTATCTCATCGAAAATCTGTAAACAGAATTGTGATATTGAAGTGAAACCGATTCATTGATTATATTTTGCATTCAATGTGCCCAGATGGCAAATTTTGAGCATATCTTTGACTTCTGTTGGATGACTTAGCCTTGAATGTAACTTCCCAGTGTATGTGGCATCAGAAAACTCTAGAATGATATAATGAATGGCATTTGAAAGGAATTTGATGGCCATTTGTTGACTTTGTGGCTTGATTAGATAAGTCCACATGATATCCCATGAAATTCCTTGAAGTTTGATAATTTTTTTATTCTTATTGATTATCTCTTCCTTCCATCTAGAATCGACCTCTTTTACTTTTGGTAATTTTCTTGGGGTATAATCTAAGATCAAATTAGTGGCATACAAGCTATCATTAACCAACTATGCTATATTATTCATCATACTTTAGCTCTTAATGTGGCTCTTTTTTCTTTCATTAGTTGTTTTTCCCATTATTCAAATAAATTTTCCTTGTGTCTCTCCTCAATTCTGAGAAGATTAACTTTTCTTCCTTTCTCTGTATCTTGCCATGAAAGGAATTCAGAAATTTTCTCAGCAACATCATCAATTTCTTGCCTGAGAGTGACTTCTTCATCTATTAAAGATGATGTTATTTCGCACAAGGGCTCAACTTGTGCCATCTTTAGACAAAATTCATTCAACTACTGAGATATAATTTTATTCATTTCAAGAGCTTCAGTTTTGAATTGATCTAATTTAGGGTAATCCCTAAATTTGTCCAATGCTGATTGGAATTTTTTCTCTTGTTCAATTTTTTCAGTTTTCTCATTTTGCAGAAGATTTTGTAACTTTTCCACTTCTTGACTTAACTATTGTTGTTTTTTCAAGGCTTGTTCATCAATATTATTCTTTTCAATGCTAAGCTTCTCTTCTAACTGTTTAGATCTAAGCTCCTCATCTTGCAATTGTTTTTCTAGTTGAACAATCTTTTTTTGATTCTCTGTGACCTGTTTCTCCAGCATAGCTATTTGTAAGTCATTTTGTTTCATCAATTCAAAGACTTTAGAAGCTTTGTATATAGTTGCAACACTATAGGCACCTGCGTATTGAGATAATTTGGTGAGATCCTCCGACAGATTCACCTCAACATTTTTATAAACAATGTTCATAAATTCCACTTGTGATGTTGAAAGTGAATCCTGGTCAGTTCTTCTCCTCTTCCTCTGCTTTCTAACAACAACCCTATGCTTACAATTGTAAAATATGTCTAGAGGAGGAATTTCTTCTAATTTCAACATAATTTCACCTATAGAATGTTCAGGAATAATTTCCATATTTTGATCTTCCAGAACATTTACTTGGGGATTATTTTGTTCTCCTATTTACTGGGAAAATAGCTCATATTGGCTCAGCAAATGGGAAGAAACTATAAATTCAGCAGATTCCACTACTTTCTCAGTATTTTTTTCTCTTCCAAGTTGAGAATCTAGATTATTACTCATATCTCCTTTTACTGCTTGTACAATAGCCTTACTGCCTGTGTCTTCTTTCTCAGTATGCACATTGGTTTCAGTACCTGTGCTTTCCTTTTCTGTCTAAGATGTAGATTGTTGATCAATATGTACATTGAGCTTACCATTATTATTCTCTTTTTGCACATCGGGTTTGCCACTTGTGATTACCTCTTCAATCTGTACATTGATCCTACTGGTAGATGTTTCTTTAGTTGCTTTGCCAGATGCATCCTCTTTTTCCTTTTGCTATGTTTCAGACTCTTGCACAGGAATTCTTAATTGATCTAGAGGAGCTTTGGGCAGTCTCTCGCTTCTAAATAACATTAATTTATTCATATCTTCAGTCTGAAACTTAGACTTGGGAAAAATTATCAACAGAAATAAACAAATCATCGAACTCATCTGGTTCATGCTCAAATCGTGCGATTGAAACTGAAGTGGTGAAATAAAATGCCACCTTCTTTGGGTCATATTGCCTTCTCGGGACTGTTGAGAGCTTGAGATCCATTATTTTAATAACTCCTTTTTCATCATGAATGAAGTTATTGAGAGTATAATCCCCACAGTGGAAGGGAAAAGTAGGCCACATTAACTTTTTATCATTCTTCAAGGACGTGGACATGCCTTCTAGTGTTAACTAATAGGAAATCTCTTTTGCTAAAAGTTTATCAGGAACATATAGAGGCAGAATATGGGGCTCTAAATTGCTCCTGAAGACTCTGATATAAGTAAATATTTCTTCGCCGAACCAGTCCCCAATCAAGGATATATCAATTTTATCTTTTTCAAAAAGCCCGGGAGGGAATCAGTTAAAGATGGTTTGATAAATAGGGATGAGGAAACCGTGACAAATTCTATAAATATGGTTTTTAAAATGAGCTTTCCATAAGAAATTATGATATATATGAATAGGAGTAGGATTTTTGGGGGTCCATTTCCATCCTAACATGGGAAATTCAGAGTTGAAACATAAGGGATCTAGAATATAGGCACAACAGTAAAATGGGGTTGTGTTTCCTGTGTCCTTGTCCTTTATATACTCGAGGATTTTGTTGGTTACCTTATCTAAAAGGATGGAAACCCAGTCCATGATTTCGGAATTTATAGTAGAATGGATTAAAGGTACCATTTTTATCGAAAACCTAGCTGAATTATCATTTCCAAATAGCCTGCACATCATTGCAGCAGCGTAACAGTATCGAGGCAAAAGGGACTCCACATATTACATACCTGATGCCTCGTTTTTGTGCTTCTCTGGAGCTCTTCTCCATTCTTTGATTAGCTCCGACTGAGTCTAATTGTTTGTACCAAATTCCTTGATGAAGTATTTGTTGTAGATTTTCTGCAAGTCCTGAAGGTGGTACATTGCTTTAATGTCCTCTTCTTTAAATGACCCAAATTTTGTCCCAGTAGCTGAAACAAACATCCTGTTTCTGATGGTCACATTGTCAATTACCCACCGAATTACATCATAGTAAGGGAAAATGTTTGCCCGAGATGAAATTCAGTGTAGGAATGAATTCGCAAGTTCTTGAAGAGAATTTTCGGAATCGAACTCTGAGTCATCTTCATCAGGAACTATTTCCTTTTCCACAGTGACCTTAGGGTTTTCCCTTTCAATCAGGTTATATACCTCTTCCCAAGAGATTTTTCCAAGACCTTGGCACGATGTGTCTCTAACCAGCTTAATTTTGGCTGGTTTCTCTTTAGGTACCATGGTGAAAATTGGGGTCTTTGCATCAGCAGTGGCCTTTGCTTTCCTAGATCTCTTAGACATTTAGTTGTCTGGTAACGTTTCCCTTGCTCGGCGAATGAAAGGATTGGGTGCTCTGTAGTTCTGTAATGGAGAAAATCTTTTAGACGTGGTAGAAAAGAGAATAAAGAGGACATCTATATGAAAGATCTATTCTTCGATTTTCATCTATTAAATCCGTATTTTAAACTTAAATGATCTCTTTAGAAGTCACACTCAATGTATTCGAAATAGAATCAATAACCATCATTCATTTGATTTTCTATAAATAATAAACGTACAATCGGAGATTAGCGGTTTTGAAATGAGAACCTAAAAATTTTGCTTTGAATCGTGCGATTGCGATGAATAAATATCATATGCGCAATGTAAAATATAAATATTAAGTATTAATCGCATCATGGATTTTCAAGAGGGACAACAAATAAGATTTTATGATCTCCACCGATTTCCGATTGTGATGATGGTGTATCGCATCGGGATTTTAGTATCATGAGTGAATGTAATGTTTTTTCCTCCGAAATGAGATTGCGATCAATCACATCGCATCAAAGTTTTGAAAATGACCGAATGAAGAGTTTGCATTTTCGTTTTGTGATTTGCAATTTGCGTGGGGCCCATCGCATCGGAGATTATAAAACAACCGCATATTGCATTGCTCTTCCGAAATGTGATTGCGATCAATTACATCGCATCAAATTTTTATAAAACAAATGTGAAAGCTTTAAAAATTTTGTGATTTCCGATTGTGATTGGTTCAATCGCATCGGAGTTTTTTCAAAAAACAAATATACAAGTTAAAGATATCTGCGATTTGTGATTGCGATTACTGTATCACATCAGACTTTGTTCTAATTGAATACTTTTATGTATTATGTTAATGTGATAAATTCTTTATATCTCATCGGATTGGAAATTTTTCAGTGCTGCATTTGTTTATATACACTTGCTATTAAAGATATGCAATATATATGTCTTTCTAACAATGAAGCTTTATTTTTTTATTCAAAATGATCGGATTTCCTCTAAGTCTTTTATTCCTATCTAAAAAAATAAAGGGGACATATTTCTAAATGAAATTTATTCTAAAATTTTGAAATGGGAAGGGTTGTTGTACCATACAACACTATGGAAGGTTTGAAACCTAGTGGGATCTCCCAAAATATACTTTATGGTACATGGGAGATCAGTCCATACTAGCGTTGTCTAATGTGTAACCATTCGATGAGAGCATCCCCATATACTTTTCATACGTGGAGGATAGTCCTATATACTTCAATACATGGGACGAGATATCAACCTCGACATGAAACATAGGCTGTGAGTGACAACTGCTATGATTAATGACGACAAAACACATATATAGTGTAGACCTCTATATTTTTGTGCTAATTTTTAATTCACCTTAAGGTTAATTGAAGAATTTTAAATTTGATCTTCGATTATGTTTCAATTTCAGGCTCAAAGAGATTTCACCTGAATCCCTGTAATGCAGCTAAATGAAAAAAATAATTCATTTCATTTCGATGAAATCTAGACTAATTACGGAGAAAGTGAAAACAATAATTCAACCGATAAACAATGCAACAAGAAATGATCCCCCCCATCTACCTCAAAATTACTGAAATGCAACTCTAAAATTAATTCACTTTCATTATCCCAAATGCAATCTTACTGAAAACAAAATCACTTATTTCTTCACTAATATGCACCAAACATATTTTGTTTTTTTATTTATTTCAGATGTTCAAATGAAAACTAATGCAATTAATGAACCTATCAAATCAAGATTAACCAAATAGACAAATAAGTAAGATGAAAATTTACTTTCACTTTCTCTTTTTCGAATGGAAAAGAAATCATTCCAAAAGTACTTGAATTAAAATGAATCTTGACTTTTTCTTTTCAAAATGAAGACGAGAAAACACATTCAAAAGCTCTAAATGAAGATGACTTTCACTTTTTCTCTTTCGAAATGGGAGATCAAAACAAACACACACTCTCAAGCTTGAAAATAAAAAAATTGTGATCTATGTTTGACAGTGAATCAAAGGTTATTTCAAAGTGCATTAATGATTCAGTGCAAATGAAAGAAAATTTTCAAATATGAGTCAAAAGAGATATGAAATAGTGTTTCTAATGATTGTAGGAGAGCCCTACGACAGAGCCAACCACTCTCTTGATGAGAGACACAAGCGAAAAGTGAATGACAACTAACTAAGAAACCCTAAAGGGTGATCAAACTACGCTCAAACACAGAACATGGTCAAATAGGAAAATTAATCACTCAAGCAGGGAAATAAACCTAAACATAGTTGCACAAGATCATATCAGACCAGAGAGACACCTTAGAGGCCAATTTATATTGGAAACTTAAGGGAAACACTACTTTTTCCTAATATTTGGGATTAGTGTGCCTAAGAAATGAAAAATCATGTTGAAAGGTTGATCAACGTGGCCATTTTATATAAAAAATTAATTTTGGCGCTTCTGTAAGGACAAAAAATGTGCTCGATGAGAAATAAAAGGGAAAAAAAAATCAGCAATCAAACCAGACTTGACACCCTAAAGAAAAATTCAAGTACTACGCCGACCTATAGATAAACTAAACAAACTCAAATATTGACGATCGGTCAAACTGATTAAAAAAAAAAAATCGGAAAAGGAGACACAGAGGTTATAACTCCCTAGTGGAGTCACCAATTTTTTTGTGAAGACAATCCCCTCTATGGATATAGCCAATCTGTTTATCCCTAGAGTTTCTCTAGCAACACACGAGACTAACTAATGAACCATTTCCAGGCTTCTATTCAAAGCAGAAGAAGAAGAAGAAGAAGAACCTACCACTTCCCGATGTTATTGTCCAGTACTTTGATGAAGACCTTGATTCCACGATCCTTCAGGCTCGCTCCTTGTAGCTTGTGGCATTCGAATACTTGTAAGAGATCAAGGGACAACAACAAAAAATGTGACAAGATACATAACATGCATCAAATACAAAATAGCTAACAAATCAAGGAGCATTAGGCTACTTGCATATATATCTAGAGAAATATCGAAAGTCAAACATGAGTTTTATTATTAATTATATAAATAGGAGGAATACATCTACGGCCTTGATGTTGGAGAGATCCCTTTCGTAATGTTCAAGTCCAAACTGAGGCTCTTCAACAAATTGTTCTCCCTGCTGGAAAATTAGGTATAATCACAAAATAGGGATACAAAGGATTACTGATGATGTAAGACCAACTAGTAGTGTAATGATGGCATTCAATTTATAGGTAGGGAAAGTGAGTTAGGGATTCACAAAGGAAGGAGGAAGGCCCACTTCTCAAGGGAAAATTCCCCAATGATAAAATCCAGAGCTTCAAATGAGAGAACTCCAACATATATGCAGTCATTCTGGGAGCTTCTAGTACACAAAGCTTATTCTCCATTTGAGGAAACACTTCCAGAAAGGGCTCAATGAGGTTTTTCCCATCAGAAGCACACTAGAGGCACTAGGTAAAATTGTGGTAATCTGCCATCAGCATGGGTAGGCAAATGGAAAATAGCGATGACCCAGAATTTTAGGTTTTGAGCTAAGCTTCTCCAAAAAATATTCAAGGAAACTTTATGTTTTCCTTCAAGGGATATAATGATGTATTTTTAGGGTGGATATATTGCACAATAGTCATATTAGGTCACTTCAGGATCAGGGATGAGAAGTAAGCGGGGTGACAAATTACTCTGTAACAATCCCTTAGTTAAATGGGCTAATAATTGTTGTGACCAAGGGCCATTAGATGAAAGTGGCTCAAGATTGCAGTATATATTTTTCATGTGTTACCAATCATTTTCCCTTTCATTTGATAGAATCCAAATATACAAATATTATAAATATGAAAACTCACTAGGTTATGTTTGTTACCCATAATTTTTCCTAGAAATTGATAACATATAAATATCTTGAAGGTCCAAAATAACTCAACTCACACTTTGATTAAATGGGCGAATAATGACCATAACTGATATCCATTATATGAAAAGGAATCATGAGTGGAGTCTATCCTTTTCATCAGTTACCAAGAGTTTTCCCTTTCATTTTATAGAATCCAAATTTTCAAAAAGATTATAAATATGAGAACTCACCCCTTTCAAAATTTCCCCCAACAATTGATAACATATAGATAACTAGCAAATCCATAACAACTAAACTCATGCTTGTTTGTCAATTATAGGGACTAGTTCCCATTCTTGAACACAATTTCAAGATCCTCGGGATATTTAATTCTATAATTTAGAAATTCTTTAAATTATATTTTTTTGAAGATCATGGATCTAGTGATAGTGGAGTAGGATATGCCAGGAGCACATGGGGATCCACAATATGAATCCCAATCCTTACAAGTCAACAAATCATGGCATGGAATGATGACCTGTCATGTTCACATGACAAGGAGGACAAATCAAGATGATGTGGTATGCTAGTGTGGTTAGTTGACATTCTAATAATTCCACGTTTTTAGCTCTTATATGTGGCACATAGTAGTAGTTACTCATGAATAAGACTACCACATATCAACTCTATAGATGCTAACTTCCCATAAATATGAAAATTTTCAAAAGGCCATAACATTGTGCCTAGACAGTGAGACACGATGACATTTGTATCATTGGAATGCTATATGAGTAGGAGAAGACTCAAAAAAGAGGTGAAATTTGAGGGTGCAATAAAAAAATAAGCTTTCAATAAAGAATTGTGAATAAAATATTGAATATTTCCCTCTCACTATCAAATTTTGCCTTTTTAAATTTCAATATAAATGGGGTGTGTTACATAAAATTTTAAATATTGTTATTTTATTATCATTATCTTTCTTGTGGTACATTTGGAAAACATATTAACATTAGATATTATTACTCCCAATCTTCTAATTTAAATGAAGATTGGGTGTAAATGCATGTAGCTCCATGCACAGTGTCAAAATTTAGGAAATTTTTTATTATGTACTTAAGAGATAAAATTATTTAGTATGAGTAATCTTAGCATACTAATATCCTTCTAAATGATCTCTCCATATTATGATTGTTTTTATTATTTTTGTTTTGTTAAGAAATTCAAGTTCCTAAGCGCCATAGGTCTCTTTTTTAGTATCTTGTGACATTTTTCAAAGATTTATGGTTGTTTAAAGATTATAGGAGTTTATTATTTCCTCCTTAGTATAATAGTAGCATCAAAGCACATAAAAAGGGATATATATGGAAGGTTCTTCTACTGAGCAACTATCAACCGCCACCACCCAATCCCATGTCTACCATCAAACACTACCCTCCACCCATTGAGGAAAAATCATGAGAAACGGACCCTTTTTGACCTACGCATTCTAAGAAAAGCATAGATAGAATTAGAAAGAGAAATTTAAAAGATGGTTTAAAAATAAATTCTCATGTACTAAACAATGAGATACCTCTACGGTTTACGAGCTACCAGCAAATCTCTTAAACTACATCTTTTTTTTGTGAGGAAAGCCTCAATTTTGTTTACCAGCACACCATCTTTCGTTTGATTATGGATAAGAGCATCCTCCACAAATTAGATATCAAAAATTGTCGAATAAGTAAGTCATTAAGGTTTCTATGGTCAGGAGATCACATTGCTATGAAGACATGAAAGAGCATTGAGGGTAATTATTTTTCCAATTTGTTTCAACGAAATTTTCATATCGAATAGGTACTCCGAAAATAATCCGTGTATGATTATTATGTATAATCACCATATCCACAAATTTCTTTTGGATATTTTTTTAATATCGTTTTCAATTATATGATGTTAAATTATTTCACAGAAATATTAAAACGAGGTTATCGAGGATTAAGCAAAGCAGAAAGGTAAAAAGTATATTAGAGAATTAATTAAAAAAATTGAAAAGTAAGGTAAATTAAAAGGACAATAATCATGAGGTAGAGTAGGATACTCCCGTGGACTTCGGCTCTGTTTTTATACTAGTAAAGGAAAATTTGTTTTTATATTACAAGTTATAGTTTGTTTTCCATTAAGATGTGAACTAAATTATAGGTAAAACATTTATAGAATATTGTATGGAATGAGTTAATGAACCATGAAATTAAGCAAACAATCTATAATGTTAGAATTCAATATTGGAAGGATAAATTTAAAAAACAAGGAAGATGATGTGACAACATTGTTAATTATTTAACAAATTTTGTATCAGAGCGTTTTTTCCGAAATTGCAGCACCAATCAAATCAGCTTAATCAGCTTGGCATAATACTAGTCAACATAAAACTAAGTTACATAGCACTGCATTTGTTGACTCAGTGAATTTCAGTAAGAGAAGAACTACAATATTTTAATATTGTAAAGGAATTGGAAAATATACTAAATAATATAGAAGAATATAATACATGGAGAAAATCCTAAACACCACTACATAGAAGTTTTTTGACGAAATTGCAAGAAAAAAGTGCGACTCTGAGAAACAACATAGTGAAGAGAGTGAAGGACGCCATTAAGATACATGTGGATGAAGAGATTGATTTTGAAGGTGAAACTGAAACTACCTTAGTAGTAGTAATAGAAAATTTTGATGAAAACCTACCAATGGAACTTGTAAAGACATGATCAATGTGAAAGTTAGACTTAGATTTTTTTGAGAAGTGGTTTCTAATGCTACTTAGAGATAACCTTTACATGTTGAGTTTGGAATTTCTATGAGATATATAGGTGGTAGTTGAGAGTTTTTCTCAACTCCTATCTCTAAGGGTAGAAGAAGTTGAATTTAAGTTTAACTATAAATTTGTATTGTAATTGAATGCAAGTGTGCAATAGAGAATATGATTTTTTGTCTATCTCTGTATACCATGTCTGCTCCTCAAATTTCATTTTCCAAGTATAACTGAAATGGAAGTGGGTATGAAAACCTTATGCAGGAGAATCAAGGCCATTTTTCATTTGTAAATATGTAATAAAGGGGGGTGTGACATTTTTATTATTTTATTAATTAATTTGTTATTTTTAATAAAATAGGAGATCAATTATATAAGTGAGGATTTTGTAAATATTCTTTTATTAATTAAAAGGATATGAGAGAAATAGATTAGGAACAAAATTAGAGAGTAGAAATTGTATGTATGGGACTTTGTTGAGTCCACACCTAAAATATGTTTAAAATAGATTTAGTTGAGTATTAGGTGGAGGGATTTTTGGAGTGAATTAAATTCATTATCTATGTATAAATATGAGTGGTTTTTGTGAGGAAAATACAATTGAATAGTTCCAGAGAGAGTGAGAGCGTGAGTAGAGAGTAGGTTTCTACTTGCAAGCCTTCGGGAATTCTAAAGGGCCATAGATCTCGAATATCTAGCCAAATCAAGAGTTTGTAAGTAATTGTGTGCATTAATACAACATTGGATTTCTAAAGTTTATGTCTTCTTCCTGGGTTATGTTGTAATTAGGATTCAATGTCGATTGAGTTAGTATATGTTGCTGGTTTATAAGAGAAGAATTGTAATGTATGCTCTTCAAACGTTAGTAACAATTTGCTGTGTGTGTATGAGAGGAATTTTGTAATCGAAGTATGGTCTTACTCTCGGACAAGAAGAGCGATTTCTGTATTGAGAGATTGCAAGTATCGATTTTGAATGAATACCAATTTATACTTTGAATCGAATTGAATTTATATATATATGTGTGGAAGAGGATGAAAAGGGGATTGGTAATTTTGAAAAGGGATCAAATCGGATTTGAAATTTCGATTTGATATTGGTCTTGTTAAAATAGACTTAGAAGATGGCATTTTGTGAAGCTGAGTTGAATCCAGATTTGGTTATACATGTGTTGAATGTCTGACATCGACTTCGAAGGTTAATATTGAAGAAACATAGTCAATTTATTCTTGGTCTGGCAAAAAGAGTTACAATCTGGCAAGCCGTGAATTGAAGCAATGGAAAGAGGAGAAATTCTTGTTTTAACTCTGGAAATATATATATGGAAATCGTTACATAAAAGGTTATTGAATTCGATTTGAAGAAATCGATATGAATATGGTTTTTACACGAATTACTGATGTCTGAGGGACGCAGTAAACTAATTTCTGAACTTGAGGATGTACTGAATTATATGTTGCTGGAATCGATTCCTTTAGTGGCATCGATTGAGAAATTCTGATCGATTTAAAATGCTGTTGATGATTTTAAGACAATTGAAGTCGATTTAAAAGTCCTGGGTTGAATCAATTCAAAAATCCGTGTAATTCAGATTCAGAACAAATCGAATTCCATTTTTGAAGCAGCAGTCGAAGATCTGAGTCAGCGCTGGAATTTAAATGCAGGTATGAAATAGCATCATTTTCTAAATTAAATGAACACATTGAATAATGTATGAGTCTGCGTTGAACTCAGTTAATGGACATAAATTGAGATCTGGAATTGCTTGGCAAAATCGACTGTAAGTATTGAAATGCCTGCGTTGATGCCAGAAATGATGGCATAAAAAGGTGAAATAGTATAGCGTTGTAGTTACTGTGCATTCAGACACTTCAGAAGTCCGAAACTTTTGGAGTCAATTATATATCGAATATCTATTTGATATCGTGGATGTCCCAGAAGGCGTGGTCCAGAAATTGAAGGCGCGGTCCAGAAGTTGACATATTGCAGGAGTTCGAACGGAGTAAGGTACGATGGTGTTTGCATGAAATTGTAATGCATGAAATCGATATATGGTGTATTAAATTTCCAGATTCAGGTTTAACACATGGGCGCATTTGTTTATGGAATTTTTATTTGGAAATCCGGCATTAAAAAAAACCATATGTGAATGTTGGGAAATAAATGGAAATTGAGAGGTATTGGTTATGGATTGAGGGGTTTTTTAAATCTTATAAAAAGTTTGGTTGTGGAGTGTATGGTTTCATAATCTTAATGGGAGTTGAGCTTGTGAATGAATTTTTTTTAAATGGAACTTTGGGATTAAGTAAAGAACCTTGTGCATTGAAGTATGGTTTTCAAAAACCATCAGAGATGGTGAAAATGTGTAGGATAGCTTCCGCAATTGGAAAGTGTATGAAATTCCCCAGATTGGAGTCTTAATTGGGTAGTGATTGAAATGAATTATTATATGCATAGTTTTTTATTGAAGATTCTGGGTTTGCAGGGGCCCCCCTGCATCATTTTGGTATCAGAGCTTGGCTCTTTTGAAATGGAAGATGTTTGGTTTTCTGAATGAGTGAAGGAAGGTGTTTTATTGAATGTGTGATGAAAACTGAAAGGAAGATCATATTTTAAAATTGATATGCAAGCTACACAATTGCAGTGAACCGGATTGCAGGAGTGAATGGAGGACAAGATCATGCAGGATCTTAAAGGTGAGATGATTTTCTGATTTGAAATTTATGATTAAATTTTATGGTTGCAGATAAGATGATGGCAGTGAACCTGACATTCAGCTAAAGACTGGATAGGGAGGACCATTGCAGTGTCCTGAAGAAGAAGGTGAGTTGAAGAGATAGCCTAGAGAGATAGCAGAGGAGAATGCTCAAGAGGTTCCAGAGGTAGTGAACCAGTAATTACCAAAAGACTGAGTGAGGAGAGCTTGGTGAGATAAGTGGCGGCAGGACAGGAGAGCTTGTTGTCGCAGAGGCTAGTGCAACTCATGGTGAGTGAGAAACTCATGGAGAAGATGATCATGGAGGATCAGAGAAGAGGTTCAGAGGAATGCCATAGAGGTGAGATGACTGATGAATTCAGAGAAAGAGAAATTGCAGAAATGAAAGTACAATTGCAGGTACTAGAAGAATGGCTGAAAGAGCAGGAAAATCAGAATGGAGGATGGATCTTTCCACTGAAGGGAAAGAGAGTGATTTGGAAACCATTGCAGATGAAGTTGAGGAAATGTGTGATTGCCTTATTAAAGAAGGAACTTAGAGTTCTTGTGCCAGAGATGGAATTTGAAGATTCCACACGCAGATCTGTTTAGAATGAAGTATTGGAGGAAGCAGTCAAGACTAAAAAGTCTTGTGTTTTTAAAACTAATAAGTTGTGTATGTTTGAAGGTAGAGTACAGGGAGATGAGAAAGCTTTAGAGTTTGTTCAAAAAGAGTTGAATCTGAAGTCTGTTCAGATCGATGCTAAGATAGCAAGATCTCAGGAGGAAGTGAAGACAGAGAAGTCTAATCAGAGTATTGGTGCAGAGAGAGAAGCACCAGTTGATGATTGGTTTAAAGCTGGTGAAGGTATGGAAAATTGTGTGAAGTTTCCAAGTTCTACTCCTAATGAAATTGTTGAATTGTATAGGAAACTAGATCTTCAGAGAAGAGAATTGGAGAGACAGAGGACTTATGTACAGGATAATTTGCTGAAGAAGCAAGGTAAGGAAGTTTTCATGAATGACAGTCATGGAGCAGAGGATGGTAAGAAGGAGAGACTAGCTAACAGTCTCATGATGAATGCAAATCAGCATACTGATGTGCTGACAGAGGAGTCAGAAAGGATCTCAGAGCAGCATACTGAAGTGTTTCCAGAGGAAACTGAGGAGAAAGCCAGTGAATATTTTCTAAGTCCTGAAGAAGACTTGGAGCTGCAGAGAGAAAGCTTGGTGACTGAATCAATAAGTGAGACCATTGGGTCTTGTGATTTTGAAGCTGACAATTTGATTGTGTTTACAGGTGATGCAGAAGACAATCCATCATTTGGAAATGTCTTGGAAGAAGAAGAACTGTTGCATGTAGAAGATGAGACAATCATGTCTCATATGTAGAGGCTTGTTACCGTGGGTGACAAGAAAGAGTTGGCTTGTCTGTATAGCCAAGAAAATACTGTGAGGCAAAATTTTGGAACTGCTACAGTGATACAGGATGAGGCTACAGTGGTTGAAGAACTTGATTTGATTGCCAAAATCAATCAAGATGATGATGGACAATTACTGAAGATTGTCGAAGGGGAAGATGAAGGTTATGCTGAAACTAATTTGTAGCATGTTGATGAAATGTTTGAGGAGAAATGGCTGAAATGTTTGCTACAGACATTTGAACCAGAGAAAGAAGTTGCAGATGAAATTGAAGGTGATGAGCAAAAGAATGTTGCAGAGGGATAGGAAGTTTGGGAGGCGGCAACATGTGGGGTAATATCTGCAGGAGTAAAACCAATAATCGGGGAGATGACAGCTGAGACAACATTAACAGCAGCAACATTTATGGCGGCAGCTGAAGCAACATTTATGGTGGCAGCTAAAGAAACATCTATGGGGGCATTGAAGCCTTATGTTTTTTATTCTAACAATTTTTTTTTGAGTACAGGTTTTACTGAAGATGCTGGAGAAAATATATTAGACAGATAAATTGAACTGATGAGGCGGATAATGATGAAAGTATCCTGGAAGAGGCTAGCAGCAGTAAAACAAAGAAGAAGCAGCAAAAGGAAGACAGTAGAATATTGCGAGAGCATAGCCAGTGGGGTAATGTAGCATAAAGTATGGAAACCTGGAGAAGAACAACAGATGGAAGCAATGACAAGTGAAAAGTTACAACACAAGATATGGGATCCGGGCATACACAGATCCGAACACATGATCAGACGATCATGATTAATTTTCAACTTTGGGAGTCTGATGCAGGAGCATCAAGGCCATTTTTCATTTGTAAATATGTAATAAAGGGGGGTGTGACATTTTTATTATTTTATTAACTAATTTTTAATTTTTAATAAAATAGGAGATAAATTATATAAGTGAGGATTTTGTAAATATTCTTTTATTAATTAAAAGGATATGAGAGAAATAGATTAGGAGAAAAATTAGAGAGTAGAAATTCTATGTATGGGACTTTGTTGTGTCCACACCTAAAATATGTTTAAAATAGATTTAGTTGAGTATTAGGTGGAGGGATTTTTGGAGTGAATTAAATTCATTATCTATGTATAAATATGAGTGTTTTTTGTGAGGAAAATACAATTGAATAGTTGCAGAGAGAGTGAGAGCATGAGTAGAGAGCAGGTTTCTACTTGCAAGCCTTCGAGCAATTGTAAAGAGCCATAGATCTCGAATATCTGGCCAAATCAAGAGTTTGTAAGTAATTGTGTGCATTAATACAGCATTGGATTTCTGAAGTTTATGTCTTCTTCCTGAGTTATGTTGTAATTAGGATTCAATGTCAATTGAGTTAGTATATGTTGCTGGTTTATAAGAGAAGAATTGTAATGTATGCTCGTCAAACGTTAGTAACAATTTGTTGTGTGTGTATGAGAGGAATTTTGTAATCGAAGTATGGTCTTAGTCTCGGACAAGAAGAGCGATTTATGTATTGAGAGATTGCAAGTATCGATTTTGAATGAATACCAATTTATACTTTGAATCGAATTGAATTTATATATATATGTGTTGAAGAGGATGAAAAGGGGATCTGTAATTTTGAAAAGGGATCAAATCGGATTTGAAATGTCGGTTTGATATTGGTCTTGTTAAAATCGACTTAGAGGATGGCATTTTGTGAAACTGAGTTGAATCCAGATCTGGTTATACATGTGCTGAATGTCTGACATCGACTTCGAAGGTTAATATAGAAGAAACGAATTCAATTTATTCTTGGTCTGGAAAAAAGAATTACAATCTGGCAAGCCATGAATTGAAGCAATGAAAAGAGGCGGAATTCTTGTTTTAACTCTGGAAATATATATATGGAAATCGTTACATAAGAGTTTATTGAATTTGATTTGAAGAAATCGATATGAATCTGGCTTTTACACGAATTACTAATGTCTGAGGGACGAAGTAAACTAATTTCTGAACTTGAGGATGTACTGAATTATATGTTGCTGGAATCGATTCCTTTAGTGGCATCGATTGAGAAATTCTGATCGATTTAAAATGTTTTTGATGAGTTTAAGACAATTGAAGTCGATTTAAAAGTCCTGGGTTGAATCAATTCAAAAATCCGTGTAATTCAGATTCAGAACAAATCGAATTCCAGTTTTGAAGCAGCAGTCGAAGATCTCAGTCAGCGTTGGAATTTAAATGCAGGTATGGGCCAGCATAATTTTCTAAATTAAATGAACACGTTGAATAATGTATGAGTCTGCATTGAACTCAGTTAATGGAGATAAATTGAGATCTGGAATTGCTTGGAAAAATTGACTGTAAGTATTGAAATGCCTGCGTTGATGCCAGAAGTGATGGCATAAAAAGGTGAAATAGTATAGCGTTGTAGTTACTGTGCATTCAGACACTTCAGAAGTCCGAAAATTTTGGATTCAATCATATATCGAATATCTATTTGATATCGTGGATGTCCCAGAAGGCGCGGTCCAGTAATTGAAGGCGCGGTCCAGAAGTTGACATATTGCAGGAGTTCGAACGGAGTAAGGTACGATGGTGTTTGCATGAAATTGTAATGCATGAAATCGATATATGGTGTATTAAATTTCCAGATTCAGGTTTAACACATGGGTGCATTTGTTTATGGAATTTTTATTTGGAAATCCGGCATTAAAAAAAAACCATATGTGAATGTTGGGAAATAAATGGAAATTGAGAGGTATTGGTTATGGATTGAGGGGTTTTTTAAATCTTATAAAAAGTTTGGTTGTGGAGTGTATGGTTTCATAACCTTAATGGGAGTTGAGCTTGTGAATGAAGTTTTTTTAAATGGAACTTTGGGATTAAATAAAGAACCTTGTGCATTGAAGTATGGTTTTCAAAAACCATCAGAGATGGTGAAAATGTGTAGGATAGCTTCCGCAATTGGAAAGTGTATGAAGTTCCCCAGATTGGAGTCTTAATTGGGTAGTGATTGCAATGCATTCTTATATGCATAGTTTTTTAGGAAGATTATGGGTTTGCAGGGGTCCCCCTGCATCAAAAACATGTTATATCCACAAGAGGAAAAGAAAGAGAAAAAATGGAAGAAACCATCAAAATTATTAAGGGTTTTAGGACATTAGAAAAAGAGATAGAATGAAAATCAAGAAGTTTTTTAATGTTATGGAATTTGGTAAACAAACATGGAATTTCAAAAAATAGTAGCTAAGGTACAAGAAGATGATAAAGAAGAACCAAATTAAAAAAAAAAAAACAAAGTATAAATAAAATATTGAAAAATTCAAAATAAAAATTAAAGGAAAAAAATATGCATAAACGTGACTTAGACTAATAGGACATTATCATATGCTCAGTCAAGAATAATTTGTATGTAGTTTACATAGTATGGCTAATATTACCATACTAACATATTAATAGAGAATGCTTAAGATTAGTTGTATGATTGTTCTTAATTTTCAATAAATTCAATGAGTTCAGATTCCTGAAAAACACAACTTTATTGTGCAGTGTTTCCCAAAAATTGTGAATGGTTTATGTATGTTTAACTATTGCAACATTTTACTGTAATTATAAAAAAATTATATGTGTTTTAACTATAGTAAATTTTTGTAGTATTTTATGATATTTTTGAAAGGTTTATGTATGTTTAAGCACTGTAACGGTTTGCAATGTCCTCTTCTATCTATGCATAAATGGCATTTGAGTGTAATGAAAATAATTCAAGTTGGCTCTATTAACTGCGTGGAGAAATTAAATCATCCTACCCTCGATGGCCGCTATTACCCCTCTAGAATTTCATTCTCTCCAAAAACATTAATTTAGTGACATTCTACCCAAGGTCGAGAATCTAATAACATGGTTTGAAAATTTAGAATTCACGAAAAATATATTATATAATATGTAGGAGATTATTTCTGTGTTTATACAAATGCCCTCAACATACCTTTTGGATCCTATTTGTCATGGGTTTTTATGTGAAAACCCGTGAAATATGTTTTGAGAACAAAGTCAATGTACTACTGTGAGGTTTATCTTCATGATATTGTTCAAATTCATACTTTCTGATAGAATTTTGAACAGGTGTTCCTACCCCTTTAACACCACACTCCCCTCTGTTTAATTCCTCCACCGTCTATTTAATGTCTTTCGGTTCCTTTTCACTCTAATGTGCAAATACTATTTTAATGGATCTGTCTACACTAGTGCTAACCAATGTTTCGATGGACAAACATAATGGATCATACAAATTCTTCACTATTTAGGATGGCCGCAAAACTTACAAATCCCTCAATTCGACTAATGTTCACTATTGCAGTCATCTTAGGGCTTTTTCATCTTCGAATAATAGCCATGATATTCATGGTGGTTTCAATTAAATTATGTAACATATTTATTGTGTTGGACACTCATCTTATTCGTAACCAATTATGTGGATTTCTAGCCACCATAAAAACATGGAGGTAGGTGTTTGGAACTTTATTGATGACTATAGGGGGTTTTTGTGTCGTATAGAATGTTGATAAGTAGGACTAATCCCTTGAAAATGTTAAGTGTTTGGAAGTTTACTTAAGTTATTTCTAGTGTAATGAAAAACCTCACTAATAATTAAGCTGGAGTAATTATAACCCTCACCTCATTGGAAATAAATCAAGTGGACCGACACCCTGAAAAAATTGAAATATCAACAATAAGGATGTGGAAGTTTACTAATGTCTGCTAGTTGGTGCCAACTAAATTTTCATCCGACAACCCCAACCCATCATACAAATTCTTCAATGTTGGGGGATGGCAGCAGAACTAAAAGCCTTCAATTTCACTAATGCTCACTATTTCAATGATATCTTGGCATTGTAATATCTGGAATCATATCCATGATATCCATGTGTTATGTAACCAACTCCAAATATAGAAGAAAAGAGAGATCAATGCCCTATAAATCAACCACTTCGAGGGGGAAACCTTCAATACATTACATAAATGAACAATTCTTGGATGATACAAATGACCAAAACCTCCTTCTATATATAAAAGTACATGGGACCACAATATAATCCTACCTGACCTAACAATAATAATGTATGGGCACAATAACAACAATATTGGGGTTACAGGGGTACAATAATAATAATAAGGGGGCTACACTAATAGCAATAAGGGAATAAACTAGTAATATAGGGACCTAACATGCCCCTCTCCTTCAAAAAAGTGTTGTCCTCAATGCTTAAGTTGCTCTGGGTGCTTCTCTATAAAATTCCCATCCTCCCATGTAGAATCTTTAGTGGGTAAGTTCTTCCACTTGACGATATACTTTGAAATTCATCGATTTCATAGCTGTCGAGTTCTTATTTCCATGGTTGCTTCAAGTTCGAATATGATTTTTCCTTCCTCATCATGTTTTGGAAATATTTTTTGAACTGGAATATTTTCACTTATAACCTTCTTTAAGCATGAAACTTGGAAAACTCGATGCACTCGTGAAGATGCAAGAAGATCCAATTTGTATGCCATATTACCAATATTTTGCAACACCTTGTAAGGACCATAATACTTTGGCGATAATTTTTTATCCTTCTTAGGTTTCTTGAGGGCCATTTGTTTATATGTTTGTAGTCGTAAAAATATCTAGGCACCCACATCAAAACTTCTCTCATTGCGATGTTGATATGCGTATTGTTTCATTCGATTTTGTGCCAGATTTAGGTTATCCTTTAAGAGTTGGAGAACTTCTTATTGATGCACGATGTGATCTTCCACTACTTGAACCTTAGAATTTTCTCTTAAAGATGATGATGGTGAATGATATCCATAAAGTGCCATAAATGGGGTCATTTTTGCTACAATATGGAAGGAAGTGTTATACCACCATTCAGTGAGAGATAAACACTTGACCCATTTTTTTTGTTTATCAGATACAAAAAAACGAAGATGTCCTTCCAAACATTTATTCACTATCTCAGTTTGACCATCGTATTGAGGATGAAAAGATGAGCTATGAGCTATTTGAGTACCCAAACAAGAAAATAACTCTTTCCAAAAATTTCCATTAAAAATGGGATCTCTGTCACTCACAATAATCTTTGGGTTTCCATGTAGCTTTTGAATTGTGTCCATAAATGTAGTAGAAATTTTACTTGCTTTAAATGGATGAGATAATGCAAAAAAGTGTGCATACTTAGTAAGTCTATCAACTACCACCATGATGACACTCTTTCCTTTAGACTTGGGTAAACCTATGATAAAATCCATTTAAATCTCCTCCCAACATTGACTTGGAATTGATAAAGGTTGTAGATGACCCGGGGTCTTAATTGTATCCACTTAATTTTTCTGGCAAACCAAAAATTACACTACAAACTTTTGAATATTTGATTTAAGGCCATCCCAAAAAAAAACTTTCTTCACCCTGTGGTAAGTTTTTAAAAATCTCGAGTGTCCTCCTAAAGGAAAAGTGTGCAATTCCAAGAGAATCTTTTGTTTTAGCTAGGAATTCTTACAAAGATATAAGTGATCTTTGTACCATAAGGAATCATTTTTCCAACTAAATGTATCATATGTACTGGGATATTTTTGAAATTTTTGAATGAGTGTCTAAACTTCTTCTTCCTTCTTCCATTCATCCCTTGATTTTCTTATCCAATCTGGTTGGATAATAGAAATGGAAAAAAGTAATGATTCCACCTCTTCATTGTTTCTTGAGAGTGCATCTGCAACAACATTTAGTTTCTTTTTTTTCGTAGTTTATTTAAAAGTTATAACCCAACATCTTTGTGACCCATTTTTGCTGCTCTTCTGAAGATAGTATTTGTTCAAAGAAGTGTTTAATACTATCATGATCATTTTTTACCTTGAAGTGTCTTCCCATTAGGTAAGGTCACCATTTCTTTAGTGCATGTAGTATTGCTAACATTTCCTTCTCATAAATAGCTTTCTATAAATACTTTCCTTTGATTTGATGACTTTCAAAAGTAATGGGTCTTCCTTCTTGAATTAAAACATCACCAATTCCATTTCCTAAGGCATCAAATTCCATAATAAATGTTTTTTTAAAGTTTGGCGTAGCTAATACTGGTGCTAGGCACATTTCCTCTTTAAGGTTTTCAAAGGCTTTAGTTGCTTCAGGAGTCCATCAAAATTCATCTTTCTTCAATAATGTTGTTAAAGGTGTTGTTGTTCTCCCATAATTCTTAACAAACTTGTGATAATTCCCTGTTAACTCGAGAAATCCTCGCAACTACTTTATGATTTTGGGGACTTTCCATTCCTAAATGGCTTTAATTATTTTAGGGTCTATCTTAACACCCTCATGAGATACAATATGACCCAAATATTCCACCTCTTGTACTCCAAAGAAACATTTGGATGTTTTTGCATATAATTGTTTCTCCTGCAATAGTTTGAGGACCCTGTTAACATGTTGAACATGATCCTTCCAAGAACTGTTATAGATTAGTATATCATCAAAAAATACTAGAAAAAATTTCCTAAGGAAGAGTTTGAAAATGGAATTCATCAACCCTTGAAATGTAGAAGGTGCATTGGTAAGGCCAAAAGGCATGACCAAAAATTCATAATTACTATCATGAGTTCGAAATGTTGTTTTAGGAATATCTCAGTCTTCATTCTAATTTGATGATATCTTAAATTAAGATCCAACTTGGTAAAATAAATTGCTCCATGTAATTCATCTAATAATTCATCAATCAAAGGAATGGGAAATTTTTCTTTAAAAATGAGCTTATTGAGCTCCCTATACTCCAGACACATGCACTATGATCCATCCTTCTTGTGCACCAATACTATTGAAGCAGAGAAAGAACTTTGACTAGTTTGAATTATACCAACCTCTAACATTTCTACAATCATACGCTCAATTTCGCTCTTTTGGACATAAGTATATCTATAAGGCCTGATGTTTGGATGAACACTTTCTGGAATCAAATTAATAGCATGATAATGATTGCGAATAGGTGGGAGTCCTTTAGGAGTTTCAAACACCTTGGAATTATTATCCAAGACTTTTTGGAGATCTGCAGAAATAGAAGATTCTGATGTTGGAACATCTAGTGAGCATAATTGTCAAATTACGCCTCATTGTTCTATCTTCAGAAGATTTTTCATGAAATTATAGCTTATTATCTTCCCTGGCTTCCTTGTGATACCCCGTAATTTGACTTCCTTTGCTTCTAAAAATATTTCAACAAAATTTCTTGAAAATTAAAAGCTACCGTCCCGAAAGATTGTAAGCATTGTACTCCTAGCACAACATCAGCACCTCCCATTGGAATGGAAAACATTGGAATATTCAATACATATTCGCCCATGGTTATTTTGATATTATGTCATTTTCCAGAGAAATTTATATTTCCTCCATTTGCGACCATCACTTTACATTTTAGTGTTGGGTATAGGAAATAATTCAATTCCTTGGCTACCTTACAATGAATGAAATTATGGGTACTACCCGAATCAATCAACACTATTACCTTTTTCTTCTTGATATGTCCTTCTATCTTGAGAGTTTTAGGAGTGGTAATTCCTGCCAATGCATTACATGATATGGTCGAACTCATTTCTTCCTCTTCTAGGGTTGGTTCCTGGTGTATATCGTCTTCTTTTGAGGATTCTTATTCATTTTCTTCTTCCTGTTCACAATCTATGTAAAATAATTTCTTCTCAGCACACTTATTACCTTTAGTGTATTTTCCATCACAACTATAGCAAAGCCCTTCTGCTCTTTTTTATTCCAATCATTGTGGTGTCAACCTTGTAGGTTTTGGAAGTCTAGGAGTAGCAACACTTCCATCTTTATATATGTGAGTGGTAGGTTTCCTTGTCGCCATAATTTTACATTCAAATTTTCTTGCCAACCTAAATACCTTTTCCAATGAATCAGGTTCCCAAACACGAACTTCATGTTGGATGTTATCCTTTTAATTACCTATGAAGACATCAATCCTGTGTTCCTCTATAATATCAGTTACCCTTATATTCAATTTTTGGAAGTCCTCAATGTGCTCCACCACTAAACCCTTTTGTTTGAGATTTATCAATTGGCTAAAGAAGGTGTTTCTTTTTGTATCCTTATAATTTGCTATCATTTCCTCTGTAAAAATTGACCAAGTGACAATTTTTTTACGGGAGCAAACCCATCGATACCATACAAATGTGTTTTTTTCTAAATGTAAAGTTGCAATGTGTAATTTTTGTTCATTTTTCACATTATTGAGATCAAAATATTGCTCCATCTCTAGTGTCCATGTTACAAGATCCTCGCCATGAAACTTCCTCATATCTAAACTTGGAATATGGTGGTTCTTCCATCCAACATTAGAGTTTATGAAATCTCTATTAACATTTATTTTTTTCTCATCATGGGTTTCCTCTACTATCTTTTTACATTAGGAAACATTTCTTGTATCAAAATTTTCAAACCTTCCATGTCTTCTTTTAGATCATTCTTCATGTTTTCCATGTTGTCTTTCATTTTTTCATGGATATTAGCTTCCATGTCATCCATCTTAGCTTCCATGCCAGCATCCATGCCATCCATATGATCTTCCATGCCTTTCTTCAAAACTTCCATTTGATTTTTCGTTGCTCTTTGCGAGAGAAAAATTTGGTGCACTTTCTCTTGTAATTTTGATATGTCATGTTGCCATTCTTCATCTTCATGAGTCATATTAGAGCCTTCAGAAGGATTAATGGGTGTTGAATTCTTTTTAGGAGGCAATTTTAGAACCCAATACTGATACCTATTCTACAATATGCCCTTGGAATCAATTCAAACTAATTTTTCACACAAGACTTACGTAATTCGAAAACAAATACACACCTTTTTATTACTTTTGAGGAGCTCTATATTGAAACTAAATTATATTTGTGATTTCATATCTTCAATATCTCAAATTTGGCCCAGTAGTAGACCTCCAAAGATTAATTCAAATGACACAAGTCTGACCTAATTTGGACTCTTCAAGGTAAACTTATGCCCAATCTCCCACAATGACCTAATTATGGACTGCTTTAGTAGATCGAACTTGTACGATGTGGCACGTGTCACCTTTTCCTCCTTCAGCTCTGCAATTGATACACAGGAAACTACAATCTGTATACTTATGGCTACATTACATAATTTCAATCTAATGCTCAGAGAGAGAGTTATGATGATTTTCCCATGGTCACCTATTTGAGATGAAATTCGGGAGCCTAACTTACACAACTCACATCTCTGAAAATATTGTGAATCATTCTTCGAAATTTTTCCATGACATTCCTCAGGATTTTGGCTTCACTCTATAAATATTTAAGTTTTTGAACCCTCATAGAAAATAATGTATAGCAAAAGTACCATGATGACCTGTTTAGATTAAATTAAGGAGCCTACAAAAAGCCCTAACTTCCACAGATCATATCTCTGAAAATATTGTGAGCCAAGATTGAAAATGTTTCCATGACATTCCTTAGGATTTCAGCTTTTCTCTATAAACCTTTCAGCTTCTAAACCTTTGTATAAAAAATTTTAAGGAAAAATGCCACTATGACCTTTTTGGAGTAGCGAAACCCTAGAATCCAAAGCTCTGATACCAAATGTTATGAAACCAACTCCAGAAATAGAAGAAAAGAGAGATCAATGCCTTATAAATCAACCACTTCAAGGGGGAAACCTCCAATACAT
Organism: Pinus albicaulis; assembly: GCA_034641835.2. Taxonomy (NCBI): domain Eukaryota; kingdom Viridiplantae; phylum Streptophyta; class Pinopsida; order Pinales; family Pinaceae; genus Pinus; species Pinus albicaulis. The sequence goes on along the minus strand of CM076574.1, from coordinate 366,911,304 downwards.
TACATAAATGAATTATTCTTGGATCATACAAATGACCAAAACCTCCTTCTATATATAGGAGTCCATGGGGCCATAATATAATCCTAGCTGACATAACAATAAAATGTAAGGGTGCAATAATAACAATATTGGGGTTACAGGGGTACAACAATAAAAATAAGGGGGCTACACTAGTAACAATAAGGGACTGAACTAGTAATATATGGACCTAACACCATGGTTGTTTCAATTGTATTATTGTTTAGCTTATTTTAATCCATTTTGATTTATTTTTACTCGTTATGTGTTACATTGTACATGGTGGTTTCTCTCGCGCTTAGAGATAGGTTACAATGCATTTTGGAGTTAAGCCTTTAATGTGGGTTACAATGGTTTTCAATGACAACAAAAAAAGGGGATCATCGTGCAAGTTTTTCAAAGGTAACAATGAGAGGAGATCATCTTGTAAGGATCTCATTGGTGTATATGAGTGAAGACATGCTATTGGTTCTCTTATGATCCCATTCTTAACCCTTTTGGTCTATAGGCTACGGCTATGTTCAATAGCCATAGACTACCTATGCATTTGGATACTTTTGTTTTCAATTATTTATTCTATGTAGTTCTCTTAAGATTCCACTTTTAGCCCTCCTCATTACTCATTTTAAGCATTAGAATATAGATTGATAAAATTGCATTGCATCAACAGATAGTTCTCGATCAGTGTCAATATTTGAAGTGGTTTCAGAACATAATCTAAACAAGATCTTAAACATATAATAGAAATGTGAGATTATTATTATGCACAACTTCAATATCACTTAATTGATGAATAATTTTCCTACATAGGTCACTGATTTCAAGACCCTCATATCTACGATTTAGCTCAATTTCACCTCCATACAAACCTTACTTTTATTTCCATTCTATTTTCCCCTAATTTGAAGACCCTCGTATCTGTGATTTAGCTCAATTTCAACTCCACACAAACCTTTCTTTAATTTTCTTTCTATTTTCTAGTTTCTATTTATAGTCTCCTACTTCGGTATCTAGTTTCGAAGGTTTTATGGAGTTTTTCGGTTTTATTGTTTTTTTGTTTATTCATTACAATTGGCTTCATTGAAATAAACATTGATCGTAGTCCACGTTTATATGGCAGTTCTAAGACCTATGCCATGTGAATAATCTTTCAATCCTTGAGTCTCCAATATTTATTTCAATCGTTGGGTTTGTTGGAGCACGTATTCAGATTATTTTCTTGTTGTATCAGCATATTTGCTCCATTCTAGGCTCATGATAGGTGTACATAAGCTAGAGGAGTTCATTTATGTCTTTATTCCATTGCCATCAATTCTGTTTATGAATCCTATTTCTCATAGCTTTTGGTAGTGAAAATCCCTGAATTGTGTTTTCGAAGCCAAAGCAGAGTGCAATCAATGTAATTTTGTGGATTTGTATATAAAAAAATACTGAAATAAAGGGTGATGAGTAGAGTCACTTTTGAAACATTCTGAAATATTTAAATTATATGAATCATCTCATAAATTTTTTCCAATAAAGTATACTAATCATTTTTTTTCAATCTATGAATCATCTCATGAGATTTTTTCAATAAAGTATATTAACCAAGATTTTTCAATGAGCATGAGCAAAGTCAAATGGGTCAGGATGATTATACCCGATTTCTAAATATTCTTGAATCTGCAATGAAATACAGGAATCATCATGTAAGTATAATCCCTTATTCAAGTGTCATACAATCATGGTGATCATGATTATTCTATTTATTTATTTTTTAAATTATCCATTTTAACCAGCCCTCATATTGTCCCTATTTTTATTGACACGTGCTAACTAGGGTTCTATTAGGTTTTCAGGTTTTATGAGGTTTTTGTATTTCATTAGTGTACCCACATTTATATGACAGTTTTCCAACCTAAATATAAATTAGGTTATTTTATTATCCCCTTATTTTACTCCATTTTTTAAAGAACCAAGTAACGACGCCCACCATATTTTTCATTTTATTAGGATTTTATGGCTCGTTCGGATCATGGGTTATATCTCTGCTACGGTTTCCCTGAATTGTGTTTTTGAAGCCAAAGGAGAGTGTAGTCAGTGTAAATTTGTGGATTTGTAAATAAAAAATGACTAGAAAAAATGGAAATGAGTAAAGTCATTTCTGAAACATTCCTAAAGCTTTAAATTATATGAATCATCTCATAATTTTTTTCCAATAAAGTATATTAATCAAGTTTTTTCAATGTATGAATCATATCATAAGGTTTCTTCAGTAAAGTATATTAATGAAGTTTTTTCAATGAGAATGAGCGAAGTCAAATGGGTCAGGTTGATTATACCTGATTCCTAGATATTCATGAATCTGCAATGACATACATGAATCATAATGTAATGATAATCCCTTATTTAAGTGTCATACAATCATAGTGATTACGGTTATTTTATTTGTTTATTTTTTAAGTTATCCGTTTTATGCAACCATCATATTATCATTTTTTTTACTGACACTTGATAACTAAGGTTCTATTAGGTTTTATTGTCTCATGAGGCTTTTGTCTTTCATTAGTGTACCCACATTTATATGACACTTTTCCAACCTAAATATAAATTAGGTTATTGTCTTATCCCCATATTTCGCTCCATTTTTAAAGATCCTAGTGACAACCACCACTATACTTTTCGCTACATTAGGTATTTATGTCTTGTTTGGATTGTGGGTTATATCTCTCCTATGGTTTCCCTAAATTTTGTTTTTGAAGCCAAAGAAGAGTGCAGTCAGTGTAATTTTATGGATTTGTATATAACAAATTACTGGAAAAAAATGGCGACGATTAAATTCATTTCTGAAACATCTTAAAGCTTTAAATTGTATGAATCATCTCATAATTATTTTCCAGTAAAGTATATTAATAAAAAAATTTCAATGTATGAATTACCTCAAGGTTTTTTCAATAAAGTATATTAACCAAGATTTTTCAATGAGCATGAACAAAGTCAAATGTTCAGGTTAATTATACCTAGTTTCTAAATACTCATAAATATGAAATGACATACAGGAATAATCATGTAAGGATAATCCCTTATTCAAGTTCCATACAATCATGGTGATCATGATTATTTTATCTGTTTATTTTTTAAATTATCCATTCTAAGCAGCCCTCTTATTTTCCTTTTTTTTATTGACACCTGCTAACTAGTTTTCTATTAGGATTTGTGGTTTTATGAGGTTTTTGTTTTTCATTAGTCTACCCAAATTTATATGACACTTTTTCCAACCTATGTGTAAATTAGGTTCTTGTCTTATCCCCATATTTTTCTCCATTTTTTAAAGAACCCAGTAACGGCCCCCACTATATTTTTCTCCACATTAGGATTTTATGGCTAATTCGGATCATGGGTTATATCTCTCCTACGGTTTCCCTGAATTGTGTTTTTGAGGCCAAAGTAGAGTGTAGTCAGTGTAGTTTTGTGGATTTGTATATCAAAATTTACTGAAAATTAATGTTTTCAAGTAAAGTCCTTTCTAAGACATTCCTAAAGCTTTAAATGATATGAATAATCTCATAATGTTTTTCCAACAAAGTATATTTATCAAGTTTTTTCAATGTATGAATCATCTCATAAGGGTTTTTCAATGAACATGAGAAAATTCAAATGGTTCAGGTTGATTATACCTAATTTCTAAATATTCCTATACCTAACATGGCGTACAGGAATCATCACATTCAAGTGCCATACAATCATGGTGATCACGGTTATTTTATTTATTTATTTTTAAAATTTTCCATTTTAAGTAGCCCTCTTATTGTCTTTTTTTTATTGACACTTGCTAACTAGGGTTATATTAGGTCTTTTGGTTTTATGAGTTTTTTTGTCTTTCATTAATGTACAAACATTTTTATGACACTTTTGCAACCTAAATATAAATTAAGTTCTTGTCGTATCCCCATATTTCGCTCCATTTTTAAAGAACCCAGTAATGCCGCCCACTATATTTTTCGTTGCATTAGGATTTTATGGCTCATTCGGATCGTACGTTATATCTCTCATATTATTTCTTGAATTGTTTTTTTGAAGCAAAACAAGAGTGAAGTCAGTGTAATTTTTCTGATTTGTATATAACAAATTACTGGAAAAAATTAGCGACGAGTAAAGTCATTTCTAAAAAATTCCTAAAGCTTTAAATTATATGAATAATATCATATTTTTTTTCCAATAAAGTATATTAATAATTTGTTTTCAATGTATGAATCATCTCATACGTTTTTTTCAATAAAGTATATTAACCAAGATTTTTCAATGAGCATGAGAAAATTCAAATGATTTAGGTTGATTATACCTGATTTCTAAATATTTTTGAATCTGCAATGACATACAAGAATAATCATGTAAGCATAATCCCTTATTAAAGCGTCATATAATCATGGTGATCATGGTTATTTTATTTATTTATTTCTTAAATTATCCATTTTAAGAAGCCATCATATTGTCCTTTTTTATTGACACCAACTAACTAGGGTTCTATTAGGTTTTTTGGTTTTATGAGTTTTTTTTCTTTCATTAGTGTACCCACATTTATATGACACTTTTCCAACCTAAATATAAATTACGTTCTTGCCTTATCCCCATATTTCACTCTGTTTTCTAAAGAACCCAGTAATGGCCCACACTATATTTTTTGTTGCAATAGTATTTTATCGCTTATTTGGATCATGGGTTATATTTGTCCAATGGTTTCCCTAAATTTCTTTTTTGAAGCCAAAGCAGAGTGGATTCATTGTAATTTTGTGGATTTGTATATAACAAATTACTGAAAAAAATGGCGATGAGTAAAGTCATTTATGAAACATTCTTAAAGCTTTAAATTATATGAATCATCTCATAATGTTTTTCCAATAAACTATATTAATCAAGTTTTTTCAATGTATGAATCATCTCATAAGGGTTTTTCAATAAAGTTTGTTAACCAAGATTTTTCAATGAGCATGAGAAAAGTTAAATGGTTCAGGTCGATTATACCTGATTCCTAAATACTCCTGAATCTCCAATGACATATAGGAATCATCATGTAAGGATAATCCCTTATTCAAGTGCCATACAGTCATGGTGATCATGGTTATTTTATTTATTTATTTTTTAAATTTTCCATTTTAAGTAGCCCTCATATTGTCCTTATTTTTATTGACACCTGTTAACTAGGGTTCTATTAGGATTTTTGGTTTTCTGTGGTTTTTTTCTTTCATTACTGTACCCACATTTATATGAAACTTTTCCAACCTAAAAATAAATTGGGTTCTTGACTTATCCCCATATTTCGCTCCATTTTTTAAAGAACCCAATAATGACCCCCATTATATTTTTCAATGCATTAGGATTTTATTGCTCGTTCGGATTGTGGGTTATATCTCACCTATAGTTTCCATGACTATTTAATAATGTTATGGCAAACAAATTATTTCTTATCACCATTCTCTGGTCCATTTTCTTAAAATTCCAGTATTCCCCTATTATATTCACTTAGATAAGAACCCTTGTATTATATCACGCTCAAGCTGGTTCATAACAAATATATAACAATGTGTCTTATTATATAGTGATGTGATGAATAAACTCTATAAAGGATGATAAGAATTCCAACTCTTCTAGATCTTACACACATTGAATAATAATTAATTTTACAGTAGCAACACCTATTAACTTACACACATCTAGAATATTTCTCCATTATCTCTTCATCTCCCTCTCAATGGAGAAATGAATTATTTACTACACCCAAATTTTCTCCACATAACATAAACTTGTATTTTCCTAAAGGTTCCTTTGACTACATTTTCCTTGTACAAAATTATGTTTCTTTTCTATGTGTTTTGAGATTGCATGACACACTAGGTTGTTTTCAAGTTTGATAGAACTTTACGCGTCACACTTGATGATTGTTGGCTCTTCTTGTTTTTCTCCCATGTATTTGAAGATTATTCTTAGCCGAATTTCTTAACATGTTGCACCACATAAGGCCTTGTACTGAAATTTAGTGGAAAAGAAATAAATATTTGGTTATCTATTTGCGCTCCATGACAATACCAGATCGAATATTAAATTCATAACCAGAGATGGAATTCCTGTCAATTGGATATTATCACTCAAAATTTGACTAACCTTTCAACTCAATAGTCAAATCATTAGTATACTCAATACCAATATTTCTAGTCTTATTCAAAAATCAAAGAACTATCTTGGTTTCATTCCAATTACTTTAATGTGGCTTATCCACGAATGAAATAAGTAAGGTGACTAAATATGCCATATTTTTCCTTTTACTTAAGTAATTCAAACTCTCAACAACTCTCCATACAATTTTCCATTTATTTCCTTTGTTTCATCATGAAAACCAAGTTTAACATTATGTTCTAGTGGTGTAGATATTGTTTTCCATACATTCATGTTAAATGTCTTCATTAATTCCTGTGTATATTTAATTCGTGAGACAAATGTTCTACCGTTATCTTTCCAAACATCAATGCCTAAAAAATAATGAATTTTTTCTAAGATTCTTCATTTCAAATTCTTCTGACTAACAATCCTTGAAATTTTCATTGCAGATAGCACTTACTGTTATGATCATATCATCAACATATACAAAAATCAAGATAACATGGCCCTTTTCATGCATATTGATATAGCTATTTGGACCTCCTTTAATTTTATTAAAACCCCTTGAGAGAAGAATTTATCAATTTTCACATGCCAAGACCTAGATGTATATTTGAGTCCATTTAGTGTTTTCTTTAACCTGCAAACAAGATGTTCTTCTCCCTATTTTACAAATCATGTTGGTTGAACAAGGTAGACTTCTTCCTTTATTTCTCTATTAGTAAATTTTGAATTGATAGTTAACTATTTTAGATTCCAATTATGCTTACTTTATATCGCAATAATCATTCTAATGGTGTTCATTTTATATACTGGTGCAAATTTTTCTTCATTATCTATCCATTCTTCTATGAATAACCCTTTTCTACCCGTCTAGCTTTATATTTATGAATAATGTTATCAATAATTCCATAAACATTAAATTTAGTTTTGAACAACCATTTTGAATCTATGGGAACTTTTTCCATCGGAAATTTTTTCAATTCCAATGTGTCATTTTTCATTATGGAACCATATTCTTTGTGCATTGCATTTCTCCATTCTCCATGCTCATTAGATTCTTCAAACTTCAAATGTTCTAAAATCCATTTCTTTAGTCATCAAGGCATATTATTTATACCTTACTAGTGGTTGAATTTGGTGCGATGACCTTCTTGGTAGTTATCTTCTTTCATCACTTCTCTTGCTTTTTCGTGACTCATTTCCTCCTGTGGCTGAGATTTCACTATTAGATTTTTCCTCTTGTTTATGCTCCTATTTTTCATCAACTTTTTATGTGACATCATCATAGTAAGGAGGAATATTCCATGGACCATAATTTTCATCCTATGGCCTTAATTAACATGTTTATGAAACAAAAAATCTCTACCTACAAAAACATTATTGTAGAAGGATCAAACATTTTATACGCTTTATGATAAGAACAACAACCAACTTGGATAAATAAAGACAACAAAAAAACCATTATATTATATCAATTTCATGCTTTCTCATACCAAATACATGGCAATGTGTCCCATTATATATTCATAGGGTCAATAGACTTGATAGAGATGACACCTTGGACGATAAGAACTTTGAATTAGCTACAATTGACAAACATTGGAAAACAATGACCTATAGAACCACACCTCCTAACTGACACATATCTAGAACATTTCACCATTATCTCCATGTAATTTTTCATTATACTATGGTTTTATGGATGGTTCAGATTGAATTATATCTCTCCTAAGGTTTTCACGACATTTTCGTAGTATTTCACTTAGTATCATTTGAAAGTTTTTTTTTTGAATAAAAGGGACATATTCAACATTTTAAGAAATTAGCACAACCACATTAGTAAATGTGGTTTTGATCTGGATTTATGTAGGCACACAATAAAATACATAAATAGACATAAACATATATATGCAGCAGAAATAATACTTCATTTCATTAATATCAAATAACATACATATGCTTACACACATAATGGAAATAAACTAGCTAGGGCATTGGTAGCTTATCTCTGAGAAGCGATGTGGTGGCTAAATGCCTTTGAACTGTGTTACAATGAGGATCAAAGGCCTATTTATTATTAAGAAACAATGGAAAAGGTTAAACATCAAGAAACATAACCATAGGAGATGAAGCACCAAACCTGTGGGTCGCGATTGGGTAAATGGACACATCAATCTTACCAGGGATGTAACTTTGGCATACGATCTCGGTTTGACACAATCAATACCTCATTAGAGAGATATATCCAAGGACTACAACCTTTGACATGAAAAAAATTGAAGGATATTAATGTTTCTCCTATGATTCCCAAAATAATGTCATTTAGGGTCTCAAAACAACTCTAGAAGTTCATGACCCAAAAAACTACTAAAAATAGTATGTTGTGTTGAAACTAAAAAATTGAAAAAACCGATGGTGGGGGTTGAAATGGAATAGGTGGGTGGCCACCAATATCCACCTAGACCATCACGGCCTCAAAACGGCTCTGAAAGTTTAGGACCCGACCAACTAGTAAAAGTAGTAAGTTGTGTTGAAACTGAAAAACTGAAAGAACCAATGGTGGGGGTCCAAATGGAATAGGTGGGTGGCCACCAATATTTTCCTAGATCATTCCTACCCCCTTAGGAAGCAAGGTTTCCCATTGAGTTGATTTCCTTGATGAGATGAGGAAAATTCTGCTGAACTTGGTATTGGATTTGTCGAAGATGTCATGTATTGTGAAACCAGCTCAAAAAATAGAAGAAAAGAGATATCAATGCCTTATAGATAAGACACTTCAAGGGGGCAACCTCCAATACATTACTCGAATCAAAAATTCTTGGATGATACAAATTAGAAAACCTCCTTCTATATATAGGAGTCCATGGGGCCACAATGTAATGCTAGCCGACCTAACAATAATAATGTAAGGGCACAATAATAAAAATATGGGGGTTACAGGGGTACAAAAATAATAATAAAGGGGTCTACACCAACATAATAAGGGACTACACTAGTAATATAGGGACCTAGCATGCCCCTCTCCTTCAAACAAGTGTTGTCCTCAACGCTTGATTATTTCTTGATGCTTCTATATAAAATTCTCATCTTCCCATATGGAATCTTCTACAGGAATGTTTGTCCACTTGCTGAGATAATCTGAATTGATTGTACTTGTTGAGTACTTTTTTTTGTGACTACTTCATAACTTCTTTCGATGTGATGTTGATCTTCTGGTTGTTTCATTTGATTTTGCACCAAAGTTAGGTTATCCTTTGAGAGTTGGATAACTTTTTGTTGATGCACAAAGTGATATTCCACTACTTTATCATCCATATTAGATTTTAATTGATCCTTAAAACAATCCAACTTAGCCTCCATTTATGCTTTTAAACCATCTATTTCATCATCAGTTTCTTTTCGTAAGATCGAAATTTGTTGCACTTGGTACCGTAAGTTTGATATCTTGTTAAGTCCCTATATTAATAGTGTAGCCCCTTATTATGTTAGTGTAGCCCCCCTTATTGTTATTATTGTACCCTTGTAACCCCCATATTGTTATTATTGTGCCCTTACATTATTATTGTTAGGTCGGCTAGGATTACATTATGCCCCCACTAGGATTATATTGTGGCCCCATAGGTCTATATATAGAAGGAGGTTTTGTTCATTTGTATCATCCGAAAATTGTTCATTCGCTGGCTGTATTGAGTTTCCCCTTGAAGTGTCTTATTTCTAAGGCATTGATATCTCTTTTCTTCTCTTTTTGGAGCTGGTTTCACAACATTTGGTATCAGAGCTTTGGATTCTAGGGTTTCACTGCTCCAAACAGGTCATCGTGGAATTTTCGCTATAACTGTTTTTCTATGAAGTTTCAGAAGCTGAAATTTTTATGGTGCGAAGCCAAAATCTTGAGGAAGCTCGTATAACAATTTCAGAGTTTGGTTCGCAATAATTTCGGAGATATGATCTGTGGAAGTCAGGTATTTTTTCCGGCTCCTAAACAGGTCATCGTGGAATTTGCGCTATAAATTTTTTTCTACGAAGGTTCAGAATATGAAATTCATATGGTGCGAAGCTGAAATCCTGAGGAAATTCATCAAAACATTTCAGAGCTTAGTTCGCAATATTTTTGGAGATATGATCTGTGGAAGGTAGTGCTTTTTCAGGCTCTTGAATTTCATCTCAAATAGGTGATCGTGAGAAAATATTCATAACTCTCTCTCTGAGCATGAGATTGTAGTGCTGTAAAAATTGGTTGAAAGTACACGGACTTTAGTTTCTTGGCTATCAATTTCAGAGACAAAGGATGAAACAGTGACACGTGGAAAGTCGTACAAGTTCGCTCTACTGATCCAGTCCAGAATTAGGTCATTGTGGGAGATTGGACACAACTTTGTCTTGGAGAATCAAAATTAGATCAGACCTACGACATTTGAAAGAAGCTTTAGAAGGCTACTACAGGGATGAATTTCAGATATTGAAGATTTTCAATTACAAATATAATTCAATTTCAATATCGAGATCCTCAAAAGCAAGTAAAAGGGGTGTATTTTTTTCCGAATTGCATATGTCTTGTTTGAAGAATCAAGTTGAATTGATTCCAAGGGCATATTGAAGAATTTTTGTCAGTAATGGGTTATATTATGCCTCCAAAAAATAATTCCATACCCATTAATCCTTCAAAAATCTATACTATGACGCATGAAGAGGAAGAGTTGCAGTATGAGATATCAAAATTACGGTACCAAGTGCAACAAGTTTCGATCTTACGAAGAGAAATTGAAGATGAAATAGATGGTTTAAAAGCAGAAATGGAGGCTAAGTTGGATGGTTTTAAGGATCAAATAATAGCAAATATGGATGATAAATTAGTGGAAGATCACATCGAGCATCAACAACAAGTTCTCCAACTCTCAAAGGATAACCCAACTTTGGTGCAGAATCTAATGAAACAACGGGAAGATCAACATGACATCGAAAGAAGTTATGAAAAAGTCATAGAAACAAGAACTCGAAAAGTACGATCAATTTCAGAGTATCTCAGCAAGTGGAAGAACTTTCCTGTAGAATATTTCACATGGGAGGATGAGAATTTTATACAGAAGCATCAAGAAATAATCAAGCGTTGAGGACAACACTTGTTTGAAGGATAGGGGCATGTTAAGTCCCTATATTAATAGTGTAGCCCCTTATTATGTTAGTGTAGCCCCCCTTATTGTTATTATTGTACCCCTGTAACCCCCATATTGTTATTATTGTGCCCTTACATTATTGTTGTTAGGTCGGCTAGGATTACATTATGCCCGCACTAGGATTATATTGTGGCCCCATGGAATCCTATATATAGAAGGAGGTTTTGTTCATTTTTATCATGCAAGAATTGTTCATTCATGTAATGTATTGGAGGTTGCCCCCTCGAAGTGGCTTATTTCTAAGGCGTTGATATCTCTTTTCTTCTCTTTTTGGAGCTGGTTTCACAACATATCTCATACTGCAATTCTTCCTCTTCATGTGTCATAGTATAGCTTTCTGAGAGCTTAATAGGTATGGAATTATTTTTTGGAGGCATTATAGAACCCATTACTAATAATAATTCTTCAACATGCCCTTGGAATCACTTCAAACTTCTTTTTCAAACAAACCTTATGCAATTTTTAAAAAAAAGTACACACCTTTTTCTTGGTGTTGAGTATCTATATATTGAAATTGCCTTATCTCTATACTTACAAATCCTCAATATCTAAAATTCAGCCTTGTAGTAGTCCTCTGAATATTCCTTCAAATTCCACATTTCTGAATTGATTTTTATTATTCAAGAAAAATTTATATCCAATCTTCCACAATGACCTAATTATGGACTAGTTCGGTAGAGCGAATTTGTACTACCTGCCACGTGTCACTGATTTCTCCTTTGGCTCTGAAATTTATAGAAAAGAAACTACAGTCTTTGTACTTCAAGTCACTTTTTACATAATTCCAATCTGATGCTTAGAGAGAGAGAGTTACGAGGATTTTCCCATGATCACCTCTTTGAGATGAAATTCATGAGCCTGACAAAGACCTAACTTTCATTGATCATATCTCCAAAAATATTATGAACCAAGCTCTAAAATTTTAAGAATATGTTCCTCATGAGTTCAGATTCTCTCTCTAAAAATTTCAGCTTTTGAACCTTCATAGAAAAAATCTTATTGCGAAAATTCCGCGATGACCTTTTTAAGTGAAATTCAGGAACCTGCAAAAATCCCTAACTCCCACATCTCATATCTTCGAAAATATTGTGAACCAAGCTCTGAAATTTTGTGAAGATGTTCCTCAAGATTTTGGCTTCACACTATAACTATTTCAGCTTATGAACCTTCACAAAAAAGTTATGGCGAAAATTCCATGATGACCTATTTGGAGTAGCGAAACCCTAGAATCCAAAGCTCTGATACCAAATGTTGTGAAACCAGCTCCAAAAATAGAAGAACAGAGATATAAATGCCTTAAAAATAAGCCACTTTGAGGGGGAAACCTCCAATACATTACATGAATGAAAAATCAGTGGATGATAAAAATTACAAAATCTCCTTTCTATATATAGGAGTCCATGGGGCCAGAATGTAATCCTAGTGGGGCCAGAATGTAATCCTAGACGACCTAACAATAATAATGTAAGGGCACAATAATAACAATATGGGAGTTATAGGGGTACAATAATAACAATAAGGGGGGCTAAATTAACATAATAAGGGACTACACGATAAATATAGGGACTTAACATGCCCCTCCTTCAGATAAGTGTTGTCCTCAACGCTTGATTATTTCTTGATGTTTCTGTATAAAATTCTCATCCCCCCATGTGGAATCATATACATGAAAGTTATTCCACTTACTGAGATGCTCTGAAATTGATCGTACTTGTCAAGTTCATGTTTATGTGACTACTTCAGAACTTCTCTCAATGTGATGTTGATCTTCCTGTTGTTTCATTAGATTCTGCACCAAAGTTAGGTTATCCTTTGAGAGTTGGAAAACTTGTTGTTGATGCTCGATGTGATATTCCACTAATTTATCATCCATATTAGCTATTATTTGATCCTTCAAACCATCCAAATTAGACTCCATTTTTTCTTCTAAACCATCTATGTCATCTTCGGTTTCTTTTCGTAAGATTGAAATTTGTTGCACTTGGTACCGTAATTTTGATATCTCATACTGCAATTCTTCCTCTTCATGCATCATAATATAGATTTTTGAGGGCTTAATGGGTATGGAATTATTTTTTTGGAGGCATTATAAAACACAATACTGATAAAAATTCTAAAATATGCCCTTGGAATGACTTGAAACTGCTTTTTCAAACAAACGTTATGCAATTTTAAAAACCAAATACACACCTTTTTCTTGCTTTTGAGGAGCTCGATATTGAAACTGAATTATCCCTGTTTTTTCAGATCTTCAATATATGAAATTTTTTCCTTAGGTAGCCCTCTTAATTATCTTTTGAATGCCATAGGACTTACCTGATTTGGATTCTTCAAGGCAAATTTATGTCCAATCTCCCATAATGACCTAACTATCGACTAGTTTAGTAGAGCGAACTTCTATGACTTTCCATGTGTCATTATTTTCTCCTTTGGCTTTGAAATATTTAGAGAGGAAACTAATGTCCGTGTACTTCCAGTCACTTATTATAGAATTCGAATCCGATTCTTAGAGAGAGAGTTACGAATATTTTCCCATGATCGCCTATTTGAGATGAAATTCAGGAGCCTGAAAAAGACCTAACTTCCACAGATCATATCTCCGAAAATATTGTGAACCAAGCTCTAAAATTTTGCGATGATGTTCCACGATATTTCAGCTTCACACTCTAAAAATTTCAGCTTTTGAACCTTTGTAGAAAACAAGTTATAGCGACAATTTTGCGATGACCTTTTTAAGTGAAATTCAAGAGCCTACAAAAAGCCCTAAATTCCACAGATCATATCTCCAAAAATATTGCGAAACAAGCTTTGAAATTTTGTGATGATGTTTCTCAATAGTTCGGATTCACACTCTAAAAATTTCAGCTTCTTAACCTTCGTATAAAAAACATTATAGCGAAAATTCCATGATGACCTGTTTAGGTTAAATTTAGGAGCCTGCAAAATGACCTAAATTCCACAGATTATATCTCCAAAAATATTGCGAACCAAGCTCTAAAATTTTGCAATAATGTTCCTCGGGATTTTGGCTTCGCACACTAAAAATTTAAGCTTTTGAACCTTTGTAGAAAAAATTTTATAGCGAAAATTCCACGATGACCTGTTAGGAGTAGCGAAACCTAGATTCCAAAGCTTTGATACCAAATGTTGTGAAACGAGATCCAAAAATAGAAGAATAGAGATATCAACACCTTAAAAATAAGCCACTTCGAGGGGGAAACCTCTGATACATTACATGAATGAACAATTTGTGGATGATAAAAATGACAAAACCTCCTTTCTATATATAAGAGTCCATGGGGCCACAATGTAATCCTAGATGAGCTAACAATAATAATATAAGGGCACAATAATAACAATATGGGGGTTACAGGGGTACAATAATAACAATAAGGGGGGCTACACTAACATAATAAGGGACTACACTATTAATATAGGGACTTAACATCATGGACCTATTTGCAGACATGTTGTATGCATTCAATAAATTTAGTTTCTTTATCAACCTCATACAATATATGTGTGGATTTGTTTTCTGTGGTTGCACGAGGTATGTCAACATCAGGCGGTGATGCACTTGGGATTAGATCAATGGAGTGCTTGACCTCATAGTGTAGAGGAACCTCTGTGAGTGAGGAGAAAATTTCCTCGTATTCCTCCACAACTTTGTCCATCTGTTGTTTTCATGCAGGCGAGACCTATTTCGAGGTTGTGGCCACAATATTCTTCTTTCCTTGTGGGTAAATTATAAGAAAAAAAAATTCCTCATTTGGGAAACAAGCTTCTGTGTTTTTTTGTGGCAGTCAAAGAAATGCCAGGAGGCAGTACTACCTCTAGTATCCTATACAATTTATTTCCCAATGTAACAACAACAACACACAAGCGAGACTCATACATAGCATGTCGCTTCCACACGTATGTTTGGCACAATAATACATCTGACACATCAAGAAGAGCAACATCACACATTACCTCATCTGTGAATAGCTTGATGTTTTATGGAAGGCGACACTACTAGCGGACGCGGAGTTCTCCTCGTTGGTGAAGTCGCCCAATGGTGTATGGATGTAGGTGTTCCATGGTCGATAGGTCAAGCCACTTCATGAACTATGCTTAAATGAGTTTCTTTTGGCTTCTGCTATCGACAAGGAATTGCAGTGGAGAACCCTTCACCCACATCTGCGAATGGAAGAGGTGCTCCCCCTAATCTGGATCCCCAAGATCCTCCCTTTAGGGCTTGGTGGTGGAAATAATGGCATTGGGATCCAAATTAATGATCTACTTCACTTTTTCATTTCCCTTTTCTGGTTCTGAATAAGGATTAGAACATGCATATGACTAGGGTGCATTTAATTAGGCCACCAATGACTATTTGGCCCAACACTTGTTTGTGTTGTGAGTGGGCTGTTATGAAATTCACACCATTGCCCCGTCTTTATTTAGATTTTTGGTGTTGTTTTTAGTCACCCTACTTTGGATTTTCCCCTTGTTATGTGGTTCAGGGGCACCTTTCCCTTGCTTCTGATTTTCAGATCCAAAGTCTCACCTCCTCTCTTTGACATTTTTCTCAATCTTGGCAGCATACCAGTATGCCGCAATAAGTGAGGAGATGTCGAGGAACACCATTTCCTCCTGAATACATATGTGCAAACAATTGTGGTACTTCAGTACCAAATGTTTCTATGAATCTTTGATACTCAACATTGTGCTCATGGTATGGAATAAATTTGTCAGCTCATGGAAATCTTGATCCCTTTGTTTCCGCAATGTATTCCATTGTATGCATTTTTCCTCATAGCTCCCCACATGCTAATATTGTTCCTTTTTTCCATATTATAATGAATTCCAAGTGGGTGCGACTAAAAATAGAGAGGGTTCCCTCTTGTTCTTCCGGTCACAGTAGGTTTCCTACCAGTCTTTGACATGCGGGGCAACTTTGAGGAGTGAAAAAGTAATTTTTTCTCTGTCAGAGAAATCATGAACCGAGAAATACACTTCTAGAAAATTCCACCATCTATATGCGGCCTCTGCATCTATCTGGCCTTCAAATACAACGATGTCTAAGTTTACATGTACCTTGAAAGGAGAAGCGCCTCTAGAGTGGATGCTAGATGTAGATGTGTCGTCGGTGGGTAGATGTTGAAGGATGTGGGAAACCTTATCCATCATCATGTTCCTTTGTTTCTCGAGGGCATCCTTGAGCAATAATTTGATAATATCTCCTACTCCCATGACTTTCTTTTATTCCACCATGGGAGTTCATCGGGGTTTGCGAGGTTGATCTTGTAAGGGTTCAACCAGATCGAGCTTTAACTCCTTATATCTTGTCACTTATTAGAGGACATACAAAAAAAAGCGGAGAAAAGAGAAAACCCTCTATTACCACTCCATCACAGATTTATGCGAAGACAAAATAAAAAATACAAAAATATACATAAACGCAGGGATGCGACGGAAATAATACTTCATTTCATTAATATCAAATAACAAAAATATGCTTACATACATAATGGAAACAAACTAGCAAGGGCACTGGTAACTTATCTCTAAGAAGAGATGTGGCGGCTACAGGCCTCTGAACTATGTTACAATGAGGTTTGAAGGCTATTTATTGTTGAGAAACAATAGAAAACCCTAAACATCAAAAAACCCAACCCTAAAATATGAAGTGCTAAAACTATGGGCCCCATTTGGGTAAATTGGTACATTAATCGTCCCAGGGACATGAATTTTTCATACGATCTCTATTTGATGCACTCAATACCTCGTTAGAAATTAATCTGGAAGTTAAGGACCCAAAAAAATGCTAAAAATAGTAAGTTGTGTTGAAACTGAAAAACTAGAAAAACCGATGGTAGGGGTCCAAATGGAATAGGTGGGTGGCCACCAATATCCACCTAGATCATTAGGGCCTCAAAATAGCTCTGGAAGTTGAGGACCCGAAAAAACTGCTAAAAATAGTAAGTTGTGTTGAAACTGAAAATTTGAAAGAACCAATGGTGGGGGTCCAAATGGAATAGGTGAGTGGCCACCAATATCCACCTGGATCAGGTTGATATAGGTGGATATGCATATATCAATCACGTCCACAACAACATTAGTATATGTGGGTGATATATGTCAATAGGCATAACACCTATATCAATTACATTAATAATTATTAGCTGTATGATAAGGATTGTCACCTTTACACATTACCAAACCACATTTACTAATGTGCTATGCTTACTAATACTAAACTCAATATTATAAACCAAGTTATGAACCTCAATATTATAAATCCTAATATTAAAAGTTTGATATTATAAACCCTAATATTAAAAATATTATATTATAAACCCTAATATTAAACTCGATATTATAAATTATATATTATAAACCCTAATATAAACCATAATATTAAACCTTAATATTATAAACCCTAATATTAGACACAATATTTTAAACCCTAATTATAAACACTAATTATAAACCCTATAATTTAAGCTGTATATTATAAAAATGATATATTAAACTCCACTACTATAAACCCTAATATTAAACCCAATATTATAAATACTAATACTAAACCAAATATTAATAAAACAATACCATAAACCATAATTTTCTAAAACCTAATATTATTAATATTAGTATTGATATTATTAAACATTTTTTAATTTCTATTATGATCGACCATGGATGACCTTAGTTGACTAAGGTGGCCAATGTTTGAGTTTGGTCAACCATGGTTGACTATAATTGAATATGGTTGAGTTATGTTGACGGAGGACGATTATGAGTGGACATGGTTGATGATTGTTGAATATGGTAAACATATGGTTGACAAAGATTTAGCATGGTAAAATATTTAAACATTTAGTATAAACATTGAATTTATTTGACCATGTTTGAATAATGTGGTTGACTATTAATGTGGTTGAATATGTTTAACTAATTTTGTAATGTTCCATTGTGACATTGGATAAATTAAAATGTAATGTAACATTGTGATAATGTTTGTCACATTATGACAATGTTTTGACACATTGTGATTGTAATGTTGATATTATTAAAAAAATTAAAATCTTGATAGTGACCAACCAAGGATGACCTTAGTTTCCTAAGGTTGAAAATGTTAGCTTTGGCAAACCATGGTTGATTATATTTGAATATATTTACCATTGTTAGACTATGGTTGACCACGTGTGATTATGGTTAAACATCACTAACTATGATTTAACCATGGTTAACGACTCTTTGATTAAGGTTAACCATGATTAAATATGGTTTTCCATGTTCCCCTATTTAATCATCACTCACTATGTTTTGAGTATGAATGACTACGCTTACCAATTGTGACTAAGGTTGAATATAGTTCTTCATGTTCACCATGTTTAACCACTGTTGGCCATGTTAAGCGTGGGTTGGTGATTGTTCTCAAATATTGATTATGGTTACTAAGGTTGACCTAAGATGACCATAGTTGACCTAGGCTACCAATGATTGAACATGATCGACCATGGTTGACGATGTTCAACCATGGTGAACCGAGTCAACTATGGTTGATAATGGTTCATCATGTTGACCATAGTTAACCATGGCCAGTCAAGTTAATCATAGTCAACTATGGAAATGGTATTTGATGATGGCTTACCATGGGCTAGAATATGGTTGACCACGTGTCCCTATTAAGATAATATTAGGGTTTCTACTATTAGAGCTTTGTATTATATTTTATAATAGTGAGTTTAATATTTGATTTATGATATTTGGTTTATAATATACCGGTTTATAATATAGGGTTTAATATTAACGTTTAAAACAATGGGTTTAATACTAGTGTTTATAATATTGGGTTTATAATGTTAATATTTATCATCTTCTCTTAAACAAAAAAACACATGTCCACTTAATAAATAATTCACTAGTTCAGTTCCATACAAATGATTTTTTCCAAAACCAAAATATTTCATTCTCATGCTCATTAATAAAAACTTTAATCATTTTTATAGATATTTTTCAAATAATATTTCAATGTGAGGATGACTAATGTTGTGGATGGAACCTTGAAATATTTATTAAATTTTGAAAAAAACTCAGATTATATGCAAAGGAACCAAACATAATATAATTAAACCTTATTTCAATTTTGATTATGGTTAATAATTTAGATTTCTTCCTCAAAACGTTTTAAAAATCAATTTTGAGTATCATAGTGGTATCTTTGTTGTAGCAATAAACACATAGTTATTTGACCATTGAGGAGGTACATGTAAGTGGATTCATATTCAAAAGGATTCCATCCTTTTACACCATAAAATAAAACCTTATCAGAAATTGCAACCTGGTGAGAAAACATAATATATTATTTGAGGTATTTTATTAGTTAAGAGTGAGAAAACATAATATATTATTTGAGGTATTTTATTAGTTAAGAGTGAGCAATATTTATAATTGTATGTCAAATAACACAATTTATTATATAAATATAATTATATTAAGAATTGTCAAGTTGTGAGGCTCCCATAATTTCAACGCAATTCATTAAACCATGTGAAAATAATGAAACATATAAACCATAATACATAACCCCAATATTATAAACCTAATATTAAGCCCTAGTTATAAACTCTAATCATAAACCCTCATATTACAAACCCTATATATTAATTCGTATATCATAAATCCTATATAAGAAACCTTACGTAGTAAACTCTATATATTAAACACCCTAAATTATAAACCCAATATTAGTAGTATTTATTCGACATTATTATACATATTTTAATCTTGATTATGACTGACTAAGGATTACCTTAGTTGACTAAGGATGACAATGTTTGACTTTGATCAACCATGATTGATTATAAAGGAATATCATTTCATTACATTGAATAAACACAACTATGAGTGAACAAGGTTGAGTATTGTTAAATATGCTAAACATAGGGTTGAACAATTTTGAACATGGTCATCTTTTTAAACATTAATTATAAAGGCTAACCTTGTTTGACTCTATTTGAATGACATGGTTGACTATTTGACTAATAATATTAATTTGACTATTAATATTCTTCACAATGTTAATGTGGTTGACCACATTTGAATATTGTTGACAATGTTTGACTACTTTTAACTAATTTTGTAATGTCACATTGTGACGTTGGATAAATTTCAATGTGACAAAATTTTGTGACATTGCAACAGTAATATTAATATTATTAAAAATTTTGAAATCTTAATAGTGGTTGACCAAGGATGACCTTAATTGACTAAGGTTGAAAATGATTGACTTTGGTCAACCATCATTGAATATAATGTTCACCATGTCTAACCATTGTTAGCAACATTGAGCATGTGTTAAATATTGATTTCTATGGTTGATTATGGTAAATATGGTTGAAAAAATATGGACATCAATCACCATGGTTGACCTAGGGTACCCATGGTTGAAAATCACTGAGCATGATTCAATGGTCAAACATGGTTAATAGAGTCGACTATGGTGGAGATGGTTGGGCATGATGACCATAGTTAAATATGGTAAATCATAGTTAACCATAGTCGACCATGCTGTCGATAGTTGATGTTGGTTGAGTGTGGCTACACTATGGTCGACCATGTGTCATTATTGACATAATATTAGGGTTTATAATATGTTTTTTTGTGAGTTGTTAAACTATTGTATTACTAAGATATCATAAGTACATCAAATATAGTTCCATTGGAGTCTGCCACTAGGGAAACTAGACCAATGGTATAAATATAGAGTTGTTGTGCCAAAGAAGATATGGTGCATCTAAAATACAACTATTGATTATCCCGACATAGACTAGAAATATTAATAGTATAATATAAAGAGTGTGTAAGTTTGGTCATAGTATTAATATTAATTTCCATTTGAATGTTGAGGCTATGAATCCACTACACTCCATCCCATGTCATCCATTTTTTGCTGATGCTCCTTGTTTCTCGATTACTTCTCTTACGAAACACCTTGATCAATGTGGCCTTCTATTGAATTTTCTAAGATTCAGAGGAACTAATCTCTGTCTTGTGAGAAGAGCTTCTAACAATCTTCGATGGAAAAATATGATCTAAGTGAGCACCAAGAAGATGGATAGCAAAGGTTGGGGGAAGAGTAGCTAAGATTGGCCAAATGGTCTACCACCTTGTTCTCAGAGTGAACGACATGCTCAAGAAGAAACAATTGTATAAATGGGATGATGGGAGAAATTGGAATGATATAGTGTTCCAATCACCAACTAGAGGGGAGAATTTTTGTTTCATTCTATTATTAAACTTATTGAGAGTGCTGATGACTAGCCTTGAGCCTCCTTCAACCACCAGTTTGTGGAAACAACATGCTTTTGCTTCCTCAAGTCCTTTTTCATGTATGAATATTTCAACTACGTTATTTCTATTTTTAGCCATAGATCCCACTATAATGTGTAGATTTGTTCTAGGGTGATCCCCGAAGAAACCCATGTATCCAGTTGTGCCAATTTTTCACTTGGCACCTCTGTGGAAATAGAATTTTTCTAAGCATGGGGGAGGAGGGAACCAGACGGAAGGTGCATAAGAGCATGGAGGATGAGGAACCTGATGACCCTCAATATTACAACAATAATGCTAGAACTCCTAAGCGACTCAACATTAATTATGAACCTGAGGTTCATAGAAACTTAAGGGGTTTCAGTAATAGAGGTACAATACGAAATATATTCTACTTAGGTTGATGTGATGCCACTAAAGAGAAGTCAAAATGCACAAAGACCACTATGTTACAGAAATTTTTTAGAAAATTCAATGAATATATATATATATATATATATATATATATATATATATATATATATATTAATTTTCATTAAAGGAAACAAGTGAAAGAGATCCTATTGTATTGCAAAAGATTAAATGACATAAAGTAAAACCTGACCTAATTCCAGGAAGGTAAGTGAGAAATTGTAATTCTATTATGTTTTGTAAAAAGTAAATCTTTGTTATTTTAGGAAAGCAAATGTTTGAAATAAATATATTTTACTTGCAATAAATAAATAAAATACTTCAAGAATGATGGAGGCAAATCAATTCTACTCTACCGTAGATGAAAAATAAATTTTGTAACTGAAGAAAGACATAAAAACAAAAACCCTAATTGAAATGAAAAATATACAACTACTAAGTTAATGTTACTAAGGGGTCTCTAAACCCATAAGATCCATATCCAATGTCTAAAAGATGTTGTAAAATACTAGGGAATTATAGACAAGATTCTAGTGAAATTTTAGAGGCATTCTCAGTTAATTTGCATATTGCTATAGGATGGCCCTTTTTTATTATAGGAAACATCTGAGGGAAATTTTATGAGTCCTGGATGTATTTTGAAGAAAGGAAAAGGAGTTTGAGTGTTGTGGAAGGGAAAAATGTCCTTATAAATCTCAGTAACACTCAATGAATCAAATCATATGAGGAAGAGACAAAACTAGTGGTTTCATGTAGCTCAGTTAGGTTAAATTTAGTTCACACGCAGTTTGTGTTAGAGTATGTTGTCGTTGATGTCAAGCACACTAATGTCCAATTTTTCATTGATTTGAAGAATTGATATATATGTCAAAGTTATTGTTGGGTTTTGGAGATTATCGTAAAATTATTGAAAAATATTTTATCATTACATGATGTCAAAAGAGTAATATTTGAGTTGCCACGGTCATTGGTATCACTGGCATATTGACAAGCATGCCAAAGTAATTGAATGTAGAATGATCAAGAAACAAGATCAAATCAACTATGGAAAAGGAAAATATGGTCATGAAACAAATACTTTGGAGCCATTTTTGTACAACAAATCATCTCAAGTGGTTTTAGTAACTACTGAGATGAATAGAGCTCTAAAATATCTTTCTAGTGGCATATATTATTTTGCAAATGTCCTCCCGGATCACAAGTTATTTTCAATGAAAGGAAACAAGACACTAGGTAAAATTTGCAACCCTCAATATGGTGATAGGGTCTAATTAGTGACATATTTTGCAGTTGGAGAAACTTGGGGCAGCCATTGGAGGAGTAGCTAATGAAGAGTCAGGAGGACGTGGCATACAAAACAACAACTGAATGCAATTTCATCCATTGGGGATGTAACCACTAGACAACTCCCCCTAATGGTTGTGTAATTGGGCCATGTGTCAATCGTGTCGTCCCATGGGTAGAATCTTCCTTAGAAGTAATATTTATCAGAAAGAAATGATTTCGTAGAAGAAAATATTCTCTAAATTTTCTCGGAGAAGTAAATCCTTGGAAGAAATTTTCCCCAGCAAAAACATCCTCGGAAGAAACCCCTAATAAATTTCTCTAAGATACACCCTCAAATATCAGTGACATTTTCAGCACATCAACACAAAAATATTTAATCCATCAATTTTTACATTAAAATTAACAAATAAATTCAAAGAAAAAATAAGGCTTCAAATCGTTCTTCAATCGTATTGGTGACATGGGATTGACCACATGGATAAACAAGAATATGAGACACATGGAATTATTTGATTGGTTGAAGGAGACACAGTGGTAGCATGACGTGGTCCAATAGGAAAAGGACATGTGGCATGTAGAATCAACATTTTTGGGTGGCCAAATGAGCCAAAAAAGAGTGACATGTGGCATCCTCACAATGGTGTAAGACAATTGGCAGACAAAGATGGCATATCATAAATTTTGTGATTGGCCAACGAGGAAAAATAATCTCGGAAGAAACAATTCTTAGGAGAAATTTTCCAGAAGTTTTTTTGAGAATGCATAGGCTAAAAGGCCTGAGAAATAAAGCTTGAGGTATTAGCTACAAGAGAATGTGGTGAATAGGTCATCATGGTGAAAATATGATTGGATTGCATGCTTAACATGTGATAGCACATGATGGAAGTATGACATAACCTTGAAAGAATATGATAACCCTAAAGAAACCTCCTTAGATTAATATAAGGGTGTACAAGCAATAAATCATGAGAAATAGCTATGGGATATGGTGGTGTTGAGGTTTATTTTATTGTTGCTATTTATAAATGGTGGAGTTGTAATAACACCTCCCCAAAGGAAATGATCTTAGTGATACTACAGGGGAGCTCCAATGGTTTTTTTCTAAGGGAGTTTCTCTTGAGGAATAATAGGCACAAGATATAGGTTGGGACCAGCAGAAGGTGTTGTGTAGCAGTGTGGCCGTAGCATCAAAATGTTTTCTGAATAGGTGATAATCCCTCGGGGCTTAGAAAAATGGCCCTAGCCGATGGTTGTATCTATGGTTTTTATGTGTAAATTCCTAAGGCTTGATACAAATATACATTCTTGATTTAGCACCTTGGGACTAAGCTAAAAGCCTAACTTTATGAACAAGTCGATAACTTGGAAAATTTGGTAGTATGAGCCAAATTTTGATGCTTGACACAAAACTGGAAAAAATAAATTACCATTAGATAAATGATTTGGCATCCCAATTAGTAAAATGGACATATTTGGAGGAAAATTTGCAAGAATTGACAAATTTGGAGGTCAAGAAAATTTAGAAAACCTTTGCTAAATTATGTAAAAAAAATAGAATTGTAGAATTGAGTAGTTTAACTCATATTTCCTTACAGAGACAAGTAATTAGAGTTATAAGTATTATTGTTTACATCAAGAGGAAATTCCAAAATTAGAAAAACAAGATATTAATGAGTTTAAAACCTCTAAAATTTTAATTCAAGTGCAAGATCACTAAATTTTAGAACTAAAAATATCGGTCCAAATTTCTATATGAGAAGTATTTGAGCAACCAATATAGAGGTTGTTGATGAAATGAGATGCATATTGTTAGTATGGATCGAGGGTGGATGAGAGATCAATTTTGGTTTCTGATAGGTTTTTGAGAAAGAAAATAATGAATTGGTTAATGCTGTTTTTTTTAATTCAACAAATATGTTTTTTATAGTGAAATTCGAAATTAATAAGGATTGGTGTTGCTGGTATGTATGGTATTTTAGACCAGTTATCAAAGATTGAAGAAGGTGATTTTATGGTGTTTATGGTGACTCTTTTAAGTGAGAAAATTATTTGTTTGTGAAAGGACATTTCCTTCATGATTTTATTTTAAAAATGGATGCAAGATGAATGGCGAAGGTCAACCAAGTGGTAGTTTGTATATCAAAGGAAGTGGTCCCTTTCAATAGTGGATGATAAATGAGTAGGGACAGTAGTACCTTTCAGTATTGGCTAATAAAATATTAGGGTAAGTATTCCCTTTCATTGAAAGTAGATAAATGAGCACAGCCAAAATTCCCTTTCAGTGGAAACTAATAAATGATCATGGCTAGAAGTTCCTTTTAGTAACAATAGATAAAGCTACAAGTGGAAGCTTTTGGGGCAACAATGTAATAACAAGTTGTAGGTTGTTTTTACCAAACTTGTAAAAATAAGATTTTTGTCTTTCACATGTGTATGAAAATCATGTTATGTTTCACATGACTAAGTTATGATGTTGATTACATAAATGGTTGCTAAAGTAATTGAAAATTTTGATTTGTTAAGAGTTGTATAGTTTTGTCACACTACTGATTCATCCTCCCTCTTAGTAATGTCATGGTTTCCATTATAAAAATGATATTTTTTAGAGATATAAAACTATGGATGAAAACGTGATGGTGTGAGTGACCCTAATGCATGAAAACAACACTATATTTTCCTATGAAACAATACCTATCTCTATGAAAGAAAAGTGCATGGCTAACTAATAAAAATAAATGTATAAACAATTTTTAAACCACTAATTGTAGGAAGTAAAGTAGTAACGGAAAGGATGAGTTGAACTTGAAATGAAGACAACTAATTCATTGAGGAAACTATTTTTTTGCTTACCAGAGCATGGTACATAGCTAAAAATCAGAAAATGCCTCACCTATAAACAATACAAAGTAAAATAATTTTCTCAGAGATAAGAATTTCAAAAAATCACAATTATACTAAATGCATGGAAAATAAATTTACAAGAACGGAGATTGAGTACCTAGGTTGGTACCTAACCCAAGGAGACTCAAGTCCTTCGGAAGGAAATAATATTGGGAGGAAAGGAATGTTTTTCATTAATATTCAAAAGCGTTCATACATGAAACATGAAAAATTGAAAGAATAGGTAGAATCCTTTATGAAATACCAAATATATTCCTATGGATTTTTATGAATCCCTACTAGTTTTTCAAGGTCCCTCTATTTATACAAGAAGTGCTTGAGGAGCAGCCTCCTTGAATGGAGGACTACCTCCCTCCAAAATTCTTAAAAATGTGCATTTGGTTCCCTAGTGTTCTCGTAGCCACAAGGAAGTAGTAATTGTCCTTCAGCTAGCTGAGTTGTGATTAGCCTGTAGTACGGGACAATACCCATAATATTATTTTTTTGGGCTCCTACATCATATTCATAAGATATCCTCCATATCCTCGATATTTAATGCATTAGCGACATGAGATATAGAAAACATATCTTAACCCTCCCAAGAGCATATTAATGTTGAAAAAGGAATTATTAAATGTAGAAGGAAAGGATAAATATTCCAAAGGATAGTCAGTTGAGCCTTAAATTATACATATTTTTTAGGCTCATCATACCCCCTACTGAAAATGTTGCTCATCATTTGGGAGACCTAGTTATCTTTTTGTACCTCATTGATTTCCCTCGTGGATTTCTTGACATCCCAAAGTTGTCTCAAATGTGATGGCGAACTCTAGATGGAATCCTTCATTCTCCTCAATATATGTCCACTCCATCTTTCCCTATACCTAATCCTTCTTCTATTATGGGCCCAATAGTAGAGGAGGAATCAATTTGAATCCAATATAGTGAACACCAATGCTTTGGATGATAATTTTATATAAAGGTGTTTTGGAAAATATATTTCGCAACATCTCTAGTGAATTTGTAGTCACTTATTCTCAAACTGTATGGGAAGGTATACCACCTCCTTTACCATGCTTCTAGGTTTCCATCTCCCAATAATATGAAACTATCTTAAAAATAAATAATTTATTTTTCTTGTTTTTCTTTATAAACAACTGCCATTTTTGGATCTTCTCATGAGTCTGGGGTAATGAAATGATCATAGGAGGGGTTGATGGCATGAAAATTTCATCTATCACAACAATTGTAAATTAGTTTCCTAATTGTTAATTTATTTAACAATTTATTTTTAGTTTTCTACAAGTTATATCAAATAACTCACATTGTGATTTTCACAAATAAATTGTGGAAGCAAAATAGCATTGGAATATGAGAAAAAGTAGGACACACACATAAAAATTTACATAGGTATTTTTGGACAAATGTCCCTGGAAAAACAAAACTTGGGAAAACCATTGCAACAACTCAGGGTTATATTATTATGTAGCAGTTGAATTTGAGTACAATGTATGGATTCCCGACTAGCAATCCAAACAACAAGTAAATCTGGAAAAAATTAGATAAGGGAATTTCCCTTCCTCCACAAGTAACCCCAACATAACTTTCCTTTAGAAAATGCATCTTCATGGACCTTCTATGTCAGCTTATACATAGTGCTTGCATAGATGCTTGTACATCTAAGCCCGAAGCTGCCTTTGATGAAGTCGTTCTTCTTGTCTTTGCCGAGGAAATTGATTCTCCAGAGCTCTAGAAGACCTTCTCAACCTCTGGGACTTGAATCATTTTTTCCTCCAGCTAAATTGAATCACTCTTCTAAAGAAACTGTGGAGTCCTTTGTGTTTTCTCATTGGGAATAACTAAACCCCTTGTTGTTGCCTCTCTAAATTTGGAAAAATTCCTCCTGATCACTATCCCTTCCCCTTACTATATCTGATGTGATCACTGGCTCTCTGATCATAGTTGTTGATCTTAGGAAATCAATCTTCCAAGGAAATAAAACTTCTCAAGTGTGTTCTCCAAGATCCCATTGACTTCCTCTTATAATCCCTTGTTGGTACTCAATGACTATGATTAAATCTTAATAAAGGGCTATGCTCATAATGAAGTCGATCCGTGTGAGTTTTTATGCTATCCTTACCTTCACTTAATTGATTATGATTCATTAACCATATTCCCTAAACTTAGACCTAATAAATATTTAAAAATCGGTTAATAATATAATTAGTCCATCTCTAAGTGGAATTTCTAGAAACGGTTTCTAGGTTTCGAAGATCTCATTTATTCTATCCTCTCCACCAAGTTTTGTGACTAGAACGCATCCGATGCTACAAAAGCTAACACTCCCACTTAGAGAGGATTGTGTTCTAGTGTTGCACACCTTTCAATAACGCTCTTTCTCTCTATTATATCCTTTCATCATGCCGATGTATTGTTGCTACTGCCCACCAACCACTGGACAATACTGATGTTGCATCTGTGTTGCTTCTAACCCTATTATGTTGTTTCCAACACAACATGTTCACTGCAACTCCCTCTCATCTGTTGTTGCTGTAACTCCAACAACTTAAACTGAGACACATCCTAAATATTGAATCCATTTTTTTTAGTATGATGCATTTGTCTCCCAATACTTTGATTGTTACTAACATCTCCACTGTCTACCACGGAATATTCATTTTTTTTTCTCTACCACTTTATCACTCTACACTGCTACCAACACTACATTGTGCACTCCAACATCTAACTGCAACTAGTCTACAATCATCACTCCAGAATATGACTGCATAACTTGAAATTGATCCATCTTGTTACTGAATATTTTTGGTCCTCGTACCCATGGAATGATCCATGAGGTGGACTTCTCAAGGATCCTACCCAAGTCTGCAACTCTGACCTCTGATCTACTCATATTGTTGTTGCTGCTGCAACTACTACAATAATAAATCTAGTCTCCCCATATACTAGAGTACTAGTTTTCAAAGGGTTGTTCCCTCAAAAGTTACACTTCCTCTGAGTCACGATCTCCCTACGGGAAATATCTCTTCTCCCTCTTGGAAACTTTCATTGTCCTCCTGCATTGGAAACTAGAATGTGTAGTTCTATGTTGCGAATATTTTGGATGGAACTGCACCTGCATACTGTAATTGAGTAATTCACACTACCTCTATCACTCCATCTAGATCTACAACCATTTCAAGTGTACTGACTACAACTATATCTGCAGTTTTCATCTAAATTATTAGATGTGTCTCATGACGTTGAATATGATACTATGATGTTGTGGGCCCCTATAGCAAGGGTGATGGTCCTATTGCAACAATATGGAACTAGTCTAACTAATATCCTTATTGAAAATGTGTTGGACACTGAGCACTCTAGCACATTCGAGTCTCATACTCCTCCTCCTCTTGGATATAGTGCCCTATTACCTCCTTTTGAGCCTAGTCCAAAGCTACGACCCTTCTTCATTATGCAACTAGCAGTAGAAAACTTGTACTTCCTCTGACACCTGCCTTTGGTAACTGGAAGTCGATCTGCTACCAAAATCTGCATTCTAGCTAGCTCACATGGCCTCTTCTGGAAACCTTGTACATCCATCTCAAGAAAAATACATAAAATTGTGAAAAACAAATAACTTGAGAACTAGACAAGAATATCTGCCCTTTCCTTATTAGCTACCAACTTTGAAACTTGAACTCCCTCCTGGAATGCACATAATTCCTACTCTATGCCTAGCTCTTCCTTCAAATTCTCTATGAGACTAATTTGTCAGGCTTTTCAAATTTCCTTCTCTGGAAACTAGCAAATTGAACAGACTTTTTTGGAAAACCCACATTGCATGTTGCAAGTGGAAATCTAGGATCTCTCACAAAAAAATAGATTTGGAAAATATGATAAATATGTAAATTCCTCTATGTGTGTGTGTGTTTTTCTCTTCCACCCAATGATGGTTCTACTACTACAAAACCCTTTGCATCCAACCAAGGAATCTTCTAATTGGAAATTTGAGCTACTGCTACTCCCTGTAACTATTGGAATCACTATTTTTGGAAACTCAAATTTTCTGCAAATGTGCAAATGAAATTCAAATACTTTCCCTAGTAATTTGGCCTTCCTGTCTGGGTAGTTTGTAGCCTATGAGAATTTTTTCATTCTTCTCCCTCTGAACAATAGAATTCCCTTCTCCTCTTATGAGCTTCCTAGCTGATCACCCATGCTTTGAAACCATGTGAAAATTTCATTTATCAAAACAAATGGAAATTATTTTCCTATTGTTAATTTATTTAACAATTTATTTGTAGTTTGTTATGAAAAATATAAAATAACTCAAACTGTGATTTTCACAAATAAATTGTGTAAGGAAAATAATGGTAGAATTTGAGAAAATATAGCATACACACACATATACCTTTTGCATCCTCCTAGACCTTTTTCATCAGCTTCTACGAAGTGCTTGCATAGACCTTTGGACATCTAAGACTAAAAATTCCTTTGATGAATTTGTTCTTCCTGTCTCTATTTAGGAAACTCAATCTTTGATCCTCTGGAAGAATATCACGACCACTAGAATCTTAATCGATTTTTCCTCCAACCAAATCAAATTGCTCTTCTAAAGCAACTGTGTCGTCGTCTATGTTGCCTCACTGGGAATAACTCAGGTCGTTGTTGTTGATTCTTTGGACCTGGAAAACTTCCTCTGGATCAATGTCCCTACCTCTCACTGTCTCTGCTTCAATATTTGGCTCTTTAAAAACTACTTTTTATCTCATGAAATAAATATACCAAGGAAATCGAATTTCTCAAGTATGTTCTCCAATTTCCCATCGACTTCTTCTTATACTCCTCTTTTGGGACTCCAACAACCAATATTAAAACTTAATCAAGGCCTAGGATCATCTTGAAGTCGATCCGTGTGAGTTTTTGGGCTATTCTCACCTTGAATTAATTAGTTTTGATTAATTAACCATATTCCCTAAGTTTAGTCTTAGGAAATATTTTAAAAATGGTTAATACTCTAATTAAGCCATATCTAGGTGGAATTTTTGAAAATGATTTCTAGATTTTGGACATCTCGTGTATTTTATCCTTTCCATGAGTTTCATGGCTTGAACAAATCTAATGCTACAAAAACTAATAGATAGTTCTTCCCTAATCAAAAGTGGCTCTTCCACCTCCTTGGCTAGGATTCTCTTGATCTATTCAACCCTGGTTTCCTCATGGATCAACCATGAAGCCAAAGCCATTAGTTTCACATCTCCTAGTAGATAATTGGTGTCCCAGATATTCATATTAGGCAATACTATAATATGCAACTAAAATTCGGAAATCCTTGCCCTATCTTCAATGTTACATTTGACATAAACATTATTGAATTTCATGAAATCATGTAAAGGAAAGGAACCTTGTTGGGAAAACGTCCTTATATGAAACTGGCACCAATGGTGTTTTAGGAATAGAAGATATGTTTTTGATGGATGCCTAAAATGTATATATTCAGTGGATAAACTAGACATCGTACCCATTTATTCTTGTTTCTCCTATAGTCGCCTTTGAATTTGTTGCAACTAGGATTTTAGCTTGTTATTTTCATTATTTAGATGGTCTCTTATATTTCCTCCCTAAACTAGAGATCAACCATATATTCCCTCAATTTCATCATATTTTCCTCCATAATTCCAACATATTTAACCAATTTTTACTTGTAAATTTTCATCCATCTATAATCCCTTCTTCTCTCCTTCTCTAATTGAAAGAATATTTAAGGTACAAACTTAGTGGGAAGCAACTTCCCTACCTCAATCGAAGCATAATAATATTTGAGGTCTGGTTGAGGATCTCATCCCCGTAGTTCTGTATTTTTCTCTTGTAGTTATGGGTTTGGTTCTTTTGGATCCATATTCTCTTCGTGTAGCTCTATGGGTTGTTCTAGGAGTATTTTTTACCTATTTCTTGGCCCTTCTTCTTGATCTTGTGGCTCTTTTCCCTTGACTGATGTGGAGGTAATCTCAACTTCGGTTTTCTCTTCCTTCTTGGATTGTTCCTCCTGATTCCTAACGTATTCCTCAATGGTTATTATATTTGGAGAAGGTAGTTGACGTTTCTATTTTTGTTTATGTTACTTTTTCTCCTTTTGAAGTATAGGAGAGTTTCCCTTGGCTTCCTCCCTTTGGTTTTAATTAGGTTACTTAAAACTTCTAAGGTAGAATCAACTTCATCCTCCATATTTCCTCATAAGGTACCCTCTTTCTCCCCCATTTTTCCTTCCTTTATTGGATTGTAGGATGTATGAGTAGCCTCTTGGAGCTTTTGAACCTTCAAATGTATGAAATTGAGCTTAGCCAACCATTCCTTAGCCACTTATGCTTTTGCCTTTGCTTCAATTTGTGTTTTTTTCATTTCTAATGTTTAATTTTCTATCTCCTCCTATGATTTCCTCTTGGATTTTTCCTCTTCAATATAAGCTTTCCATTTTATTAATGCTTTGATATAATCCTTTTTTTATGCTCCTTCTAGCTCCAACCGAGGTTATACCTCAGTTTCTAAAAAGGCTTCTCTATCCATGGCATAAAATCAATCCTAGAAATAAGGTTTTGCAGGTTGTCTAAAGTATTAAGGAAAATCAACTTTATCAGCCCATGGTGAGCTAGGTAATGGTGGTTTCAAATTTTCACCCTGATTCTTATTTCTGTTATAGAATGGACGAGGAAGATATGGATGTTGAACCTCTGTTGGATAGGAAAATCTAGTTGAAATTTGAGTTGGTGGGACAATCTAAACTAAGATGCATACACAATGGTGAGCCTCCCTTCACATGAGATAAATCTGAGAACATGGTAGGCCACTCCATCCCACAGGTTGGGTAATCCTCTCCCTCCTTATTAAATTTTTATTCTCTATGGGTTTCTCATCCTGAAGGAATAAATTATTCTTGGTTGTAGTGGCTTCAGGTATCTCTTCTTTGTTCAATTTTACTCCCCTAGGAAACATGGTGACCCTAATGCTAATTTCTTCATTTAGGTAAATTATGAGGCATCTAACTACACTTATAACATCATGCTCCTCTGGATAGTAGATATTTAAGGAAAATTCTTGGGAAATATTGCCACCAAAGCCTTTTAACATCTAAAAGAACCCTAACCATTGAAAATTTACAAAAACATTATTGACATCAAGGTCTTAATGGATCCTGGAGATCTATGAAGGCTTGCTTATACTAAATCCCCATCACATGGGTTATATAAAAAAATTATGAGAGTGGAAGAAGGATTTTTCATTTTGCTACTTACAGGATCCTAAGGTTTTCTCTCCAATGGAAGATGTTTAAATAGAGGCAAATTGGATAGTTTTTTCTACAAGGATGAGGGAAAGAATAATTCAACATGAACTTATTATTTTTTCAATACACCTTCTCCTTTCAACACACCATATGTATGAATTAAATAATCAGTTAATTCAC
The DNA here is from genome assembly GCA_034641835.2 of Pinus albicaulis. Taxonomy (NCBI): domain Eukaryota; kingdom Viridiplantae; phylum Streptophyta; class Pinopsida; order Pinales; family Pinaceae; genus Pinus; species Pinus albicaulis. The sequence continues at coordinate 366,877,623 of CM076574.1, read as the reverse complement.
TTTTAAAATTTCCTTATCCTTATCCTTTAAAATAAACTTTCATGCAAGATTATATTCAGAGGGCCCAACTTAGGCAATTGTTCATTGAGGTGATTGTATTAGCGCACTATATGATTATCCACCCACCTACCACGTGCAATTAGATATTCCATAATGATTAGACACGTTGATCCACCTCCTTGAGTTATCTCACCATTTTTCTCTTTTTCCTTTTGCACATGTGGCTGACATTGGAGAGTACTAGAGTTGATTGCCAAATATTTTTGAGACTAGTCTAATTAAGCTTTTGCTATAAAAAAATTTCCACCATACACTCCAACTTTTTTACAAGCTAAAATAAGTTTTTAGGGGAGTTTTTGATGATTATATACCCAATCCTTACCCTTGATTTTTTGTTGTAGGTGATATTGAGGCTACTGATGTGACTATTAAAGCTACCTTTGATGGTTATAAAGTTGCTTGCGATGATATTTGGAGGTTTCAATGTTTCTCTTACTGGTTGCAATGGTCATTTAGATTTTTTTATTGTTGCTACTACTGCTCTCGTTCATATGTTTAGAGTATTTTTTTGTGAGTGACTTGGTGTTTTCGATTGATGCTGATTAAAGATATTGTAGCATCCTATAGGATATCCTATATAATCCTATAGGAGATCCAATAGATGCTCAAACTTGCTTTTTGATTTCCTATAATATGGTGGACTTCATAACTCCTCTTATTGAAAATACAAATTTCGGTCTATAGGGGTTATGCAGACTACTGCAGAACTATGTATTTTCCTCTAACAACCATAGAAGCTCTTCATGCTAGTAATTTATTCTAGTTGTGCCTTCAAATATTCTCATAATTTAAGATGAGGCTGCATGTGGTTATCGAAAGGAATTATTTTTTCATGATTGGAGGAAAAGAGGTGGAGTGTTCAATTGTTGTGGGTGATTAGTGAAAAATTGATGGAAAATTGAAATATTTTGGGATGTGTATCTAACAGGGGATTTTAGATACGTTGTTCCTTTACTGCATATGGATCAAATTCAACTCTAAAACATTATTATATCCTGTGTGGTTTCCTATATAAATAGAAGTTAAGTCCTATAGCAATATAGGACAATGATTAAAAAAATAGAAGAGACCTGTAAATGATGGAGGAGGCTTAGAAAAAGTGTGAAAATGAGTGAGATGGATGTAGAGAAGCTAGTTGAATGCTCTAAAGGTGACTATTTGGAATAAATTATGATATTTTTTGTTTCTTCTAGAATCTTCTATATCTCCATCACTATTAGAACATATAAAACATTGGTGACATTTTTATATATTCATTTCTCTTTTTCTTTTCTTTTTTGTTATCTTATTTTTCTTCTTTATTCTGTAGCCCACAGACTACTTCGTGGAGGTTTTCTATAACACCACTCATGAAAAATCTATGTAATAAAGTTATAAATAATAACCATCATTGATGGGACACTTATTCCAATCTGAATGTTAGGAAAAACATCGTAGTGGGTGATCATTTTGTCTTATTATGGCTAAAGGAAATTAGTAAATGGAATGAAAAAAACTTTGGAAAGGAAGGAGGCACTAATTGGATTTTTTTTTATGAAAATAAAGGAAAATAGGAGAAAATGGAGGTGAAAGGTCACAGGTTGCATGTGAGGAGGAAAATGAAGGAAAATAATGGAAATTGAAGAAAATAGAGACCTCATTGATAAAAAGGCTTTTGAGGATCAGCTGGAGATATTTTGTCTCAATAATTTTGTCAGTTCAATTTTGGAGCTCTCTCATTACTCTCTCTCTCTCTCTCTAACTATTGGACACTTAGATTTTTTTGGAGTGTTTTTTCATTGGACCAAGAAAGGCAAGGAAGAAGGAAGACAGAGGAAGCAAGCAAGGAGGAGAAAAAATCAAGGAGCTACAGTAAGATTCCTAGAAGGTATAGATTTGCATGTGTGGTTTCCTTGCTATATCTTGAATTCAAGGTATTGATGTGGTTCTTTTATGTCATGGAATGGGTTTTTCTAGTTGTGACAATGTTTTTCAACCTAGCCTTGCCATTTCCTATAGATTTGATGAGATGAGTTTCTCATACTTCGGTTGAGCTGGATTTCCGAATCGATTCGAATCTGAGTGATGTGGATATCCGGAACGACAAAAAAATGGCCTAGTGGTCCCTAAACCAGACTATGGATCATTGTAAAGCCACTGGCCTAGTAATCCCTGAACCATATTATGGGTTGCGGTAAATCCATACTGTGTGACTAAGTGGACCTACAAATCCTTTCTGGTGAATGGCAGTATATACACAAAAGCTAGGAGGTGGATTGTTATCAGTTGGGCCTAGTAGTCCCGAGATGTGATGCATGGTAAATCTTGGAGAGTTGGTCTTGATGTAGGGCCTAGTGATCCTTGGATCAGACTACGATTATGATAAATTTTGAGAGACAAGGAGGCACTCAAATTCCTCACGGTGTAGGAGGATAAATCTGGTAGCATTCATTCTTGTTTGGTTCTTCTTGGTTGGTTATGAGTCCCATATTAATTCTTGGAATATGATATGGGGATGATTTCCTAAAGAGAGATTTTTCTTAGCCAATCTATGGTCGGGTGGAATGTGAAAGTCCCATCTCCGTTTATTTTTTATATCCATAAATGAGAAGCTAATTCCTTTTCTATTTCACGTATAAATGTATTGGTTATTATGTAGATTGTATTATTTTTTAACCCATTGTATTTTTCTTTCTATTATGTTCGGTATAATTTTTTTTTTGGCAATGATGATATATTTCTCTTGTTGATCATCTTAGCCCCTTGCTAATTTTTGAAAAAAAAACAGGGGGGTCAAGCTGTCTTTAAGTTTTCAAGTAATGGTTTCCTTCTGAAAAGTCATCGTCCTTGAAGCCTTTCATGTTCCCTGCTCTTTATTCCCTTTCCCTCTGCTGTTCTATAGAAAATGAGCCTCACTGATTGCTAAAAAGTTGTGCTCCAAGGGCCTTGATTTACCTCTTGTACCTCTACAGAACTCCTTATCTCACCTCTTTTTCCCTCTTTCCAAAGTCTCCTTTCCATCTCAAAACTCCCCTTTTCTCCCTTATCGTTTCCCTTCCTAACCCTTAAAATCCATTAAAAATGGGCCAAAACCCACTTTTTAACATTGTAATGGGGCTTAGCCCCTTTCCCGCCAGCCCCTTTCAACCACTTCCCCACGTAACCTTTACCCAAGACCAAGCGCTTAATGCCTTGGGGGCTAGTCACGATCGCGGCTTGCAAACAAGCGCAATCCCTTGTTAACTCAGAAAAAATCCGATGCGATTGTTTTATTATATAAGTCCTCTGCTGTGTTCTGCACTGTTGATCTACACAAAGATCGGATGGCCCACGCTAATCGCAAAAATTTGCAATCGCAACATTTATGTTAACCCCTCCGATCGATCATCGCAAACATTTGCGATGCGATTAATCGCGTCGCATTTCCCCTCCGAACATCGCAATCGCAATTCCCCGTCCAATCGAAATCACAATTTCCGTCACGTTTCCCCTTTGCTCCCTCCGATTCTGATTCCTCAATCGCCCGCTCCTCCGATTGGTCGCATCGCAACATTTTCCATACGCGATTGCGATTACTCCCCGCTCCCGATCTCCGATTGCGATTGACTCCTTGGGTCCCACCTCACGCTTCCATTTCATTACATTTCATGCATCTCCGCTTATAACCAAAGTTCCATGTTTTGCATTAAAGTTTTAATGTTTCACATGCATTCCGCCAATTTTCATAAGCATTCCACCGATTGATCTCCGTCGTTGATCTATGCCTATAGACCATGATCACACGGCCCACGATGCATTTATCAACCAAAACCTATTATACACCGTATCATTACATTTTTCACCATTTTTACGCTTAAAACATTGTTCCACCACCACCACGCCATTATTCTCCCGTCGTCCATAATCACCCCCATATGCATGGATTTCATGACCAAGTTGTGTGTTTTTGCAGAGTACGAGTGGCGGAAAACTATCATGATTCAGAGTCTTTATTGCTATGATAGAGAACACGTGAAAGACCATGTTTCAAAGCTGAATTATGAAGAAAGTCCCTGGAAGCCAAATCGACAAGACTTCAATTAAAGAAGCAAGGTTCAAATCTGTCAAACCCTGCAGGGACATTCAAGGTGTCGATTTCACAGATGAAAAAATTAATGGAGCAGCAGAAAAATATCAGCAAATGATCAAGGAATTCAACGTTCAGCATTGAATGATGTTCAGCTGTAGTCCGGGACTTAGAAGGTAGAAGATACCAATCACAGATAAAATACCTCGAGGCTTTCCTTTTAGCACTATTTTCTTTCAGGAATGGACATAATGTTTATATGATTTTACTCCTTTACCGTGTTCCTGAAGAGATCTTCATCCAGTGCATTTATTTCAGAATTCCAGCCTCAAAATACATGCAGCAGTTCAGAACCATTCAGCAATATGGGCGTGCATGTCTCCGCCATTTTGTTTTAATGATACAATTAAATGTTCATCACCCACTTTCTTTATTAGTCTTCTTTGTTTCCTATAAAAAACCCAACGAACATATTATGAGGGGTTCTAGATTTTTATCAGAAAACTATGCAATGAGAGGCCTTTTGTATACATTTTGTAAAGCTCTTTTATAAAGGCTCAGAGCCCATAGGGTCTCAGTGAGGAGGAGTTCTATCTGTTAAAGAGGATTCTGGTCTTTGGTATTTCACAGTCTTTAATTCCCTTTTATGTGTTATTTAATATATCATTTCATTTCATCCATCTTTCTTGTATCATGTTTTGGAATGTGAGTGGCTCACTAATTTTTTTTATGGATTCATCCTAATCGATGCCCATGCTCGGATCAGTCAAGCACTTTAAATATGGCTCATGCATGATATTTTGTTCCATTATTCAGCTAAATCATATTTCCGCTATATTAGTTTCTTTGAGAGGGTGCTTTTAAAATGCTATTATCATGTATGGATTCTTAGATTGGTAAGCCCATGCATGGTGGTATTATATATCTGGGTATTAGCTCAATGTTAACTAATATCTCCTCTACATTTCATTCACTACATACACCACTACATACACCTTCTGATAACTTATGTTTGTGAAGTATTTCTAAATCGGCCCACTTTGCAGTAAGATGTCTCCGAATTTTCTGATGCTTTATATTAGAGTTTTACACCTTGCCTCTGTAGTATCTCTTTTCCTGTGTCAGTTTCTGAGAGTTTGGTCCCATTCTAGTTTATTTCCTTGTTTACAGGAGATAGCATGTGAGCTGAAGTTGACAACTTCATACATTATATTATACGCTCCTTGCTATGCTAAGATATCCCAGGCACTGGTCTATCACAACTCTAGGCTGTCTCTAGGAGCGACAACATCTTTCTGGCGCCGTTGCCAAGGAATGAAGTTAAGAAAATTTTAATCCCTGGGCCTTGAAAAAACCCGATTCACTCTCTAATTAGGTGAGCATAGAGATTTGAGAGTTGTATATCCCTCACCTTGGCGACTCCACATTCACTCATTAGAAAAATTTACTTGCAGTCCTAACTCCGCTAAGGAAGAGAAAAATGGCTTTGATTTGGTAAATCACTGTGGTGGACAGTAAGATCTTAAATCATCCACCTAGCAACTACACAGTTCCCAAATGATCCAAGGACTCCACTGGTGATCAGTATACCACTGATTATCTTGGTTTCATGAGAATCTACTGGGAGACCATGTCGCAGTACAACATCAGCCACGCTGAAGACCAAGCCACTTCTCCATTTGAAGACCCTAAACAGTTTGCAGAAATGCATCCAAGTTTCATTGCTAAGCTTTGAGATGAAATGTCACACGGCTTGGCAAAACTAAAAATAGAGCACCTTCCACGGGTTATTCTTTTCAGCTCAAGTTTCAATCCCGTGCTTAAGAAAATCTTGCTAGAATCGATGGTTGAAAGATATGAAGCTGAGATCGAACTCTTGAACTCACAATAAAAATCATATCAGTTCAGAGACCCTAGAGCCTTTTTGGAAGGTCTCGCTCCTCCTAAAAAGGAAGAGATTCCACTGCCTTTAGAAATACAAGAAGAAGGCGATCAAGCTTTTAAGAGCCACTCTAAAGATGCAGTGGGAGAAGCAGTAATCAAAGTTGCCCAAGATAAAGACAACCTACCAGTCATGGAAGGCCTGAAAGGAAAAAGGGTACATCATGTGTTCATTGATCCTGTGGCAAAGTATATGGAGGACCGGATTAGCTCAAATTCTCGAGCAGTAATGCACGATGAGTCCTCCGGTTCAGAAAATGAAGGAGACACTCTACCCCAAGAGAGTCTTCTTCTCAATCCAATGGAAGAAGAAGGGATCCTGGTTGAAGCCTGCCTACCAAATATTTATAACCAGGTATATTTTCATGATCCTTATGCTCATTTCCTGCAAACATTTGAACAAGGATCAAAGGTCTTTTTAAGCAGCATGTTGCAAACAGAAAGAAAATTTTTCGAAGTTGTTGTTGAAGAACAGAAAGAGTGGGAGCAGCCTTGCCTACCCAGCCTGCTGAAGGAGCTAGGTAGAACAGACGAGTCATGGGATCACTTGATGGACTGGTTACATTGGAAGACAATGTTTGTAAGCTAAACTTGTAAATAGTCCAGTTAAAGTAGGGTAGGTAGGAAAAGCTCAATAAAGCTCAGTCTGCGAGCATGTAGTTAGTTGTTTTAATTTCTGCAAAGTCCAGCAAGCCAGACAGTCTAATCCTAGCTTAGCTATAGTTCGATTTCTGTTTTAGAATGTAGAGAAGAAATTTTCTAGATAGCTTAATCCTAGCAAATGTAGTTTAGGTAGAAAAAATTTGAGACCAACAGTTTAATCTGGTCTCATGGAGTAATAAGGATACAAGTTGAAATGCTGAAGAATAGAGTCTGCATATAAGATTATCAAGTGGTCTGCAGAGTTCTCGACATGCCCAAGGATGAACGTGCCATCCCCAGGTGGAGCCAATGTTGATCATCTTAGCCCCTTGCTAATTTTTGAAAAACAAACAGGGGGGTCAAGCTGTCTTTAAGTTTTCAAGTAATGGTTTCCTTGTGAAAAGTCATCATCCTTGAAGCCTTTCATGTTCCATGCTCTTTAATCCCTTTCCCTCTGCTGTTCTGGAGCAAATGAGCCTCACTGATTGCTAAAAATTTGTGCTCCAAGGGTCTTGATTTACCCCTTGTACCTCTGCAGAACTCCTTATCTCACCTCTTTTTCCCTCTTTCCAAAGTCTCCTTTCCATCTCAAAACTCCCCTTTTCTCCCTTATCGTTTCCCTTCCTAACCCTTAAAATCCATTAAAAATCGGCAAAAACCCATTTTTTAACATTGTAATAGGGCTTAGCCCCTTTCCTGCCAGCCCCTTTCAACCACTTCCCCACGTAACCTTTACCCAATACCAAGCGCTTAATGCCTTGGGTGCTAGTCACGATCACGACTTGAAAACAAGCGCAACCCTTTGTTAACTCAAAAAAACTCCGATGTGATTTTTTTATTATATAAGTCCTCCACTATGTTCTGCACTGTTGATATACACGAAGATCGGACGGCCTGCGCTAATCGCAAAACTTCGCAATCGCAGCACTTATGTTAACCCCTCCGATCGATCATCACAAACATTTTCGATGCGATTGATCGCGTCGCATTTCCCCTCTGAACATCGCAATCGCAATCGAAATTTCCGTCGCGTTTCCCCTTTGCTCCCTCCGATTCCGATTCTCAATTTCCCGCTCCTCCGATTGGTCGCATCGCAACATTTTCCATACGCGATTGCGATTACTCCCCGCTCCCGATCTCCAATTACGATTGACTCCTTGGGTCCCACCTCACGTGTCCATTTCATTACATTTCATGAATTTCCGCCTATAACCAAAGTTCCATGCTTTGCATTAAAGTTTTAATGTTTCACATGCATTCCGCCAATTTTCATAATCATTCCACCGATTGATCTCTGCCGTTGATCTACGCCTATAGACCATGATCACACGGCCCACGATGCATTTCTCCACCAAACCCTATTATACACCATATCATTTCATTTTTCACCGTTTTTACGCCTAAAACACTGTTCCACCACCGCCGCACCATTGTTCTCCCGTCCTCCACAATCACCCTCGTATGCATGGATTTCATGACCAAGTTGCGTGTTTTTGCAGAGTACGAGCGACAGAAAAATATCATGATTCAGAGTCTCTATTGCTATGATAGAGAACATGTGAAAGACCATGTTTCAGAGCTGAATTATGAAGAAATTCCCTGGAAGCCAAATCGACAAGACTTCAATTAAAGAAGCAGGGTTCAAATCTGTCAAACCCTGCAGGGACATTCAAGGCGCCGATTTCACAGATGAAAACATTAATGGAGCAGCAGAAAAATATCAGCAAATGATCGAGGAACTCAACATTTAGCATTGAATTATGTTCAGCCGTAGTCCGGGACTTAGAATGTAGAGGTTACCATTCACAGATAAAATACCTCGAGGCTTTCCTTTCAACACTATTTTCTTTCAAGAAAGGACAGAATGTTTATATGATTTTACTCCTTTACCGTGTTCCTGAAGAGATCTTCATCTAGTGCATTTATTTCAGAATGGCGGCCTCAAAATACATGCAGCACTTCAGAACCATTCAGCAGTATGGACGTGCACGTCTCCGCCATTTTGTTTTAATGATACAATTAAATGTTCATCACCCACTTTCTTTATTAGTCTTCTTTGTTTCCTATAAAAACCCCAACGAACAGATTATGAGGGGTTCCAGATTTTTATCAAAAAAATATGCAGTGAGAGGCTTTTTGTATACATTTTGTAAAGCTCTTCTATGAAGGCTCAGAGCCCATAGGGTCTGAGTGAGGAGGAGTTCTATCTATTAAAGAGCATTCTGGTATTTGGTATTTCACAGTCTGTAACTCTCTTTTATGTGTTATTTAATAGATCATTTCATTTCATCCATCTTTCTTGTATCATGTTTTGGAATGCGAGTGGCTCACTGATTTTTGGTATGGATTCATCCTAATCGATGACCATGCTTGGATTAGTCAAGCACTTTAAATATGGCTTATGCCTGATATTCTGTTCCATTATTCAGCCAAACCGTATTTCTGCTATATTAGTTTCTTTGAGAGGGTGATTTTAAAATGTTATTATCATGTATGGATTCTTAGATTGGTAAGCCCATGCATGGTGGTATTGTGTATCTGGGTATCAGCTCAATGTTAACTAATATCTCCTCTACATTTCATTCACTACATACACCACTACATACACCTTCTGATAACTTATGTCTGTGAAGTATTTCTGAATCGGCCCGCTTTGCAGTAAGTTGTCTCTAAATTGTCTGATGCTTTATATTAGAGTTTTACACCTTGCCTCTGCAGTATCTCTTTTCCTGTGTTAGTTTCTGAGAGTTTGGTCCCATTCTAGTTTATTTCCCTGTTTACAGGAGATAGCATGTGAGCTGAAGTTGACAACTTCATACATTATATTATACGCTCCTTGCTATGCTAAGATGTCCTAGGCACTGGTCTATCACAACTCTAGGTTGTCTCTAGGAGCGACAACATCTCTCTCCATATTTTTACATGTAAATGAATGCACAATGTATCTATGCACTACAAGAAAAAAGCACATTGGTGAGGGGAGAAAATGGTCACCATAAGCTCATTGGTGAGGGTCAAAAGAGCCTTCGTCACCAAAAACTAAATGTCACCAAAGGTGGCATTGACGAAAGTAAAGGTGTTCTGGTGACATTCAAGGTTCGTCACCAATAATGATTTATAGTGATGAATATTAACCGTCACCATTTCATATGAGCAATGGTGATAGACAATAGCTTCCGTCACCAAAAAACTTAACGTCACAAAAGGTGGCGTCGCCGAAAGTATAGCTGTTGCGGTGACATTCAAGGTCCGTCACCAATAATGATTTATAGTGACGGATAGTGACCATCACCATTTCATATGAGCAATGGTGACGGACAATAGCCTCTGTTGCCAAAAAATTGAACGTCACCAAAGGTGGCATCACCGAAAGTATGTGTTGTGGTGGCATTCAAGGTCCATCACGAATATTGATTATAATGACGGATAGTGACCATCACCATTTCATATGAATAGCAACGACTTTTTGTGATGGACCTTTCATGGCCGTCACTATTGGTGCATATATATGGTGACGTTCATTGACGGTCACCATAAACTCATTTGTGACATCAAGGTCTGTCACGAATAATGATTATAATGACAAACATTGACCCTCACCATTTCATCAACATCAACGATTTATGGTGATGAACCTTTAATGGTCGTCACTATTGATGCATATATATGGTGGCGTTTGTTGACCGTCACCATTTCATATTTTGGTGAGGGTCGAAAAATGTCACCATAAGCTCATTGGTGATGGTCAAAAGAGCATCTGTCACCAAAAACTGATCTTCGTCATTCCTTATATATGAATATCAGGGCACGATGGAATCAAACCACCAACCTCTTGCTTGTAAAGCAGGTGCTCTTCCATTGAGCTAGCACCCTTTAAAGAATTATACTTTAAACTAGCAATTGCCCCTAAAGGTGCAAAGATACACCAAAGGAATAAGAACCAGGAAAACTGAAAGAATTCAATGTCCTTGCTCCTATTTTTATTCTACAACACTCTACAAAGTATGATCTTGATATATGACGTATTTGTGCTGAGCGGTTCTAATTTAATAGTAAATGTTATATTCATATAAAATAAATGAATAAATGAGAGGCTTTACGGGCTAGTTTTTAATCCTTACACCAAGATCTCTTAATATTAAAGTATATGGAACAACTCGTTCAAAGTTCAAACTGAAGTAGATTTTAAATGGAAAGCCTAAAACCCGCTAAGTAGTTTACAAGTTAACATTATGGATATAACTTCTGTTGAATTTATATGACAAGTTATGCCATAACCTTGAAACTAGTTTCTTAGCTAAAAGACTTTCTTAAGTCAACAATGACAAAGAAAGATAGTCATGGCAAGCAAAATTCTCTTGTTTTTTCTAATGAGGGTGCATGTAACTTGATAAAGGTTGTATGAGAGTATCAAACCATAAACAGTTTCACTAAAACATGGATATGACAAAGTCTTGTTAAGCAACAAAAGTTTAGTTGAATATATGAAAAGCATCGAGCTAAATGATATAATTAAACTAAAAGTAACTGTAAAAAAATGAAATTTCCATCATATACCATCTGGTTTGGTTAGTTCTTCAAAAAGAGAAAGTGCAATTGCATGATCCAGCTCCTCATCTTGATTATGTAATGGACCATCCTAAACAAAAATGTCCACATACAACAATCAATGTTATTGTATTGGTAAGACTTTTGTTATAATCTATCAAAGCATGTACTATGTAGGAGAATAACTGGTAGTTGAATTACTTCTCTACTCGCATGTACTACCTTTGGTAGTTGAATTACTTAGAAATAAAAATCCTTATTAGAAGATAACACAAAGAAAAGCAGAAGCCTTTGAATATGGATGGCCATCTTGATTTTATAGAGTTATAATTGAATACTAAAGGACTAGGAATGTTGCAACGAAATAGATGGATGGAGTGTAATAAAAAGAATTTGGATAATTTAGGTTGCCATATCTTTAAATGGAACCACTTTTTCCTTTTGGATTCCCAGTCTTTCATATGCAAATAAAATTTTCGATTCAACCAAAGAGCACAATATTTTGAAGTCTTATTTGCCCAAAACAGGGTAAGGACATAATTTGGAAACGGGGATGACTTTTGAAATGACCACTTTCAAAAACTTTGGAAACAGAGCAACGAACACTTCCACACACAGGTCCAAAAGTCATGACTGAGGAGCATGGGCACACCTAATTCAGGGATGACTAAATATGAAATGAATTGGGTTGAAATTATACTCAATTAAACATAAAGCAATGATTAAAATATATATAAATTACTTAGAAGTCAAACATGACAACTTTGGAATATGGTAGAATGTTGGCATAAAAACTTTTTTCATTATACATTCTCTATCGTTCAGTTTTGATGCTTTAATTCCAAATTAGGTGTTTTATTTGTTGGAGATAGCAATCTGTACATCTAGGTTGACCCATTAATGATGCCCACAATGAAGGGGCATGTAGCTCAGTAGTACAAAAGCACACTGGCCAAGGGAAAATCTAGGGTAAATCTTAGTATGTATAATTTTCAAAACGGGGATAGAGCTAGTTTTGCTTGAGTTTAGTCAGGGGACCTTAGCCAAAGTGTGGCCTGACGAGGGTGTTGGAAATAGGAATACACACATCTATGTTGAACCCTTAAGAGCGTCCCTCATGAAGGGGAAAGTGGCTCAGTGTTAGAGCAATCCCACCAGCCAAGGACTTAAAAGTTTCGGAAATGTTTCAAGTAACAGACATTGTTAATTAGCCTATTGTGCTAGACCAAACGATGGAAGACCTGCATTAGAAATTTTTTTCATGGTCCAAGTGGCTCAGTGTTTGAGTAATCCAACCAACCAAGGACTTAAAAGTTTCGGAAATGTTTCAAGTAACAGAAAATTGTTAATTAGCCTATTGTGCTAGGCCAAACAGTGGACGACTTGCATTGGAAAGTGTTTTCTAACCAATATTGAAGCCCCACCCAAGTTCGAAGCTCAGTTAACCCACCTCATGAAAGGGCAAGCGGCTCAGTGTTAGAGCAATCCAATCAGCCAGGGAATTTAAAGTTTTAGAAATGTTTCAAGTAATAGAGAATAGTTAATTATACAGTGATATGTGGTTTAATAGTAGGTTTCACTGGGTGAAACTAATGATACAGCGGTTCAAATCCCATTGAGTATATGGCCTCACTGGGTGAAACTAACAAGACCACGGTTCAAATCCCATTGAGTATATGGCCTGCTATGATCTCGCCTCAAGGAGTAGACTCCCCATTTCCTAGAGTCTTCGCTCTTGCTAAATCATAAGATATGGTATATCTAGCTTATATCTGACTTACAGGTTGCTGGATATACTCTTGGTGTGATAAGGCAACCATAAAGGTTGATCCTGGAACTCCCCTAGATTAGTCCAAGGAAGAAAGTTTTTGCTCAGCAATATTGAGGCCCCACCCAAGTTTGAAACTCAGTTAACACACCTAACGTGTCTGTGGGTAGTTGCATAATGCATTAGGTTCAGGATTATAGGGTAAGTCCCTCACACATGACCCCGGGCCTCCTTAGAGACAAGCAGTAAGTTTAGGAATTCTCCTAATACCCAAAAAATAAAAAATAAAGGAAAAAGAAAGAAATTCTCCTAATACTGAAAAAAAAAAGGAAAAAGAAAGAAATAGAAAGAAAAATTACAGTAGTTAATTACTAATTCTCGTGATTAAAAAAATATAAATGAAAATAAAACAGACAATAGTTAATTAGTAGTTTCCAACTTTACACTAGCATGTCCTAACATTTTTTGATGTATATGTAGAAAGACTTTGACTTCAGGATGACTCAGGGGTTGCTTTGTCAAAGTTTACTTGCATGCCAAAAACTGTTCTGATGTCAACTGACATGGATAAAACATGATCATAAAGAGATAAAATCTGATAAAACTTCAACAAAAAGCATGGATGAAGTTCACACTCGACAACAAGAATGACGTGGGAAGAAACATCTAAAGCAAACATTTTAAGGTTCCATCTCTCCACTCCTTAATGATAGGTTAATAAAATAATCAGTTCTTAATGAAGGTGCTACCTCCCCGTTAAGTTATAATCTTTTGTTCCCACATTTTAAGAGTAAAAGATAGCATCTCAAGGCACTGGGGCTGTTATAACTGAAATTGTAAGTAGATAGATTGTGATGTTCAGAATTTCTAAGTGACAGGTGTGGAATTCTTAAGCCATGGGTGGTTATTAAGCATGGAGTTAAGCTTGAACCCTGGGGTTTTCCAATTCATAATTAAGATAAAATCTATTCAATGGTCAGAAATTGAAAATTCAAAAGTTGCGTGAAGAGAAACACAGAAGAAGCACCTGGAAAATATTCTTGGAGAATAAAGTGTAACCGCAACAGAATGAGCATCGACTCATGCTCAATTTCCAAAGGCCAAAATTATAACCAGTATGTATGGTAGAAGCTGGGAGAACCTGATAAGACTGACCATCCTAGGCAGAAAATGGTTTAGGAGACACCTTGGAGAAGCCAATTGAAGAACCAGTAGGAGAATAGGACATCTTTATCTTATACAGGTTTGAAACAGGATATGTATTCCCTGATCCTTTCTCTGAATCATGGCTCTTCACCTGAGGACAACTTGTGGGTATTGACCTAGAGGTAGAATGAAATCGGTGTGTCTATATTGAGAAGAAACAGCTTAGTATTTTCTCCCTTACTCTTACTTGACCCATTTATATAGCTTCCACTTGTCTTCCTCTTGTCCTGCTTTCCTGAACTCCTCTCCTCTGCTTTATGTTTTTTTGTTTGCACTTCCTGATTTGATCTCTTATGCATGGTAGCCTTCTGCTCCACCAGATCACTCAGGGACAATTCATAAGCTGATTCAGGAATTCCTTCAAACATTTTCATGAGCTAGCTAAGATAACATAAGTAACAAGAAGCCAAAAAACATTCACAATTAATTATCAAGTTAAGATAAATCTACCCTAATCTACAAGCATCTTGATTTCTCAACATGGTATCGGAGCTAGGTTGAAGGAAAGGCAAATTGAAGATAATATTTTGTTGGCTTATTTTCTTATCCCTGTGGCACCTTAAGTAAAGTATCATACAAATTCTGTGACATCCTTTCCTTAAAATACGAATTGAAAGCGGCACAGTACCTCTGTGATTCAAGAGGAAGAAAGACATCAATATTCCTGTGAACCGAGCTCATCAATAAAGGAAGGACCGAAATACTTAAGGGCTAGAAAAAGAGACCTATAATACATGAAAAGACTCTATGGAATTATCTCTGTAAATCAAGGATGAAATTCATATCTCTGTTGTCGACAAAATATTTGGCATAGGTACACATATTTGAGTCTCTATGTTGATTGATGAAGTAATTTTCTTGTACTAATGTGAATTTCAGAGGCACCTTCTCCTATGAAAAAGTACAATTCGTTATCTTTATAAACTACAAAGTACTCAAAGAAAAATAAAATGGCTTATATGAAATCAGTTAAAAGAAGACAACCTATTGTGACAATACTTTCAGTGGCAATCTGAGCATGAATGTGCGCTCCTTTCTGAATCAAAAGGACCAAGTGTATTCATGATATTTGTATATTTTGAGTAACCAAAATACTATAGCTGACATCTATTACTGTTGAGTTCAAAGGCTAGTCTGAGAGTATGAACAAGTCCAAAATTGCCATAATGATTGAAGCAAGTTTGTTTGGGAAAAAATGAATATCTGAGGTACTGTTCTTCGATCAATAAAAAAAGGTTCTATGACACTTATATGAGGTATCTAAAGCTTAATATAGCAACAAATATTTGAAGATTCAAGGCATCAATGATGACACCAACATGAAACGATATAGGGTCTATCTAACACTATATAAGGCAGCTCGACTCATTTGGGAGACTATCCATCTTTGACATCTAAAAAGACCATCATATTCGTAATCAATGCAAATATGTGGCACTGTGAGATGAAGGATAGAAGTGTATTGTGATCTGAATTTAAAAGAAACCAAAACCATGTGTATTGTCTCTCAGGCATTTAAATGTACAAATGATGAACTTAAATACATGCAAAACAAGTCTTATCTGTGACATAAAGGACTGAGCATCTCTATACCCTTGTGCAAAATGAATCGAAATTTTGTGATCTACTCTATGCTATAGGGCCAAAAGACTAAGGTACATAGTCTATAGAAGGGACCAAAATCATCACTGTCAATAAAAGCCAAGATTCTGATCAATTCCAAGTCTGAAGCTGCACTTAATGACAAAATTTACATTTTTGAAAATTCTGAGCATCTCTATGACAAGTAGAACATATATATTTGTGATCTAAACTATACACAGACATACAAAACTTTTTGAATCATCAAGAATCAGAGTTTAGTGGCATCCTGTGTGAAAACCTGAAGGATGATGCTTCGTGACAGAATTTATTATGATGATATAAGCCCCATCTCTATGACACTAGAATATGTATCTAGTAGCAGCATTATATATCTTCATAAGGACTGCGAGGGTATAGGGAATCTATGATTTATAATTTTATAGCAGGAGGAAAAAGGGCACATCCAATTAAGGTCAAGAAGAATCATCTCCTGCTCCTGAGAAAAGTCAAAGTGAAGTTCCTAAGAGAATTTAGAGTACTACAGAAACATCAACTTTGAAAAGTTTAGATTATGGTATTTCATGCTAGACAACAATTGTGAATGTTCCAATGCCTTTGGTTGAACTTGTGAAGTTTCCAACATGCAAGAAACAACTTGGATAGACATTATGATTTGAAGTTACAAAATCTCAAAGATCGAAATTATATGGGAAAGAGGATCCTCATATTATCCTCGCGTCAACCTATTGAAGATCAAATATGAACCCTTTGCATGAGCCCTTCTTCATTTCATTGGTGGTAACGGTTTGGATTTTTCACAACTGTAAGCTAGACTTTGAAGACGCCATGAATGTAATGGCACTTGAAGTTCCAAAGAAAATGGATTTGAAGACTTTAGGACCCTATAGAAATGTATGTGAATTTGATTCCCAATAGATTCCTTCAATGGGTTTGATCAAGAACTTCCATGTCCATCCAACAGCTTACCCTAATATCTTCATCATTATAGACATAGTAGTGTTGGACATTCGTGCAACAAGGGAATGCTATTGTCATGCAAATGGACATCAAATAGGACACATACAAATGAATTTCCCATATACTACCATCCTAACTCCTTTTGTTGAGACAATTATATTGTACAAAGAACCTTTCAGTGAAAACCATGTTGAAGCCCAAGGAAACTTGAGAACTATTTCACTTGTTTGGAGGAAAGCATGGGATCATACACTATACTTGCAGCAAAGCTAGCACCAAGGACAAAATTTACAGAATTTACATTTGCGAAAATTCTGAGCATCTCTATGACAAGTAGAACATGTATATTTGTGATCTGAACTATACAAAGACATACAAAACTTTTTGAATCATCAAGAATCAGAGTTTAGTGGCATCCTGTGCGAAAACATGAGGGATGCTACTTCGTGACAGAATTTATTATGATGATATAAGGCCCATCTCTGTGACCCTAGAATATGTAGCCAATAGCAACATTATATCTCTTCATAAGGACTGTGAAGGTATAGGGAATCTGTGATTTATAATTTTATAGCAGGAGGAAAAAGGGCACATCCAACTAAGGTCAAGAAGAACCATCTCCTCCTCTTGAGAAAATTCAAAGTGAAGTTCCTAAGAGAATTCAGTGTACTACAGAAACAAACTTTGAAAAGTTCAGATTATGGTATTTCATGCTAGACATCAATTGTGAATGTTCCAATGCCTTTGGTTGAACTTGTGAAGTTTCCAACATGCAAGAAACAAATTGGATAGATATTATGATTTGAAGTTACAAAATCTCAAAGATTGAAATTATATGGGAAAGAGGATCCTCATATTATCCTCACATCAACCTATTGAAGATCAAATATGAACCCTTTGCATGAGCCCTTCTTCATTTCATTGGTGGTAATCGTTTGGATTTTGCACAACTGTAAGCTAGACTCTGAAGACGCAATGAATGTAATGGAACTTGAAGTTCAAAAGAAAATGGATTTGAAGACTTCAAGATCCTATCGAAATGTATGTGAATTTGATTCCCGAGAGATTCCTTCAGTGGGTTTGATCAAGAACCCTCCAAGTCCATCCAACAGTTTACCCTAATGTCTTCATCATTATAGACATAGTAGTGTTGGACATTCGTGCAACAAGGGAATGTTGTTGTCACGCAAATGGACATCAAATATGGACACATACAAATGAATTTCTCATATACTACCATCCTAACTCCTTTTGTTGAGACAATTATATTGTACAAAGAACCTTTCAGTCAAAACTATGTTGAAGCCCAAGGAAACTTGAGAACTATTTCACTTGTTTGGAGGAAAGCATGGGATCTTACATTGTACTTGCAACAGAGCTAGCACCAAGGACAAAATTTACAGAATTTACAAAATTATGTCATTAAATTTACAAAATTTAATGAAAGAATTTACATTTGTGAAAATTCTGAGCATCTCTATGACAAGTAGAACATGTATATTTGTGATTTGAACTATACAAAGACATACAAAACTTTCTGAATCATCAAGAATCATATTTTAGTGGCATCCTATGCGAAAATCTGAGGGACGCTACTTTGTGACAGAATTTATTATGATGATATAAGGCCCATCTTTGTGACACTAGAATATGTAGGCAGTAGTAGCATTATATCTCTTCATAAGGACTGTGAGGGTATAGGGAATCCGTGATTGATAATTTTATAGCAGGAGGGAAAAGGGCACATCCAATTAAGGTCAAGAAGAACCATCTCCTCCTCCTGAGAAAAGTCAAAGTGAAGTTCCTAAGAGAATTCAGAGTACTACAGAAACATCAACTTTGAAAAGTTTAGATTATGGTATTTCATGCTAGACAACAATTGTGAACGTTCCAATGCCTTTGGTTGAACTTGTGAAGTTTCCAACATGCAAGAAAAAAATTGGATAGACATTATGATTTGAAGTTACAAAATCTCAAAGATCGAAATTATATGGGAAAGAGGATCCTCATATTATACTCCTTTTGTTCAGACAATTATATTGTACAAAGAACCTTTCAGTGAAAACCATGTTGAAGCTCAAGGAAACTTGAGAACTATTTCACTTGTTTGGAGGAAAGCATGGGATCATACACTGTACTTGTAGCAGATCTAGCATCAAGGACAAACATAGGAAGAATGTGGAAGATGAACTTCGATTTTGAAAGTTCAAAACAAGGTAATGGGGCAAGTATAATCCTAACCTCTCTTGATAAGGTATTGATTTATTTAGCTATAGATTGGAATTTGAAGCTACTAACAACATTGCCAAGTATGAGGCACTTTTGCTTGGTATAACTTCATCTAGAGATCTAGGAAATAAAATTTTAGAAGTAATAGGTGGTTTTGACCTCATTGTATGCCAAGTGAAAGGGTTGCATTCTTGGAAAAATGAAAGGTTGAAAAGATATGGACAAGCAGTACCAATTGCCATAGACCAATTTGATATCTTGGGATTAGAAGTGGTGCCCAAGGACATCACTGAAAAAGCTGAAGCTTTAGTAGTTTCAACCACCTTATTCAACCTTGTCCAAATCTAGACCAAGGTGGCCGAATTGAGATGATTTACACACCTTCAATTCCAGATAACATCAAGCATTGGTAAGTTTTTGAAGGTGATGCAGAAATAGTTGGGTTCCTCGACAACACAAAAGAATTTGAAATGTATGAGATTGACACGAGGGAAGATGATTCAATAGAAAAATGAACAACAAACAAAATCCCTTCAAGTATCGTTCCTTTGGAAGCAAGCTTCAATAGAGACAACATGTTTACAGGTAGAATTGAGAAAATAAAACCAAATGAGTATGAAGATACCAATGTAGGGATAGAGACAAATCCAATCTTGAGCAAGCTTCAACAGAGACAATGCGTTTACAGGTATAATTGATACAATACAAACAAATAAGTATGAAGATACCAATTTAGGGATAGAGACAAATCCAATCTTGATCAAAACTGGAAAAGTAATCACTTCAAAAGAGAATGAGAAGATTGGGTCTTTGATCAAAATATACAAGGACGTTAAAAGACATGACAAGAAATTAGAAAGAGTTGTAGTTTTTCTTTGGCAAAGTAAACTTCATCTGAAGATTCATTCTGAATGTAGCAAAGATCACAAAACCCCTTAAAGAGTTTATAAAGAAAGATGCAGTTTTTATATGGGATGATGCAAGCCATACAACATTCCATAATGTCAAAAATGTTATAGTCAATTCTCCAGTTTTGGTGAGCCCTAACTTTGAAAAATATTTTCTTGTTTTTTCTTTTGCTTCTAATTATACTATTGTAGGAGTTTTGCTTCAAAAGAATGAACAAGGAAATGAACTGCCAATTTCTTTTGTGAGTAAAATGCTAAGGGATGAAAGATTGAACTATGCCATCATGGAGAAGCAGGCCTATGCTTTGGTAAAATCACTAAAGAATTTTAGAACCTACATTGGGTTTTCAAATATTATAGCATTTGTTCCTCATCCAACAGTGAAGGATATCTTGTCACAACATGTTTGCTTGGGATCAAGGGGTAAGTGGGTTGCTAATATTCGAGAATATTATTTAGAGATAAGACCCACAAAAAATAGTAAGGGTCGAAGATTAACAAAGCTTTTGACGAAGGGCAAAGAAGAAACTCTTGGAATCAACTTGGTTAATGCAGTTACATCAACTGGCATACATAGATCATCTACTACCTTAAGAATGTAACTAGACCCAGACACCTTCCTGAGCACAAGAAAAGGTCCTTGAGGTTAAAAGATTCAAGATACTGCTTCATAGAGCAAGTTTTGGGATGGATAAATCACAATGGTTTTGTTTTGGATCTGTTAGCCTGAATGAAGAAACAAGCTTGACCAATGAGATCCATATAGGTTTGAGAGAGAACATCACATAGAAAATAAAATTTTACATAAGATCCTTAGGGGTGGCTACGATTGGCCAACTATATTGACAAATATGCACAGATTTGTCAGAGAATGCTAGCCATGCCATTTTTTCATAGGACAGTAGAAGTTAGCAACAAGTCCTCTCCAACTAGTTGTAGTTGAAGCACCATTTCAACCAGTGTTATGTACTCTTGAAATGGATCTGTTGATGATGATTTAAACATCACTCGGTCTTCCTTAGAACAAAGGTTTGATTACTTTTTCGGCCCTTCATTTAAAAGTTTTATCTCTTACATTTAAGGTTTGGTTGAGATATCATTTTAGAAACAAAGTGATGCTGATCCTATGAAGATATTGATATGTATGTTGTCCCTATCTGTTGAAGAACTGTGCCGTATATTGTGGGGTCCTATGACAATTCTCTGAGGTAATTGCAATAATAGAAATGAAAAGCCTCGAAAGCAGAAAGTGATGAAGCTACCAAGGACCACAGATCAGCCTCTCTAAAGTGTTTAACGAGGGTGATTTCCTGAGACTATACAAAGCTACTTTCGGAATAACTGAAGGCCCTGATCAGTGAGTCTTTTTTTGAGCAAATCAAAGTCCTATCTCAAGAAAGATTCTAAAGCAAGAAGGACATAACAGGAATAGCAGAATTGTAACCTTTTGAAATTTTTTGATCTATTAATAAAAGAAAATGCAACTCCTTTTGATTTTGGCATCTTGAACAAGGGCTATAGCACTCTTGAAGTGATCATTCATGAAGAACCATTAGAAGAAGAAGCCACTGCTAATACATATATGTGGTAGAAAAGTTGAGCAGCTACGACCCAGTCTCATATATATATCCTATCCCTATCTTTTAAAGAAACCAACCTATCAAGGGTGGTTGTATAGGCCAATCTTATTGCTGCTCCTTGAGGAAAAGGTCCTAAACGTGTTGATTGGTAATAAGGCCGAGAGCATGCGTTGAAATATTCTCAGAGGATTCATTCCTGTGTGAAATCATACAATGATAACAATCCTATTACAACATATTGCACATGGAGCTGAGTTGGTATAAACCTATAATTTTTTATACAGTGCAGACCTGAGATATAGAGATCGCGATCCTCTGTACAATTCCATATCTTATGCAGTGATAAGGATCATCTGACCAAGAAGGAGCTGGTGCCTTGGTTGGATCAAGCCTCAACAAAGAAAGGATTTCTATGTCTTAGTGAAGATGTCCTTCAAGAGGGTATTAGAAATTTTCCAGGCCCTCCTCTATTATCAGGTATAGTTCTTTGTTAAGATCTCTGTTAATGAGTGTTGTGTCACCTATCCAAGTTGAGTTGAGACTCTTATCCAAATAATATCTCTGACGAATCTAAGAAGACATGTTATGGCACCGTTCTAAGGCTTTCTAACCAGGATTGCAATAAATATGTAACTTATATTATTCTTGGCTAAGGTAGGTTGTCATATGATGAGATTTAAAAGGACTACATGAATTGGTTGATGATCTTGATCTAAGTAGTCCAAGAGCTACTCTACATATTACTAAATTTACAGGTGATTTAATTATCGTAATATGTGCCATCCTAAGTTACAGTATGACATTTGAGGATATTTTGAGATGTACTAAGGATATTTTATCGAAATGCTACAAGAGATCGAAATCTATTCTGCTGATATTGTTCATAGTTTGACTGAATCGAAAGAAATACAATATGTTGAAGTTATGGTTATAGGTTAAGGTATGATAACTAAAATAAGGGTATGTATGAATCAGCTCACCAAGACCCTTCACGAGATGAGGTATATACTATAGTTGAAATCAGCATACCATGTCTCATTCAAAATATGTCTTGCTGAGAATCTTCATACTAAAACTTGTCTGATGGTGAGAAGTCCAAGAATGTTTTACTATATAATATTAACAGGATGCAAATCTTATACTGAATCCTTATATTCAATATAGTACTCAGATGTTGGTACAACTATAGTATAGGCTGAATAATTAATTGAATCATTGTGTTAAAGACAACATAAATAATACAAATCAGCCAGATTGTATGAAAAAACCATATCTTCGAATTACACCACTATCACATCACACAAATCACAATGTCACCTCTAGTATTGGACTAATGATGAATACCTTTGCTGGAAAAACTACTTGTTCCAAGATGAAATGTCTTACATTATTGTAGGTTTCTTTCTTTAAATGTTGATGACACTTTGATCTGCAATCCAAGATTGTGGTGATGCACAACCTTGCTACTCAACCATGGTAAAAGACACAATACGAAGCCTTTGTTAAGGAGTTTTCATACCCTAACTCCTTTACTAAAGACAATCCCTAACCATAGGCTTAACGAAGATCTAAATACAAAATTTAACAAGGTTAAACATACCCAGAATGATAACTAAAATAAGGGTATGTATGAATCACCTCACTGAGACCCTTCACTAGATGAGGTATATACTATAGTTGTAATCAGCATACCATGCCTCATTGAGAATATGTCTTGCTGAGAATCTTCATACTAAAACTTGTCTGACGGTGACAAGTCCAAGGATGTTTTACCATATAAGATTAACAGGATGCAGATCTTATACTAAATCATTATATTCAATACAGTACTCAAATGTTGGTACAGCTATAGTATAGCCCAGATAATTAATTGAATCTTTGCGTTAAAGACAACATAAAGAATACAGATAAGACAGATTGGAATAAAAGCAAAAGCCCAGACTTCGGAGTAAGATTGGAAGATTCCCTGATTTACTACAAGGATAGGTCCATGATATGATCCTCTCATGAATTGTTGGTTACTGATGATGAAGCTCTTTTAAAGCTACCTTCGGGATTTAAAGAAAATAAATAAGATACTAATGATTAAATTTTGAGTAAAGGTATGTCTTATCCCTCCGCGCAAGTATAGCAAAAGAAATTTCTGTTTTTCAAAGTG
This sequence comes from Pinus albicaulis, assembly GCA_034641835.2. Lineage (NCBI taxonomy): Eukaryota > Viridiplantae > Streptophyta > Pinopsida > Pinales > Pinaceae > Pinus > Pinus albicaulis. Next base: position 366,853,976 of record CM076574.1, on the reverse strand, counting down.
CACTTCCAGAATCATACCATGCTTGATTGCATTAATAAATTATCTTCAAATTTAAATGGATATCATGCTGAGAAAATTTCCAGATGGATACTTTGGGGGAAATTCTAATCATATGAAATATTGTAGAATCATCTATGGGAAGACAAGCTTAGGATTATGGTCTCCCTGAGTAAGAGGGAGTAAGAGAAGTTAAGTATTTTATTTACCAAGATTTGGAATCCTAAAATGCAGAAGTCCAAGGATTTCTCAGTGCTGCTAAGATATCTGTTGCTCGAATGTCGAGTTGTAAGTCAGTATGTCTGTTGAAGCTTGTTAGTAAGTTGTGTGCCTTCATATATACATCTATATGCTTTTGGGTGGAGAAATGAGGCTCCTATTGATGTACTAGTCATCAATGCAATCATCAAGAACTAGTCTTGGTTTTCAGAAAGAAGTCTCGCACTATTCCCTACATGAAGTGATCCTTGATTCAAGATTGAGCTCTAGGAGCTCCTAGGGGCTTTGGGTACGTATTGAGCCATGAGAGACCATAGGGTGACTGATTCACCTTCCCCTGTGATACCCCATGGTGGTTGACATGTGTGTAGGGTGAGGGGTTCACCTTCCCCTACGATTGCGAACACATGTGTGTAGGGTGAGTGGTTCACCTTCCCCTACGAGTGATGAGATATGCATAGGATGAGTGGTTCACTTTCTCCTATGGCATATGAAAAGGATGAGGATTTATAGCATAGAATTGTATGCCTCCGTGTGGTGCAGGAATTTTGGTTTATGAGTTGCCCATGTGAAGAAAGGCAGTGCTTGTTTTGGATTTTTTCATGATTTCTGAACTTGTACAACATGGTGTGTTGTCAAATCTCCCTGTTGTATAAACATGTTGAAAAAATTAGTACTTTCAGAAATCAACCCAAATCTTGAAGTTGTTTGAGTGTTCCTTTTTTTGTTTGAGGCCCCATTTCACACAACATTATGGAGAGAACAAGCCATTAAAGTAGATATTTTGAAAGGTGAATTGATGCCCATTTTTACCAGGTGGAAGATGGTGGAAAGCAGGAGACACTGTTGAAGATGAAATTTGGGACGTCACTTTGATATCTGCACTGCAGCAAATATGTATGCTTATAGCTCCCGATAAGATCATATTATTTGCTGCATTTTCTGCTCTACAAAAGTAGTACTGGATATCAGATTTGGCCTTCCTTCCTATTCAGCAATTTCTCATGCTGGCCACATCTTGATCCACTCGCGGCCAATTTTAGCACAGAGAAGTTGAAAAATTTTGGGGTGCCTGCAATTGGGCTTCCACAATAATTCACAATAGCACCTCTCAGAAGATTCCATGCTTCTTTCTCAGGATCAACCGTAGGTGACGACGCCGTCAGGACCTCCTACCGACATAGACATAGGTGTCAAAGACTTCTTTCAAAGCTTTTCGGAACCATCACCCTTGCCCGATTATGGATTTCGACGTGACAACAAATATTTTCAGGAACTATTTAGGATATTTAGTTGATCTACTAAAGACAAATTTGTGAAATTCTCTCTGTGTTGATGATATATTTCTCACAAAGGATGATAACCTCTTTAGTGTAAGAGGGATTTGATTGAAAGTGTTACATGAGCTTGATAAAATACTTGTTGAGAATGTGGCATGATGGATTGTGAGCCCATGGCTACTTCCTTGATGAAGAAAAAGTTGCAAGAATATGTTTTTGAGCAAAGAAATGGCATTGATAGGTTGTTGGTGTTCACTTTTGTTCAAAGCTTTGGCTAAAGCTGGACGAATAGCTAGATGTTACTAATAAAAGAAGTATTGAAATCCATCATGGCTACCTTTCTTCTTTTGAGTAGGTTGAAGATTATGTAAGAAGCCTAGAATGGCTAAGGATCCCTTTGAGAGGGATAATTGGTTTGATAGCATCATCAGGTTACCGTAAGACCTATGTGGTTAGGGAATTTGGTTCTGAGGCTTGCAATCATGAGGTACAAATTTCATCTCTCCTTGAGAGGATATTGACGATGTACAAATTTCATCTCTCCCTAAGAAGAGATTAATTGTGTACAAATTTCATCTCTCCCTAAGAGGAGATTGATGGTGTACTATTTTCATATCTCTTCAGAGGAGATTGATGGTGTACTATGTTAATCTCTCCTAAGAGGAGATTGATGGTGCATTATTTTCATCTCTTCTGAGAGTAGATTGATGGTGTATTGTTTTTTTTTCATCTCTCCTCTTGTGAGCCCCATGGTGTATGGTGTAATGGTGTAATGGAGATGGTGCATCGAGAGTTCCTCATCTACTACCTTTATATGCTCCAGACATAATGGTGCTGTTGAGAATATTATATTAGGCATTTTCTCATCGAGTGACAAGTACTCTTAAGAGGGAAAAGTGGTCAATATGGCCTAAGTTTCCTATCAGGATCAGATACTATGTATTTGATCGCACCAACCAAGCCATGAAAGAGGCCAGTGAAATTGAATCATATCATTTTGGAGAGATAAGATTCAGGAAACATGATCTTGAATATTTGGTTATTATTCATTGTGTTGTTGTCAACCAGATGTGGTCTTATACTCATGAGAGGGATACTAATGAGGAAATATTGAAGAGACTTATTTATCCATTGAGGTTAAAGAAAAGCTAAATCAAGGACCTCAGAAGAAGGCCGAACAAACCCATGCTTCACCTATTGTCAACCTCCAGGAAGAAGTTGAAAAGCTCCAGAGGGTGTTAGAACAGGTGAAGGAGATGAAGGAAGCATTGGAAAAAGAAGCAGACAGACTCAAGAGGAGGATTGAAGAAGAGCAAGAAACGAAGGAGGCAGAAGAACCGAGAAGGAAAGCAGAACAAGATGACCTGGTGAAACAATTGGCTTTGGAAAATGAACAAAGAATCAAGCAGCGGGAAAAACAAATGAAAAGAGATGAAGAGCTTCATAGGAAAATAGATGAGGAACTCCAAAAGAAGAAGGAATAAGCTATGTGGAAAGATAAAAGGATTTAACACCTTGGCATTCCATCATCTCCGAAGATAAACCCCACTCCTCAGTCTCCAGTTGAACCATGTAAGATTGAAGAAATGGAGAAGGAGCAATTTTTCCCCATGACCATGGCTAACCTAGCAGTATTATTGAAAACATTCAATTATGAATACAAGAAGAACAAAGTCAACAGGAGAGTTTCCAAAATGATAAGGTTGGGAGAGAAATTGTCACTGAGGAGGTTCTCATTCATGAAACAACAGCTGATCCAGAGATGACTATAGGTGCCAGTATTACCATGGCCCAAGCAACAGGTGATAATGTTGCCATGCTGAAGAGAAAGGCCTATGTTGCTCAGTTGGAACTCAGTGCTGCTGAGAAAATAATTACAGAGCTAGAATTCCAGCAGCAAGGTGAACTAGACTCAGTTAAAGAGTTCAAAGGGAAATCACTTGAGATTAAAGAGGAACTGAGTACGATTCAGAAATAATTCTACAGGAGAATTCAGGCATCAAAGATAAAACTCCTAAGTTTGATGATTATATAAAGAGGATGGTGCCTGTCAAGGAATAATTGGAGAATATTATAAATATGCTAGATGACATCATTCAATGGAAAATACAGTATCCTAATGAGGGGGTAGACATTCCTCAGCTCCGTGACTTGGAGAAAATAATTTGTTTTTCTAAAGCTTGTAAATGTCTCGAGAGGGCTAGAGCCTTAGAGGAAAAGGCTGAGGAAGCTTTCAAAATTTGCTTCAAGTTTGGAGGAGAGGTTAATTCAGTCTTAAATAAATTCAAGTTTCTGATGTTCCAGTCAACCTCTGGTCCTGTAACTGTGGATCAGTGCATAGAATAAAAGGAGAGAGTGATAGACAACTACAAGCAGGAGATCCAGGCATTAAAAGTTATCACCAGGGACAGCACAATTTATATGAAGATTTTCATAATAAAATGCTAATCCAAATTAAAAGGAAGGTGTCTCTGTCTCTAACAAGGTTTGCATAGGTATGAGGCTATGGCAGTAAGCGAAGAATGTTGAATAGTTAATCTAGGACCTGGGTTAATCTAACAATTCTTTTTTCCCTTTATCTCATATAATTTTATAAAAATAATTTCATATAATTTTATAAAAAAATTGGCCAGATGAGAAGTTTCTATTTCTCTCAAAGCCTAAAAGATATTAAATTTTTGGCACTGTGCTCAAATGGTTTTAAACTTCATAAGGTCACAACTCCACTAACATTTACAAGCAACCTCATAACATAAATAAGCAAAGAGAGATGAAATCAAAAAAACCATCATATACATACTTAAGTGTCTTGTCGTAGCTTCCAGTTGCAAGCAAGTTCATTGCTCGAATCCATGCAATTTCCTTAATAGGTGCATCATGCATAGCCACATTCACTGGCTGGCCCCTAGTCAACAATGGCCACATTTTAGCTTGTTTATCACAGCCAACAGAGAAAATAGCAGTGCCATCGTCTTTCCATGTCAAGCTTCCATGTCGAGCAGAGAACCTGCATACGAAGCATTACATAATAAAAAAACTTAGAAGGACACTCTGAAACTTCAATAATGGTTCTTGCCATATGTAATACAGCCCTAGTTCCTACAATCATATTACAACTTCTGGATACAATTTAGAAGAAAAAATAACAGGCACTAAAATTCCAACCACAATCTGAAGCACCTCACCGGTTGGTCATGTGACATTGCGGCTTTTGGCATGCCAGCCCCAGTTTGAAGGACCTTTCAAAATATAACATGGCAATCTAAGTTCCAAAAAATAACAGAATATCAAAACAAAACACCAGTCAAAATTATTACAATCACTATCCCCAAAATCTTAGATGAACGAGAAATGCTTTCAGTAAATGGAGATAGTTTAGAACATGATGAAGCATAGAAGAATGCCTAAATTCACACTTACGGCGGCCTAAATCCCTCCTTTCTACCTGTTAAAGGTCTCCGGAAACCATCACTGCACAGAATCTCTGAAAGCTTTGTTTTCGCAAAAATGTTTAATGGCCAAAACTGCTGAACCCTCAAATCTCCAGGAACCCTGTGCTCGTGCCTTAGCTTTCCCTCCAATTTATAAGCCGCCAAAGTTCAAATGTTTCACACACCCACCAAAGTTAAAATGTTATAATTTTTTGACATATGTTTTGTCATATTAAAAATAAATACAAGTTGTAAAATTTTATTACTTTAAAATGTTAGAGCATTACTCTATATTTTTTAAGCATATTTTTTTTGTCATTAAAAAAATAGCTATTGAGATTAATCTAGGGTAAATAGAGCTAATATTTGTAATATTTGTAATAATATATTTTTAAGACATTAGTGAGACCTTAATTGTTTGTAGGACTCTTATTGTAATCTTACCTTATTGTGATCCCATTGTTTGTAGAAATTTTATTGTGATCTTATTGTTTGTAGGACAAAGGACTTGAGTTCACTAAACTCTACAAAGGTTTACATACTCTACCCCTTTAAATTTGAACCTATGACATCTTATGAGGAAGCACATGTTCTTAAGCATAAAAAAGTTGACAATTTGCTCCAATATTCAAATATTAGGACCCATGGTCATCCAAAGGTAGAAGCTTCTACTAAAAAAAATCCATAGATAGACCTGAGGTTTGAAGGGGATTTTATTATGAAAAAACATAAATGGAAACATAGAAAAGATATTTCAAAGAGTAGAGTAGTAGAACAAAATCCAAATTCTATTAATGGATGAAATAGAAAATAACTATAAATTGCAAAGTGATACACACTAAGCGGAATGGAGGTAGCTTCTTTATGAAGAGAGATGTGTCAACTACTCTTAATCAAAAGAAAACATTACAAGATGTCAAAACTACCTTTGAACATAAAGCATGATGTCCTAAGATCCAAAAACTCTAAAATCCAAAACCCTAGCCCTAGGAAATGGCGTGCCAAAAATAACATGGGCCCAAAGAGGCTAATTGATATATCAACTTCATGGGGCTACAATGTTTGCATGCAAACTCCATTTAGGAAATTTGTTGGACCAATACAATCCATACTATGTGTCTTTAGCCTATGACAAATGCCAAAAATGCAAGGGAAGTGCCCAAAAAAGGCACCAGAAGTTTGAGACCTAAAACATTATAATATAACTACCAAGATGTGGAATAATGTTGAATCAATGTAACAAGTGGGTGGTCACTAGAATTCTATTGAATCAATTTTCCCCCCTTATGAATAAGTGGTCCATTTTGTGTTAAGTTCCTTCATCAAGTGGGGAAAGTTTTGTTGAATATGGCTCCTAGTGAGACAAGTGTGCCAAAGTAGGAACATGAGGTGCCTATGAGAGGTGGAAAATATGGTTGAAGTAGCTCCACATTAAGTATAAGGTTCAATCCAAAGAAAAGGGAATTTTTTACTAAGCAAACGGGAGATAACAAAACACATGTTTTGGGCACGAGAAATGTTATTTTAACTGGAGGTCTAAAATTTAAAAGAAAAATGAATACTCCCGCCCTCGATTTTTTGAAACATCATTTTTAATATTATGCCTTCAAATATCATTTTCATATCATACCCATTGTTATTCTTGTGGATGTTGAGCGCACTCTGTGATTCTTTGTAATGTCAATAATTGATTTAAAAGGAAGCTTCAAAAATCAATTCAATTTCATTCTAATAAATTTATTTTAAAAACATTGATGGTGAACCACACAATGAGTGGTTCGAAAGGTGTGTACCTTAAAAATTTTATGTGATTTATCCGGAAGATTTTTTAAAGAAATTAATTAATTAATTATTAAAATAAAATTGAGATAAAATAATAAATTTAGGAGAGGTTTTTGCAACCCATGGTTTTTCTCATGGTATTCCACCTTGCCAACAAGGGGGAATTAACCCAATCGTAGGTCCCAACTAGACCTGTCGCTCTCATTTGGAATGGCTAATCCCAATGGGTTTTAAGGATTATTATAAGGGTTAGGGGCATAATTAGTTAGTGGTTAAGGGATTAAGGATTAGGGGCTTAGGGCTTAGGGCTTAGGGGTTAGAGGTTTAGGGTTTAGAGGTTAGGGGAATAATGAGATAGTGGTTAAGGGGTTATGGATTGGGGGCTTAAGGGTTAAGGGGTTAGGGATTTAGGAGCTAGGGGTTAGGGGATTTAGGAGCATTTATGGGTTAGGGGGATAATGAGTTAGTTGTTAAATGGGTTAGGGGTTAAGGGAATATTATGCATTTAGAGGTTAAGGGGTTAATATTATGCATTTATAGGTTTATGTTTTAGGGGGTTAAATGGGTTAGGGGTTAAGGGGTTATAGGTTTAGGTTTAGGGGGTTCAATGGGTTAGCGGTTAAGGGTTCATGGGTTAGGGGTTAAGGTTTTAGAGGTTTATGGTTTAGGGGTTAAATGGGTTAGGGGTTTAGAGGTTTAGGGGGTTAAATGGGTTAGGGGTTGGGAATTAGTTTGTAAGGGGTTAGGGGTTAAGATGATAGTTTCATTGGTCTCTGTTTTTGCACAATAGTTGATTATTCTTTACGTCTCAATGTAACAATTTTGTAAGTATTGTTGCTTGTTGCCATGTATTCTTTATTTATTAATTTATAGTATTTGTTAGCCATTGCTTTACATTTATTGATGAAATTGTCTATTGTAATCAAACCAAATGTATGTTCAATCTCCAGTTTCAAACTCAGCCACAGTGTTGTCACACAATTTAAGTCTAGAGAATGACCATCTAATGAAGTCTTAATAGCCATACTACACCTCATGACTACTCCAGAAAATCTTAAGTTCAAGTGTCCCACATTCATGAGAAATTTGGCTCTTATACTCTTGCTCCACCTGACTGTGTCCTGGAAATACCCTTGTTTATTGCAAAAACATCCTAATGTTGTCAACCTTGTCCCTTAACAGACGAAGGAAACATATGTGACTGAGAGGAATGGAAAGCACTACAAAGTTGAAGAGAGTACAAAATACTAATATGGTTTAAAGGATAAGCTTGAAGAATGTAGCAGTGTTGAAACAACTAAAAGTTGTCCCAAACAAATAGTTGATAATGCGAAACCTTCTTCTGTACCAGTCAATAAAGACTACATTCATGTGAGAGCAAGAAGAGGCCAAGCGACTGATAGTCATAGCCTGGAAGATAGGGTATGGTTCCCCCTTTTTGATGAAATATTTGATCTACAATTTTGTCTATCGAAGATTAACCATTTTAACCTTGCCAACAAGGAAAAATTAACCCAATTGTAGGTCCCAATATGTCATGATATATATTAACTATAGATATATATGAGAATGAATAATAAAGACATAGATTGATAGAGGTGGCGAGACAAGGGGAGTCACAAGGGAGAGAAGGAGATAAACTGAAGGAGGAGGGAGAGAAGGAATGGAGAGATAAAGAGAGAGGGAGAGGAGTGAGAGAGGAAGAGAAGGGTAAGAGAGGGATATAGTGACACAAATTAGATGGAAGGGGGGCAGAAATAAGGATAGAGGGAGGGATATAGTGAGAGGATTGGAGGGTAGAGACAGAGAGAGAGAGAGCGAGGTAGGAGAGAAAGGGAGAGAGAAGAAGGACAAGAGATATGACTTAAGAGAGAGGAACCAGTATCATAGAAGAAAGAATATGTGACCAAATTACTCTATATTGAGATGGGAAGTGACACAAATTAGATGGAAGGGGGGTAGAAATAAGGATAGAGGGAGGGATATAGTGAGAGGATTAGAGGGTAGAGACAGAGAGAGAGAGAGCGAGGTAGGAGAGAAAGGGAGAGAGAAGAAGTACAAGAGATAGGACTTAAGAGAGAGAAACCAGTATCATAGAATAAAGAATATGTGACCAAATTACTCTATATGGAGATGGGAGATAGGGGCACCCTACCTACCTACTAAATGTCTAAACCAAATGTGGTGTAAACGTCTGTAATGGTGGTCGATTATACGAGGAGAGGATTTTATGAGGAGGCACTAGATTTTTAATGTGATGGTCTATGCAAATAGCTTGTAAGGCCCATTCATCAGGGTATTTGATGAAACGAAATGATTACCGATGATCACCAACTAATGGTACCTGCAGATATTTACTCTAACAATTCTACAGTTTTCCTATGCCAACAATTATACAACATTTTAACTTCATGAATTAGTCTCCTTTGTTCTCTTAGCTGATTCTATAAGCACTTATTGTTGTTGTCAAAGCTTTTACTCTCTAGTCCCATTGAGCTATTTTAGTTATTTGTGGACATTGATCTATTTTCATTTCATTTCTTCAATTTTTCTGACTTTTATGCATTTCCTTTGGCCAGTGCCTTATTTCTTACCTATGTTTTTTCTGCTTAAGCATTCCACCGAGCTAGAGCAATAGGGGCAGCAGGAGCCACACAGTCCAACCAGAGCCTAGTAGGGGTAGCAGAAGCCACGCAACGCTGACGCAGGCCCAGTCAGGGCAGCGCAGGGGTAGTCTAAGCCCTTCAAGTGTGACGCAGGCCCTTACTGAGCAACGCAGAGGATGATGTAGGCCAGTTAGGCTGATGTAAAGGGATTTAGAGCAACATATTACTGTCATTTCTATTTCTCTATTGGGTGAACCAATTTTGGTGCCCAGGATTGTTGTACTTAGATTTTACATAATAATGAAAACCCTCCAGAGCTAGCTGCACCAATTTTCCCACACTAGGTTTTTTCCGGGGATAGTTGTCCAGAAAATCCGTGTGTCACTTTGTCTATGAGCATGTTATTCAGTATTTGATCTGTATGTGTAGGTTGCTAGTTGTATTTACTATTTACTTCGCTAAGTTATTAAATATTTTAGAAATTAACTTGTAACTTAATTCAAGTAGGAGAAGTAAATCAAGATACTGCAATAGGGTTTCTTAGATTAAGAAACTTTCACATTCCCTATGTCTAGCCCCATTAGGTCACCTAGGGCAACAATTTCCCAGGAATCTAGCTAGAGGAAAACTTTTATCTCCTAGAGGCAACTACGTTGCTGGGTGCCCTCACTCTCCTCAAAACTTGGGCCAATTCTGACGATGGAATATCCGGATACCTCAAGCCCTAGCTCTAGGATCAAGTTTTGCCTAGGTGTTCCAAAGGATAGAACCTAGTAGGATCAATTTGACCTATCGAAGTAAAAACACTTGTCTAATCCTTTCCCATCACCTTGTACAGGATAGGAACATCATTGGTTGCTAAATTCCATCCCCGAACCTGAGTTGGGTCCACTTGGCCCCGTGTGGTCCCATTTGGTGTCAAAGGCATTTCATCAAGGACCATTTGGGAATCCAAGTTCCCAAAGGATTTTAGGGATTTAGAACTTCCTTCATAAGTCTTATTCTTCTCCCTCAACCCTTCAATCCCCCTCCTCTCTCCCTAGAAGATAATTCCCTTGCTTAAAAGGAAAGCAAGTCCCAGTCTCTATTTTATCTTAGGGAAAGGGTTTCGAGGGTCACTTCCCACCTATTCATTGATCTATACTCTACAAGTGACTTCCTAAACTACCGGGAATCCACCCATCAGTGAAAGTCCGTGAAGAGCAAGGGGATTAGCTGTGGTGACAATGGGCTAAGCCTCCATCGTTTCCCTTGTCCTAGCAGTTGCCCTCTTAGGAACCCCTTTTAGATCCACTACTAGTTTGAGTGGTAACAAGTTTTTCACAATTCCATTTGTGAACAACTCTTTGGTATGCCCACTTTTGCCATACTACAGCTCCAAGATGAGAATTCCAAGGCTATGGAGGCTTCCCTTCTTCTCACTGAATCAATCCTCTACAATATAGTGAACTAGGGCTAGTTGGTTGGCCCACTTGACTGTTACTTTAGTCCTTCAAAATCTGCACATCCTTAGGCCCTATACACCTTCCCTTCTACCAATTTTGTTTTCCTTCACCAAAACAAGAGTCAGGGCTCTTCTTTTATAGTAACCTAAAAACCGTCCAATTGTACTTGGCCTACCATCAATCTGCCCAACCACAGTCAATTATTTTTACTAATCTAGGGCCCACAATATTGTCTTCATATAGGGCTCTTCAAATCTGCCACCTAAAAATGGTTTGAGACCTCTCAAGATAATTGTTCTTGTGTATCGAAAATTTTATCTTTGTTGTCCAATCTATGAACAAATATGAACTACTCCTCTTATCATACTTCTAACAATCTGTAGATGACTGAACTAGGGTCACAATTCAGCCACTAACAGTCCATTTGCTAATTTTTTATAGGTTTCTTCAGATCTTTGTCTAAAACTCTTTGGAAATTCCACCAAAATCAACTCCTCTGCATGTCAATCCATTCTTCATATGGCACATTTCTTCTGCATGCTCAATCTTCTGCTTAGGCTCCACCCTCCTTTGGATATGTTGTCTCCACACATACTAAATCTGCAAACCATATTCCAGATCTGTGGTCTTTATTGCAGAAATAAACCTCTCTCTAAGAGTCATAGCCCATCTTCTTCTACGCAAATTTGTCACAGTCTTAAGGTCATAACTTATGAACTAAACATGCTAGGAAATTGTCCTAACTAGGGCATTATATTTATGTACTTCTAATTGTTGTAGAACAAACCCTATCCACACATTGAAAGAACATGACTCTTGCCTCCATAAGAGACTTGACCTAGCTCATATGGATCCATAGATTCTGGGAATTTGTTTGACTAAATCTTGACATGAACTTCAGATCTCAATGTCAACCCTCAAAATAGGGTTAACTCAGTCAATATTATGCCTGCGTCGACTTCTGTTATGGCTCTAAATTACAGTGCAAGCCCTCCTCCATTTATGTTGGTCTTTATCACAGACCTTGCGGCCTACTAACCACCACAAGGAAAGATGGTATCAACCCTCTCTTCTATTTCATGTAGACAATCTAAACAATGGGATTCAATCTGATATTGTAATCATGTACTAAAACAAGATACCGAATCCTTCCTACAATTTTTGGAAACAAAACACAATCGCACAATCACATATAAGTAAGAGAAACAAGTTATCAATCACACAACACAAGATGTATCTGGGGAAGAAACTGCTCAAAACCCTCTATCTATATTTTTTATTAAGTCAAGGAATCATGAAACAACACAATGCTTAATCTCTCTTGAGATTCTCCAGCACTCTGCCAATTGTCTCCTGCTGATCTAGGAAAAATTGGTCCAGTACTTAGCCAATTCTCAGCCTTCCTTTAGCTTGCCTTCCTCATGCAATTCCTATGGAATTATCTCCATATTAATTAGGAAAATCAACCTTCCTTGATTGTGCAATCCATCATGGCATCCCAATGACTTTATAATTACACACGGGAAATTTTCTATAAATACAACTGATAGTTATGTTCCTCTGAATTGTGTTACAATAAGGATCAAGGGTCTTTTTATTATTTAAAATAAGATAAAACCCTAAACAACCAAAACCCTGTCCTGAGGAGATGTAACACCAAGATTTTATGGGCCCCGTTGGGGTTAGTTGGGCATCCAAATTCTCGGGGTCATAACTTGGTCATATGATCTTTGTTTGACGCACATGGTACCTCGTTAGAAAGATATCTCCGAGGACTACAATTGCTAATACGATTTCTATGAAATTTCTAAACCTTTCATGCCCAAAAAACATCGTTTGGGGCCTCAAAATGACTTCAAAAGTTTAGGACCCGAAAAACTAACAAAAATAATAAATTGTGCTATAATTAAGGAAACTAAAAAATTGAAAGAGACAATGGCGAGGGCCCAAGTGGAATAGGCGGGTGGCCACCAATATCCACCTCGATCACCTTAAATCAAATTTCTTGAGCTAACTCAATCATCATGACTTAGTTAATTGACACAAGTTGTTATGAGACAAAATTACAATTTATTGTCCAATTTATTTAAGGGAAAAATAAATTAGACGCCTCACATTCCTCACTCCTGGTACATCGAAATTCCTCACCAGTGTGCGTGCATTTTTTTTGTCCTTTCTAGTCATCAATTTCATTGTTTCTTGTTGCAAATTTCAACACTCCCTCTCAAAAAGAAAGGAATTCAATCTATCCCCATCCAATACCTTTGGAATGTTCTACATGCTACACTTCTCTAGTGTTGTTTGCACCTACAAATCCTGAAATTGAATAGCCTCTGAAAAAATTGAATCAGTATAATGCATCTGTCATCAGAGTCTTCTGACTGCTGCTAGCTACTGCACATGTCTAGTACTGAATTCTTTGCAGTACTGCTGACATATGCATCTGTGCCCTTTAAACTGTTGCTAACTCTATTTGTGCTCCAGTATTTGACATATGTCACTCTGATTTCTGTCTTGCTAACATATGAATACATCAATCCAGCTGATCCTTCCTACTACTGATGTACTGTGGGCTCCTCGTAGCCAGGTTCGATCCATGAGACACGCCATCTCAATGGACCTTGCCCAAATTTCTTATCTTGGGATTATGTATACACATAACCCCACCTTACACCTCGAGGTATAGTTTCTCCCTCTTCGCATCTGGCTCGAAATTTCCCCCTCATGGAGGTCTCTTCTTGAGTGGACACTTCCACTCGGTCTCCTCTCCGCTTCTCCAATTGTGGCAGCTACTCCACAACCTTCTGAGACTGCTTCTCATGAAGTTGCATGTTGAGAGGTAATTTATGCTCCCTCTAAATCACCAAGTCTCTAACTTCTGCCTTTCTCCTCAAAGATTTGCATGCATCTGGTACCTCAAGTGCATATAGGTTTTTGACTCGCGCACAGTGTAATTATCCTGAAGTTACAAAATTTTTCTAAAAAAGAGTTGATTTTAAATCGATGATATCTCCATCATTCGAGCTCCAATTTGACAGATTTTTTTTTTCCATTTGGGTAGATTTTCACAAGGAATCCAAATATTCTATTTATTTTCAAAAATTTTACACCAAAATCTTCAGATATTCTCTACAAAATTGTCGCCAAAAATATTCCTGCTCTGATACCATGTATAAAATCTAACCAACGAGATTCAATTTGATCTTGCAATATTCTAAAACAAGATACTAAATCCTTCCTACAATTTACGAAAACAAAACACGATCGCACAATCACATATAAGTAAGAGAAATAAATTATCAATCGCACAACAACATGATGTATTTGGGGAAAGCAACTAATCAAAACCCCTCTATCTTTATTGTGTATTAAGTCAAGGAATCATGAAATAATACAATGCTTAATCTCTCATGAGATTCTCCAACACTCTCTCAATTGTCTCCCATTGATCTAGGAAAACTCGATCTAGTACTTAGCCAATTCTCATCCTTACTTTAGCCTTCCTTGCTCATGCAATTCCTAGGGAATTAACTCCTTATTAATTAGGAAAATCAGTCTTCCTTGATTGCGCAATCCATCATGGCATCCCAATGACTTTATAATTGCACATGGGAAATTTTCTTTGAATACAACTAATAGTTATGTTCCCTTTAACGTCTGTCTCAACTGGGTATTCCTTGAAACTGGCATGCATGCAACTATTAATAGCAAACTATCAGTTATCTGATTGATCACTCATTGTGAATTAAACTAATTTAATTCACTGGACCTCTCACTAGCTCATCACTTAATTATAACTAGTTAAACTGATTTTAACTCATTTAATTGAGCTAATTACACTTGCACCCCACTAATGCATCAACTGCAACTAGACCCCAAAAATATTAGAATCCCTCTAGATGCCTCATATTAGACCCTCAACTCGAATTTCTTGAGCTAACTCGGTCATCATGAATTAATTAACTGACAGAAGTTGTTATGAGATGAAATTAAAATTTATTGTCCAATTTATTTAAGGGAAAAATAAATTAGATGCCCCACATTCCTCACTCCTGGTGCATCAAAATTCCTCACCAGTGTGGGTGCATTTTTTTTTGTCCTTTCTGCTTTCCAATCTCACTATTTCTTGTTGCAAATTCCAACATTTCAAATTTTGATGCGGCCTTCACACAAAGAGACCATTGAAATCAAATGCCCAGATTCTCACGAGAAACCTCTCTTAAGCTTGATCTGCCATAAGAGAACCAAAAATATGCCATCCTACTTCCTAGTGCAAACCGACCATTAAGGTATGCAACATTCTTCTGAACCCTCACATGATGATCTTGCTCTTCGAGGATGATCATGACCTCCCTTTAGCAACCCTTACTTGGCCCTCGTACTCGACCTAATTTAGGACTACATCTCTCTTCACCCCCTTGATCTACCAGATAGTGAGAATACATGTCAAACATGCTAAGATGTGCCAAGTGATAAGGCATGCCAAGATGTGCAAGGGTGTGTCAATGCATGTCAGGGACTGTCAAGACAACAAAAGGGAGAAAAAAGTTAAACTACAAGGAAATGAACACATAAGAGGGTTAATAAGTCATCAATTTACCTTTTCCAAGAGGGGCATGCTAGGAACACTAACACTAGGCGGAAATAGGTGCCAAGTGCAAAGTCTTAGTGCATTCTTAGTGCCAAGTATTCCTTTGTTTCTTCTCATATAATTTCCAACAATTGATCATCACAAATAAATTTAATATTAAACCATGCTAAATCATACCAAGGCATCTCAACATATTCCATACATGCTAAGGCTTTCCAAGTGCCAACACGTGCTAGAGAGTGATAATTCATGTTGATGAGTGTTAAGGATTACTAGGAAAAAACATTAAGGTAGCATTGGGTAAAAATTCATGGAACTTAATAAATACAAGGAACGTGTACTGCTAGATACTAATGTTAATGGTCAGTGTTAGTTGTCATGCCAAGGAGGGAGTGACGAGGTATGCTAAGCATTGGTAAGGCATGCTAGGGAATATCAAGGATTGTTAATAATTCCCAAAGTGTGCTTGGGGGTTCCAAGGTGTGCTAATTATATCATGTGCCAATTAATAGTGCCAATATATGCCAATACATGCTAGGTGCTAAGGATGTGGCGCAGGGTGCCAAGGTATGTCAATATGTGTCAAGGTGATGCAGGGGCATTGGAGTTTGGCTAGCAATGTGAAAGATTGTTCACATGTTGTGGCTAGATAGGTTCAAAAAATTCATTTACTGATGGGTGAAAGTTAGTTTTTCTACGAGGGTTGGATCCCTCAACAATTTTTTAAAATCTATTCTATAATAGATAGGCTTGAACTAGTATTTAGGGGAGGTTGAACAATTTTGATTTGTTTGAGCTTATTTAGGTTTAGTTGATGAAATCTAGGAAGATATGTTGTAATTAGGAGTTTTTTTTTAACTAGAATAATTCAATCCTAAGAAGGAGGTCGGTTGCATTGTAACAAAACTATAAAATGTAACCTTTGGAACAAAGGAATTCGGAGCTGGCCGTGGAAGAATTGATTGTGAGAATTTGATCTCTGTTTTGAATAAAATTATAGAGTTTATTTATTTGGGTTACTTGGAAATTTCCTGGAGGTTCATCCCCTTTCTAAAATCCATTTAAATTCATGTTCTCTGTGTATAAATTGAGTGTATTAACCTCTGTATAAAATACTGGGAGAATTCGAATAAGTTCTGGTTTTCTTTGTTTGTGATCGGAATCGAGAATTTGAAGAGATTCGGGGTTTTACTTGAAGATCGGCAGTGATTATAGGTCTTTTTTTATTGAGTTATACAATGAAAGAATATTTTTATGCGGAATTGAAGTTGAACGAATAAAAGGCGAAAAATCATGTTTAAGCGCGATTTAAACCAAAGATTTGAGGTTAAGTGGTTTTGGAGAAACCACTTACACTGTTGTCGCACCACTTTTGGATGGTGGGCAGTTTTATTCATTTGGAATGAGATCCAATCATAACACGACATTTCATAGGTGAAATTCCACCCATTTCGCATAACTTCTGGTTGATAGATTTCTGGGGTTGTTTGAACACGATTGTCGTTCGACCTTAGGCGCTGGAGATCCTACGGTATTCGCATTGAGAGTTACATGGGGGATAACACAAAGGTATGGAACCGATGTTTATTCCAATAGACTTTTATTAACATGTTTGAAGTTTGGAACCATTGCGAAAGTGTTTAGAGTTTGATTCCGAAGGGTTTTAAATTTTAATATTTCCGAAGGTCTTAATGTTATTTTAGTAGAATTTTACTAAGAGCTGAGAGTTAGAAAATATATTTCTGAGAGGGTTTAAAAGGTTGATTGAAAATGCATTTTAATGTTATGTTCCAGAAGGCTTAAAGCACTATTTGAAAAGTAAAAATATTTTCTTCCGAAGGGTCTTAACATTAGCATGAAGTGATTTGAATGATTTCGAAAGATTTGTAATATTGTTTACAAAGGATTGGTATTATTTAAAGAGGATATTTTAATGTCCCTTTCATTTATAAAATTTCATAAATTTTATGAATGAAACCAATCATAAGGAATAATATCAAACTCCTCCGGAGTTAGAAAGAATTTTAAGCAAGTTTGAAAGGCTCTCCTTAACGCCTGCACCCACACTGCCATCACAAGGCAACAAAAGGAAGAACTAATAAGAGGGTTAATAAGTCGGGAATTTATCTTTTTGAAAAGGGGCATGCTAGGCACACTAATAATAGTTCCCAATACATGCCAAGTGGCATTGTGTGCCAAGTGTTAATCTATGTAAATGCATTCAACCAAGGTATTCCAGGGCATGCTAGGGACTATATGCAACATGCCAACACATGCTAGGAGATTTCCATGTTGTGCTAGCACATGCCACCATGTGCTTGAGCGTCAATGTCATCACAAGATGTTATAGGTACAAAGATGTTCCAAGAAATGTGGGGTGCTAAGTAATGTTAGTGTGTGCCAAAGAATTAATTTAAGGTGTGCCCAGATTGTTGAGGATTGTTAGGTATTTCTCATTAATAGAATTATCAGAGCTCGATTATGTATTAAATAATATATTTCCTACACACAATAGTGGAACTTTATCTAAATGGAATGTTATAGATAATAAACTTAATAGATATGAATCATGTGTTGACTCATAGGAAATCTCTATTTGACTAGTCATTACTTGAGAGAAATGATACACGCTTATTACTTCTTAAAAAATTGACTAACCCTAACCACTATGGCCTTGGACATATTATAAAAAATTCTCCACAATAATGGTATTAAATCATTATCTTTTGACAAAAAATATATTAACAGGCACATAGCGTCATCAAAAACTCATTGGAATGATCAATGATGATGGACATTTTTTTATCATCACGAAAAGTAACAAAAAGAGCATTGGTGAGGGTCATTAAAAGTTCATCACTAGAAGTGTCACCGAAGAGAGAATTAGTGATGGGCCTTTAACGACCCTCACCAAAAATGAAATTTCTTTGGTGATGGACCATAAAGGACCATCACTATATACACTTACAGTGACGGTTTTTGGTGATCGATGATGACAGAAATTTTTTGACCGTCACCAAAAGTAACAAAAAGAGCATTGGTGAGGGTCATTAAAAGTTCGTCACTAGAAGTGTCACCAAAGAGAGAATTAGTGATGGGCCTTTAATGACCCTCGCCAAAAGTGAAATGTCTTTGGTGACGGACCATAAAGGACCATCAATATATACACTTACAGTGACGGTTTTTGGTGATCAATGATGATGGACATTTTTTGATTCGGTGCTATCCGTGTATGCTTGCTTGTATGATGTCATAAGTTGAACATGCATTAGCAGACCATGATTGGTTATACATGTTGAGTGGGTGCATATGGTAAAGTTTTCATTGGGATGGTTGAGGTTGTTGTGCATAAGGTCATTGCATGCAATTAGGTCATCATCATGATATTGATATGTTATGGTGCTAATGTATTGGCTAAGATAGAGCAAGAGATGCAGATCACTAAAGTGACGCTACAACAATGGAATTTGCGGTAAGAGAATACCGTCATACAAGTTTGTATGTTTGGCATTCAGGTATGTGATTTATGGTTGTTGTAATCAATAGGGTTTCTTATATGTTTTCCATTCTATTATTATTATGGTTACATATGTGATAAATTCTAGTTGATCAATGTAGTCATATGCATTATGGTTATGTGCATGCCTTTCATTATATTCATTTATGGTTACATACATGATAGATGTTAGTTAATTATTTTGATCATATGTACATGAGTTGGTTAGTCAAGCATGGTATTAACTTAGTGACTACGTTATATGTTTACTTGTACATAGCTCAATGACTATGTTATATGTTTTTTATGACCATGTTATATGTTAACTTGTTGTTTTTATATGATAGTTAACTTGATGGTTAAGGTTATGACATTAAGGTGTGAGTCGACTTATTTGTGCTATTATGTCATACTATTCTAGGTTGACTATGCATCTGTGATTATTATGCATGAACGAAAAATTATTATGACTTGATGAGGTGATCATCTTAGTTAGTTACTGTAATGGTTATCATGATCTTATTTGTGTTTGAGTTGATGTGCTGTGAATTTATATTGCTCTAAATAGATTGATTGTGCTGACAAGATAACCTCCCCTAAGATACATTAAGGTATGAGTTTTTTTATGTTGTCTACTTTGTAATTAAATGTTTGATTATGTCATTTATTTGGTGTTTGAGTGTTGGTGACTATTATGTTGTCTATTTATCATTGAATGTTTGATCAATTGCATGATATGAGTACATATCTATAAGATTGCATGAAGAAAATATTTTTTTAAGATGGTTGTACTAATGAAATATGCATTGAGGCAACTGATACATATTGGAGTATAAGTAGGTGATAGTTATAGTATTATTATTTTGACGATTAGCTGATTTTTTTATATAAATAACAATAGGGTGATGTGATAGCATGTCGTAAGATTCAATTGCAGCAAGGTAAATAGTAAAAGAGAGGAATTGGGTAAGAATTCCTTGGGATATGTTTGGAAACCCTAATTCAAAACAAATGAGAAATTTGCATGGAAAAAGTGAGTCTTCTTAAACTTAATTTCATCTGAAAATATGTGGATATTTCCTAGATTCATGAACATATATTTGAAAGGTATACCAAATAGTTTCTAGTTATAGCTAGATTTTTCAAGGAATTGGAGTTCCTTGAGAGGTGTACATTTTTAGTTACAAGGCAACGTGACTGGCACAACAAGATAAGGTAACTAGCTGGTTGTTATGTTTATTTATGCACTAAAAATTATTTGTTTATGGAAGTATGATGTAGGGGATTTCTTGGAAAAAGATACTACCATGAAATATTGAAGAAGGATCGGGTTGAGATTTCCTTTGGAAGTATTGGAAATCATGGGGATTGAGTCAGGGTGTTTCTTGCTAGTTTTATGCTTTCAATATTTGTGATTTGTTTGTGCTTCATATGTAGCTTTGTTTATGTTTGGTGCATGATCATGCCACTTTTTGGTGATGACGTATTGCTTTTTTTTTTCATGGTTTTCATCTAGTTGTTTCCTTTTATTTCATTTTTTTTTAGAGTTTGGGAGAGAGAAAAGTTAAGGGAGATTGGGACAAGTTGTGTGGCACCTAACAGGTAATGGAATAACTGGATGAAACTTGAAAGGTAAGAATATGACAACCAGTTGTATTGAATGGGTCCATTGAGGTAAATGGATGGTGGAAATTCTCAATTTTGTGCGTGTTTTGGATTAATAAATTGAACTCTCTTAACATTTACCTTATGTTCTCTGGTAATTATGTTGTGATCATGATTATGCTAATGTTTATATATGTATACATGTGTGTATGTGTGTATGTATGTATGTATGTCGTTGTATGATAGAATCATGATTGTTTTATGCTAATGGTAATATATATGTATGTATGTATCTATGGCACTATACAACAGGGTTTTCAAGGATCATTCTTGTGGGGGAATTATTTCTTATGTAAGTGAATGGCATGAATATGTTCTTGATCTTATAAGGAATAAAGTATGGATCTATGAGGTCATCATCATGTGGATATGAATTATATGCTTGTGCTATTTCTATGTTTATGTTATGGACAGGTAATGATGAGGAGGACATCAATGAAGTGAAATTAGTGTGATCTAAGACATGCTAGGAAAAGCATGGATAGTGGAAAAATACTAGAAGCAAGGTTTCTTGTGGGGTCAGTGTGTGGTCTATGGTTGTGCAATACTAGTGTTGTGTAATGCTGTGCATGTTTTATATTAAGTGATTGTACCTATGGTGATGTGTACATGTAATATATGTAGTATTGTGTACCTATGATTTTGTATGCCTATTGTATATGGGGTGTTGAGTGTATATTCCATATGCAGTGCTAGGGATGGATGGTGCTATGTACATGTTGGATATGTGGTGCTATGTAGATATCATATTGTATGCATGTTGGATATGCGGTGTTCTATGCTTATGGTGTTGTGCACATGTTGGATATGCAGTGAAATGTAGATATAGTGTTATGTAAATATGTTGTTGTGTACGTGTTGTACATATGTTGTTGTGTGCATGATTTTATGTGTGGTGTTGTGTGCATGTGGCGTTGTGTACATGTTGTACCTGTGGTGTTGTATGAAGGTGGTGTCATGTACATGTCATGCATATGGCATTGTGTACATGTGGTGTAGTGTACACATTGTGCATGTGATGTTGTGTACATGTGGTATTGTGTACACATTATATAGGTGGTGGGGTGTACATTTGGCATTGTGTACACATTATGCAGGTGGTGTCGTGTACATGTGATGTTGTGCACATGTGGTGTATTTTTTTTTGTGTACATTTGGTACTGTGTACATGTTGTGCGCATGCTACTATTATACATGTGGTACATGTTGTGTTTTGCAAACATGGTATTGTACGCGTGGGGTACATGGTGTTTTTTGTACATGCGGTATTGTGAATGTGCACCGCGTAGTTAGGGTATTGTGGCATGTGTATTCATTGTGTTGTACTTTGTGTATGTATATGTATTGTATTGTACACCAGGTAAAAGTGTATGTATTAGCTTGTGTCATACACCAAATGCGGGTGTATGTGTTTTGTTGTACGCTTTAATGAAGTTGTATGTTTTGTGTTTTATTCCTAGTGTAGGTGTATTTGTGGTATGTCGAGTATAGGTGCATGTATTGTATGTTGTTATATGTCGTCTGTGGTAAAATGTGTGTGATGCACCCTATCTGTATGTGTACTTAATTGAAGAGGAGAAAAGGCATTTGGTGCTTTCCGGATGTGGAAACTGATCCAGTGTATGTACAAAAGAACAAAGGCAGAAGTAAGGACCGATGAAGGATATGTATCGATAGTTTATTTCAGTTCTATTATGCATGTGATCTATGATTTTAACTCATGATGGTTACATTTCATTTATGATTTTAGATTATGATGATTACACGTGATATATTATTCTGATTATGATGGTTTTGTTTTGAGCTAACCAGATGTGAATCTGTTTATACATGATTATTTGATCAAAAAACTAGTTTGACTTATTATGACAGGAAGTGAACATGATTAGAAGTGTGCCTTATTGACGAGCTACCAATGAGGTATGATTTGAATTTATTTTAATTTATTTCGACTCTAATGGGAATTATGTTCTTGGTACAGGAAGCTTTTAATGCCTGGTTGGAATGGTTGAAACTGACAACAAGAAATAGCAATGTCAGAAAAATTAATTAGAACATGTAGCAATATGCTGGTAAAACACTTTAGGAGCAGGGATATTTTTGGGACACTCGTACCCAATAGTGTCCCTTGATTTCCATGAGCATGCTATGACTGGTATGATGGTTTTGAGGCTAGGATGCCTTGTTTTTTGTATCTTCCAATATGAGGAAGCCTTGCCAGGGGATAGACTACCCAAGGTGGGTGTGCCAGCAAAACCTGGAAGGTATGTGACTATAGGAAAGGGGGTGATCGGATTTCCCAAGGAACTATGTAGAAGAGAAGGGAAGGTCGGGGATGGATTTTTTTTGGTCATTAGCATTAGCAGATGGAATCAGATGCACATTCAATGAGTTGGTAATTGTTCAATAAGAGGAAAAATGGTGCAAGATTTTAGCATTGGACATTAGATCATTAGGGGAATTTTGAGGTCTAAAATGAGCCTCCTAAGGAAATTATAAAATAATAGTGGAAATAATAAAATAAGACTGCATTACATCATCAAATTTTAGAGGGAAAAAATAAAAAACTACTTTTTCAAATTAATTCCCTATGGGTTTACTCAAATTTTTAGCAGGAACAATTGCTAGATGTATAATTTGATTCCTCATCCAATTGGTAAACGTGTTGCATACGTTTGATGGACCCCGCTGCATGAAAAATGACAAATACTTGAAAAACGTGATTGCAATAATGTTTTTTCATGTATTTCTCATTTTTCATGTAGCAGAGTCCATCAAAAGTATGCAATATGGGTACTCCTTGGATGAGGAAATAGTTTTTTCATCCAAAAAATACTCCCGCTCGAAATTTGAGTAAGACCTTAGGGAGATAAGTTGAAAATACAAATTGAAAAAGTAGTTTTATTGTTTTATTATTTTTCAATATTTTTACTTTTTTACCCCAACAATGGTGAATCATCCCCCATGGTTGACATCATCATATGGAATCATATTGGTCCTTATAAAGTTTATTTTGGACATAAAAGTTTCTTAGGAGGCCCATTTTAGACCTCAAAAGTTCTCTAATGGAAGTTTTGGCTTTGATAGTGTATTTTGTAATTCTCGGGAAGGAGGTAAATCTTGGTATTACTTTGAGGGTGGAGGTGTGACCCTATGGATTCTGTTTTTGTAGATGTAGACATTGTATCCTTTTATTTTCCAGTTGGGAAAATGTGCATATGTATATATGTGTTTGTTATTGTAAATACCATAATGAGTTGTGTTATAAAGCTCTAGTACGCGATACGATTGTCATGATGGTTTTTTATTTTAATAGGTTATTCATTGTAAATATTGCAAGGAGATAAGTTATAAATTATGATGGGTAGTATGTTTTATTTTCAGTGCTTTTGTTGAGGTATATGCATGGTTGAACATTGGGGATAGTTTCCCCCAAGGGGGAGGGTTCTATAACAACCGTAGTGAAAATTCCATGTAATAATGTAAAAAATAATAGCCACAATTGATGGGACACTTATTCCAAGTTGAATTTTTGGCAAAACATCCTACTGGGTGTTCATTTTAGTTTATTATGGCTAAAGGAAATTGTAAATGGAAATGGAAAAGGCTTTGGAAAAGCCCGAGGCATTAATTGGCATTTTATTTATGAAAAAAGGAGAAAAGTGAGGTGAAAGGTCATAGTTTTAATGTCAGGAGAAAAATGAAGGAAAATAACAGAAATTAGAGAAAATAGAGGCCTCGTTGACAAAAAGGCTTATGAGGATTAGTTGGAAAGCTTTTTGCTCAAACATTTTATCAGTTCAATTTTGGAACTCTCTAATTTTTTTGTCGCTCTCTCACACACACTCTTGGACACTTATATTTTTTTGGAGCATTTTGGCATTGGACCAAGAAAGAAGGAGAAAGGAGGAAGCAAGCAAGGAGGAGCATAAATCAAGCAGCTACAACAAGGTTCTTGGTTTTTATCGATTTTCATATGTTGTTTCCTTTCTAGATATAACATTCATGGTATTTCATGTGTTTCTTTTCTATAATGGTATTGGGGTTTCCAGGTGTTTTTGTGTTTTTCATCCTAGCCTTTCCATTTTCGTGTATATTTGATGAGATGGGTTTATCATACTTTGGTTGAGCTAAATTTCCGGATGGATTTAAAGCTGAGTAGGGAGGATCTCCAAAATTACAAACATATGTCCTAGTGGTCCCTAAAATAGATTGTGGATCATCATAAAGGCACTAGCCTAGTAACCCCTTAACCTAACTATGGGTTATGGTAAGGCCATATTGTGTGCCGTGGTGGGCCTAGGATTCTTTATTGGATAATGAAGAGATATTCAGGAAATCCAAGAGGTGGATTGCTATCTGTTGGGCCTAGTAGTCCTGGGATGGGATGTAAGGTAAAGCCTAGAGAGTGGTTCTCAGTTTCGGGCCTAATGATCCCTGGACAAGACTTTGGATTACGGTAAATCCTGAGATAATAGGAGGTACTCAAATTACTCACAGTGTAGGCAAAGAACTCCAGTAGAATTCATGCTTGTTTGGCTCTTTTTGTTGGTTACGAGTCCCACATTCATGCTTGGAATATGGCACGGGGGTGATTGGATGAAGAGATATTTGTCTTACCCAATCTGTGGTCAGGTGGAACGTGGAAATCCCATCTCCACTTGGTTTTTATATCCACAAATGAGAAGCTCATTACTTTAATATTTCATGCATAAATGTATTGGTTATTGTATCGATTTTAATATTGTTGTATGCACCATGTTTCTATATTTTATTGTTGTTATACGCACCATATTTATGTTGTTATTATGTTGGTTATAAAAATGTATGTTGAGAGTGATGATATATGGCTCTATTCATGTTTTTAGTTGTAAATTAATGCGCAATGTATATATTGTCAAATAGATTGTATGATAGATAATGATGTAGGGGAGAAATAATTCTTAGCGATTCTCAGATAAGTGTGAGAACCCTTTGGTTCATTCTGTTGTTTACACCTATAGATTCAATGTTTGTGATATGTTTGGAAAAAATCTTGTCATGCATATGAGGGGTACAAATGGGTTATTAATGATGTAATTTATTCCTTATCAGTTTCATTTTGTTATTTATCATCTCTGCACTTTTCATGAAGTTTTGGGCAAAGAACTAGGTTTTGGGCCTGAAAAGGTGGCTCAAATAATGAAGATACAAGCATAGAATACATTTTTTTGGACCTGGCTGCTAGAATGCAGTGGTATTCCTCGAGATATAGCCTCCTAGCCATTGGGATGGAGTGTTATGCTTGTAGCTATGGATCAAAGTGGCCAAAATGTCAGAGTGACCCAGGGGAAAGAGTCTTGGATGGTTGGGTTACCTCTTGGGGATGTTGATGTTGTTGTACAAGGTCTGCATGTTATGTTTCCATCAGTTCCACTTCCTTAAGGTCACCTAGAGGTTTAATCTCATTATAGTAGCCTCTTGTCAAATGTTTACCTCGGTGGGCCGGTTAATTAGGTAGATTTGGGAAGAGGGTTTTACATTTTCAGCTTAAGTGGGTCTGCTGCAAGTGTCGCAAGGGAGGTATTCACTTGGGGATATTTTATATTTTTGATGTTTTTTTATAGACTCATTGGCTGGCTCAAGGAGGTTTTCAACCTATGATCTTGCCTTAGGTGCCTTAAATGAGGTTTTCACTTGGGTTTCTTCCTTTTTTCTTTCTTAACTTTTTTTGTCTTTTTCTTATTCAATTTTTGGAATTATAGTTGAATTGATTGGGAGCTTTGATTATCTCAATCATATTTAGTTATCTTCTTATTGAATTGGAAAACTCAACTCTTGAGAGGGGCTTCCTATAAAATTTTAATTTTTCAGCATTATCTAGAAGCGGGAATTGTTCTTCATCAATTTTCCTAATTTGAATTGACCCATTAGCATGGAATTTCTCCACTAGGTAAGGACCCAAAAATCTAGTCATGATTTTTCCTTAGAGATATTTGAACCTAGAATCATATAAGAGGGCCCAATCACCTTCCTAAATGGTCCTAGCCTTTATGTGCTTATCATGTGAAAATTTTCCTTATGATTTAAACATTTTACTGTGTATAAGAGCCCACAACCTGAGTTCATCGAGTGCATTTAGATATTGCAATCTCACTTCTTGAGATTTTGGGATGTCTTATTCAAGTTGTGTAGAAAATCGCGAACACAGATCTGATACCATGCGTTATCACCCTAGTAATTCTCAGGTTGTGGGATGAAGATTTTTGTAGTTAAGAACACCAGGGGTAACCAAGAACCGCTTTGGGAATTCAGGATCTAGCCTTCCTGAGCTCTAGAGAGGGATCTCTCCTAAAGATTTAGCTTTGTTTTGGTAAAGGGTTTTAGGCTAGCTATGAGTGAGCAGTGGGACTTGTTTTTAAAGAGTGGTGGGAATAAAAAGTGTTTCAAGGTAAACTAGAAGGATCTACCAGAACATTAGGCTATGGAGTCAACTCACTAGGCAAGCAGAGCTAGGAAATACGACTTAAAGATGAAAATGTACTAAGGGCAGGATCGATGAACTTCTATGGCTTTGAATAGGCTTTGTTGATGGAATGGTTGTAATCTGAACAAAAGGGCACTTAAGAATCCTTAAGTTACAGAAAAGAGGATTGAAGGAGGGGATCAAACTAGGACCTAGAGCAATTAAGAATTCTATAGTCCGATTATCAAGCAAAAAGCATAAAAATGCCAACTAGTTTAAAATAGGGAGCTTATTATCACTAATCCTGTTTAAATTCTCCTTAGTTGATCATTTAAGAATAGAAACACATTAAATGAATGTATGTAAAATTTCAAAGAAAAACACTGAAAACAGGAAAAAGACTAGACTTATCTTGTCACCACGAGAATCCTTAGTTATGATGTCTCTAATCTCATTTCTAGTCTGCTGCTTCGCTAATTGGCTCACACCAACTTCAATATGTCCAGAAAAATGACTATAGTAGTCTTGAGAAATTTTATTCGACCCTGAATACTTCGAATAATGAATTATATATACACATAAATTGTTTACAAAATATCTCAGAGTTTGAGATAATGTTTTAAGGAAAAATAGGAAAGATAACAAAAGAAGAGGGACAATATCAAAACAATTTGCAAGCTGTTATCTTTTACAAGGAAATATAGAATTGATTATTCTAATTAAAAAGACTTCTGATCTACTGTGGGCATTGCTAGCATTAGGTGCATCTTCTCATGGAAAGTGGTTGTAGAACATTCCTTCCTTTGACTTTCAATTTTGATACTCTTTATCATCTAATTTTCACTATTTTACTGCTATAATTAAAAAATAACCAGCAGTAACATTCTTTTTACTGACACTCTTTAACCATTTGATACTCTTTAACCCTGAATTTTTACCCTAAGGTAACAGTAAAATATGATATTTCATGTGCTTTTCCTACATCTTTTACTTGTTAAATTCACATCAGATCTGTGAATTCTTGCCATTGTTGATCTATTGGGATCTTTCTACTCTTTAGTTTCCTGTAAATTTCATCAGCCTCTATATATTTAGAAAATTTTGGCTTTGCTGTGAACATATGCTTGATTTCATTCTCCAAAAAGAATAAATTTTCAAAATATTGGAGTAGTACTTTGCCACTTGGAGTAGTTTAGCTTGCTCCTTAGCATGAGCTTTGATTTTCTGATCATAATCCTTCTGTGGCATTAATTTGTCATTCAATGCATGAATATCTGGTAAACCTGCTTCTGATAATACTTTGTATTTGGCCCAAAATCTTGTGATGGACAAGTTCAAATATTTACACCTCTCTTCCAAATTATTCATCATGTTTCTCTTATTTAGGACTTTCTTGATTTGAAGAATGGCCTATGTTCTGTCCGCAATTTTCAACTCTTCTAATTCTTCCGTGTTTTCGTTGTTCAAAATGATATGAGTTGAACTGCTTGTGGTGGCCTATTTTCAATTTCTTTCTTGGTTTTATCAATTTCTGCATTTGCAGCATGTACCAATTATTTCTACTCATATATTATCTGAATAGAAGGCCATTGTGAGTGAATGCCTTCAATGATTTTTGTCCATAAATGATTTTTTATGTAGGCAACCTAATCTGTAAGATTCACCTGTTGTTGAAGAATTTTTACTTGTTCCTGTAATCTATCAACCCTCTGTTCATGTCCTTTGGAAGTAATTAGGGCATCTCTTTTATAATTTTATAGATTTTTAATGATGCCTTTCAAACTGAGTATTTCCTTATCTTTTAAAGACATATCTTCCATGGATCTGATTATTGCATCTTTTTCCTCTACTGCGTTTATCTGTGAGGTTGATGAAGAAGAGGCAGAGATGTCATGAGAAGTGATTGGCACTACAGTTGCCAATACTCCTTTCGGTGGCAAGTGTTCTTCCATTGTAGATGGAACAACTGTACTTACAGTAGGGATCACTGTAGGAATGAAAACCTGTTGAGCTTTCTTCAGATTTTCATTTTCTTTCATGAAAGATTCTATTTGGCTTTCCATTTCCTTTATCTGGGTTGTCATCTTTAGAACAAGTTGTTTTAGTTCATCATTTTTTGTCTTCCTCTGAAGGATTTCGTTTGCCTGGGGATTTTCACTTTGTGGAAATTTTAACTATCTTTTGAGAGCATCTATGTCTTCATTTTTCTGTTTGATTATAACCTTTGCCTCTTCAATGTTTGTTAGGTCAGCTCCTGGTTCAATTACTATATCCTCCAATGCTTTGATTCTTAAGTTGTTGGCATATAATGAGGCTTTATCCAATTTCATTTGATTCTAAAGGTTTATCAATGTTTTCTCAAGCCTGATAGAATTCATAGTATTATTGACTATTTTAGAATACAACATCTCTGTATTTCTCCTGTGAAATTCTATTTGGTCCAACTCGTGGACAGCATCTGCATCATCTTCAGATCTGTCTTCGAATAATCTGCAATTGTTTTTGGATCAGCCACTATGGGCTTGAGAAATGACATCACTAATTTGTTTGAAGAGTAATCAAAAGCTGAAAGGAGCCTATCCTTATTCCCAGGCTTTTCTTTAACGAAGTTGGAATATGATTCAATTTTTATTTCTTCATTCTTTTCTTTTAATTGTTTGAACCTGATTTGAATATCTGACTCTGTGTTGTCAGGTTCTTTAGAAGAAGAGGGCATATCAACCTTTGTTTGTTTATCCACCATGACTGTGTCTATCTTTTGTGCTCCAAGTTTGACATTTTGAAGCTCTTTAAGAGTTTTAGTCATTGTTGTTATTTCTTCATCATCAGTTTCATGACCATTGTTATTTTCAATATTAACAGCTTTATCCCTTTCTTCATCAGTCAATTTACTTTTCTTACTGTAGGGAATTATGAATCTTTTATCTAGAATAGTTTCAGCTGTGAAACTATCTTCTTTTCTGCTGCTTTTGTGAACAATTTCAGCTTCTTTGTTCACTGTAACCACCTGTGTTTGATTCACCTGTTTATCCTTTCCACTGTTTCACTACATGCCCTGTGAGTCATCATCAAATAAATTATTTGACTCCCATTGAAGCTTATTGGCATATTTTTCAATTTGGGGCTTGGGATCATGCAAGAAAGCAGACAATTTGCATCTCAATCTGATTTGATTTAAAATACCCCGAGGATCATAATTCTGCATAAAGCTGTATGGGAATTTATATTCTTTAAACTTGACATTAATTTTATTTTTTGCTTCACTGTTATTCACAATAAATGGCCCAACCTGATTTTTCAGTTTGAACTAAGTCTTTTTTCTAGAGGGTACGAAATTAACTTCATCTGAATTCAACAACTGCCTCAAATATTCTAAAGAAAATATCCTTGTTGTCACAAATCTAGGAAATTTATATGGGGCCAAGAGTGCACCATATACCCTAATATTCTTGTATAAGTA
Source organism: Pinus albicaulis (assembly GCA_034641835.2). Taxonomy (NCBI): domain Eukaryota; kingdom Viridiplantae; phylum Streptophyta; class Pinopsida; order Pinales; family Pinaceae; genus Pinus; species Pinus albicaulis. The sequence goes on along the minus strand of CM076574.1, from coordinate 366,823,559 downwards.
GCAATCCCCTATTCTACAGCTCTCAGATAGCTGAAAGATTCTCATTGTTTCTTCATTAATTCTAGGGTTCTATTCTTTATTCAGTAAATTCATAGCAGGTACCAAAAACATGTCATTAAAGACTGCATAGTTGTATTCCCTGTTCCACTTTCTCAGAATTGATTACCAAAACACGACTAAAAGTACATTCCCTTCTAGATCTATATTCTAAAACTCAATAGGGAACTTTTCTGCTTGGTAATACAAAAAGAGATGAAGTGGATATGAGGTATATCTAAAGACTCATTCTTCTGATAATCTGGACAATTGGTAGTGCATGTTTTCTGCAATGAACTTGGCAAAATTGTACACAATGGATGGAGGCTAGCCAGGGCTCAAAGTAGACAGAAAAGCTAAGATAGCAACATCAGTGAACTCATCACTGTTATATCCCAGTATGAATGATATCATGGAGACAATCTGTCTGGTTTCATTTAGAAAATCAAAAGTATCAAATGGAAGATTGAGCTTAGGGATATCAACCTGTTTGGGACAAAAATTTTGAAAGATTTTGAACTTGGAAGAAAAATATAGTTCTAGGTAAAGCTGCGTTAAATCCTCTATTGATAATGAAGCAGCATTGGGTTCAGGGTCTAGTTGCAGCATAGAGTTTATGGATTCTGCATTGATGTAAAATATAATCTCTATATCTTTATTGACAATACACCTTTAGTCTGGAAGATAATAGGACTAACACAATCTGACAAAATCAGGGGTTGAATGAGTAAAAGGGACAATGTACTTTGGTAGATTGGAATCCTAGACTGATATATCTTTATCACTTTTCTCTACAGATTTACCAAAACACTAGTTATAGACATCAAGCAAATTGAAATCTACTGAAGGGTCTAATATTCTATAATCAAGGTCAACCAGAGGACTATTTTCTTGTGTAGTAACTGGAGGTTGGACAGGTCTGACAACTTCTGAGGAATCAGCAGTGAGTGTAGGGGTTGTTTTATTAAGTTTAGAGGACTCAGGCTGAGGGATTTTAGCAGAGGCTTTCTTCTGAGGTTTTGGGCCTCCTGATTTGGGGGTTACTTGTTCCTTTGTCATTTTTTAACTGAAAAAATAAAGCTTAGATTGTTTACTGAGTTCTTCTGTTGGAAACAAGGGATTTTTGGAGAATTTCTCTAGTAAAATAGGGTTCTGAGCAGATTTTTCAATGGAAAGAGGGTTTTAATGCTTAGAAGAAAGGCTATGATCAATTCCAATAGCGAAAATGACTAGGGAATGGATAGAACTTTGAAAAAATGGAAATGAGGGATTCTGGGGAAAATTTGACAGAGTTTTCCCTGTACTTTGGATTTTTTTTTGTAATCTCTCTGTGAATAATTCAGTAAAAAGGAAATGGCTAGTAAAAAAATGTTTTTTCCTTTGAAATTGAAGTTTTTTGTGGATAAGTTTGATGAAAAATACCTTTAAAAAGGTATAATTGTGGTCGAAGAGGTTTCACGGTTGCACGCAGTCTTCAATTATGCTGAATTCAGCTATCAAAGGGTATGGTGCATATTTGCAGAGGAATGGTAGTTTAAATAGTTCACAGTTTCGAAATTGGCTTTTAAAATGGCAACTGATTCACTGGTAAGTTCGAAAATGGTGAAAAGGGCTCTGAATAGGCTCTCAAAGGTTTACTAGCGCACAATGGTGAAAATTCGATGAAAATAGGCTCTACAGAGGTTTCTCAAGTTAAAAGGCGCAAATAGATGAAAATGTGATAAAAAAATTAAGTTATAATGTTTTAAACCATAATTTGAATCATAGTTAAATCACATTAACTGCAGGTTAAGCAGAAGTAGTTTCGGAATAACACTAGGTAGTATTCGCGTAGCTCTAGAGTGGTAAGAAGTAAATCACTTTTCGAACTCGATCCAATTATTTTATGACACTTCAATATGGGGTGGTCTTGGAAAACAACCCATATCATGCGACTTTTCCAAAACATCGATTGGGCACTTTATGGGCGCGAAAATGAACTGGTGCCATTGGATTTGGTTTTTAAAAGTGAAGGGCCCAGATTAATTGGAAAGGTGCAGGGAAAAGACATCATCGGGTACCATATGGATTGTCCGATCTGGACTTGATGGGAAATCCAACGATTGTTATGCTACGCGATATGGGAAGGGATGGGAATGTATTAAACCGTCACGTTGATTTTTACTCATTGGATTAAATGGATAGAGGGGATTGGAGGGTTGACATTAATCTCGATCATTAAAGAGATTTGGTTAAACTTTAGATAGAAAATCGACTTTTTCAATGAAAAAATGATCTGGGGCGGTTTTAAACTGGGATTTAACCGAGGTTAAGACTGGCAATGAGGGGATATGGGATATGTATGGTGGATTTTAACTTAGACTAGGGTTTTAACCTTAGGTTAGGGAGTCAGTCAAGGGAAAATATACAAGGAGATATGGTTATTTCTTTTGAAGTTTAATTTAAATGAAACTTCGGGAATTTTTGTTTTAAACACATATAAAACATGTTTCAAGTTTTTTTTTAAATATATTTTTATTATATGGTTAATTAAACCAGGGTGATTTAACTACCATAGAGGCAGCATATATATAAGGATAGTTTTAGCCAAAGGGGGTTATAATGTGGGTTTTTATTAAACATGTGGGAATTAAATAACTTTGGCTAAAGTTATAATAAGTGGGTTTTTGGGTTTATTATATAAAAAGGAGTTATATACTATAGGAAAAGGTCATTTCTATAGAGAGTTAATGTATAAATTAAAGTTAATATAAAAAAGGGATAATGTATACTCAGAATACATAAACATAATAAGTAAAGTGGAGTTTTAAAGACAATTTGCATTAATATTATCACTCAACTTATGATATAATGTTATTTTGAAGGCTTAATGTTTTCAAATGATGTAGGAAGTTAATCAAATGGGAATTATAATGCCTTTAAGTAAAGATGGAGTTTTACTTAGGATTATTTAGGGGAATTAATGCATGTATGGTAAATGACGTGATTTTAGGGACTAATATAGACATTTAACACTTTCAACTAATCATCCATAGAGCCTTGGCTCCAGTCTCAACAAAAGTCAAGGAAATGCCTTGAGCCTTTCTGACTGATAGTTTAAAATGTTTCATGACTATGGGAAGGGGAAGTTATTTATTTTGCAGCCCATGATGAATGATATTTACATTGAGACTTTTCACCTTCTTGTACCTACCCAGCTTACCTTGCTAAAAAAAGTTCTTCCTTTGTAATAAGGTGCATTTAAGCTAGGAACCTTCACAACATTTATTTTTTCTGAAAGCACGTAAAACTATCTAATTCTACACTTATTTCATCCATGCATCCAAATTAAACTATCAGATTCATTTTATTTCTCTACCTAACCATTGAATTGTCATGATTAAAGTGTATGAAAACTCATTATTCTCTATCTACAACAAGTGAAATTGAAAAATGATAAGTTATGATTAAACTGTTTAACCCATCATGGACTGTGGCATTTATTGACACTTTGCCATAGTAAAAAAAGTAAAAAGTAGAGGCATTTATGCTTGCACACTTTCATGTTTTATTCATTTTTCTTTTGGGGTCTTTTATTTTTTCTAAGTCCTTTGATTATTCTTTTAGGACTTTTTACCCTCTCTTTTTTTTTTTGATTTTTTTTTTTTTTTACAAAAATATGTGAATACAACTTGCAGAAGGAAAAGTATGTACATATTTAGAAGATTATCAACAGTCAAGTCAAAATTATGACCCCTATATTATAGGTTGCTAACATCGGCTTCACTTGGGGATGGCCTTTCCTTGTGAAATGCCAAGAACTCTGAGATCAATAGCCTTATCCATTGACCTTGGTGATCCTGTAAATGTCTTCTATTTTCTGCAATAATCATATTTATGACATGTTATACTGCAAAGCTTAGGGCCTTCTCTTCAGATTTCAACTTTGCAGATAATATATCCAATCTAATGTACACTCTAACTATGAATATTTTCAATGATAAAGTAAATAAATCTAACTGTTAAGTGACTTGTGAGGAATAGTAATGTTTCAACATGCTTCCATTTACTGGTCCTTCTTGAAGCTTGGTTCCATCCAAATTTCTGATGAAAAAGGAATTATTACCTTTGTAACCATATATTACATAGGGTCCCTACCATAGAAAGTCAAACTTCCCATGTTTACCTTTATCCTCTCTTCTTGAATCCCTTCTTAAAACTTGATCTCCTATGAAAAAGTCATCTTCCTTAACTCTTTTATCAAAAATCCTTTTGATCTTGCCCTGAAAACTTGCGACTTTTCATAAACTTCATCTCTAGTTTGTTGAAGGTGTATGGTTTCCTTAATTCTTCTTTGAATATCATTAGTTTCCACCTGTAATTCTTGGATCATCTTCATGACTGGAACACCTATGGAAGAAGGGAAAACTGCATCTGTACCATAAACAATCTAATATGGGGAAGTTCCTATGGAATTTTTTGTAGTAATTCTATCAGCCCAAAGGGCATAGATCAAATTTTTGTTCCATGTCTTCTTATTGTCTTGGAGTAGTTTTTTGATGATGTTCACTAAACTTTTATTTCAGGATTCGGCCAGACCATTACATTAGGGATAATATGCTGTGGAATGACCTAAGGTAATATGGTATTTATGGCAGAAGGCAATCATCTTCCTAGATTTGAAAGCAGCAGCATTGTCCGTAATAATTTTGTGTGGGAATCCAAATCTAGACAAAATATTACTTTCTATGAATGAGATAATAACTGAGTTTGTAGCTTGCCTAGTGGGAATTGCTTCTATGCAATTAGTAAAGTAATCAGTAGCAGTTAGAATCCATTTGTGTTGACCAGAAGATGGAGGATGAATTTCACCTATGAAGTCTAACCCCCATAGTTGAAATGGTTTTTCAGTGGATATTCGTTTCAGAGGTAATGGTAACAGTTTCTTTTTACCTTTGAAAATTTGGCATCTATGGCAAGAGGTAACAAACTTTTTAACATCTAAAAATAAACATGGCTAGTAAAAACCAACTCTGAGTATTTTATCAGCTGTGCTCTTCCAGTATAGATGGCCTCTACAGTCACCTCCATGAAATTACTCAAGGATCTTGACAGCCTTAGATTTCAATAAACAATTAAGTAAAATCCCAGTACTTTCTCTCAAATAAAGTGCATTATTTAAGATACAAAACCACATTTCCTTTTTCTTGATGAATCTTGCCTTGGTTTTTGTCAGTCCAGGAGGAGCTTGTAAATTTGTTAGTAAAAATATTATATCAAAGTACGATGATGAGTCTTAATAGGTCTCACTGATCAATGGAGTCGCCATCTCCTCCTGTTCATCTACTTGTGTAATGAAATTAATATATAAGGCATTGCAATTTGATTCAACCATCAGTCTGGCTAAACCCTATCCTTTAATGAGTTTAGTTGGTTTAATTTCTAGATCATATTCAAGGATCGTGGCTATTCAATTTCCTCTCCTACTGTCTAGTCCATCTTGAGTCAAAATGTCTTTAACTACTGCATTAGGGACATATGCAATGATGTGTGAATGAATTATATACACTCTGAAATATTTTATAGCTTTAACCAGAGCCAAAGCTGTTTTTTCTATTATGTTGTATTTTAGTGGTGCATCCCTCAGAGCTTTACTAAAAAATGCAATGGGCTGTTCAAAGCCTTGATCATTTTTCTACAGAAGAATTGCAGCTATGGTGTGTTCAGAAGCAAAGGAAAAGATTATAAAATCTTTTGTGTAATTTGGACTGATAAGGATTGGTGCTTTAGTTAAGGCTTATTTGATAGATTCAAAATATTGTTTGGACTTTATTGTCCATTTAATTGAGGAGTCCTTTTTAAGCATGTTATTAAGATCTTTTATAATCTTAGCCAGATTTGATATGAATCTTCTTAGAAAATTGATCTTTCCCAAGAATGCTTGGAGTTATTTAATGTTCCTTGGTGGTTGAATGTTTAGAATTGCTTCAATTCATGCAGGGTATATTCTAATGCCTTCTTTTGAGATGATGTGACCTAACAATTTTCCTTCTTCTAGCCCAAAAAGAGTCTTTTTAGGATTAAGAGATATACCATACTTTCTACATTTAATAAAAACTTATCTCAGATGATCCAAGTGTTCATCATTTATTTTCTAAAAAATAGTAATATCGTCCAAACAAATGACTAAAAACTCATGGATCTCCTTGGAAAAGGCAATATCCATGGCCCTTTGAAATGTAGCTCCTACATTTTTTAACCCAAAAGGCATATTCACATACATGAAAGTGCCCCATGGAGTAGTAAATGCAGTTTTGGTTTGGTCATCTTTGTGAACTAGAATCTGACTATAACTAGAGAAACCATCTAATAAAGAGATTCTGGAAGAACGTGCTACCCTCTGTAAAATATGGTCCATTTTTGGTAAGGGGTAGTTATCCTTCAAGGATGCTTTATTAAGATTCCTAAAGTCTATGCATAGTCTAATTTCTCCTGTCTTTTTTTTGGTTGGCACTAAATTAGATATCCAGTCAGAAAATCTGACTCGTGCAATTATCTGTGCAACAAACATTCTTTTGACTTCTTTTTCGATTAAGGGTAACAAAAGCAGATTAACCCTTTTGAGTTTCTATTGAAAAGGTTTTTTGTTTTCTTTTAAAGGAATTTTATGTTGGATAATTTCTATGTTGTAAGTTTTCAAGTCTTCATAGCTCCATGCAAAGACATTTTGAAATTCTTTTAAAAGTTCAATGTATTTATCCCTTTCATCTGATGATAAGGATTTTGTTAGTTTGATTATTCTTGGTTTTTCATCTGTCCCTAAGTTATAATCTTCTATTTCAAACTTAACTGGCTCCATTTTTTGGCCTTTTGGGCTCATGGTTGGAGTCAAATAAATCTTCTAGAGGAGTTAAACCTCTATGCAAAATATTATTCCTTAAATCGATCAAATCGATTTCATCTTCAATCAATTCCTCTATGTCTACTTTTTCCATTTTATCAATGTCACTTTGCGTAAAAATAGTAGGCTTTTCAAAATTATGTACATCTAAATTATCTAAATCATCTATTTGACAGAAATTTAAATCTATATCACAAGGTGAATCTATGTTATAGTCGTTATTGATTTGACAATTTTGAAATTCTCGCTCATTATTCAAAAAATGATAAATTTTCTCATCCTCTGAAAAAATCTGCCAATATTTCACATTATTTGGAACAATAGGCCTATGTTTGATCTCAGCAGTGTATTTTTGTAATGGTGAAAAAGGAAATTTACAACTGCTGGCAAAATTTTCTAAGCAATGAGCCTGTATGTTCTGTTTTCTAGGGATGATAACAAAATTACCTTCTAACAATTCATCAAGTAATTCCAATACTGTTTCTCTATATCTTGCAAGTCTGGGATTACGAACTGAATATTCTGTGTTTATTTGTTTTATAACTAGTTCAGAATCACCCATGGCCATTATTCTTTTTCCTCCCATTTTTCTAATAATTTGCAAACCTAAGATTAAAGCTTCGTATTCAACCATGTTGTTGGTGAATTTGAAGTTTAATCTAAAAGCATGTCCTTCAGAATGGCTTGTTTCAATGTTTGTAATCCATACACCAACTCCACCTACAAATTTATTAACAGATCCGTCAAAATCTAAATGCCACAAAGCTTCATGACCAATATAATCATCCATGATTTTAAGTTTTTTATCAGTAAGTTCAGTTGGATTTTCATTCTGGTCAGAGTTACTGAGAATAAAGGAATCAAGATCAGTAGGAGTGGAATATATAGGATAATTGGCAGGTCTATCTGCACTACTGATCATGTACTTCATCAAGGTTTCTCTATAAAAAATTTTAGGCTGTCCAAATACCGAGATAGTGGCATAAATCATATCAAGTTGTAGAGATCCCTACAACTTTTCTCCCCATGAGTGAGAAAGAAGCATGCCATACTTTGGCAGGATATCAGATACTACAACGTCCATGATCATACTCTTACTAGGATATTGGACTAGGTTAACACACAGATCTTTAATCAAACCTATACATTGGACTTTAGATGAATAAAATGAGAACAGGTCCTTATAGGGTCTGGTTATATCTAGATTTAGGTTTTCCATTATAGCTCTACGCATTAAGTTGTGGGAAGCTCCAGTATCTAGCATAGTATTGTGTAATATTTGGTCATGTACAGTAAGACTTACATAAAATGGGGGTACCGACCCATCTGAATGTTTTCCATCTACATTGGGACCAAAAATCAATTCAGGCATATCTTCATTCATGTTAATTGTATCTTCATTCTCATTCACATTCAATGCATCAGAAATCATAGATCTATACAAATCATTTTTAGCTAGTTCTACTAAGGGAATAACTATTTTTAACTTGGATATTTAAGACTGCATATTAAATGTTGGCTAAGATCTAATGGCTTGAATCACTTCTTCTTTCGGAATTGTGGTTTGTGATGAATTTTCTTGATTTTCTACTATTTTACCTTTGTTCTGCGCTTTTCTCGTCTTCAGTCTGAGTTTCTTGGTTTTTGCTATCCTTAACTATTTTTTCAGGAATATTTTGAGGGTTAGCAGAAGTCTTATCAGTTTTAGGATTCTCAACAGAAGGTTTAGGATCTGATATTTTGAAGTCAGTAGGATTCTTTCTTGGCTCAATGATTATCGTTGAATTGGTGGCTTTGGGAGTATTAGCTTTTGGAACATCCTTAGAAGATTGAGCCACCTCGTCAGTAATATATATCATCTTTGGGCCTTTCTGATTTTTAGGACTAGTCAGGTTTGAACTCTTTTTGTTATCTCTAGGAAGAATCTACAAGAATTTTGATCTAGAAGTATAAGTCTTCTTTTTGTTTTGTTCTTGTTGGTTTGGAGCATTATTCTTTATGACAGTTTCATTGGTTTTCTTGCTTCTAAGGTTGTATTGACTGTGAATTTTGTTTATTGCAAAATTATAACTTTTTTTATAATCATAGGATTCTCCAGATTATATGTTGAAGTGTTGAAGTTCAAAGAGTTCCTGGTCCTCCCAGGTGAGGAAAATGGTATTGTTTTCATCAATCCCCATAACAATGTTGATGTCTTCCTCCTCGTCAACACTGTTTTGTGATATTTCTGCAAAGTTTTCTTGGAATGGGGTTCTTATATTTTGATTAGGGAAAGGTTATTTACCTTTCCCAGGGTTTTTGTTTTTCTGTAATTGGGATTTCGGGTCTGGGATTGATTCTCCCATTGTGGTTTTCTTTCAACTTGATCCAGTCTATCAACTACTTTTTATAATGCTTTTGTAATGAAATCAAAATTACCATCTAAGTGAGATGCTTCTTCTTTAATAGTAACCCTTCCTTTGTTTCTCAGTCTGGCCTTCTTTGCAAGTTGTATGTTGATTTCTACACATACAACATTCTTTTGCATTTGTTCTAAAGTATCTACATCCATTTCTATAAGTTGGTAGGCCATGTCTACATCAAAGAAATCAGGGAATTTGAGTAGCACGGAATAAAGAGTGGGTTTAAGGTCTGCAGGAATGGCATTGTAAATATTGTTATATTTGGTGCAAAAGTCTTGGACAGACTCATTTCGGGCTCTCTTAATAGCATCAAACTCAAATAGTATTTGCATAGGGTTCTTCTTTTTCTCCCATTTATTTAGGAAGGCTCTATGGAATGCAGCTAATTCTACTATGCTACCAGCTCCTAAACTTTTAAACCAGGTTTTTACTTCCCCAATTAAGCTTTGAGCAAATAACCTCATTTGGAAATCAGTTTAATCTATCTCATAGATTTCCCAGAAATCATTCATTCTAGTAATATGTTGCTGTGAAGTAATCTGTGAAAGATTATCAAACAGTGGAATATCTTTTTGGTAGTTCTAGGGCATGTCATGTAGATTTTGAGGTAGGACCAAAGGAGCATATCGAGCTGCCATGGCTTGGATTTTCGCTGAACTAGGGGGTACAGTAGTCGTAGTAGGGATAGTGTTGGTTACTACAATGGATGTACTTGAAGAGCTCAGCAAAGAGGATGAAAACGGAGTAGTAATGCAAATGATAGTTGTAATGGGCTGGGTAAATGATGGATATACAACTTTGGGCTGCAAGGGTAACTCAGTGATGAATGGATCGGTTGATGAACTAGTAGTGGATTGTGGATATGATGAATATATGGTTCTATGGTGCAGAGGCAACTCAGGGCTTACAGGCTCTTGAGGTGAACTGACAGTAGAATCCGTAAATGATGTGGCAGGATACAGAGTAGAATCTAATGTTGGAAAGACTGTTGTATATAGCTCAGAAACTGGGGGTTTGAATTTAGACAAAAAAATTGCTAACTTAACAGCTTCTTCAATGTCTTTAATTTTCGAGACACTTACCCTTTTTACTGGACTTTTACTTTTAGTTTTATCTGATTTAGTAGGAATAGAAATAATTTTGTGTTTTTCACTCACATAAGAAGTAAAAACTGGATCTAAAACAATTTCTTTTAAATCCGATTCATATTTTTTTCTAAATAAATATTTTTCGAAATTTAGGTCAAAATCAATGTCTGATAAGCTTGTCGATTCTTTGGGTAAAGAACAACTCTTCTCAGAGGTATCTCAGTTTCTGAACTATCAATTTGTTTTTTCTTCTTTTTTCCTATTTGGTCAGGATTGTCTACTATATCTGGAGCATTAGGATCGGGCTTGGATCTAGTGTAGTAGAATTTCTTAGGAGCCAGAATGTTTATTGGGTAAAATACCCACAACCTTTAAACTTAATCTTAAAATAGAAAATATCCAGTTAAAGATCTTCCTTCAAGATTGAACTTAAAACTGGAGAGTGGTTAGTTTCCCAGTATGGTCACCAGTATGTTATCACCCTAGCAATTCTCAGGTTGTGGGATGAGGATTTTTGTAGTTAAGAACACCAGGGGTAGCCAAGAACCGCTTTGAGAATTCAAGATCTAGCCTTCCTGAACTCCGGAGAGGGATCTCTCCTAAAGATTTAGCTTTGTTTTGGTAAATGGTTTTAGGCTAGCTATGAGTGAGTAGTGGGACTTGTTTTGAAAGAGTGGTGGGAATAAAAAGTGTTTCAAGGTAAACTAGAAGGATCTACCAGAACATTGGGCTATGGAGTCAACTCTCTAGGCAAGCAGCGCTAGGAAATAAAACTTAAAGATGAAAATGTACTAAGGGCAAGATAGATGACCCTCTAAGGCTTTGAATAGGCTTTATTGATGGAATGGGTGTAATCTGAACAAAAGGGCACTGAAGAATCCTTAAGTTACAAAAAAGAGTATTGGAGGGGATCAAACTGGGACCTAGAGCAATTAAGAATTCTATAGTCTAGTTATCAAGTAGAAAACATAAAAATGCCAACTAGTTTAAAACAGGGAGCTTATTATCACTAATCCTATTAAATTCTCCTTAGTTGATCATTTAGGAATAGAAACACATTAAATGAATATATGTAAACTTTTAAAGAAAAACACTGAAAACATGAAAAAGACGAGACTTATCTTGTCACCACGAGAATCCTTAGTTATGATGTCTCTAATCTTGTTTCCAGTTTGTTGCTTCACTAATTGACTCACACCAACTTCAATATGTCCAGCAAAATGACTATAGTAGTCTTGATAAATTTTATTCCACCCTGAATACTTCAAATAATGAATTATTTATACACATAAATTTTTTACAAAATATCTCAGAGTTTGAGATAATGTTTTAAGGAAAAATAGGAAAGATAACAAAAGAAGAGGGACAGTAGCAAAATAGTTTGCAAGATTCTCTCTTTTACAAGGAAATATATAATTGATTATTCTAATTAAAAGGAATTTTGATGTACTGTGAGCATTGCAGGTGCATCTTCTTGCAGAAAGTGGTTGTAGAACATTCCTTCCTTTGAATTTCAAATCTAATACTCTTTATCATCTTATTTTCACTGTTTTACTGCTATAATTAAAAAATAACTAGCAGTAACATTCTTTTTACTGACACTCTTTAACCATTTGATACTCTTTAACCCTGAATTTTTACCCTAAGGTAACACTAAAATATGATATTTCATGTGCTTGTTCTGCATCTTTTACTTGTTAAATTCACATCGGATCTGTGAATTCTTGCCATTGTTGATCTGTTGGGATCTTTATACTCTTTAGTTTACTGTAACTTTCATCAGCGTCTATATATTTAGCAAATTTTGGCTTTACTTTGAACATATGCTTGATTTCGTTCTCCAAAAAGAATAAA